>CM075649.1:187131951-188575701 GCA_037953625.1 Crotalaria pallida | reverse complement strand
AAACCCTAAACCCTAAACCCTAAACCCTAAACCCTAAACCCTAAACCCTAAACCCTAAACCCTAAACCCTAAACCCTAAACCCTAAACCCTAAACCCTAAACCCTAAACCCTAAACCCTAAACCCTAAACCCTAAACCCTAAACCCTAAACCCTAAACCCTAAACCCTAAACCCTAAACCCTAAACCCTAAACCCTAAACCCTAAACCCTAAACCCTAAACCCTAAACCCTAAACCCTAAACCCTAAACCCTAAACCCTAAACCCTAAACCCTAAACCCTAAACCCTAAACCCTAAACCCTAAACCCTAAACCCTAAACCCTAAACCCTAAACCCTAAACCCTAAACCCTAAACCCTAAACCCTAAACCCTAAACCCTAAACCCTAAACCCTAAACCCTAAACCCTAAACCCTAAACCCTAAACCCTAAACCCTAAACCCTAAACCCTAAACCCTAAACCCTAAACCCTAAACCCTAAACCCTAAACCCTAAACCCTAAACCCTAAACCCTAAACCCTAAACCCTAAACCCTAAACCCTAAACCCTAAACCCTAAACCCTAAACCCTAAACCCTAAACCCTAAACCCTAAACCCTAAACCCTAAACCCTAAACCCTAAACCCTAAACCCTAAACCCTAAACCCTAAACCCTAAACCCTAAACCCTAAACCCTAAACCCTAAACCCTAAACCCTAAACCCTAAACCCTAAACCCTAAACCCTAAACCCTAAACCCTAAACCCTAAACCCTAAACCCTAAACCCTAAACCCTAAACCCTAAACCCTAAACCCTAAACCCTAAACCCTAAACCCTAAACCCTAAACCCTAAACCCTAAACCCTAAACCCTAAACCCTAAACCCTAAACCCTAAACCCTAAACCCTAAACCCTAAACCCTAAACCCTAAACCCTAAACCCTAAACCCTAAACCCTAAACCCTAAACCCTAAACCCTAAACCCTAAACCCTAAACCCTAAACCCTAAACCCTAAACCCTAAACCCTAAACCCTAAACCCTAAACCCTAAACCCTAAACCCTAAACCCTAAACCCTAAACCCTAAACCCTAAACCCTAAACCCTAAACCCTAAACCCTAAACCCTAAACCCTAAACCCTAAACCCTAAACCCTAAACCCTAAACCCTAAACCCTAAACCCTAAACCCTAAACCCTAAACCCTAAACCCTAAACCCTAAACCCTAAACCCTAAACCCTAAACCCTAAACCCTAAACCCTAAACCCTAAACCCTAAACCCTAAACCCTAAACCCTAAACCCTAAACCCTAAACCCTAAACCCTAAACCCTAAACCCTAAACCCTAAACCCTAAACCCTAAACCCTAAACCCTAAACCCTAAACCCTAAACCCTAAACCCTAAACCCTAAACCCTAAACCCTAAACCCTAAACCCTAAACCCTAAACCCTAAACCCTAAACCCTAAACCCTAAACCCTAAACCCTAAACCCTAAACCCTAAACCCTAAACCCTAAACCCTAAACCCTAAACCCTAAACCCTAAACCCTAAACCCTAAACCCTAAACCCTAAACCCTAAACCCTAAACCCTAAACCCTAAACCCTAAACCCTAAACCCTAAACCCTAAACCCTAAACCCTAAACCCTAAACCCTAAACCCTAAACCCTAAACCCTAAACCCTAAACCCTAAACCCTAAACCCTAAACCCTAAACCCTAAACCCTAAACCCTAAACCCTAAACCCTAAACCCTAAACCTCAACCCTAAACCCTCAACCCTAAACCCTCAACCCTCAACCCTAAACCCTAAACACGAAACGCCAAACACGAAACCCCAAACCCTAAACCCTAAACCCAAACCCCAAACGCCAAACACGAAACCCCAAACCCCAAACCACAAACCCCAAACCCCAAGCCCGAAACCACAAGCCCGAAACCCCAAACCCGAAAGCCGAAACCACAAACCCGAAACCCGAAACCCTAAACCCGAAACCTGTAACCCCGAAACCCGAGACCCCAAACCCGAAACCCAAACCTGAAACTTGGAAGCTGAACCCGAAACCTGAAACCCCAAAACCCAACCCCGATACCCTAAGCCCTAAACCCTGAACCCCAAACCCAAACCATGAACCGCAAACCCCAAACCCTAAACCATGAACCCTGAAACTTATCTCAAAATTTGAGCAAAATCCAACGGTTAACGAAAAAGATATTGTGATTCTATTGCAAGACCTCCAGGTCACACCCAGGCACGCCAGACCAAACGCCCAGGCGCGCACCATTTTAAAACTGGTGTTGCAGCCCCTCTGCACCAAAAACACGCACCACTCATTCCCTCTCTCACAAAACCGATTTCTTCCCCTCCAAACCCTAGATTCTTCAACACCAAAAATCCACCTAAAAATCCAACAAATCATCATCAAATACTTGATCCCCATCACACATAAACACCCAGTCCTTCATCAATCTTTCAATTTCCCTCACAAAAGTCATGTCCAAGAGTTAGGGTTCAACACCCATTTTTTATTTCCCTCATTCCATGCTCAAAGTATGTTTGATTCAAGCTTTTCTCTTCTCCTCATTCATGTTACTCGGATTTTTAACCCACATCCCTGACTAACTGTCTCTTTTGTTTCATGGACCACTTTCTCTCTCTACAAGATTGAGGCAAGAGGGTTGTGTTACCTCTATTTAGAACATGATCTCTAGGTTGTTTATGGTGATGGCTAGGAATAGAAAAGATTAGTTGGGATGATAAACAATAGGGTAGTTAATGTTGCCAATAAGTTAGGGATGCAAATGAATAAAAATGAAAATAAATTGAATAATGTCAATATATGTGTTGGATGATGATATTTGTTATGTGTAATGATGTGTATGAGGGGTTGGGATTGAAAATGGAACTAGGATAGGTGTAAAGCTAATAGGTATCAAAAGCTAAGAAGTCTAACCAAGAATAGGAGTTAAGTTAATGATGAGGATAATAGAAGAGGATTAAGGGTTGGTAGGAGGAAGATTATTGTGTATGTTGTGTGCATTGAATGTTTGAATTTGTTTGTAACCCATAAGGGATAATATGAGATTAACTATGATAATAATTAATAGAATAGTTGATCTTATAAATAGGTTAAGAATGGAAATGTTAAATGATGGGTAATGAAGGAGAAAATTATAGGAAAATAAATAAGTAGTGGACTGACCCTCGACTTGTGCCTCTAAGGTCTTCCACCAACTCATAATGATCTCAACCGACCTCTACACCCACGGGCCGACCACCGGACCATGATACAACGCTAGGGGGCTCGGACCGTTCATTCCCCTTACCCACAAGGACCCGAGCGTACCCCCCAAGCGCTTAACTAACCAGGGATAAGGCTCTATGACAGGATAAGGATGAATGACTCATCCCCCCTATCCTCTAAGGGCCACGTCAGCCTTACTGGACCTCCGTACAGACCCATAAGGTACAGCACCACTCCCCCTATAAATAGTTGTCTCTAGCTAGGGGCTCAGGTACGTTCTCCTATCCCTAATTTCACACTTGCACACTCAGTGATTAGGAAGACCCTGAATACCCCAACTGGGTATCCAAATAACCACAAAACATCACAGATCAACCCTAGACCCTAGAACCTTCAAGGCTTCCCCATAGCTTTAAGGGCACTACGATCTTGGACATCACATTGGCTCCGTCTGTGGGAATCCGAATAACATAAGATTCCCACCAACACCACAACCATGGCCAACACCATAAACACCAGGAAACCCCATAGTCAACGCTAGGAAGTGCAGACAACGCTAGGGAACTAGAAAGGCAACTGCTTGCAGGAAGAAGTGTGCCCTCAGTAAGATTGGAGCGGCCAGAACCCAGCCGTCATCGGCCCACAAGGGCTGAGAAGACTCACAACAGACCTTACACCGAACATTCAGGGCAAAATGAGCAGTCAGTAGGGGTTAGAGTAAAAAGCATCGTTGTCCCTTCTCAGCGAGCCCCGCGTGACCCCCCGAATCACGGTTTTGGAAGATCCGTTGATGCTTGATGCTCAGGCGAGCTGGACCGTCGTTCCCAGAGAGAAAGAGAGCTTGAAGAGCTCCTGAGGCGTCAGGCCGAGATGCTAGAGCGGCAGGAAAAAGCAATAGCCGACCTACAGCAGATCCACATGGCTGGAGTTGTCGAGTGTCTCACCACTCCTAACACGGGACCCGCTCCCTAGCAAGGTTTGCGACAACATCCAATGTTACCACCCCCACCACCTTTGAACCACATGATCGACGTCGGAGCAACTGAGGGGGATGCCCACCCTGTACATCCCTTTACACCTCACATCATGGCAAATCAAACCCCTCCGGGTTTCCTCGGACCGACCAATCTGCCAAAATACAGCGGTCTCACCGATCCATTGGAACATCTTTTGTCTTATAAGGGATCCATGACTTACTATGGAGGGGGAGACCTAATGAAATGTAGGGCATTCTCCATGACCTCGCAGCCAGCTGTGCTTAAATGGTATGCAGCCCTCCCTCGGAACTCAATAAACTCTTGGGCCGACCTCAAGAAAGTGTTTGTGAGCAGATACACAGCAAGTTGTATACAGCCTCGGTCGGACCATGCCCTCGTCGGAGTCCTCCAAAAACCCGACGAACCCTTACGAGAATACTTGTCACGTTTCCATTCCGAAGCAGGACAGGTTCCGAATCTAGAACCTAGCTTCGCAGTCTTTCTTTTCACACAAGGACTGAGAAATGGCGACTTCAAAAATTCTCTAGTCGGGAAGCCCCCGAGGGACATGGCCGAGCTACGACAGAGGTCCACCAAGTTCATAAACCTAGAAGAATTTTATAAGTGGCAGAAAGACCGAGAGGCAGGAGAAAGAGGAGAATCCTCCCAGGGAAGAGGGAGAAGAGATGAGAGGTCCGGTAGTAACCAGAGATCCGACCGAAGATTCCCGAGGAGAAGGAAGTTCCAGGAGTATACCCCTCTCACGGTTCAAAGGAGCCAGATCCTAAAGGAAACAATGCAAACCGACCTAAGGATGAGTCAAAGACCCCCAGCTATGAAGAGAAGTGAACAAAGGGCTCGTCATACCACTGACGAGTGCGTTTGGCTGAGAGATATAATTGAACAAATGATAAGAGAAGGGAAACTTCAATAATATGTTAAAGAAGCCCTCGGCAGAAGACCTCGGAGAAGGTCCCCGCCGCAGGACCCCCTCCCAGGAAAATAGACCACCAGTCAGCAGAGGGTGAACGTGATAGAGGTCACAGACTCAAACAAGTCCCCTCAAAACCTTCGGATCAACACTATTGCCGGAGGATTTGCTGGGGGCGGAGAGAAAAGAGTAGACAGGAAGAAGTACATTAACCAGGTGTTGGCAGTCCAGCACCACCCCATCCAAAAGCGAGCAACAAAGAGTGTGCTGATCTATTTCTCGGATGAAGACTTGAAAGGAATAATCCCTGGGCATAACGACCCAATGGTCATTTCGGCTTTGATTGGTAACTATGAAGTGGCCAGGGTGTTCGTTGATCAAGGCAGCTCAGCAGACATCATGTTCCTGGATGTTTTCAAAGCTCTCAAGTTAAGGGAGGCAGATCTTACCCCCTTTGACGGGAAGCTTATAAGTTTTACAGGGGATACCGTCGTCCCCTATGGGTATATCCAGTTGTCAATGATCCTTGGCAGCTTGCCTTCGGCCAAGACCGAGATCATCAAGTTCTTAGTAGTAGATTGCCCCTCGGCTTATAATGTCATATTAGGCAGAACATGCCTTCAGTCTTTTGGAGCAGTGGTCTCCACAATCCATCTAGCAATGAATTTCGAGAGATCAGATGGAAAGGTGGTAATAGTCAATGGGGAGCAAGAAAAGGCAAGGATTTGTTACAATGTCAGTTTGGGAAAGGTAAAGAAGGAAGAAGACAGTACCATCTCCGGACCCACCCTAAGAAGAGGTAATGTTTTGCTTGCAGACCTGGATGTTCGATCCGAGCAGGAAGAAACCAGGCCAACCCCTCAGGGAGGCTGGGACCTCGTTCACATTGACTCCACAAATCCAAACCGTCAAGTTAAAGTAGGCACTGAGCTCCGGCCCGAGTTTCGGGCAAACCTAATAAAGATCTTAACAAAGAACAAGGATCTGTTCGCTTGGACCTCGGCTGATATGTCGGGAATAGACCCCAATTTCATTTGCCACAAGCTCAGTGTCCACCCAGGCGCAAAACCCGTTGCACAGAAAAAGCGAAGAGTGGGGGCTGAAAAAGCAGCAGCAATTGAGGAAAAGGTTTCTGAACTCTTGGCAGCAGGGTTCATTAGAGAAGTCAGCTACTCAGAATGTCTCTCGAACACAGTCTTGGTGAAGAAATCTTACGGAAAGTGGAGGATGTGTGTTGATTACACCGACTTGAACAAGGCATGCCCTAAAGATCCTTATCCACTTCCGGTAATTGATAAATTTGTAGATAACTCGGCAGACTATCAACTCTTGTCCTTCATAGATGCCTACTCGGGGTACAATCAGATTCCCATGTACCCCTCAGATCAGGAGAAGACAACCTTCATTACTGACAAAGGGACCTATTGTTATATGGTGATGCCCTTCGGATTGAAGAATGTCGGGGCCACCTATCAACGGATGATGAACAAGGTGTTTAAAGGGCTGATCAGACCGACCCTGGAAGTCTATATTGATGACATGATAACAAAAAGCAAGAAGAAGGAAGATCACCCAACTAACCTGAAAGCTATCCTATCAAGAGTGAGAAAACACAATATGCGTTTAAACCCGGAAAAGTTCACTTTCGGGGTTCCGGCAGAGGCATTCCAAGGGTTCATGTTAACAGAAAGAGGTATCGAAGCCAACCCCGATCAGTGCCGAGCCATCAAGGACATGTGCAGTCCGACTGACATAAAGGGAATTCAACAGTTAACCGGGCGGATGACAGCACTATCCCGCTTCCTCCCCCAAGCAGCGAGGAAGGCATTTCCCTAGTATCAACTACTGAAGAAGAATAAAAATTTCCATTGGAATGAATCATGTGATAAGGCTTTCCAGGAACTAAAGGATTATTTAGCCTCCCCTCCCGTGTTGACCAACCCCTCGGCAGGAGAAACTCTTTATCTCTACTTGTCGGTGGGAGAGGTAGCCCTAAGCTCGGCCCTCGTCAGGGACGATGAGGGCTCGGAAGCCCCGGTGTACTTTGTGAGCAAAGCCCTCTAAGGACCAGAGAACAAATATAGCAACATCGAAAAGCTAGCCTTCTCCCTCATCATATCAGCCAGGAGACTCAGGCAATACTTCTATAGCCACCCCCTTGTAGTAAGAACCTCACAGCCTATCAAACAAGTGCTCCACCGACCTGACCTGGCAGGTAGAATGGTATCATGCTCCATTGAACTTTATGAGTTTGACATATCTTATGAACCACGAAAAGCCTTGAAGTCACAGGTACTTGCAGACTTCATAGCCGAGTTTACAGATCCTTCTTTGAGCTCGAGCTCGGGTATCTGGAGAGTATACGTGGACGGATCAAGCCACAAAAAGGGGGCCGACGCAGGAATCATCTTGGAGAATGACCAAGGGCTCAACATCGAGTACTCCCTAAAGTTTTTTTTCTCTACCTCAAACAACCAGGCCGAGTACGAGGCAGTGATTGCTAGGCTCAAGATGGCCAGCCAGCTCGAAGCGTCTAAGGTTCAAGTTTTTAGTGACTCACAACTGGTTGTATCCCAGGTCAAAGGTGACTACCAGGCAAAGGAACCAATACTCCAAAAATACCTCAACAAAGTCAAAGCACTATCTTCTATGTTCTCAGGTTTCTCCATCACTCATATCCCAAGAGAGTCCAACTCCCGAGCTGACATTCTTTCTAAGCTCGCGAGCACAAAAGGCTCAGAAAACAACAAAAGCCTGGTCCAGGAGATTGTGCATGGACCGAGCGTAGTCCTCGCAATCTCCCTGGCTCCGGACTGGATGACACCAATCAAAGAATATCTACAAAATCAAGCACTTCCGACAGACCCACTAAAAGCTAATAAATTGATCAGGAAAGCATCCCTTTTCACCGTGATTGATGGGGTTTTATACCGCAGGGGCATCGGAACACCGATGCTCAGGTGTCTTGACCCCAAGGAAGCAGAATTTGTTCTCACCGAGGTCCATGGCGGCGTTGCAAGCCACCACATCGAAGGAAAGGCGTTGGCGAGAAAGGTACTTAGGGCTGGATATTATTGGCCCACGTTGCAAGCCGACGCCGCCGACCATGTAAAAAAGTGTCGGCCATGCCAATTTCATTCTGACATATACCAAAGACCACCTGAAGAGCTTCATTCCCTCTCGGCCCCATGGCCGTTCTATCAGTGGGAGATGGATCTCATCGGAAAATTCCCAACAACTCATGGTCAGTTGAAGTATGTAGTGGTGGCAGGGATTATTTTACTAAGTGGATAGAGGCGGAGGCTCTGGCCACTATATCCACTGCCAAAGTGCAAAAGTTTTTTATGAGGCAAGTAGTAGCTCGGTTCGGTGTCCCACACACACTTATCACCGACAATGGAACTTAATTCACAGCAAACACTTTCCAGGACCTTGCCGACTAACCTGCATATCAACCACCGATCTCATCGATAGAGCACCCACAAAGCAATGGGCAAGCCGAGGCAGCTAAAAAGGGAATCATCGAAGGACTCAAGAAGAGGCTGCTCGAGGCAGGCGGAACCTGGGCCGACATACTCCCCGAGGTACTATGGTCACTTCGAACGACTGTGCACTCCTCAACAGGGGAAACGCCATTCCGTCTGACCTATGGGTGTGACGCTGTCATTCCCATAGAAACCGAGCTCCCGACTTTCAGAACAAAAAACTTCTCACCCACAGAAAATGATGATTTGCTTAGAGAAGAGTTGATCATGGTTGAAGAAATCTGAGCTGTCGCTGCAGAAAGAGAAAAGAAGGCCAAGGAAAGACAGGCAAAAGGGTATAACAAATCGATAGTTCCCAGATCTTTTATTGTGGAAGACTTAGTCCTCCACAAAGCTGACATCGGCTTGAAAAATGCTTGTGAAGGAAAGCTAGCCCGGAATTGGGAAGGCCCCTACCGAGTGAAGTCCCGATCCGGGTCTGGGGGATACAGGCTAGAAACCTTGACAGGAGCTGAGATCAACAACAGTTGTAATGCTGCCAAACTGAGACACTACTATAGCTGAACTGATTCTCTTTCTATTACCTTGTTGCATTTTCAATTTAGTAACTTAGTGTATTCCACGTTGTTTTTATGATTACCATCATCAAGCTTATGTACTGACTATTCCCTAGTTAATGAAATATTTTGCAGAAATCATATTTTCAATTTCTGAGCATATTTTCCCTTTTCTTTTTTACTCCGTTTACGTGCTATGACCCTCTCCGCCCGGCTAGCCACCGGGCCGACCCGGGTCGCTTAAACTAATTCTCATAAACGAGAAAGCACATTGAGATGCCCAACTAAGGAACCCTCGGCGGTATCGCACAATTGCGGATCGAGAACCTCACCACGACTAAAGGTTGGCGGTTCGAAATCTCTCAAATGGAACAAAACGCTTGTAAATAAACACAAGTATAAGAAGCACGGAAGCATAAAGACAAGATAAATCATAGCAATATAAAGCTTTTATACATAAAGCAACATGTTCTGCATTAAAATCCAAACAGGCCTAAACACATGGCCGAGCTTACAAACAGAATCAAAAACCCAAGCATACAGGTTAAAAAGCAACAAGTTACTCCACATCAGAAAGGACGATGATGGACTTGTCAAAGTCTTCCTCCTCCCCCTCGTCATCCTCGTTAACACCTTCCAATGGGTTCGGCAGGTTCGGTGACTGGAGATCCACCTCGACTTCACCGTTTGAGCAATCAACAATCCGACCATGTTTTACCCCGAATAAAGGATGGGACCCGAGAATTTGAAGGTTGGGGTTGAGAATCTTCAGTTTCCTCAGTGCATTATGAAACGAATCGTCAACAGCATGGTCCCAGTTGAAGTAGTTCTTCGCAGAACCAATTTTATGTTTAAGGGCCTTTGCCCTCATCTTCTCCAGCTGAACCCGAAGCCTCTCGGCTTCTTGACGCGCTTCAGTCAGATTACCCTCGAATCTTGCAGAGACTTCCCAGCAGTATCCAACCGCGTCTCTACCTCTTCCTTACTCTTCAGCCTCACCTCCAACTCCTCCCTGGCCTTCACCGCCTCATTCCTCTCTCGAATCGCATCATCCCTCGATTGGAGTGCCTCATCCTTAGCTTTTTCAAACAAATCTTTCTCCTTGGCAAGAGTACTGTTGGTCTCCACCAAGGTCTCATTTGCATCCTTATAAGACTGAATCTGCTGAGCAACAGCAGCTTTTCTTTCTCGCTCCCCGGCCGTCAGACCAAACTCCTTGGTATGAAGAGCCATAAAATAGAACATGTTGGCAGCTCAGAGAGTGGCGCGTCCTAAAGCGGGGAAGTTACCCTCAAGCAGTTCCGTGGGTTGGGAAGGAGTCGAGCATCATCCTGATTAGTGAAAATAGAACCAAGGATCTGCTCGGGAATAGGGCGAGTCCAAACAGTTGGAACACTCGTATCAAAGTTCAACGATTGAGCTTGGATTCGAGAAGGGGTGCGAGCAGGATCCTCCTCGGTCGATGGACCTTTGCCCTTATCCAACCTCTGCCTCTTCGTGAGAGGAGTGTGATCCTCCTCATCATCATCATGTACGAGCAGGGGAGTTGAAGCACTTCCCCTAACCCGAGATTGAATAACCGCAGTAGGAACCTCAACAATAGTAACAACGAGCGGCATAGTGGCATTCTGAGCAGTAGCCTCGCTCGAAGCCTGAGCCGAGGTTTGGGCACTTGGAGAATTTGTCACAACTTGTCCAACAGGTTTGTTCGAACGGCGAGCAGCAGCCAATTCAGCAAGACGAACATTGTTCCGAGCCATCTCAGCTGCAGAAAGGAAAAACAAGGGTTTAAATATATATATATATATATATTACCAAGCTCGGACCGGATGATCGAGGCCGTACCCGATACAAATAAAAAAAACAGTTTAAATATAGTACTAGGAAGTGACTCCTAGATCGTCTCCCAAGGAATATCTTATCAAGCAAAAGGTCAAACAGATAGTATGCACAGAAAATAGGGGGGTTTTGTATTGAATGTTGAAATCTAAGATCAGAACAAAATTAAAATAAAAACAAAGTAACAGATACGGAAAAGCGGATAAACCCCTTTGGCTCGCGTTCACAACTCTATCATCGGTCACAAAAGATCAATTTCTTTCCTCTTCACTGTCCAACTCGTGAGAACTAAATACTAAGCGAAAATTCAATTCCCACCCCAAAACCCAAACCTCTAATTAAGCATTAAAAGCCAAAGCATGGAGTTTTTACGAGTTTGCATAAATTAAGCATTCATACACATGGATTATCTTTATAGAATGGAACTAAGCGAACCATAACATATCAATAAGCATGAAAATAGTGAATAAAAACGAAATAGCATTAAGAATAAAACCTCAAGAGTATGTGATACATTACCAAAGGGATTTAACCTAAGAGTTTAGCCTTCCATGAAGAAAAATACCAAAAACGTGTAGAAAGGGAAGAGAGAGAAACCCTAGCAGCCACCACAAGCTTGGAGAGCAAAACTAAGCCTTCTCTAAGAGAGAGAATGTAAAAACGTGATTATTGAAGGTGGTTTCTAGGGTTTACACGATATTGGCTAATTAAATCACAAAACGGGCCTAAATCATGGGCCCAAATCCTAAGGAAAGTTAATCTCTAAATTAAATCTAAAAATATCCTATAGATAAAATCTAAATCTTAAAAGATATAAACTAAATCTCAAAATAATCCTAAAGATAGATTACAATCTTCACTTCATCATATATCTTCTCTTCCAAAATTGAATCTTCACTCCCAAAATGCCCAAAAAGCCATTGTGCCAAATATGACCTGAAAATAGAATTAGAATTAATTAGGCTAAATAATCCCAAATTAAACAATATTCAGAATATTAGTCCAATAAACTCTAAATCACTAAATCAAGCTAAACAATGTCAAATGGGCAACAAGTATCAATAATAAGAGTAAAATAATGCAAGGAATAATGGGAAATAAAATGCTCATCAAACACCCCCACACTTATCCTTTTGCACTCCTGGGCAAAACTAAGAATTAGGACTGAGAAGATCAATATGCACCAAAGTGAATCATGCAACAAGATTACTACAACTAATGAATGCAAACCTACGAGATTACATACTTCACAATGAATTCTAGGAAATGCAAAGAAATGGGCAAAATCGAGCACACGAAGAGAATAAGGACCAAAGAATCAAGGCATCCATGAACATCATCCAATTATTTCAAATATGCAAAGAAAACCAATGACATCAAGAGGGTAGTCACAAAGATGATAGAAACTCACAAAGATCACTCAAAAGTATTTACACTCAAGTGTTTAAGGTTAATCAGTGTTTACACTCAAGGCACATCATGAAAAACAAACACAACCATAAGCTTGACAAGCCTCTAACATCAACAATCAACACACATGCACAAAATGATCAAAAGGTCTTTTCAGGGTTGTAATGGGGCCAAGGACAAGGTAGGATAAAAATATGGGAATGTAGCTAAAACCAAGGGAATAGAGGAGCAATGGGGAATAAGTAAAAAAATAAGCACAATCCACCCCAGAATGAAATGATAAACATAACAACAACCTCTAATTCCAATCCTCTATGCCTCAATCAACCTTTTATTCTATTTTTTTCTTTTCTTTTCTTTTTTTTTTTTTTTTTGCATTGGAGAACTTCATGAACGAAAGGGAAGAAGAAACAACAAAAATGGCATAATGAGATAAAGCCATAATTACATCACCGACCATAGAGGCAAAACCCAGAACTCACAAGAGATGAAGAACAAAGCACCCTCGCTTACTTAATACCCATTCCCAAAACAATTCCAAAGCTCCAACATTCCCTAAGGTTAGGACAATCATGGTTTTTCAGTCATAGGCTTGTAATGAGCTAAAGAACAAAGAAAAGGGATATAAAGGCTCAAAGGGGCTATCAAAGGATAAATTCATTCAAGGTAGGCTCATATGGCTAGTGGCTTATTCAAGAAAAACAATGCCTAAATCATTTCAAAATGTGCATGGGAATATCAAGTATCAACAAGAGTCAAGTCAAGTTCTAGAGTGCAAGTAATCCAGAGTGCAATCACACATGAAAGAAAATTAAGTGGCATATATAGCAATCCACCCACAATTAAGGCTCAAATCCTCACAAAAGGGACAATTCTATCACAGTGTTACCACCTCTTAATTATGAAAAGCAACTTTACACACAGAAATGCATGAATTCAGACACAAGATACCAAGACTCTACTAAAATGAAGAAAAAACATGCAAGAAAATGCCCAAAACTTAGCAAAACCTAAAAAATCAAAGCAAAAATATGCAACCTAAACTACTCTCCCCCCACACTTAAATCACACATTGTCCTCAATGTAAAACAACCAGAAAATCCAGACAGAAATACCAGCCAGCAGATATAGACAAGTGCAATAAAAAAAGTAAGGAAGGAGAAAAGAAGACTCCCTAAGTCATGGTGGGTCAAAAGTGGGGTCGACCAATGAGGCCTCCTCCACAGGTGCATCATCCAAAGAAGGGGTGGTGAGGAAGGGCTTGAGTCGATGTCCATTAACCTTGAAGCTCTTGTCCGTGGACTCACTCTTGATCTCCACAGTGCCATAAGGAAACACCTGGGTGACTACAAACGGTCCAATCCACTTAGAGCGGAGCTTTCCACTCATGAGTCCAAGCCTAGAGTTGTAGAGCAACACTTTTTGACCAACCAAGAACTCCTTTCTAGAAATTGAGCTATCATGGAGCTTCTTGGTCTTCTCTTTGTAGAACTTGGAGTTCTCATAGGCCTCCAAACGGATCTCATCTAGCTCACTCAACTGCAGCTTCCTCTCCTCACCCGCTTGATCAAGAGCTAAGTTACATTGCTTCACAGCCCAATATGCACGGTGCTCTATTTCCACAGGCAGGTGGCATGCCTTACCAAAGACAACCCGATAAGGTGACATACCTATGGGTGCCTTGTAAGCAGTCCGATGGGCCCATAGAGCATCCTCCAATCGTGTGCTCCAATCCTTTCTATTAGGCTTCACCATCTTCTCCAAAATCCGCTTGATCTCTCTGTTTGAAATCTCAGCTTGCCCATTGGTTTGGGGGTGATATGGTGTAGAAAATTTGTGCACAACCCCATACTTCTTGAGCAAAGCTTGCATGGATCTATTGCAGAAGTGTGTGCCTTGATCACTGACTATGGCTCTAGGTATGCCAAACCTGCAAAGGATATTAGACCTGACAAAATCTACAACAACCTGAGCATCATTAGTCCTGGTGGCCTTAGCTTCCACCCATTTGGATACATAATCCACAGCAAGTAAGATATAATAAAAACCAAAAGAAACAGGAAAGGGACCCATGAAATCTATACCCCAGACATCAACACCTCACAGAACAACATAGGTTGTTGCGGCATCTGTTGCCTCCAAGATAGGGCGCCTCCTGCTCTTTGACATTGCTCACATGAGCTGCAGATGTTGCTTGCATCCTTGAAGATGGTAGGCCAATAAAATCCAGAATCCAACACCTTTCGTGCTGTCCTTTGAGTGCCAAGGTGGCCTCCAACTGGTGAAGCATGGCAAAACTGGAGAACCGATTGGATCTCATGATCTGGAATGCACTTGCGAATGACCTGATCACTGCAAAAACACCACAAATAGGGGTCATCCCATACATAATACTTGGCATCGCTCTTCAATTTGTCTCTTTGAGCTTTGGATGCCAAGGGTGGAAAAACATATGCAACTAGATAATTTACAATATCAGCAAACCAAGGAGTAAGGGGAGGGGGATGTGAAACATGCAAATCTAAAAGCTGCTCATCCAGGAAGTCATCCCGGATAGGAAATGCATCCTCCTCTCTCTCTATTCTGCTCAAGTGGTCTGCGACAAGGTTATGCGCACCACTCCGATCCTGAATCTCAAGATCAAACTCCTGGAGGAGCAACATCCACATGATCAACCTAGATTTGGAATCTGTCTTTTTCAAAAGATACTTCAGAGCAGCATGATCAGTATACACTACAACCTTAGAACCTAACAAATATGATCTAAACTTATCAAGTGCAAAGACAATGGCTAACAGCTCTTTTTCAGTTGTGGTGTAATTAACTTGTGCTGAATCTAAAGTCCTAGATGCATAATAAATCACATGAGACAACTTACCAACCCTTTGGGAGAGAACTGCTCCCAAAGCATAATTCGAGGCATCGGTCATGAGCTCAAATGGGAGGGTCCAGTCAGGTGGTTGGATGATGGGAGTGGTGGTGAGTGCTCTCTTTAGCTCATCAAATGCCTTCTTGCATTGGTCTCCAAACTCAAATGCGGTATCCTTTTGAAGCAAGTTGGATAGTGGAAGGGTTATCTTGCTAAAGTTATGAATAAACCTGCGATAGAAACCTGCATGGCCAAGAAAAGAACGCACCTCTCCCACGCAAGAGGGGTAAGGCAAATGTAATATTACATGCAGCTTAGCAGGGTCAACCTCTATGCCCTTATGCAAAATAATGTGCCCTAAGACTATGCCTTGTTCTACCATAAAGTGACATTTTTCAAAATTCAAGACAAGGTTAGTCTCAATGCACCTATTAAGCACCTTAGACAAACTATCAAGACATGCATCAAAAGAGGAACCATATACACTAAAATCATCCATGAAGACCTCTATGCAATGCTCAAGTAAGTCATTAAAAATACTCATCATACATCTTTGAAAAGTGCCAGGAGCATTACATAGGCCAAAAGGCATCTTCCTATAAGCAAATGTACCAAAAGGACAGGTAAATGTGGTCTTATGTTGGTCCTCTGGCGCAATACAGATTTGGAAATAACCAGAGAAACCATCTAAGAAGCAATAGTGAGATTTACCTGCCAGGCGCTCCAACATCTGATCAATGAAGGGAAGAGGAAAGTGATCCTTGCGGGTCGCCTGGTTGAGCTTCCTATAGTCAATGCAGACTCTCCAACTGTTCTGCACTCTAGTGGGAATTAGCTCATCCTTCTCATTTTTGACAACTGTCACCCCAGACTTCTTGGGAACTACTTGAACCGGGCTTACCCAAGTGCTGTCTGAAATGGGGTAGATAATACCAGCTTGCAGCAGCTTGGTGACCTCTTTCTTCACCACATCAAGAATCTGGTGGTTCAACCGTCTTTGGGGTTGTCTCACTGGTTTAGCCCCATCCTCCAATAAAATCCGATGCATGCACATGGAGGGGCTAATACCAGGTATGTCTGCCAAAGTCCATCCTATTGCCCTTTTGTTTTCTCTAATCACATCCAGCAGCTGCTTCTCTTGATCAACAGAAAGGGAGGTAGAAATGATCACTGGAAGTTTCTGCTCATCCTCCAAGTAAGCATATTTGAGATGAGGAGGAAGGGGCTTCAGGTCCAATAAAGGTGCCTGCATCACAGATGGAACTAAAGGAGCAGCAGAATTGGATTCTGCCGCCTGCACCTGAACAAATGGACTACACTCATGCATAACAGAAATGTGGTTAGGGTTAGCATGATCTGAATCTATATCATATGAATCAACAGATGCAGTAGCAGAATTTAAAAACTAGTCAATTTCAATGCATGCAGTGCACATTTCGAAATCAGAACATGCAGAACAAGTAAATGAGCTAGTGAAAGATGGCAAATCATAATCATGCAAAAAGTCTAGAACATGCTCATCAATCAGATCATCAAGCAAATCAACATGAAAGACAGAGTGGTCATCAGAAAAATGTTTCATAGCATCAAAAATATTGAATCGAACCACTCTGTCATCAAATTCCATTGAAAGTGTACCTGCACGCACATCAATCTTGGTTCGGGCTGTTTTTAAAAATGGTCTCCCTAATATGATAGGGACATCACTACGAGAGGTGTCCTCTTCCATATCAAGAATATAAAAATCAGCAGGAAAGATAAGTTCACCAACCCGAACCAAGACATCCTCTATCAAACCTGCGGGGTAGGCAGTAGATCTATTTGCCAAATGGATAACCACACCCGTAGGTTGAAGAGGTCCAAGTGAAAGAGACTTGAAAACAGACATAGGCATAACATTAATAGATGCTCCTAAATCTAGCAAAGCATTCTCAAATTTAGTATTACCTATGATACAAGGCACAGAGAAAGTTCCAGGATCCTTACACTTTTCAGGAATATGAGGGACGGGTTTACCTATAAGAGCAGAGACATTTCTTCCCATGTTGATCCTCTCATTGCCCTTGAGCTTCCGTTTGTGTGTGCATAGATCCTTCAAGAACTTTGCATACCTTGGAATCTGCTTGATTGCATCAAGAAGGGGTATGTTGACTTCCACCTTCCTGAATGTGTCAAGTATCTCTTTGTCAATCTCTTCCATTTTCTTGCTTTGAGTCACCCCCCTTGGTGGGAAAGGAAGAGGAATGGGGGGTGGTTGTTGGGCAGCAGCAGGTGTTGTTCTTGTGGAAGGCTGAGCTGGATGGGATTTTCTGGTACTTGTGTGCTCACTCTCCTCGACCATTTGGCTCTTCTTGTTGGGTGAAACTAGATCATCTTTGTTGAGGTCAGATTCTGGTGGGGGTGTGACAATCTGCTTCCCTGACCTTAGACTAATGGCACTCACATTCTGGTTTGGATTGATCACTATTTGGGATGACAACTTGTTAGAATTCTGAGATTGCATAGTGTTGATTGTTGTTGCCATTTGTCCCATCTGATTGGTCAAAGATTGAATGGAGACCTCTTGTCTTTGAATGGATGCTCTAGTTTCTTGTTGGAATTGGAGATTTTGCATGGTCATCTGTTTCATCAGCTCTTCCAATGAAGGCTGCTGCTCGGTACTAGGAGCTGGTGGTGCAGAATTAGCCTGTTGTTGCTGCTGTTGTTGTCTCTGTTGCTGGACTGGAGGAGGTACATATGGTGGTCTGGAATTGTTCTGAAATTGAACATGTGAAGGTTGCTGCTGATCAGACCATCTCAGGTTGGGATGGTTACTCCAACCAGGGTTGTATCTATTGGTAGAGAGATCAAAGTTCTGTGGCTGCTGGTTTCTACTGTTGAAGATGTTGGCGGCATATGCCTCAGGTTGGTCAGCACCAGTCGTTGGTTGCTGCTGCAAAGAAGGGCATGCATCTGTGGGGTGCTCAGCGGATGTGCATATGCCACATAATCTAGCAAGCAGAGACAACTCTTCTGGTTGATGGTCAATTGAGTGACCAAAGTTGTAAGTGAATCTATCTTCTGTTCAAGCTTCTCAACCTTACCAGAACTTGTGCCAACATCATTCACTCATCTCACTACGATTGCATCGTTGTTGCCCCTTGCATGGAATTGTTGACAATTGGAAGCCATCTTCTCAATCTTGGCTCTGGCTTCTAAAGGTGTCATGTCTCATAGGGCACCACCACTCGCAGCATCAAGCATGTTTCTCTCCATGAGGTTGAGACCTTCATAGAAATATTGAATAAGCAGCTGCTCTGAGATCTGATGGTGGGGGCAGCTCGCACACAGTCTCTTGAATCTCTCCCAATACTCGTAGAGACTTTCTCCACGTTGTTTCCTAATGTCTGATATATCCTTTCGGATTGCTGTTGTTCTGCATGCAGGAAAGAATTTCTCCAAAAATGTCCTCTTCAGGTCATCCCAGTCTGTGATAGAACCAGGGGCCAGATCGTACAACCAATCCTTGGCTAGCCCCTCTAGGGAGTGTGGGAATGCCTTAAGACAAACATGATCCTCTTGCACATCATGTGGTTTCATAGTAGCACACACGATGTGGAATTGCTTGAGATGTTTATGAGGATCCTCACCTGCAAGACCATTAAACTTGGGCAACAAATGAATTAGTCCAGACCTTAGCTCATACGGGTCATCTGGATACTGGATGCACAAATCTTCAATAGTGAAATCAGGTGCAGCCAGCTCCCTCAATGTCCTCTCACGTGGTGGAGGTTGAGCCATATTTGCAGAATAAACAGAATAAGAATCAGAATTTATAGGAATAGAAGAAAAAGAAGCAGACTCACTATGTAAAGACTCAATAGACTCACTACCTATAGACTGGTTCCTATTTTGTCTAACTAATCTGTGATAAGTCCTATCAATTTCAGGGTTGTAAGGATGCAAGTAGCTTGGGTTGCCCCTAGTCATGTACTGAACAAAACACCATTAAGCATAGCAAACTGTCACAGATATGCATGACCAAAATAGGCAACAAAATTTTTTTATTTTTTAAAATTTTTTTCTTTATTTTTTTCAGCACCCTAAAATCATGAAACCATATCACAGAAAGTTTGAGGACAAAATTCAAAAGGGAACCAAGTCAAACAATTAAATCAGAGACCAAAAACTAAGAAAATAAAACATGTAAAATAAAAAATAAATAGTAAAACGCCTTTTTCAGGGTCCAAACGAAGGGTTTTTACGACGAAGTGGTAAAAATCAGATTATTCAGAAAATTCCCTTCGATTTGATATAAAATTCGTCAAATTCCGAGTTACGGGTCAAAAGTTGCGACGGTTTGAAGAAAGTGCTGCTAAAACTTGGAAAATTTTTCTGGAACTCACAACCAGTGATGACCTGAGTGATCGTTGTGCCTCAAAACCTTTTTATATGATAAAAATAGTGTGGATATAAATTTTCGTGCAAAAATTCCACCCACAACTATGTGAACTAGCAACCACAAAATCAATCAAATACACTAATTGCAACAAAATAGCAAAACAGCAAACAGTGCAACTTCAACCAGTTATCAGAATTGACTAGTAGACCCTAAATCAGACACGACACACTATAATAACTATACTAACTACGACACTAACTAACTACTAATGACCTTTGGCAAGAACCGATATTCCCCGGCAACGGCGCCAAATTTGATCGAGGCCGTACACGATACAAATAAAAAACAGTTTAAATATAGTACTAGGAAGTGACTCCTAGGTCGTCTCCCAAGGAATATCTTATCAAGCAAAAGGTCAAACAGATAGTATGCACAAAAAATAGGGGGTTTTGTATTGAATGTTGAAATCTAAGATCAAAACAGAATTAAAATAAAAAACGAAGTAACATATAAGGAAAAGCGGATAAACCCCTTTGGCTCGCGTTCACAACTCTATCATCGGTCACAAAAGATCAATGTCTTTCCTCTTCACTGTCCAACTCGTGAGAACTAAATACTAAGCGAAAATTCAATTCTCACCCCAAAACCCAAACCTCTAATTAAGCATTAAAAGCCAAAGCATGGAGTTTTTACGAGTTTGCATAAATTAAGCATTCATACACATGGATTATCTCTATAGAATGGAACTAAGCGAACCATAACATATCAATAAGCATGAAAATAGTGAATAAAAACGAAATAGCATTAAGAATAAAACCTCAAGAGTATGTGATACATTACCAAAGGGATTTAACCTAAGAGTTTAGCCTTCCATGAAGAAAAATACCAAAAACGTGTAGAAAGGGAAGAGAGAGAAACCCTAGCAGCCACCACAAGCTTGGAGAGCAAAACTAAGCCTTCTCTAAGAGAGAGAATGTAAAAACGTGATTATTGAAGGTGGTTGCTAGGGTTTACACGAAATTGGCTAATTAAATCACAAAACGGGCCTAAATCATGGGCCCAAATCCTAAGGAAAGCTAATCTCTAAATTAAATCTAAAAATATCCTATAGATAAAATCTAAATCTTAAAAGATATAAACTAAATCTCAAATAATCCTAAAGATAGATTACAATCTTCACTTCATCATATATCTTCTCTTCCAAAATTGAATCTTCACTCCCAAAAAGCCCAAAAAGCCCTTGTGCCAAATATAACCTGAAAATAGAAATAGAATTAATTAGGCTAAATAATCCCAAATTAAACAATATTCAGAATATTAGTCCAATAAACTCTAAATCACTAAATCAAGCTAAACAATGTCAAATGGGCAACAAGTATCAATAATAGGAGAAAAATAATGCAAGGAATAATGGGAAATAAAATGCTCATCACCGGACTTCAACCACGGAGGCTTTCACTATCCTCCTTATGTCTACCTGACCATTAGCCTCTAGGTAGGCAGCAAACCGATCACATGTGTGCCTTTCGGCATCATTCAACTCGGTCTTATAATTGAATTGGTACCGATTAACATTTCGATCATAAAAGGCCGGTGACCAGGACAGCAGAAACCGAGGTAGGTCGTTTTCAAAACACCAGCAGGCACCATCGCCATCATGGCTATACTTAAAATATTGCGGTTTGAAGTTCTTCCATGAATTCGAGAACTTTGTAAAAAGAGTCCTATCCTTGGCTTTGAGTGAAACCCACAGCCGTTTCTTTGACCCTTTTTCTAAAACAGTAGCTTGTGGCACGAAGATACAAAGGAAGGCTCGGATCGTACAAGATATATTCACAGCCTCACAAAATTTTTGAAAAGCGTGGATAAAGGCCCATTCGTTGGGGTGAAGTTGACTCGGCGCAATACCTAGTCGATTCAGAAGCTGCATTTCAATCTCGGTAAAAGGCATCGTAATCCCTAGCGCTGTCATTATCTCAGCATACATGTAGAAGTATCGTTGCCCCTCGGGCACTCTGGAGCAAACCCGTTCGTTCACCCCCACCGTCGATATCCTGTATGCATTGCGAGTGTTGTCCCCAGGACAGGGCAGTAACAATGCCCTCAAACGCCCGACACTTTCCGTGGTAAGGGCTGAACGGGACCCAAGTACATCCCGATCCTCCTAGTCATACTCTCCTGCATCTGGAGGAAGAGGGAACTCCTCGGGGTGAGTGACGCAACGGTGAACCATACCTGAGGAAAGGGAAGAAGACTCGGCGTCAGTACCTATGGGAGCAGTTTTAACAAATAAAGACCTACGAACCCTCCCTCTATAGTCCAGTCTCGAGCACCTTCCCACCTCTACAGGTACCCAGAAAGGCCCAACCCGAGTATTACGGCTGGCACGCGCTTCCCTACGTGCCCTACGCTCGGCCTCTCGGTGAGCTAAACACCAATCCACCCTTTCCCTAAAGTTTTCTGGGTGGATCACAGCTAGAGGGACCTCTTCTACGGGATCCTCGAAACCCTGGTACAAGAATGGCTCCGGTGAGGATGAAACCTCCGTGCCGGAAGAAGAAGAAGATGAGGAAGAGGGAGAATCACTCCCATCACTCAACCCCAGAGTATCAACCCACCGTTTTCATCTCTCCTAACCCCCTTTCCCTGACCTTTCCCCCATCGTCGAAAAAGCCGCCGGAGAAAGCCAATCCAACCAAGTCCTCTGGTTAAAAACCCAGAAATTAAAAATGAGGAGACTGCCAAGCTAGACAATGGAAGAAACCCACAAACCCCTACACATTAAAAAACCCATGAATCTCCCAATCCAAACGTTCCTAGACTCTACTAATTCTACAGAGAACCCAGGAAATAAACCAAAGAAATCAGAGAGTTAATCCCCAAAAAACCAGAAAAAACATCAAAAGAAACCCGGAATCCTAAACAGTTACATATGCAAAAATAAAGCCAGAACAAACTGAGAAGGAGTAAAAACCAATAAGGGAAAAAAGTAGTACCTGTAAGCAAAGGAAGAAGATTGAAGAAGAAAGGGAATCGCGATGGAGAAGACGAAGCAGAAGAGGAAGAGGAAGCAGGGCCTTAGTTTCAGTAGGTTTTGGGAGAGAAAGGAAGGAGTTTCAGAGGCTTGAAAAGTGTAAAAAGGAAGAAGAAGGGGAGTGGGGGAGTTTAAATAGGATTTCCTCCACTTTCCCCACGTTCCCAATTAAGCGGGCCTAGGAACCTAACTGGCCCAACCTCGAGGCACACAACTGGGGGACGTGGCAAGTCATCGTTGGAAAGAAGCCTCGTGAAAAGAAACGGCTCCTGACATCAATAAAGACCACCACACACGTGGCACCACGCATGAATGGAAACGTCACCCGAGACAAAGGAAAGGACAACAGAACAGACGAAAGGACACCCCCCCCCCTTACCAAGTTTGACCAGCTCCCGGAAATTCGAAAACAAATCCCATTATCTCGGCAGAAGGCTAACCGGTCTCACCAAACCATAAAGCTCTCACCTGGAACCAACCTCAGGACCTGAATAGCTCGGCACAAGACTTATCAGTCTTACCGATCTTGGGGGCTTATGTAGTGGACTGACCCTCGGCTTGTGCCTTTGGGGTCTTCCACCGACTCATAATGATCTCAACCGACCTCTACACCCATGGGCCGACCACCGGAACATGATATAACGCTGGGGGGCTCGGACCGTTCATTCCCCTTACCCATAAGGACCCGAGCGTACCCCCCACGCGCTTAACTAACCAGGGATAAGGTTATAGGACAGGATAAGGATGAATGACTCATCCCCCCTATCCTCTAAGGGCCACGTCAGCCTTACTGGACCTCTGTACAGGCCCATAAGGTACAACACCACTCCCCCTATAAATAGTTGTCTCCAGCTAGGGGCTTAGGTACGTTCTCCTATCCCTAATTTCACACTTGCACACTCAGTGATTAGGGAGACCCTGAAAACCCCAACTGGGTATCTAGATAACCACAAAACATCACAGATCAACCCTAGACCCTAGAACCTTCAAGGCTTCCCCATAGCTTTAAGGGCACTGCGGTCTTGGACATCACAAAAGATAATAAATAAAGTAGAAGAATATAGAAAATGAACCCACTAGTTTGTTTGTAATATTACGTGAAAATGAATTGTGTACTATGATTGAATGAGGATATGTGTGAAGTGTATGTAGGGTTTGGGCTTTGAAAATGAATCTAGGGTATAGTAAATAAATAAGTATCACAAATCAAGGGATGAATCGGGATGCTTGTACTTGTGGTGAATGAACGCATGAAAATGATAATAGGTTACTAATGAAAGGGAAATGGGAAAAGGAAAATGACGCATGATGGTTGTGAGACCATGTGGCCAAATAATAAAAGGTAAACGGCGCAGGATGGTTGTGAGACCCTGTAGCCAAATTGTAAAAGAGTAACAGGCGCAGGATGGTTGTGAGACCCTGTGGCCAAATAATAAAAAGTAAAACGACGCAGGATGGTTGTGAGACCTAGTGGCCAAATTGTAAAAGAGTAACTGACACAGGATGGTTGTGAGACCTTGTGGCCAAATGATAATAAAGGAAAGAAAGAGAATAAAGAAAAGAAAGATAATAAAGGAAAGAAAGAGAATAAAGAAAAGAAAGATAATAAAGGAAAGAAAGAGAATAAAGAAAAGAATGAGAATAAAGAAAAGAAAGTGAAATGAATGGGAATGAATGTAAGAATGTTTATGTTGTTTTATGTTAATAATAATGTTAGGCTTAGTTATACTATGACCTCTTAGAAGTTATTTCCTAAATTCTGTGTAATGCTGCCCTTCTTGCTATTTTTCCACGGGTACGGAAGCGGAGCTTACACTGTTGCAGGCCGAGCAGGATACTCTCCACCACGTGGAGTGTGTCTATGATACCGCGAGCGAACTGTAGTTAATAATAAATAAGACTTGTTATTTTGTAATTTAAAATATGTATTAGTGTATGCCCTGAAATTTGTATTAATCGGGCGTTAGGTTTACCCCGGTTGTAGTATTATTAAGTTTTATATTTAAAAATCTTTCTAGTCTGATCAGGTTCAAACATGAAATTTTGGGGAAGTCTGAAAAATATAGGAAACTCTGCCGGATTTTCGCTGAAATTTTCAAGTTCCGTTTAAAAAAAAAGAAAACTTATTTTAACTAAATAAAAGTGAGGGTTTTACAGCATCCAAACCTTAAGTACACAATTCTCACGTTTTTCCATTTTTCTATAAAACTTATCTTATCAAAGCCTCTTGTACACCTTGAACCATATATTCCAAGGTTGGTTTTTTTCAAAATTTATTTGGGGTCAAAAACTCGTATCATCCAAACCATAAATAAACAATTTTCATGATTTTTTTCGTTTTTTTGTTAAAATCATCTTGTCTAAGCATCTTGTATTTTTTTCATCTTTATTTTTCTTTCTTGGTCCAAAATTAAGGCTATTCAATCCTTAATTGCACATTTTTTTTTTGTTTTTTTTTTATTTTTCTGAAAAACTCATCTTATTAAAGCCTCTTGTATACATTCTTCCCTAATTTCCATGATTTTTAATTTTGGATCAAAAACTTATGCCATCCAAACCTTTAATACAAAATTTTCATGATTTTTTTATTGTTTAATAAACTCATCCCATCGAAGTATTTTGTATTTTATCATCCCTGATTTCGATTTTTGGTCAAAATGCATGTCATCAAAGCCTTAAATATACAATTTTCATGATTTTTTCATTTTGTGTAAAAATACTCATCTCAACAAAACATCTAGTATTTTATATCTCAATTTTCGATTTATGATCTATAATTCAAGACATTCAATGATTTGTGTAAAAATAAAATTAAAAAAAAAAACTTTCTCAACGAAGCATCTAATTTAACATCATACTCATTTGACTAATTCAAACTCACTGTTTTTAATTTAATAATTTTATTAAAAAATATAACTAAATGTTAATTATATAGTCAATATATATTTATTGATATATATTCATTAAAAACTTTTTAAAAAAAAATAAAATAATATTTGTCCTTGACCGTAAACTTCGTTGAATAGAGCGAGGCGGTGCACGCTTAGTTGCTGATAAGTGCAAAAAACCTACTATCAAGCTGTAAAAATTACAGCAATTACAGCAATGACGGCAAAAATTTATTGTGTTTCTATGGAGAAAAGATCCAACTGATACTCAGTCCAAATATAACAAGCCAATAGGGCATTTCTGTCATGTTATTCTTGGGAGGCTTGGAGCAGCTGTAGATTAAAGAAATTATTTTGCTGACGTATTCATGCTCAATCATTTAGGCATATTGCCTTCTTCTAACAGCAGAGTGATGATAGACTTGATGATCTCATTATTCAGAGCCATTGAATTCTAAAAACAAACACAAACCCATGTATTATTCTCATGTTGAAAGTGGTAATCATATAGTAATGGTAATTATTAACAAAACAGCTCAAAACAAGTGAGGTGAAGTGTTTGAGGAAATAAGGAGTGTTAATCATATATTTGGATTTTGAATTACTAAAAACAGCTCAAATTTCAGGCATAAAAAACTTTCTCTTGGCGACTAGAAAAGATTTTAAAATTAAAACAGGGATGGGGTGATGAATAGAAGTTTGAAGTTTCAAAATTAACTGAAACAATTACGAGGTGATGTAATATTGATTTCCAGTCAGACATTAAAGCCAGTTACCTTTTCAACCCCTTCTTTGTCATGACTCAGAAAATAAAAACTACGTCATAAAGACAGTAGACTAAGATGCATTACCAACCACCAAAGAGGATAACCGAAACAGATTGCATATCAAAAAGCAATTAGACAGCTTCCACTTATGACAATTCAAAATATTATTAGCTACGGAATATAAGCAATAAATGGCACCTCGGGTTTTCTAATCAGCTCCTTCAGAATGGAATGGAGAGTTAATCGTAGCTCCTTGAACAAAACAGCTATCTGGGCAGGTGCACTCAATTTCAACCATCCATCAATCATGACCACTCCACACTATCGTATAAAGGAAAATAATATAAAAACATTACATTGAGGAAAGAGCAGTGGCATACTAGCATTTAACAATCTAATCAAGATTCAAGACCCTTATTCCTATTCCCCAAAAAAAAAAAAAAAAAAAAACCCTTAATTGAGACTTTTCCATTTAGAAAATAATCACGCGTAAACTAATCTGATGCAAAATGTACGTAGTAATTGTTGTCATTCAATACAACTCAGTAGTATTGCTTGTTTAGTTTAACAACAGAAACTAAAATCTTTTCTCACTATGTGGTATCGGCTACATGGATTAAACAATACCTTTGTGTTCTATCATAAACCAAATTTTCAAAAAGGTCATTTAGATTTAAGTCTTTTTATGGTTCCGTTTGTGTTTTTCTTGATCTCCCTCTACCCCAAACTATTGGGTTATCATTATTGAGACCTCTATTGGACTTCTTCTCACACGAGCAAACCATCTTAGGTGACATTTTCTACCATCTTCCTCAAAAGGTGTTCAAACTTACACCCTAAGAAAATCCTAACTATTTCATCTCATAGATTTGAACCTTTTTCCATTAAATAATAATCATTTATTCCCATAAGAGTAACATAACATGTACCTGATGCTGAACAATTATTGATCCACCAAATAGCAAAATAGAGTACGGAGAAATGACTGACGTATCACGTAAAAATACTTTGTTTGTTTCAACCTGAAATGATAGCTATTAGTATATCTCAAACCTAGTAATAGAATTGCAATTAGTTCTATATGAATTAGTTCTGCATGAATGTAACAAGTCCCATCATATGAATGATAATGACTAATACATTAAAAGATCCAAAAACACTGAAAAGATAAAAGTAATTTTATGAGACAAGAGAGTGAACGAGTGGCTAATACATCAAATAATACCGGAAAAGGAGACAATGGAACTTGAGTGAACTTATACACAGTCAAATTTAAGATTATAAGAAACTTGAGGTACAGGACATTTCTCTAGGATAACATCTCAAAGTTTTGAAGTTTGAAGTATCAACTCTTTAATTTGGGTCTGATAGCTGCCAGCAATAAATGTGGAATTACAGGAGTTTATTTCAGAAATTTTAGACTTGTGAATCACAATATTACTTCAATTTTACAGTAACAAATTCAGTGAACAAGTATTAAAAGGTTAATGCATTTCCATGTTATGTGCGACAACAAACATTTCATCCAAAAAAGGAGACTTAACAAACTTCCACAAGAATCTGTTCTCAAACCTTTTCAAGGAAGACAAGAAAGGGGTACTGGAATGCTTTTGAGTTACTGTTGACAGAAGAAGGGTGGATATGAACTTCTCTTCTTCCATCAAACCATACTGCACGACCAGTATTTGCAGAGTTAAAAGAGCGTTTAAGGCCGCTGAGAGCTGATGCAACAATGCCTTGTTCACCAGCTGCTACATTGGGGTATAAACCTGCACACAGTATAGCCTGCAAGGACACTCAAAAAAATCATTGCATAAAAAAAGAATGGACAGAGATATTTGCACATTAATTTTCCACCACTTCTAATTCCCACATAGAATTGGTCACAAAGCAAATATAGGTGATGCACATGTGAGTGGCACTGCAAAGGGACTGATTCCTGTACTGGAAAAAATATAAATGAACACACAAGTAATGCGCAACTATCATTTCCCAAGAAGAATAAAGGGAATACATACTGATTTCCCCTATTTTGCCTATTATGCATGGTTCAAGCTCATAATCCAGTCCCCATTTATTCTTGCATTGTTCTTTAGCTGCTTCTTTATAATATTTTTGGGAGTTGAGGTTTGGAGGGGAAGGGATTCTTTATGTTGAGTAAACACTACATTTGAAATTTCTTTCAGATCAAAATCAATGAATGAAATGATAAATGATCATACAACCTTTCAATTATACTTTATTCATTTTAATCTTAATTTGAAATGAAAAATAAGCTTTCCCTTTCCAATCCCCAAAAAACCCTACGCCCAAATGTACCCTTTGTGGTGTTAAAGTATTCAAACTCCAGATCGCTTAATAGTATGAAGAGTGTTGGTTTTGTCCTAGGTCCTCTGAGCAGTTTCTGTTCACTTTTGGGAGAAGGAAAGAAGTCAAACTCTTGTGGCCGGGTAATCCTCCTTAAATCGGCAATTAATTCTTTGCCTATTTACCTTTTTTCATTCTTTAAAGCACCAAAATCTGTTCTGAATGTAATGAACAAAATACAAGGAAGCTTTTTATGGGGTGGTGACGGGGAAAATAGAAAAACAAGGTGGGTTAGATGGGAGGAGGTGTGTAAATCAAAAGAGAAGGGGGGTTTAGGAATAAAATATTGGAGTCCTTTAACTTAGCACTACTAGGCAAATGGAGATGGAGAATCTTAAATGAAAAGGACTCCTTGTGGTGTAGGATTTTGATATCTAGGTATGAAATAGAGATAACTAGGAGAATAGAAATATCCCATACTATTAGACATAAGAATAAATGAAATTGGTGGAGAGATATAGAAGGAGTAGGAGTTAGTCTAGGAACAAAAGGAGGGGAGTGGTTGCTGGAAGGTGAGTAGAGTGATAGGTAATGGGAGACAAATTAACTTTTGGGAGGATAGGTGGTTAGGGTCAGAGAGCCTAAAAATACAATTTCCAAGATTATACTTAATAGCAAATGACAAATCAGCTTCACTAAATGAGCTATGGGTGGAAAAGGATGGGGTTAGGGAGTGGAACATAAGTTGGAGAAGAAGGTTGTTTGGGTGGGAGGAAGCATTGGCATCAAATCTGTACAGATTATTGGACAATGTAAGTATTTCACAGGAACTGCAGGACTCATGGCATTGGGCATCAGGTCAATATGGAACATTTAGCGTCAAAAGTGCTTACGAACAAATTCAGCAGCAGCAGGACAACAGCGACAGAGATTTCTACAACAAATTTTGGTCAAACAAGG
The DNA here is from genome assembly GCA_037953625.1 of Crotalaria pallida. Lineage (NCBI taxonomy): Eukaryota > Viridiplantae > Streptophyta > Magnoliopsida > Fabales > Fabaceae > Crotalaria > Crotalaria pallida. Next base: position 188,546,085 of record CM075649.1, on the reverse strand, counting down.
CACCTACAAAGATGTCAGGCCTAGGCTGGAGAGCAATCAAGAACGGGATTCCTACGGAGACAAATCTAAACTCGAGGACTAATTCAACCAAGTATGGACGTTAATTGTGTATTATGTGGATCGCACCCGGAAACAAATAACATATCTTATTTTCTTGTAAAGTTTCATATAAAATATGGCAACAGGTTGACAAATGGGGAGGTCAATCATCAGTCATCAATAATGAAGGAAGGAAACACTTTGAAGGGCATGCAGGACTAATGAAGGTAAAGAAGGCAAAATCAGCATGGAACACCATATGGTTCATTGTGGTGTGGACAGTAAGGACAACAAGAAACAACATCATCTTTGAACAAAAGCCCTTGGATACTGAGTCAATACTGGAAAAAATCAATATAAGAGCATGGTCAATTCTTAAGGGAAAATATGCAGCTTTTTGTTACTCATATTCAGATTGGACATTGGACCCTTTAACTTGTATTAAGCAGTGTATTCAGTAATAATTAGGAAGCAGGTGTGTTACGATAAGTTATGCAGGATAGTATGACAGGGAAGCATATTGGACTTTAGACTTTACATTTGTATTGAAACTATGCAAGTGTTGGCGTGTGATTTATTAATAAAATCAATCATTGCTGATAAAATTTAAAAAAAAAAATAAAAAAAAACTCTTCTGGAAATGTGCAATCTGCACCACTGATTGGAATATTTGGTTGGAGTGTAATTCACGAATCTTTAAGGATATTTCTATGGGAGATCTAATTAACATCCACCTTTCCATTGCTCACACCCGTCGCATGATCCATCCGACTGTGTAAAATTATGTCAGAAAAATTCAGATGGTTTATCCGACTATTTTGATGGGCAAGTATGAGCAACAAAATATGGGTGCTAATAAGCTTTCCGTAAGATTAGGCATCAGACTTGTAGATTCCATCATCTATTTAATTGGGTTTCTCTAGCAGCTTAACTTTTTTATTCCCTTTGTAAGGTGGATCTCTTATCCTCCTATCCACCTTACTCTTCTCTTCATCTTGATAAATTTCCTTTACAAATGGAATATTATTTAAATAATAGGCAACAAGAACCATGGTCTGAAGTCATGGTTAAATTTTATAAAAATAAAAGGCTTATTTAAGTTTTTGGTCCTTGAAAAATTACCGCCTTTTGGTTTTAGTCCTTGTCTTTTTTTACCGGTCCAGTCCTTAAATGTTCAAGGAATTTGGTTTTGGTCTTTGTCGATAAGAATCCACTGTTAAGTGCTGACATGGCTAACAGAGAGATACATCAGGCATTGACAAGTGTGCATAAGGATCCGAGTAGGCACTTTTTTAATGGATGACGAGGAAAAAGGGGTCCATTCTCTAAAACGGGTTACCTGGCCTTCACTACAGTCCAAAGATCACACATGCTGTATATAAACTTTGGACTTTGGTACTCTCTAAGCATTACTCGGTGTGGAACTAAGTTTCCCCTTCATCTGCATCAGCTTCTGCTTGAGAATGGCTTCTATAAGCATTGATATAGCATCAACTTCCACCCAAAGGCAAAATTAAGATCAAATTGTATAGTAGAGGGTTAGTTTTCTTATTTCACATTCAAAGAAAAGAAGTACACAATTTGGAAACATCGATGCTTTGGAGGAGCTCAAGAAAATAGTGAGAGCAGCTCCTTAACTTAGTTCTTGTATAATATGTTATGAGGTTTGTTGAAGATGTTAACTCAAGCCTACAATGGGGATTCCATGGAAATGTTTCAGTTACTTAGCAAGTGCTTCTATCAAGTTGTTCCAATTGTTGTTGCCAAGTTCCAGATTGTATTTGGGTCTTTGTTTGATTGCTTCTGATACTGCATGGAGGTATTTGCCATGCCACTTCGGCTGGATCAAATCTTCACCATTGAATGCAAATGGTCATGGTATTAGAGCATACAGTAAAGATGAGCTCCATGAGTCAAGAGAAAACAACAATTTAGTTTCTCTGTTTAGTTTTTATCAGAGAGAAAAAAATGATGCTGCTTTATTTGAGCATAACCTTAAACATATCAATTGTTGATTTCTGTCAGGTTAGGTTCATGCTTGTAAACTTGGATTTTATCTCTAATTTTGGAGGAGTTTTTTGTCACTCAGTTCATTGTTTATGCTGCTCTCAAAAGCATCAAGAACTGAAGGAATTGTCTCATGGTAAGAAGAGACTATTGGTGCAACAACAGTTAGAGGCTTAGTGCAAGTGAAGAGGAAAGTACAAATGAAGCTAGTCAAACACCGAGCAAATATTAGAGCAAATCGGACTTTATATAGTCTAGAGACTTACATGCTAACTAAGAAATATGGGTTGGGCCAGTGTTGATGGTCAATTATACTTCTTTTTCCAACTACACCCTTATTTCCAACTCAATTATACTTCTTTTTCCAACTATACCCTTGTTTATCACATTCTCTTTTTCACCACCAGTTTCTCCCTCTCTTCAATTTGGTCTCCACTCTCCACAGATTTATCATTCATCCCTCTTCAATGAATAAACAAGGTATTTTAGTCAAAATATACCAAATATGTACATCATTTCATCATTTCTTAATCTACGTGCACAACTTTAAACAACAAAACCTATGAGATGGAGGGAGCATTTTTAACATTTTTTCGTTGGTTGAGTCTAGAGATTTATAAAAACAATGATTAAAAAGTCAATGCATAAACTCACTCAGCACATTGCAAAATGATGGAAATGGAATGTCAATTAAACATGACATGCAGAGAACAGAAACCGGCGCCTAAACTGTGTATGAAGCAAAGAAAGTCAAAGCAAATCCAACAAAACATCAACTGAAAGCTTCAGACTTCCGAGAACCAGGAGCTACCAAAATAACTACAAAACCTTACCTTAAGAATTGCAGAATGATGTGCATATATATTAAATGGTTGTGATGCATCAGAAAGCCAGCTGTCAAGATTCCTCATCTTCCTTCCATCCATCTGAAGCAATCCAGATTATAGATCAGAACAAAAAGACATATAAGCAACATATAATTCAGATAAACTGAACTTAGATGCCAATATGAACCTACCAATTTCATAGGAATATGAATACAATTTTTCAAAAATTAATTTAGATTAAATTTTAAAAAAAAAAAAAAAAAACTCTAATTTACGATGCTGTTGGAATACTTTTAATTTGTCCTCTAATTGAGAAGCAATCTAAGTAATTGTTTCCACACCATCTTCCTTATTTGATTATGGCTACAAGTCTTATTGTATTGGTGGGCTCGGGCTTGTTCTAGTAACACACAACTAGAACTAGACCTGCTTATTGGTATAAATAGGCATGCCAGTCCTTTCTATTTTCCAACCAATCAAAACAATCCAACTCAAATTTATAAATTAGTATTCCTTCTCTCCTGTTCAGTTTCTCTGCTTAAGAGGGAAGCAATCTTACATGATGCAGTTATGGCCCTATTCCACACTGCTGAGTTCCCTAAAATTTGGAATTCCTAGACAACAATGGTGTCTCTGTTCTGTATCTCTTCTGACAAACCCAAACCATTGTCCTCAGTCTCTTCTAACAACAACAATAATGTTGAAAGTCCCACATCGCCTGCCTCATAATATATGGCATGGTTTAAATACCTGTTGGGCTACTCCACTCATTGCCAATTGGTTTTGAGATGGAACCTTAACATGGTATCAGAGCCAGAGCCCAACTTCTTTCCAGTTGTTATGGGCCAAAAGTTGCCCTTTCGTTATGGGTCAAAAGTTACCCTTTGCCTGGTCCGGCAGGCTTCGTTGGAGGGGACGTGTTGGAAGTCCCACATCGCCTGCCTCATAATATATGGCATGGTTTAAATACGTATTGGGCTACTTCTCTCATTGCCAATTGGTTTTGAGATGGACCTTAACATGGTATCAGAGCCAGAGCCCAATTTCTTTCCGGTTGTTGTGGGCCAAAAGTTGCCCTTTGTTATGGGTCAATAGTTACCATTTGCCTAGTCCGGCAGGCTTTGTTGGAGGGGCCAAAAGTTGCCCTTTGTTATGGGTCAATAGTTACCATTTGCCTAGTCCGGCAGACTTTGTTGGAGGGGGTGTGTTGGAAGTCCCACATCGCCTGCCTCATAAGATATGGCATGGCTTAAATACCTGTTGGGCTACTCCATTCATTGCCAATTGGTTTTGAGATGGAACTAGGGATGGCAACGGGGCGGGGAACGCTCGGGGAGGCCTTTCCCATTCCCCATCCTCGGGTCTCATTTGCCCCTCATCCCCACCCCCATTCCCCATGTCGGGGGTAGATTAACCCCCATCCCCATTCCCCACCACCCCACGGGTCCCCACGGGGAACCTAATTTCAATTTGACCTGTTATAAAATTCACAACGCCGAATAGCATTTTTAAACTTGTACACTACAAAAAAATAATGTTAAAATTCAAGAGATTCAATCAAAAAAATCGTTAAAATAATCGTTAATAATAATTATTATAATTATAATAATATATGTGAAGTTACTAAAAAAATATATTTTTTAACTATATAAAGCCTAAATATTTAAGGGGATATAAGTAAAATTGTCGGGGACAGGGAACACGCGGGGACGGGGGAACCAATCCCATTCCCCGCCCCAAAATCTGTTCGGGGGAAAAATCCCCCCATCCCCGCCCGAGATGGGGAAAAATCCCCAAATTCAGGTACCCGAACAAGGCGTTCCCCGCGGGGATCCCCATCTGCAGTCCCCATTGCCATCCCTAGATGGAACCTTAACAAATAACAATAGCTGTGAATCAATTCCAACATTCTCCTTAGAGAATGCACCTCATTTTGATTGATCCCGTCATGCTGCGATCTTTCCAGCAATGCTTCTGTAGAAAATAACATATTTATCACATGTGTATATTTAGTAAATCAGGACTATATCATAGATTGATTAGCTATATCATAGATTGATTACCTATTAATGTATTACCTAATTGTAATCATTTTTACATCTATAAATATCATATGTGTTGTCTACTCTAGACACACAAGATTACTATTCTCAATCTCTATTATTCTATATGGTATCAGATAGGGTTCGATCCTAGGTTGTGCAGCCGACCCTAATTTAAAAAAAAAAAAAAAAAAAAACCCCACCACCGCGCGCTTCCTTCCGCGGTGTGCCCCAGCAGCCCAGCACAGCCGTCGCTGCTGCCATCGTTGTTGCTGCCCAGCAAGTGCGCGTGCTCTTTCCAGCGCGTGAACCCACATCCGGCCATACCCATTTGCCGGCAACACTTCCGACGCCCTCCGCAGTCTCCGTCGACCTTATCCCCACTGTTCGCTGCCCCTTTTCAGCATGGCTTCTGATCCCTCCGCTGCTGCCACAGTCACTTTTACCAACGTCCCGCTCATTCCTTGTGATAAACTCACTGGGTCAGCCAACTATGCCACCTGGGCAGCCGCTGTCCAGCTTTGGTTCACCGGGCAAGGACGCGAGGAACACCTTATCAAGCAACTCAAAGACATACCTTCCAAAGACCAAGCTCGTTGGAAACAAATTGATGCCTCCTTATGTGGTGTCTTGTGGTATTCCCTTGATGCCAAACTGCAGGTTCAATATCGTGCCTTCCAGACATGCTATGAGGTTTGGAACAAAGCTAAAAAGGTGTATTCCAATGATGTTAATCGTCTCTACACAGTTGTTTCAAATCTCGTTCACATGAAGAAGGATGACATGGACATGGAAACATACCTGGGTAAGCTTGATAGTTTCGTTGCTGAATTTGAAGCTCTTATGCCTTTCACTGATAATGCAGAGAAACACACGGAGCAGCGTAGCAAGTTTTATATGGTTCTTGCCTTGGCTGGCCTTCCACCTGAGCTTGATTCTGTGCGCAATCAGATATTATCCAGCCCTTTCGTACCTTCTTATGATGCGGTTAGTGAACAATTGTTGCGCCTTTCTCAATCTACTACTTTGCCACTCTCTGTTTCTGTGGACTCTACAGCACTTGTCACTAACTCCTCTCATCGTGGGGGCCGAGGGGGTGGTCGTGGTGGCAACCGTCCTCGTACACGCTGCACCTATTGCCACCGGTATGGTCATGTTGAGACAGAATGTCGCACTAAGGCTCGCCAACAGCACCAGACAGCTCATATAGCGCAGACCAGCACTCCTATTCCACCAGAGGGGGTCAAAGTTTCAGCTACCGAGTACAATGAATATATTCAACTCAAAGCTGCCATGCAATCCTCTATGCCAGTGGCTTCAGTTGCTCATACGGGTAATCCTGCAGCTTTTGTCTCTCAGTCTTCCTCTCTTGGCCCATGGATTCTTGATTCCGGTGCATCCGATCATATGTCTGGTCACAAATCTTTGTTCACTTCATTGTCCTATATGGATAACTTACCTTCTGTTACTCTCGCGGATGGTTCCCAAACTAGAGTTAAGGGCATTGGTCATACCAATCCCCTTCCCTCACTATCTTTGGATTCTGTGCTTTATGTTCCTGGCTGCCCTTTTAATCTCGTCTCTATTAGCAAACTTACTCGTACACTACCTTATTCTGTCATATTTGCTGACAACTCTGTTTTGATTCAGGATCGACGGACTGGACAGATGATTGGAGCAGGTCATGAGTCCCGGGGGTTGTATCACCTAGCCTCACCAACCGCGAGTATTGCGTTGAAATCACCCGATATCCTTCATCAGCGGCTAGGCCATCCCAGTTTTCAGAAACTTCGACTTATGGTTCCCAGTTTGCAAGCATCTTCGCTTGAATGTGAGTCATGTCAGTTAGGAAAGCATACTAGAAGCACATTTCCTGATAGAATAAATGAGAGAGCCGCGTCTCCCTTTGCTTTAGTACATTCTGATATTTGGGGTCCGAGTCGTGTTACTTCTACTTTGGGGTATCGTTATTTTGTCACATTCATTGACGATTATTCTCGATGTACTTGGTTATTTTTAATCAAGAATAGAAGTGAACTTTTGTCTATTTTTCAACGTTTCTATTCGGAGATTCGCACCCAGTTTGGATTATCGATAAAGATTCTTCGCAGTGATAATGCTCGTGAATACATGTCTGCTCCATTTCAGGCTTTTTTGCACTCGGAGGGGATTCTTCATCAATCCTCTTGCCCGCACACACCTCAACAAAATGGTGTTGCAGAGCGCAAGAATCGTCACTTAGTAGAAACAGCTCGGACACTGCTTCATCATAATCATGTTCCACTTCGTTTTTGGGGTGATGCTATCATAACTTCATGCTATTTGATCAACCGCATGCCCTCTAGTGTGCTCAACAACCAGATACCTCACTCCTTGTTGTTTCCCAAGCAACATCTATACTCTCTACCACTTAGAGTCTTCGGATGCACGTGTTTTGTACATGATCTCACCCCTGGCAAAGACAAGTTGGCTGCTAAATCTCTCAAATGTCTATTCCTGGGGTACTCCCGATTGCAGAAAGGCTATCGGTGCTACTCTCCTACCTTGCAGCGCTACATTACATCTGCCGATGTCACGTTCTTTGAGACTCGCTCCTTCTTCCCATCCTCTGATTCTTCACCAGATGGCTTCTTGTTTCCAGAGCAAAGTCCATCCTCACCAATTGCTCCTATGCCTGTCACCATTCCGCCATTCCTCACTTATCATCGACGCCCTCGTCCTTCACAGGCACCACAACCGATACAAACTGAACAACCTCCCATTGATACTTGTGATTCCCCGGACTCATCACCCACTCCATCGGTCTCTCCAGCTCCGCCGCCTGACTCCGAACTTCCAATTGCCTTACGTAAAGGCTCCAGGTCCACTCGTAACTCTAATCCTATATATACTTGTGCCCTCTCTTCTCATCGATTATCTTCCAAATATTATGTTTTTGTTTCCTCTTTGGATTCTGTATCTATTCCTAAGACTCCAGGGGAGGCCTTCTCTCATCCAGGATGGCGGGAAGCTATGATTGATGAGATAGCAGCCATGCACACTAATGGCACTTGGGACCTTGTTCCTTTACCTCCGGGGAAGACCACTGTTGGTTGTAGATGGGTTTATACTGTAAAGGTTGGACCTGATGGGAGCATTGATAGGTTGAAGGCTCGTCTTGTGGCTAAAGGCTACACCCAAATATTTGGCTTGGACTATGATGACACTTTCTCTCCAGTGGCCAAACTCACCTCGGTCAGGCTGCTTCTTGCCCTTGCTGCTATCCACCATTGGTCTCTTCATCAGCTTGACATCAAAAATGCCTTTTTACATGGTGAGTTGGACAAAGAAGTCTACATGGATCAGCCTCCAGGATTCATTGTCAAGGATTCTCCTAACTTCGTCTGTCGCCTTCGCCGTTCCATCTATGGGCTAAAACAATCTCCCCGTGCTTGGTTTAGCCGATTCAGTTCAGCTCTCCAACATTTTGGCATGACGAGATGTGCTGCTGATCATTCTGTATTCTTTCTTCATTCATCCCCTACAGCTAGCATTTTTCTGGTAGTGTATGTTGATGACATCATTATCACAGGAAGTGATCATACTGGCATTCTTCGTCTCAAACAGCATCTTTCTAGTCAATTTCAAACTAAAGACATGGGTCCTCTTAAATATTTCTTAGGTATTGAGGTTGCTCACTCTGCTTCTGGCATTGTTCTTAATCAACGCAAATATGCTTTGGACATTCTCGCTGAAACAGGCATGATCGAGTGCAAACCTTGTGATACTCCTATGGATCCCAATGTTAAGTTGGTCCCGGGTCAGGGGGAGCCATTGCAAGACCCGAGCCAATACCGACGCTTAGTGGGCAGACTAAATTACCTTACAGTAACCAGGCCTGATATTACCTTTGCTGTAAGTGTTGTAAGTCAATTCATGACTACCCCTTGTGATGCTCATTGGGCCGCTGTAATCCGTATCCTTAGGTACATTAAAAATGCACCTGGTAAAGGGCTAGTTTATGCGGATAAAGGCAATACTAAGATTGTGAGCTATTCAGATGCTGATTGGGCAGGATCTCCATTTGATAGAAGATCCACATCGGGCTATTGTGTTCTTATAGGAGGGAACTTAATCTCATGGCGAAGTAAGAAACAGAGAGTCGTAGCCCGATCCAGTGCAGAGGCTGAATACCGTGCCATGGCAATCACAACTAGTGAATTAACATGGCTTCGACAATTACTTCTCCAACTCAAGATAGGAGATGTCAAGGAGATGAAGTTGATTTGTGATAACCAGGCTGCTCTCCACATTGCCTCTAATCCAGTCTTTCATGAGAGAACCAAGCACATAGAGATCGACTGTCACTCTGTTCGAGAAAAAGTCCTTGCAGGCGAAATTTCAACTGACTTTGTTTGTTCCAGTGATCAACTTGCTGACATGCTCACCAAATCTCTCAAAGGGTCCAGAATTGAATATATATGTAACAAGCTTGGTGCATATGATTTGTATGCTCCAGCTTGAGGGGGAGTGTAGAAAATAACATATTTATCACATGTGTATATTTAGTAAATCAGGACTATATCATAGATTGATTAGCTATATCATAGATTGATTACCTATTAATGTATTACCTAATTGTAATCATTTTTACATCTATAAATATCATATGTGTTGTCTACTCTAGACACACAAGATTACTATTCTCAATCTCTATTATTCTATAGCTTCCAACCACCAAACTCTAGTTTTACCTTCTACCCGCTACCCTTTTAGCTGTGATTCACTTTTTAGAAACTGTTCCCCGACTTTCCATATTATCAATTTTCTTGCTGCCACAGCCCACAGCTGACTATCTCCTAAGAGGACTCCACATCATTTAAGTTACCAAAAAAGTAAAAATCCCAAAGGCAGTATAAGCATGTGCATAAAACATTTTTATTGTATGAGCATAAAACATTTTCATGAGCATAAATAAATTAAGCTTAAAATAAACCTATCAAGTAACGGTATTCAAGAATAATAAAGCAAGCACACCTGGTAATCTTTAGGGAGAGTGATGAGACCAATGTCAGCTAGCAAAGTTCCAAACTGCACCCTCATCTCCCTGACATGCCATCAAATAGAGAAGATCATTAAAAAAAGATTAAAAAAATAAAAATATAATTTACAAAGATTGGATTAACATGCCTTCTGGTATGTGTGTAATATACATTAGTATTGGGTGTTATAAGATCCAAATCAAATAAACATTGAAAAACCACAAACATAAAATGGACAATTCAGTAATGGAATACAGAAAAAAAAAATTGAAAGAACTCAGTCAAAATCTGCCAAGATTCGAAGGTTGTTGTTGATAAGTCAAAGTGGCACTGATGGGGACCATCCATCTATGCAAGATTAAATAACAATGCTAACTATTAGTGTATATACCATATAGAGTAGTGTAGACCAATGTTGTCAAATCGCGATTCAAATCGTGAATCGGTAGGCCAAATTTTGAATCGTAAATCATAAATCGTATCGAATCGTAAGATTCATGAACACAATAAAAATATGTTAAAAAATATCATTTGAATGTTATATTATATATATATATATATATATATATATATATAAATGTATGATAGAAATCTAGAGAGAGAGAAATGAGAGAGAAATTCTGTAAATGGATTATGTTATTGAATCTGAAAATTAGTTAGTTACATAATGAGGCACTCTTTCTATTTATAGAAGAGTCCTATTACAATAAGTTAAGTAGATGAGCTGTCAGCTAAGCTGACAGCTGGCTAGGCTAGACTAGACTAAGTCAAAGCTAACTAACTAATTGATATCTATATACAATATACTATATACTCTGATAGTCCCCCCAGAAACCAGACCCACCTATACAACAATTGCTAATAGTCCCACTATAACCAAATTACCCTGGAGACATTATAGGCTGCTGTACAGTAGATTCATGAGGAGGAATAGGTTGCTGAAACTGAGGAATAGGACAACAACCTAGCAGAGATGCCTTTTGAGATGTAAATTGAAGATGACTGAATATGTTCAATTTACTCTTGAGAAGGCTGAATCTAGCATTTGATAGGGGTTTAGTTAGAACATCTGCAACTTGTTGTTCACCAGGAACATGCTCAACAATGAGTTTGTTATTGAGAACCTTTTCTCTAACCCAAAAAAGATCAAGCTCAATGTGCTTTGTTCTTGAGTGAAGAACAGGGTTTTTAGAAAGCATAACAGTGCTCAAGTTATCACAATAGATGACAGGAGTATGAGAATTGAATCCCAACTTACTAAGCAAACTCTTAACCCACATAAGTTCTCCTGCAGTGTTAGCCAAACTGCGGTATTCTGCTTCAGCAGTAGATCTAGCTACCCACTCTTGCTTCTTTGACCACCAAGATATACAGCTGACCCTGAAGTAGACTTGCGATCATCAGGATCGGATGCCCAATCTGCATCACAGTAGGCATACAAACTATAGAAGAGTCCTATTACAATAAGTTAAGTAGATGAGCTGTGCTGGCTAGGCTAGACTAGACTAAGTCAAAGCTAACTAACTAACTGATATCTATATACAATATACTATATACTCTGATAATGTATGTATGATCAATATAATAATTAAAAATAAAAAAAAAATTCATTAACCTGAATAAAAAAAACTAGAAAAAGAAGGGTTATTTTTAGTTGCTTTCAGTTCTAAAATATCAACCCAAATTCTTTAAATCAGCTTTGGCCCAAAATGTAAAATAAAATAAAAACAATCAGCTTTGGCCCAATATGTAAGCCCACAGTCTCTAACCTATTAGTTCTACCCCTTCTATACTTCTAAACCCTAAAAAAGACATTACAACAGCAGACACAGCCGCTGCTGCATTCTGCTCATCATCTTAATGTATTGTGTTGTTCAGGTCTATCAACTTAGCTGACAGCTAGCACTTAACTTAGTTTCCTTAGTTTCCTTCCACCAACACTTCTATAAGTGTTGTGCTCATTTGTAACCACCTGATTCAAATTCAATAACAGAATTATTTTCAGAATTCTCTCTTCTCTCCCTATCTACATTCAGTTTCTAACATGGTATCAAGAGCTTCCATAGCTTTTCTCTCTCTCTTTTCATCTACATTCAGTTTCTAACATGGTATCAAGAGCTTCCATAGCTTTTCTTCGATCCTCTCTCTCTTTTCATCTACATTCAGTTTCTAACATGGTATCAAAGCTTCCATAGCTTTTCTCTCTCTTTTCATCTACATTCACTTTCTAACATGGTATCAAGAGCTTCCATAGCTTTTCTTCGATCCTCTCTTCTCTGCGATTGAGAATTCTCATTGAATTCTCCTTGTTTTCTCTGCTGAAACTCAAGTTTTCAGAACCTGTTCATCATTGCGATTCTGTTGCAAGTGCTTTTTTTTTTTGCCTTCAGTTGCGATAAGCATCAGTGAATTCTGTGGAGCGATTGCGATTCGCCAACTTGCTGCGATTGATTCAGCATTTTTCATCGCGAACCTCCTCTCATCTCATTTTCTGAGTTTTTTTTACCTTGCGATTTTGAGATCTCACCTTGTGATTTCAAATTCTTCATCTCGCGCCACTTCTCACAACAGATTTGAGTTCTCACCTTGCGATCCTCAATTTCTCACCTGCGATTCTTCTGAATCTTCAGTGTGATCTCTCTTCTCATCTTTTCTCAGCATCAATTTCTCAATTCATAGTGCAATTCAGTCATGACTTCAAGTTACGTTTCTTCTCCTACTTCTCCAGTTCATGCTACACCGATTACCACAGTTTTCACACCTGTGACCTTTTCGCACTCAATTTCAACAAAGTTAAGTTAACTGATAAGAACTTCCTTCTATGGAAGCAGCAAGTTGAAGCCGTGATATTATCACATAGACTTCACAAATATGTGGTTAATCCACAAATTCCAGTGAAATACTCTCTCTGTCCCTTAATATAAGTCACTTTTACCTAATTCACGCAGATTAAGAAAAGTAATTATTACTCTCAAATTTATCAAAAAAATATGTTGTCATTCCAAGGTTACCCCTATTTAAAACTTTACAACTCTATTCATTTCTCTTTCTCTATTGTAATTATTACCCTATCATCCCCACGCAATTATGAGGGGTGTATTTGGAATAAACTTTTTAATACTACCTAGATATTTTAAAACGACTTATAAAAAGGGACACCAATTCTACCAAAATGGTGCCCTATATTAAGGGACGGAGGGAGTATCTCACTGTTGATGATCGTGAGTTCGATCGTGTTAATCCTCACTATCTAAATTGGGAGGAGCAGGATCAGCACCTTGCTTCATGGTTGCTGCAATCATTATATGAGACAGTGCAGTCCAGAGTACTTGGCTGTGTTCATGCTTTCCAAATTTGGGATGAACTGCACACTTATTTTCATACTCTTATCAAGGCAAGAGGTCAGATGCTTCAATCTGAACTCAGATCCTCTAAGAAAGGAAGTCAAACTATCTCAGAGTTTATATCAAGAGTTAAGGCTCTCTCATTCTCTCTTGCTGCTGTTGGAGAAACTGTAACTCAGCAGGCGCAAGTGAGAGCTATTCTAGATGGATTACCATCTGAATATGAGGCATTTGTGACCTCTATTCTCATCTGTGATGAACCTGTGAGTGTCGGTGCTCTTGAAGCATTTCTAGTTCAACAAGAGGCATATTTGGAGAGGATGCATCCTGTTGCCAATGATGCATTCTCTGTGCATCTGACTCAAGCACAGAGACCTGATCTTCAAGCTAATGTTGCTCATGCCTCTTCTCTGTCTCAAAACACTCAAGGCAATCAACACTTCTCTCAGCCTATGCATCCTCAGATGTCTATGCCTCAGCTGAATCTGCAACAGTCACAGATTCCTCCACAGTCTCAACACTCTCAGACTGTCAATCAAATTCCACAGCCACTGCTGTTTTATCCAAACCAAATGCTACCAAATGCCTGGTTTTGGTTACACTCAGACCTTAAATGCACCTAATCAAGGTGCAGCAAAACCTAAATCTCCAAATCCTTTTGACACTGACAATGAAGACAGTGACAATCCTGAATCTGAGGCATCTTCTAGGACTAAACCTGCTGATTTTAAAGGCAAAAACAACAAAGGGAGTTATGGTAGAAATCGTGTGAGGTGTCAGCTTTGTGACAAGCCTGGTCATGAAGCCCTAAAATGCTGGAACAAACTTGACATTGTTATGCAGTCTGATCCACAAAACAATCAGGGACAAAAGAGTCAAAAAGGTCAAAAATCACAGGATTCTCAGAGAGTTGTGCAACCTCTGCAGTCCTTTGTCCCCATCCCTCAGTATTCTGCAGCACCTTTCTACATGCCATATCAGCCTTTTCCTATGCAAAATGCTCAACACTATCCTCAGAGGCCTTTTCAGTCCATTCTTGGACCTAGTCCATCTGACTGGACTCCTCAGTTTCTTTTTCCTGCTATCAGGCCATCAGCTCAGGCCATGCTTGTTGAGCCTCAAACCTACAATTCTCAGATGTGGTATCCCGATTCGGGTGCTACACATCACCTGACAGAAGATCCTACCAATATTGCCAACAAATCCTTTCTCACTGGACAGGATCAGATCTTCATGGGGAATGGCTCAGGTATACCTATAACAGGGATTGGTACCAGTAGTTTTCCCTCTCCTTTTTGTCCAAACACAATTCTCAAACTCAAACGCTTATTACGTGTTCCTTCTATCACTAAAAACCTTGTTAGTGTTAGTAAATTTGCTCAGGATAATAATGTCTATTTTAAGTTTCATCCTAACTCCTGTATTGTCAAATCTCAGGCCTCCAATTCTATCCTTCTTAAAAGTTCTATCAATGCAGAGGGTCTCTATGTTTTTCATGATTTTCTAAAGCCAAAGTCAGAGTTAGGATCCTCATTGGACTCCGGTCATGATGTTAACGTTGATGTTCCTTTCTTTCTTTCACAATATAATAAGAACTCTAGTTCAGTAGGTTCTACTCATTGTATGAGCAATTTACCTAGTCCTTTTACTACTAGTTCAGTGAATAATGTTCAAGGTATCACTGATGTCTATACCTTATGGCATAGTAGACTAGGTCATCCACCTGAGGGTGTTGTCAAATCTATTCTAAAAGTTTGTAAAGTTCAGCAAAATATCAATAAAAATGTTTGTCATTTCTGTTCAGCCTGTGCTGTAGCTAAGTCTCATAGACTTCCTTCCACTAATTCCTTAACTGTTTACAATTCTCCTTTTGAACTTGTATACATAGATTTGTGGGGTCCTGCACCTATTTCATCCTCTACTGGTTTCCGATACTATATGTCTATTGTTGATGCGTGCACTAGGTATACTTGGTTTTTTTTGCTGAAGCAAAAGTCTGAAGCATTGCCCAACTTTAAACATTTTCTATCCTATGTTAAAACACAATTCTCTACAACAATCAAATCTGTCCAAACAGATTGGGGGGGGGGGGGGGATTCAGACCTTTTACCAACCTTCTTATCACTCTTGGTATAACATAGAGAGTCATTTGCCCTCATACACATCATCAAAATGGGGTAATTGAGAGAAAACATAGGCACATTGTTGAGATGGGCTTAACTGATGGCTCATGCTTCATTGCCCACTGAATTCTGGGATCATGCCTTCATTAGTTCTGTTTACATAATATAGAGATTACCCAGTGCATCAGTACAAGGTGCTGTACCATACACTTTGCTATCCAAATCTGATCCAGATTACAAATTTCTTAAAGTGTTTGGCTGCTCATGTTATCCGTGCCTAAGACCTTACACAAAAGATAAGCTTCAGCCTAGATCATCCTTGTGCACCTTTTTAGGATATTCACCTAATCACAAAGGCTATAAGTGTCTATCTAAGTCTGGAAGAGTTTAAGTATCTAAGGATGTAGTTTTTGATGAATACTCCTTTCCTTACAAAAAGGTTAACTCTATCCCTCATACTCCTTCACCCTCTCCTATCCCCACTTCTCTAACTGTTCTTCAAAAACAGTCTCAGTTTTCTGATCCTAACTTAGCTACAGCTACAGCACCTGAACCTCCTTCCTCTCCCTCTCATAATTCTGCCACCTCTCAGCAGTTTTCTTCTTTTTCCAACTCTACACCTCTTCCTTCTACTGCTTCACCTACTATATCTCTGTCCTCTTCTTCAGAGTCTAGTCCTATTCAGCAGCCAGTGAACACTCATCCTAAGCTCACTAGGTCAAGAACTGGTACCAATATTGTTCTCAGGGCTCTTGTTCTCACTATACCTAGTTGGAAGTTGGCTATAGAGGAAGAGTATCAAGCTCTTATGAAAAATAATACATGGACTCTTGTCTCTCTGCCTGAAAACAGAGAAGCTATTGGCAACAAGTGGGTTTACAGAATAAAAGAGAATCCTGATGGTTCAATTAACAAGCTTAAGGCTCGTTTGGTAGCAAAAGGATTTCACCAAAGGGAGGGCTTTGATTACACAGAAACATTCTCACCTGTGGTGAAACCTGTTACTGTCCGGGTTGTTCTTACTCTAGCCCTTACTCATAAGGGGGATGTTCGGCAAATTGAAGTGAATAATGCCTTTCTCAATGGCATTTTAGAAGAGGAAGTGTATATGCAGCAGCCAGAGGGTTTTCAGATTGGTGACAAGTCTCAGGTCTGCAAGCTGAACAAGGCTATTTATGGACTTAAACAGGCACCTAGAGCATGGTTTGAGAAGCTAGCTGGAACACTTAATTCTTTTGGGTTCAGGAAATGCAGATGTGATCACTCTTTGTTCATACAAACTAGTTCCTCTCATAAACTTTTTGTCCTCTGCTATGTTGATGATATAATCATCACTGGTACTTCTTCTTCTATGATAAAAGACTTGATTTCTAAGCTGAACCTTGCCTTTGCCCTAAAGGAACTTGGTTCTCTGGATTATTTCCTAGGCATAGAAATCAAGAGACTGCCCACTGGAGAGTTCTTACTCACTCAGTCCAAGTACATCAGAGATTTGCTGGAAAAATCTCATTTGGACTCAATGAAGGATCAGCCTACACCTATGGTTGGGGGTCTAAAGTTGTCAAATCAGGGCAGCAACTACATAGAAAATGCTACACTGTACAGGTCTCTCGCTGGTGCTCTCCAATATGTCACAACCACAAGACCAGAAATTTGCTACAGTGTCAACAAACTATGTCAATTTCTCTCTCAACCACAAGAACAGCACTGGAAAGCCTTAAAGAGGGTCCTAAGGTATCTCAGTGGTACAGTGGATAAAGGCCTGCTACTTAAACCTACTTCAGTTCACAAACCTCTCAGTATTTTTGCCTACAGTGATGCTGATTGGGAATTTGATCCAGATGTCCGCAAATCAACATCAGGTTCCTGCATTTATCTTGGCTCAAATCTTGTTTCTTGGTGGTCAAAGAAGCAAGAATGGGTTGCAAGGTCCACTGCTGAAGCTGAGTATAGGAGTTTGGCTAATACTGTTGGTGAACTTACGTGAATTCAGAGTTTGCTCTCTGAATTAGGGTACAACACAGCCACACCAGTCATCTATTGTGACAATCTCAGCACTGTGATGCTGTCAAGAAACCCATTTCTACATTCTCGAACTAAACTTATAGAACTGGATCTGTTTTGGGTAAGAGAGAAGGTACTGCACAAGAAGCTTATTGTTGAGCATGTACTAGGGGATCATCAAATTGCTGATATCCTAACAAAGCCTCTATCCAACTCTCGGTTCAGTGTTCTCAGGGATAAATTGATTGAATGTGACTGACAGATTCCGAGTTGCAAGTCAATTACTAGCATGGTTAAGATACTATCCTGTGCCACTACTTCAGCATCAACCTCCATGAAGCTTGGTTTCTAAGGGGGAATATTAGAGTATATACAATACTACCCTATTTGATCTTCTAAGGGGGAATATTAGTGTATATACCATATAGAGTAGTGTAGACTTAATGTATTGTGTTGTTCAGGTCTGTCAGCTTAGCTGACAGCTAGCACTTAAGTTAGTTTCCTTAGTTTCCTTCCCGCCAGCACTTTTATAAATAGAAGTGTTGTGCTCATTTGTAACCACATGATTCTAATTCAATAACAGAATTATTTTCAGAATTCTCTCTTCTCTCTCTTCTCTCTCTTTTCATCTACATTCAGTTTCTAACACTAACTCACATAGGCAACAAAGTTCTAGCTGTCAAGTATTTTCCTATTTAATTTGCCATTTTCTGCTACGAAGGCACCACCGCACCGCGTATAATTCGAGAAGACATTTGTTCTAGTAAGTTCAGCTACTCTTCCATGCTTTATTAGGCACGTCAAAGAAGAACGGCTTAAAGTCAATATTAGAAATTGCCAAAGAAAAAGCTGTCATTTGTCTGCAGAATGATAAGCCCAAAACCATGTTAAGAAAAAGACGCATTTTACTTTTAAAAACAAAATATTTATTAACTAACAGATTTCCAAACTATGCACATCGTACAGTCCACTAAACACGTACTCATACCAATACTACAATAACATAGCATATATCCTTTACTTTGGGTTACAGCAAAAAACTAACTTTTTGATCAATAACATTTTCCTAATTACATAATCATATAATACTGCCACCTTTTTCCTCGGCTTTCATGGGAATCAATTATTGTCTTTTCTCTTCCTAAAAGGCTATTTGATTCAAGCATCACCCTCCTCTTTGGCATGTTAAACACAACACCCAAAATGACATACCACAGCTCTACTTTAACAAAAGAGAAGAGACAACAACTATATCTTCACAAAGGAACAATGCCAAGAACAACCTTCCAAAATGAATAATATAAAGGAGGATAAATAATGATGATTCATTAATTAAAATGAGAAAAATATTACGAGGTAGTGGAGGTGTCCTCCTAAAATGAAAAAGGAAGAGATAAACACCTTATCATAAACATTACAGAGCTGCTTAGAAAAAAAGAATTGCAGAATTGCTGTGCAGCTTTAGCTCCTTTCTGCAGATTTAAAATAACAAAACATTCAAAATGGTCATAAAACAACACCATACTATGAAATAAGCAAAATAAACGGTATTTATGAATAAGAGCATATGCATTCTTATTCTTATAGGTTGAAGGTATATCAATCACTGGGATGCCATATGATCACAACCAAAAACAGTTCTTCCACTTCTTTTCCTCATGTTAGAAGATATAATGTTTAGTCTTGGTCTTAGTAAGGTTGTTGTTTAGTAGCCAAGAGGTCACAAGGTTCGAATCCTGGAAATAGCCTCTCCACTTGCGGGGGTAAGGCTGCACACATCTACCCTCCCCAGACCCCACTAGGTGGGAGCCTCGTGCACTAGGACGCCCTTTTAGTCTTAGTCTTAATGTTAACAAGCTTGCTTATAGACCGAAGTATTAGTATAAAAGGCTACTAGGTTATGTAAGTCTATTGCACTATCTTATCAATCATATTTATCAGTCTACATCAGATAGCTTTTGTGGTGTTGTTCTCCCAACGTTGTTGTCACTATCTCTCTATCTTTTGCTTTCTCTAACCCTAATGGTAACATAGCGTGTGCAGCAACCAAAGTAATCATATAATAACTATTGAGGGCATGCATAAAAAACAAACTACAATCACACTGACCTCAGTAAAAATCCTCTCCCATCTTCTGTAAGCAGTCATCATTAGCAAGTGATCAGATTGCCTATCAACATCATTTGCATCACCAGGCCCATCTAGCTTATCATTCAACAATAATAATTTCGCTCTTTCAACATTTTGCCTCTGAAGATCAACAAAATAGTTTGATCAAAATCCAATTACTTATAAATAAGTAAAGCAGGGTAAAAGTTTATCAAATTTCTGATAGAAGACCTCATCCCTCGGATACACAAAAGGAGACTTGTAGCTTAGAAATGCAGAAACTGAAAGAATAGGTGACAAGCAGCCAAATATTGCACCATACAGCATCATCTGCAATTTTTCAGAATCAACGCATCATTAGTGATTAGCTCAGTATGCTTTATATTACAGATATACATCATATTCAAGAGCAATGCAAGGATAGTAAGATGAAAATGGAATGAGCCAGCACCTTGTTTTCAATACAATCGATATATAGCATTAACATTTACTGATTTACTAGAAGCCAAAACAAGAAAGGCAGAGGAGGGAACCTTATATTGGCTGAACTCAGTGGTCATAATAAACATCTTATCGAGAAGAAATGAAAAAGTAAAAGAAATGTGACAGCTATTTCTGCCCTCCCCAGATCAGGTGTTAAGCCCCATGCACAAGGTTGCCCTTTATACATGGCCCCTTGAAGATCACTTCATCAACAAGATGATAATTCAAAAAGTGAAATGTTAACTGAAGAAGATAATGTTGGAAAAAAACAACTTTTACAGTTGCAGTGCATTTGAGGTCTTAGCCAACCTGATAAAAAATGCAACCATCCTGAGAAAAGATATAGATATTCATCTCATTTCAATTAAGCCTTGGTTTGATGAGAGACTCATTCAATACATCAAGTTCATCAAATTAATTATAAGTAATGAACCCTTGAAAACTTAAAGAAATTAACAGGGGGAGAAAGGGTATAAAAACTTTTTACACAAACCTCACGGGTTTTTAGTTCCTGTAAATTAAAGCTCTTTTGGTATTTGTTCTGGATTTGGTCCCTATAATATGTTGATATTGTAAATTTGATCCTTATAATGTGGTAATGTTTTGGATTTGGCCCTTGTAATATATTTGAGTTTTGAATTTGGTCCTTGTTGTTAGATAGTATATATTTATATGTCAGCCTAGTTTAGATTCAGGGGGGAATGTTAGATATATTATGTGAAGTAGCTTAGCTTTAGATTGTACAGCTGTCAGCTACTGACAGCTCATCTATGCAACTATAAATAGATGAGTACTGTTCAGCTTTGTAACTAACTTTCATAATTGAAATAGAATTCAGTTTACATCTTTTCTCTCCTCTCTCTCTCTCTCCCTCTCATTATCACTTTCTCATACTTGTCACCTAACAAACTCTGGCTAACGACAGAGACTAAGACTTTGACCAAAAAAATTTATTTTCAATAACAAAAATCAAAAGACACCTACTTTACAGGGACTAAGAACATGTTTGACCCTAATGGAATATGCATAAGTATATAGGAAAAAAAATTAAAAAAAAGGGCAGCTCTCGGAATGATAGAGGTAATGTAATTTGTTTGTCTAAACTACACAACGAAGGCTTCTTTATACATAGCTAATTTAATGAATACAAAGATTATTTAAATATGAGTGAAGATCCATTTTGGTATCTCGAAATTTTTCCACGTACCAATTTGGACCCTAAAAAATGAAAAAAGAAAGAAAAAAGTTAACAGTCCTCAAAGATCTCAAATGAGGGTCAAAATAGTCCTTTCTAGTCTCTTTAAGACAAATTTTTGGGACAGTTTAGACTCTACCAGGGACTATTTTGACCCAGGTTTAAGATCTTTGAGGAGTAATTTGGATTTCACTATTTTTCAAGGACCAAACTATCATAGACGAAAAATTTGATGGACCAAAATGGATCTTCACTCTTTAAATAATTACATGATTTTGTTAGCCGATACAATAAATTAAGATATTATTTACAATAGTAAAACGTCAATTTGGCCATTCAAAGATACAGTTGCCACACCAAATTAGCCCTCCAAAAAATATGGCTACCAGATAAGTCTTGAAGTTTAAAATGATCATCACATTTGTCCTTCTAGGAAGTTATTTGGTGGCTATAAAGATTTTAGGGACTAAAATTTACACTATCTGGCAGTCATTTTTGACTTTCAGGGACTTATTCGATCGTCATTTTCTTTAAAAGATTAACTTGGTGGCCACTGTATCTTTGGACGACCAATATAATAGTAAACTCTTCTTTACATAATTTCCAACAGGCGTGACCTCTGACTTGAACCAGAATCGAGGTTAATTTCCTAAATTTAAGTCCACATCAAATAAGTAAGTAACTTGGTAAGTGATTACATGAAAGGAAAAAGGAATTAATGAGTGATAAGTGGCTAATATAGGTGAAACTAAACAATTAAAACAGCAACATATGACGAAAAGACGTAAATTATAGACGTAATAAATTTAGGGGACGTTGAATCATCGAAGGAAAAGACAAGCACAGGATAAAAAGCAACAAAATGAGAGATAAAGTAAGCATAACCGTTAAAAATCAAATGTTCAAATCCTTAAGAGAAAAGAATAACTTGGTCAATACCTTTCCAATTAATACATCAACTGGAAGTTTAGCCAGATGATGCCCAAGAGGTGTCAACGTTTCATCCCCTTCAAGAGCACCGACCTACAAACAGGAACATTTTCATCTATTATATAGTATAGTTCCACAAAAAGGTTATGATTATAAAAAATGTAACGACACACAATAATTGATAGGACGCAGAACATTTTTTATTATAGAAAAAAATTACCAAGAAGATACTAAAAGAAATAAGAATGGAGTAGGACACTGTCCCAGCAAAATAAAAAGAAATGGGAAATAAGGATCTGAATTCAAAAAAGTACTTCATCTGAAAAATAGAAAGAGAGGCACCTCTGGAAAACCACATTCTATTAGAGTATATTCTATATAGTAGTGTAGCTTAATGTTAAAGTGTATGCTGTCAGCTTATAAGCTGACAGCTGGCAGTAAGTTAAGGTTCCTGCAATCTCTTCTATAAATAGAAGTGTTGTGCTCTCTTTGTAACTAACTCAATTCTAATTCAATAATAGAATTTTCAAATTCATTTCTCCTCTCTCTCTCTCTTTCTCTCATTTTCTCTCTCTACTCAGATTCTAACATGGTATCAAGAGCTTCTAGGGTTTTTCTTTCGATCCTCTCTCTTCTCTGCGAATGTGAATCTCATTGATTTCTCTTCGCTCTTCTTCCTTTTCTCTGTAATTGTATCTTGCGATTGTGAGGAACAGTGATTTGCGCCTTCAATTTTGGAATCAGAAATGCAATTGCGATTGTGCGATCCCGACTGTTACAGAGTTTCTCCATCGCGATTGGAATCAGAAGTGCAGTGTTGCTGCGATTGTTGAAATGTTCTCCATTGCGATTGTGACAAAGTTCTCTATTGCGATCAAAATGCTTGAGTTCTCACTTGTGAATACTTGCGTTTCCTCATTTCACAGAATCGCATCATTTTTCCAGAATCGCTTCATCATTTTCACATAATTGCATCATTTCACAGTATCGCTTCATCATTTGACAGTTACTTTTGGTTATTGTGACTTCATCCTTTGCAGTTACCTCTGGTTATCATTTGACAGTTGCTGGAAATAGGGATCAAATACGCAGCGGAAAAAAAAACGAAATACCCTATTTCCAGAACAGGATCCATGCGAGAGAGCATGATTCGAGATAGAAAAACGTTTACCTCTTGATGCGAAGAGGAGAACGGCGCTGGTCACGTCTCTCTTCTCAGTGCTAGCGGAGAAGAGAGAGATTCAGTGTATCACTCACTCTCTGATATGGACGGCTAGGGTTACCGTTCTGTGTCTCACACGTACCAAAACCCTAAGGCTAATACTATTATTTATAATAGTATTAGACCAGCGGGCTGGGCTTGGTAGCACATATCAAAATGCGTCGCACGCTCATACTGTGCATCGCACGGACGTAAATTGTATAAAAATACAACTATTGTATTTTTTATCAAATGTGATATCCCTAATCTATCTGTTCTTAGTGTGTGACCCTATAGGTTCCTGTAACGTTGGCAGTAAAGTTAAAATCCCATTTTAAGTTTACAAGCAATGAGCGGTATCTAGCAACACGTCATTGCTACCCAAGTGACAGGAATGTCTGTGATCTGACATAACCTTATTGTGACCAATGATCATGTGTAAATTTAATCCCTTTGTCCAAATATCTTAGTTACACTCATGGCATGGAACGTGTCAACCATGTATAGTGTAACCTATGGTTTCTTGATCCCTGAGTAGACGCGTCTAAACAAGTCTCGTCAATATCTCATATTGATTGTCTTGAGTATGGCCATACATTTCACCGTCTCACTCAATCAAGGGGCCCAGAGATATAATTCCTATTGACAAGGAAGGACAAATCCCATCTACGTCACTCACATCCCTCTACATGATTTGTCATATACCCGACTACAACCGTTATGATCACCTGGTTAAAGATGACGTTTGATTGCATGAAAGCACATAATTCCTCATGTTGGGAACCGTAGCGACTTCAGGTCGAAGGACCATGTACACCATTGTCACTATGAGAATCGCTTATGACACTCACTTAATAACCATGTAGCATTCTCATGGCGGGTCAATCCAGTACACAATTGTCCCAATGTGTACTTACGTGAAGACTTGATATCCCATATCCATGACCGGTGAGATACAGTCATCAGTCTGCCACATACTAGTCTCGATGTATTATAGTTGTCCTTATTAACTACAATACTCGACTAGGGAATCTTTAAGGATAATTATCAATCAATAAGATCTCACTATCAAGTCATGTACTTATATTCTTATGACATTGAACTTATAATCCTAAGGACTTTATTACATCTATTTTAATTAAACAAATAAAGCATAAATATAATAAATGAAATGCCTCATTATTATTAATAGTAATAATCCATAAACATGAAATAAGTACAAGTAAAAGAGAAAATACGATTGCCACTATGGCACTCTCCAACAACAGTTACCTCTGGTTATTGTGACTTCATCCTTTGACAGTTACCTCTGGTTATTGCGACTTCAGTAATGGCTTCTATCCATGATTCTCCTCCTCCTTCTACAGTCACTACAGTGTTTACGCCTGTTACCTTTTCCCACTCAATTTCTGCAAAGTTAACTGATAAGATTAAGAACTATTTGCGATGGAAACAACGAGTGGAAGCTGTGATTCTGTCTGAAACTGTGCAATCCAGAGTCCTTGGTTGTGTGCATGCTTATCAAATTTGGGATGAGCTACACAACTATTTCCACTCTCTTATCAAAGCTCGTGGCCAGATGTTACAATCTGAACTGCGCTCGTCGAAGAAAGGTAGTCAAAGCATTTCAGAATTTATCTCTAGAATCAAGGCTCTATCATTTTCCCTTGCTGCTGTTGGAGAGCCAGTGACTCAAAAGGAACAAGTGAGGGCTATATTAGATGGATTACCATCTGAATATGAGGCATTTGTGACCTCTATTCTTATTCGTGATGAGCCTGTAAGTGTAGGTGCTCTTGAAGCTTTCCTTGTTACACAGGAAGCATATTTGGAAAGGTTGCATCCTGTTGTAAATGATGCCTTTTCTGTTCATCTTACTCAAGCACAGAAACTTGTGTCTTCTACTTCTGATTCTCAAGTGAATGTTGCTCATGCTTCATCTTCTCTGCCTCTCCCTGCTCAAAGTGTGCATCACCTTCCTCAGCAGATGCACACTCAGATGTCTCTACAGCCTCTGGTGCCTCTACAGCCTCAGCTGTCTCAGACTGTGAATCAGGTTCCTCAACCTTTGTTGTATGACTATGATCCAAATCAGGTTTCTGGTTATGGTTATTCTCAGTCCTCTAATGCACCTGGTCCAATTGGTTCTAAGCCTAAGTCTGCTAATCCATTTGACACTGACAATGATGATAGTGACAATGAAGATGCACCTTCTTCAAGGTCTAAGACTTCTGGTTTTAAAGGCAGATATGGTAGAAATCGTGTACGGTGTCAGCTTTGTGACAAACCTGGTCATGAGGCTCTTAAGTGCTGGAACAGAGTTGATATTCATGAATTCTAATCCACAAAATCAGTTTCAGCAACAGGGCCAAAAAGGACAGAAAACCTGTCAATTTCTCTCTCAGCCTCAAGAGGAGCATTGGAAAGCTTTGAAGAGAGTTCTTAGATACCATAGTGGTACTGTTGACAAAGGGTTGTTGCTGAAACCTACCTCTATTCATAGACCTCTCAGTCTTTTTGCTTACTGTGATGCTGACTGGGCCTCTGATCCTGATGACCGAAAATCAACATCAGGTGCCTGCATCTATCTGGGTTCAAATCCTGTTTCTTGGTGGTCCAAGAAGCAAGAGTGGGTTGCTTGGTCCACTGCAGAAGCAGAGTATAGAAGCCTAGCAAACACGGCTAGTGAACTTATGTGGATTCAGAGTTTGCTCTCTGAATTGGGTTATAATACTGCCATTCCAGTCATCTATTGTGATAATCTTAGTACTGTGATGCTGTCCAGAAATCCAGTAAGCTGACAGCTGGCAGTAAGTTAAGGCTCCTGCAAACTCTTCTATAAATAGAAGTGTTGTGCTCTCTTTGTAACTAACTCAATTCTAATTCAATTATAGAATTTTCAGATTCATTTCTCTCCTCTCTCTCTCTCTCTCTCTCTCTATTCAGATTCTAACACATTCCAACGACAAACACGAGCCAAATGAACAATTATGTCCGAGAGTAAATTCTGTCATTCGGCTATTATAGGAATGGGATTGCAAAATTATAGGGAAAATTACACAGAAATCCCCCAAGGCTTAATATAATTACACTCAGCACTCCTCATGTTTCAAAAGCTACACTTACCTCGCCTTAGAGAAAAGCAATGTAATTACAATCATCTCCCCTGGAGGGAAGGTAAATGTACTAATAACCGAATGTCAATGAGGTGACTATAACTTTTGAAACAAGAAGGATGTCAAATGTAATTAAGTCAGACCTCAAGGTAGATCAATGTAACTTCCCATATTAACAAGGAGAAGAAAATGAAAATCGTTGAGACAGCAACCTTGTTACCTGTGTTGCTTTTAAATTACGCAAGTTATATGTCCAATTTAACAATCAACAGAATTATCAAAGCAGGATCGAAGTCAAATCTATAATTTCAGTAAATCAAAGAAAATTAAATTCATATAAAAATCCACAATAAATCGTATATTAAAATTACACACGTCAAATTTAACAATCAGCGGACAATAAAAGCTGAGATCAAAACCAAATCTATATTTTCTGAAAGTTAAAGAAACAAAACTATTAAAAAAAACAAACAAACAAACAAAGTACCTCATACAATAAGGATATTGCTGAACTCATTGCTTCAACCTTGGGAGGATCTATAGCCTGATAAGGGAAAGATATTGAGGAAAACTATTCATATAATCTGATCAGAGATTTTTTTTTTTTTTTAAATCCTTACCTCGGACAAAAATGGCTGGATATAACCAAGAGACAGCAACTTAATCTGCAAACATAATTCAACTAATGGCATTCGAAGCATCTCCGGAACCTTGATAAGAATATAACAAAGAAGCATACGAAAAGTAAGTATATTATAAGGAGGGAAATAGAAAACATTAAATATGTGTACCCTTTTACACATTTCTATACCTGATAAGGACGCATGAGTCTTTCAAACCTATGACGAGTGTACAGGCAAAAGCAAATTCCAGGTTTGACACGTCCAGCTCTACCCCGACGCTGCCTTGCATTTGCTTGAGATATCCAATCTTCAACCATGCTAGACAATTTCTATATCAACCACAAAACAATGAAACCAGATCCAAGAATCCATAACAAGAAAAAGCTGTGCAAAAAAGAAATTATATTTGGGTGGTTCAATACAAAGGCACAAGAATGAAAGAAATCATTTAAGAGTGGGTCTGAGCAAGACATGATGTTTTAAGAATCCATTCCACTTCTGGATACTACTTCATTCAAGTCACTGTTACTCTTTTTTGGATAGAAAATGAAACATTATTAGATAAGATAGAAAAATACAAGAAAGGATAAGGTATTCTTTAAAAAACAAAGGAAAAAGAGTACCAAAAGAGTAGTTCATTTAAAAATGAGAAAGAAGACATACCTTCTGTGGATTATATCGGTTCTCCTTATGTTTTCCACAGTCGATTACATATATCACATCATCTATTGTTATGCTGGTCTCTGCTATATTTGTGGCTATAACAATCTAGAAGTATGACAAAACATGTTTGAAGACTTTAGGATTAACATTAAGCATATATTTTAGAGAATAAAGTTTCTCCTGGTGTAAGGAGGGAAGCTTATCTCCTTAATCCATTAGTATAATGACACCTGTTTTTTTATTGTTTTTTTATAAATATATATATATATATATATATATATATAAATAAATTAATTAATTAAAAAAAAAAAAAAAACTCAACTCCCTCTTCCTCTCCCCTCACCGCTGCCACCACAACATCATCTCCTTCTCTCCTCTCAAAGTCACAGCTTGAATTGATGAAGGAGCCGCAACTTGCCAGGCGCCATCTCCCTCTCTCCAGCAACATAAAACCATCTCTCTCTCACCGCCAGCCCCCATCGAGTACCGTCAGTAGCCGACCTTCAAATCCAAATCCAAATCCGACATCTTCTCTTCTATCTTCATTCTTTGACAATCATGAAGTTATAGCAATTTGGCAATAGATTATTCATAACAACTTGTGTGTGTCTCTTTAATTTTGATATATGTACCCAATAAACTTGTGACCATTGCACCAGATCTGAGAGACTCAATCCACCATCTCTGTTTCATGCTCGACACCGGCTGAACAGGTTGAGACCACCACTGGTGATTAACTTCTATCTTCCTCCGACGTTGCATCGTTGTCCTTGGTCCTATTGATTTAGGTGCATCCCTTCTATTTGGTTGGTGACTACGTTCATGGCCAAATGGATACTTTTATTTTGTTGTTTTTTTCTCTTTTTTCATATCTGATACGAAATTTGATTGCTATTGGGAGAGGGAGGGAGACTTGATGGCGGTGATTGCGGTTGGAGTTATGGTGGTTAGGTGAGTTTGAGGGTGACTATGGGTGAAGGAGATGATGGTGTGGTGGAGGTGGTGGAGGTGAGGGGAGAGGAAGAGGGAGTTGAGGTTTTTTTTTGTTGGATGAATTGAGTTTATTTTTTATTTTTTATAAAAAACAATAAAAAACAGGTGTCATTATACTAATGGATCAAGGAGATAAGTTCCCTCCTCACACCAGGAGAAACTTTATTCTCTATATTTTAAGGCATAGTTAAAATAAAATGACTTAAGCAAATTTGGCTCACTAAAGTAAAAAAAAAAAAAATAAAAAAAAATCAGTCACTAGACGTAGCACAATTATTCTCATGTTGGTCCTTGCTGTTTGATGTTGTTATACATTAATTCCTGGATTAAAGTATAGGGACCAAATTGAAAATGATAGTCACATGTAGGGGCCAAACATACATTTTTGGTTCCAAAATGTGACAATCGTTTCAACTTTGGTTCATACAGGTGACAATCATTTTCAAATCGGTCCACATACTCCAACAATTAGTATAAAAACAACCATAAACGGTGAGGACCAAATAAAAAATTATAGTGCATATAGGGAAGGAATTTAAAATTGTCATTGTATAAGGACCAAGTTGAAAACAAGTGTCACATATAACCTAAATTACACCGAAAAGGGCCACCACTACTATGAAACACAGGATTATAATTAGATTGGTTATGTATAGGGCTAACAGTAAGAATAAAATTAAGGATCGAACTCACCTTACGTATATTTCCTGGAGGGCGTAAAAACACCCTTTTCTGTTCAGTTGATGCGACTGATGAATGCAAAGGAATAACCCAATCAGAAGAGGGCCCACCAAATTGGTACGAAGCCGCCAACTTATCATGTAAAAGGTTTATTTCAGACACTCCCTGGCAAGTCAGATTATAATGCAAAAAAATTAACTATTCACACAAACAAAATACATTAAACATATCAGCACAAAGGAAACCAGAATAGTCTTACAGGTAAGAACACAAGGATGGCACCCTCACCGCAAGAATCATCTACAAAACATATTAGATCTTCAAGAAGATCATAATCAATGACATCCTCGTTCAATCTTTTCTGGATAAAAAGACTTTGGATCAAGTAATATTCACAACTTAAGATATTATGTCATTCAAAGGTTAAAAGGGGCTTACCAAATTTTTTTGGGCTTGCTCACTGAATGATTGATAATAACTTGGAACAAAAGATGGATTGATGTGTTCTTCAGAAAGCACAGATTCATCACCCCAGGCAGATAAGACTAGACTTTTCTTACCCCTACTATTTGTCACAGAACCTCTCTGCACGGTGCACAATGCAAGTAGGTTAGTAGTAGGTAGCCTTATCTTGCATTTGCAAGAAGCTGATTCCACAACTCATACATGTGACCTCTGGGCCTCATGGCAACAACTCTAACCATAGTACCAAGGCTTCCTCATTAATTAATATAGGAACCTAATGATTTTACTAGAGTAGTGTTACTGTTCAAATAGTGTTAGAATTGCACTTTTAGAGTGTAGTAATTTAAGGTGATGCACACACCTCTTGCTGAGTCAGCAAGAGGTGATTAGGCAGTTCGAATTCAGTTAACTGTTCCAGCAGGTATAAATAACTAACCGCTCATTCTTCAATCTTCATTTGATTATATTGTTCTCTCTCAACTCTCTTTATTTATATTTTTTACATGGTATCAAAGCTAACCCAATCACAATAATGGGCCACCCGCGAAAAATTTGTGTTAAACTTCAAGATCCAGATAACAGGGCCTGGGCTTGAGGGTGTGTGTAGATATCCCACATCGGAATGGGCCAAATATAGTTCTTAAAAGGCTTGGGCATCCATCACCCCTTCAGCTAGCTTTTGGGGCGAGTTAGAATCAGCCACACCATTAATAATATGGTATCAAAGGCTCAAAGCAAGACGTGTGCAGTACTTGAAAGTACTTCACTATACTGTATACAAGATAAAAGTACAATTCTAACATTATGCTAACACTACTCAAAATTTTCACAAATACTGTTAATTTTATGAATGGGTCAAACAATGATACAATGTTATTTTTTCAAAGGGCACATACGATAAATTTCGCTCATGCTCAGAAAAAGCAACAAGAATAGCTAATAAAGAGCTCAAATAAAAGGACAGTTGCAGTAATCTAGATCCAGACATAGATTACCTGCTCTTGGGGAAATGTGTCATATGCTAAAGAAGCTGGAGAATCTGAAGCAAGTCGATAATTGATCTGATCATATATATCCTCAAGAAAGTATGTTGTCACTGGATGAGTTCTGCCTTCAGCTGTAACTACAGGGCAATTGCCAAAGTATTTTGAAAATAAACTTGAATCAACAGTCGCAGACCTGATCATTATAAAAGGTACATTAGACAGACAGGAGGTGAAGCTCAAGGGAATCTATAAAATATGCATAGTGCACTAATAGGTAGATAAAAATTAAACACAAAATACATACATTAAAATGACCTTCAGTTTTGTAGAACTTTCAGAGGACTGCTTTTCAATTAGATTCTTTAAAACTATTAGAAGAAAATCGCCCTGTAAAAGGTTCAAAGGTAAATATATTAGATAACTTTTCTTGTGTTATAGAAGCGTCAAGAACCAACTCTCCCA
Organism: Crotalaria pallida; assembly: GCA_037953625.1. Classification (NCBI taxonomy): domain Eukaryota; kingdom Viridiplantae; phylum Streptophyta; class Magnoliopsida; order Fabales; family Fabaceae; genus Crotalaria; species Crotalaria pallida. The sequence goes on along the minus strand of CM075649.1, from coordinate 188,514,771 downwards.
AAAGCTTAAGATGCTGGATGAAGGCACATGAATGGTTTCATATTATCTAACAAGAAGAAATTACTGGTAATGAAGAGCACACATATGGAGGATCAAAACCCTCCTAGCAGCACAAAAAGCAATAAAATCATTGCCTCAAGGGAGCTTTCAAATTTCTCAATTTATCTAACAACGAAAAGGATGGAAGTTCTAGCACTTCACAAACGTGCTTCGATTCAAACCCTGCCATAAAAATATTCAACATTAATGTTGACAATCGGTTTGTCAGTAAGTTAGTGAGAGCCCCTAACTGAATTGAGGAGGGAGAGAGACATTTCAAGATATAACTAGGATGAAAGGATAGCAGGGAGATTAATAGAGTATATCATACTTAAGCTAAATGAAAATGAAATTTAGTTTCATTTAGATTGTATTTAGGTTGCATTTACTCTATTAGATATTAGATTGAATTTGGAGTGCTTTGGGAGGGACATCCAGGACTCTTGAAATTCGTGGAATCGAGAGAAGTGTCCTTACTCCGTAATTATTGTTCTTGTCTACCTTCTTGACTCTGCAATCTCTCTGCTTCAGAACCAAGCAAAGTGTTTGAGTAAGATTCCCCTATTATTTCTCATTGTACCTATTTTCTAATTCAGTTCCTATTACTCTGCGCCTGAGTGCTTCAGCATGGGTCTTCATCAAGGTGCTAGCCTGCAATTGAGTTGTGGGTAGCTTGGTGATTGGGTGTTCTTCATCGAGGAGTGTGCCTGTGTTTTTTCTCTGTTGTGTGTGTGGTTCGTGTTGGGGTGAGTTGTGGGTGTTTGGCTGTTAGCTTTTAGTTTTATGTGTTGTTAAATAATTTTTAGGCTTTCACATTAAGAGTAGTCACTATAACTAAAATTGATGCACTTCAATTCGAATTGAGACTTCTTAATACAGTTCTAAAGAAAGTTTAATTAAATCTTAATTGTGATTTTGAAGTTACTTTTTTTATTTATATTTTTATTTACATACAAATTTTCTAATATAGTTATATATTTTAATTTTGATGTTAGGATTCACTTTACAAACTCACGTTTTACATGTCTAACATCATCCCCACCCTGCCCAATCCTCAACTAGGATCCCAATCTTGAATATCTTGGATATTTACCCAGAATTCCATATAATCAGAGCCATGGCAAAATAATGATAAGTACAATTCAGAATAAGATTATCACTTATGGCTTATAAACTATCTTAATTGATTATACTGAGTTACTGACCAATAGAGACCTCTCATGAACTTCATCAACTATGATATGGGAGATGCCCGTCAAGCTTCGGTCCCCCTGCAATTCAAACAAGGTAAAATAGCTTAAATATCAACCAAGTACAAACAAAAAGAAAAAATAGTTAAATAACCCCTTTTTAATAAAAGGAGAAATTTATTACGTTGAAGAGAAAGAAATATAGAGTGAGACGGATATAGAATAATCTCAACCCAAATCAAATGATGTGGCATAGAAACCTCCTAAAAATACAAGAGTTCAGCTCTAACCAAATACACCATACTTTAGCATAATAACCATTTAAATACAGTACTTTTACAATTTTAGGAAATGGAACTAGTCGCACCAGAATGGATAAGAGGTTAATAACAACAATTTGTTGCAGTGCAAAAAATATTAAAGGGCTCACTGTGTCCAGGATGTCCAGTGCTGAAACATTGAGAAAAAAGCAAACAGCCAAACAGTATTCCTTATTGCTTTTAGAATACTCTCGCCATGTCACATGATCTAACAAATTCAATATTTATATTTAAATCAATTTTCTCAGTTGATAACCAAGAACATCTTATGTGTAGCTTTTTTTTTTAATGCATCCTACGTGTAGCTAAATTAACACAAAAATGAGGAAAAGCATATAAAAACCTGTTCAGACATTTAGCATTGGGAGTTGCAAACTAATGACCAAGTTGAAAAGGGCTGGTGACAGCTAGGCAAATTCTAAGCTATTCCACTAGGTGGCTACAAGAGGAAGAGGAAAAGTTAGACTGAGGAGTTGGAATCTACAAATAAGGATACTGTCTGGTTAGTGGAGCTATTGCTGAGTGTAAGAGAGTGTAAACAGAGAGAGAGAGAGAGAGAAGAGAGGGAAAATGTAAAACTAACTTTTGTATTAATGAATGGCTAATGATTACAAGAATAACTAACTCTATTTATAGAAAAGGAATTACATAGATGTTAGGACAGCTGTTACTAATCTAACTAAGCCTAAGCAAAACTACCATTTGCTTCTCTCTTATACTGAGGATGCTTTCTAATAATAAAAGACATATTATTAGAAGATAAGAGAAAAGTACAAAGGATGAGGATAGGGCATCCCACACAAAAACATAAAGAAACGCCTAAATCTATGCGACAAAGCCATGCAACAAAGCATGTCAATCCCTCTGCATTCCAGCACTCATGAAACGGCTACTTTTACTGAAGAGGCCATTTGAAGAAGAAATCTAGAGGTCTGTTTCGAGTATAGAGAAAGATAACGATCCCGGTCACGAAGGATTTACATCAAGTTTTTATCAAGGCTGCAACCATATAATTAAATAAATAGGATTGATTAAAAGGAGTTTGCTGAATTTCAAAGTAATGAAAAGATTGGGGTAATATCAACTCAACTTTATACTCTATGGTTCCCAAGAAATAACGCTTGCAGACCCATCAGTCCTATTACCAACATGTATAAATCATGTTGAAGCTTGAAAGTAATTTCCTTCTGCTAAATGAGGTATTGAGGGATACCATTTCCAAAAGTCAGAACTCTTTTATTGTAGTTACAAAGATTTTGAATGCAAGTTTGGTTGCAAAATGAAGTCGAACATGAAGGGAGGACTATCACATGTCCAAGTTTGGTTCTTAAATTGGATTCTGATAAAACTTAAGTTCATGGATGGAAATTTCATGCTTCTCAAAGCAATCAACTTCGATATATAGCATACGGATAAAAACCTTATAATATATATTAGTCCATAAGAATAAGATTATCATAAAATAACCCATTCCTTCCTGAATGGCAATTAAAATCAGAAAGAAAGAGATACTTAAAATAAAGAGTAGCGTGTGGAGAAAAAAAAAGTATTGAAAGCAATTAAATATTTTATAACTCGATTTGTTAGCATTGGGTATAAAGTTGTTAGATACTGTATAGTTTCTATAGTTTCAGTATTATGTACTTTCAGTATTGTATAGTTTAGAATACACAGCTGTAACACTATGTGTTGACAGCTGTACATGTAACTTAAGTTAGTTGAGACTCAAGAAATTTGGTAAAAGGTCTAAACTCACCCCCCCAATCTGTTTGAACAGACTTAATAGTAAGTGAGAATTGAGTTCTCACATACTGTAGAAAATGAGAAAATGTCTGAATGGCTTCAGATTTTTGTTTTAACAAAAACAGCCAAGTAAATCTAGTACAAGAGTCAACAATAGACAAGTAGTATTTAAAACCTGTAGAAGAAGAAACAGGAGCAGGACCCCACAAATCAATGTAAACCAAATCAAAGGCAGATTTATACACAGTAGGGGAAGGGGTAGAAGGAAGTCTATGAGATTTTGCTAATGCACAGGCATTACAGAATTCAGAACTTTTATTGATAGTGGAAGAGATATTACAATGCTTTAATAAGTAAAAAATCAAATCAATCAAAAACTAAAAGTAGACTTGTAATATTGATAATGCTTATCAGGTTGAAGACAACAAAAATATAGACTTGAAAGACTATTCAATATAATAACCTACCATCAATTTTCTCAGAAGGATGCCTGTTGTGCAAAACAGAAGCCTTGTTTTCTCATTCCTAACATGAAAATGAGAAGTAACTAACTCAATACTTTCAATTACAAAGCATAATAGAAAGAAAACATAAGCAAATATGGAATGGAAAAAATGAAGCAGAAAACAATTACAATCCCCGTTTAGAATACTCTCTTCCTGTCCATAAGAAACAATTTTCCATAAGAAAGGACTAAGTTACATGATACCAGCACATTTTAAACATCCTCAACACATGTCAATGTCTATTCACTCTATTGACCATAAATATATTTGAAAAATCAGTTCAAAGACCACATCTGAAGATTGATATTCCCTGATATTATGTCTATATTCAGGGTATCAAAATAGCAAAACTTGGGATGCAAATATGTGTTTTATCTCTGTAGTTGAGGATGTCTTTAAAATTGAGGCATATGATCTCGTAATATTAGATACTATATTAGTTTGTATATAGTAGCTTAGCTTTAGCTTATAAGCTGTCAGAATATGTGTTCATCCAGTTCTGAATGATGCCTTTTCTGTCCATCTTGCTCAAGGTCCTACTCAAGTGACTACTTCTCAGCCTCCTCAGCAAGCACCTATTCAGCAGAATCCTTAGGGTATGATGTATTATCAAAACCCTGCTACTTTTTCCTTTCCTCAACAAGTTCAGTATACTGCTGCACCTTCTCCTAGTGTTGGTTACACACAATCTTCTACCAGTGTTGCTGCCCCTCCTACTGCTCCTCCCAAACCTTCTACAAAGTCTACAAACCCCTTTGAATCTGACAATGATAGCAGTGATTCACCTGACTATGATCAAATTGCTTCTAGACAGAGAGCAAATGGAAACAAATCCAAATCCAACCAGGGTAAAACTGGAAAAGGTCATGTCGTCAGCTGTGTGATAAGCATGGTCATGAAGCACTACAGTGCTGGCATAGGATGGATATCGTTATGTCCTCAAACACTAGTGGAAATTCTTCCAAATCTCAGTCTAACAACTATAAGTCTCAGAAGGGTCAGTCTACAGGTCCTACAGTGGCACCTACTCCCATCCACATGCCTTTTCAGCAAATGCAAATGCAGCCACTGCAGCCTTGGATTCCTTTTCCACAGTATCCTTCTAGGCCTGCAGCACCTTCAATTCTAGGTCCTGGACCAAGTTCTTGGACACCTCAACCTACTTTTCCAGCTCTCAGGCCTCAGCCTCATGCCATGCTAATGGAACCTCTTGCTTATAACTCTCAGCTTTGGTATCCAGATTCTGGGGCTACTCACCATTTGACTTCTGGTCCTTCAAATATTACTGGCTCTAAGACCTATCTTCCTGGACAAGATCAGATTTACATGGGTAATGGGTCAGGTATACCGATAACAGGAATTGGTACCAGTTCTTTTCAATCTCCTACTTCTCCTAATACTGTTCTTCATCTTAAAAACCTTTTACTTGTACCCTCTATAACTAAGAATCTAATTAGTGTAAGTAGGTTTGCCAAAGACAATTCTGTCTATTTTGAATTTCATGCTGATTGTTGCTTTGTGAAATCTCAGGGCTCTCATACTATCCTGCTTGAAGGCACACTTGGTGCTGATGGGCTTTATCGTTTTCATGATATTCTCAAGCCTCAGCCAAAGTCTCAGTTTTCTACTGATTCTGGAGATTCTAGAGTTGTTTCTGATGCTGTTCCAGCTTGTAATAATGTGTTTTCTGACAATAAAAGTGTTTCTAATTCTGAAAATAAAAGTGTTTCTACTTCTAGTTCAGTTTGCAATGTATCTACTGCCACTTCTAGGTACTCATTGTGGCATAGTAGGTTAGGACATGCAATGTAAAAGCTGTCCTCCAATCATGTAATGTTCCTTACAATTCTAATAAAACTGATACTTTGTTCTGTGAAGCATGTGCTGTTGCTAAGTCACATAAATTACCTTCCAGTCCATCCTTTACAGTTTATCAAAATCCTTTTGATTTGGTGTATATTGATTTGTGGGGACCAGCACCTGTAGTGTCCTCCACTGGTTTCAAATATTACATGTCTATTGTTGACTCTTGCACTAGATACACCTGGCTGTTTTTACTGCATCAAAAATATGATGCTTTGCAATCTTTCAAGCACTTTATCTATTATGTCCAAACACAGTTTTCTACTACTATAAAATCTGTCCAAACAAATTGGGGTGGTGAATTTCACCCCTTTACTAATTTTCTTGTCTCTCAGGGCATTAATTAGAGTTATTTGTCCTCATACTCATCACCAAAATGGTGTGATCGAGAGAAAGCATAGGCACATAGTGGAAATGGGCCTTACTCTATTAGCTCAGGCCTCCTTACCAGTTTCTTACTGGGATCATGCTTTCATCAGTTCTGTTTTTCTCATTAATAGACTACCCAGTACTTCTATTCATGGACAGATTCCTCATACTATGCTTTTTAAAACTGCTCCTGATTATTCTTTTCTTAGGGTGTTTGGTTGTGCTTGCTACCCATGTCTTCGACCTTATAGTAGCAATAAGTTGCAACGTAGGTCCTCTAAATGCACTTTCTTGGGGTACTCACCTAGTCACAAAGGGTATAAGTATATGTCTTCTACTGGAAGGGTTTATGTGTCGAAAGATGTTTATTTTGATGAAAACACTTTTCCTTTTCAGAAAAACACAATTTCCACAGCATCAGTCACTTCTCCTGAGTCAAGTCCTGCTCTTACTGTTCTCAAACAGTGTTCTAATTCTGTTCAACCTACTTCTACTGTTCCTGTCCGATCTACAAATACCTCTCCAAACACTTCATCTCCACACACAAACCATTCTTCTCATCTTTCTACTTCTACTTCTTTACCTCCTACTGCTTCACCTACTATTTCTCTCACATCTGATTCTTCTTCTTCCACTTCTTCTCCTTCTTCTTCCCCTGTACCTACTAATAATCATCCTATGGTTACACGGTCAAAGTCTAGAACTAGTATACATTCCTGTCCAGCAGCCTATCTTGCTCATACTAAACCTACTTCAGCTAAGATTGCATTAACTTTGCCTTGTTGGAAGGCAGCCATGGAAGCTGAATATCAGGCTCCAATTCAGAATAAAACATGGACTTTGGTTCCTTTACCTGAACGGAAGAAAGCAATTGGCCACAGGTGGGTTTTTAGGGTCAAAGAAAATCCTGATGGTTCCATCAACAAAAACAAAGCTAGAGTTGTTGCAAAAGGTTTTCATCAAAGGCTTGGTTATGATTATTCAGACACTTTCTCTCCTATGGTAAAGCCAGTGACTGTTAGAGTGGTCCTTACTTTGGCTCTATCACATCAGTGGGATGTCCAACAAATTGATGTCAACAATGCATTGTTGAATGGTACTTTGCAAGAGGAGGTCTATATGCAACAACCAGAAGGGTTTCACATTGGTGACAAGTCCATGGTTTGTAAATTGAATAAAGCAATCTATGGTCTTAAGCAAGCACCTAGAGCTTGGTTTGAAAAGCTAGCTGGAACCTTACTGTCTTTTGGTTTCAGGAAGTGCAGATGTGATCATTCACTTTTCATTCACAATACTTCCTCTCAAAGAAAATTTGTTCTTTGCTAAATCTTATCAAGGACCTTATTTCTAAACTAAATCTAGCCTTTGCATTAAAAGATCTTGGCGCCTTAGATTACTTTCTTGGTATTGAGATCAAAAGACTTGCCTCAGGTGATTTTCTGCTCATTCAGTCCAAATATATCAGAGATCTTTTCGAAAGATCACATCTTCAAGATATGAAGAGTCAGCCCACACCTATGGTTGGTAGTCTAAAACTAACAAAAGAGGGTAGTAACTACTTAGCCGATCCCTCCTTATACAGGTCCTTGGCAGGTGCATTACAATATGTAACAAGACCTGAGATATGCTATAGTGTAAATAACTGTCAGTTTGAACATTGGAAAGCACTAAAGAGAGTTCTCAGGTATCTCAGTGGTACTGCAGACCAAGGTTTACTGCTCAAGCCAACATCTATTCAATCTCCTCTAAATTTGTTTGCATACAGTGATGCAGATTGGGCTTCAGACCCAGATGATAGGAAATCCACCTCTGGTTCATGTGTTTATTTGGGATCAACCCTAGTCTCTTGGTGGTCTAAGAAGCAAGAATGGGTAGCTCGTTCCACTGCTGAAGCAGAGTAGAGGAGCTTGGCAAATACTGCTGGTGAATTGATGTGGATTCAAAGCCTATTGAGTGAACTTGGTTATTATACTAATACTCCTGTCATATACTGTGACAATCTAAGTACAGTAATGTTGTCTAAGAATCCTGTTCTTCACTCTCGAACCAAACACATTGAGTTGGAATTGTTTTGGGTAAGAGAAAAGGTTCTTAGTAAGCGTTTAATTGTTGAACATGTACCCCGCCTGAAACAAGATCTCCCCCCCCCCCCCTCTCAATATATATATATATATATATATATAACACAACAAAATAAGCATGTAACAAAAAAATGTTGAATTAAAAAATGAACACCTGGCACTGTCCAGACGAACTTGATAACCAATCAAAGAACCATCCAAACCAGGTGAAGGTTCGCACCGCTCATCTGCTACCCTTTCCGCCACAGAAATAGCCTAAAACAATGAAGCTCAAAATATAAACCTCGGATTTTTTTTTTTAAAAAAAAAAATGTTGAAAAGCCTACTTAATATTTTGGAAAAACTGCTAATTTGGTCCCTTAAGTTATTAGTTTGTTCCAAAGTGGTCCCTTAAGTTTTTTTTGTCTCAAAGTGGTTCCTCAAGTTCTATTCCGAAAATGCCGTTACTCTTAAAGTTAATTTTTAGCTAACGCCACTAGTGTTTTCAATAAAATAATATATTTTTCATCTCTCCTCACCCATTTTCTTTTCCTCTGACAGAAGATGTGATAGCTTCCAGCAAGGTGCTACTGTAACACCACCCCACCGCTCCAAGCCACACCACCACCACCACGACACCTTAAATCTGAATGGGTGTTTTTAATTGCTTTCATGATAGATGCAATAAATTATGTGATCATTACAAACATGAAACAACACTTAAAAAAGTTGACATGTGCTGATGTATTTTAAAGCAATTTTAGCACATTCCAGTGCACTCAGGGATGCTTTGGCTTGCTTCTCTGTCATTTTGGGGAGTTAAAGTTTCGGATACCCACGTATCTTCGCTCAAATAGCATGGATATTATCATATGATAGAAAATGTTTTCTCAGGTTATACTTATACTACTTCCAATAGGAATCTGCAACCTGGGTCTGAGTTAAAAAATCATGGTTTTGTTGAGTGAACAACTAAAATCCATGTTGTAATGTCTGGTCACAATAACTTAAGATCACTTATTAAAGTGTCGTCATGGTGGTGTAGTTGGGAGTGGTGGGGTGTTCTAATAACACCTTGCCCAAAAAAATGGTGTCTTTTGAAGGAGAAGAGAGAGGGTGAGGAGAGAGAGAAAATTATTTATTAAAGGAAACCCTGATGGCGTTAGGTTAAAGTTAACGTTAGGACTTACGGTGGTGAAGGAACAGAACTTGAGGGACCACATTGAGTCAAAAAAAAAAAAAAAAAAACTTGATGGAATACTTTGGAACAAACAAATAACTCAAAGGACCAAATTAGCAATTTGGCATAGTACAAAAAAAGGAAATTGAAGCCAAGTCCAGTCTAACATCTGAGAGATAGGTAAAACATGTGAGCAAATTACTGAAATTACAAGCATGATGGAGGAAAATACAAAATAAGCAATTAAATCTTTGTTAAACAAGGAAAACCACAGATCAGATATAAGAAACCTTCCTGCTGAAAATTTGATGTTTTTCTTTTTTTGATAAATAATGAAATATCATTACATAAGAAGAGAATAGTACAAGAGAAGAGGATAAGACATCCTCACAAAAAACTAAAAGAAAACCAACTATGCTAGGAGGAAGACCATGAAACAAAGCATGCCAATCCCTTTGGAAATCAACCATAGAAACCCCGCAAAAACCCCAAGGGCAGAGCACCAAAGGGATAGTGTCATTATTTACAGAGTCATGTCTTCATGATTATATATCTGCCTCTTACTTTAAGGTTAAGAGGAAATCATTTCCTTCCAGGAAGAAACAAATTTGGGAATTCTTGATTTAGGGAATTTATTTTTACGGTTGGGGTTTTTAATTTGGGTTTTTTTTTTGTTATTTAGGAATTTATTTAGTCTTGAATTATCTTATTCCATCTTAGAATGGGATAAGCATTTTATGATGTTTATCCTTATTGGGCTAAGACAATTTTTAAAAGATTAAAACAATCTCACTTGTTTCTTCTCTGGAACAACTTGTTGGGTTTCTTTGGTGAATAATTGGGTTTGCCCCATGGATTTACAAGTTTTCCCATCTCCTAAGTATCAACTTTAGAGGGTTTGGCCTAAGTAAAGAAGCTTAAAAAAACGTTTGTTTCGCAGTTGTGGTGCATTTGGTTGGAACGGAATGCTAGAATCGTTTTAGGGCACTGGGTGTCTCTACTTGAGCTCATTTGAGATAGAACAGGTTTTCTTGCTTCATTGTGCTGTTCTTCCCATTGCCTTTTCAGAGGGGTGTATTTGCCAGATCAGCAAAGAGATTGTCATGTTTTGCTACATGTTTTTTTATCATAGTTTGTTTGGCTCTCTTTGTATTTTCGGTTTTGGTTCTTGAGGACACTTTATCCTCTTGCTTTTGTACTTATCTCTTCTATCTATATATATTATTCTTTTGATGAGGAAGAAAAAGTTTAAAGCTAATGTCTGGATTGTTATTATTAATATGATTGGCAACTAATTATGTGCTCCCGAAGCGCTGACCTCTTACTGCTTTGTCTTAACATTATTTGCGGTTCAGATTTAGAAACCAACCTCATTTTTATTTTTTTGCATTGGTCAGCAGCGAAAGAACTTTGCAATACGTTGTTTGGGATCTTTGCAGAGTCTTGGATCCAACCTAGGGACTAGCATTTTTTCCCCTTACTAACCAAAGGTTTTGTCTTTCAGAAAGAAGCAAAGACTCTATGTTTGGTGTATATGGCTAGAAAGAAATAATAGGTTGTTAAATGCCTCCTTTTAGACCCTAGACTTTGTTTGGGATAGGGCTACTCTTTCAGAATCCTTTTCGTACTGCTCAGCCAATTGGTTTCTACAGGTGTTTCTTGGTTAGACATGCACAGAAATTAACAAACTTCGTTGCATGGTTCTATAATTTAGATTTAAGCTTTTTCTTTTTGTTATGTTTGTGAGGATAGCTTATTCTCTCTTTTTTTACTTTTCTCTTCTCATCTAATAATATTCATTTTTAATCAAAAAAGAAAATAAAAACAACAATGAGACTGAAAAGTTGCGCTTACATGCATGCAGACAAGGAACAAAAAAACACTGATAAGCAAATAATTAGCTCATTCAGAATGTGCAATAAAAAAGACTACACTAAAATACAGTTGAAGAGTGTAATAGATATTTGATATTTAATATCGGAAAAACATGCAAGCAGAAGAATTTATACCGACCGCTATTCGCCTTGGTTGTGTGCATACAATATTACAGTGCCCACCACGTCCTGACTCAATCATGTCATCCAATATAAATTGTGGAACCTGCGTTAAATACCAGTTAGAAGAGGAGCTATAGACACTCGGCAAGACCAGTTAGAAACTATAGCTGAACTGTCACCTGAGTTGTCTTTCCAGATCCTGTTTCCCCACAAACAACAAGAACATCAAATTCCTTCAGCAATTGCAATATATCACCCTTTAGTGCTGCAATAGGAAGTGTAGCTCTAATTTTTAACATATCCTGGAGAAGAAAATGTGTCAAAGTCAGTACTTTAAAAAGACTTTTGCTTTTCCCTATAAAGAAGAGTGAGTCAATATCACTGAAAACTTTGGGAATTTTTTAATGATAATGATGTAATAACTATAATATGCCAACTATTAGCGATATAATAAAACCCTTTTCTAATAAAAGAACAAAATTATTGAGAAGAAAATGAATTACAAAGGTTTTAATCACTTAAACTTTCATCTAATTGCATCAAAGCCTCTACGATGGAGTTGTTAAAAGTTCAATACTTGAAACTCCCATTCCTAAAGTTTGATTTCAGCACAAGGAAAATCCGCCTATGCATTCCATGCTTCAAGCCCAAAAGGCTATTCCATGAGGGTATGTTAGAGATACAAAACCTTTTAGAGATATACACCAATCCTATACTTCATCTAACAGTTTTGGCCATTGATAAAACCACTCTTGGGCATCCACCAAAAGCTTAAATCAAGCATTTATGACCAAGTAGTCAGGAATTCAATCCTCACCACCTGTTAGATACTGTATATATTAGCTTAGTTCAGTATTCTCAACTGTTAGCTTATAAGCTGACAGCTGTCATGTAACTTAAGTTAGTTGAGGCTCCTACTATAAATAGATAGGTGTGCTCTCATCTGTACCTAACCTAACCTAACCTCCCTCCCTGTGCTCTCATCTGTACCTAACCTAACCTAACCTCCCTCCCTCCCTTCCTCCCTCCCTCTCCCTCCCTCCCTCCCTCCCTCCCTCGCTCTCTCTCTCTCTCTCCCTCCCTCTCTCTCTCTCTCTCTCTCTCTCTCTCTCTCTCTCTCTCTCTCTCTCTCTCTCTCTCTCTCTCTCTCTCTCTCTCATTTTAACACCACCCAATCATAAAGGAAATACAGAATGATAATCTAGCTTCACAAAATGACAATGAGATGTAATAAAAAAAGCAAAGAAAGTGTATGCAAACCTGGTATCTTTGTTCTCTCATTTTATCATTTTGCGCTTGTCTCAAACAAGTACTCTCCATTTCCTTGCTATAGGTTTCTCCTGCATAATGAAATTTTAAAATCCATGAAAAACATATATAGCAGAGAAATGATTGCATTTTATTACCCATATTCAACAGAACACTTGGCACTCCTGTTGAGCTTTATCAATGGACCATTTAATTTGTTATATCAACATTCAATTATTACCCAAAATCAGAAGGCATTACTGAATGTTTGGTTTCTAAGACCCTTCGTGTCTAGGAAATGGATGCGGCAGCCGGCAGCAGATTCATATAGCAGTCATATACAATTTACCTACTAAATTAACACTCTTGGGGAAATAGGATAAGGTAGAGCTATTAGAAACGGTTCTTCATATCGAAATCATTTTCCTTTGTGATGTTAATTTAACACAGTCAGATGTTCATATAGGCAACTTTCTTATAGGGCTAATTAACAGCAGCCATACATTATTTACCACCAATTAACACTCTTGAGAAAGATAGGATAAAATATACACCAAAACTGTGGATATGCAATTTTCAATATCCACAAATATTTCTGAAAAGAAAGTAGCAGTTACAAATCACTACAGACAAAGGAGCTAAAGATAAGCAATGAATGTATGTAGAGATCTTTGATTTTCATCCTTTACAGAAATATTTTCTTTCACAAAAGGACAGTCTGATTCGAGAAAAACATCACAAAAAACTAGAGGAAAAGAAGGAATTCAGATATTGTTGAAACCACTTAAGTCATAAAATGAGCTGCCAACCAAGGGGTGCACATTTAAATCCCAAAATGAGTTGCCAAACATCAAATAGAAGTGGATAAACCTACTCTGAGGAAATGGCTGATGACTGGCAAGGGTTGAACTTTTTATTTCATGGTGTCTATCAAAGTTTTGTAGAAGTCTATAATCTGAAAAATCAACAGACGCGGTCGCACCAGAACCATCACTGTTTAATAAGGAATCCACAAAACCAGACCTATGATCTTCCTCACTGTCTTCTAGCTTGTTTAATGATTCCCCTGAAAAATTTTAATTGTCATATCTTGTGAACAAAATTGCATATCTAAAATGGCAACAGGATTTACACAAATAACAAAAAAGTTATTTATAAAGGTGACCTTCCATCCACTTCTTTACAAGCAAAGCATAAGGCTCTGTAATTGGGAGATGAACTGGGATATCAGGAAACAGTTGTGACAAAGCATATGCTGCAACTTTATTCTGTGCATCCTGCAATCAAGTAACAAATGCAAAACTTGAACGGAGTTGAAACAAAAATTTGTTCACATATCATTGACAAAACTAACATGCATGAACTGCACCCAGATTGAGAACTAGATCATACTTCAGAAGATTTGAAATAGACATGTATTGATCAACCCTACTAATTACTTTTCTATGTCAAACATCAAGAACTACACTTGCTCCAAATATGCAAGCAATGAAGCAAAATATTCGATAGAAACAAGTGTTGCTGGAAATAAAAAGGGCACCTAGCTCCTTAGAAAGTTATAATAGGGAAAATCCCTCTTGATTAGTCACAAAAACAGATAATGAAGATAGACTGATACAGACACCAGCAGATCATTGAGGGTATGCCAACCTCCCTGCCTAAAGGGCCCCAAAACCTTCACCGAATTTCAAAATGATCATGCCTCTCGCTCCCTTTTATCTTTGCTCCTAACATGTTTCTCTTCCTTCACTCCCTCCTGACAATACTCAGCCCCAAAAGATTCGCCTAGTCCTGCAGTTGAAGGTTAGGATAGGCATCCTGTAACAGCTGAAGACCTACCACCGGTTACCATTGCTTGGAATAAAAGGACCAAGTTATGCTTAAAGCATGAAAATGTCCATTGGGGACCCATTGACCTTCTCCAATATTCCGGATTCAAGCAGCTCCACCAAGCCTTCTTGTCAGGAATGGTTTATGAGAGGGTATAACCATGGGATACTACAATGTGGAGACAGCAATCTTATTTTCTTGCATACGTTGGTCAATCACGAGAATAAAACCATATTACCAGTAGAACAATGAGGGCAACATCAATGCAGCTAGTGCACCAGCATTTGCATTCACCAATTTAAATTTTTGAGACACCAACTGAGCACACAAAAATTCATCAACTTACCCCACATGGTCACATGGTCAGTCTGGCAACTCCCATAGTCCAAAGACGGTCATAGAGCTTCTCCAAGTGCTCAAACATGTACAGGAAAGAAAATTCAAAGATTCAGGCCAAGTAAGCGAGTGAGTGACACAGAAGAATCGACACTTCATTGTTGGATCAAAAATATATCCTTTTGCAAAACTTTTCTCATTGCTCAGCACCAATAAATTGTTTTTTATACAAAAAAAAAAATAAAATAAAAAATATTATTAGAGGAGAAGAGAGAATATTTCAAAAAGAGGATAAGAAATCCAAAGAAGAACAAAAACTACGCAAATGGGTCATGCAACACTGCATGCCAATCTCTTTGCAAATCTACCATATGAGCATCAATGAAAAACCCACGGAATTTGAACCAAAGGAATGCCAAAAGAGTAGCCCTATCCCAGACATAATCTATAGATGAAAAGGTGTCATCGAAAATTCTATTGTTCCTTTCCAACCAAATACACCAAAGTACCGCAAAAACAAAACATTGCCAAAGAATTTTGCCCTCTTTACGAATGCCAAACCTTCCAAACAAAATAAGCAGGAAAGAGTGCAAGTCCATAGGGCAGATCCAAGACTCGTCAAACATGCCAAACAATCTGTTCCAAAGCACATTTGCTGCCGAGCAATGCACAAAAAGATGAGGTCCACTTTCAGATTCTGAACCACACATTATGCACATATTAGGATTAAAAGCGGTTAGTGGTTTGCGCTTTTGGAGCATGTCATTGGAGTTAATCTTGTTGAAAACAGCATTTCACACAAAAGTTTTAACCTTAGAAGGAGCTTTGGACTTCCAAATGGGATTCTCCAAAAGAAAACTATTTGAGTTATGGGGAAGTCTCAAGAACTGAAAGAAAGAGTTACACTAAACGTTCCCAAGGGGTCAAGGGTACAAATTCATGAATCAGGAAGATAAGAGAGCCGGATAGAAATTAAAGCCAAAAGTGACTGATGCAAATTCCTGAAGAAATGAAGATTCCAAGAGTGATTGTCTTGGGAGTAAAACCAACAAAAAAGGGCATTATGCATAGAGGAAAGTCGGAAAAGTTTTGGAAAAGACTCAGAGAGGAGCATTACTTACCCAAACATCTTCCCGAAAGTTAATCCGATAACCATCCCCTAACTTTAAGGAACAATAAGAGAAAAAAGAAGGTAAGCCCTGTGAAATGAATTTCCGAGGGCAGGCATGGCACGGGTGCCTCCTCTTACAAGGTTAGTGTCCCACCCATTTGGATGCAAGCAATACTTATTGCAAATGACTTGATCCCAAAAGGAGGTTGTTTGAGCAGGAAAACACCAAAGCCACTTAGCAGCCAATATTCTTGGATAACAAAATTTCAAAGCCAAGCCCCCCCCCCCCCCCCCCCCCCACCTTCTTGGCCTTACAGCAGACCTCCCAGCTGACAAGATGATAACACTTAGAAGCATCTGTCCCAGACCAAAAAGTCCCTCATATCCTACTCTATTTTCTGAGCTACCGCCACAGGAATACAGAAGAAAGAGAGTAAGGAAAGAGGGATACTTGCTTAGCAAGAATGAATAAGCGTGATCCCATGACCCGAGGAGAAGAAGCCACCCTTCCAACTATCTAACCTCTTGGAAATCTTACAAACCACCGGATCCCAAAAAGATATAGCATGTGGATTACCTCCCAAAGAGATGCCCGGATATGTGAGGGGCCACTGAAGAGCTTGACAACCCATAAAACCAGCAAAATCCCCCAAAGACTGGCTATCTTTGGAAACCACCATTTCCCAAGTCCCTCCCATTCTCCTCAATCAGTTGACTCTTTGCAGCAGTTACACTACAAAAGTATGGCTTAAAGATACTGTTTTAGTATAAAGATTGGATTATGACCCAAGTCATAAATTTACTCCTTTTAGCAAAATTTCCGGTCATTCTTCCACAAACAGGACTTCCCATTTGTTCTGGAATAATATTCTAGAATTCTAGGTGCCCATTAGGCCAAAGAATGAGTACAATTTGTATAATTTTCATTATGGCCTTCCTTCTTCCCCCTCCCCCTTCAAGCAGCTTCCCCACTCCTTCCTCCTGGCTAATTCAGGCCTAGTATGTTTCAGAACAGGATTTTGGTAGCAAAGCCCAAACCATCAGCATTTTGCTAACCCAACCCATGTATAGATTTATAATAAATAAAAAACTAAAACAAATGGTATCATGATATGCGTGTATGAACATCTACATTACCATATAAATATATAAAAGTTCTATCTACTTGACCCTATAAAACTTTCCCTAGAGGAAGAGGAAGAACAGGAAATATGTTGACTTGTCAAGATACCACGCATACTTTCAAGAATCACTTACCATATCATTTTCCAATTTTAATCTTTATTAATTAAGGATATACTTCAGCAGAAACAAGGACATAATAAGCATAAGGGATGACTCACCACAGCGTGCTCAAAGAATTCGTTCTGATCTGGAAGCTTAAGAGTGACCAGCCCCCCAGCTTTTCGGTTCTTGCCCCTCCCACTAGCGTTACGCAATATGCTTACATTGTAGGAGAAACTCTTTCCCCTGCCATGAATTTTATTATATTTTGGAGCTTCCCACCCTGACTTCTGGCAGAGTTGATGAAGTACGGCCTTTGGAATCTTTCGAGGGTCCCCCTATCATTGTTTAAATTATAACATGTAGGAATTACCTTCAGATCATAGCAAGAAAAGATAGTGTGTATATATATCCGACTGGAGAAAACATAAACACAACGTTATCCACAAACTGCTCAGAAACAAATGTTCTAAAATTCAAACACAGGTGAAATAAAGGAAAGAAAGAAAGAAAGACTGAAAACATGCAAATCCACAATACATCCATGAAAATATCCCTTCCTTGACATCGTTATTTTTCAACAAGGCATACAAAATCATCATATCCATCCATGAAACATTCCTTCCACCAATGCAATTAATGTAGTATTTCTTCTAACTAATGTAGCAAAAAGATATTGAGTAACTGGAAGACACGTTAATTACATTAAACATCATTAATGAATCATGAAGACAGACAGTCATCTACAAACTTACCTTCTTCCAAATGCCTTCTAACTTATCCAAATTCTTCTCACATGGTCTCCTAATTTTTTCTTGTTTCTGTACTTGCAAAATATCAGGAGGTAACATTTCATTAGATGGCACATCCTCCAAGAAGAAATCACCAAGCTCTATATCTGCAGCCTCTCCTGATTGAGCACAATCTTTTTCAACGTGTAAAACCGGAAGACTGGTCTTAGCAAGATTTTCATCCATTCTATGGTGCTCCACAACACCTCCATCGACTGCAGCTCCATCAGAAAGCAAAACACTAGCTAAAAAGCCCTCTTCATCATCACATGGACTTTGTTCTTTAGAGCAATCTAAATGCTCATGACCCGTAGATGCTCTCAAAGATGCAGAGTTTGAAACTATTTCATGCTCATGTTGCAAGGCCAAATTGTCATCTGATAATCCTGCTCAGTGTATTATTGCAAGATTAGATGAGACAAATTAAAGGTCAGAAAGAATATGGAAATAGAAAAATGAAATCAAAAAGGAAGAACCTAGAGCGGACAACTCTTGCTTCAGTTTCCGGATGATATTGCCTGCCTGCTGCTGAAGTTTTTTGTCCCCATTTTCCTTGGCTTTTGTAGCTTCCAACCTTGCAGCAAGATACTCCTTGGCGATAACATCATAAGACCTAGGTTCACTGGTGGTCTATTGAGAAAGAAAAGAAAAGAGAAGATAATAACGCCCATTCAAATTAAACAAAAATGTTTTATTGTTATCACGGCACAATTGAGAGATACCTCCTTGGTCTTGTAAAAGGCGTTGTCCTCCCAAGTCATAGAATCATCCTACAAAAATATAGCCACTTAGTTAGTTAGTTAGATGATAAAATGGGTTATTCTTGTGTAAGTAAATATAGAGAAAGTGTGTTTCCAAAGAAAAAACAAAATAAAATAAAATAAAATAGGAGGAGCACCTCTTCTTCATCGTCGTGTTGCTGCTGGACATATTGCTTGATCCAATCAGCTTGGCGAGAATCTAAAGTATCATCAACATTCCACTGTTTTTTGATTAAAACAGGAAATGCTTCTTGTTGAGTTGTTGTTGTTGAAGATGTAACAATAGGTGGATTGTGAGTTGGATGATTGGAGATAACACCGACAGAAGAAGAAGAAGAAAGTGGAGGCTGAGAGACAGAGCCGGTAGAGAACTTGAGAGGAAGTTGATCGCCAGGGATATTGAGGCATAACCAATCAAGAGCAGATTCAAAAGTAGGAGGAGCAGCAGCAGCACCGTCTTTGAGATTCAGAGCCGAGAGAGCTTCCTCAATCTGATCATTTGAGAAACCTTCGCAAGAGAGCTTCTCGTACAAACTCCTCAGCTTCTTTGCCTTTTGAGCCTTCGTTAGGAGGGTGGTTGTGCTTTCCTCCGCCACCGAGGGCCGGGCCGAGTTAAGCAAGAGGCGACGGAGGCGGTTCTCATTTTCGGCCGAAATTTGGAGCCTCGGTCCTGAAGATGAAGAGTGAGGTGGCTTTGGCTTCTGATTATTATTCTTTTTCTTCGGCGCCATCTATCTATCTAATATCTAATATCTAATATCTAATATCTAATATCTGTATGACTGTATCTATCTTCTTCTGATTATAGCGAGTGTGTGAGGGTCTGTCGCTTCCTCCTCCTTCTTCTTCTTCTCAATGGGGCGTGCGATTCGGTTACAAAGCCTACTTACTCTGCGCTATTGTTTGGAATATACTGTACTGATATAAAAGATCCTTTTCGAGGTAACACGCATGTCTCCTTAAGAAATACTCGCACCACGTTTGTTCGCTTAAGATATACTCGCACCAGAGCATTTGTAGCTAAATAACATTATCTCTAACCAAAATTATAATTTGAAAATTATAATTAGAAATTAAATAAATTATCTATCCAAAATTATAATTTGAAATTAAATAAATTATCTATATGTGAAATCATTATCCTCAGTGTGAAATCATTATCCTCAATTTGTTAAAAAAAAGTAATCATTATCCTCAAAAAGATAAACCTCAATAGATGAGGCTTCTATGATCACAGCAAAGAGTAGTCTATGATAAACTCAAACATCTAACAATTTTTAGTTATCACATATTTCAAACTACAAATATGATGATGACAATGCTCATCAAATTATGATATAACATATTTCTCAAGTCCACACATACTCATGGCTTCCATAATCATGAAAGTCACATCCTTCATCATTATTCTCCTCTCTTTTTTATTGTTCATCAACCACTGCCTCTTCTAATGTGTTTGCCCTATTCGCAAAAACTCAAAAGATTCATTCTCTTTGCTTTGTGTCAATGAGGAGGCGTCAGTTGAAGACCCAAAAGAGGAGGAACTGCATCCTTCATCGATAAAGAATTGTAACGCAAGGAAAGTCGGAGTTACAATGTAATAGATGAAAATAATTGTATATAATAGCATTTGCTTATAATTAATTTTGTTTATTGTAATAAATTTTGGTTGATTTTTTTTTATGAATTTAAAGAAGATTATTTTCTATTATTATAAAGAGATGAGTTTTCCACAATTGTATATAATAGGATTTGATTTTTATTCTATAACATATTTTGTCTATTATAATAGATAAAATCATCCTATATAAAAATAGGATTTGATTTTATACTTGATGTAAATATTTTATTGTTTTTTGTTCTTTATTGTGACAAGAAAAATAAAACTATTAATAACAAACCAAATAAAATCATCCTATAAATTAAAATAGTTATGGAAAAACATATATTAATTCTATTAAAATTTAAAAAAATTGACATATAAAAAAAAAATTTAAAAAAATCAAGAGGGAGAAAGAAGAAATATCAATACGTCTTCCAAAGAAGTTTCCGCTTAATATTTCTCCCATAATTTCTAAGATGCTGCCAAACTTAAGCCTAAAGAATAATAACTACACCAGTGTGCTAAGTGCATGTTATGCCTCGCTTAAATTCTACCGAAATATATTCCTGCTAAGTCCCCAATAAAAAAATATAAGAATTTTAACTACCACTAAGTTTTTTTTTTATTTTTCAATTTTAAAAAATAATGAGACTTTTGTATTCGTACTACATTGGTACTTTTGTATTTGAATAATTGTATCCATATTCAGAATTACAGACTTAACAGTAGTTCATCCTTATTATCATTGTAAATATCATTTTTAGAGAAAAATTAAATCAAAATTATTAAAATATTTAAGATAAATATTTTTTAGGATAAAATTTTATTATAATCATGGGATATAATCATATTAAAAAAATGTTAACTGCACAAAAAAATATTAATCTATCTATCAAATAAAAAAGATAAGAATGTATAATTTTGATTTAATTTTGATTTTTCATATAATGATTATAAGTACGTAGTGAGAAAAATCACTATATAATCAATCTAATAAATTACAATTCATATTTTTTTCTTTTTTATTTTTTAAAAATCTAAATTATAATTATTATATTATACCATTATAATTATAAATTATTATTATTATCATAAATGAATAGATAAATCTTTGATTCTAAATTTTTATCTTTATTTAAAAAGATTAAAACAATTCGAATTTGTTTATCCATATATATCATCATAATAAAAAACAATAATATATAATAATCACAAAATATTATAAGATAATCACAAAGAAACAAAAGAAAATAAATCACGTAAATATATTTCTGCAGAAAAAATCAAATCAAATTATTAAAACAATTACGATAAAGACTACTTTTTAGGATCCTATCTTATGATTAACTTGGGATAATCATATTAAAAAATGCTAATTGTACAAAAAAAACTAATATAACCATCAAATAAAAAAGATAAGAAAGTATAATTTTGATTTAATTATGGTTTTTCATATCAAGGTGATAATTATATTCAACAACTGCTTGCAACCAAAATATTAAAAAATGCAACCAAAATATATTAAACAACTGCTAAATTATTATGTTACGTGAAATATGAAATATTTTGATTTATCTTAGATCTACTCATAATATCATTAAAAAAATTTAATTTTGATCGCACTCTAATTAATCATAATATCACGATAAATGCAATAATAATGTTACATAAAAACATATTAATTAATCGATTAACTAAACAAGAAATACATTAATTTAATATTGATCTATACATAAACAAATATAGAATATAGGGATCTTTTTATACAACTATAGTAGATTTAAAAGAAGAACCATCATTATTTTTCAATGAATTTATGTCCAATGAAATAACGGATATTCTGATTTATCAATCATTATGCTCATAATACCATCAAACAAAAAATATCGAAATTTTTAATTCTGATTTAGTTTTGATTTATCCATTAAATAAATAATGAACATCTAAGATAAAAAGTGTGACTTTTGATTCATACGAGGAAATTCAAAATTTATCAACGAGATAATTTGGATTAATTTTTTGTTTAAGTATATATAGGGTTGATATGAAATTCTGACTTTTTGTGTAATTGTTTTTCGTTGTTGTTTAATAATAATCCCTACTTTATAATATATATATATATATATATATATATATATATAATCATTACTTTAAAATATTTAATATTAAAATATTAACAACACGTGCATTGCACGGGGTAAGAGCTAGTATGTATATATATATATATACTCCCTCTGTCCCTTCGGCAGATTTTCCTTTCATTAAAAAAAATTGATTAATTTAGTTAATTGTATTGCAAATGTGAATTTTTGATATATATTTTTAAAATTATTTCTATTAATATTATTGAAAATCTAAAAAATGTTAAATAAACAGAAGTATTTGTGGAAAAAAGTAATTAATGTTCATTAAAAATTAGTATAATGGAGTATTTGACATGTGTTCCAAGAATTTTATTTTTTATTTTTTATTTTTACACACCTTACTTACTCTATTTAATCTTTCAAGATTTTTTTCATTGATTCTTGACAAAGGTGGAAATGAGTCGAGTCGAGGTAAACCTTAATAAATACTCTCTTCGTTTTAGAAAGTTTGGCTTTTTAGGAATTTGCACACATATTAAGAAAGTGTTAATTATTGTAGGTATTATATATATAATATGTCCAAAAGACCCCTATTTAATCTTTATTGAAAATTGTAGTAGTATTTAATTTTTAAAATTAAGTGTGTCCATTAATTAATGTATAGTGGTTTAGATATGAGATAGATAATAAAAGTTGAATTAATGAGGAGTAAGAAAAATGATTGAATTAAAGGTTAAAACTGGAAAAAAAATATGTTTATGTATTGAAAATGTAAAAGGCCAAACTTTAGGAAACAAGAAAAAAACCTAAAAAGCCAAACTTTCTGAAACGAAGGGAGTATATTTGACATGTGTTCCAAGATTATTAGTTCTCAAACCCCATATTTTAACCCTCAAACCCCAATTTTTTGTTAATCCAAACATACCTTTCTCCTTCACAACCCCCGGCCTCTCTTCTCCCTCACTACCCCCGGTCGCCGCCCCATCCTCACAATCAACCATCATCCTTCTTCCTCTTTCTCTCCAATCTTCGGCTTCGACGGTTCTGGAATCAGTTTGAGAAATCAACTTTGGAAACGATTTTGCTGCTGAATTGCTCCGATTGCTTGCGGCAACGATCCATGAGCTCCCCGACGAGGATGCCATTAGCGAAGCCGGGGAAGTTCTCAATGTCGTTGTGTGTGACGTCATTATCATGGAGGTGGTTAGGTCATTGTCGGTGCTGATAGGGGGTGATATGGTGGCGTGGCGTGGTGGCTGGTGTAACGACCCGCAAATTCCTCGTATTGTTTTAAATACTAAAGAAAATTATTTTGTGAGAAAGTGTTTTTGAAAGATTATTTTCTTGAATGAATTTCTTATTTTATGATATCAAATTGGTGAATGGTTTTAAAGGAATGATTTTCATGAAATGCTAATATGAGTTTTAGAAATTGAATTTTGGAATGGTTATGTGTTTACAATTTTTATGCTTTAAAAGAATTATGATTTTTATACATGAGTGGTTTTATGAGAAAAAGATTTATTTCCATGTATGTATGTGTATGTATGTGCGGTATTGCTATGTGTGTATGATTAAGGTTATATGGAAATTAAATTAGTGGAAGAATATGATAATGCATGTATGTGTGAATGTGTATGTTACGTGTGTATGTACGTATGTGCATGTTAGGATTGTATTTTTAGGACAATGAGCTTATGGGTAGATTAGAACCAAAAGAAAAATTAATGGGTAGGAAAAACTTAAGAGGTAGAATTAAATAGACATGAAGTGACCAAAAAGTCTTAAATCACTCATCATTGTCCCTTTGATAAACTCCACCCATGCAACAAATTGAGTTGCCAAAATCGCCCCTCCTCAACACACATGAACCAAAACCAAACCAAGGGCAAAAGAGGGACTTCACGGTTTGCCTATATATATGAGCTAGCTTAGTTCATTTCCCATTCATTTTCACCCCTTCCCTTCATTTCTCATTTCATTTCCTAAACACCATTCTAAGAGTCCCATTTAGCTCTTAGAAAAGAGAGAGAGAGAGGTCGTGAGTGAGAAGAGGAAGAAGAAGAGGAGATCAAGCCTAAACCTAGAACTTTCCTTGAAGATCCAAGACCTTTGAAGCTAGAAGATCAACTCTTTTTAGGTGGGTGGTTCGAAAGTCATGGAGGAAATTGTAATAGTTTAGGTTTTCTTTTGATCTTGTGAATCTTTCTTCTTTTCTTCTTTGCATGTTAATTTTCAAGGCTTAAATGATGAGTACAAGTGTTGTTTGTGCTTGATCTTGGGCTTTTGATACTAAAAGAAACTTGTAATATTTGAAACCATGGACTTTATGATTCGGTTAAGGTTTTTCATGAAAGATCTTGATGTTTTTCAAACTAAATCTTAAAGATCTAAAAAGTTGTTGAGATTTTTGTGAAGTTTAAGATAAACCTTTTTGCATGTTAAATTTTCTTACTTAAACCATGAACCATGATGTTTTTAAGAGATGATTTGATGAATAAATTTATTATCTAAACTTGGTTAATAATAAAGTTAAGATCTTTGGTGTTGCATGTTAGTTTGATGATGAACTTGGTTGATTAAGTACATGCATGTGTTAATTATACCTTGATCTTGAAATTTTAAGAGTAAATGAACTTATGAAACCCTAGATCATGAGCCAAGTGATTCGGCCATGACTAATATCATAGGTCTTGGTGCTTTTTAACTTGATTCAAGTAGTTGCATGTTAATCTTATACTTGGAAAAGTTGATTTATGTGCTTGTATGTCTTGATCTTTAACTTGTTCATGAAAAAAGTTTAGTTCTTAAACTTTGCATGTGATTTATAAATAGAAAGCTTTGATCTTGTGTCGATCTATGAAAAAGTCTTGATCTTTGGCACATGCATGTTGTTTTTGAACAAAAAGATTTAACCTTTCTTCATGCATGTCACGGTTTTGACCACTTTTTACCCAAAATGATTTTTTATCTTTGATTGGTGCTATTGTGAGTGATTTTATGACTTGATCTAAAAGATCTAGACACATGCATGTGGATTTCTTCTTGATTCAAGGATTTTTAAAAGATATGCAAGAAAAAGTAAAATGAAAACTTGATTTAAGGTTATGATGATGATTTCGGTTTTGAGCTTTAAAAAGGAAGTGATATTTTTCTAAGAATTATTTTGTAAAGAGTGCATGATTTGATCCATGAATCTTGAGGTTGCATGTTTAAAAATGAACTAAAAATCTTGTCTTGACCAAGTTGAGTTTTCGGTCAATGCATGCTAAATAGGTTAGGGTCCTTTTTCAATGAAGTGACTTAAAAGTAATGAGTGTGTTTTGTGAAATAATGCTAAATTAAATGGTTTGGAAAAAAGTTTTGTGTTTAAAGATATATGTGTGTGTGCATTCGGTCAAGAGCAAAAGGGAGAATAAATAATTTTGTTTCATGAAAAAGAAAGTGGAATTTAAGTGCTTGAAATGAATTAAGTTGGTTTGTGTGTCTTAGATTTGTAAATTTTAACTTGTTTCTTTGATTCCATTCGGTCATGAAGCGTAAATAAGTCTAGGAAATTTAGTTGCATGAAAATAAATTTATATAGTGATTTTTGAAAGAAATTAAGTTGTTTAAAGTAAGAAAAATAAATGTGCTTGGTGTCTATCTTTGGTTCAATTCGGT
Source organism: Crotalaria pallida (assembly GCA_037953625.1). Taxonomy (NCBI): domain Eukaryota; kingdom Viridiplantae; phylum Streptophyta; class Magnoliopsida; order Fabales; family Fabaceae; genus Crotalaria; species Crotalaria pallida. The sequence goes on along the minus strand of CM075649.1, from coordinate 188,488,853 downwards.
TTGTAAATATATGCATGCCTAAGTGTTTTTGTTTTATGAAAATGAAGTGGTTTTGAAAGCAATCATGTGTGCATAAGTGATTAAGTGTTTGATTGCGAAAGTGTTGTTTGTTATTGTGTGTTAAGTTAATTGATTGTGTTTTGGAAAATATTTGAGTACGTAATTGGTTTTGAAATTAATTGATTTTAAAAGAATTCGATTTCTATTTATTTGGAGGTGTTAGTTATGTTTGGTGGCTGTCCAAGATTTTGTTTTATGACAAAAGTTTGAATTATAAAGTGTTTGTTTTGCACTAAAGCATGCCTTAAAACAAAAGGTGTTTTTACGATGTTTTCGGGGTTTTATCAAAGTGATTTTGTGAAACGACTCTTTGCTGTCCAGAATTGTTTGGACTTATTTCTTAATTTTAAAAGTGTGTTCAAGTGATTTAAAGTATGGTTTTCAAGTGGTATTTGATTCAGAAAGAAGCCGGATTGAAAACGGTGGATTTTTCGGTGTTTTCGAATGTGGTTAAGGTACTCTCCAAGACGGACCGGCAACCAAACCAACTAATTTAAATTATTTTAATAGATGTTTTCAAATGGTTCTAAAGTACTTGAAGTACTAGAAAATATTAGAGTTGTTTTGAGAAAACAATTATGTTTTAAGTCTTCCGACGAGGAACGAAGTGTGTATTGAGTTAAGGAAAGATTTTCTTATACAAGTTAATAACGTAAACGTATTTTATTCAATACGAGGAATGTTAAAGACGAGAGATTGGGGCAGCCGGCAGCGAAAAGGATTCGAGGAGACCGTACGCATTTAATCGCTGGACCTGAGGTGAGAGAGAAGCTTTCTTAAGACACCGTGGTATTTAGGTAATTTATTAGGACGTTCCGTATCATCTCAAAGATCGGAACTTAGTGGTTCTGAGTCAGTAGTATAGTGGCAATTGCTTGCATTGTGTGGCCACTTATACGAAGTAGACAAAGACCACGTATTGTTGTGTGATGATTGTATGTTGATGATGTGAAATAGTATGTTTATATTTATTTGTTTAATTATGCATGATGATATTTAATTTTTTGAATAATATGAGTAGCATGCTGATGGACGTCTGTTACGTCCTGAAAATGAAAATGAAATGAGTAAGTTTATGAAAGTGAAAGACACGAAGAGAAAGAAATAATGATAAAAGATATAAGATGAATTAGAAAGAGATAAAGGAGTGAGATTAGGGAAAGAGTTGATGATAATGATGAGGATGAGCCAGAGCTGGGAAAAGTAATGTTGTTGTTGATGCGAGGTGTGAACTGAATGAGGCTTGTGTTGAGTTGAGCTTGCTCCTCCACTGGTGCTCACTGAAATGAGATTTTTGAAAAAAGTTTACGAACTGAGATTTTTGAGAAAGTTTGTGAAATGATATTTTGAAAAAAATTGTGAAAGGAGGTTTTGCGAAAAGTTTGTGAAACGAGATTTTTAGAAATTTTGTGAAATGAGAGTTTTTGGTAAAATGAGATTTTTAGAAAGCTTGTGAAATAAGATTTTTAGAAAAGTTTATGAAAAGAGATTTTTGAAAAAGAGTTTACGAAATAAGATTTTTAAGAGAGTTTACAAATGAGATTTTTTTTGTGAAAATTTATGAAAAGAGATTTTTGAAAAGGTTTATAAAAGGAGATTTTGGGAAAGCTTACAAAACTAGATTTTTGAGAAAGTTTCACAAGCTGATATTTTTGAAAAAGTTTCTGAAAGGGATATTTTGTGAAGGTTTATGAAACAAAATTTTGAGGAAGTTTACGAAATGAAATTTTTGAGAAAATTGCCAAATGATATTTTTGAGAGAGTTGATGAAATGTTATTTTGAGAAAATTTGAGAAATAAGATTTTTGAGGAAAGTTTGTGAAATGAATTTTTGACATGAGATTTTAAGAAAATCGTGAAAGGAGATTTTGAGAAAAATTGAGAATGTTGAGAAAGTTTAAGAAATGAGATACGAGTTTATCGATGTGATCTCAGCTCTGTGCTATGATGAGAAAAGAAAGGAACGGTGATGTTGAAAGATAGCGGTCGGGACTCATTGAAGGGATGCACGAAGGATGGGCCGATAATTAGGTTAATAAAAAAAGATAAAAGACTTTAAAAGACACTAACAAACGCGAACACGGTGAGCTCTGAGTGTGATATCGAAGTAGTGGAGAGGAAGGAACCATGAGTATCTGCGGATACTCAGGTGGAGATTGCATTAGGAGAGGACGATGACGGTGAAAAGTCAAGAAGTCTTGAGTACTTTCTAGGCAGAATGAATCCCACATGTGGAATACGAACGTGGTAGGGACTGGGGGCCAAAGCCGTGGTAAGTTTTGCAGCGCAACTAGAATAGTACTGATGCCCCCTAGATTGCAAATCTTGAACAGTGAGAGGGACTGGAGTGGGACATCTTGATTGCCACTGTACCCGAGTTTTCTACAGTGTGCCATGATTATATATGAATTGATATGATATGATTTGATTTGAGACTGTACCCGAGTTTTCTACAGTTCTCCTGGCTTGGAGCCAATTGATTGTTGAGACAGTTGTCGTGCCCGCACGGTAAAGGTCCTGTACTCCTGTTTGCTTCCGACTAGGTTGGGTGGATGACCGAGGAGATGTAGATATTAGACGTGTGTGCTAACTGCGATAGAAACGCGTACCTCGATGATATTTCAACCTCCCCCGATCATCGATGGTCATAATTCAATAAGACTTGATAAGAAAAGACTTATAATTATAAGAAGCAAAAGTTTTAAGATATTGATAATGAGAAAGGAATTGAGAATGGAAAATATAGAAGGATGAAGGAAAACCCATGAAGAGGGAAGTGACTGAAAGTGATGGATTTGACAGTTGAAAAATGAATTAAGTTTGGCAAGATGATGATAATGATAATGATAATATACTTGATTGTTATGTTGTATGTGTGTTGTGTTGCTATGTTTGTATTGTCTTGATATCTTGCCTATCGTAAACCCACACCGTCGACGATGCGTCGTTCGGATCGCTTACTCTCTCCTGTTCGTTGGCATATCGGTGCTGCTGGTATCTCAACGGGCAGATGGAGTATCGTATGGAGATCGCTACTTGGAGTAGGCATGGGAGTGGTTGGAAGCACACACCATATGGTTAGGTATGGATCGGCTACACTCAGATCGTGATTCCAGACCCAGAATATCAACTGAGCGGAGCTAACTTGGGGCCGCACCTGGGGCAAGTCACCGTACGAGGATATAGGAGCTACAAAGAAAAGGTGCGATGTGAAACCCAGGGAAACTCCATCACTCTAAATGGAGTAGAGTTGGAGCCAAACGGCAAAGGGAAAGCTGTGACAGAGACGACATCTTCGTCGGGAAGGAAGAAAGGGCGCAAGAAGAAGAATGAGCTACTTCCGATTGTTTTCAATAGGAAAGTTTAAGGATAGTGTTATTAGTTTAGGTTTGTTGTGAGTGTTTTGAGACAAAGATTACCTAAGTGATGAACTAATTGTTGGAAAACAAGCGGGTAGTAATATTCCCTATAAAGGAGGTGAATAGGCGAAGAGTACGAATCTTCACCAATTAAAAATTTATCGCTTACTAAGGCCTTTAAAATAATCAGAGTAAAAACATATAAAACGCATATACTTAAATATATGAAAATTAAGCACGCGGAATTGTAAAGAGATAATGAAAGAGAAGCGAACACAAGGATTTTATCCTGGTTCACATTGGTGTGTTAACGAACACTAATGCTAATCCAGTCCTCCCTCTCTGAGATGGGAGATTTGCTTCACTATGAACAAGAATTGTAAGTACAAGTAGTGTAAGAGAAAACCTTTCCCTTAGACTAGTCCTTCAAAGAACCTCTTTGGAACTTGTGTCTTCGCAAACAATTCCTCGAATCACAGCGAACCTTGTGCTTGAAGAAAGCTTCTTCAATTCCACTTGAAACCTTCAAGTATACTTGATGAAAACCTTTCACCAATTTGCGTTTGTCAATGTCTTGTTGTTGGCACTTTACACCTCGTTGTGTGTATGAACAACTCCAATGAAGATCAATGGTACTTGCACCTTTCTTGTGTGGATTAGCAACTTACTTAAGAACACCTTTAGTACTGAATCAAAATCTAGATCAATGAGAATGAATGCAAGTGTATATCAAAGTGGGTATTTGTGAAAATTCAATGCAACACTTGAATGTTCTTCTTGATCATATGTGAAAATGCAATTGATTCATGAAGAACACTTGAGAATTCTGTAAAAACGTGTTTAGGAGAAAGTTCAGAAGTGTTAGAAGGTTGTAAGAACGTTTTTTCATGTTTTGAAATCGTTTGGAACATATATATATATATATCAGTTAGGACAGCAAACGGCTATGTTTATGACAGTTTTACCTGTTTGTATCCGGATACTTTTGAAAGTATTCGGATACATCGTGTTTGATTTCAAAAATTTGACTGTTGTTTTAAAAAAGTATCCGGATATTTTTGGATGTATCCGGATACATTTGATCAGATACACTTTTTCAATTTATTTTTTTTTTGAAAATACTTTCTTGACTTCAAAAACATTTAAAAAAAAATTCTTAATAATTTTTATTTTTATTTTTGAAAATCACTTTCTTTTAATTTCGAAAAACACTTTCTTTTCATTTTCATTTTTGAAAAAATACTTTCTTTTATTTTTTGAAAATCACTCACTTTTGATGTAACTTAACATGCATACTATTTTTCTTTAGATTATGATTTAGCTTCATTCTAACTTAGACTTAACCATTAAGCACCTAAGGAACTCTAAGAAAAGTAAATTTAACATTACAAGTTTATAAGAATCCCTTTTTGACTAACTTGAGTCTAAGCTTCAATGTTGTGGACTTTTGCCTTGACTTGCACTTTGTAATCATCAAAACTACCCATGCTTAGGCATTTTCTCAACAATCTCCCCCTTTTTGATGATGACAAACTTTGTTGATTTGTGCTCCCCCTTAGTATGTGCATTAGATAATTGGATAATAATAAGAAGCTTCAATCAACCTGCACCTGCAAAAGTCAACAACATACCTTCTCCCCCTTTTTGGCATGATCAAGAAGACAGTTATATAAATAGGCAAGAAAATTATAAACTTTCTCCCCCTTAACATTTGAGCTCACTCCCCCTTAATGTTAAGCCAAAAATACCTTGCATGGTTTAGGTAACTTGGGTACCTAATTGATTAGCATTAGGATCAAACCCTTTCTTAATCCATACAAATAAGCCATTTGGAATACCTTTAAGTTTAATATTACAAGTATTTGAAGTATGCCCAAAAATTCCATAATAATGGCAAGTTGGTGTTTTAGAGTAATTGACATTTGAAAATGATACCAACTTGTTGTAATTGCAGTTTTTGGGTTTTCGATATCCCAAACCAGTCTTATTTGCATTTTCTCTTTGATTGGAAATTAAATTATTTAAGTTCATATCACCTTTAGTGAAACTTGCAAGTTTAGCTTTTAAATCGTGTACTTCCTTTTCAAATTGCTTGCAACTTACACATTCGGCAATAGGATTAATTTTTAGTTCACAATCACAAGAAGCATTTGAATAAATGAGATCAAGAGTTTCATTTTGGAGTTGAAGTTCATCGATAAATTTTTGCATTTCTAAAATTTTAGTTTCATACTCCAAGATAATCCTCTTGCTTTCAATGTTAATTTTAGCTAGCTTCCTTAATTCCTTATACATTTCTACATAAGATTCATATAGTTCATTATAAGTTGAATTTTCAGAATCAGAGTCGGAGTCAGAATATGTTACCCGTTTGGAGTTCATTGGCTCAGATGATTCTATGATTGATGAAGTTTCTTCATCAAACTTTCCCATTAAGCACAAGTGATTAACCAATTCCTCCTCATCTGAACTGCTAGCATCTTGCTTCTCTGAATTTTCAGGCAAATCCCATACAATATAAGCCTTCTTGGATTTGAATCCTTTGCTTTCCTTTTTATCATTCTCTTTTCTCTTGAGATATGCAGCACATTCAATTTTCACATGACCTATATTACCACATTTGTGACATTGAATTTTGTCCTTTGGAGACTTTCTTTTTGAAGTTCCTTCATTTTGACTTCTTTGTTGTCTATTCTTAAGGAACTTGCTGAATTTACTAACTAAAAGCTCCATGGTCTCATCGTCGATATCGGAATCTGAATTTTCATCATTGGATAATTCTTCAAGAGTCTGCAGCATCTTGAATGAAACCCTATCCTTTTTGCACATGTCCGAATCTTCATGCATTTCTAGCCTTCCCAATTCCATTTCGTGCTCTTGCAGTTTTCCGAACAGAGTGGCTAGGTCCATATCACTTAGATCTTTTGACTCCATTATTGCTGTAACCTTTGGCTGCCACTGTCTGTCTAAACATCTCAAAACTTTGTTAATAATTTCACCATCAATAAAAGTTTTGCCAAGAGCAAGTAAATAATTTAAAATATGTGTAAACCATTTTTGCATATTCAAAATTGGTTCATTGGGAAACATTCTAAAAAGTTCATATTCATGCATGAGGGCGTTTAGTCTAGCCCTTTTGACTTCACTAGTACCTTCATGGGTCACTTGTAAAGTGTCCCACATCTGTTTGACACTAGTACATTGAGAGACCCTAAAGAATTCGTCATATGAGAGAGCGGATGTAATGATATTTTTTCCTTTTAAATCATAACTTACTTTTTTCTTATCATCATCATTCCAACTCCCCTTGGGCTTATCAAGAACGGAGTCATTAAGTTTATGTTGTGGTATAAAAGGGTCATTTTCTATAGCATTCCAAATTTCTACATCTATTGCTTCAATGAAGATTTTCATCCTCACCTTCCAATAGGTGTAACCTTCGCCCGAAAACATAGGGGGCGATTAATAGAAGAACCTTCACCACAGAAGGGATTACTAGAACCCATTGTTTACCAAACTAAGGATCGTACGGAAAAGCTTTGATACCACTTGTTGGAAAACAAGCGGGTAGTAATATTCCCTATAAAGGAGGTGAATAGGCGAAGAGTACGAATCTTCACCAATTAAAAATTTATCGTTTACTAAGGCCTTTAAAATAATCAGAGTAAAAACATATAAAACGCATATACTTAAATATATGAAAATTAAGCACGCGGAATTGTAAAGAGATAATGAAAGAGAAGCGAACACAAGGATTTTATCCTGGTTCACATTAGTGTGTTAACGAACACTAATGCTAATCCAGTCCTCCCTCTTTGAGATGGGAGATTTGCTTCACTATGAACAAGAATTGTAAGTACAAGTAGTGTAAGAGAAAACTTTTCCCTTAGACTAGTCCCTCCAAAGAACTTCTTTGGAACTTGTGTCTTCGCAAACAATTCCTCGAATCACAGCGAACCTTGTGCTTGAAGAAAGCTTCTTCAATTCCACTTGAAACCTTCAAGTATACTTGATGAAAACCTTTCACCAATTTGCGTTTGTCAATGTCTTGTTGTTGGCACTTTACACCTCGTTGTGTGTATGAACAACTCCAATGAAGATCAATGGTACTTGCACCTTTCTTGTGTGGATTAGCAACTTACTTAAGAACACTTTTAGTACTGAATCAAAATCTAGATCAATGAGAATGAATGCAAGTGTATATCAAAGTGGGTATTTGTGAAAATTCAATGCAACACTTGAATGTTCTTCTTGATCATATGTGAAAATGCAATTGATTCATGAAGAACACTTGAGAATTCTGTAAAAACGTGTTTAGGAGAAAGTTCAAAAGTGTTAGAAGGTTGTAAGAACGTTTTTTCATGTTTTGAAATCGTTTGGAACATATATATAGATCAGTTAGGACAACAAACGGCTATGTTTATGACAGTTTTAACTGTTTGTATCCAGATACTTTTGAAAGTATTCGAATACATCGTGTTTGATTTCAACACTAAGTATGTAACTCAACTCATTTTGGAACATGCCCTACTTTTAAAGATGTGTAAGAATGAAACTTTGTGAGAATTGCGTAAGTTCTTTTGATGTAATGCAAAGAACTATTTTGAGTTTAAAAACCAAATCATTTTACATGATAAATGTTTTGGAGACTCATGAAAGTAAGTATTCGTTTTAGTAACAACTCGGTTTTCAGCAAAGGGATTTTTGAATACACCAATGACTTTCCAACTACGATTCAAAATTAAAAAAAAAATTTGGCCTCATTTTTAGCAACTTATTAAATAAATGATGATTATTCGGAGTTACGAAAATCGGGCTGTTACAGCTCGGTCGTGGTGGCGTGGTGGCCTCGGGTGGTGCGACAACTTCGAGTTGTGTGGGCAATGAAGCAGAAGAAGAAGGAGGAGAAGAAGAAGAAAAATCGAAAAAGGGAGGAGGCTTTTTTACTTAAGTGGGACAATTTTACAAACAATTTACAAAAAATGAGTAGTTTTGAAACTATTTACAAAACATGGGGTAATAAACAAAACTATTTATGAAAATGGGGCAATCAAAGTCAAAAATCAGAAAGTCAAACGCGTCATCTGAGGTGACACAATCCACTTACCACGCGGCACAACCAGCTGAGTTGCGTCACTTGACATGACGTGACTGGTAATTTTTGTTTTATTTTCAATACTACTTTCGTAAAATACATTTGATAAACGTAATTTTAGTTAATTTTTTTTCTATATTGTAAACTAGAAGGAATATACAGTATTTTTTTTTGGAAACAAGAAATATATAATAATTAATAGACACGCTTCATAATAAAAATTAAATATTATTGCAACTTTCAATAAGGATTGAATATAACCATTTTGGACAAACAAATATAAAACTTTCAATAACCAACCATTTCTTAATATGTGTCTATTATCCTTAAAAGCTAAAAGTGAATGAATGGACGAAGTAATATTATTAGTGGTATTAGAAATGCAAACATTTGATATCTTTTTTTTTCAAAATTTTCCCTATAATTATTATCAGGAGTCTAAAAATTATTGAGTAAATACGAGCGTTTGTGAAAAATAAGTAATTAATTCCGTTAAAAATTGAAAAAAAAACTTTATATTAGGGATCAATTTAGAAAAAAACTTATATTTAAGATCGGAAGGAGTAATAAACCAATTCAAAATAAAAAAAAATTTAAAAAAAGGTCAACTACACCACTTGTCCTACAAAGATGATAAAAAAAATTACAACAATAAAAAAATTAAGGAAACATGTATTTAATGAATTGTCTAACACATCAACCAATTATCAAATAACTAATTTAATACATATTATATTGATTAACCAATCATAATTTACGGTTTTCAATATCTAAACTTTTCGTTAATTAACTTTAATTTGGGATTAAAAAATTTGTTAATTTTTACTGTCTATGTGATACAGAAAGAATATGTAATTTGGTAAGAGTTTTCTCATAATCTAAGTTTTTTTTTCTCACGAGAATAGGGAAATTAAAATAACCAAATGGTAATGCCTAGTATTGAACCTAGGTCTTTCCGCTCTTAAGCCTTAAGACTTGGTATATGACCATATGAACTACATCCTCTCATCGACAAGAGATTAGATGGACAAGCCAAGGATACAAATTTAGTTTTAAGATATTATGGTAAGAGTTTTTGTAGAAGGGTCTTACTAACAAGAGCACTTGTTAGGGTTTCTAGTATTAGAAAATCAATCACGAGTAGGTGTCATTCCATATCTCGATAATAGAAAAACCACAATATAAGCACATTTTGAAGACTTTTTTTTTTGTCCTTAATATAAGCCCAGTTTCCAATTTCAAATAGCATTAATTACTTCTTTTCCACAAACACTCCTATTTATTCAACACTTTTTAGATTTTCAATAATAATTATAGAGGTACTTTTGAAAAAGTATATCAAATACTTACATTTTCAATATCATTAACAATATTAACTAACTTTCTTAAAGAAAGTGAAATTAGTCAAATGATGCTTATATTAGGGACCGAAAGGAGTACCACACTTGTTACCATTTTTCTTTATAAAAAAGTAATCTGAATAGTCCAATATCATAAATGTATTAGAGTAGTAATTATTTATGTTGTGTGGAGGTAAACTTTATTTAAGCGTTTCTACAACATTTAAGTGCTTAAAGCATAAACATTTAAATAAAGTAGTTATCCAATTTAATTTTTTTTATTCTTATTGTTACCTTCTCCATCCCATAAGTTATGTTTTTTTAGACTCTTGTACATAGATTAAGAAACGAAAAAATAATGTAAGAATTTGATATATATTTTGACTAAATTACCCTCAATTAATAATAAGGGAAAAAGTAATAATAAATATATGAAAATTACATTGAAGGGAGATGGAGAAGTAGGTGGTAAAAAGGATAATACAATAAATAATGGTATACTTGGAAAAAGAAGTATAAATGAGTATTGAGTTTCCAAAAGAACATAACTTATGAGATAAAAATAAAATACCTAAATCAACATAAATTATGAGAGAAAATAAAATACCTAAATAAACATAACTTATAGGACGAAGGGAGTATATTTTAAAATAATACTTTTATTTTTTTTATAAATTAAAAAAATATATATAATCAACCAACTTTCTTAATAAGCACGATTTTAGTTACTTTTTTATATTATAATAAACCCAAGGGAGTAAGAACTTTGGACATAAGTGTCCAAATCAATAAGTTATTTATATTTGAATGTATGATTCCATAAGTAATTATGCACTTTTGAAACAGAGGCAGCACATATAGTAATGCTACTTAAGCAAGTGATTGGAGCTCAATTCCTGACTCTTGCAAAAATGTAAAAGACTTTGATGAAAAACTACCCAAAAAAATCCGACAATGTCAGAAAGATTAATCACTCAATTGAGCAGATAATTACATGGAAAAAAATTTATGCACGTGAAGGCCTTTGAATATAGCACTACATTGCTCAAATTAAGGGACAAAATGGCCACTGGTTACAGGAATGAAACTTGGTGTGGTGTTGCTGATGGCAATTATACAATTAGCAGTGGTTTAATTGGTCCTCAAGAAACTTTTGTTATGCAAAAGGTAGTCTGGAATCCTTGCTCAATTCCTAAACATTGCTTCATTTTCTGGCTAATGGTGCAGAATAGATTGAAGACTAAGGACAAAATCAGTCTTTATACTCAAGTAGACCCCCTTTGCTGCCTCTGCAAGGAGAAGAATGAGGACTGCAATCACCTCTTCCTTGCCTGCAGTTGGAATGTTGATCTGGTGCAACTGATAAATAGCTAGCTTTGCTTGGACTCTTGCTATTTGAATCGGGCAAACTGGACTATATGGCTTAGGTTTGCTTTCAGGCACAACAAGCAGAGAAGGCAAATGATTCATGCTGCATATGCTGCTCTTGTGTACCATACTTGGCAGGAACGAAATCGTAGAGTTTTTTAAGGCAAAGAACTTCAAGTAACTCAAGTTTATAAGATTGTTAAGAGAGAGTTAGCACTTAAGTATAGTTTTAAGTTTCAAAATTTTCTTTTTTTTTTTTTTTTGGTTACATAAGTTTCAAAATTTTCATACTTGGAAGAATAGGACTTTGGTAGCTACTAGCTAGAATCCAAGAGGAATTGTAATTTTGTTTTGTTTTTTGTTTCCCTAGCTTGATAGTTTGCACCCTACATAGTAGATGATAAATTGTTATATCAAGTCTAGTGTGGTTTGTGTTTGAATTTTGTTAAGTTGGAATGAAGTATTTATATTCTACCAAAAAAAAAATATAGCACTACATAAGCCCTTGTCATATGGATAATTCAGTTTACAAGTTAAAATTAAAAATAAATATCATATATATCTTGAAACCATGGTTAAAAATTTTAAAAAAAAATCACCATTCACAAATTACACTAATTAGAGATTAATATAAAATAAATCATAAAACAATATTAAAAATTAACTATGTATTTAAGATTTATATCATCATATAGCTAGAACCGTGTTTTATGAGAATGTTAAAAATTCATCATTACAAATATTTCTCCCTTTTCGATGATAACTTTCTCAAACTTGGGTATTTTCTTACCACTAGTTAAAATAAAAAAAAAAAATCTCCTCCTATAATTATCGTCATTATCAATATTTAAATCTTTGTTTGATATATTTCTCAGTTTTCATATCTATCCATGTGACATTTTGCCATTTTTAAAATAAAAAATAAAAACAAAAGAAGATTCAAAATATTAAATATCTTTTAAATAAATAATTATCATATTAAAAAACAAATATGATTCCACTATGAATAAATCATCTCGTCTAAAAAAGATACCATTTAGAAAAATTAACAAATGAAAAACTGATTTTTTTTTAAATAATCTATTGATGACATTACTATCATTATTATCTTTATCAATCAAATTCAAAATTTAAATATTTGTTTATTTTATTTCTCAAAAAATTTTAACTACCCATGTAACATTTCGGACATTTTTTTTAAAGAAGATCCAAAATATCATAAGTAGCTTTTAAATAAATTATTTCCATATTGTACAAAAACAAAAAAAAAAAAACAAATGTGATTCAACCATGGATAAAACATCTTGTTGGTTTAGTGTTGTAATGTTGCTTCGATGTCTCCTAAATTTTTTTTTGGTTTTAGTCTATTTTTGAACACATGATGGACTCATGAGTACAATGATGCTTAGTAGACTGTTGGAATAATATTATTTTGCTTATAAAAAAAACATCTTGCCTCACAAAAATAGCTTTAAAAGAAATTAACAAATAAAAAATAAAACTCAAATAATCTACCTATATTATTCTTATTTTAAATATACTCCCTCTGTTCCAAATTATCTGTATTTTAGGAATTTCACACGGATTAATAAAATCATTTAATACTTCAATATTCAAGAAAAGAATAACACAATTTTATTATATTATTATCACACTACATTAATTATCACACATTTCACATATTTCAAAATATCATAAGTAGCTTTTAAATAAATTATTTCCATATTATTTCCTCCCAATTTGGGGTGTACGGGATGGAATGAATAAACATGATTCCATTCCATCATGGTATCATGAAATACCCAAACAATGGAATGGTAATTTTGTCCCATCACACTCCATTCCATTCCACTCCGTCTCATCTTACTCCACTCCATTCATCATTGATATCCAAAGATAGCCTAACGATTACGAATGTCTCATCATGTATTAGTGAAGGATATCTCACCTTCAAACAACTAAGTGATACTTAGCCATTAACAGCTAAATTTAAAAATAAAAAAATAAAAAACAAAAAAAAAAAAGGAGGAGGAATAGTTCACCCTTTAGCCAAAAGATAAAACAAGGATTGTGTAACAATTGATGAAGCTCTCACAGTAGTGCCAGTATACAAGTTGAAGAGCCATACGACAACACAGTCATCATACCAAAAAGCTCAAGAAAAGTTTGTGCCAGTATACAAGTTGAAGAGCTATATGACAACACAATCATCATACCAAAAAGCTCAAGAAAAGTTTTCCAATGGCGGAGTTGAAGGAGCAATAGTTCTTGGGGATTAGGTTTACAAAAGCTACTAAAAACCTTCAAAATAGGTTTTAGTGTTAGGTTCAAGCAACACTAATTAGGATAAAATCCAGTCTATAAAAACACTTTAAAATAGCCATTTTCTGTCTATCGCGACCTGTACTCGATTACCATAAATGAGTAGTCAATTACCAAGTTCAAATTTTATAACCAATATTCAATCACCTGTGGATGGTAATTGTACTGCAGAAGTTCTGAGGTACTCTATTACTGCAAAGTGGTATTCGGTTGCCAGGTAATTTTAACTCATGGTATTCGATAGTAATCGATTATTGTTCCCCTAGTATAATGTTCTGCAGTTTTTCTAAGACTTTTCAATTGGAACTTAATTGACGAAAACAGGTAATACGATTACCTTTATTACAAACACAGTTAAGGCACCAGAAAAGTTATCTCAAGGTCAATAGACATGTCTAATTATCCAATAAGGCAAGTTTTCAAAAGTACCTAAAATAGGATCTTTGTTTGAAAAACATCTTAAAAGTTCCATTCCTTAATGAACAACTTTCAAAATGTTAGGACTTAGGAGGATGGTGATGGACACATGACCACAAATCCAAAGAAGGGAAGACTCTCCAAAATAGAAATCAAATACCTTCACATCACAGGCTACAAAGAACAACTCGGAATTGAAATAAAACGAGGAGCAACATCAAAGAATCTACTGCTACAATCCAAACCATGGCCAAGTGACTAAATGTTAAGAATGTTATCCCTTAAAGATTTTTGTTGTCATAAGAAATTAGCCTCTGTATGTATTTGTTATGTATCTTCTTTTATGGAAAAAAATGTATACGTGTCTTGAGTAAAATTTGAAATTATGGATGGACACCTTAAAACTCAATTCTATTCAATGCCTAATTTGAACACTAGCAGTCCTTAAATTCAAATTTCATTTTTCATTTGGAGACAAAAAAGAAGAACAAGGAGAAAGGATCAATATCTTATTATAGTGAGATAAATAGGGAAGGTATTATGATATGTAAACCGCACAAGAGTCTTAACTTAGATAAGATCTTTAAGCTTCCAAGGCAAGTAAAAGATTTCAGTTGCACTACAAACTGTTGTTCCAACAACCAGGTGTCAGTTGTAATAGATGAAAAAACACTCATGGGATCCTCACTCCCATTCTAAAAGTGGAGTGACAATACCAAGTCCACAATAAACAATCCCAGGAATATCAACCCTTCTTATTAATATCCATAATAGTGAGTAGAGTACATCACTTAGGCCACTAATCCTTCCATTGGGTAACAACCATCAATGCCAGAAGGAAGTCTCCCATGAACAAATAAAGGGGAAATGGAGAAGGAGAATAAATCTCAAATCCTGATAGATTGATGATGGAAAATCTAGTCAAATAACTAAGCACATAGTGTTGTAAGATAGTATGTGACATGCATGTTTTTTGTATTCAAAAGAGTTGTATTATTAGCTTGTACTCACACATGTAATATCAATCCTGCCACAATCAGAGTTGTTATTATAAGTGCTGCAATAAGAGGGTGGTGGGCATGAGTAAAAAACCCCTTTTCTAAAAGCTTAATTTGGTAAGATTACAGTATTAATTTTCTCATTCTGAAAAATCTAGTACGAAAATGAAGCGAGTATGCGGAAAACAAATTCTGGAAATTGTCTTTCATTTACCGAATCCGTGAATTGGTGGCTGCAGCCTCCAGGCCAACAACTCCTCCTCCGTAGAATTGAATGGTAGAATATTAGTCGTACTTGGGTTGGGGCTTCTTTTGGCGGTGGTTCCCCAAAAGTCCGGAGAGGGAAGCACAGTGAGTAGAATTGTAATGGCATTTCTCACAGCACGACTCCAGCAACTCAATCACTCTAAGGCATCTGCATCATCATCATCATCATAAGCAAACTAAAGAGGATTGATGATCGATCATAAGGCGAATACAAATAATAAAAACATACGTACTTTTGAGGGAGAAAGTTGTTCTTAGAGAGGCAAGCTTGAATGTCACAAGCCTCTTTCTTGCACGGTTCCTTGCTTGGTTGCGCCACCATCTCTCTCTCTCTCTCTCTCTCTCTCTCTCTCTCTCTCTCTCTCCGCTCTTCACTTTCTTTGGCGGTCCCGTAGAAGAAATCACTTTTGCTGTCTTTGTGTTGTTACTACCTCAGTCATTTTGGACACGCGTCACTCCGTATTTCTTACGTATTTTTTTACATATATGTATTTTATCGAAAATATTTTTATTTAATTCTTATTAAAAAATTACAATAATATTTACTCTCTCTTGTAAAAAGTGACCTATCATAAGAACAAAAGGAAGTCATTAATAGTAGCTAACAAATCACACATATTACTTTGTTTGGAATGTAAGTTTATTTATAAATCGATTTTATAAGTTTAATTATTACATATATGAATAACCAATTGCAAATTCGAACTATCTTACAACTTTCTTCTATTTTTCATGCACAACTTACCATCGATAATTCAAGCCTTTTTGTTATCCGTTCTTCAGATAATCCTGTTATGCTTTTAGTGTAGCTTCATGAGAACTACAATGACTAAACTGTCATTTTAATCCCTCACTTTGAAAAGAGTTTTCACTTTAGTCCTTGACTTTTCAATAATTTCTCTTTAGTCCCTCATTTTGAAAAAATATGCTCATGTTAATCCCTGACAACTTTCTATATTCATAGACATTAATGTTTTACACACGTGACCAATAAATAACCTATACGATGTCGGTTTGTTGTGTTGTTGCCACAGATTCATCAGCTATTGTAGTTTTTGCAGATGTCACAGCTTAACTTCTGCAGCTGTCTTAACTGCCTCTTTAGCAACCTTAACCTTTTACTCCTCCAATTTCTGTCTTTTGAATTCAACATCATGTGTAAGATGTTAACGGTCACCTGTGCATATGTTATTTAAAGGCCACGTGTGTTAAATGTTAACGTCCATGAATGGAAAAAGTTGTCATGGACTAACGTGAGTAGTTTTTTTTCAAAGTGAGAGACTAACGAGGAATTATTGAAAAGTCAGATATTAAAAAGAAAGCTCATTACAAAATAAAGGACTAAAATGATAGTTCAGTGGAACTACAATTCATGGCATCGCGCCATCGAAATGCAGACATATTATCATAACCACAACTGTTGATTACAAAAAAAAAAGGCATGCCCACGTACTGTACTTTAGACGGGAGCCAATCAGCCAATCGCATTGGCCAAAGTTTAATGTTTGGATCTATGAGAAATGGTTGGTTGATTTCCATGCTGTGTGGGAGTGTGACGCTTTGAGATTTTGGATCTTCGGAATGCCTTAATTAAGTTTCTCGTTTTGTAGTTTGAGATACTAATGGAACGATGATCCCAAACTTCAAGGACAAGACAACAAAATTAGCCACTTGGAAATATGACTTACACAGGCTCTGCATCAGTTTTAATGATAGAGTTTCTGGGCATCCTTACTGCATTAAAACTAGCTTGCAAGAGCATTCAAAGGTCATGAGTAGAGAGCAATTCCCATATTGCTATGAAATTAGCGCATGACGGGTGTCAAATGTGATTATCAGTGGGTTTCATCAGCATGATAGAATAACAAAATGGTTTGCCAAGAGTTTCACACGTTACCCTTAGACATACGAATTGCTTAGGGAAGAGTTTCACATGTTACCCTTAGCCTTCACATGGCATTCGCCTCGCCTAGTGGTTAAGGCACTTCCAAACCTGAATGGAATATAAGTATTATATGTCAAATTAAAAATCAGAAAATCATCTTTACTCATTTTTGTACGTTTGAAAATTGTTATTCCTAAGAAATTAGCCGACTCAGATAAGTATCAAACCAGCCAGTATCGGTCTGGTTGCAACAAGCTATGACACTGAAAAACAAGAAAAACAAGTACACATTTTTTTTTATACAATACTTGGGTAGATTCACCATAGATTCACCATAGACGGCTGCTCAAATATCCCATCTCTTCTTAACCCGAAACATTAAAACTGAAGATTTTATGTCATCTTGTGGCACTTGAAGCATGAATTGAACTTTCATCTTCATTGGAGCTGTTTTGGCTTTCCCACCTTCATCTCCAACCTGAATTAAGCAAATGAGGTCACTATAGAGTATAGTACAGATACAAGGCAAATATTTTTCGTGTAACCCACTATCATTCGGAGGATTTCTCTTTATTATCAAATTTCAAAGTTCCGGGAGGTGTTAAAATAGTCAAGCTTTGGAATTACAACAAAATTCTTTCAGTTTAGATTGATGGTGATGAATGGATGGATGAAATGAGGTGGAAAGTAACATAATGAACTTAGGTGCCATTGTTTGGTTAATTTAAAATTAGGTAGGAATGGAATGGCATATAAACAAAACCCTTATAATACTTAGTATTCCATTCCACGAACTTCTAAACAATGGATCCATCAATAAATGTCCAAACAAGCCATTTCATGCACTATAAGCAGAGCCTTAGTACAAAGGAGACTATGCCAAAGTACTAAAAAGGAAAAATCAGTTATATGCAGGAAGCAGTGTCATGTATATTGTCTACACTCTACAAGCAAGTGTAATATCTATCATGGCTATCAACAGTCATAATCTTAAATATAAGAGCTCCAACTTAACACTTACAGTCAGCTAATAATGTATAGTGACAAAGCATGCACAACTCTACCGATAGTTTCATTTAAAAAAAAAAAATTCTATTGATACTTTTATTCATTGACAGAGGACATACACTTGTGTATTGAGAAAATAAACACAAAAGGTTAACATTGGTGTAAAGCATGCACAACATTAAATTAGGGATGAATTTGTGAGAAATGAAACCATATGTGTAGCAACAAAACGGAAAAAAAAAATATACATAAATAGATATATATATATATATATATATATATATATGGCTTATTTATGGTTTTAATCCTTAAAAGTTTAGCGTGTTTTGGTTTTAATCCCTAGAAGTTATTTTGACCAGGACTAGTCCTTAAATTTTCAGACATTTTGATTTTGGTTCATTCCGTTAGTAAAAATATGTTATTTGCTCACATGGTTAATGAAAATCCACATCAGCAGTCGCGTGGTGTGAGGTAGCGCCAAATAGGTGATGTGACATGAATGATTTAGGCCCATGAACTCAAAATTTATCGAACCACTTTGCGTCCGTGGATTTGTATCATCCACGTTATATCACCTATTTGGTGTCACCTCGACACCTCAGACCACATGGACTGCTGATATGATGTTCCGCTAGCCACACAAACAAATAACAAATTTTTACTAATGAAAGGGATCGAAACCAAAATGTTTGAAAATTTAAGGATCAGTCCCGGTCAAAATAACTTCTAAGGACTAAAATCAAAACACGTTGAACTTTTAGGGACTAAAACCATAAATAAGCCTCTCTCTCTCTCTCTCTATATATATATATATATATATATAGATCATAGCAAATATGGCAACAATGTCATTAGGCATGAATTCCATAATTACATAACAGGAAACGTACCCAAAGAGATGCCCAGCCGAGGCGAACCTCGGAATCATAACCAGCTTTAAATTTGAAGTCTTTACCATAGGTGCGCTTGTAGACGGCACTCCAATAATTGGAATCACAATTGTACCAGTAACTATCCATAAAGTATTAAAAAAGAAAGCAACATCAACAAAGAGCAGGGCTTAATTCATTCTCTATATTAACAAACATGTAGTGTTCGAGTTGAAAACTTGGAAGGAAGGTTATAGAAAAGGAACAGAGAGCAGAGAATGTAGAAGGATGGATGTGTAGCACCTGAACTTGTGAGAAGGAGTGAGGCGACGCTTAAAGGCAAAAGAGAGAGCATTAGAAGGGAGAGAAAGTGTTGGAATAAACGAGAATTCGTCATCCTTATAGGAGTATCTTAGTTTCAAATCTTGGTCTTTGTAGTGAGCAGTGCACAGGCCATTCAGAAATTGAGCTTTGACATTCCCACTCACTGACAGCAAATTGTTATTGTTCTTAACGAATACCGGTGCCTCCTGCTCCTCTCTCTCCTCCTCCTCCTCCTCTACCTGCTCTTGCTCTTCAAGCGAAACTTCGCCAATGGGAAATCTGAAGGTTGCTTTTGGCTGCAATTCAAGAATAAATAAATAAATAAATAGATAAGTAAGAATAGAAGAAGGAATGAGAAAGAGATACTACCAGGGCAAGGGCAAGGGACGATGATGATGATGATGATGATGGGAGGGGAGTGGAGAGCTGAAGGGCATAGCCGGGATGAGGAGGGAGGTTAGCGAGGAGAGAGAGGTGTCCCTGATTAGCCTTGAGATCATGAGAGGCAGACACCTGGATGGAGGGACCCACATCGAAGCAGGCGTTGATAAGGGCATTGCGGTCTTCAAGGTCATAGAGGAGGCTGAGGTGCTTTGACGACAACCTCAGCTGAGGCTCCGAGACTTGTCCCTTGATGTTATTCTGAAATGATAACTTCAACTTTGCAACGCTATCCAACAACTTGCACGATACCTTATGCAAGAAGCTCGCACTCTCACTGTCAAACTCACTCGTCACTCGGAGGAGGCCACCCCGACGAGCCGGTGGAGGAGGAGGAGGAGGAGAATCAACCACTACCACCCCCGCCGAAGCCGATGTGTAATTAGGGTTTTCAATTGGGGATTTCATATCATCCACTCACTCTCCACTCTCCTCCTCCCTAATTTTTGTTTATCTCACTGCAGCAGCTATGTATGGAAAAAGATTTATATACATATATAAGACTTATTTATGGTTTTGGTCATTGACCTCGTTTTGAATTTAGTCCTTAAATCTTTTTTTGACCTTCAATGGTCCTTAAATCTTTTTAAATTTTGTTTTTAGTCCTTCTATTTGTCTTCTTCCTTCATCTGCTGACATGTCAAACGGTGTGCCATGTCAGCCCTTATATTGACTGTCAATGATGCATCTGATGTGGACCTCCCACTCATGTGAGCAGGAACCGAGCATTAACCGAGTATGAGCCGAGCATTAACCGTGCATGAGATATCGACCGAGTACGATGCAATTGGTAACGACATAGCTTGGTTCGTGTTCAGTTCATCGTGCTCGATCGATATCTCTCCTCGATTTGGCAAGTCATGCTCGGTTCATGATCGGTTAATACTTGGTTCCTGCTTGGTTCCTGCTCACATGAGTAGGAGGTCCACATCAGATGCATCGTTGGCAGTCAATGTAAGGGCTGACATGACACACCGTTTGGCATGTCAGCAAATGACGGAAGAAGACAAACAGAAGGACTAAAAACAAAATTTAAAAAGATTTAAGGACCATTCAAGGTCAAAAAAAGATTTAAGGACTAAAAACAAAATTTAAAAAGATTTAAGGATCGTTCAAGGTCAAAAAAAAATTTAAGAACCAAATTCAGAACGAGGTCAACCATAGAGATCAAAACCATAATTAAGCCTATATATAATGCCACCGGTTCGGTAAAAGATTTATTTTTCTATTGGCGGAACATTATTGATACTACCATGTTCTAACATATCTTAATGAGAAATATAATTTGCTATTCTTATGTAAAAAATTCTTTTTCTTGCCATCACGTTTGTCCACTTAAGAAATACTCACACCAGAGTCTTTGTAAGTAAATAATATTATTTTTAATAAAAATTATAATTTCAAATTAAATAAATTATTTATGTCTGAAATAATTATCCTTAGTTGTCGAAAATTAAATAAATAATTCAAATTTATTTAATCTTATCTGTAAAATCATTATCTTTAATTTTAAAATTTATTTAATCTTATATGTTAAATCATTATCCTTAATTTGTTTTCCAAATCATTATATATAGTACGCAGTATGCATTGGATGGCTCATCAACAATATTTTAGCATTTATGTGAATTGGTTCACAAACTTATGAATATTCAGATAAACAACAATCTCACAATTATATTCGCCTTCAATTTTTATTTTATTTTTTTTGTCATTAAATTTTTCTAATTATAATAATTCTCGCTCATTTTAATTTATAATATTTCATTCTTAAGTTTCTATCTAATTACTTGCTTTAATTCAGCAATTTGTGTGTACCATTGATCAAAATGTGGTTTGTTCAAAATTTTGATATAGGTGTAACCAATTGTGTTGTAAGGGAGTGGAGAAAGACAAGTGGAAGAATTCATCCCGACAAAATAAATAATTTGTTTTTTTAGTGATAGATTCTTCAATTACGGGTGACGGAGTGCATCAAAATCTAATGTTGCATTGTTTCAGGGTGACTATCATAAACTACCAAAAAAGATGGTTATTTTTTGTTATATGCACCAATGACCTCTTTAATCACGCAAACAGTGAAAGATGGTGTGTGATGGTGACCGATATACCCAGTCCTATCGTTTCGTCTTCTTAAGAGATTCAAACTTTAATTTAAAAAGACTTTATTTATGACGGTGGCAATATAATAATAGGATTTTATTTTTATTCTATGATATATTTTATTAGTTGTATTAGATAAAAATCATCCTATATAAAAATAGGATTTGATTTTGATTTTTGTTTTTTTTTTTTTTGTGACAAGAGAATTAAAACTATTAATAATAAACCAAATGTAATTATCCTATATAATAGTAGGATTTGGTTTTCCTTCTATAATATATTATGTCTATTATAATAGATAAAAATCATCCTATATAAAAATAGGATTTGATTTTATGCTTGATGTAAATATTTTTTGTTTTTTCATTGTAACAAGAAAATTAAAACTATTAATAACAAACCAAACACTTTTAACAATATTATCTTTCTATTTTTTTTAACAGGATATGGACCATTAGCCCGAGATCAATTAATAATTTTAAATATCAATTGCGAAAAAAATTAAAAACTACGTTTATAAACTAAATTTATCTTTAGTCACTCACATTACTACTAAGATTTATATTATTAAATCTTTTCTATATTATGTTGTTGTTGATTTTTATATTAATTTTTGTTTATATTGTTGAATTCAAGAAAAAAAGTTTTTCTCATGCTCATAATCTTCTATTCCTAAGATCTAATGACAAGTACTCAATTGCTTACTAATAGATGACATCATCCTTGCAACAAAAATTTAAATCAAAATGATTAGAACGATAAAAATAAAGATTTTTAGAATTCAATCTTATTATTAACTTAAGATAAGATAATCAATGTAAAATATAAAAATATTTAATTATGATTAATAATAATAAATGTCATAATCATATTTAAAAAAAATTAATTGTAACAAAAAACTACTCCATCCATCACATAAATATAAAATTTACTTCATAATATCATCAAACAAAAAAGATCGTAATGTATAATTCTGATTTAATTTTGATTTATTATAATAAAGTCGATAATCATATATAAAAATGTCAATTTATCCATAAAATAAAATAAATAAGGAATATATGAGATAAAAAGTGTTACGTTTTTATTCAGATGAGGAAATGCAAAATTTATTAACAAGATCATCTACATTAATTTTTTTAAGTGTAGAGTTTGGTTTGAACATCTACCTTTTTATATAATTATTTTTTGGTTGTTGTTCTTTACTTTATAAAAAAAGTAATAATAGTCTTTAATTTAATATAAAAAATTAAAATATCAACAACCCGTGCAATACACGGGATATGAGCTAGTATATTTAATATTTTTTGTTCTATTTATTTTTTTTAATTTTGTTCATGTATATTTTTTCGTAATTAATTTTTCATTCATCATTTTTATCAATAATTAGATATATATATATATATATTAAATATATGTATAATGGTAAAAAAAACTAATAAATCTTATACTTTCTTCGGTCTCTAATATAAAGAAAAAAATTACATGTTTATCTTGGTCTTAAGTATAAGAAAAGGTTAATTAATTTTCTAATTCCAATACAATTATTATTAAAATATTTTTAGAAAGTAATGGTTTTATTTAATTTTTTTATTCCTAACGCAACTTTCCTAAAATGACTATATTTTTTATGAGTATAAAAAAATTAAATATACCAACCAACTTTCTTAAAATATTACTTTTACTTATAATAAAGACATGATGGAGTATTGTTTTATAAAAGAACTTACAGCATGAACATTTTTCCTTTTAAAACTTATATCATGGAATTACTAGAGTACCCATTTGATGCATGAAATTTTCTTGGAATTTAAAATTAACTATAAGCAAAATTATTTTGTTAGTACTTTAAGTTATTTATTTATTTTAAATTGTTTTATTTCTTAAAGTTTTTTAAATTTAATTCCTTTAAGTTAGTACTTTAACTAATAAATGTTAATTATCCTTATCTCATTGAATAATTATTTTTTAGTCCTCGCATAGCACTTTTTTCACAATCTCCCCTCAAAACCATTTTCATTTTTCACTTAAAGTAGAAAAAGTTCGATGAACTCATTTTTTTGTGACACTGATTAGCATGGGAGAAACACATAAACATTGATTTTCAATTTCGACAATTTATCATGTTCATATTAAATTTTATTTAACATCATATAAGCATTTATTTATTTATATATAATACATGTTTCCATATCCTATATTTTGGACATTACCCATTGTTATGGATCGGCAAAATGGACATCATGTTATCGATCTCACGGACAGTGAGTAAACAAAGAACCAAAGCTTCCGGTTCAACGGCAACTTGAAGACCACTAGCATGGGCCATCACCATAACTTACCGGTTTACCAATAAGACAGACCAAATCTCTGGCCACAATGATGATGTCTGCTTGTGCTTATACACTTACAAAAATCAAAACTCCACCAGTAAAGCGGTTAACTGAATCAAACTGGTTCTTGAGGTTAGGGTTTTTATTTTGCCACCCCAAGGTCTATGGATGTCATCCCATATGTATAAAATATACCTATTATGTCCTTTTAAAAAAAACAACTTTTAATACGGATCGTAAGAGGTACTTACGACCTGAAGGTCGTAGCACTCCCTTACGACATTTTAAAAAACTAAGTTTTAATACGGGTCGTAAACAAGTGTTACGACCTAAGTTTTTTCACAAGTCGTAAACAAGTGTTACGACTAAAAATCGTAATGGTCACGACTATATAGTCGTAATAGTCACTTACGACTATTAGAAAAGGTGAATAAACTTGTTGTGAATGTTCCAAATAGGGTCTTATTTTGTTAAATTTGCAGGCTACCAGGTGACTATGGTTTTGACCCACTGGGACTAGGAAAGGACCCAACATTCCTCAAATGGTACAGAGAAGCTGAGCTGATTCATGGGAGATGGGCAATGGCTGTTGTTGTAGGCATCTTTGTTGGCCAGAACTGGAGTGGAGTTGCATGGTTTGAAGCTGGAGCTGACCCCAATGCAATTGCTCCTTTCTCATTCGGTTCACTTCTGGGCACTCAGTTGCTTCTCATGGGATGGGTAGAGAGCAAGAGATGGGTGGACTTCTTCAACCCAGATTCACAGTCAATGGAGTGGGCTACTCCATGGTCGAAAACCGCTGAGAACTTCGCCAATGCCACAGGTGAACAGGGCTACCTTGGGGGCAAGTTCTTTGACCCTTTGGGCTTTGCTGGCACAATTCAGGATGGTGTTTACATTCCAGATACAGAGAAGCTAGAAAGTTTTAAATTGGCTGAGATTAAGCATGCTAGGATTGCTATGTTGGCTATGCTTATTTTCTACTTTGAGGCTGGACAAGGGAAAACACCCCTTGGTGCTCTTGGCTTGTAAAACAAAAACAATTCATGTAGATATAGTTGAATTTGAGAGGCTAGACATTTGCACATGAACCTTTGTCCTGTAAAGCTACTAATAGTAAAAATACATCCATGGTTTATTCACCTTTTCTAATATTCGTAAGTGACTATTACGACTATATAGTCGTATGTGACTATTACGACTTTTAGTCGTAACACTTGTTTACGACTTGTGAAAAAACTTAGGTCGTAACACCTGTTTACGACCCGTATTAAAACTTAGTTTTTTAAAATGTCATAAGGGAGTGCTACGACCTTCAGGTCGTAATTACCTCTTACGACCCGTATTAAAAGTTGTTTTTTTAAAAAGGACATAATAGGTATATTTTATACATATGGGGTGGCATCCATAGACCTTGGGGTGACAAAATAAAAACCCTGAGGTTGCTTGACTATCTTACTGGTAAAATGAGTATGCGGTCCAGTCCAATATGCAGTCTATCCCAATACATTAGGGTAGCGGCACAGTGAACATGAGGCCCAAATCAGCCCATAAGTACCGGTTTAGCGGATTGTATCTTCAAACAACATCAACAAACTATTCCTTAAGACATGGGATCGGATCCTTACCAAGGAGTAATCATAATCTTAATGGCTTACCGTTACCGGGAATCACAGGATTGTGATTAAGGACCATGTCATGTCAAAACGCCAACAATGCCTATAAGAACAGGCATGGAAAAGAGGTATGTATCTAACTTTCTTACACAAGCTTACACACACCAAAATACTGGCGGAAGAATGATGACCTTGCTCTTTATGTGCTCTTCTCAAAGTCACACAACAACAGTAAGGGCTTGACCGCTTAGGCCAGGTCCAAGAACCCTACGACACAACACGTATGTTTAGTCGTATCTAGTGTCTATGTAGAAATGAGTAATTAATCAAATATTTTCAAATGACTTAATTGTGTTTTAAATCTTTGAACATTATTATCGTTTTGTAACATGTCTTTGGCTTCTCAAAGTTACTTTTGGATATACTTTATGACACTGCTAATCACATTGGAGTCCTAGTCAAACCAGGAGGTTAATCACGTGGTACCACGTTGACGAAAATTTTTTTTAATTAAAAAAACCTTAAAAAGATTACTATATTTATATTTTTAGTTTTAAAAAAAAAGTATCGGAGAGAGTGGTCGTCTTTGCCCACATGACACCATATAGATTAACTATTGCGACTCATTGATATTCCAATATGACATGTCAACAAAGTTTGATGGAATTGATAAAAAAAGCTATATAACAAACTCATGTAATTTCGAGAAGTCTGACATAGAAAAAAACAAGGGTATGTGATAAAACAACCCAAAAATTTAAGGACATGTCACATAATTAAGCCATTTTCAAATTATTAATATAACAATTTAAAAAAAAAATCATAAAAACCTTATTTTAGTTATTTTTGTAATAAAATAAAAATGTATGTACCAACGATGCTTGGTATAGTTGGTGTAAGGCCCCAACTGAAATCTTGGGAATGGGACACGGGTGCTAGTAGCCCCGGTTTGATTCCCACTAAAAACATCTTGCGAGCCAGCCACGCAGCTCGCTCCGGATTAGTCTCAAGGGCTCCCTGATATTAAGGGTGCTCTTGAGGATATCGGTGGTTCCGCAAAGAATACTTTAAAAAAAAAAATGTATGTATGTTGGATCCCGAGAGTTACCAGGATGAAAACATGCTTCACAATTCCGTGACTGCTTAGAGAGGCACTTATTAACCAGTGTTGCACCCCGTGCATTTGCATGGAAAAGCAAATACCATTATAATTAAAGGTGGGATCATAATGCTAAAAATTAAATAAAAAATTACTAATAAAAATTAAAATAAAGAACCACATCAATATTGATTTAATTAATCATACGCATTACAAATACTAATATCAATTGTTGTAAGTAGAGATGTAAAGCATTACTGTGCATATTATATTTTAATATGAAAAGAAAGTTGACCCATCATACAAGTAAAGAAAAAATTAATAATACTGCCTCCGGTCATTATTAATAATCCTAATTTGTAGCTCAAGGAAAGGAAAAGATATATGCATGGAGTCATCAACCAATGAACCAAATATGATAATAGAGATATTGAAACCATTAATTTAGTGATCTCTTATGAAGAAAGAAAAGATAAAGATAAAGATATATGCCCCAATTTCTGAATATTCAAAACTGCAAAAGCATCAAAAAAGGGAGGAAAGGAAGTTGGAGGTAATTGATTTGACCAATTCCAATTTTGAGGATAGCACAGCTGAACATGGCAATGCATATGAGATCACAACAACAGCAGTAAGTAATGACTGTATGGAAGATAGTTTACATATTAACAAAAGCCAATGGTAAAAATTACAGAGAAACTAAAAAGTGAACAAACAATGCTTTGGGGAAGAAGGCTTTGGATATTTGGACACCCAAATAAGCCAGGATGTAGATTGCTCTCCTACCACCGACGACAACAGCAAGTAACAACAACTTCTGGTTTACAAAAGTAAACTAAACTGTAAATAAATGTGATTTCACTATGGACCCGGTTTATGCAAATGCACAATCACTTCGGCGACTAATATTTAAAACTGTGGTGCTAGTATACAACATAGCCATTTCAAACTTAGCCTTGATTTGAGTATATTTTGGCCAAACCTCTTTTCTATTCCTAAAACTCACTTCTGAATTTAAACTTCAAAATTAACTTCAATTTATAAAATATTTTCATAAAATTAGCAAGGAACTACAAATGTACACAATATACTGGAAGTCCCGAAGGCAAGGTACAATGCAAAGAGAAAGATCTAACAACAATATTGATGTAGATATTACAAACCAGCTGCAACCCACATATCAAAACAACAACTACAACCACGCAAAATAAAGAACCACAGGATAGTTGAATGAGACCACATAGCAAAGGGATACAAAAATGAAATGTGCTTATTTGTAAGCACAACCTGCTTGAAGTTATATACATTGAATCCAATGCTCGCCCACCAAGTAAACAACCAGTAACATTGAAAAAAAAAGGCAATGAATATTTGTAATAAACAAATGCATTAAGAAAGAACACCAAAACAAATGCATCAACACATTGCATCACAGAAACTAATACATAAAAGTGCTCAAACATTTTAGATAAAGGAGCACTTACTCACTACCATCACATTACAGGACCATGGACACATCCTAAATATGTGCCATCACCATTGATATGGCTAGCATCACTAAACTTATCTAAAACACAAGCATTACAAAGTCACACATCACATGGCAACTCCAAATGTTATTTCTAACCCATTTAACCAAGTAATTATAAAAGGTTCTTTGCTCATATACTCAATTAATATGGGACTTATAACACTTACAAAAACATCACTCAAGCCAAAGACTGAACATCTAGAGTGATAAATTCGCAGACTAAACAACCTCACTTTGATTGACCCTCATATGATGTCAAACTAAAACAACTAAAACAAAACAGAACTGATGCAAGTTTCAAGTAACTATAACTGTATAAGTAACTAAATAATCAGTGACCAAGTAATTGCATCAACTAACTTAATTAACTGAATAGTTAATTCAGTTAAGTAAGTGGAAAAGACACCTCACATGTTAATGTTTGGATGGTGAAAATTTAAACCACCAATGACCAAAACATGTAATAAGTAATCCAACCAGTTAATCAGATTCTGAGGAATCAGATGGCTGCTTAGCCGTAATCATAGGTCACAACAATGGGGATGACCTGAAAAAAGTGAAAAGCAATGATTTTTATAATGAAAAACAAAACGATTTGGTTGTTTGCATGAAAATGAGGGTGAGGAATTATTATAAATACCATTTTTTATTACAAAGCTGGCCATAAATATTAAATAATCGTTGAAGTGTAGTTTTGCATATTAGTGCAATAAAAAGATTAACTAAAATTAACATGAAAGATAGTCTATTCAATCTAATACAAATGCAAACCTAATAGCAACATTAAGTGGGATGATTTCTTCTTTCACTTGGCCTACTAGAATCCACAGCAGCATACAATCCTTGATTTACCTATTTTAAAATATGATCACAAATAAAGTTGGATCTTGGATGTGCAATAACAGCTACAATAGCCTCATAAAAGCATTAGTTCTAAAAGAAAAAGCTTCATCATTTGTGTATAAATATCATTGCTATACTCCTTGCTCCAAATCTACCCTCATAAGTCATGTGTTATACTGTAATGTTATTTACAAACACAAAAAGCATTGAATCCTCAAACATCAAGCACAAATATCGTTTAGCCAACAAATAGCATTGAATCCTCAAAAAGCATTGTATCCCTAAACATCAAGCACAAATATTTATTTCCTCAACTTAAAATCTCAAGCTTATATATTATTAAAATAAGTCCAATGATTTTATGCATCTAACACACTACCTAAAATTATGTGACTAATTATGCATCTAACACATACACTGCCTAAAATTATTACAATAATATAACAATGCCTAGTATGCAACAAAGAGGATGTGGGACCCAAGTTAACGAGAAATCCAACGGGGTTTCAAGGGAGATAAAATGTTTGCAATATATCATCACTAAAACATGGAGTAAATCATAGGGGTTATAATGTTTAAAAAACTAAGAATAAAATGCAGCTAACCCTCTACCACAAGAAACACGAATTAGCAGTCCATTAAAATCAAATTATCAAGTAATGGTCATCCATAAACATCTAATAGCAGAAGTCGTCAAAGCACCTCCCCAATCCCTGTCTTCCAATTTTCAATCTGGATCCAACATTCAAGAGTGGGGAAAAAAAAAATCAATGGACAGGGAGAAAAAAGGCACTAATGTGTTAAATGTATGTTCTATGGTTTCTTATCAAGACATGAGTGTTACAGTTGAAACAACAACCTCAATCTAACACATCAGTCTCCTCAAGGCTAAAACCATAGAACATACATTTAACACATCAGTCTCCTCAATCTAACACACCAAAACAAAGTTATCAGAAACCATAGAACATACATTTTAGACATCAGTCTCCTTAAGGCTAAAACCAAAAATCACAAGCACCAAGAGAACCCAAAAATAAAATAAAGGAAATCTAACACTGAGCATTTGTAGGATCAAATGCAAAATAGTTATGGGTCAGTTCTATTTCCAGCTAAACCATGACATAAACAGAACATCATTACGGGTAAAAAAGTGGAGAGAAGCACGAAAATAAAATAAAGGATGGTAAAGGCAAAGGAAGAGTGAAATGAAAAGGGGAAACAATGGATTAACTAAGCAAAATAAGAAAATTTAAGGCTTAAATACTGTTTTGGTCCTTTATCTTATATCTAGGTTTCAATTTGGTCCTCTAACTATTAAAAGGGTCAATTTAGTCCTCTATTTTTATGAAGTTTGTCAATGTTGCACTTCCGTCATAACACCGTTAGAATTAATCGGAATATTCCAGATTCTCACTGGAGATTCCTTCAAACAGTGCATGCGTTGGCGACGGATTTTGCAACGGATTTTGCTACGGATTAGCGACGGATTTTTTAAAATATAATAAAAAAATTCGAAAAATAATAAAAAGTTCATATTTTTTTTTATAAAAAAAACTGAAAATATTTTTTTAAAATAATCTGCAATTTATTTTTTTAATATTTT
This sequence comes from Crotalaria pallida, assembly GCA_037953625.1. Classification (NCBI taxonomy): domain Eukaryota; kingdom Viridiplantae; phylum Streptophyta; class Magnoliopsida; order Fabales; family Fabaceae; genus Crotalaria; species Crotalaria pallida. The sequence continues at coordinate 188,457,969 of CM075649.1, read as the reverse complement.
AAATTTATTTTAAAAATAATAAAAAATTTCAGAAAAATTTTAAATAATCAGTAAAATATTTTTAAAATTTATGAAAATTTTATTTTTGGTTTTTTAATATTCTTAAAATTAATATGAAATTCGTAAAAAAAATCATAAAAATTATTTTAAAAACAGTTGTGAAAAAAAAAACGAAATTTTTTTTATGATTTTTATGAAAAAAACGAAAAATTGGTTTTTAAAATATTTTACTGATTATTTTAAATTTTTCTGAAATTTTTTATTAATTTTTTAAAAATATTTAAAATATTAAAGTAAAATTGCAGAATTTTTTTAAAAATATTTTCAGTTTTTTTTAAAAAAAAATGATTTTTTTTTATTTTTTTTTATTTTTTAAAAAAATCCGTCGCTAATCCGTAGCAAATCCGTCGCAAAATCCGTTGCAAAATCCGTCGCCAACGCATGCACTGTTTGAAGGAATCTCCGGTGAAAATCTGGAATATTCCGATTAATTGTAACGGTGTTATGACGGAATGACAACATTGACAAACTTCACAAAAATAGAGGACTAAATTGACTCTTTTAATAGTTAGAGGACCAAATTGAAACTTAAATATAAAATAAAGGACCAAAACAGTATTTAAGCCAAAATTTAAAAAAAGACCAAAGTAAAGAACAAAAAAAGGATTTAAAATGTGCACTTCTCTCAGCAAATAAAATACATCTGCTTACATATCCTGCTAAATCAAATATGTCCTCGCAAGAATGACCTAGAAGGAATTTCTAGCATCCCGATCAAGCATCACAAAAGTCCAAGTACATGCTGATTCCTGGACCAGAAGCTTAAATTTCAAGCTAATAAAGGAAAAGATAATTAATCAGTCACGACATACTTCAAGGGAGGAATGATATAGCTAGTAAATAAGTCAAAACAAAATACAAACCGCTGTCCAAAGTTCAGAACATACTTATCGCATGTCTCACAAAAAGTGACCAAACATTGCCTAATAGTGATCATTTACATAAACATTCACTAAAAAACCATTGTGACTCATCAAACTCTTGAATATTCAATAAGGCATTTTCACAAACATGAGGCATGCAACGGTTAAAAACATGTGAAAACGGTAAAACGATGCATTTCTCTTCCTACTTCTTTCTCAAAGAAAGAACAACACTAAAAAAGAGAGATTGAAGGCAATTGATGAGAATGAGATGACAATGACCGATTTTTAGAGGAGAGGAAGATGAATTAGAATTTACCTTTTAGGAGGGACAACAAAACGGCTGAGATGATCTGGGCGGAGGAAAAATGATCACCGGGGATGATCTTCGGGGTTGTTTTGCGGCCCGTGGTGTCCGACGGCCAACGTTAGCATCCACGGCAGTGAAGAAGAGGGCAATGGGAGATAGGGGTTGTGATGGAGGTTGAGACTCGATTTTCGTCTCCCTTGGTTGTGTATGAGGTGAGAAAGTGAGAATACGAGAAAAAGAGACAGAGTCGGAAATAGAGAGTGAATGAGGGAAAGAGGAAGGTGAATGAGAGAGAGGTTAAAGGGGCTTATTCTCGGCTTTAACCGAAGAGGCTTCTTCCACGGTAGGCATCACCTATAGGCAGCGGCTTCAATTCAATAGATAGCTTCTACGCGCAGACCTACATATAGGGTAACGTAGCTCACAAAGCAGGCATGAGAGGGCAACAAAGTAATGTATGGCTGACGTGGAAATGAACAGTGCCGAAACAGTGGGATTCACTACCTTGCATTTGTAGTATAGGAGAGGAGATTACTCCTCCACCAGCACAATCTTCTCTTCGTACCAACAACAAAATTTGAAAGCATGAAAAATATTCATTTGTGAAACAAGCTTCACGGTTCCATAAACGCTTCCTCTTATTAATCATCTACCAACAAAATCTTCGTAACGAAATCTTTGCCGGTGAGATTAATCTTCGACGGCAAAAATATTCATTTGTGAGTTATTGGCAATGGTGTGAAAGTGTGAAACCATTTGTGAATCATAGGCAACCCTGCCCTGCCATTACATCGTCACAGGCACCACCAAGCTGCCACCTTACCCTTGCCAATTGCCACAGGCGAAATTAGGTAATTTGGAATTTTTGATGTGACAAAAAATCATGCAGACGTTGTTATTAGATTTAAAAGTTTTTTGTTGATTAAAAAATCAATAAATATAATTTTAATAATAATCTTATATTTAAAAGCAGAAAATAAATATATATTAAATCAAGGGGTTTAAAATAAAATTAAAGTACTTTATGTCATTAACTATAGTATTATACCAAGACAGAGCTTTAACTCAAACATGTCTTAAATAGTACACTAATTCACAGCAATCAACCGAGGGAGGTCACAGAAAGTCAGAAATGAGAATAGGAAACGGCTATGTGCTCAAATAAGTTCTTGCATATGAATATCTATAGACATCACATGGTTTAAAAGTACTTACAACAACAAATCTTGGTTTCATATTCCAATAGCTTCAAGCAGCTGGGAATGTTGAGACACAGAAACTAATGAATTAGCTACAATGGCACCACTAGCAGCAACTGCTGGGACTCCAATGCCAGGGAAGGTGGAGTCTCCACAACAGTAAAGCTGAGGGATGGGTGTTGAGTGCCCAGGGAATGCATTATTTGTTCCAGCTTGGATAGCTGGCCCATATGTTCCTCTGTTCCTCCTAAGAAACCTTTCATGCGTTAGTGGACTTCCAACTAACTTCACTTCACATTTCTCTCTGTTGAAACCTGGGCCCAGTGCACGCTCCACTGCTCTCCACATTACCTCTGATCTTTCAGCTTTGAGATTTCTGTATTCAGCACTCCTCCGATCAAGTCCTTCCCACAATTCAAATGGTTCAGTTCCAGGCATATAAGCATGTAACACATGTTTCCCTGGAGGTGCGAGATTAGGACTAAGTACACTCGGCACTGATATCAGTACAACGTTTTGGTCAGCATCAACTCCTCTTTTCCAGTCGTTTACAACTATATGATGAATTCCCAGATCATCCCGTATGCCCTCAGCATCAAATCCCAAATGGAGATGCATGAATGATTCGCATTGAGGAGTCGTCTTAATCCTATCCGAGTAAGACTTTGGAACCACTTCTCCAGGTAGCAATTTTAAAGTGTCCCACATTGATGCGTTGCTCACAACAGCCTTTCTAGCACGTATGAACTATAGCAGAGAATACAACCATAAATCATCAACCTAACATTCATTGTTTGAGCCTTTTCTTCTTTTTACAAGTCTAAGTCAAAATCAGATTGTCAAAATCAGATTATCAAAATATACTACTTACTTGACCACTTCTGAGCTTCACTCCAACGGCTCTGTCATTTTCAACAACAATGTTATCAACATGGCTTTGGAGAGAAATACGTCCACCAAATTTCTCAAGTCCTCGTACAAGAGCATCAACAATAGCTGCACTTCCATGAATGGGATACTCGAGACAGCATCCCGGTTTGTACCATTCTGCAAACATGTAAACCTGAAAACCAACATGCCATAACGATTGATTATCTCATCTGAGATACACACAGTAGACAGGTTAACAAAGAAAGAATACTATATAGTTATAGTTAGTTGATTTGCAGTTACCAATACCATACCATCTCTGCTGAAAGGATAGCATCAGATTTGACACCAGCAAGCAAGAAAGAGAGTAGGTCAATCCAATTCCTAATAAAAGGGTCTTTGAGTTGCAATCCATCAAGTATTTCAGAGAAAGGTCTAAGGAGTTTGGTAGCACCGAGAGCACCCTGAGGACCCATTTGAAGAAAGGATTTGAAGAGAGAAGGAGCATATCTTGCGGCTGCAGTGGAAAGAACACCCAAATCTCCTCTAATAGAGAGTGGTGGAAGAGCCATTGCGGCCGTAGACAATGGAAGAACAGCATCCTGGACTTGGGCAATCAATCAGAGAAACCAATCACACAAACAATTCATACATTTATTTATTTATTTATTTATATATAAGAAGTGAGAGAGAGAGAGAGAGAGAGAGAGAGAGTTGAGAGGAGAAGTGAGTCTGTATACTACTCACCAAGAGTTTCTTCCATTCTTGTACTGCATTTGGGCCGGCATAGTTGAGGAGGTCTTTGTAGAATTCAGTGGGGCCAATGCGGGATAAGAATTCACCTTCGGGAATGTAGACCATCCAAGAATCATAAGTGGCGCAAGGGAGAGACTCACCCAAAGCATCAAGAACCTGAGCAAGAGGATTGGCCTGAGGGCCCCTTGATTGCAAGCCAGAGAAGAGAGAAGGCCCTGAATCAAACTTGTAGTTTTTGACATCAAAACAATGGGCGGCACCACCGGGGCGATCATGGCTTTCCACCACTAACACATCTTGCTCGTACCTTGCTAGAAGTGATGCACAGCATAGTCCACCAATGCCACTCCCAATCACCACAACATCAGCACCAGCACCAGCTTCTGACTCAACCTTTGAGGAAGAGGAGTTTAGTGCCACAATATTTGACCTCCTCCTCCTATCAGCCACGCTCAGAGGAGGAGGAGGACGACAATATCTGGCAGCATTCGGAAACAAACCAAGTTCCATGGGATGGTTTGTTATTTGCTTCTCAACTTTCAACACCCACTGGCCTCTCTCTCGTCCTTTCATTCTTACCTCGCTCTTTCTATTTTCTTTCTTTCTTTCTTAGTTTCAGTTTTCTAGTTGTTAAATTAGCCACGTCATTACAAACTTCTTTGCTGATATACCTCTTATATATATCCCTCTATAAAAAATAATAGGCATTAATTTATTTTGATTTATTTATGTCTTTAGTCCCTGAAAATTGGAGGTGTTTTTATTTTAATCCCTAGAAATTTTTTTGACCATGATTAATCCTTAATTATTTTGAAAAAAATTTGGTTTTAGTCTATGCTGTTAGGAAAAATCCGTTAACTGCTGATGTGGTTAACGGAATGTCACATCAACATACACGTGTGCAAATATTACGTACTATTACGTGGATGATCTGTACTCGCAGGAGAAAAGGGCCAAAGCCCAATTCATAAAACACATTTGGGTTGGGCTTTGGCCCTTTTGTTCCTGCAGATCCAATCATCCATGTCATCCTACTGGCATGCGGTAGTTGCACACGTGTATGTCAATGTGACGTTTCATTAGCCAGGTCAACGGTTAACAAATTTTTTTTAACGGCAGGGACTAAAACCAAATTTTCAAAACAATTAAGGATGAGTCAAGGTCAAAAAAACTTTCAGGGACCAAAATCAAAACACTTCCAACTTTCAGGGACTAAAGACATAAATAAGCCATTTATTTATCTGTCTGTCTTGCTAACAAATGCTCAAAGGTAGGGCATTTGTTAAGTTTTCTAAACTTAGAAAATTAATCATGAATGTACATTATTTTGTGTCTCGAAAATCTAAAAAAATGCATTTTTCAATTATTATTTACTTCATTTGGCGGCTTATGCACTTGTTAGTATTTGCCTTTATTTATATATTGCTGTAAGACATGGGTCCCGACACTTGGTAAGATTACTCTAATAAAAAATATCACATAAGTTAACATTTATTCTTTTATCGAGAATCTCGAAAAACGCATCTTCCAATACTTTTTATCTTCCGTATATATTTATATACTATCTCCATTATTAAATATAAGATCCTTTTAAAATTTTTATTTTATCTCTATTTATAAGATCATATATCAATTTTTAATGATAATTAATTACTCATTTCCATAAACACTCATATTTATTTAATACATTTTAGATTTTCAATACTATTAATAATGGCAGTTACGAAAATACATATCAAATGTTCACAATTTCTTTTATTTTGTCTCTATTTATAAAGCCATATATCAATTTTTAATGATAAATTAATTACTCATTTCCATAAACACCCATATTTAATTAATACCACTTTTTAAATTTTCAATACTATTAATAATGATAGTTTTGAAAATACATATCAAATGTTCACATTTTCTTTTATTTTGTCTCTATTTATAAAAGCATATATCAATTTTTAATGATCATTAATTACTCATTTCTATAAACACTCATATTTAATTAATACTACTTTTTAAATTTTCAATACTATTAATAATGATATTTTTGAAAATACATATCAAAAGTATTTAATATTTTTTAGATTTTCAATAATATTAATAATGATAGTTTTGAAAATACGTATCAAATGTTTACATTTTCTTTTATTTTGTCTCTATTTACAAGACCATATACCAATTTTTAATGATAATTAATTACTTGTTTCCATCAACATTCATATTTAATTAATACTACTTTTTAGATTTTTTTTATAATATACTTTTTAGATTTTCAATACTACTAATGATGGTAGTTTTGAAAATTCATATCAAATATTCATATTTTCCAATGCCATTAAGTAAATTAGTTCTTTAAAAAAAAAAAAGTAAATTAGCTACCAACATGGGTTGGTACGAATGGTAAGCGGCTCGGTTTTGCTTAAGCAAAGTTTCAAGTTCGATTCTTTGCGTGGATGCAAAAAATTCATGTTGAAAAATCAAGACCTACAAGATAGTACTTGGAAAACTAGATGAAAAAAAAAAGTAAATTAACCCAACTAAATGAATATAAAATCTACTATAAGATGTTAGTCCCCCCGGTCCTATATATAGGTCACATTCTAGAAAGTTTTCTTGGTCCTAATTATAAGTCACTTTATATTTTTTATGCATCATTTATTGATTTTTCTATGTTTTGCCCTTATTAAATGTTTTGACTATCTATGTGTTTTTTGTTGTTCATTAATGAGTGTGAATTTTCCAAGAAAAGTTATGGGGATAAAATTGTAATGTTACAATATATTCTCATAGAATTCATAAAACCAACCACTTTCTTTGATATGTGTAATTCGGTCAAGTGTGCCTATAATAACGACATGAGGGAGTATATATAAGGAAGGAGGGAGTGTATAATTCTACAATGGGAATCGATTATTTTCGGAAAAGAAAGAAATAGTCCAACCACCAAATCTGACTTTTTTCATTTTTTGTTTCAAAATCTGACTTTTTTTCATTTTTTGGTTCAAAATCTGACTTTTTCATTTTTTCTGTGTGATCAACATTGATTTGATTATTCTACCAAAAGCATTAATTTGATTAGTGTTTTTTTTTTTTTTTTTTGAAATAGATTTGATTAATGTTAAAATAAGTAATAGGATCTGATCCAATCCAATGCAACTCTTTCTCTTCCGCTTTTCATACAAGTAGATATAATACGAATATATTTATATTTATAATTATTATTATTATTATTATAATAAAATAATATTTATCAAAAAAAATATTATTATAATTATAATTATAATAATAATAATAAACGTACCGACGTACGTATTATAAATAATAAATAATAAATAATAATAATAATACACGTACAGGTACAACTACCTCAGGTTGGTTGAGCACAGGTATGTATGCATTGACTCCCTCTTTCGAATCATATATATACTAAACATGGCCTAATCTGCTCTGTATGTAATGTTTTTGTTTTTCTCATTCTTGATCTTGGACATGTTTGATACAGGGAAGATGGTAGAAAGTGAGGACAACAGAACTACCAAGGTATAGTTCATGTCTGTTACAAACTAGTTCTGTTATGGACATTAATGCTAATGTTAATTGCGACATTCGCTGAGAGTGAAACCCGATATTAGTTTTCAATGTGGAAGCATTTGGACTAGATCCTGAAGCATTTGGATAATTGGATTTGATCCTCTCTAAATAGTTTAATACTTTCTCTGAAGTGAATGGGCAATCCAGAAACCTGCAAGGAGGATTGGATAATTAGAATGATTTAAAATAGTTCACTGAACAAAGTTTTCTCAAATTTGATTCTTTAAATCCTTGTTAAAGATTATATTTCTAACATTCTTTGTATGCCTGATTTTAACTTCTGCTTTTATGCTTGATTTAAGGTTGACCCAGGGAAACCTGCGGCACTTACATGGCAGCGAAAATTAAACAATGAAGGAAGTACTCCATTAGAAATGAGCTTATATGTAAAAGAGATTATTCATCTGGTAAGCTAATCCCTTTTTTATTGTTTACTTGATGGCATTAATTCCTAATTTGTGCATGTACTCAGCGGATTTGACAGAATTAGCAATACTCAGATCATTCTTTGATTTGATAGGCTCCAATTGGTTATCGTCTATGGCGCCATGGTCGAGAAGAAGCCGCCAAAGGAAGGGTAACCTTGATTTATCCTAATTTAGTTTCCATGTGGTTATGTTTCTTCAACCCTTTTCTACTTTTGTTTAATTCTATCCTTCTTGCAGCGAGGAATGATTGATCCTTTTGCCAAGCGTCATGTAACATCTTGTCATGGTGTTCCTTTAGGTGGTATTGGGTAGGTCTCGAATTTTCTTGTTAGTTTTAATTTCTCTTCTAGTTGCTATAGCCAAAAGATAAGCTCAACATTTTCTACATTAACCAACCTTTTAAATGTTTGAGCCTTTTGTTGGCATCTTGAACTATTTAGGTTAAGAATTTAAGCTTGACATATTACATTTGCATGAAAAAATGCAGTATGCACTATCTTGAACTTATTAGGTTGCTATGAGCAATTTTAGCATGCATGCTAATTGCAGTTAAGTGTAAAAGGTAGTGTAAAATGCTTCATATAATATTTGCTTGATTGAGCATGTCCAGAACATTATTTGACCATTCTGTATGCATTTTTTTTTTTTTTTTGTTATTGAAAAAATTATCTACAGTTCTGGAAGCATCGGAAGAAGTTTTAGAGGTGAATTTCAGCGTTGGCAACTATTGCCTTTGAAATGCGAAGAGAAACCAGTTTTAGCAAATCAGTTTTCTGTAAGTTTTATTCAATCTTTCTGATCAGGAAGATTCCTTTGTTACTAGCTTTGAAGCTTTTGAAAAATCTCCGTGCCCTGACTCTTTCCCTTTGAAGTTTGAAGTTATAAGTTCAAACCACGGATACTACTTAACTCCGACTGTATTACAAATTACTTCCATAACCAATTGTTAAATGAAAAAAAGACATTCATAATTGAGTCCGACTACCTATTTTCTTTACTTCCTACTGGTAATATTATTGTTTGCCTTTTCTGACATCAGGTTTTTGTTTCACGTCCAAATGGTGAAAAATATTCAAGTGTACTGCATCCAGGGAAGCCGGATATATTAAAGTAAGCTCTGTATAGATTGCTTTGTAACTTCACAGTATCATTTTTAATACCAGGATAAATTCTTTGAATTTATATTTTTTTTAACAATTAGTATATGAATTTCATTCAGAGAAAATCCAGCATCAGGAATTGAATCGTGGGATTGGAATATGAGTGGAAACAGTTCCACATATCATGCATTATACCCAAGGGCTTGGACAGTATATGAGGGTAAGATGAGCTAGTTGGCATTATTCAAGTTTCAATTCCAATATGATATTTATCATGAATAACTTTCTTATTTCTCTTCTGTTCAATTGCAGAACCTGACCCAAAACTGACAATAGTTTGTCGTCAGATTTCACCTGTTATACCCCACAATTACAAGGAGAGTAGCTTTCCTGTATCAGTTTTTACTTTCACGGTAGGCAAGGGTCAATTCAATAAAATTTTTTGCTACGATTTTACACATATGAAGGAAACAACAAGCTGTTAATTTGATGGTATGCAGCTGAATAATCTTGGCAAAACAACAGCAGATGTCACCTTGCTTTTCACATGGGCCGTAAGTGATACTTTCGGCTGGCTGTTACTTACATTCTGTTAGTTTTCAATGTTCTATACTTTTGTTGAGGCACTGATTACAAACAATTTGATGTGTGCATTTAGAATTCTGTCGGAGGACTTTCCGAATTTACTGGTCATCACTTTAATTCAAAGCTAAAGTAAGACTTGGTTTATCACTTTATCTTCATTGGGCAGATGTTCCCACTTTATTAAACCCCCCTCCCTTAAGTTGCCTAAAGTTTGTTCTAACATTCAGATATATATTATGACCTGCTAGGATGAATGATGGTGTGCATGGTGTGCTTCTACATCACAAGTAAGTCTGACGTGTTACTATCTTGTTGAGCAAAGGATTTAAAGAAATACTATTTGGGAATTTATCAAGTAATTTAATTGATACAGGACTGAAAATGTGCAATCACCAGTCACATTTGCAATTGCAGCTGAAGAAACTGAATATGTTCATATCTCAGAATGCCCTGCCTTTGTTATATCTGGTGTTTCCAAGGGTATATCGGCTAAGGATATGTGGCATGAAGTTAAAAAGGTTTAGGACCTGCTTTCATGCTTCATACAATATTTCGTAGTTTTACATCGCAAGTACTTGACTTTCCTTTCGTTATTTTCCTTTTACTCTTTGGGTGTCTGAACTTGTGCTTATCAATTATAACAGCAATTAACAGTCGGGTCCCTTTAAACATTAACCTCATAGAATGTTGTAAGCTGAAAGAATTACATATCTTGAACATTATTTGTTAACTTCTCATGCCACTTGTTCATTCTCAAGAATAAAGTTGAAACTTATATGGCCATATGGACATGCATCCTATTTTTGAATAGTGAGATAAAAGTAATCAGCAAAACTCATTCTATGCACAGTTTGATCTTGAGTCAGGCGTCGATGTAGGTTGAATCATCACATGTACTGCCAAATTATGTGTATAGAAATTCAATGTCTTGATCGGTTCTGCAAGGATGACAGGTTGTGGTCCTTTCTGAAGTTTAAAGACTGCCAAGGAATGAAAGTTTTTTATGATGTTCCTGCTAAGATGAGGTTTAATCTCCACTGGTGATGTTTTAAGATAGGGATGTCTGAGTTGATTAAAAGAATAATGCTGGTGCTAATAGTAACACTCTTTTTTGCTTAGATTGCTCTTTGTTTCCGGAAAAATAATGATTCTGGAATTTATGTGTACTTTGTTCTCTGAAGAATCATTCAATGCTGAAATTTAAGAAAAGTGTAACTTGTTTTCTAGCTGATGACAATGCTACCCCCGGGCAGCAAGGCTTAAAAATCAGTTCCTATAGTGATTTTCTTTTTTTTAAAGTTTTTGAAATTATTATGCTGGATGATATTAATTTTTCTTTATGCTAAAATGTTGTCTTTTTAGCATGGGTCATTTGATCATCTCAATTTTGATGAAATGCCCGGGCCGTCAGAACCAGGATCATCCATTGGAGCAGCTATAGCAGCAACTGTGACTATTCCTTCTGATGCTCAACGAATTGTCACATTTTCATTGGCATGGGACTGCCCTGAAGTCAAGTTTCCTGGAGGAAGGACTTATTACAGGTTGGTTGTAAAAAACTTGTATAAGAAGATTTCTTGTTTGAAGACTATCCAAAATTAATGAAACTTGATTGACTTGACAGACGTTACACTAAATTCTATGGTCCTAATGGGGATGCTGCTGCAAAGATTGCACATGATGCTATTATTGGTAGTATTCCGTGCTGAACTACATTACATTTTATATTTTTAAGGCTGGAATGGCATATAAATTTAATATCAAGCATAATAATATTTCATAATTTGGATTTTGGAGACCTAGACTATGAATAGCTTATTTTGTGATTGATAATGGACTTAACAAATTACTGATTCAAACTTCTATGAATTGGTCACATAGGGCATTCCCAATGGGAGGCTCAGATTGAAGATTGGCAAAGACCAATCCTTGAGGACAAGAGACTTCCTGAATGGTGATTTTCAATTTTTTATTCATTGCCTGCTCTGATATCACACATTCTGAAACTTGTAGAGTTCTGTTCTGTGCAGGTACCCAACTACCCTTTTGAATGAGCTTTACTATTTAAATTCTGGAGGGACAATTTGGACCGGTATTTTTATCTCTGTTTATTTATTTTTATTTTTATTTTAAAAACATTATTAGCCTAGCTTATTACCCTAAGCTTGTTTTCCTTTTAAAATCTAGTGAACCTCACATACATGATAGTATGTTATCATCGTCAATTTGTCACCACCATTTTTTTCTCTTGCGCAGACGGATCACCACCGGTGCATAGTTTAGTTAACATAGAAGAAAGGAAATTTTCCCTGGATGGATTCATATCTGATTTAGAAGATATCAATAATTCATCACATCACAATGATACTGCTATTAGCATTCTTGAAAGATTTAGCAAAGTGGCTGAGCAAATACACACTCCGCCTGCATCAAAGTCTGCATATGGAGTAAATCTGCTCCAAGAAGGGGAAGAAAACATTGGTCAATTTCTTTATCTTGAAGGCCTCGAGTATCAAATGTGGAATACATATGATGTACATTTTTACTCATCTTTTTCACTACTCATGCTATTTCCAAAACTTGAACTCAGTATCCAAAGAGACTTTGCTGCAGCAGTAATGATGCATGATCCTGGAAAGATAAAAACTATGGTTGATGGCCGATGGGTACCAAGAAAGGTTCTTGGTGCTGTTCCTCATGATATTGGACTCAATGACCCATGGTTTGAAGTAAACGGCTATAATCTTTATGACACGGATAGGTGGAAAGACTTGAATCCAAAATTTGTTCTCCAGATTTACAGGGATGTGGTTGCGACGGGTGACAAGAAGTTTGCACAAGCTGTTTGGCCGTCCGTTTATGTTGCAATGGCTTATATGGAACAATTTGACAAGGACGGTGATGGAATGATTGAGAATGATGGTTTTCCTGATCAAACATATGACACATGGTCTGTGTCAGGTGTGAGTGCATATAGCGGTGGATTGTGGGTAGCTGCACTTCAAGCAGCATCAGCCTTGGCACATGAAGTTGGTAACAGGGGTTGTCAACGTTATTTTTGGCTTAAGTTTCAAAAAGCAAAAGCTGTATATGAAAAATTATGGAATGGTTCTTACTTCAATTATGATAGCATGGGTGGAACTTCGAGTTCATCCATTCAAGCTGATCAATTAGCTGGACAATGGTCAGTTTTTCTTTATATTTTGAAAACTAGATTTTATTTGTATGTGCTTAATTAGGAAGGACCTTTATGGTTATGATAGCTGGGTGATAGTATATATTCCATTTTGGTGCCCACAGGTATGCTAGAGCAAGTGGTCTTTTGCCAATTGTTGAAGAAAAGAAAGGTAGAAGTGCAATTGAGAAGATTTATAATTATAATGTGATGAAAGTAAAAGAAGGGAGGAGAGGTGCTGTAAATGGAATGTTACCAGATGGAAAAGTAGATATGTCATCAATGCAATCGCGAGAAATATGGTCAGGAGTCACATATGCCTTAGCTGCAACAATGATCCAGGAAGACATGATTGATATGGCATTTCAAACTGCCAGTGGAGTACATGAAGCTGCTTGGTCTAAAGATGGACTAGGGTAAGTAAACTACTATACATTAATACTCTTTTTTTTTTTTGAGGTATATATCTGTTTGTTTCATCAATGAAGATTAACTAGCTAATTAATAAGGTTCTTGGTTAACAGTTACTCTTTCCAAACTCCTGAAGCATGGAGCACTAAAGATGAATATAGATCATTATGTTACATGCGGCCTTTAGCCATATGGGCGATGCAGTGGGAATTATCAAGAGCAAAGCACAGTGGTAGTAGTAAACTCGATATTGATATGGAAGAGAAGGATGAACAAGGTACAATGTTAATGTCTAGATGTCATGCTGGTTTCTCGAAAGTTGCTCACCTTCTAAAGCTAAAGGAGGAGGCACCCTCTAGAGGTCTATTTCAGGTTATATATGATTATACTTGCAAGAGGTTGTGGGTATAAATACTAATAGACATCATTGATGCCTTGTTTTAATTTGCTGAATATTTGTGCTTAAACTACAGCAATATCTGAAATATCTGCAATCTGTTAAAGTCGCGTATAATAATAATAATAATAGACATCGTGCCTTGCCTTGGAGCATTGAGTTGACTCTATCTGTTTATGAGAAATACATCATGGCATCATTTTCACTGATACCAACCAGCCACAATGCCGTGTTCCCCGTACTTTAGTTTACGTATTTCTTATGCGACTTGGGCTGGGTAAAAGCTCCTATTCGTTTTAGTACTTGATTATTATACGAGCAGCTCGTACTAGTATCTAATACAGTCAACAAGGTTGGCATTTTTTTTTTTTTTTGGTTTACATGGGAGTTCTGGGGCTAAAACCCATGACCTGGGGAGGGGGAAATCCTAAGTGTCCCTGCAGCCACCAACTTAGCTGTCTTACGCGGACCAAGGTTGGCAATTTTGTAGCTTAATAAAAGAAGATTCTCTTCCCGGACTTATTTATAAGATATTTTTTTAAAAGGAATTTCTTAATTGGGTCGAAGATAAGAGATCAAAAGAAGTGATTTTTATATAAAAACTAAATATTCAATAATTCAAGTGATAATGAATTTACTTTTCCCATATTTTTTATTACTTCTTCTGTTCCTATTTATCTGTCATATTTCAAACAAAACACACTCTTTAAGACATGCAATCATTACTTAAATTTCCAATACATTAATTATATTTTTTAGCACTGAGCAATTTCTCTCTCTGTAATCATTACTTTTTCTCTAAACAAACGAAACACACCATTTTTCTCTTCGTAATCATTACTTTTTATCCATCGCTTACGAAAATCAATACCCCATTAAATAGGGGTAAACATGAAAAATAACATTTATTACACTCTTAAAATAATTAAAATGACAGATAAAAAGAAACAAAAAACTTCTCCAGAAAAGGACAGTCGAATAAAAACGGATTGTGTATTGTTAACTTCTTATCCTTAAAATATGATATTAAACAAACCCTTTTTAAAATATCTTTATCTTAACTTTACAATATATAAGCATCATTAAATAATTTAGATAAAATATATTCATAATATTTCGACTCTATAATTATTACTCCTTTCATTTATTAAACATATATATTTTTTGACATTAACCTAGATTTTAAGATTGTTTTATACATGGCTGGCTCATTTTAGAAATATGTGGGAAGATGTAAAAAAACGACCTGGAAGTAAGGATGGAGAGAGGAAGACTAACTCCTTATAACCAACTTCTAAGAAAACGCCAAGTGCCGGTGCCAAATGCCAATAGTTAATAAACCCAAGATTTTTCTATGCTAGTATCTATCAACATGAAAATAATTTATATATTTAAATTAAACCATCCACACTTTTCTTTCTTCGTCTTCTGTCTGTCTCTCTTTCTATTAATAACAGAAGAAGACTGTTATTGAATTGAACAAGAGGAGAGAAATGGAAGAGAGGGATCCAGAAGGGATGGTGATGAAAATAGAAGAAGAAGAAGAAGGCAGGGATGATGATGATGATAGTGATATGGATATGAGAGAGCCTCTGCTTCAGCTTGAGAGAGAGAGAGAGAAGAAGAAGAGGAGGAACAACAACACTTCTCAGCTTGCAATAGTGGGTGCGAACGTGTGTCCAATAGAGAGCCTCGATTACGAGATGATCGAGAATGATCTGTTCAAGCAAGACTGGAGATCCAAAACCAAACACGAGATTGCCCAATACGTCTTCCTCAAATGGACCCTCGCCCTTCTCATTGGCTTATCCACCGGCCTCGTTGCCTTCTTCAACAACATCGCCGTCGAGAACATCGCTGGCTTCAAGCTCCTCTTCACCTCCAATCTCATGCTCTCCCATCGCTACCATCACGCCTTCGCTGCCTACGTTGCCTCCAACATGCTCCTCTCCGTTGCCGCCGCCTCCCTCTGCGCCTGCCTCGCCCCTGCCGCTGCCGGCTCCGGCATCCCCGAGGTCAAGGCTTATCTCAACGGCGTCGACGCTCAGGCCATCCTCGCCCCCTCCACCCTCCTTGTCAAGATCTTTGGCTCCATCTTCGGCGTTGCTGCTGGCTTTGTTGTCGGTAAGGAAGGTCCCATGGTCCACACCGGTGCCTGCATTGCTAACTTCCTTGGCCAGGGTGGTTCCAAGAAGTATCGCCTCACCTGGAAATGGCTCAGACATTTTAAAAACGACCGCGATCGTAGGGATTTGGTCACCTGTGGCGCCGCTGCTGGTGTCGCCGGTGCCTTCCGTGCCCCTGTTGGTGGAGTCCTTTTCGCACTTGAAGAAGCCGCTTCATGGTAGTACACCCACCTTTGTTCCTCTATCTATCTAGCTAACTTCACTTTCCCAATATTGATTGCATCAATCAATCAATCATTTCTTTTCATTTTCAGGTGGAGGAGCGCTCTTCTGTGGCGCACTTTCTTTACAACAGCAGTAGTAGCTGTAGTGCTGCGAGTTTTCATACAATTATGCCGGGATGGAAAATGTGGTCTTTTCGGAGAAGGAGGCTTGATCATGTTTGATGTTAACTCTGCACTGCCTGCATATACCACACCTGACCTACTCGTCGTTATATTTCTTGGAGTTATCGGAGGCCTTTTGGGAAGCCTTTACAATTATCTTGTCGATAAGGTCCTTCGCACTTATAGCATCATTAATGAGTATGTCTTAAGGGAACCCTTTATCTTTGGTGTCTTATTGAGCCTTTTGTATGTATTACAAAAACTGGTATTTTTTGCTCTTTCACTTCTATACATGCTGCACAGAGTCAGAGGTACTTGTAGTATATTCGTATATTATTACTTTGAATTGGTGTGCTTCGGAACAAACTGATTCTACTCCTATCTTATAGATATTAACCTGCGAAACACTCAGGAATGCCAGTGGTGTTCTATAAAGTTGCAAGTACCTTTTGATAACTGGATTATTTACAATACAATATACTAGTAATATATTTTTTGATGTTTCACATTATATTATATAATTAAGAATACGAGTTTTCGTTAATTACATCGTCAGTCAAGCTAAACTCTTCTGGGTTTGAATTGTTTTGCTGTTGTTGCTAACTAATGATTATGTATTGCAGGAGAGGTCCTATATTCAAAGTTCTACTCGTCATGATTATCTCCTTTTTGACCTCTTGTTGTTCATTTGGCCTTCCATGGCTATCAAAGTGCGTACCTTGTCCTCCTCATTTGGGGGATCAGTGCCCGACTGTAGGGCGCTCTGGACACTACAAGAATTTTCAGTGTCCACCTAAACACTACAATGACCTCGCCTCTCTCTTTTTCACTACTAATGATGATGCTATACGTAACCTATTTATTGCCGGCTCTGACAAAAGATTTCAGTTTGCTACTCTTCTGATTTTCTTTGTGGCCATATATTTTCTTGGAATCATCACTTATGGCATTGCCATTCCCTCTGGGCTCTTTATTCCTGTCATACTCGCTGGAGCTTCGTATGGGCGTCTTGTAGGGAGTCTAGTAGACTCATTCACCAGTCTTGATGTGGGTTTGTTTGCCCTCCTTGGAGCTGCCTCCTTCCTTGGTGGCACCATGAGGATGACTGTTTCTCTGTGTGTCATACTTCTTGAACTCACCAATAATCTGCTGATGCTCCCACTGGTGATGTTGGTTCTCCTCATTTCCAAGTCCGTGGCTGATTGTTTTAACAAAGGTGTTTATGATCAGATCGTGGAAATGAAAGGGCTGCCTTATATGGAAGCACATGCAGAACCATACATGAGGCAGTTAATTGCAAGTGATGTTGTTTCTGGTCCATTGTTTACATTTTCTGGGATTGAAAAAGTGGGGAATATTGTGCATACTCTAAAGGTCACACGACATCATGGCTTTCCTGTTATTGATGAGCCTCCTTTGTCAGATGCTCCCGAGTTGTGTGGGTTGGTTTTGAGGTCTCATCTGCTTGTACTTCTCAAATACAGGACATTCTCAAAGCAAAGGGGGATGACTGGATCCTCCATTATGAGGAAATTCAAGGCACATGATTTTGCAAAGCCGGGTTCAGGGAAGGGGATCAAGCTGGAGGATTTAGACATTTCTGAGGATGAGATGGAAATGTATGTTGATCTTCATCCGATTACTAATTCATCACCATATACGGTGCTGGAAACAATGTCTCTCGCTAAAGCTGCTGTTCTTTTCCGGGAGCTTGGCCTCAGGCACTTGTTGGTGGTGCCAAAGACACCGGGAGTAAGTCTGTCAAACAGTTTTAGTTCTCTCTCTCTCTCTTTCTCTCTCTTATATACTAGCTTTGCTATTATGAATTATCTTTGTATCTGTTATTTTTAAATTATGGCTTGGAGTAAGTAAATTTCAAGTTACACATTATTTTGCAGAGGCCTCCAATAGTCGGGATACTGACGAGGCATGATTTCATGCCTGAGCATGTGTTGGGACTCTACCCTCATTTGGACCCCCACAAGTAGAGGAATAAATAACTGTCAAGCAGATATTGTGGTGACATTAAATCCCATCAGCTATAGAGCATTCTGGAGTGCTTTTTTATTACTATATTGGGCTGATCAAGGTCTTTACCAGAATCGGCTTGAAGTTCGAGGAGATGTGAGAAAGTACCTAGCATTTTATGAATTTTGTCTGATTGCGTTTGTTATCACCTCTTACTAGTTAGAAGCTTGCATAATCAGAACCTCGAATATTTCAGTAGGGACAAAAATTTCATACTTTTTTTTAAGGTACATATACACATAATAATCAGGGAAACATGAATGATCCTTTCCGTCGGGTTTTACCTTTCAAGCTGTTTTTTATTTGTTGGAAGAATATCTAAAATAGATAGCCTGCTCTATGCTGGAAATATTTTTTGGCAGTGGATTCCAAGCCACAGTACATAATTTGCATTTCAGATCAGTTTTAGCAAAATGTAGGTAATGCGTTCTTTGCTTTATAAGCTATTTCCTAAGCTAGCAAATGCTTTGGATCTCAAATAAATTTAGACAAAAGAAAAGTGTCCAAACGTACCTGGAGCCATTCATAACTTCCAGCTACAGAAATCAGAATATTTAGAAACACTGAAACCATCCCTGAGTTCATCTTCTTCCATTATCAACAAGCATACGTCTTCACAAATTCTTCCTTTTCAAGTAAACATCCCGAGCCCATTTGATCCATTTGTTATCCTCTTTCTGTTATGTGGCTCCCACCTGTGTAGTCATAGTTTTTTCATTCCATAGCTTACAACCGTGCAAATTCAGAACACAACACAATGAGGTAACAGCAAAAGACTATTCTAAACCCCGAGCGTGTGGTTTAGTGGTAGGGATTGATCCACGCTTAAGTAAGGTCAGGTGTTCGAATCCTGCCTTGTGCATGCAGCAGCGTTAAATCTCGGGACCAACTGTCCCACCCATTAGAGGTGCCTACAAGCCAGCGAGGAGATTAGTCACTGCGATCGGCAATGGACACTCCGGACATGGACCCAAAAAAAAAAAAAGAAAACACAATACATACATCCATAACACAATGCAATGCAGATTAATATAGGAAATTGTTTCACTTCGTCACTTCATGGATTTTGATCAACATAGGTTTTTGGTGGAAAGAGAATAAGTAGTGATCTGACATATTTTTCAAAAAAAAAAAAATGACGAGTGGACTAAAAAGAAGAATAGAAAAATGACGATGATCTTCAAAGAAACATCCTTGATATTCATAAGACCTAATGTGACAAAATTGGTCAAAGTCAAGATCAAAAGAGAAATTTATTTAAGGATCTTGTTAACGTTCTAAAAGCATTGGTTAAGAAACATATGAAATTAAAGTTTATATTGAAAATCTAAATTTATATTTTTTTCAAGTTAAAATTATATTTTTACCTTCTCTAAACAATATCCTCAATTATTTAATGTTGAGCACCAAAGTAAAAACATGTTAGGAGTACAAAATTAGGAAAGAAAATGACAGTTTAATTTATTATACTTATGGCAAAACAATATTGTTTTGAGCCACTTATAAGACATCATAACAGTAGGTGTTGAGAGCAGAGATATGAGTGATATTGGTGAATGGGAAGGACTAAATTGGTAATTTGATAAAGTTGCATTGCGGGTGTTGATTATTATACGAAACAATAGAATAGATTAGAGAGAGATATGAGGTGAGGTGAGGTGAGGTGTGTGGGGGAAGTAAGTAAGTAACGTGGCAATTCATTCATTCCGGAGAAGTTGGGGATACAATACAATACGCTGATGGCAGTTGCAGTAAGGTCCTCTTCTTCTTCTTCACTACTTCTTGTGTTGCTGCCTCCTCGCTCTTTCTCTTTCAATATCAATTTCAATTTCAAGAGGAAGCCATCATCCTCATCCATAACATCACCCAACAGCAGCAGAAGAAGAACAAGTAGAATCAACGCGCTGTTTTGGGGATCCAAGAAGGAGAATACCCAGCAACAGCAAGAGCAAGAGCAAGAGCAATTCACTTTCACCTCTACACTGACACTCGCAAAAAATGAAGAGGATTCGGATTCGGATTCGGATTGGGATTGGGATTCAAATTCAAATTCAAAATCAAAAGAGATAAGTGTAAGCAGCGTAGCATCAATATCAGAGATAGCATCGGGTGATTGGGACGCGTGTGCAGAGGAAGCCACTGACTCCTTCAATCCATTTCTATCCCACGCCTTCCTATCTTGCTTAGAGCACTCTCGCTCTGCCGTCAGGGAAACCGGTTGGATGCCACGTCACCTTGTTGCTACTGACAACAACGATAATAATGCCATCCTCGCTGTTGTCCCTCTCTATCTTAAAACGTACTCTTATTCTCTCTCTCTATTATCATTCCATTTACTTTGGGGAGGGTCTTATAAATAGGACCGGAGGGAGTATAATTGATAATTGATAATTGATAATTAATCTATCTATTGAATTCCATTTATAAACTCATCTCATCTGATCTCAGGCATTCTTATGGGGAATTTGTTTTTGATCATTCATGGGCTAATGCTTATTACTCCTACGGCTCTGCTTACTATCCTAAGTTGCAATGCTGCGTTCCCTTCACCCCTGTCACCGGCCCCAGGATCCTCATCCGCAACCTTCCTTTCAAGGACCAACTCTTCCGCATCATTCTCTCCGCCTTGAAGCATCTCACCGCTCACTCCCAAGTTTCCTCCTTGCACGTTACTTTCCCCTCTCAGCATGACTTCCTCAAGTTCACTCATGCTGATGCTCATGCTGATGCTGATGCTGCTGCTTTCCTCCCCAGGATTGGCATGCAGTACCACTGGAAAAACCGTAACTACAACAAGTCTCTCATCTCTTCTCAACTCTTTCTTTCTTTCTTTCTTTGCTTATTTATACCATAACCATCCTCCACAGTCTTACCATCACATTCACATCACTCAACGTATTATTATTATGTTGCCAGTTTTGACGACTTCTTGATGGACATGAAGCAAAGTAAAAGAAAAAATATACGTCAAGAGCGCAAGAAGGTTTGTATTTGCCTCAACCATCTACCATTACTTCATTTCATTTCACTTCATTTGTGCCACTTCTGATTCTTCCAAGTCCTACTGCAACGATGCTTTCTTTTCCTAATTAGGCTACTTACTATATATCAAATGGTGCTGGATTTTAAGCGGTGCCAATGCAGCCTTTGACATGATATTTTCTCTACTTAAACATTATATGACCTCTTTACTGCAGATTTCAGCCCAGAACTTGACTATGAAACGCCTCCGAGGTTATGAAATAAAGGTACTTTGCTTGATGTAGATATTTTAAGATTATCGTTTAATTTATATACTGTTGAAGGAAGATTTATTCTCTTAATATTTAGAGTGGATGCTTAGTCAAAAATTGATATTTCACCATACAACATTCTACTATAGTTTAGGTAGGAAAAGAGATTGTAAAGATTTTGATCATATTCTCTTGGCTTGGATACAAATGATGTGATATGAATACGGTCCAATAATCATAATTATATTAAGGTTAGATGCTCAATCCTAATGAGGAAACAAAAATTTTGAAATATATTGAACATCGACATGATTAGGATTTCTAGCACCTTTTCAAAGAGCAGTAGGGAGACTCAGACAAGTCCATAGTCGGTGAAGGCGTTGGAGCAGGGCTTGGTTCATACTTTAGAGGTGAGGTCTAGCCTTCATAGTGGCTGGAATGATGTGTTCTAGGGTTTGTTTAGACCCTAAAATCAAACCGCTCTGGATACCATATCGAAGAGTAGAATAGAGAGAATTTGTGTCAATTAGTTGACAGAAGATGAATTTTTTTAAAAATATTTTTTAAGGCTAATCTTATTTATCATGTGTAAAAATTAAAATATGTAAATTGGGTTGGTCTTGGTGTTTTTTTTTTTTTTTGTATCCATGTGAGAAGTGTATAATTTTATGCGCCCTTTAAGTATTTCCAATGGGGTATTTCTATTGGGAAAACTTCAGGTTCTGATTCTTTCTATTAGCTATCTCATTGCTTACAAGTTATGTTTATCTATTGGAAGGCAAGGCACTGGGATTCCTTCTATAGCTTTTACCGGAACACAACTGATAACAAGTATGTTTCTTATTTATTCCCAACAAATTTAATACTTCATATTGTGATAAGAGATTTATTTGATAACATTTGAGTGGTTGATGTGTCTATACTTAGTATTGTTGTTGGTATATTTGCAGATGGGGTAGTCCTTACTTGACAAGGGATTTTTTTCATGAGATGGGATCAAAAATGGGAGATCATGTGCTACTGGTTATTGCTGAAGAGGGGGATGAACTGGTTGCAGGAGCCTTAAATCTTATAGGAGGAGATACTTTGTTTGGGCGCCTATGGGGGTGTCAACCACGGACTTACTATCCAAGTTTGCATTTTGAAGCATGTTACTACCAGGTTCAAGCTCCTCATATTCTTTTTGCTCAATTATTTTTAGATAATTATTTTTCATTTTTTGCTAGGCTTTGGTTTTATTGTATGGTTGGCAAATAAGGCTGCAGCTTTTCTTCCACCACATCTTCTTTAGTATAATATAGTATATACTCTCCTTTTTGGCTTCCTAGTTGGAATCAGCTTATGATTTCTGTTTAGGGGGGCAGAGGGCTTCTCTTGAACCTCTGGTTTTTAGCCACACTCCTGCACAATCTACATTCTACCCAATGTTTTAAAGAAGTTTATGTGTAGATTGTTTGGTAGGCATATTTTGTAGGTTGTTTTATCATTTCTCTTTAAAGAAATGAGCTTTGTCTGTTATCTCTATCTTCTTGCTGCTTGCATATGTGTGCAGCAAAGTTAAGCTTGAATTTGAATTTTCTAATTCGTGATCTTTTATTTTGTCAGTGGGTTTACAGTGTTTCTGCAATGGGAAAAATGATTTATTTGCTTTAATTTTGGAGGTTATCTTATCCTTTGCATTTCTGTACCACTTCCTTGTCTCTTGAATACAAGAAGAAATTAACAATTCTGTTTGTCTCTTTTCTCATTAGCATAAAGAAAACTCAGATTTTAGTATGAATCCGGGAAACAAAAGAATATATTGATGATTTGTTTTGGCATGACAGGCAATTGAAGCAGCTATTGAACTCAATCTTAAAACAGTGGAAGCGGGTGCTCAGGGTGAGCATAAGATTCAGCGGGGGTATCTTCCGGTGACAACTTATAGCTGCCATTACCTTGTAGATGAAGAATTTAGAAAGGCTATACAAGACTTTTTAATACGTGAATCTTCTCAGGTATGATTACTTGTCATCAATGTATGTCTTTTAGGTGATGTTTATTTTCATCCATGTTCATTGTCTTACTAAAATAATTTACATCATCTTCTACAGGTTAAGCTTGTTATGAAACTCTTGAATGATTCCGGCCCTTTCAAGGATGGTGTCCTGTGAAACTAAAACTACAAGTCAACACATCTTCCCATGGTTATTTTACTAGTTTGTAAATACTAGGTAGTATATCGTTATTTTTATCATGTAATTATGAGTATTAAATTTCACTAGAAACATCTCTGTACAGTAATATTTGAATCAAACTTGCTATTGGTGCTTGGACGGTAGCTCTGTTAAAGGGCAATTAGTACATACCAATAATTGACTCAATACTAAATTCATTACAATAAAAAATTCCCCACGTTGTATGATGCTACAATCATCCTCTAACCAGGAAGTAATCAATCAATTTTCCATACATTTGTATCCCACCAAGAAAATGGAATATGGTATAGAAGAATTGGATTTCAAGTCGAAATGAAAATAAGAGGGCTTTTTTTATAAAAAAATTTTGAAGTTTAAGTAAATTTTCTATAGTATGAAATATTATTGATTTTCACAAGTCTACGCCATTAAATACTATAGGCTACAAATATAATTAAGTAATATCGGGAAATTGTTTAGGGTTAGTGAGGGTAAAGGGAAAGAAGCAAGGGGGAAAGGGAATACCAATAATGGCCTTTTGGTCCATGAAGATGCGATGCGAGCCAACTCTTGAACAATCAACACTGCTATTCGACTTCTGAAACACAAAGAAACAAAATGAGATTAGAAATTAGAAACAAACGACCACTGCTCTCCTTTTAATTCCTGATTTCCTTCATTGTTGGTTGAAGTTGAAGAAAGAAAAGCAAAGAATATCCCTAAGAATGATAGTGAGAACTCCTCCTCCCTCGAAGAGGCCCCGACCTGATGATGATGATGATGAGCAGCATATGCTCCTGTGCACCTATCAATGCCGTCAAATGGTTAAATCCGAATTCATAGACGCCTTAAGCAGCGCGGAGAATGAAGTTAAAGAGTATCGTTCTAAAATGGAGGCTCTGGAATCGAATCTCCACAAAGTCGAGAGCGACAACAAGAGAGGCGTTGATGAATTGATGTACACCCAACAGGAACTCGCTGCTGCCAAAGCTCGCCAGCATTCTCTCCAACAACAGCTTCTCACCCAACTCTCCGACTCTCAACAACGCTTATCCAAACAACTCCATCTCAACTCTCAGCTTCAAGTATTCTCTTATTATACTCTTATTCTCTTATTCTCTCTCTCTCTCTTTATATGACTAACATTTCATTAGGTTAAGCTTCAAAATGAGACCAACCTTCGCATCCAAGCTCAGAACCTTGCCGCTTCCGCACAAGACAAGGCTACTTCTTTGGAAGCACAGCTACGCCACCTCTCTCACTCCGCTGACACCGATAAAACTCGACTTCATCATGACATTTCTCTCCTCAAATCCCACTCTCACCTCTCTCTTTCTACCTTAACTGCTAATGTACTTCTTCCTTCCTTACTTTCCTTTCCTTTCCTTTCCTTTCCTTTCCATTCATTAATGCATCACTTGTGTCTCTAATTCCTTTCCTCCCTCCTCTGCAGCTTCAACAAATGGAATGCAGGGCTACTAATGCCGAGACCGAATCTCAACTCCTCAAGGAACAACTAGAACATCTCAAGGAACAACTCAATCAGGTTTTGTTTTGACAATCATCATACTTTGTGTTTTCAATTCAATTTAAGCCTCTGAAACTCAGCTGCTTGATACCATTAATATATCTATATATTTGTATTGGCTTCATCTCGCCATGTTTCCCATTTCCAGTGCTTGCACCAGAAGACTGAAGTTGAGAAAAAACTATCAACTTTGTCAACTCAAGATGTTGCTTCCACCAGCAGTAATGTTTTACTCAAGCATTTGCAAGAGGAGCTTCGTAACTATGTATGTTGGCTTTGGCTTTGACTTTTATCTTCAATCTCTATCTCTCTTCTTTTATTATGAATCTAGTTAGTAGTATGAGGTTGCATATATTCATGGCTTGATATGTTGACTAATAATATTAGCACTATCTAGTAAAGTAAGTAGCATGATCACAAATGGAGAGGGGTAATATCATTATTTTATTGAATGGTCTACATATCTAAACTATGAAGAGAAAAAGTTTCTTACTTTATCTTTATTTTAAAAAACAATTTGCCCTAAGAAGATACCAGAAGAGTTCTCGCTGTAAATTTGTTCACATCTAATCTGAATAATGCACCCTGTTTACTTTGACATTTTAGGAATCTGAAGTAAGGGAAGCAAGAAAGCTAAGATCAAGTAATGAGAACGTTGAGCTTTTGAAGGAGAAATTGTTGGAGGAAAAGAACCGCAGGGAATGGGCAGAATTAGAGCTATCAAAATTGCAGGAAGTCCAGCTAAACATGAAAAAGTTAGAGGATCAAATATCATCATGGAGATTTATGATTAAAGATGTACCTGGTGTCTCATGCTTTGAGGACATACCTGTTAAATTTGCAGCTTTACAAAAGTATGCAAGCCGCTAAAGTTTTATTTCCTTGGCTACATAAAAATAAATAAAATTGACTGTTTGTGATGTCAGAGTCATTGTCAGGATTAATAGCTGTGGATTATTCTTTGTATTTTTATTATGGGTTGAAGTTGGATATGACCCCAAGTTACCTTCTTGTTAAAGAGCACTTTGAGGTCATGGAGATTTTGACTTTTTGAGATCTCCTACTAACCTCCCTAGTTAAAATTTTATATCTTCAATGTTCCACATGACACGACCTTTTTCTTTTGGGGTATACATGCTGGTGGAGCGACTAAGTTGTGCTGATGCACGAAGGCATGTGTATTCAATCATATACATGATAATATGCTTCTCTGCTGATGCATGTCATTGTGTTTGCAAATGTCAGTGTATTGAATATTCAATGTGTAAGACCTAGGCAGCATCTCTTCATCTTGAGATTGCTTTTCATTTTTTTTTTGGGTAGCAAAAAAGAGAGATTTCTATGCACCTTTACATGGCGAGCAAGTATATGTTTTCTTTTGATCTTGACATCTTCTATCAATGCAGGGAGATCATTGACAGCATGCGGAAGGAGGGTGAGGGAACTGCTCGCTTGAAACAACTGGAGGTGGCTCTGGATGCCGCCGAGATTAGTAAAAAAACTGCTGAAGCTGAGGCTGTGTTGGCCAAAGAGAGGGCTGAAGTATTAAAGTCAGAGATTAAACAAATTGAATTAATGGTCAGTGTTTGATTTTGCAGTTGGTATGGCACTTTAATAATTGCTGAACACCAGACTTATTCTTTAGATGCTTTATAATGCTTCATGCATTAGTTCCATTGTAATCTTTGGAATTCATGGTGTTAATACCTGATAACTACCCTGGTGAAGAACATGCACATATAGGACTGGTGAAGCAATACTGACAAGGACAGCTTAGTATGGAGTAATTGATAATAAAAATCTGTAGTCATTTGTGTCTGCCATTAATTTCAGTTATGTGCTTTCAGTTACCTTTTCGTTGTCTTGCAGCTAGCTGTTATTACTGAAGAAAGAAACAAGTTAAGAAACCTTTCCAATTTGAAGAATGGTGAAGCTGGGGATGGATCAAAAAGTGGTAACCCTGTTCAGGTTGCATTTCCCCCTGTTTTTGTTATCTTTTAACTTGCAGTAAACACCGATTTAAGTTTCCCACTGAATGGTTGACATCAATTCGTTGCGAAGAAGGTTGGCGTCAATTTAGTCCCCCGGCCACATAAAGTGACATCAAAATTGTCTTTCTGTATACGTATTGTGAGAATTCCTTCAACGGAGCCTTTGGTGGAGGGATTAAATTGATGTTACTGTATATGATTAAAAGACTAAATTAATGTTAGCTTTTGCTATTGATTGACTAAAATGATGTCAACTTTCTTTGGAGGACCAAATATCCTTCTATGAATCGGGGGACTTAAGTAATGATATCTTTGGGTGACTAAAATGGAATTTACTCTTTAACATATCATGTATGCAGGAGCTTGAAACATCTCTTGTGAGGAATGATGATTGTATTAAAGAATTGAAAAGTATGCTACATGAGCAGAGAGCAATTAATAACCGTCAACATGAGGAAATAAATTTACTCAATGAGAAGTTGCATAACGAAGCGAGAAGAGTAAAGTCATTGGAGAGGGAGAGTGACCGGCTACGTTCAGAGATTTCTCTATTAGAGGCAAAGGTTGGTGCTTGGAATTTTTTTTGCAGACACTTAATATGGATATTACGCAGCTGTTCATTTTCATTTCATTTCCCATTCATAAAATCATTAAATTTAAGTCCTTTGTATTTTTAATGACCATCTTTAGTATGAGCATTGATATGGATTTCCTTGTCATGTATTGACCCATTGATTTAAGAATACTGTAAATATTTCTGCTGTTAACCAAACTAAAATCAGGCTGTCCAATATTTTGATTTTCATTTTACTGTTATTTAACACTACACACATTGCTTTTCCTTCTATAGTTAGGTCATGGTGATTTTTCTGCTGCTAATACAAAAGTTCTGCGGATGGTGAATACTCTTACTGTTGATAATGAGGCCAAACAAACCATAGAAGCACTGCAAACTGAGTTGCAAAAAACCAAAGAGAAACTAAAAGCCGTTGAAGAATTGAAGCTTCAATCAGGTATAACCTTGTGGTGACAAAGGATGTAAGGGTCTAATTTTTATTTTTTTTTTTAATTTTTAAAAAGAGTGGGTACTTTGAAGCTTTTAAATGTGGTTTTGCAAATTATAGTATCAAGATAAGTACTGAATCGAAGAGAATGATGCTCCTTAGTTTCTAGCTTTCATTTTACTGTCTTATTTCCTTTTGCAGAACTTCTTCTGTACAGATTAGAATTGTTCCAGTATATATGATAATTATTCATGATGTTAGTATGTTACAGATTAAAAAAAAATGAGGTAGCATTTTGTTTTTGTTCCTCTAGCGGAACATATTTACCACCTGTAATATAATTCCCATTTTGCATCTTTAAGGAGCCTGGTATCAAATTTCTAGCTTCCGCTGAAGAATTCATCCCCATTTACTAGTCCGATTACCATATTCTTCTTTATCACTTGTCATTTTATGTTGTTGAAGATTGAGGGCTCATTTTGAACTATCAATGATAATTGAGAATTTGTCAA
Source organism: Crotalaria pallida (assembly GCA_037953625.1). Classification (NCBI taxonomy): domain Eukaryota; kingdom Viridiplantae; phylum Streptophyta; class Magnoliopsida; order Fabales; family Fabaceae; genus Crotalaria; species Crotalaria pallida. Next base: position 188,429,245 of record CM075649.1, on the reverse strand, counting down.
ACTGAAAGGCGTGTTTTAAGGCCTCAAGGGTTGTCCAAAGCTTCTTGTATTGTCTTGTTTACCCTTGAATAAGAATGTTGCCAAATGTGTGTTTCCTGATTACTATTAACTGTTTAGGAGAAGCTGTAAACCTGGTAGATAGCCACATATCAGATAAGATACTGCAATTAAAAGAGCAAATTGCAACACTTGAGAAGCGAGAAGAAAGGTGAGTGTTTGATGTTTATAACTTGCTAACTTCATTACTTTATGTGTTTATCATTATTGAGATGATTGTTGAATAACAGAAATATTAAAATATCAACAGATACAAGACAGTGTTTGCAGACCGAATTTCAGTCTTCCGGAGGGCATGCTGTGAGCTATTTGGTTACAAGGTTGATATAATGCTGATCTAATTTTATTGCAATCATTTAAATGCAATCTTTTTATGTAAATTGGAAGTGTTTTGCACCAAATGGTGCTGCCTCCTTTTCATTTTTGGATGATCAGATAATCATCTATACCTTTGCTTTTATAACACCGGCATACAGATATGTGTGCATTTGTGTGTGTGTAATTTGGTACAGGGAAACCTGAATGCATATTTGATTTTTATATTTTCAAATAATATTATACTTATGCCATAAGGTGGTTTCTACAACACATTGCTTATAGTTGAGTTGGGTATTTCTATACATACAATAGTTAAGGAATCAATAACTCACATAAACACTTTTGTGGCTATTAGACATTTAGTCAATGGTTCTGCATGCCAGAGGTTTGTCATTTTCTCTCTCCATGAAATTGAATCTTGAGCATTTTCTGATTTTTTTTTCTTTCCACACTGGAGAAAGCAGACAGTTGATTCTTTGACAATTTATTTATCTTTATGATTACACTTAGATGCTTCTATGTTTGATGATAACTATATTGGCAGATTGTGATGGATGAACATCAGCGATCAAATGGAATCCCGGTGACACGATTTACCTTGCAATCAATTTATGCGCAGAGTGATGACGAGAAGCTTGAATTTGAATATGAATCAGGGAATACTAATATTTTGGTAAGATGTTGGATTCTGTACTGAATTAAATAATGAAGAATGCTGATTTTACTTAGTTTTATTATACAGCTCATTTTGGGTTGATATTGAAGATTAAATGATGATTTTCTTCCATGTTCCAATGGATAGTTTGGGCCTTCTGATAATTCAAAAATAAAAATCAGAGAAAATATGTTCTGATGTTGTTTTCACAACGATGGTAAGAAAAGATGCTGAAATGCTTTCTCTATTTTCATTATTTCATAACAGATTAATCATTACACATCTCAGCCTGAGGTATCCCATCAGGTAAGGAAGTTAAAATATCGTTGTAATATTTTTCAATAAATGCATCTGATAAATAATTAGGATCTTCAACTCTCATTTCTCTGGTCTCGTGTGTAAATATGATCTGCTGATTTATAACTCACGGTTACGTACTGAATCTGGCCTTATCAGCAAAACCAAACCTTATACTATATATTTTATTTTTAACAGCCAATAATTTCATGTGAAATTGTATCTTATTCCAGAAATAGCACATTTTCTGTTCATCACTTCGCTGTAGAAAAGGAAAATATACTCTAAATAATTTAGTGATTGATTAATTATTTAACTAGATTAACTCTAACTATTAAATATGGTTTTTAGAAGATTTTATACAGCAAAATGTGTGCATAAGTTACACAGCTCTTCTCATTTCTGATATTTCATGTATTGTTAAAAGGATTTGATATAGTTGTGTGATTTATAATACGTTCTCAGGTTGAGATATTTGTTCGGAAGATGAATTCAATTCCCGCTTTCACAGCCAACATAACGGTGGAGTCCTTCAATAGAAGAACCTTGTCCTAAATTCAACCAACTTATATAGGCTGTATATATAAGATATTTCTCGAGGCAACTACCAGTTATGTTTGGTATTTGGCTTCTTCATCTTCATCTTATGGATGCTACTGGTAAAGTAGTAGCAAGGGCATCAGCTATGACTGGATACGTTTTGCAATTTGACATCAGTCCTTGATGGATGGCTTGGACTTGAAAGCTATCACATTTTTCTTTTTTAATGAATGAGAAATTTGGGCCATACTGATACTGAGGTGTGTGTGTGTGTGTATATATGGCTGTCGTCTGTCACATTGTTGGTTCTTCAAATTATGTTATTTGGCATCTCTATGTTCTAATTCTTCCAATTAGGAAAAAAAAAAAATCTTATTTTAGTCCCCATGTTTTTTTAATCTCCATTTCAGTTTTTCACGGATTAATTTTGTAATCTAGTTTCTCATGGATCAAAATTTGCATCAATTGTCCATGAGACAAATTGGAAATGAATTTTGATGCGACTATATTGAGACAAATATTGATGACTGGGTGATTTAATTGTAAAATACGTTATATGAACTAAATTTAGAGTGCTGCAGTGAAAATTTGATTCCTTCCATAGTATTTATCTCGAGTTTTGTTGAGGCAAAGGTTGGTTAAAGGCTGGTTTTTTTTAATCAGCAAAGAAAAATTTTATTCGTAATGGAGCATAAGAAATACTCCGCCTCAATCCGGCTTATACCATGTCCAGATCTAGCAATGATTCAAACATGCCACAGGATTTGGGTCCCATTGGAACCATGTATGTAAAAACTCAAAAGTTAAATGTAAACTTGTACTTTACATTTAATCTACATGTGGCAAAATAAAATGTAGCTAGTAAAATTCTCAATCAATTTCTAGAAATAGTAAGATTGTATGAAAGTGGTAACTAGACTAACACTCCACCTTTGTATTACGGGATCTTGGCAACAATTTTTCCTCCTATTGTTTGATGCATGTATAGCTGAAGCTTTTATTAGTTTCTTGTTTAATTATTAGTATTTTCCTTTCTATTATGCAACCTCACCTCTTCACACAATTATTATTTTACTCTTTACTTTCTTGTTGTTATGATAATCCTTAGCAATTCTTATGTTTATGCTATAAATCTAATCAGCATCCCACCCACGTTTTGGGAGTTTATATTTTTACCACGGTATGCCATCTAGTCGAGGCAAGAGGTGCTAACTTACGACATGTTTGCTTTCACGTTTGCTTTCCGCGTTTGCTTGAAAGCTCCAAATTGGAGCTATGATAAAACACGCATTTTGAGCGGCGCAAACGCTTTACCAAACGGACACTTAGTTCTTTTACCCAGTATCTCAACATATTTTTATTCTTATGTTATATTAAGTATGTGTTTGGTATAATCGGTAAGATGTGATTATGATTATTTTTTGTGATTATAATATTTTTTTTGAGGTTTACGATTATAATTTTAATCTGTTTATGTTTAGGTATTTTAGCTGAAAAATGAATTTAAGTTGATTTGTTTTGTTTGGATAATATAAAGAAAATTATTTTTTATTGAATAAATTATCAAAAAGAGTATGAAGTGATAGAGGTGAGCGTGGGACGGGTTTGGCGTGACCGTCACCCGACACGTAAATATTAATATGGTCAATTTTTAAACTCGTACCCGTTCCTGAACCCGAAAAAACCCGAATATATGTGGGTCTAAATAAGACGGATCAAGATGAGGATGAGTTCGAGTTAACCCAGGACAAGAATCACAAGCCTAAAAGTGAGATCAAAGTAAAGCAAATCATTGCAAGATACTAAGTTTCGATGTTTTAAAAAAAAAACTATGCTAATTTTAGATTCAAGATTTCACTTACTGCTACAAAAAATAATTAAACTAAGGAAATATTGTTTACAAAATGTCATTTATATAATATCGAACAACAAAGATAAGAAAATATAACTTTTGATAGTAAAGTTAAGTAATAAAGTGTCACTTAATAAATAAATAAAAAGTAATTAAATTGCTAAGTTAGAAATGAAGTCATTTAATATATAATGTATTGTATAAATATATAATATAAAAATAAAATAAAAACATGTTTACAACATTAATGTATATAAAAAAAATGTTTGCATATATCGGGTTGGGTCGGTGACCTTGAGTCAAACCAGAACCCGACCCGTACCCGGTGTCGGGTAGCTTTTTTGGACCGAATCCGTCTCCTTTTGACACATGAGACCAGGTCCAACTCGACCCGAAACAACCGGGTCCGGTCCGGATCATCGGGTCAGTCCGGGTCCTGCACGCCCCTATGAAGTGATAAGAGTAGAATAAGAAAATTACATGGGTCAAAAAAATTATCTCGAGCTGTTACAAGGAAACTTTTAGATTTTAACTATTTTTTCAAGAATATAATGTAAGATTATAATCTGCATTGACAAACAAACATGTTAAATTATGATTATTCTGAAAAAACAATCAAAATTATAATCTTAAGCAAAAACAAAGGGGAAATTATTTTGCCACCCCATAATCTACTAATGTCACTCCAATACTATAATTTATTCATTTTGTGCCATTTAAAAAAAAAACTACTTTTAAACGGGTCGTAGGGGTTGCTCACGAACTACGGTCGTAAATTCCCCTTACGACCCGTTCAAAAATTCAATAATGTATATAAAAAACTGAGTCGTAAGGAGGTGTTACGACCTGCAGGTTGTAGGGGTTGCTTACAACCCAATAAAAAACTGAGTTTTTGAACGGGTCGTAAGGGGGTGCAACGACTTGCAGGTCGAAGCAACCCCTACAACCTGACAGCTACGGAAAACTGCATATCCATTCCGTTGCTGAGCTCTAGCAAACTACGGATTAGCAACAGAACCGCTACAAACACGTGCGTAACTGTGGAAATGGCTTTCGTTGCCATTTGTTGCACTTACCCCTTCATATTATTGATCAACAACACAATTCAACTCCAATCTGAATTCTTGCTTTACTCCCTAGCAATGCCTCGTAGTCGTAGAGAGGTTTCATTTCATTTTCTGAACTTGTATTTTAACTTGCACCTATATTATATATATCTACTTGGCTCATATTAGTTTTATAATTTTTCTATGTTCAACAGAAGACATTGACATAAACTATTCTAAATGAAAATTCATGCCTTCATTGAACCTTTCTTTTTGATTTTGTTAAATATTTGTTTGCAGTAATCTCATATTGAAAATAAAAAATCAATCCACAAGTTTGCTAGAAATTAGCAATGGAATGGATATGCAATTTTCCGTAGCTGTCAGGTCGTAGCACCCCCTTACGACCCGTTCAAAAACTCAGTTTTTGATTGGGTCGTAAGGGGGTGTTACGACCGTAGGTTGTGAGCAATCCCTACGACCCGTGTAAAATTAGTTTTTTTTTTAAAGGGTACAAAGGGAATAAATTATAGTATTGGGGTGACGTTAGTAGCACATGGGATGGCAAAATAATTTGGCAATTAGTCCACAAACCCCCTTTTTATCCCCCAAACCCCATTTTAAAAGAGAAATGTCCATATTGCCCTTTAGTATTCAAAAAAAAAAGAAGAAAGAAAGAAACCCCTAAAACCAAAACCTCAAACCCCAAACCCCAATATCCAAAACCCCAAACCCTAATACCCCAAACCCCAATATCCAAAACCCCAAAACCCTTTCACCATCTCACAAACCCCTATTTCTTCTTCTACCATCAAATCTCCTTCACTCAAAAAAAAAAAAAAACCTCCAAAAAGACAAGTTTTTTTTCTCCTTCACGTTCAAAATGAGTACCAATGGACGTTCCATACTTGTACGTTGAAGGTAAAATTCATGTCTTTTATTTTTTTTACGCTACTGTGCAAATTCTGACAATACAATTTCGGAATTTTTTTATATTCCGACACGTGTATGTCAGAAATTTTTAGGTAATTTTTTTAAAGAGTTCGGAATTTTTTCTAATGATAAAAAAATAAAACACTGTATAAATTTCCGACACTGGTTCGTCGGAATTTTATAGCGTCAGAATTAAAAAAAAACACTAACAACGAAGAGAAGACAAATGAGTTTGCTTAAAATATAACAAATGAACCAAAAAACTACTAAAAAATGAAAATCTAATTTCAAACAGCCTATTAATCATCTAACCTAAACCCTAAACGAAAAAACCCAAAAGAAAAAAAAGAAGAGGAAAGTGAAGGAGGTGGCGGCAGCAGTGAGAAGAACGGCGGTGAGAGTTGAACGGTGAGGAAGGAGGGAATGTGAAGGAGGAGGAAGAAGAATGTGAGGAAGGAAGGAGAGAGTTGAAACGGTTTTGGTACGTGGAGTGTGGGGTTTGTGAAATGAAAAGGAATGGAGTATAATGTGGGATTTGGGGGATAAAAATGAGGTTTGAGGACTAATTCCCAAATAATTTCCGAGTAGTAGATTATGAACCCAGTTAATATCCCCAAACCCCAAATTTACTAGTGAAAAGACAAACATACCCTTCAGAGTTTTTAAAACAAAAGCCCTCTTTTCTTCTCCCTCATCTCACTTATGTTCCTCTTCTTCAAGACCAAGGGTTCCACATCTGGTCAGCATGTTCTTTTCCATTGGAATTCTTTTGCGTTAATTTCTGGATTTGGGGGAAACAAGGAGCCCAATGGAATTGTTTGAGGCAATTAGTCAGAGCAAATCAAAGGAACAAGTGGGATGCAGCGAGCTATTGAACTTCAAGGAAGAAGGCTGATGAATCTGCACCTTCCAAACTTCAAGAACAATCCCATTCACCATGGTGCTTCTTTGCCCATATCACAACTTCATGGTTATATTAGCAATCCTGGTTTTACCTCTGATAATGTAATGGAGATATCACAGGTTAATGGATTTTTCTTTCCGAGATCTGATGGTCGGAAATTTTGGTGAATTTCCGAGACTCCGAGTCGGAAAAGTGTTTTCCGAGATTGGAGGGTCGGAAAACGTACATGCAGTAAAAAAAAAAAAAGAAAACGAACCTCACTGCTCACCAACGCGATCACCACTCCACTGATGCACCGAAACTTCGACGTTGATGAAAGTAGATGCCAAAAAATATCACTTTCTAATAAGGGAAAGGAAGAAGTTGACAACTCAAAGAGAGGAAGTGGTTTTTTTTTTTTTTTTTTTTGAGAAACAAGGAATAGTAACTTTCCATATTTGGTAAAAAGGAGTTTGGGGATAATTATTGGGGTTTGTATTTCAATAATTTTTTAATTTAGACATTTTAGTCTTTTCACTTGTAAATTTGGGGTTTGGGGATATTAAGGTGGGTTCATAATCTATAACTCATAATTTCCCAAAACAGAAGAGAGATGAGGAGGCCAAAATGGGCTGGGCTTGAGTGATGGAAGCCCAATGAGAGATGAGGGGAGGGTTTGAGTTGTTAGCTAGAGTCTTTTTCTTTTAATCTTTTAATAATAAATAATGAATAATGAATAATAATCCCAATCAAATGAAATCGAAGTAGTTGTTGCTGTTGTTGTTGTTGTTGTATTGAATTGATTGGAAACGCAGAAGCAGAGAGAGAGAGAGAGAGAGAGGAAGAAGAGAAGAGAAGAGAAGAGAAGAGAAGAGATGGAAGGCGGTGGGGGTGAAGAAGAAGTAAGCATAGAGGAGCTTGCCTCCAATCTCTCAATCTACAAAGATCAACTTCACCAGGTTTCGTTTCTTTTCTTTTCTTGCTTCCTTCTCTCTCTCTCTCTCTCTACACTCACTTCTATTCTATTCAATTCAATCCAACACTCTTATTATTATTATTAGGGTTTATATTTCTCTTAATATTATTATTATTATTATTGTCAGGTGAGACAACTTTTAAACGACGGTCAATCCGCCAATTCCGAATATGTGGACATGGAAAGGGAGCTTACCGAGGTTGGTTGTTTCGTTACTCTCTTCTCTCTTTCTCTTTCTCTTTCTCTTTCTCTTTCTCTCTGTGTGTCTCATACTTGATACTACTAGTTGTTGTTGTTGTTCTCCTCCTTTAACATTCATTCTGATTAGTATTTGTTACCTGCTACCACCTACCAATACCTCATAATCATAATCATAATCATAATCATAGGACCACCATTGTAAGCCACCTCCTCTCTTTCCCGCTTTCTTACATTTTTCATCTACTATTTTATATTATTATTATTATTATTATTATTATACTGTAACATAGAGTATTAGTAGTAATTTAAAAGGTGACCATATAGGGAGTATTTTATTTCCAGCTGCTCTATCTAGTACTGCTCTTAGTGAATAAAATATCATTTCAAATTGCAGACCCTATTCTGTCTGTGCAGGTGTGCTCTCTGTCATCATCTCCACCATGCTTTGCTTTCTCCCCTCTCCTCTCAACACCCACCCACCCACCCACCTGACATGTTCACACTTACATTCTAAGTTATATTCTCACATTAATCATCATTTTATCTAAACTAGTGGAGTATTTGTTTTCATTGAACTCGGAATGTGGCCTAATATTGTGTGTCTCAGGTCATTGCTTTGACCGAAGAACTCCTTGCAACTGCTAGGCAAAATGAAATGTCTGCTCCAAATGCTACTGCAACTCCAAGTTTGTCAAACCATAAGGAGGAGAATGAAGTGGTACGTGCGATCCTCACTATCCTGATTTCACATTCATGTTTACTTCTACAGCGTGCAGAATATATCCTATTACCAGTATTGTTTATGTGCTTAACATCCTCCGCCCATGCTGCGATAGACTTGACCTGCTGCTCCGTCATTTTTTAAATGAAGCAATCATGTCCATTTTAGTTATGCATCAGCATTGGTATAGACATGTTAGAACCGTTCAGATGACAATTTGTGAGATCTATACTACTGTTAACCAATTACTACCCTGCATTGCCTTACACTACCATACAACTCTCTGGTCTAAACTGATTTAATGTGTTGCCTTTGATAATTGATGAAATTATAATTTGGCATAAGTTGTAGTGACTAGAGAGAAAACAGAGAAATTGAATTCTGATTTTATCATTCACCACTGAAAACAGTTACAGAGTAATTACTTACAGGGTAGCCAATACAGCTGGACTCCTAACTGACTAGCCATCTCAATCTGACTTGGCATGAGACCTTACAATGATTGACTAGCAGTCTATACACTCGCTACTTCAAGTTACTCTAATATTCATTAATAACTCAATGTTATTTCTCACTTTCAGGAGCCTGAAAGTAGCTCTGATCATCAAGGAAAATTTCCTGTTGGCACTAAAGTTCAGGCAGTTTGGAGTGAAGACGGGGAGTGGTTTGTCAAGCAATGATTTTCCTTCTAGTTTTCAATCAGTGCCTTTGTATTTTAGTTTCCTTTTCGCTTACTTATGTTTAATTTTGTGTTATGAATGTTCAGGTATGATGCAACAATTGAGGCTTATACACCCAATGGTTACTATGTTTCCTATGACAATTGGGGTAATAAAGAAGAGGTATGGTTTCTGAAACTACTTGATACATTCTTGATCTCTAATCCTAGTATAGAATCTAATTTTGTCACTGCATAAGTTTTTTCTCTGAATTCTCAATTCCTGCTTGATTTATGAGGTAAACTTGCTTTGTCCTGCCGTTAAGAAAATGGGGGGAGGGATTAGGTTCTAATGGAAGTTTGATTTCTTGTTTGGTGGAGGATCTGTCTTTAACATTGCTCATGGTTGTATCTTTTATATATACCATTTATCGTTTATATAAAGTAACTCCCAGTTGCTATTTTACCATAACAATTAGTAATTAAGGAAACAAAAATTGTTTTGCACTAAAATCTTGGATGTGCACAGAACAGAGAACTTGAACAAGGAATTATGTAATTCAATTTGATCATCAACATCCCTTATACTGTCGAAATGATTTATTGCTAATGTACTGTGTCATTGCATCTTGCTTCTTTTTAGCATTATAGGGCATGTATGCATGATTTAGCTGCTTCTCAAACTCTTGACAAATTTTTCTGTACATAATTAATCGTTATTACATCATGCTATAGTTTTTATTTTAATCATGTAATCTGTGTGCCATCATGTTTATTCCTATGTTGTTTTGCAGTACATTGTTGAATAGGGAATAATGAGGTTTGTTAATTTTCATTGTAGAAGTTTCAAGTTGCCTTAAAAATGTTTTTGACCTATGAAAATAAAATACCTTTTGGTTTTGGTCCCTCTATTTTTATTTTTTAGCTATGGTCCTTGCTTTTCAAAAACAAAAGGTTATAGGCTCTGCTGATAGTGAGGCTTCGTTTAGAGCATACGCATCACTGGAATCACTTTCACATGGCATCACTGAGTGGGAAGTCCATTTGCCACATTACGCAGAAGCTCACTAATGGCAGGGTCTAAATTCAATATTTGTCAATTTTAAATGTTTCCCGATCATAAAATGTGTTAGCAGCATATAGGTCATCAAGACAAACTCATCACGCATAATCTAAAGCAATGAGTTGATGGTGCTTGCTTATTACAGGTGGATCCTGCCAATGTAAGGCCAATTCAAGAAGGTACTGTTGATGCTTTGTTAGAAGCTGAGCGAGTTGCTGAGGCTACAAAGCAGGCTATCAAACGTAAAATTGCACAGGCTGCATCTATTGATTTTCAATCGCGAAGTTTGCCTGCAAAGCTTCGTATAGAGCCTGATGACCCTGAGGATGTGGTGAGTTGTTCTGGAAAATTTTCATTTCTTCCCCATTAAATTTATTAATTTCTTTATAGGAGATGTTATCGTCAATGCTCAATGATAAAACTCTTTGTACGTCCTTTTGTCAAAGAAATAAAAATTGAGTATCTGTTTATCTGAAAACTGAAGTGCTTGTTGTTAGTGGGATTCTGAAAATGTTTTAGTTTTACCCAAGTTTATCTGCCACTTAGATAGGATGTTATCCATCATATGTTTGCTAACTCTATGATTACAGAAAACTGCCAAACGAAAGAAAATACATGCCTTTAAGTCAAAGATGCGGATAGAACAACTTGAAGTCACACAAAATAAACGGCAAAATGCTTGGCAGCAGTTTCAGTCAACCAAAGGGAAGACAAAGAAGGTACTACTATTTTTCTTCTCATTATTTTTTTATTTTTTAGTTTTAAGATGTTTTATTGTTTATCATAGCCTCTTAGATTCCCTCGTACCTTTGGTGCCTTTTGATATTTCTCACTAAAAAGTTAACATCCTAACTTTAGTGGATATTTATATTTGTGTTCTTTATACATTGGAACTGTTAACTCTGCTGAAAATTGTTTCTGTATACAATGTTCTGCGTTTTCTGATACATGAATACATTTTTTCTTTACCGACAGATTGGTTTCTTCTCTGGAAGAAAGCGGGAGAGTATTTTCAAATCTCCAGATGATCCCCAGGGAAAGGTTGGTGTGACTGGAAGTGGGAAAGGTTTGACCGAGTTTCAGAAGAGAGAAAAACATTTTCATCTCAAGGATGGGACGGTTGAAAATGAAGAATAGGTTATATAGCTTTTAGCTTTACCGTTGTATGTAACATGTACTTGAAGCCTTTCACTTTAGATGCCAAACCAGACGATGCCTATGTTTATCATGTGAAATGCTTTGAAACTTTTGTAAGATCATGGTTTTTGCCCCTTTTAATTAACCTCCTTAGAGCATGTTGGGATAGAGACAGTATTTGAAGATGGGAATGTATTTCTTGCAAGTAATTCAGATGATTTAGTACTCATTTGATTATTATGCTATAGTTTCAACCATCTCCCTTCCTCCTCTTACTGCATCTCCTTACAATCCGAGTGACATCATTAAAGTGATAAATGACGATTGTTTGGACGGAGGAAACAAGATATTTATGCAATTAATCCAACATTAGGAGGTTGTTGTCAAGGAAGAGTGATGAATAATGAGGATGGTTTGGACGGAGGAAGGAGTTGCAAATTGCAATGCATGTTGGTGAGCCGCCAAAAGGGATGTGCGGCTTTTTATTATTGTTGGTAGGCTGCCAACTGCTAACTTAACTCAAATTGTGACCTCAAGAATTGTTGGTGTGGATGTGGATGTGTATGTGGATATGGATGACTTGCTCACTTATTCTGCCTACCTTCCAACCGTCCCCATGTAAATAAAAAATATATTATTCATAATTTTAAATACTCCTGTCAAACAAGATTTTCCAAAAAAATATCAAACAATAAGTTTCTTTGAAAATAGTTAATCCAACGCTTCTTTCTTTAACGTGTAACGTAATTTAAGATTATGCATAAAGATTATAAGATGGTCAAACTTTGTCCGATAAACTTGTAACGTAATTATAAGATGGTCCCCATATAAGATGGTCGAAAATAGAATTCTAATTCCAATTACACAATAAAACACAAAAATTCAAATTTTAAATTTCAATTCCAATTCCAATTCCATGCAGAATTTCACATGCGAAAAGACCCTAAAAATAAAAGTTTATTTGTGTCTTTAGTCCCTGAGAGTTGAAGGTGTTTTGATTTTAGTCCCTATAAGTTTTTTTGACTTTGATTAATCCTTAATTATTTTGAAAATTTGGTTTTAATCCATGTTGTTAGGAAAAATCCGTTAATTGCTGATGTGGCTAACGAAATGTCACTTCAACGTACACGTGTGCAAGTATTGTATACTATCAATACGATGATGTGGATGATCTGGACCCGCAAGAACAAAAGGGCCAAAGCCCAATTCACAAACACATTTGGGTTTGGGTTTGGCCCTTTTTGCTCCTGCGGGCCCGGATAATCCAAGTTATCATACTGGTCGCACGCGGTACTTGCACACGTGTATATCAATGAGGCGTTCCATTAATCACGTCAGCAGTTAACGAATTTTTTCTAACACCATGGATTAAAACTAAATTTTCAAAATAATTGAGGATAAGTCAAGGTCAAAAAACTTTCAGAAACCAAAATCAAAATACTCTCAACTTTCAGGGACTAAAGATATAAATAAGCCAAAAATAAATAGGCTTATTTATGCTTTTGGTCCCTAAAAGTTCAGCGTGTTTTGGTTTTAGTCTCTATAAGTTATTTTGACCGGGACTGGTCCTTAATTTTTCAAAGATTTTGGTTTTGATACACTCCATAATGAAAAAAAACTGTTATGTGCTGTTGCGGCTAGCGGAACACCATATCAGCAGTCACGTAGCGTGAGGAAACGCCAAATAAGTGATATGACGTGGATGATACAAATCCATGGACACAAAATGGTCCCATACGCAAAATGGCCTCATATGTAGAATTTTGCGTTTATGGACATGAATCATCCATGTCACAATACTTATTTGGCGTAATCTCACACCACGTAGCTGTTGGTGTGAGGTTTCCGTTAGAGGTGGCAATTCGTGCTACCCGGTCGTGCTCATGTCTGCCCGGTTCGGGTTCGGGCTTTGACCGTGTCGTGCCCAAAATGCACGGGTTAAAATCGTGCTTCAAAAATGGTCTAAGCCCACATCGTGCGTGTTTCGTGCTTTTGCGTTCTACCAAACAAACATTTAAAATATATATACACACACGTATGATAATTTGTAATAATACTAATTATATGTATTAAATGACGTATACTTATTAGAAAAATACCAAATAAACATTGTATAATGTAGTGGATTAGTAGATTAATTTTTTTTTTCCGGTTTCAGAAAAAACTTTAGCAAATTAAAAATAAAAATAAATAAAATAAAATAAATCAGGTTGACGTGTCGTGTCGTGTTAGTCCGGCAAAAGCCCGGTCGTGTTTCGTGTTTTTGCGAACCGTGCTAAAAAAGCACGTATATAATTCATGCTCTAAAATTGTTGCCCAAGCCCGGTATTTTGCCGTGCTCATTCGGGCCGGGTCGTGCTTTTTTGTCGGCTCGAGCTTTCGTTAACCACGTCAACAAATAATTGATTTTTTCTAACACCAAAGACTAAAACCAAATTTTCAAAACAATTAAGGGATAGTGAAGGTCAAAATACTTTCAGGAATAAAAATCAAAACAATCTAATTTTCATTTTCATGGAACAGAGATATAAATAAGACAAAAATAAATATAAATGAATAGGGGAAACACATGTTTGAGAAGAAGATAGCAGCAGGAAGGCAGGTACGTAGATAAAAGAAACATCGGTAATAACGGTGGTGGATTCATAAGGGGGAGTGAGAGAGAGAGAGAGAGACAGGTGGAGGTGGGTACATCCGTTGGATTAAGGAAAGCCACCTGTATTTGTGTTGGAGAGTGAGTGAGCGAGCGAGTCCTCCAATTCCAACTTCAACTCATTCTTTGCTTGGATAAAACCTAGGAAGAACTAACATAGTGAGTGTGTATAAGGAAGTGTATGAATCCTCTTCCTCTTTGTTCTTTGTGGTGGTTGTGGTGATTGATGGATAAGATGGGTCGGAATGCGAAGAAGCAATCTCATTCTCATTCTCATTCTCAGGATGCTCGCCGACTCCTATTGGCACGTGAAACGCTGCGTATCAGTGCCAATCTCGCCTCCTCCTCCTCTTCTTCTCCTCTCCTCCTTGATCTTGATCTTGCTGATGCTGATGCTGATGCTGCTGTTAATAATAATAATAATAATAATAATAATGCCTCTCTTCCTCTTTCGCAATCCAAATCCAAATTGATATGCTGCGAGGAAATTGATGGACGCCGATGGAACTATGTGGCTGAGATCAATCATAACAAATTCAAGAGGGATGCGAGCTCTTTCCATCATAATCACAATCACCTTGTGCCTCTGGAGCAAGTGATGTCATTCGTGACGTCATACGTTGTTCCAGAAGGCTTCCCTCACACCGTCTCCCCTTCCTATCTCCCTTACATGTCCTGGCGAGCCCTCAAACACTTCTTCGGCGGCGCCATGGGCGTCTTCACCACCCAGACCCTCCTCTCCTCCCTCGGCCTCGGCCTCTCCCGCTCCTCCTCCTCCCTCCCTCACGCCGCCGTCGCCATCAACTGGATCCTCAAGGACGGTGCTGGCCGCGTTGGCAAGATGCTCTTCGCTCGCCAGGGTAAGAAATTCGACTACGACCTCAAGCAGCTACGCTTCGCCGGCGACCTTCTCATGGAGCTGGGTGCCGGAGTGGAGCTCGCCACCGCCGCCTTCCCCCACCTCTTCCTCCCCCTCGCATGTGCTGCCAATGTTGCAAAGAACGTGGCCGCTGTCACATCCACATCCACAAGGACTCCCATCTACAAGGCCTTTGCTAAAGGAGAAAACATTGGCGATGTCACTGCCAAAGGAGAATGTGTTGGCAACATTGCCGACCTCGTATTTTTCTTTTCTTTTCTTTCTTTCTTATTTCTACTTCACTTCACTACTTGATACTGATACTAATAATAATCTCTTTCTCTATTGCAGCTAGGGACTGGTTTCAGTATCTTCATTTCCAAAAGGAATCCTTCCCTTGTCACTACATTTTCCCTCCTTTCTTGTGGTTATATCCTCAGCTCTTACAGAGAGGTTTCTAATTTCTAATTCCAATTTGGGTTTCGGGTGCTTTGTTTTTCCCTTTTCACTTATGCTTGCTTCTTGCTGCTGCATGAACAATAATAATAATAGGTCAAATCCGTGGTTTTGCAAACACTTAACAGCGCTAGATTCAGTGTGGCAGTAGAATCCTTCCTCAAGACAGGTAGTATTATTTTGTTAACACTGCAAATACTGTATGCTTTTGGCATTTATCATCCAAATACTCCCTCACCTCCATCCACTCTTCTCATTTCTCTACCTGCTGTATACTCACTCACTCACTTCCATGTATACAAGCACTAGTACTTTACCCTCATACACTACTATAATTTATTTTTCTAAACTTAAAAAACCAATCTATTTCAGGACGAGTACCTACTTTGCAGGAGGGCAACATGAATGAGAACATATTCAGTTTTCCATGGAAAGAGAAGCCTGTAGTTCTAGGTAAGAGGAGTGTGTGTGTATATATATATATATATGGACTGAAAGATATCAATTACATCCATTGTCCCTGAAAAATCAAAACTGATGTTTTCTCTGTTTTCTTCTTTTCAGGATCAAGAATCAAGGATGCATTCCAAGATCCTAGTGTATATGTTGCCATAGAGCCCTTGTTTGATGTATGTCCTTTTTGTGAGAGCATGATAATTTTTTGCTCTTTTTTCTCAACGTTATCTCTTGATTGACTTTGTAATGTGATGCATTCTTATGGTCTTGTAATTTGACACTAACAGAAGGAAAAGTACATAGTGACATACAACCCCTCAAAATGTAAGGTTTATGCTGTGCTAAAGGATCAGGCAAAGTCAGATGACATTCTAAAAGCAGCATTCCATGTGAGATATATGGCCGTCTTACAATTTAACTGTTGTAATAGCTGGGGAATTCTTAATTTCAAAAGCACTTGATTTAAATAACCTTATTTTGCAGGCTCATGTGCTTTTGAGTTTCTTAAATTCAGCAAACGAAAGTAAGGTCTCATCTTTGAAGCCGGGGGAGGATCTTAACTCAAATGTGATGCACAAAGTTTCTGATATTGAGGCTCGTATTGCCGATTCTTGCAAGATCGTGGCAAATTCATATGGGCTTTTCAAGAATAAAGCTAACGAACAGGTAAATGGAGCTAGTATATCTATTTGTTGGTTCTACATCTTGTCGTGTTTACCACCCATTGCTTTTTACTTGATAGAAAAAATTAACGGAAATGACTGATTTGTTGGACGGCAACAATTTACAGGACTTATTTGAAGCAAAAAAAAAAAAAAAAACAACTTAAGGAACTGATTTGTAATCTAATAATAACTTAAGTGACCAATCTAATACTTTTGCCTATATTTTACTTCTTTTGTCCCATAAGTTATGTTCTTTTAGCCATTGCTCATAGATCAAGAAATGAATAAATGATCTAAAAATTTTGCATATTTTGCCATTGCTCATTTGACAATTGGAGAAAGAGTAATAATAAATGTATGAAGACTATATCGAAGAGATGGAGAAATAG
The DNA here is from genome assembly GCA_037953625.1 of Crotalaria pallida. Classification (NCBI taxonomy): domain Eukaryota; kingdom Viridiplantae; phylum Streptophyta; class Magnoliopsida; order Fabales; family Fabaceae; genus Crotalaria; species Crotalaria pallida. The sequence goes on along the minus strand of CM075649.1, from coordinate 188,412,430 downwards.
GTGGTGAAAAAGAGAACGTGATAAATAAAAGGTATACTTAGAAAGAAAGAAAAAAGTAAAAATGAGTATTGGGTTTCTAAAAGTACATAACATGTTGGATAAGGTAAATGACTAAAAGAACATACCTTATGGAATAGAGGGAGTAATATACACATATTTTAGCTTTGAAATGTTATTAAGGTCTTGAATTTGTGGTTGGCCTTGTGCATGCCCATCCTGGTGAGTGTGTTTTTTTTTCTTTCCCATTTTCAAGAGAGGGAAGTAAAAGGTTCTAATTTGAATTCTTGTTCTGTCTCTATTCCAAAAATTGAGCTTGCGCTTCTAAGCCTTAAGCCTTTGGTTTGTTGTGTGATGCCTTGTTAAGAGTTATACCTTGAACATCGGTTTAGGTAACTCTAAAGGTAAGATAAATAATTATCTTCTTTATATGTTGAGAGCACAGAGAAAAGGGTATGGAATGTGGTTTATGCCCATCTTCTTCAGGTAGTTGTTTGCTGCAGCTGCGAGAGTGGACACCTGAGTGTTCATTTCCTTGAGATTAAGTTATTAGCATTTTATTCTGTTTCTATATATATATATATATATATATATATATATATATATATATATATATATAAATATAAAATAAAATCATTGAATATGCCACATATCCATTTGATTGCAGGGCTGGACAATGTCAGACTCACTTCTGAATCCTGGTCGAGCTAGGCTGCATCAAATTGATAATAGATGATAACAGAGTTGGGTTTTGAGTGTGAAAGTTTCGATGATCAACTGGAGCTTAAAAGTGTGCAAATAGGACTTGGAATGCTCAAGTGAAGTATGCTTGGATGGCAGGATTTATTTATAAGAATGAGTTGTTTACATGACAGCATCTTATTTACCACATAAATACCATTGTTCTCTGATGTTTTACTTTTCCTCCACTTTTTTGTTGCTCTGTTCTTTCTTTTTGCTCCTTAATCTTTTTGGAGTGATGATTACCCTTTTTTAAAGTTTTTTAGTTTCAATTTTCAGGGTAGTTCATAACTTGTTATACATGTATAAACCGTAAAAGGTCAATGCAACCTCCATGTTGCAATCTTGCAGTCGTTTGAATTGAACGATAAGTTTGATTAAGCAAAAGCTCCTAAGTAGTTTTCTTCAAATTTTAGTTTGGTGAGGTTGGAAAGTGGAAGCGAACCTAGTCACATAATGCCTTCTAGGCCGTCAGTTTGCTAACAAGCAACACCATATTTAACGTTGAGACAGACCTGAGAGTACGGCATGGGAACTGTGGACGAAAACAACCACTGTTCTGTACCCACCACTACCAGTGTACTTGTAATCGTATTACTACTACGCCCAGCTATGTCTAAATGCATCGATGGATCAAATAAATCTTCGATTTCGTAAGGAAAAAATCTATTAATTAATTTTGCTGCATAAATTTACCAACTGTGTTTCTGCCGGACGCATTTATACCTATTTTAATTCTTGAATGTGACCAAATTTAGATTCTTGTTCATGCCGTCCATACTACTGTAGTAAGTAGTAACTGAAACAGTTGTTCACTAATTTGGCCATGCATTGTTGTATTTACCCTGCCCCCTTTACCATTAAGAATTTGTCTTTTTAAGTTGGCATTTCATTGTCAGCGATTGCACCATTTTAATTGTGGCTCAGAAGATCATGTTTCCAATTTATTAGGTCTCTTAAATGTGTCGTGGGTAGCCGGTCTTTCTATTTCTTGTACGTACGAGTATGTCTTGATCGAGATTTCGTTTTAGTTCTTATTTTTTATTTGACTGGTTTTAATCCGTTATTGTGCATACACATGTCATGCTGATGTGACAATTTGTTAGCCATATCAGCAATTAACGATTGTTTACATTGTTGGAGAGTGAAAATGACACGTGTCCATATCATATTGGTCCACATAAGATGAATAGTGATTCATGGATCAATCTGATAGCGAAAAGAAACAGGAGAGACCAATATGAAATCAAACAAACATAAGGGATCAAATGAGTAATTTAGCCTATATAATACTCCATTTATATTGGTACATTAAGTCATATTTACCTAATTCATTTTCTGGTATGCAGAACGTGTTTATTTAACATTAAAGGGTTGCATTGTACTCATTTAGGTTTTATTTATAAGTTGTTTTCTTTAAATATATATATATATATATACATATATATGTATGTATATATGTCTTATTTATAAGTTATTTGTATTTTTTTAGAAAATATTTATTGTTTTTTCTTTCTTATTTAGCCTTTTCTACATTAGTGAAACAATATGTTTGTCAAATTTTTGATACAAATTAAGTGAATAAAATTGTAATGTTAATGCATTATTTTAAAGTTTCAAGAAATGTAATTACCCTATCTGTTCTTTGTATTAATATACTTCGTTAGGTCTCTATTACTATAAGAAAAAGTAACTGAAATCATACTTCTTAAGAAAGTTAGTTGAATGTATTAATTTTCTTAAATTCATATATATATATATATATATATATATATAAAACTACTTAGGAAAGTTGTATAGGGAATTAAACAAGAAATTAGATAAAATCACTACTTTCTAGAAATATTTTAGGAATAATTGTATTGAGAATAAAAAATTAGTTAATTTTTTCTTATATTTGAGATTAAAATAACTATGTCTTATTTTTTTTTATACTGTGTTAGAAACCTGAAAGAGTACTGATTAAATATGATTTATAATAGGGATCGATATATTACTGTATACTACTAGTAATTTACTGCTATATACCTGCGTGTTTGTTCAACATTAACAAACATATGTTTATATTTTAGGTTTATTTATGTTATTGATTTTTAAAAGTTTAATGTATTTTGGTTTTAATTCCTAAAAATTATTTTGATATTAAATTAGTCCTTTATTTTTTTGAAAGTTTTTGATTTGGCGAGAGCCATTTAAAAAGTTTTGTTAACAGTTAATGTAACTGACGGAACATCAATTCATTAATATCGCATATCCAATTGAAATAAAATGACAGATCATACAACAGGATAATGTGACGAACCAAGGAATGCAAAATGGAATAAGAAATAGAAGAAACTCTTGTTTTCGTGAAAAAATGATTAATAAATCTATGATTTACTATTAATTATTTAATAAATTGCACATATTTTTCTATGGTTCAAACCTCTATTTACAACTTGTTCGTGAGTACTGTGCATAAAAAATGTGAAACAGTACTATGCCCGGACCTGGAGTCTCCACTTTCCACCCTCTAGAAGTTGCTCGGAGAGAGGGGGTCTCGCTTATGGTAGCTCGAAACATCATTGACTGCATTTATTGTATTTCAAATCTTTAATTTGTGAGATTGTGTAGTCACTATTCACAATGAACAAGAGTGAAAGAGGTTGGCACGACTAATTTTTAGTACTACTATTTTATTTTTGTTTAAATCTTACTGCTTGGAGTTGAGGTTGAGGATAATATCACGAGAGTCAAAATTTATATATTTTGTTTTTCCACAAAGACGCATATTCCAGATGTTTATATTTTTCTTATGGAAAATGTTAACAAGTGCCTTTAAGGTATTTTTTAAGAAATTAAAAGTAGTATTTTGTTATAGAAAGATATGATTTTTGAGATTTTCGATAGAAAAATTGATGTTTACTTATAATTGTTTTACTACTTCTAGCAATCTTAACAAGTACCCTTAGTAAGACCCTTTTCTTATAAGCAAAATATTTTTAAAACGAAGACATTTATCAAAATTTAAATACAGATACTCATGTTTAATGTTCCATAATTATACCGACTCTAAAAACCAAGCTGATAAGAGTAGTCATCAACTCATGCCAACGGATCAGATTTAGAGCGCGATTATCAACCCAAGAGCGGATGGATTCAGGTGAGGATTAAAGAAGAAGACATATGAAAAATTGAAACCTGAGCCCATTCCTGTAAGATTCGAAAAAAACCCGCGCATAATTCCTTCAATTATTTTTAATTATTTTTTATTGTATAAACAAAAATCGCATATAAAATATTCCCTTCGTTCTCAATTATAAGATCATTTTGACATTTTTATTTTATCCCTATTTATAAGATCTCATACCAATTTTCAATGATCATTACTTCCTTTTTTCCACAAACACCTCTATTTATTTAACACTTTTTAGATTTCCAATAATATTAATAGGGGTAATTTTGAAAATACTCCCAAAGTTCACATTTCCAATACAAATAACTAAATTAATTCACTTTCTTAATGGATGTGAAATCTCCCAAATGGATTTTATAATTAGGGACGGAGAGAGTACATTATAATTCAAATAATATATAAAAATAAACGTCAAATTTTAAAAATATCTAAAAACTTAAGAATTAAATCATGGTTTTAGTCAAATAGGTTTGTTTAACTTCACTATTTAACTATTATTGTACTAATAAATATCAATGTGGGTTTGGGAGCGAGGGCAAGGCGGGTACATACAATCCCATATCCGTCATGCCCTCATCTTTTTAAAGCGGGTTTCGATTTCTCCAAACCCAATCAAAACAATTTTTCCCCCATCAAAATCGGATCGGTTTCGAACGAATACTCGCGGATATGGGTTTTATTGCCATTCTTACATAAGCATCTGAAATATATTCCCTATATTCTTTTTAATGCCCCTCTTGAAATATATTTAATTGCACGACTACAAAAGAAATAGTACATTAAATTTTTTTCTTAAATATCAAAATGGTCAAGTAAATATTAATTTTTTTGCAAAAAAAAAAAAAAATTGCCTTTGGTCCCTTCATTTACAAAACATTTTGGTTTTGGTCCCTTCTGTTAAATTTTGATCCTCATAATTATATTCGTAGTTTTTGTGTCCATCTGTCATTAAATTTAGAGAAAATGGTTTATTTGGTCACCCAAAGATACATCGGGCATCTGCTTACTCCCCGAAAGATTGTGAGCATCAATTTAGTCCTCCAAAAGATCAAAATGGGCATCACGTTAGTCCCACCATTAAAAAATTAGTTAATATTATTAAAAAATAATAAAAAATTCCAAAAAATAATAAAAATTCAGAAAACTTCTATAAAAATTCGTAAAATATTTTTTAAAAATAATGAATTTCTTATATCTGTTAAAAATTAATAAAAAATTCTGAAAAAAAAATCTGAAAATTTTAAAAAAAATATGAAAAAAGTGTATTTCTTTTTTTTTTAAGTATTTATAAAATTATGAAAATAAAAAAGTCAAACAAATTTTTAAAAACGTGCAAATTATTTTTTAAAAAATTCTGAAAATAATATAAATTTCATCAATATATTTTTAAAAAATAGGTAAAATATTTTTAAAAAAAATCTGAATTATATTTCTTTTTAAAAATTTTATAAACTAAATTTGCTTTTGCACAAGGGTTATATGGGTTAGAACATTATCGTTTAACAATTTTCAGAAAAATTCAGAATTTTTAGAAAATTAAAAATATTGGAAAATTACTGTAAAATATTAAATTAAATTTTTAACTTTTCTTATTTTTAATTATTTTTCCGAATTTTTAATAATATTTTACAGCTTTTCGAATTTTTATTATTTTTACGAATTTTCTATTACTTTTTAGAATATTTAAAAACAAAAAAAATATAATTTTCAAATTTTTTTTAAAAATATTTTACCGCTTTTTTCAAAATATATTTATGAATTTTTTATTATTTTATAAATATTAAAAAATAAAAGAAAGACACTTTTTTCATAATTTTTTAAAATATTTTACAGTTTTTGTAATTTTTTTAATTTTTTATTATTTTTCGGAATTTTTTATTATTTTTTAATAATATTATTTTTTTGATCTTTGGCGAACTAAATTAATGCCCAAAATCTTTCGGAGACTAAGCTGATGCCCAGTGTATCTTTGGGAGACCAAATAAATCATTTTCTCTTAAATTCAATAGGTTATGGTCCTTTTACTGTCATGATTTTTGAATTGGTTTTCTTATGTAATGAAAGTTATCATTTTACTCTTGAGAATTAATGAAAGAATATCATTCACATTTAACGAGAGAGATCTAAATCAAAAAGTTTTATAAATGCAAAGATCAAAATCAGAAAGAAAATTTTGCAGAGACCAATTTCAAAAAGGTCAATATTTACAAAGACTATTTTGATATTTAAGCATTTTTTTTAATTATATCATGTGTATGGTACAACTAACCAAAGAAGATTGATCCAATTCTAAAATAAATTAGAACTACTAAATTTATTTCACATTATTTTCTCTAAAAATAGTAATTCTAACCCAATCAATAAAGATTTAGCTCCTATTTTTCAAGAAGGTGGATTCCAAATCTCATCCTTAATGTAAAAATTTTATTGATGCCCCAAATGTGTTATCTTATTGATATAAATTTTATTTCTAACAATACAGAATTACTTATTTTCGTAAAGACTTTTATTTATTTAACATATTTTTAGAACTCCAATAATAATTATAAAAATAGTTTAAAAAAATATATCAAATATTTACATTTTTAATACCAATAAAAATACTAAAGAATTTTTTAAAATATGTATATTTTTTAATAAATTGAGCTTACAGTTTAGGTTCCAAAGGAATATATTAGTATCTCCATAGATGTTTTCTTAATGGGTTTGTTTAACCACATTCCTAAGAGGATAATAGGTTAAAAAGTAGTACTCCCTTCGTCCCTAACTATAAGGCCCTATTGAGCATTTTTTACGTCCACTAATATTGTTGAATTCTATATTAAAATTGATATGTTCTTCCAAAAATATTCATCTACCAATTATTAGAACATAATAAATTTTTTACATTTTTCAATAATGAATTTAATTCCCAGATACTTCATCATCTATATTTAATGTAGTGAATCAATTTCCATGTCATTTACAACATTAAACAAACTCCATTTCATATTCCAATACAATTTTATTTATGGAAGTTACTATCATGTAATCTAAAATTGGATGGTTGCTATGCAACCTTTTCTTAAACCAATAAGAAGTTGTCACCTATGTCATGTCATTATTTGAAGTAGTTAAAATTAATTTTTTGCAATTTAGTCCAACATAAAAAGTAAATTAAAAATTTAGTCCTTTGTACCTATAGACAAATTATAACTTTTAATTTAAAAAAAAAAATTAAAAGTAGTTAAAATTAGTCACTTGTGTAAAAATGCTTAATGCAAGTGATTAAATTTAAAATTAAAAGTTATAATTTGTCTATAGGTACAAAGGATTAAATTTAAAATTTACTTTTTATGTTGGACTAAATTGCAAAAAACTAATTTTAAGTATTTCAAATAATGACATGGCATATGTGACAACTTATTGGTTTAAGAAAATGTTGCATAGCAACCATCCAATTTTGGATTGCATGATAGAAATATACTTTATTTATTTCTTCTCACAAAAACTTAGACGATAATGATTACATGTAAGGGTAATTTTGGAAAAAATTACAAGACTTATATTTAGAACCAAATTTTTTTACCCAAGAGGACCTTATAATTAGCAGGGACGGAGGGAGTAATATCTTATTGGGAGTTTAAGTTTTTCAATTCTTTATTACTCTCTTCGTCCCTAAATATAAGACCCCTTTGCGAGATTTCACGTCCATTAAGAAAGTGGAATAATTTATTTAATTGTATTGAAAATGTGAACTTTTGATTTGTATTTTCAAAATTATCTCTATTAATATTATTGATGAAGAACGGATGTACCTAGGTAGTACTTAGGAAACCGGGTGGGCAACCAAAAAAAAAAGTATTAAATAAAATAGGGGTGTTTGTAAAAAAAAGTAATTAATGATCATTGAAAATTGGTAAATGATCTTATAAATAAGGACAAAATAAAAGTATCAAAATGATTTAATATTTAGGGACAGATGGAGTATTTAATCTTTATTTTTTCAATAAAAACATATCATTTATAGCTTTTATCCTCAACCCAAAGTTTAAGAAAATCCATATATACATATATAGTTTCTTTTGAATTTATAGTTATGGTATCATAATTAATGCGGAAAATTAACACTTTGAAGCAGGGAAAACATTTTGATAGGAATCATAAACTATCGTACAGTTTCTTCGTGATTGAATGAGGAATAACAGAAGCAGCCAATACTATAAGGTAAAATAGAGAACGAGCTATTGTAGGAAAAGAAAGCCCATTAGATGGAGTAATAATAATAATAATAATAATAATTCTGGTCATACATACATACATACTTTCTATTGCATATATGTTGAGGAGAGATACATCACTCGATGGGAAACTAAAACAATTCAAATGCAACTTACTAAGCTACATACACAATACACTGCACCACACCACAAGACATATATAGATGGATCTATTTTTTTTCTTTTTAAATGTAAATAGAACTGATGAAACGGACGGACCTAGGTAGGTGGAACATAAGAGAGTACGTCAACATAAGAAAGTCAACGGTTAAGAATAATAATTATGCTAGGTAGGTAGCATTATTGATGAAGAGAGTAGCAGCAGCTAGTGTTAATAATAATAATAAAAAAGATCAAGCAGAAGCAGAGGCTAGATGAGATGAGAATGAGAATGAGGTGATTAATAAATAATTAAGGAGGTGGTTGGGGAAGATTATTGATCTTTTTGGCAAGATTGTGCTTATTGTTATGCATCCAAACCTTGAGCACTCTTCTTTTGACCCCAATCTCTTGGCAGAACTGTTGCACCACAGACTCCTCTTGCTTTTGTATTTTCCAACCAACCTTCTCTGCAAAGCTCAGCATTTTGTCCTTCTGCTCCTGGCTGAACTTTGTTCTGTGCCTTTTCTTCATCCCTAGCTGTGGCTGTGCTGCTGCTCCCCTTGCCACTCCAACGTTAACACCCCCACCCTCTTCTTGTTCATCAGATTCTGAAGCTGTTGCTGCTGCTGCTGCAAGAAGTGGTCCTCCTCCTCCTCCTCCTATGTTGTAGGGCATTATCATGTGGTGTGCAGGTACAGTTCTTGAAGGTGTAGGGTAGCCCAGAGCCTCAGGAGAAGGTGCTAGGATAGTAGTGGCACTCTTGTGATGATGATTAAGATGGTGATGAGGTGGAGGAGGAGGAGGAGATAGAAGGAACTTTCTGCCCAATCGGAAGAAGTCATGATGATGATGATGATGATGATAATGACCAGAGGGCTCACCTTCAACTTCTTTTCTGTGGAAGTTTCTGTGGCAATGGCAGGCAGAGCAGATGAATGAGTCAATGGTGCCTTCCTCACCATTTGGCATGAACTCACCACACCCATCTGTCGCATTCCCTCCCATTGCTGCTGCATGGTTCTTTTGGCATTCTCTGTACCTAATAACCACTTTCTGCTCCTGCTCCTGCTCCTGCTCCTTCTCCTTCTCCTTGTAGGGTAGTAGTCCTCCACTACTTCCATGATCATGATGATGATGATGATGATCCTCTTCCTCATTTGAAGAAGGATGATTATTATTATTATTATTATTATTATTTTGTGAAGGAGGAGGAGGAGGAAGGTTATGATGGCGATGATGATGAAACATGTTGTTGTGGCCATTCCCATTCCCATCTCCCCCACCAGTACCACCGCCATAACTAGTAGCACTACTACTGTTTAATGGGATTGGGATTGGGATTGGGATTTCTCCTTCTTCAATACAAAGTTCCATTGTTTGCTTCTTGTTGTATGTAGCAAAGTGCGTGCCACCTCACCTAGCTTGGCTCCCTCACTTAATTAATTAAATTAACTAACCCCATCTTAACATACATACAAATTAAAGGAAGCTAATTAAGGAAGACGAAGCAAAATTAAAGATAAAGAGGGTAACTAGCTAGCAGCTTTGCTTGCTACTTGCTTATTAAGATGACATGACGACGAGGACAACGAATGAGTTACAAAATTAAAATAAAAGAGGCTGGGTATAGTATTAGTATATATGTCTTGATGATAATAATATATGATTAATTAAGTAGTAGCTAGTGTGGGTGTGGCAAGTTAATGAATGAAGAGAGGCAGCAGCTAGAAATGAACCTTAATTAGCTTGAAGCTAGCTATCTAGGAAAGAGATACAGAAGGAAGAATAATATAATAATAATGGATGAAGATGGATGTATGTGTACTGTCGTTGTTGATGATAAGCTTGCTTAAACAGCTTGTTGATGATGATGAGTCGGAGGCATGGTTAATTGGTAAATTATTATAATAAGAAGAGAAGAGTGAGTGGTGAGATGATGCTGATGCTGATGCTTACTAGGGATGGAATATAATAGCTTACTGGTTGCACTTAAAATAGAATTGAGTTAGTTAGTATTTATATATAAATAAGAGCAGTAGTAGTATATAATAAGAGTTGAATGAGATCAGAGAGAGAGAAGGAATTGAAGGAGTGTTTTGGTAGTGAGTAGTGACTACTAGTGATGAATGAATCAAGGAATAGCTTATACAGTCAGTACCTTATAGAGATGTTGTGGTGTGGGAAAAAAAATCAAAAATAAAAATAAATATAAATGAAAGAAAAAGGGTAGATTTGTAAGTTGCAACAGACAAAGAGGAATGCAGAGAGAGAACAGAGAGAGAGAGAGAGAGAGCACAAAAAAAGGTGGTTGCTTTGCTTGCACTATCAGCCATCGAGTTTACGCCATACAGGAAGCAGTATGTCAGACAGTGGAGAGGACAAAAGAAAAAGAGACACACACCCGATCCCCATCCCCATCCCAATCCTTCCCTTCTTAATTTCGATTGATTTTGGAACACAGAAGTTATTCATAGTTACTTCATATCTAAAATAATTTTAACCCAAATGGATTTGGTCTAGTGGAAGCATACTAGGACCATAAGGATATTGAGAATCCATAAGACCATAAGGTCAGTACGAACGAGGTGATAATTATCTTTTGCGGAAATACATATAAAGCTCGTTAGTGGGATTCTTTCTTCACGCGCCAGCATTACTACTAAGGGAAATTAATTCTAGAGTCCTTCGTTCTATGTTTTTAAACAGATTAGAGGTCCTTCAATCTTGGTGATATATAAATAAACAAAATCATCTTTTTTTCTTATCTAAAGTAGGAGTATATATTTTTCCTTGCGCTGTTGTGTCAAGAAATAGTTCTCTCAACATGTCAATGATGTTCCTTTGGAAATTGGAATACCAATATTGTGGCAATTGAATTTCATTCAGATTATCACATGTGAGAGAGAAACAGAAAGCAGCGACAGACAGAGTAAACAGTACAGGATGTTTCTGCTTTTCAATATTTTGTGAAAAATCACCCTCATCATAATATTTTATCAAACACACTGATCAATCGACTTCATTTTCATGTCTGGAACATATCTAAGTAGTATATGATAGAAGTCTTAGGAATTGAACATTTTTTTCTTAGGAATTAAACATTAGTATTATTTATACGAGAACGTATTTAAATTAAACGAGAGTGCATAAATTGCTTTTCTTTTTTAACTTTGTTTTGTTTAAGGTTAAGAATACCTTTGTTCTTATTATGGTGTGTTTGGAAACGCTGGGGTGAAGCAAAAGCTTTTCATATATTGCTTTGGGAAACGTGAGTTTTCGCTGTTTAAAGGCTGAAACAAACATACGGAGTACAGTAGTATATATACTCTGTGATGTCTCAATTATAATCAATAAAAAACATCATACTAATAGTCTTGAATATAAGGAAATTTTAATTAGTTTTCTATTCTAAATACAATCATTTCTTAAATATATCTATAAAGTGGTTGAATCATTTAATTTATATTTCATTCCCAACATAAGTTTATTAAAGTAATACTTCATCCGATCCTTATTATAGGCATACTTAACCGAATTACAAATACCAAAGAAAGTTGTTAGTTTCGTGAATTTTATGAGAATATATTGTAACATTACAATTTTACCTCTCCACTTTACTTGGAAAGCTCACATTCATTAATGAACAACAAAAAAATATAGTTAGTCAAAACATTTAATAAGTGCAAAAAAAAGAATAAACAATTAATGATACATAGGAAATATTAAGTACCCTATATATAGGACCAAAAAATTTCTTCTAGAAGATGCCCTCTATATAGGACCAGAGGAAGTATTTTTTTTTTTTTTATAAATTTGAGAAAATTAAATGTACTCAACTAACTTTTCTTAATACCTATGAAATTGAGACCGGAGGGAGTATATAAAAGACATTTTTTTACAATATTAATTAAGTAAGTTGGTTAATTCATCTAATAATATTAAAAATGTGAATATTTGATATATTATTTTAAAACTATCTCTATAAATATAATTGAAATTCTAAAAAAATGTTGAATAAATAAGAGTACATTTGAAAAAGTACTTTTGTTTTATGTGTAAGATTTTTTTAGGAAAAAATTAGTCCTATTTGTAAGATAATATTTCAATATCCTATAATGTTTAATTATTTATTTTAAAAACAGTCCTAGTAAGTCAACAATCACAATAATAATTAGATGTGTGGTTTTGAAAAAATATATTAAATATTAGGGTTTTTCCGGTGCCGTTGCAAAAAAGTGAGTTTCGGTGTCATCGAACCCTTAACCAATGAAAACACGTCATCTCATATAATTAGTCACGTCAACATAATTTCTATTAAAGCATCCAATTTTATCATATTGCATTTTAGTCCTTCACATTTTAAGTAACTTTTGATTAATCTAATCAATTTAAATCAAATTAAATATTTCCTATTTTATTTAAAAAATTAAAATAAAAAAATTATGATTTGATTCTGAAATAGTTTCTTTCATAACCTATCAGTTCATCACGTCTGTTCGTCACCTGGGCAAACTTCATCACGACTTCATCCATTTAAAAGACTAAAATATTTGATCTAATAATTATTTACTCCTAAAAATTTCCTATGATTTTTTACTTCTTAAAAAAAAATACAGAGATTCTCATACGACATTTAATAAAAGGAGAAAGTAATAATAAATGTATGAAGATTATATTGGAGAAAGATGAATAAATGAGTGATGAAATAAAGAATGCAATAAATAAGAGTATGTTTGGAAAAAATAAGTATAAATGAGTCTTGAATTTCTAAATGATCATGACTTATGGGTCAAAAAAATCTTCAAAAGATCAAAACTAATGGGACGGAGGAAGTAATAATAAAAAAATTAATTTCATATTTATTAAGAATGTAGCAATAATAAAATTGAATGAGAAAATAAAAATTGAATGAGAAAATTGAATAAAAATTGAATGTAGCAATAATAATTAAATAAAAATTGAATGAGAAATTCACTTTCTTAAATGCTTTAGAAAAATAGCATTGAAAATAAACAAAATTTAAAAAGTTATTTAATACTTTCTTATACTTCCTCCATCCCTAATTATAAGACTCTTTTAGCCATTTTTACTTTCACCAATGTTGTTGAATTCTATATTAAAATTGATATGTTTTTCAAAAAATACCTCTCTACCAATTATTAGAACATACTCCCTCCGTCCCTAATTATAAAGTCCTCTTGACACTTTTATTTTGTCCCTATTTATAAAGTCCTTTACCAATTTTCAATGAGCATTAATTACTTTTTTCCACAAACACCCCTATTTATTTAACACTTTTTAGATTTTCAATAATATTAATAGGGGCAATTTTGAAAATACATATCAAAAGTTCACATTTCCAATACAATTAACTAAATTATTCCACTTTCTTAATGGACGTGAAATCTCCCAAGAGGGCTTTATAATCAGGGACGGAGGGAGTAATAAATTTTTTCATTTTTCAATAATTAATTTAATTCTTAGATACTCCATCATCTATAATTAATGCAATGAATCAATTTCCAAGTCATTTACAACATTAAACAAGCTCCATTTCATATTCCAATACAATTTTATTTATTATTTTTTCTCACAAAAACTTAGATCATAATAATTAGATGCAAGGGTAATTTTGGAAAAAATTACGAGAGGATCTTATATTTAGGACCAAATTTTTTACCCAAAAAACCTTATAATTAAGGACGGAGGAAGTATTTTAAATAATTACTGTATTTTTTTTTCTTATATTTTGAATGAAAGAAAGTATATAGGAAATGGATGGAGTAGAACATAACGAGGACAAATATGTACTACACTAAAAGAATTCTCTTGTTCCAAAATGATAAAAATTTTGAAAAGTGAAAAAAATAAAAAACATATTTTTAATACATTGTCTAACAAATCAACCAAATAAAAAAACAATTTAATGCAATTTTTATTTATTATTTGATTGTAAACCATAAATATTCAATTTAAAAACTTTATTTATTTAATATCATAACAATTTTACTATCTCCACATGACAAAGAGTAATTGGTTCACTTTTCAACGTAGCAAATGTAATTTTTTTTTTAAAAAGTCATAAGGGCCTGCTCGAATTAGGTATATATATAATATATATTATATATATATATATATATATATATATAAAATCAGGGTGTTGCTAACAAGTGCTCTCAGGGCACTTGCTAAAATTACTAGATAAGGAAATTTAATCATAAATCTACTATATTTCAACTTTCGAAAATCTAAAAAAACACATTTTCCAACATCGTTTGATTACATTTGGATGTTTAACTAGTGCTCTTAAAACATTTTTTAGCATTTTCCATATAATTATTATGGATGACAAAATTCTCTTTAACAAATACTACCCCGTTCCTAATTATAAAGCCCTTTTGGGAGATTTTACGTCCATTAAGAAAGTGGAATAATTTAGTTGATTTTATTGGAAATGTGAACTTTTGATATGTATTTTCAAAATTACCCCTATTAATATTATTGGGAATATAAAAATTGTTAAATAAATAGGGGTGTTTGTGGAAAAAAATAATTAATGTTCATTGAAAATTGATAAAGGGCCTTATAGGGACAAAATAAAAGTGTTAAGAGAGCCTTATAATTAGAGACGGAGGGAGTACTTCTTACTCGAGTTGGGTATGCTGGAACTAGCCTTGATTTTTGTCGGTATTAAATTAGATCATTGATTTCTTCCTTTTTTTTATTGTAAAAAATAAAAATTGTCTATAAAATATTTTTGGGTCATTACTTTGAAATAATTTTCCCATTAGAAGGTGGGAGATTAATATCTTGATCTCAATCGCTTAAAGGATCTCCGGCATGTGAATCCTAAAAATCGAGCTTGAAATCACACAGTTTTTTGGCACTTTGATACTTAAAGACCTAAAAAGCGATTATCAAATTAACATGTATTGGGTTGAAATTAGATAAAGGGCATGTTCGACAAAACTAATTACTCATAGCTATGAGTAGTTATGAGCAGTTATGAGCTTGGTAACCATTTAAAATAGAGTTGTTTAGCAAAAATAGCTAAAAATTATTAAATAGTCTAAAAGAACATGCATCATTATTTTATTTATATTTATTAATTTAATAGTATAAAAATTATTAAATTATGATTAATTAAATTATTATTTTTATTTATTGAATATGTAGTTAACAAGAATAGTACTGATAGACTAAATCTAAAAGCAATTGATTAGCTAAAAATTTATTACTGAGCACATCGAACCGTGCCAAATATGATCAAATACTAAAATTTGTATACAACTATACAAATATAAGTACGACGTTGAGGAAAAAAATAGTAAATGAAAAATTTGTCATTAAAAAGTTACCAGGACGTCTCGGTTGCTCAGTAAAGCTGTTCTTTACATATTCTAATGGGAAGTAGGAAAATGATTCCCTTTTTCATTGTGTGTTTTTGTTTATATACTAGTATAATTCATCCAAATTGCTTTATTCTTTTAATATCGCTGCCTTTATTCCAATCTCCATCACATTTAAAACTTTATATCCATCTTTATAATTTTTGTTTTTATCTATGCTGTCTCTTCTTCTAGTAATTCTGCATGGATGTTACTTTTCCTTTGTTGCTTTTCTTTATCCTTCCTTTTTGTCTCAGACAAAATTATTATCTATTTTTCTGTTTGCAATAACTACTCTAAATGCATGATGGCCTGCCTTTAGAAGCTACTTTTTTTTGTCGTTAATAATCGGCAGCATACTTAGTTTCCCTTACCTTCATCTAAAACAAAAGTTTAAACTTTTTTCGAGATTAAATCACGCTTTCAAGTAATTTTTAAAAAGTAATTTTATTATTTTTAAATATTCGCTTGCGTTTGAAAGGATAAAAAAAATACACAACTTAGAAACTTATAAACAGTTCTCCTATTTTCATATGTGCACTCACGAGTCAAAGTATTTATTCACCGTTTATTTATCCAATGTTTTTTTTTGCTAATTTACGGAAATTAATTATAGGTGCACTTTAATGATCTTAAAATATCTCCTCTTATTTTATTAAGACGTGTTTTTAAGTCATTGATTTATTAAGAAAGTGAAAAAGATAACTTATCTTGAGAAATAATAGATTTAAGACATCGAGAATTAGTAAATTTAAATTTTTTCGGTATACTCCATTCAACTTTATATATAATATTTTTTACGTTAATTAAGAATGTTGATTAATTTAGTTAATGGTATTGGAAATGTACACGTTATATATATATATTCAAAACTACCCCTATTAATAGTATTGAAAATCGAAAAAATGTTAAATAAATATTGGATATTTGTGAAAAGAATTAATTAATTATTATTGAAAAATAGGGGTATTTGTGAAAATTAGGAGTATAAAATTTTATAAATAAGAACAAAATAAAAATCTGATCTTACATCTAAGGAGGGACATAGAAAGTAATATTTATCTTAGCAAATCTTTAGCTAATGTCCTCAACAGAAAATCCTTTCATTAAATATTCCACTTTTAATATATATAGTTCATGGCTTCGTTTTGTGGTTAACTGAAAAATCTAAATAGCATTACTTGTTAGAAAAATAGTTTGATGATAGCTGTATCGTGGTATAATTCATTGCCTTAAAAATAAGATTTTCGGATAGTCGAGGTGTAATTATACACACCGGTTCTTGCTCGTAAGGTTAACATAGCAGTTCTCTAACTCGTGCACTCGAGACAGAAAACTTGGAAACTCACGGTTAGGTCGTTTTCGAAAGAGAAGGAAGAGAGAAAACAAAGGAAGAATAAAAGGGGGTCGAATTTCTATGTTACAACCGGAAAGAAGGAACACCATGATATAGCCTTAGGTTTAGCCTTATGGCTAATAAAATGCGATCATGGCCTAACTGAAACTGCAGAAATAAAGGTCCATAAAAATTGCAAGTTTGCAACGGCCAAGTTTTTAAAAACATGGTAAATTAAAAAAAAAACGTTTGGCCAGTGACCTTCCAAAAAGAGGACATGCGGGCTGCGCGTGTGTATTGAGCTCAACAAATCCATTACCAAAACCCAATAACTTATTTGTAAGGGTGTAGAGAAGAATAAAATATAAAAGTTTAAAATCTTCACAAATTGATCAATATGGAATTAAGGTTTATAACGTGAATGCCATTAATTCCAACATTACTTAAAATCAAGGATTATATATTCAAATAAGCAATGTGTTGGTTTCATTCGGGGCAAACCTTAATCCAGTTTGCAAAGCAGATAGGGCTTAATCAAATTGTACTGCGGAAACCCCATGGTGTATGAAACGGATGTTGGTACCCTTTCTAATTTCTCTAATAAAATAATGACACGTGAGTTAAAAATACCACATAAATGTCATATCACACTTGTTTTACTAAATTTTTCAATTAAGTTTTTAATGTCTTTCTGAAAAAATTTGCATGAAATTCCCAATTCAGTTTCTTCTTCAACTCTATCATATAGTAGCCCAACTTTTATATATATATATATATATATATATATATATATATATATATATTCTTTTTGTTTCAATTTATCAAAGTTTCACAGTATTAAGAAAATTATTTAATATTTTAATTTTTAATAGAAGATTAAAGCAATTTTATTATATTATCCTCACACTATATTCATTATCACACACTTTATATATTTCAAAAATGTTTAAAATCAATATTAAAGTTGGGAAAAATTAATTAATACATCCTCGATTTTCTAAAGCAAGAAATAATTTCGAACAAGTTGAAAATTCTAAAACGACAAATAAACTGGAAAAGATGAAATATATATGACACAAACATAATTACAAGAGCATTTGATAAGAAACTAAATACGATGAAACGTTATAAAAAAAATGTGATTTTTTATATTTTTGTAATATGAAAAAAAATGCAAATTTATGATTAATTTTTCAATACTGTTAATTTTAATAAATGTCTTTAAGACACTCGTTAACAAAACACAATACATATTACTCCCTCTGGCTTGAAATTAAAAAAAAACTTCTCTTGATTTAAAATATAAGTATAACTAATCAACTTTCTTAAATTTTATTTCATTCTCATCAATGTTACTTTTCTAAAACATCCCTAGAAAATTGTTAATTTTTATTTCATTCCCAATGCAACTTTCCTAAAATATATCTATTATTTTAAAAATTTGAGAAAATTAAATATAATCAACTAAACTTTTTAATAAGCGTAAAATTAATTATTTTTGCTTATAATATGAGAAAAAGGAGTAAATGATGGAAGATTCAAAAGTTAGGGTGGATTAGTAGCTTATTCTTTTCTTTTAACATAGAGACAAGTAGAAAGGAATATTGAACAAAGAGTAGATGTTCCCGATGAAAAGTTAACAACTTTTTCCCTTACATTAAAAAGCAAATTATTCAATGACCAAATAAACAAGGAAAGCAAACAATTCTCCGTCTTGCTGTTTATTCTTGTTAATTGAAAAGTGGAGTAAAATATTCTTGGTCAACTAGATGTGATGATCCTCATCCTTGTTCTAATTATCTGATAGATCTTGCTACATCTACTATACTACACCAACCCGTTATCCTAGGTGCCTTGTCTTAGGAAACCAACGATGCTACCTTACTTTATTATGCCAATCATTTTGCATTAACGAATCAAACTGCTTAAATTGGTTTGGATTCTCCCTTGGGTTTGGATCATAATCTTTGGACATGCTTGTCATCATGATGACAACTAGCATAATAATAATTCCTTTCCGTTTAAAGCTAGTAACACATGTGTTTTTAAATCATAAACTAGTGTTTGCTCATTTAGAGGATTTTCTTTCTTTTTCTTTGAATTAAAGAGAAATTTGTTTCGGTGTTTTTACATTTTAATTTTGGTGGGGAAGCCAAAGCAAGGGGAGAGAGGCGAATGAAGTAGACCTGTGAGCTTTGTGTCTCTGGCTGCAACACTAGTTAGTTATCAAATGTTATGCAGCATAGAATACCCTACTAGATATGTGCAAGCTAAGTGACCACCACCCATAGTTCAAAATATATACTAGCACATATATATCGATATCATTCATTCTTGCTAACTTCCTACTCATGCATATCTTTGCCAATATCTGTTCGAATGTACTCCCTTCGTTTCACGATGTTTGGCCTTTTAGGTCTGGGCACACAGATTAAGAAAATGTTAATTATTGTAAGTATTATGTATAGTTTGTCTAAAATGCCCCTATTTAATCCTTATTGAAAATTGTAATAGTAATTAATTTTTATTAGTAAGTGTGTCCATTAATTAATGTATAGTGGTTTAGAGATGAGAGAGATGATAAAAGTAGAATTAATGAGGAGTAAGAGAAATGATTGAATGAAATGTTAATATTGGAAAAAAAATATGTTTGTGTATTGAAAATGTAAAAGGCCAAACATTGTGAAACAAGGAAAAAAGTCTAAAAGGCCATACATTGTGAAACGGAGGGAGTATCATTTTTCACTCTTCCAAAAGCAAGCATGTGCTTATGCACATATCAACTCAATTTGCTTAAGCTTCAAATGTACAGTATTTGGGGAATAGCTAGCCAATTTCTTTCCTTTCAATTTTAAGCCGCAAGTCTGGATTATTATGGATTTGGTGGCTTCGACAAATGGCGGTTTCACTTCCTTCACTAAATTTGAATTTTTAAATGAATATTGAAATATTGAACTACTCAAATTTTGATTAATGAAAAACATAATCTAAAATTTAAATTGTCCAATTTTCATTCGACCATCCAAATTGATAATGTCATCAAGTCCAAATCCATTATTTCATCTCTTTTGTCATTCTCATTCTCCCTTCCTGGTGTTTCTCTATTTCCCAATAATAATAATAATAATAATAATAATAATAATAATAATAATAATAATAATAATAATAATAATAATCCATTGGCTATATATAATATAGCTACATTTTTTATTAAAAAAAACGGGTAGTTGTTATCAAGGATCAGAGAGCTACTACATACGTCTCAATCATGCCCATATGAGTCATTGAATTGGGTTCAGGGGAGGTTGTGCTTTCTGTCGTTTGGGGGCCCTCTGTTTATTAGTATGATGATGATGATATGGAATAGTATGTGTGCTGTGATGTGCTTTAATTTGTTTTATTTTGTTATGTGTATTTCTTTTTGTTTTAAGAAACCGCTGAAAAAGCGAAGGACTAGCCGTTGGGAACATTCCCACTGCTTTTATTTTTTGTCTGAAGTAAGT
Source organism: Crotalaria pallida (assembly GCA_037953625.1). Classification (NCBI taxonomy): domain Eukaryota; kingdom Viridiplantae; phylum Streptophyta; class Magnoliopsida; order Fabales; family Fabaceae; genus Crotalaria; species Crotalaria pallida. Next base: position 188,391,929 of record CM075649.1, on the reverse strand, counting down.
GAGAGTGTATATTGTATGTAACACCCAAATTAAAGGTGCCAAAAGTAATGTCTTTCATTCATTCTAAATGCACAATCGGCAAAGCATGAGATTCAAAGTAAAGCCATTGCCATTTGCCGATGAACATATAATATATTAAAATTATTTTTATTAAGAAGATGGGGAAAAAGTAGCAATGCAGCACTTTATCCTTGTACGCGACTCTTTCCACTTTAATTTTATTTTATCTAACCGCCATGTATCTTAGCTTCTATCTAACTTGGCCGATAGAAAGATAGATAGAATGGGGCAAGGTTTGAATTCATGTCAAGTTCCACTCTATTTGTTCATCCCTTTGACGTAAAGTTTTCTTCAAATTGGAAATTTAATTTCTGAAAGACTCAATTCTCTCCTCTTATATTACTCCCTCGCATAAAACAAAAAAAAAAAAAAACCTCAATGGTCTAAAATATAAACAAAATTTAATTGATTTTTATTTCACCTTTAATTTTTCCCAATATCATGGAGGATAATTTAAGTAAAAAAAATTAAAATTAAAATTAAATAGGATAAACTACTTTTATTAACAAGTGCGTTAATAGAAGTAGTTTTTTTAGTGTAAGAGTGGTTAGCAAACTATTCCCTCCGTTTCGATCCTTATTATCTATTGTTTTTTGGAGAGATTTTTTTTTTATTGAGAATTTCAAGAGTGTAATAAATGTTATTTTTCATGTTTGCCCCTATTTAATATGTCTTGATTTATGTAAGTAGTGCAAAAAAAATTAATGATTATATAGAGAGAAAATGTATAGTGGGAAAAACATAATTAATGTATTGGAAATATGAGTAATAATTAGATTTCTTAAAAAATGCGTTTTGTTTGAAATATGACAAATAAATAGGAACATAATAAGTATGTAATTAATACTATCAGAAAGGAAGCAATATCCCTGCTCGAGCTTACATTATTGTGAAACTCGTGCGTTAATTAATAAACTTGTAAATGAATTGAGCCAACTCATATGAAAATTCAGGCTTGGATAAACTCGTGAATTTATCATCAAGTTTATAATTTCATTTTCCTATTCATATTTCATTCCTTTTTTTTTTTTAACGTCTATTCATATTTCATTCTTGAAGCAGCCAAAACAACATTGTTTGGTGACTAAAACACCTAAAATGATTACATTTTATGATTAATGATAAAAGAAAAAAACCTTTTCTACCAATATATTAAAATCAAGATTCCCATAAAATCCAAATTCTTGAAGTTGTCTTACTCATACTTTTTGCTTATTTTTTGAACAATTTTAATTCATATCATCACCCTTTAAGAAATCTTTTTGATTTATGGTAGAGTTTTAATGTGAAACAATAATTACGAGTTACCATTATGTTTGGATGTTATATATGTTACCTTAAAGTATATTTTTAAGGAAAATGCTAACATAGGGCATTTGTTAAGAGACTAAATATAGTTTAAAAATATTGAAATTTATACTTTTGTAATTTTTCGAAAGAAGAAAGAAGTGAAACTTATGATATTTTTTCCTCTTCTAGAAAGCTTAATAAGTGCCCTCAGAACATTTGTTAGCAAGACCTATTTTTAATAGGTAAACTTGTACGAGTTTACAAGTCTTTATTTAATTTTTTTTAAAATTTGCTAGTGTAAAATAATTGATAGATTAAAAAAAGTTAATTATCCATCTTGATATATGTATTTCGTTAAGTGTGACATACTATATTATTTGAAGTTTCGTTATTTTTAAACCAATCACAAAAAATAATAACAAACGGAATGGAATAACAATTATTCTTCTCACGCGATGCATGAGGGAGGGAGGGAGGGAGAATTTGATGGGGGTAATGAAGTTAAGCGAATGGTTATGGTCTCTACTCTCTAGTTCATCCTTAGTGGTAAATGATTTTCATATAGGAGTAGTATATGTATAGATAAAACAGGTCATGTTTTTCTTCATTTGGTATTAATGCAATTAGTACAATGGAGCATTCAAGCCTTGGTTGTGACATGTGAGTTGTTTATGGTCCCCCAACCCAACTGAATGAATCAAAATTATGCTCTCTCTCTCTCTCTCTCTCTCTCTCTCTCTCTCTCTCTCTCTCTCTCTCTCTCTCTCTCTCTCTCTCTCTCTCTCTCTCTCTCTCTCTCTCTCTCTCTCTTTCCTCTCTCTCTCTCTCTCTCTCTCTCTCTCTCTCTCTCTCTCTCTCTCTCTCTCTCTCTCTCTCTCTCTCTCTCTCTCTCTCTCTCTCTCTCTCTCTCTCTCTCTCTCTCTCTCTCTCTCTCTCTCTCTCTCTCTCTCTCTCTCTCTCTCTCTCTCTCTCTCTCTCTCTCTCTCTCTCTCTCTCTCTCTCTCTCTCTCTCTCTCTCTCTCTCTCTCTCTCTCTCTCTCTCTCTCTCTCTCTCTCTCTCTCTCTCTCTCTCTCTCTCTCTCTCTCTCTCTCCTCTCTCTCTCTCTCTCTCTCTCTCTCTCTCTCTCTCTCTCTCTCTCTCTCTCTCTCTCTCTCTCTCTCTCTCTCTCTCTCTCTCTCTCTCTCTCTCTCTCTCTCTCTCTCTCTCTCTCTCTCTCTCTCTCTCTCTCTCTCTCTCTCTCTCTCTCTCTCTCTCTTCTCATGCACCACTCATGCGTATCATTAAATCTAGATAAGATAGTGTAATTCTATCTCTTTTTTCGTTAGGATATGCGTCTACCAGTAAGAATCAGTGGTGGGTAACAGAAATTGGTACAAAACCAAGTGATATAAAACCAATCATATATTTGGTTTTTAAAACTCAATTGATTTTAAAGAGAGTTTTACAAATAGCTATATTTTCAGTTTTAGTTATAATTATATTTATAGTTTTGGTTTTGATCTCACTTTCAAATTCAATTATAATTATAGTTTTGGTTTTACTTTCAATTATAATTACGGTTTTGATTCTAGCTTCAATTATAATTACAAACTTTATTGGCTAAACTACTGATTTGGTCACTTACCTTATTTTTCAATTTCAAATTGGTCCCTTACGTTTTTTTTGTTTCAAATTGGTCCTTCATGTTTCTTTTCGCTGTCAAATTGGTTTTTGAGTCAATATTCATCTTACGTGTCAATATCATAGTGGTCCACATAAGATGAATAGTGACATGTGTGCAAATCATAGTGGTGCACATACGTTGAATAGTGACTTAATGACCAATTTGACAACGAAAAGAAACATGAGGATCAATTTAAAACCAAAAAAACATAAGGGATCAATTTGAAATTGAAAAATAAGATAAGGGACCAAATGAATAATTTAGCCAACTTTATTTACAAAATCATAGAATGAAGGCGGTTGATAACTAGAGGGGTTCTAAATAATCAGTTCAACTGAACTGAAATAAATCTAAACCATTTGAAATCGAAATTTTTATTTTAGGTTAAAAATAGGTACACTTTGAAGTGGATCCGTTAAGAAAATGGATAATTGATTAAAATTGTATGTATCACACTTTCACTCAAACTAAACTGCTCGAAGGTAATAATCCTCAAGCTCTTTTATAACTTCAACCAAATCCTTATTATTCCTTAATACCACGATTGCAAACTTCGGTAGAAGATAATAGTGATGGTGGTGGTGAAAAAGGGTGGAAGATCTTTTATAACTTTTTTCTTCTCTAATTTTGTGAATAAAGATTGTAATTATAATAGAAATTAAAACTAAGATTGTAATTATAATAGAAATTAAAACTAGAACCGAAATTATAATTATAATTGAAACTAGAACCAAATGTGTAATTATAATTCTAATTAAAATTGAAATGAAAACTAAAACTGAAATTATAACTATAATTATAACTGGAATTTGAATTATGATTGTTTGAAAAACTGTAACTAAAATTATCTTTAAAACCAGTTAAGTTTTAAAAACCAAACCATATTATTGGTTTTATATGATTCAGATCCAATTCAGTTCCGGTTCGATTCATTAGAACATGTTACTATAATGAACACTATAATCACCATCGCTATTACACGTTTCCATTCTTTATTTCACAGTATAATTATAGAAAGATAGAATCAATTTTATCCGTAGTATGGTTTCTAACATTTTCCCTTCCTGGTATTTCAATTATTACCCAAGTGACCTTCAGTTTACTCCCGTCTAATTCCAACGGAAAGCAATTTAGAATTGGAAATTTAGTTTTTAGAATTTTCCTAATCCACTTATCTCTACCAATTTTCTCTCTCTCTCTCATCCCCTCATCGAGGTGCATCGCAATCTCGATCACTAAACCCGCTATGCATGCATATATAACCTCTATTTTTTTTTTTGGTTTACATGGGAGGTCTGGGACTAGAACCCATGACCTGGGGGAAGGGGAAATCCTAAGTGTCCCTGCAGCCACTAACTGAGCTGTCTTACACGGACATATATAACCTCTATTTTAATCTTGTTATCAAGCTGCATTTAATTTTGGTATTGTCGAAGGATATGTTTTTTGGATGACTTTTATATGGCAAATTCTCCTGTGCATGTTAGGACTTAACATGCACCGGTGCATGTGCATTTTTTTTTTGTTTTTTAAATTTTTTTAATACAGATTTATTCAGAATATTTTTTAACACAAGTTAGTATACAGATTTATTAGAATATGTAAATTTTGAATACAGTTTTACTCAGTACAGTTTTTTAAGAACACAGAGTAAAAAAAAACATCCAAATTATAAAAATCATTTCATATCGGTAAAAAAGAAAACACATAGAATATTTTTTAATTAATTAAATTTTAAAAAAATAAATAAAAAATCCCAAAAAGGGAAGCATGCACCGGTGCATGCTGTAGAATTTGCCCTTTTATATACTCCCTCCGTTTCACCATGTTTGACCTTTTAGACTTTTTTTCTTGTTTCACAATGTTTGGCCTTTTACATTTTCAATACACAAACATATTTTTTTTTCCAATATTAACCTTTCATTCAATCATTTCTCTTACTCTTCATTAATTCTACTTTTATCATCTCTCATCTCTAAACCACTATACATTAATTAATGGACACATTTACTAATAAAATTAAATACTATTACAATTTTCAATAAGGATTAAATAGGGATATTTTAGACAAACTATACATAATATTTACAATAATTAACACTTTCTTAATCTGTGTGTCCAGACCTAAAAGACCAAACATTGTGAAACGGAGGTAGTATATGTTGTGGAGTAAATAGAAAATTACTAAAACTTAGTGTAGGTTCTGCATGTGTTTTTGTTTTAGGTTTTACTGTACTGACTAAAATAGTGCTGCTATGTTTTTTGCTACTGTATTCAATTTTAGTGTTATTATCATGTTGATGTTATGAGTGAACATAAGCACGCAATTAATGTTCCTAAAAGATAGGGTTAGTGAGAAGTGGGAGCGCGATCCAAGACAAACAAAACAAGTGAGAGAGAGAGAGAGAGAGACGTACGCATGCGAGATCTCGCATCATCAACTGTTGAAAAGTTTGTCTCTCTGCATTCACCTTTTCTCTTTCAAGTGTGCATATTGGTGGGTCCCACTAACTTGTTCTCCTTCTTTCGTCAACAAATCATTACCAACTTCTCGGTTCTCATTATCCGAGTTTAATTATTTATAAAAAATCAATTTTTTTTAAAATTATTTAATCTTGATCATAAGAACTAAGGGAGTACTGTAGTTTTTTTTAATTGTAACTGTTTTTTACAATAAAAAATTTATTAAAAAAAGTAACAGTAGAAAAGATACTCCCTCCAATCTTAATTTTAAGAAAAAAAACTAATTTTATGTAGGTACTCCCTCCGTTATTTTTCTTTGGTCTTTTTGGAGTTGTGCACACAGATTAAGAAAGTGTCAATTATGATGATTATTGTAAGGTACTAACGTTCATATGTATTTTGTCAAAACTGTCTCTATTTAATCTTTATTATTGAAAGTTGTAGTAGTATTTAATTTTTATAAGTAAGTGTGTCCATTAATTAATGTTTAATGGTTTAGAGATGAGAGAGATGATAAAAGTAGAATTAATGAGGAGTGAATTAAATGATTGGATGAAATGTTAAAATTGGAAAGAAAAATATGTTTGTGTATTGGAATTGTAAAAGGACCAAAGATATGAAACAAGGAAAAAAGGCCAAAAAGACCAAAGAAAAAAAACGGAGGGAGTATTAAGAAAGTTAGTTGAGAGCATTTAATTTTCTTAAATTCATAGAAAAATAGACTACTTTATGAAACTTGTATTGAGAACGAAACAAAAAATTAAATTAAGTGTTGACTTAATAAAAGTGTTTTTTGAAAAGAAGTAATTAAATGCTACAGTGTTGAAAAATGAAATAGGGTTTTATAAATAGGACCAAAATAAAAACCCCAAAAAAATCTTATAAATAGGACTGAAGGGAGTACATAAAAAAACCAAAAATCAGAATTCACCTATCACATGGAGTTTTAATTAATCAATTACTGTAATTAATTATGACAAGTTATAAAGTACTCTTTCCGGCTCGAATTATAAGTAAAATTAACTAAATTCACGCTCATTAAGGAGGTAGTGGATTGTATTTAATTTTCTCAAATTCATAAAAGAATAGAGATGTTTTAAGAAAGTTGCATCGGAAATGATACAAAAATTAAATAAGATACTCTCTCTGTCCCTTAATATAAGTCACTTTTACCTAACTCCACTACTAAAAAATGCAATTTTAGTGACCAAAATTTGTGACCGAAATGGAAACGGTCACAAATAGTGACCAATATAGTGACCAGAAAGGAAACGGTCATAAATAGTGACCGATTTAGTGACCGCAATGAAAATGGTCACAAATAGTGACCGCAATGAAAACGGTCACAATTTGTGACAGATTTAGTGACTAATTTTGCGGGAAAAAATTTTGTGAACGAAATAGTGACCGAAAATTTCAGTCACAAAATTGTAGTCACTAAATCAGTCACTAAACATGTTTTCATTTTTATTTGAAGTACAATTTAGTGACCGAATAAATTCAGTCACTAAAATCAGTCACTAAATTTGTGAAAAGCTTAACCCGGGAAATATCCCGCTTTAACATGTACGACTCTCTTTCACTCTCACTCTAACATACGACTCTTTCACTCTCTAGGTCAGATAGAGCTCTCTTTCACTCTACCTTCAATTACACAGAGCTGCTTAGCACAGAGCTCCACCGCCACACCTCCGATCCACCGCCACCGCCTCTCTCCTTCGCCACCACCTCCCTCCTTCACGGCCACCTCCCTCTTTCACCACCACCGCCACCTCTCTCTAAATCCCGAAATCCCTCAATCTCTCTAAATCCCTAAATCGTCATCGTCAATTTATTGGCTCACGGCGGCGGCGGCGGCGGCGGCGTCGAGAACCCCCATCTCACTCTCCCTTCTCACTCTCTCCCCATCTCACGGCGGCGTCGAGAACCATCTCACTCTGCTCCTCTTCTTTCTTTGCTGTCTCTGAAGCCTTCGATTTCATTCATTTCTTCGGTGAGTTCCTTTCTCACTCTCGGTCATAGCTGCTTCTTCTCATTTCTTCGATTTTGTTTTTTGCATTTTTTGTTTCATGTTTAACTGTTTTTGTTCATTTTGATGTTATGTGGTCTTATGAACATTAGCAGCGAGATGGTGTGAGGGATTACTTAATAACCTAATTCGTTGGTTGTCAATGCTTGTGATTATTTTGTTATGCATTGCATTTCTTTCTTTTTTAAGTTTGCTAAGAATATGCTGAGAAACTGGTAGAAGGTGTCTTGTAAACCCAAAAGACATTTGATATTTTAGTATGACCCTTGAATGTTTTAGTAAGGGAAAAATAGAAGTAAAGGTTGGATTTTTTTGGTTTTAAATGGTGATTGTGGTTATATAATTGCAGTCAATATTGCAATATGTCAATATTTCTGCCCTAATTGCGTTTGCTGTAATTTAAAATTTTAGCCATCCTATAGCTGATATGGTTTCAACTTGTCAATTAGGGTGGCAGTTGATTTAAAAGATCTTATTAGTAAATGTTTTATGAGCTTGAATTGTTTATTATGTTAGGTTAGGTCACTCTGTGGATATCGCTTTGCTTTACCTTTGCAATTTTCTCTGCTCTAGTTTGCGATTTAGTTCTCTCTGGTGAGATGGTTCAGGTTTGGTAGGAATGTTTTAGTGGTTGTTGACTCATTTGGCAATAGTTTCGCTGTCAAAATGGAGCTCTGCTTTGTGTTTGAGTGGTTCTGTATTTGTGGCCTGTGCGGTTATTTAAAGATTCCCTATTTATTTATTATATATATATATATATTATGTTTTTGTTTGTAAGAGTGAGATCTTTGAATTTCTGAATCTTGTTGTTTTGTTATGTTGTTTCAGTCTCAGTCTCTTACTGCAAGAGACTCTGGCCACTTGAATCTGCTACCCCAAGTAAAGTTCCCTTTTTTAACTTTTATTTTTTTCCTTTCTAAATATTATGACTATTTGGGGAAGAAATTTTACTTTTTTAGTGCATATAATTAGTGCTGAATCTGTGACAATTTATTGCTGAAATCTTCTTTTTTTGCATATAGGAAACTTCAAGTGTCCTTAAAGAACCTGTTGGGTTGTTTATACTGAGGACTCAAATAACACTAAGAATTTGCCTAGAGGTATTTTGTTTGGGCTTGCTTTTCTGTTTAGTAAGATTTTGGTATTTTGTCCCTTTCGATGATTTTTTTTTTAAAATTTTTATCTAATCTAATTGTCGTGTTGCTCTAGACATCCTGAGAATTCTGGAAAGCAAGACGTCCTGAGAATTCTGGAAAGCTCATTGTGGTGAGTTTATTTGTTCTGAACATATTGGCATTCTTTTATGTTGTTTTCATGGTAGTTCCCTTCACATTTTATAACTTTACTCTTATAATTTTACTGAAAACATTACTCTATAATAATTCTTTTCATCATTGTGTCAATCATATACTACCTTGTACCAAATGAGCCTCTGATTGGTCTTCTGTAAATCGTCATTTGCCTTTCCGACGTTTCTTGTTTTCTGTTGCTGCTATTTTTGAGATAATTCCATGTCTTGAGTCTGCATTGGTTGTTTCTCTATGGCAGAAGAAACTATACATATAACAAGAACATTTGATTGGACTGTATTTGTCATCTCTTTCAACTGTAATTTAATTTTTGGTGGTACCGGAATCATACGTGGTCTGATGTGTTGGGAAAGTACTAGCTAGTTGTTTGGAGTTTGGACTTGTAAAAAACTTAGTTTTTCCTAGCAATGTTCAAAGTAACACCATCTCTTGCCAAATATTTTGTTGAAGCCTTTGGGCATTTCGTGGTATTGATGTTAGTCTCTTTCATAAATTGTTTGTGTAGATGCAAGATTACTAATGCATCCTTGAATAATATTTTGTCTTCTCCATGTTCATAAAAAAGAGAGAAATAGTGACAAGATTTGTCCAAAATTTGTTGAACTTAGGTCTCCTCTTCTTGGAAACAATTCTTCTAATCTTGATTTTATTTATTATATGTCAATTTATGCATGTCAAAATATATAAAACTTGCTGATTTTAGTGTAGGGTGCTTGTCTATTTGCTTAAACTGAATTGTACCTTTACTTTTTAATTAAAATAACATCACTTGCAATGAGTATGAGCACTTAGTGTTGGTTTTGGTCTTGATAATTCAGCATTTCTTGTTTATCTTCATATCTTGGCATTTCTTTGCTGCTAAATTATTAATTTATTATGTAGAAAATAACTCAGAATAGGTAGATATGGAATATTCAATAGTGAAAGTTCTGTTGTTTTATTTCAGAATTTTGCCTCTTTTAATATTTTTTTTAATGTAAATTGTTGAAGCATTTGGGCATTTCTTGCAATCTAATATTTTTCTGCGACTTTTGCCTTTTCTTTTCCCTTACCAAATCTATCATGTGTGTTGATATGTTGTTTTTCTATTTTCTTTTCTGAACTGATATAAACTTGTCTCTCAGAAGATAGTCATGGCGATGAATCATGCCAGGTCTTTTAGACACCGTCTAACCACCAAAGAGGCATTTGGGGTTGCATACCAACGAACTTTTGCCACCGGTAAATCAAAGAAAGGGTCCAAAGGGGGAGCAGCTGATGCACCCAAAGGTTAGTATATATCATTATTTTCATATGTTAAGGATCATTTTTATTGGTTATTGAATCAGATTTTGTAACCTTATCAAATCCATGCTAACTTTTGAGATCAAACACATCTGGTTTTACATACAGTAGCACAGTATTATATTCCGTAGGAAACGAATTGGCAATAATGGAGATGCTTGCATATATGCTGGGGCCCCTTTTGGGGTGTTATTGTAGTGCATTACTATTTACAATTTATTCGTCACAAAACGAATTGCATGTGGGCTGCAACTTACTTTGACCAATCTTGTTGGCCTAATTATAATCTTAAGCTTTGGCTACATTTTGTTACCAAAATAAAATGACATGTCCTGAACAAACACTAGTTACATGATACCCAGACTAGCAAATCATAAGAAATCAGTGTCAGTTTCCCTGTAAATTTTCGAAGCATGGAAAGGAAGTAATGTTTCTTCTCTATTTCTTCATTTTTTCTTCGATTCAGTGGGTATGCTTTAGATTTTGTTTATTTATTTACTGTTTGTCTTTTTTAATTCAGTGGGCTAAGCTTCTCTCTTTGTCTTTGACAAATTTTCAGCCACTTTGCATGAGGTTAGTAACCGCTTTCCTTTAATCATTTTCTATTTCTGTGATTTTCTTTTTTTTTGCATGTTGTTGATTAAGGTTAAAAATTGATTAAGGTTTTTGTATTTTGATGATTGATATTTGAAATAAAATGGGAGTAAGGAACTCATAGCAATCCCCACCAAAGCCTGCTGTCATATTGCTTCTGTTTTAGTTTTGTGGACAGTGCATATTAAATTGTGATTTCAGTAGTTAATTTTCCACTAGGAGAGTTTCTATCTGTACCTTTGGCCTTGTGTTTTTCTATATTTTCCATAGTTGCAGGAGTAGGTTACTTTCCCTCTGTAATGTGGTGTTGGGGAGGTATATGTTTTCCTTTCCCCTGCACTTGTTACGGTTTTACTTCTGGACATTAGCTTTGTATATTTTGTTTTTGGGGCCAAGAGTATGTCTCATACTCTTCTTGCTTCTCTTTGAGTGAATTTTCTCTTATAAAAAAAAGTTATTATGTGAGTGAAACTGAATATTTATGATATAGTTGCAAGGAAAAGAACAAGATTAAGTTTGTTTAGGCGACAAAATGAAGTAAAACATAACTAATCATGTCGTTTTAGCAAAAAAAATAAAATGCAGGTAGTAACTAATAAACTATACCACAAATAAATTTCAAACATACTTTTTTAATACCTTTTTGCATCAAAAGTGCAGTAGTGTATATCAATTCTCCCTACATCATTTGAATAAGTCACTGAGAGTAACAAACATATGCAGTAACAGTGAGTGAAGAGGAGAAATGTAGAAGTTTAAAAGATAGGAAACATGACATGCATACAAGTGGTGAAGCTTCAGTAGGCCACTATCAAGTAGTAACATGTAACAAAATCCTTGAGTAACCAGACTTTCACATGTCTAACTCATAATCCTTGAGTAACTCATAAAATTCAAACCATTGTATCAACAGAGAGAGAGCTACTACCTCACTCTGCCTGCATCACCAAGTGAAAGAGAGGACTACTGTTTAATTAGGAATTTAGTTAACATGTTTCAGAAAAGGTCCTCATGGTGTATCCAACATCCTTTTCTTTTGTCCCCCACTTTTTTTGTTATGCTTAGACAAAAGTATCTGTCAAAATAACAAACTATGATGAAAATCCTTTTTGAACCTTCTCCCCTTAAAAGTTTAAATGTATCGGTACTATCTAAAAGATTGATTTGTTATTTCTTGGTGTATAAGTAGTGTATTGGTGTATGTATATAGATTCCTGTTTCTGCAGCCTTGTTTTTCTTGGTATTCATAACCTAAACATGATGTTTATTGACAGGTGGAGGTTGCATTGAGGGATCTTATACTTTCAGATTATGCCAAGAAAAACAATGTGAATACTTCTGCTCTGACTCAGTCTGAGATTCATGATATTATACTTGGAGCAGAAATTACTCCACGTTCTCAACAGAGACAGCAGATTGCAGAGATTGAGAAACAGGTTAGACTTTTGTTTTCCCTGCATCCCAGACAATATTGAATATGATTTTTCCTCTCATATTTTTCTCCCTTTGCTCCGTAGTCTTGTTAGTTTTGCCACTCAACTTGTTCTGTATTTACTGTCCTGCAGGCTACTGAAGCAAGCCAGTTGACAGCTGTAACAACGAAGACAACAAATGTTCATGGTGAAGAACTTATAGTAACCACCACTAGTCCCTATGAGCAATTTGTGTTTATGTTTACGACAATTTGTGTTTGGTTTAGAATTTCTGGATTATTACTAGGACATGGTTTATGTTATTTGTTGATAGATCGATGCTAGCGCTATACAACAATATTAAATCTTATTTTATATTTTTATTTGTCAATAGTGTTTATTTTTCTAAATTTTGTGAAATAAGTGTAGCTAATATATATTTTGCGATAAAAACAAGGATAAAAACAGTGATTAGTAATTAAAAAATTATTGTCACAAATTTCTTAAATAGTGACGGAAATAACATAGCAAATGCGTCACTAATAGTGACTGGAAAAACGTAACGGAAAAGTGTTGAAATCCGTCACTATTAGTGACTGCAAAGCGCAGTCCCAAAACTTACAATTCCGTCACTATTGGTGACTGTTTGTAATTCGTGACGGATGTTTCCGTCACTAAACTGAAAATTTCCGTCACTAAACTGAAAATTTCCGTCACTAAACTGAAAATTTCCGTCACTAAATTGGTCCCGTTTTAATTTTGCCACCGTTTTAGCGACGCTTAATAATTAGTGACCGAATGATTCGGTCACTAACGTCATATTTTCCGTCACTAACGTCATATTTTCCGTCACTAAATTGGTCTCCCTTTTGTTTGGTAACTATTTTAGCGACGGAATGTAATTTTTTGTGACTGCGAAATACGGTCACAAATTAGTGACGGAATAAATTTCCGTCACTAATTTATTTGGGACGCCACTTTTAGTGACCGCACCTATTCAGTCACTAATTCGGACCGAAAAATGCTATTTAGTGACCGCACCTATACTACTAAAAAGCTTTTTTTTTAGTAGTGTTCACGCAGATTAAGAAAAATAATTATTACTATCAAATTTATCAAAAAATATGTTGTCATTCCAAGGTTATCCCTATTTAAAACTTTACAACTCTATTTATTTCTCTCTCTATTGTAATTATTACCCTATCACCCCTATGCAATTATGAGGGGTGTATTTGGAATAAACCCTTTAATACTACCTAGATATTCTAAAACGACTTATAAAAAGGGACACCAATTCTACCAAAATGGTGCTCTATATTAAGGGACGGAGGGAGTAACAAGTTATAAATCAATTAGTAGAATTGCAAGTTCTAAAATAGTAGTATATGAGTTTAATATATGTGCACTGAAAGTGTAAAATTTATTACACTATCGATGTATTATTCACCATCCATATAAATTATTTTTACTTATCAATCAACCATTATTAACCCATCAACGATGGATGATATCTTGATAGTGTAAAGTGGATATACTATTTTCTCAAAATATAAACACCTGAATTTAAATTTGGATAGCGTACAATTTCCCTTCCCTTTTTTCTTTCAATTTATAACAAAAACTCGAAATTAAAAATATGGATTAAGAGGCGAATTTAAATCTGGATAGCGTACAATTTCCCTTCCCTCTTTTCTAGGTATCAATTTATGACAAAAACTGGAAAATAAAAATATGAATTGAGAGGCACAATAATGCCTTTCAACAGGCTAATATACATAAATTAAGGGTTTCCTAATGACATTATACTCGGCTAAATGACTCAAATCTCTTTTAAGTTTATGAGTCAGTGATTTTTGACGATGGATAGGAAAGTTTCTAAGGCAACAATGGTCATGAAATGAAAAAAAAAAAAAAGTTTTCTATTAAAAAATTAATTTTAATGTATTGAGAAGTGATATTCTTGATTTTACAATAAATGTTTTTTTCTCTATCTTTTTTAACTTTGCGCTTTTAGTAAAACTCATGTTTATAATTAATTACTCGATCTATTTATATCACAAAGATGGGAAAACTTTGTGATACAAATATATATATATAAAAAAAAAATGGGAAAACTTAAAAGAAAATATTGTAAAAAATCAATGTTATGATAATTAATACAAAATACTGAAAATTTGTATACTTATCTCTATCTCTGATTGAATTAATGACTAAGACATCATATTTTTGTTCTCATAATTGGAGTAATTTGTTAGTCGGGTTAATATTAAAGACGTATTCCCTTTTTTTTTTTTTCAAGTTTTTATCAACTTTTTTAACATAATGAGTAATATAATAATGAGTTTCAAATTACTCAACTCATGAAAAAAAGTAAAAGCCAAATGAAAAATGCTACACAATTGGAAGCAAAAATGATTATTTTGCATTGGAAATACGTAATAAATTTTACGTATTACAAAAGCTAACATTTGTTTATCATTTTATACTCCCTTTCCCTCTGTTATTATATATATATATAAATAAGATTCTTATAGGAAAAAATTAGTCTTATTCGCATTGTAAGACTCTATTCCAATTTCTAATAATATTTAATTACTTTTTTTCAAAAATACTTCTATTAAGTCAACGCTTTTTAGAATCATAATAGTATATATAGGGGTAGTTTTGAAAAAATACATTAAATATTTATATTTCAAATACCACTAGCAACCTTAATTCACTTTCTTGGTGGACGTGAATTTTATTAAAAAAGTTTTACATATAAGATGGGACGAAGTATTTCTTAACAAATACTCCCTCTGGTCCTATCTATATATAAGATCTTTTTGGGGGTTTTCACTCCTACAAAGGAAAGTGGTTAAATTTGTTAGTGTCATTGGAAATGTGAAAATTTGATATACTTTTTCAAAAATATCCCTATAATTATTATTAGAACTCTAAAAAGTGTTGACTTAATAAGGATGTTTATAGAAAGAAGACATTAAATGCTATTAAAAATTGACAAGATGTCTTATAAATAGGACCAAAATAAAAACTTTAAAAATGTCTTATAAATAAGATCAGAGAGAGTACACCCTTTCGGCTTGAAATATAAGAAGAAAAAGAAAACAGATATCTCTTAATAGTTTAAAATATAAATCAAATTAACTAACTTTTTTAAATTTTATTTCAGTCTCAATGCTACTTTCCTAAAACATCCCTAAAAAATTGTTAATCTTATATAATTTTGTTTCATTTACAATGCTACTTTCCTAAAATACCTCTATTTTTCTAAAATTTGATAAAATTAATACAATTAACTAACCTCCTTAATAAACATAAAATTAATTATTTTTACTTATTATTCAAATCGGAGTTGACCTTTAAAGTATTCCTTATCAAAACCCAAAAAAGCTTGGTGCTTTGGATGTACAACGTAACAACAATAATATAATGCATGCATAATGACAGCATGAGCTAAGATTTTCTTAGCATGAAGGATAATAGTTTCGTTGCTGCTCATTCGTTCTACATTCATGTATGCAGTAAACTGTAAAGGGGTTTGAGTAATGTTTGATGAACATCCGAATTAATATCAACATTATTTTTTTGAGAAAATAAACTAAAGTCATTTTAAATTCTCATGCATCTTATTTTTTATTTATTTTCTAAAAGAAGTAAATGTTGGATGTTAATATTGGTTTTAAATATTCATATAACACCATTCAAGGGGTTTCTATGCTTATGATGTAGTAGCGTACCTAGCTAGCTAGGTAGTTAGTACTATTTTGTACTCCCTCGATCTAATACAAGAAAAATAAGAAATACTTATTTTGTTCTCAAATATAAGAAAAAAGTTAATTAATTTTATGTTTTTAATACAATTATTCCTAAAACATTTCAATTACATTTAATTTTTGGAGTTTTTCACTCCCACCAAGGAAAGTGGATAAATTTGTTAGTGGTATTGGAAATGTGAAAATTTGATATACTTTTTCAAAACTACCCCTATAATTATTATTGGAACTCTAAAAAGTGTTGACTTTATAGGGGTGTTTGTGGAAAGAAAATTAAATGCTGTTGAAAATTGAAAAGGGGTCTTATAAATAGGACCAAAATAAACACCCCAAAAGGATCTTATAAATAAAACCGGAGGGAGTATTTTTTATAAATTTGAATAAACATTAAATTCACTCAATTAACTTTCTTAATAGATATCGGAAGGAGTACTAATTACCTTGCACGACTTTCAATAATATAATAAGCCTTCTATTCTAATTTATCTATCGTTTTAAAATTTTCACACTGATTAAGAAAATTATTTAAAGATTTAATTTTTAAG
Source organism: Crotalaria pallida (assembly GCA_037953625.1). Classification (NCBI taxonomy): domain Eukaryota; kingdom Viridiplantae; phylum Streptophyta; class Magnoliopsida; order Fabales; family Fabaceae; genus Crotalaria; species Crotalaria pallida. The sequence goes on along the minus strand of CM075649.1, from coordinate 188,375,502 downwards.
AGAAGTAGTATTAGATAACTTTATTATAACAATATTCTCACATTATTACATTAATTATCACTCATTTCACATATTTTAATATGTTAAATGCATAATTAAAATTTAAAAAAATCAATTAATATATCATCAAATTTCTAAAACAACACATAATTTGAAATAAATTAAAAAAGTTAAATTAACATAAAAAATACTGAAGAGCAAAGAGAGTAATAAAATAAAAAATACTAACAACTACCTTATGACACTTAACAAACTAACAGTAAATCTGTTCAAATAAATAAACAAAACCCTATTCCCACTTAATTAAATCCACCCATCTCAATGGGAAGAAATAAAGCTTTGTCCAAACAATGATAGAGAAAGGGAATGCTTACTTACATAGGTAGGAAGCTTCGAGAGTTGGTAGAGAACATACAGAAGCTGATAGAGAGCATGGCAGTGTTGCAGTATTGTTAGCATAACGGGGAATCTCATGCAATCATTTACTTAGAGGCTCTGAAAATTATTCACATGCAGATATATATATATATATATTAGTAGATCGATAGGTGTAGCGTGCAAGAAAACCACCCCAGAAAAATTGAGCGTGACAACAAAGGTACGTACGTCTGATCTGTATGTTAAAAAGATTGCAGGCACTTTTGCATGTTTCCTTATGAATTGAATGGACATTATGCATGCCTGTAAATGTGGAAGGCTTTTCCCACTGTGCTCTCTATCTCTCTATTTCATACACAACAGGACCTGACCTTGCATACGTGTAGCTATATTTCTTACGTACGGTACTATTTTAAATTTAAGAGCAGTCTCCAAAGCATTTAAAAGCATGGAAGGTTAGGCTAACAAGAATTTCCCTTGAAAGATATTCTTTACAATTTTTCATATAAGTCAATATTTAAATAATAAATTTAATATTCTTTATATATTAAACGTATTATTTTAAAGAATAAAGATATCTTTTATGTTATCGTTAATCTATGCTTTTAATGAGAACACTTGTTAATATTTTTTCCACACACATACATATCTACTATACTTATATAAAAACATCCCTTTTTGAGACACCACTTTTGTTCGCTTAAAGAATACTCGCACCAGAGCATTTGTAGGTAGATAATATCGTCTTTAATAAAAATTATAATTTAAAATAAATAAATTATCTGTTCAAAATAAATATTTAAAATTAAATAAATTTTATCATGTTGAATCATTATCCTCATTTTGTTAAAAAAATCATTATCCTCGCAAAGATCGATAAACACAAAGAGAAATCATTATCCGTATACTGTATGTGAAATCATTATCCTAAAAAAAGTATTTTAAAAAAAAATCACTATATATAACATGATCTCACCTTCATTCTTTACCTTTGTTTCACTTTCAGATCTCTCTACTTCCAAGAATTCTCTAATTTTATTATTTCTTATTTGATGCTCCTAATTATTTATTGCTTATTTTATATTCGATTTTTGTTGTGTGTTTGTAGCATAAGAGAGCACTAATAATAATAATAATAATAATAATAATAATGATAATGATAATGTGTAAAATACTGTAACAAATTAAAAACAAAGGTACATACATTTCAAAAATTGAAAAAAATAAGTAATTCAAGATAATTAGAACAATTAGGATAAAGATTTTTTAGGATCAAATCTTATGATTAATTTGTGATAAGATAAACGATGAAAAATATCAAAATATTTAAATATGAATAATAACAATAATTGTGATAATCATATTAAAAAAATGATAATTTATATTCAAAAAATACTAAATTATCATGTCCCATGAAATATTTTGATTTATCCTTAAATATACTCATATTACCATCAAACAAAAAATATTAAAAAAAAATTTAATTTTGATTCCACTCTAATTAATCATAATATCATAATAAACGTAATAATGATATATAAAAAGTGTTACTTCATCGATCAACTAAATAAGAAATACATTAATTTAATACTCATCTATACATAAACAAATATAATATTAAAAATATAAAAAAAGAGCAGTCATTATATTCCTTATAAAATGCAATCTGTTAATTAATCAAGACAGTCAAGAATAATAAGTTCAATGTCGTCTTCATGTCCTATGAAATACGGAATATTTTAATTTATCCTTAAATTTACTTATAATACCACCAAACAAAAAAGATGAAAATATTTAAATATGATTTACTTTTGGTTCTTTAAAATAAAGTTGATAATGATATAAAAATGTTAATTTATCTATTAAATAAATAAGGAAGATATTAGATAAAAAGTGTTACTTTTTATTTATACAAGAAAGTACAATATTTCTCAACAAACTCATTTAAATTATTTTTTTTAAGTGTGGTGTTTGATTTAAGTCTCTGCCTTTTTGTATAAATTTTTTTATTGTTGTGTAATAATAATTTTTACTTTAAAATAAAAACAATCTTTACTTTAAAATATTTAATATAAAAAATTAAATTATCAATAACCCGTGCATTGCACGGGGTGAGAGCTAGTATATATATATATATATATATATATATATATATATATATTAAAGAAAATGATATATTAAACTATAAATTAACCTAAACCATAAAAAAAGTGATATATGTCACTAAATAATCTATCATTAAAAAATAATTGTTACTTATTAACTAATCATTAACTATAAAACAAAATATCATTTTTTAACACGTTATTTTATTTATGGTATAAAGTGATTTATAAGCATATATGTTATTACTCGTTTAAAAGAAATTCAAACTATTTAGGAATGTATAAAATGACGGTTTTATAAATGAGAAAATAGATGGTGTATCGCCAGTGTAAAGGGTTTTTACACCATTAGTTCATCAATTATCATTTATGCGTTTACATTGTTGTTGACTTTCAAATAAAAGTAATACAAATGAATGATGGACAATGAAATGATTGTGTAAAAAACGTTACACCATCAGTGCACACCCATTAACCTCTTTATAACTAGTTGGACCATCTGTTTAATTTTTTTTTTCTTCTTTTATAGTATAAAAGCGGTTAAATTAATATGTAAGTTTATGAACTATTTGAGAGTTTTTAAATATGTTTTCAAACTTTAAAAATTTATAATCGAGTTCTTAAGGCTTTTTTACTTAAGTGGGGTAGTTTTACAAACAATTTACAAAATTGGGGTAGTTTTAAAACTAAAATAGGGCAGTCAACGAAACTATTTACGAAAATGGGGCAGTCAAAGTCAAAGTCAACAAGAATGACACGTGGTAGCTTCTGGTTGGTCAAAAAAATTTCAAAAAAAAAAAAACAGGTCTTGACGGCTTGTTGCGCACATGACGCTCACGTTGCGACACGTGGCGCTGCCCACTGCAGCCGTTGACCCGCGGTTTGACCCCCAACCCCTTTGCAAATATATCTGCAAAAATTGGTCATGGTGGGATTCGACCCCTGACCAGGAAGAGGACGAAACGTGTGCGACACTTGGCACGTCGTCAGGACCTGTTTTTTTTTTTTTTTTTTTGACTAACCAGAAGCTGCCACGTGTCATTCTTGTTGACTTTGACTTTGACTTTGACTTTGATTGCCCCATTTTCGTAAATAGTTTCGTTGACTGCCTTATTTTCCGTAAATAGTTTTAAAACTACCCCAATTTTATAAATTGTTTGTAAAACTATCTCACTTAAGTAAAAAAGTCAGTTCTTAAACATTAAAATCCTTTGTAATATGCATCCGTGAACTTTGAAATTTGTAATCCAGTTCCTAAGCTTTAATTTCATTTGCAATTGGGTCCTAATTCATTTTCCTACATTAAAATCCTTTGTAATTGCATCCGTGAACTTTGAAATTTGTAATCCAGTTCCTAAGCTTTAAATTCATTTGCAATTGGGTCCTAATTTATTTTCCTTAAATAATAATAATAATAAATGGAGTAAGAATTTACTTAACCACAACTCTAATGATTAAAAATAAGACGTCAAAATGTATACCAAAAAAAAAAAATAATAAGACGTCAAAATTTGTTTAAAATGCCTTAGAAACATAAGTTCATTACCACCAAAATCTTAAGTATTTAAGTATTCAATGAAAAATTGCTTATGTTATTAACTTTTTTTTGTCTATTCGGTTTTCCAAGTACTACTTAGGTACATCCGAATCCAACCCGAGTTGTGTGCTAGGCTATGACAGGTGAGTCTCTCAACATGAATTTTCTGCATCCATGATTTGGGTCTAATATATGATGTTTCTGAGCATTAATTAACTCCCTTTTACTATGTATTTGACTTGTTTCTTGAGTAAATATTAGGTTTTTATTATGTTTTTGGGAAGTTTAGATAATTTAGAATCCTTGAACATTTTGATCCGTTTTGGATTTGATTTCAGGAATTTGAAGCTATATTTGATGATTTATGCTTTGAAATGGAAATGAGCTTTTAAGACCATGAGATTGGAGCTGGAATGGAGAAAAATGTTGTTCAACATTGTTGTTCACGCCCAGGTGTGTGCTAGCCACGCCCAGGTGTGATGGGGTTCAAATGTCAGAAGTTGGGTGCAAGTGCCAGAAGTCAATTAATCAAAAGTGCACCAGTGCAGGGGCTGACACGCCCAGGCGTGGGGGATGGCGCGCCTAAACGCGCGTGCCACGAGAGAAGAGGAAGAGCATGTTCTGAAGACATGCGCAGGTGTGGATCCTGTGCGCCTGGGTGCGTGTGCTGCGAGTTGGGCCTATCTATTTTGGTTTTTGAGGATTCTGATAGATTTTAGATAGATTTATTTATAAATTTATTTATAGATAGATTTATTCATAGATTTATCTTTTAGATTTATGTTATTAGGATTAGCTTTTTCTATATATTTATATACTAGGATTTAGCATTAGGTTCGGTAGCTTTTAGAGAAAGAGGGAGACTGCATATTTTGGAGAGCATTGGAAGAGAGTTAGAGGTAATTCTTTATTGTCTATGATATGAAATTTTATTTTGTTTCTTCTACTTATTCTTTTATAATGTGTAACTAAAACTCTTTGTAGTTAAGAACATTGTGGATTTGTATGGATGAGTTTATATAATTTATGAATTGATGTTTTTCATTCAAATCTATTGTTTTGTTTGTGTTTTAATTCCAATTCATGAAAATAGTTAATTTATGTTTTGTTTTGGATCTCTAATCCAACAAGAGGGATCTGAGGGTTAGAATAGTCCGTTCAATCAAACATTATAACCACCTAGCGTGTATCCAGCTAGGGCTTATATGACTTTAATGTTCCAGTGTTCTTAATTAATGGTTATTCGAATGTTTAATCGCTTAAGGGATTAAGAGTTTCATATCGAATAAGAAACGTACACTCACAGAGGGATCTGGTTTTTACTACCTCTGGAATGTCGTGGATTTAATGAAAAATAGAGATTCATAATTAATAAATAAGTCTTGCAATGAAACTGAGTTCTTAACGCCTTCCTCTATCTGTCTCACAAACTTCTTCTTATTTTTTATTTTGTTTATTTTTATTCTAAATATTTTTACACAAGTTTCACATAGTAATTATCATTTGCCTAAGAATTATTAGAAACAATTTGCAATCCCCTATAGAACGATAGTTTACTTACTCTTTATTACTTGTGACCGGATATACTAGCCGATAGTCCAACAATCCACAAGGAATCGAACCCGAGACCTTGCTTAAGCGAGACGGAGTCGTTTACCACTCGTCCCAACCCATGTTGATTAGTAACTTATTATTAGCATATTTTTGGAGATGGAGAAGAAGAGGAATGGGATGCATGGTGTGGGCTCACCTTTCTTCATCTAGTTTATGAATAGGATGAGAGTGAGTGAGAGAGTAGAAACAAATACTACTACTACAAGCATCAACGAGAAGTGAAGAAGGATGAGGCATACACGATGAAAGGCAACTCTGAAGGATGGCTTGGCAATGGCAGCAGTTCAAATAAATAAATGTCAACAACTTACAACTTATTATTATGATTGTTAATTGTTAACGAAAAGAGTCCAACAAACAAGAAACAAAACAAACAGAATAGATAGTAGATAGTAGATAGTTCTCTACCAATGATTCTTCTTCTTCTTCCATCCATCTGCATCTGCAAGAGAGGAGAGGGATAGAGACATGAGAAATGAATGGCAATAGTAATAATAATAATTGGAGAAATAGAGAGAAAGCTAGTAAGTAAATAAGTAAGGCCAAATTACTATTTACTGGTAGTAGTGGTAGTTATGTTTGAAGAAACAAACAAAGATGCATTAAAATTGTAAGAGACACATGATAATGATAATAATAATAATTTCACATCGAAACCCTAGATCCCCAATCTAAAAATGGAACCAACCTGGTGATGGGATGGGATGGGATGATCATATCATATCAGTGAGAAGCAGCAGCAGAGTGGGAATGATTGTGAGAAGGAGCATGGAGGCGGTTGTAGAGTTGGTCCGCGACGAGGTAGACACCGAAGGCGACAAGGGCGATGCCGAGGCCAGGGGTGGCGTGACGCAGTTGATTCGTCAGCATGGGGTGCTTCCTCCACTCATCCCTCCTCCTGAAGAACTCTCCTGTGTGCTTTCCACTCATCTCTCTTTCAATTTCAATCTCTCTTCTTCTTCTTCTTCTGTTGTTGTTGTTGTTGTTGTTGGCTTCTCCTTTTCTTCTTCCCTACCCTCTCACTCTCTTTCTCTCCATCCGATCCGATCCTTTTGTTTTGCTTGGGCTGCCCAACTTACTTCACTGGGCCACTTCAACAATAATTGGGCCTCATAGACGGCTTCAGAAAGATAAGATTGACCAGACCAAGGCACCCACCCACCCATCACTAATTCACTGTTTAGTCATCATTATCATTATCATCATAATAATAATAATAATAATAGGTGCACATTCTTTCATATCTCGATAATACAAAAAATCACATTTTTCCATAAATTTTTATTCTTTTTGCCTTCTTAACAAGTTCACTAAAGCACTTGTTAGCATTTGCCTAATAATAATAATAATAATAATAATAATATTAATAATACCCACCCTCCTAGTAGTAGCAGTATAAATTATAATTATATGTGTGTGTTGTGTAGAGAAAGAGAGAGAGAGGGAGAGGGAGATGAGGATGGTGGTAACTCCTAAAATGCAAGTTAAAGTGGGAACTCCATCGAGGGTGGCTGCTCTTCAACTCCATCAGCAGCAGCCCGTGTCCTCCTTCTTATTCTTCTTCCCAATCACAGGCAAGAAGTTGACCTCCATTCAATTCCTTTTAGCTAGCAGTAGTACTGTACTGTATTGTATTTCGAATCTCAATTCATTCATTTATAGTGTTGACTGTCTGTTTGTGTGTCTGGCAGGCAACAAAAATGTTAGTAAAGCAGTTGCAGCAAAGTCAAGGGTGCCTCCTCCTCCTCCTCCTCCTCCTCCTCCTGTTGTGTGCTCAGCTTCAGGCTCTAAACAACAACAAGTAGAAGAAGAAGTGGTTAAAGAGAGAAGTGTGTCTGTGATCCTGCTGGCTGGAGGGAAGGGCAAGAGGATGGGTGCTTCCATGCCTAAGCAGTATCTTCCCCTCTTCCAACAACCCATTGCTTTGTACAGGTTGCTTGCTTTCTTTTTCTTTGCTTCCTATCCTATTCTTTCATTAACTCACTCTACTTATTATATATATTCCTTTCCCTCACAGCTTCCACACTTTTTTTACCATGCCTCAAGTCAAGGAAATCGTTGTTGTTTGCGATCCTTCTTACATGGACGTTTTTCAAGGTTCCCCTTTTTCCTCTCTCTCAAAATACTCTTTGTATTTTCCTCCTCTTGCTTTATTTATTATTATATCATATTTCCTTCCTCAGATGCCAAAGCAAATGACCATGTCCAACTTAAATTTGCACTCCCTGGAAATGAAAGACAACATTCTGTTTACAGCGGCCTTCAGGAACCTCCTCTCTCCCTCTCTCTCTCTCTCTCTCTCTTTTCCTTATTATTCATCCTTCATTCTCTTTACTTTTATTTCATTTTCCATCAAGAAGAAGCTCATGTTTATTTTCACTTTCTTATATATAGGTTTAACTTTAACACCCATGAATCCTTTCCATAATTACTAAATGCTTTTCTTTTTCTTTTTCTTTCTTTGCAGGCTATTGATTCCAACTCTGAGCTTGTTTGCATTCATGATTCTGCAAGACCTCTCGTGTTACCACGAGATGTGAAAAAGGTACGGGTTCAACAATTTTCTCTTGCACAAGTTACCAAGCCCTTTGCTCCTGATTTTTCTTAAAATTTTGTTTCTGTTAAGTAAACTCACCACTGTTACATAGTCTGTCTTCTGACAGAGTGAGAGTGAGATATGGAAGAATTTCTGTTAGGGAATTCACATTGATACAATAAGGCAGTTGTCAACCATATGTTTATGTTAATGTTAGTGTCAGTGGATTATATATACTAGAACACAAGGTGAAAAAAACTGTGTTCTTTATTATTATTATCAGCGTACTCTACTCTACAGATTGTTTTCAGGCTCTCTTCATCTCCGGATGTGAATGACCCAACCAGTGCTGATGGAAGAGAAGTGCTCTTTTGTTATTTCGTTGTATATGGTGACATGTTATGTGCCTGTACAGTTTTCTTGGACTAAAATGAATGGTTTTGTGTGACCTTCGGTTAGAGAATCCCCCCCCCCCCCCCCCCCCCCCCCCCCCGGATGGAGCGCTCTGTCGCTGTTTACTATTACTATTCATGAAATAGGTTGCTTGGATTACTCATGTATCTTCTGTTTTAGGTCCTCAAAGATGGATTGTTGAATGGAGCTGCTGTTCTTGGTGTTCCTGTTAAGGCCACAATCAAAGAGGTACTACTTGCTAGTACTTGTTAGCATGTTGATTCCCTTCCAATTAATTTAGTTTTTTTCCCTATTAAAAGTGGAAAGATATCCATTGTCCTCACAGAAAAAATCTATTGAAAAATTTATTTCAAATGTGATAAACAACTTCATGCAACAATCAACATCTATATATTTCAATCAATTTATCAATTCACAGTTCAACAGAGTTGCTGATGCTCAACTTCATAAAACTCAAGCATATGCTTCAGGAATAGAATCACTAAACTTTCAAGTAGTTTCTGTTATGCTTCAGAACAATTAATGTTGATATTTATCTTCAAACCTTCATGTCAGCTATTTCTTTTCCTTTTGCCCCCTTCTCTCCTTCAGTATCTTAAATTAAACAAATGAGTAACTGAGTTTAGTCTGTCTTCCTTTCAAATAGAAAGCAGTTGTCCAAAAATAATTTAGAAATATTTTTTCTTCTCTATGCTTAGTTGCTTACTGTCTTTCTTTTGTCATTTTGATGGTACTCACAGCTTATTAGAGTTTCATTGTGATGTTAACCTGTTGTTATCTTTAGGGGTTTTAGCTTTTAGCTTTTAGGCACTTTTGGGGGTTGAGCTCATAAATGCATAATACAAGACTCGAAGCACTTATTTAACGTGGGTAAATTAAACATGAAGTAAATTCAAGGAGGTGAATTCAAAGTGCTGGGTTGGGGCTAGTAGGCTGATTGGTCACTGGTCAGGTTAGGGCAGCATTCAGCTGTTGTACTTCCCAAGGCTCATTGTATTCCAGGCCTTTAATACCAGCTTGCTGTTTGGAGCTTTCACCTAGCAGATCTAGGGGCTTCCTTGCATTCGGATTTAATGACTTTAAAGCGGTGTTTCCCTGTTTAGAGCTAGCTTTCCGGCTCCTGCATTTTTTTTTTCTGGCAGAAGTAACTTCAAAACTTGCATCAATTTAGTTTGCCTTCCTTTCAAATAAGCCTGCTTGTGGCGGATCTGTGTTATTTTCTGGCAGCTGATCCACATGCTTAATTTCTAAATTGCTCTTTCTAAAATAATTTTGGTGCAAGTCGATGTCCAATTTTGTTTTTGCAGAGATTGAATTTTGTTCCCAATTCCTGTCTTAGTTATGTAACTACTGCACAACCGTGGAGAGTAGCAATGACAGCATAATTGTGTGAACAAGAATAACTTCTGATCTTGATTGAACTTTTTACTGTGTGATAAGGCGCATATATATGTATGTAATTTAACCCTCTCCTTTAATGAACTTGAAAATAGTGTAATTTGTGTACCAATCTTTTTTGCAGGCAAACAACGGATCATTTGTAGTTAGAACACTGGACAGAAAAACGTTATGGGAGATGCAGACCCCCCAGGTTATCAAGCCTGAGTTGCTGAGGAAAGGTTTTGAGCTTGTAAATAGGTAGTTTCTGATTCTTATGTTTAACTTAATTACGAATAGTGTTCGACATTAAAAGAAGTATCTCTTCTTCTATAGTATTTATTTACAAACTTACATAAAGATAGGCAATATATTGCCATGCTGATTTGGTTTTCTTATTCAGAACAATGATGAGAAGATACGTTGTCTTTCAGTATCTAACTAGTATTTTATGCACAACCTTGGTTACAGAGAAGGTCTGGAAGTCACTGATGATGTGTCCATTGTGGAGCACCTCAAACATCCTGTTTATATCACTGAAGGGTCTTACACCAACATCAAGGTACTCAAACACCCCTATATCTTCTATCTTGAATGCATCGTGGTTAGCCGGTTGTTACATATCCGTTAGTACAAAGAAAGCCTTAGTATTGTAAAAACTATTTTGCAGGTGACTACTCCTGATGACATGTTATTGGCTGAGCGAATATTGAGTATAAACTCCGGAGAGACTTCTTAATTAAGTTTTGCCTTTTCACCTTTGAAGGAAAATCATCCTTAATTATTTTTTCAATTATTTTTTCAAGAATTGATTGCTTTGGTCCTGCAAGGTACAATCAAAGGATATATCACTTCTTGGTTTACTTTGTGTGACATACATTGAGATTTGTACACACACATTGTGCTTGCTCAAAATAAGGGAAAATCTTCCCCTTGCAATCGGATGTAATGATTATAAAAGAAAAACCATATTAAAGAGAATTTCATAACATATTCTCAAAACTATATTTGTTGAAGTAAATCTCATATCGAATGAAAATACGGTTTGATCAATGTTTTTATAAAAGTCTAAGCATCATCCTTCACTCTATGAAGTAGTTTTTGAAGTTGAGTTAGACCTAAATTGCATAACCATCCTTAATGGGATAGGTTACCCATAGATATCCAATCCTTTATTTATCTGTTATCAATGTATCAAATGAAACGTTGTCTTGAAAGATAACGAATCAATAAATTTAGAATATATAGAGTTGATTCAATTGGCTTAACCAACTTTATTTGTAATTAAATCCTTATGAAACAGTAGTTGTTCTTGATCTTTTTTCTCCTTAAGCTTAAAATACAACCGAATTATGATCTAACCACGTAATTTCGTAATGATCTATATTAAAAATGTAATTAGACATATCCGATATGTATATCCCATATAATAATGTGTACCCAATTTAAAATTAAAATAATATTAAATCGATACACTCTTGGTACATAGCCAAAAGTATCGCACATGCAGTCGTACCTAATATCAGTAATAATGTATCGTACCAATGCTTAATCCCGACTCAAGAATTTCTGGGTTTGACCCTTCACGTTGGCAATCATTTGGACACTAGGCTTTGAAAGTAAACTATTCTTTGCAAGACTCAAATTTGACATGAGTAATAAACGTTTTTGTAATAAACTGAAAAGGTTTGATCGTCCCACTTTATTAATTCCTTAAATTAAGGATGGAGCAAAAGGAACACATAAGTTGTATCACATAACCTTCACATTTCTCACTCTCATCCTTGAAGAATGGCTCCAAGAAGATGAAGAAAAAAAAGTAGAATTTTGTTCTAAAGAAAGAAAGTATGTATGTGGAGAAACAAAACAATGTTGGAAAAGTCTGCTTATCTTGTAAAGTCCTTTTTCTTGGGCTTACCACACTCACCAAACAATGTAAAATGCCCATCTTTACCTTTATGTCCTCCAACTGGGGTATCTCCACCTTTTACCTGCTTACAAACAACACTATAATTACTTCACTATAATTACTTCACCAGTCTCAAACAATACCTTCTTTTAGAGACAACTAGAGAAGCCTTATATTACCTTCACAACCCTTCTAGGCTTGGAGTTATTCCAACATAAAAATCCACAACCGCCACCTCCGGAGCTCGATTCATATCCCCTACACAAAACAAACAATGGCCCGTAAGCAATAAATTAAAAATAAATAAATTAATATTCGTAAGCCCTGTGTTCCAAGAGTTTCTAAATATGCAAACTATCACCTTGATAATGGACTCATCATCTCCAGAGGATAAAGACAGTTCAGGAGGATCAAGAAAAAGAATAACCTTCAATTAGGTAGTATATCACATATACCACCAAAGACCAACTAAAGAGCTATCCAAACAATATCCCACTCTCTACAATTTACCATTCAAGTGCCACCTTTTATTCAACCATACCACAGTTTCAATAGCAACAGAATTATACTAGAACTTCACCCTGTAATTTACAACAGTTTAAAATCATATTGTACTAGAGAGGCATGTTGCAAAATTGAAGAAAAGACTTACAGGTTGTCTTTGCCAGAACTTGTTGCTAAATTGCTGTCATGCAATAAACTTGGGGACATGGGGTAACGATCTGCCCTTCTACCGATCTGATCCTTCTGTAGGACCCTTCCGTTTTTCACACTCAAAATTTTGAGTTCATTATTCAAGTCATCTTCCCGATGCTGAGAGGAAAATCTTGTTGAGTCCACATTGGACTCCTTTGGTTCAATACAATAGATACCATCCTGTGGCAGCACCTGATTCTTCTCAGGTCTCAAACGACACAACGATCCAGGGGAGCCTTTTTCAACTGCCTGCAACCAGGCAGTTTCCAGTCTCTGCTCACGAATGATGGATTCGATTCTCTGCATTGGATTATCATGTCTCTTCTCCCTTGCACCTTTTCCTTCACCCACAATATCTGATGAATCAGTTGCAGATTGAAGGTTTCCATCAAGTAAAGTAGGAAAACTAGCAGAAGACTCGGTTCCATTCATATGACCTCTTTGTTCCTTCTCATTTGCTACTGTTGACTCTGCCTCCTTTAGACCTTGTAGATTAACTCGACTTTCAGCTTCACCATCTGGCAAGTGGATAATTCTGACCTCCACATTGCGTCTAAGAACCATTTCCATTGAGTTTGTAATACTTCTCAAAAACCTCTCGGCCCTAAGTTTGATATCTCCATCCCCGAATGCAACATATGCTACCAGAAAACCTGTAAGAAGAATCATATTAGGAGAGGGGGGAACTATACATGACAAAATAAAAACTGACTTCTAATAATCAGGTGAAAAAGAGTGAATATCAAATGAGGAGAAAGAAACAAAACAAGACATCTGGTACTGCCTGCTGCAAAGGAACAACAAAGAGCACACGATGAAAACATTTCCTAAAAGCACATAGAGGATATGCTTATTAAAACTCTTGTTAGTTGTACTTGCATCCAAAATGATTAAGTTCAATCAGGAATACACATTCTACCCAATCATCGATGACATGTTACATTTTTCTGACAGCATAAATTCACTTCAAGGTGACCTTTGACCATGTGTATCTTAAGTGTCAATTATCTTCTTTAAATAACTAGACATAATTGAAATTAAAAAAATAAAGTATGCAGAGTCATTAATGAAAATCAAGTAAATCTCACTTCAATCAGTACGTAAAAGATATCATATTACATACTACCAGCGTACCTTCAACTTCACATATGGACACAAGTTTTCCATGATTATGTAGCAGCTGCCTCAATGTCTTAGAGTGACATCTCCCAATACAACGTGCCCAGATATCATACAACTTCCCCAAATCTATGCATCTAAACATCATATTCCCAACCATAAGATCATCAGATGAGACAACAGTGGAGCCATCATTTATGAAAGGGCTATTTAACGGCTTCGATTTCAAGCTGAAACCATCGATCTTTGAGGATATATCATTTTGATGGTTGGAATTGCCATTAAATACTTTATGCTGGGATGCAGGGGATATTGACTCTCGAGGCATATACTGAAAGTCTGACTTATGCTTGCAAGCGTTAGCATCTCTTGAAGCACTAGAAGGATCATCTTCAGTTGTCTTGCAGCTCTGCCTCCTGCTGCTGCCCGACTGAGTAAGATCAGGGGAAGGCATAGAACCAAGCTGCAACAGAGTTGCAGTGAACCATGTTGAGCGTTCACTCGAAGTCCTTAACTGTTTCTCAGCCTCTGAGAGAAGCTTCAAAGCGTGTTTTAACCTCTCCAACTCTGATTCATTCACTGAGCAAGAAACCAAAGAGCGCATCTCAATAATCAACAACATATTGTATGGTTTTCATTATTATAACACATAATGGCAACGAAAAAGGATACAAAGGGCCCCGAAAAAAACAGGAAACGATCAGAAAATGGCAAAAGTAACTATCTATTTCTCTAAGCGTCTAGTGAAATGATAATGCTTGCCGAAATACTTTCTGATATAGATGACTATTAATGAAATTTTCATTCACTCTAAACATTTGACCGAGAAAAGGAGTTTAAGACATTCTCTACGTGTTTAATGAATTGTCACCATATCAATGCCAAAATCAACTTAAGATTAATACATCCATGATAACAAAGATAAAAATCTTATTTTCAAATCAAAGTAGGGATTGTACTCACAACTCCGTCCACCAAAGAATGAATCATCATGTTTGGCATCAATAACAGTATATGATCCAGCAATGATGTCCATAATGAGGCCAGCTAGTTGAGTCATTAAAACCATTGGATCAATTCCAGAGTCCATCAACTCTCTGGCTCTTTTCACCGTCTCTGCAGTGTCTGATGACATTGCTAACTCCAATAGTTCCAATAACTTTTCGTCCGAAACAACTCCCACCTGTGCAGATGATACAAAAAAGCGCATGCTTGAATGATATCCATGTGAACACTAGAATCAAAAGCATTATTACGACTGATACATTTTCCAATTAAACCAGAGTAAAAAGTCAAAGCAAACTCACCAATTCATTGACTAGAGAAGTAGTAATTCTTTTTCCCAGTAAACTAAGTTGTTCTAACATTGTTTCAGCATCTCTCAGTGAACCATCCGCGTTCATAGCAATGAGCTCCAACGCATCTGTTTCAACGTCAAGGTTCTCCTGAGCAGATATTTTCCTCAACCTAGCAATGATGTCCGCATCTTTAATTTTGTTAAAAAGATACTTCTGACATCTAGATTGTATTGTTCGTGGCACATTGTCAAGATCAGATGTTATAAATACGAACACAACCCGCTGAGGTGGTTGTTCGAGAAACTTGAGAAATCCCAGCCATGCCTTGGAGGGTAACAAGTGACACTCATCAATAACAAAAACTGTAAATCGTGAGGAGGCTGATGATGACCTGATTGGCAATCTTTTCAATGCATATATAGCTCTATCAATTCCTTTCTTATTGGTTCCATCAACTTCAAGCAGATCACTGGTCTTGCCAGATATGAAATCAACACATTCCTTGCAGTAGCCACAAGGCTTACTCTCCTCAGGAGCCACACAATTCAAGGCAGCAGCAAATATCCTGGCAGTTGAGGTTTTACCGGTCCCACGGGGACCTTGAAATAGATAAACAGGAGCAATTCGGCCCCTCAAAACAGCATTGATAAGTGACTGAACCACAATATTCTGCCCAATCACTTCACCAAAGAACATAGGCCTATACTTCTGGCTGAAGCTCCTACTATTATCAGGTGTGCCTTCGTCCTCCCCTTCCCCATTGATAGCTACAATCTCCAATCCCTCTTGACTCCTACAACTTGATGACCACCTCCGTCCATCCAATCGGCTCAAGCCCTCAAGATCAAGCTCCCCAAAGTTTGTAGAAAGTTCATCGTCACTACGGGCAGTAGTTCCTAGAGATGAACCACCTCTAACATCACCACTGTTAGTTAGCAAAGGAATAACACCTTGAGCACTCCTCAAAGAAAGTCTGCGCTTGTGAGAAGCTGACGAGGATCTGCGGTGAGCAGGATAAATAGTTTGACTCCCACAGAGTAGGGTGCTTCCTTTCCTCCTCAGAGTGTCAGAGAGTGAAGGAGAATAACAACTCCCATAGGTGGCTCTATGTTTTGGAGTCGTCCTCTTGGACCAATAGCAAGGAATACCACATCCTTGGCGACCAGGCAAATCCAAATGATCATCATCATCATCGTTGTCGTTGACAGAGGCAGTGGTGGCATCCCAGGAACCGAGAGTGCTAGGATAACGGTGAGGGTACCTATTGTAGGAACTGGTTGACAAGGCAGGAGTACTGTAAGAATAAGAAGAGTCATCTTTAGTGCTTCTGCTGCTTCTTCTTCTTCTTATTCTTCTGCTGCTGCTGCTGCTGCGCAAGAAATGGTTACGTCTGAGTTTGAGAAGAAGGGAAGGAGAAGCCCCCAAGACATGCTCGGAATTAGTATTGGAGTAATCTTCTTCTTCTTCTTTGTGGTCGGTATAATCATCAGAGTCATCCCTAGTAGTAAAAGGCAATGCTGCCTTGGACTTTGAACTAGTGCTAATAATATTACCATTACCATTACTGTTACTAATACTAATACTAATGCTATTACTATTACTACCTAGATTGGGATTGGGATTGAGATTGGTGCGTTGTTGTTGATGATGATGATGATGTTTGTTGTTTAAAAAATCCAAATGGGGTTTGGGTTTCTTACACTTGTTTTTCTTCTTCTTCTTCTTCTTCTTGTTGTTGTTGTTAATGGCATATGATGATGATGATGCAGCTCCACATCGGCGGGCTAAGTAAGTGTCACTCTTAGAGTCACAGCCATTGGAAGCATCGCTCAAACTATCCTCCATGCTGCTTCTTCTAGTTGTTCCGAGAAGTGACCAAGATCCATCATTGGAATCATCTTGGCATTGTTCCTTCCAATTGAACAGGAAGACGCTCCTCCCCTTGTGGTTGTTGTCTTGAAGAAGAGAGAAATGAGAATGATCAAGTTGGAGTGGTGGTACAGATCTAGATCTTGTCGAGGAAGAAGTGATTAGGTTGAGGTGGTTGCAGTTAGAAGAAGAAGAGGTGGTGCCGGGATCTCTCAAGAGACGAGCAGCTTTACGAATTTGAGTTAGCTCTTTCTTCTTCAACTGAATCTGAATCTGCTTGCTTGGATCAGATTCAGATACAGATACACCATTACTCCTCTTCATCATCTTTCTCTTTCTCTTTCAGATTCACAAACCAACACTCACTTTCCCACTTACCATTTAGTATGAATCAATCAAGATACTACTTAATAAGGATACAGCATTTATGCATCATCAATCATCAATCAGCCCAACTGAAATGTCAAATGTCAAAATGCCAGTGACTGCGCCAGATCTCACAACTCAAATTGTGAAAATGAAATGCGCCTCTCTCTCTCTCTCTCTCTCTCTTTTTGACTCCCCCTCTCACTCTCTGCCTTTTTTTTCTTTTTTTTTTCAAGTATCTATCTACACGAGCATAATTTTTTTTAAATTCTTTACGTTTACTTGAATCGAATCTCCTATAACTTGTTTAAATATAATTAAAAAAAATTGTAAAATAATGCACTACAAAAGAAAAAACAATTACTCTCTCAATTCCATTTTATTTGTGTTTTAGCATTTTCAACGTATTTCAAATTATTTGTCGTTTTAGGAATTTAATGATACATTAATTAAATTTTTATAAGTTTAACCTTGCATTTAATAAATTTATTTTTTTTTAAATTAATTTGCATTTAATAAGTTGAAATATGTAAAATGAGTGGTTATTAATATAGTGTGATTATATTATACTCCCTCCGGTCCATATTATAAGCATTCATTCTCTCTCACAAAAAGGGTGCTTATATTTTGGATCGGAGAGGGTAGTAAATTTATCTAATATTTCTCTTGACAATTGAAGTATTAAATGATTTTCTTAATATGTATGAAACTTCTAAAGCAATAGATAAATTGGAATGAACAAATTATTATAAAAACTTGAATATTTATACCATGCAACCAAATTTTGAATGATTGCATAATAACCTTTTGATGAATCAGTAGTTGTTTGATAAATCCATTAGTAAGTCCATGTCATTATCACGCCATTAAAAAAATCAATATTGAATTCTTGCAATGTAACAAAATATCACGTTGAATTATTTCAATTTAATTCTTTATACTTTTGTGTAATTACAATCATCCAAAATTTGATTAAAAAAAAGGGAGTAGTGTCCTAAATACATATTATTCAAAAATGTTTAGTGCTTTAAATTGTTGAATTGAATCTGTGAGAGTGTCTTGTGTTTTTTTTTTTTTTTTTTGTTGAACGTGTTTTGTGTCCTTTTGTTTGTGAGAGATTCTTGTTTGGTTTTGATGATGATAAATCAGATGCAGATCATGGAAAGCACCAAAAACAAAAATAGAATAAGATGAATAATGAAAATTAATAAATAAATAAAAGAAGGGGGGAAAACTCCCTCCAAACACGGTGACAAGCTCACATTTCACAGTTACCGCTGAGAATAAAATTGGATTCTTCTCTTTGTAAATTCTAAAGTGTCCCCTCTCTTTATTTTCTCCACCTTTTTTGCCGTTGATTGATTGGCATTGTGCGTCTACCATGTTTGACTTTTTTTTTAATTATTTGTTTCTTAAGAAAATATCAATGATTATATTCTCTGGTTTAGAATATTAAAAAAATAAAAATTATGTTTATTAAAAAAGTTATTTAATTATATTTAATTTTCTTAAATTTATAAAAAATAGTTGTATTTTAAAAAAAAAATAAGTAAGATAATAATTTTAATAATGATTAATACATGTAAATAAAGAGTAAGTATAAGAATGTTTGGTTTTCGAGTTTGTTTAATCTCTCACTATGAAAAATTAAAATTAAGTAAGCATAAATTGAAAAATAAAAATTATTAAGGTCTATTTGTTTTTGAAAACATTTTTTATTTTTGTTTTCTAAATTTATTGTTTTTGGGTCAAGTAAGAACACTATTGATAAACAAAACTTTACTACAGTAGTGTAGTACCTAACAAAGCAATTACATGACTCGAATATTAATATTAAATAATTACTACACAATCCTAAAAAATAATATCGGTATTAATAATTAGAAATGTCCGTAAAATAAAGTGAAAAAAAAAATAAGTAAACACACACACCCTCACGTAGCAATTTGAGAACAAATGGTAGGTATTTTTTTTTTACCTTTGTTTTTTGAACCCCATTACTTACTCTTTGGCCTCTATTTCGATTTTTATTGGACTATTATGATCTTGAGTATTTTTCAACTTCCGACTCTTAATAGTCAGAATAATTATTTCGATTTTTACAAGGCGGAAACAAATTATACATTTTTCCGATTTGTTAAAGTCGAAAAAAAATTTATATTTTCCGACTTTCCATAGTCGGAAATATATTACTATACCATATTAACTTGTTTTAAACAGAGTAGCAGCACTGCACCAAAAGAAGCAGATCTGTAATAATAATAATAATAATAATAATAATAATAATAATAATAATAATAATAATAATAATAAACAGAGTAGCAGCATGATGAGGACAAAGTAGCAGCATGATCAGGGAAATATAATACTATACTATACCATACTCTGTTTAGCCGCTGAAACTTTTTTTTTTTTTTTACTTTTTTTTTTATTCATATTCTCTTCATGTTATGATGCAACATATTCTCTTCACTTATACATGGAAAGTTGGAAAACTCAAAATATATTAAGAAAAAATATATTAATATTTGTTTCCACCTTATTTAAATCGGAAATGATTTTTCCGCCTTGTTAAAGTTTGTAAAATAAGGGCAGCTTCGTCCATAACAACATGAATGGAACAAAAAGCAAAGGTCTTTTTTTTTTATTATAGAGGAAAGAAAGAGCGAGAAAAATGGTAGTTATTTGGTAATAAGGTTATGAATTTATGATAATTATTACAACGAATATAGTTGTTATAAATATTTATGGTAAAAAGGAAAGTTTTTTTTTTACCGAAATGTGAGAGTAATTAAATGAATAAAAATAAGTAAGTATATAAAACATTATTTAAATAATAAATTACTACTCACAAGGGAGGAGAATAAATAGGGTGAATACCTTGATTTTGGCATGTTAAATTACATTGCTTACTAATACTCTTATGATGGAGTGTTATTGTATTAAGTATTCATTCAACATAATTTTAATTACATAAAGGTTTTTCTTAATCAAGACAAAACTTATGTATAGTGCTTCCATTGTTGTTTTTACTCTTCTTCAATTAGCACATAACACGTGAAAAATGTATTTTACATCAATATATACCATCGGATTATAGCATTTATCATTACCATTTTTTTTCGAGTTTTACTTTTTGAACCCCTTTGTTTACTCACTAGCCCCCATTTTTTCCGCCTTATACAAGGCGGAAGTACATTTTTTCGCCTTATACAAGGCGGTAGTGTAAAATTATCATATTTTTTCCGCCTTATACAAAGCGGACGTGCAAAATTATCATTTTTCCGCCTAGAAAGAGGCGAAAAAAACTGATAATTTACACTACCGCCTTGTATAAGGCGGAAAAATGCACTACCGTCTTGTATAAGGCGGAAAAAATGGAAGCCAGTGAGTAAACAACGGGGTTCAAAAAGTAAAACTCTTTTTTTCCGCTTCACTTTCTATTGAAAAGCCCTTTCTTCTTCTCAACTCTATTTCCAACTTTTAATTGTTACTCCCTTCGTGGCATAATTATATGAGAAAATAGAAGGTGAAACCCATAGTGTAAAGGTTTTTTACATAATCAGTGTATTATCCACCATTCACGTGTGTATGGTCATTGACTTTCAAATAAAAGTAATACAAATAGATGATGGACTGATGATATAAAAAACGTTACACCGATAGTGCACATCCATTAATCTCTAATTATATTCTTTTAGTCATTGTAGATAGATTAAGAAATTATTAAATGATATAAAAGTTTGATATATTTTGACGATGATAATTGGAGAGGGAATAATAATAAATGTATGAAGACTATACTGAAAAAATATGGAGAAATGGGTAAAGAAAAAAAAATATGATAAATAAAAATATGGTTGAAGAAAAAAAAGTATTAATCAATATTGGGTTTCTAAAAATACTTAACATAAAAGAAACAAGATAAAATACTAAAAAAACAAAACTTATAAAAGGTAATAATAACCATTCAACCTTAGTTTCCAAACTACCAACCCATCTTCTCTCACACAAAGACAACTTCATCCTCTTAGGATTTTAAGACAAATCATGATGTTGTATTTTGGGTAATCGATGAAATCGAGTTATATATCAAAATAAAATTAAGAATTGATATTTTTTTTCAATGCAAATAAAAAGATGCTTGAATTGGTTAATTGGTTCAAATTTGAAAATATAAACAAAGAAAATTCAGGTTTTGGTTTCTAGAATATATCATGAATGAGAGTGTTTTAGATAGTTTTTATCGTTTCAGTTCTTGCCTTTTTGAGAAGCTCATCACTCGTTACGAGTATATCATGACTCCAAGAGGATACGACAATACGTGGAAATTTTATAAATCTAGTTCAAATTGATTAATATTAGCTCTCTAATTTATGATTAAAAAAGAATTGGATAGAGAAAATTGAATAGAATCGGGTGTCTCTGTGGGGGAGTGAAGAAGAATTGGTGGATTGAAAGTCGGGAAGAAATAAGGCGTGACAAAGAGAAACAAAGTGGTTTCCAGGAAGGGGTGGCAATGGGGAACGTCATTCGGAGATCCCCGCGGGTAACGCCTCGTTTGGGTCCCCGATTTCGGGGATTTTTCCCCGTCGGGGTTGGGGATGGGGGAGATTTTTCCCCCGTACAGATTTCGGGGCGGGGAATGGGATAGGTCCCCCGTCCCCGCGGGGCCCCGTTCCCCCCTATTTTACATATACACCATTAGTTTTTAACTTTTATGTAATTAAAAGAATTGGTTTTTTTGGTAATTTCACATTTCAACCCTAATTTCAACTACATACCAGCCTGGTTTGACACCCCATGGTTTCTTAAGCATTTCTTTGTAGAACTTTCGACCCCTGTGGCTTTGCCTGTTTTATAAAGTCTGCCTTTACTATAAAAAAAAGTTTGTAATTGTCTAATTTTAAAACAAATATTAACCTTTTGATTATTTTATTCTATTTCTTAGATTGAATTATTTGACTTTTAATGATTATTTTTAAGTACTATGCATCTTTTGAAAATACTATTAAGCATGGTTAATTTTATGACGAGTCAAATGGAAGTTCCGATTTTTTTAAAAAAAATTCGCGTATACTTGGGGACCCCGTGGGGACCGTGGGGAATGAGGATGGGGAACAATTTCTATCCGAGATGGGGTTTGGGGATGAGGATGGGGGAGGAATGAGACCCGAAAATGGGGAATGGGAAAGTACCCCCGCCCTATCCCCGCCCCGTTGCCATCCCTATTTACAGGATGAAGAAAAAGAATAATGATATAATAGTATCACTGGTGTAAAATACACATGTGCTCATTAAGAAATCGTAAAAACAACACCTATAATACTGTGTATAAATTTTGTCTTTTCTATTATTTACTGTGAAACACATATTAAAGACGCTTACAAAAAATAAACTATTGAAATAAAGTGAGTTGTTTAATATCTATGGATTTAACCTTTTTGTTTTTTTTTTAGAGTTTGTTCACTTGTATATCTTTAACATGTGTTTTATGTCCCTCAAAAAAAAAAAAACATGTGTTTTATGACACTTATTAAAGTTGTTTCAATTAGAAAAATAATTATAATACACATGATTCCATTTTTCAATAATATCAAAAGCTATATTTTTTTAATAATATTTTAGGACATTAAACTTCTTAACAAGTTTACTAACAATAATCAACACATGCCGATAATAATGAATTGAACCAATCAACTTGGCTGGAGATTAAATATTGTTTTAGCATGATAAAAAAATGCATGTTAACTGATATCTCAAAAGTATTGACTTAGCAAGAAAAATAAATTGAGAAGTACAGGACTTATTTTCAGTGCTAATTGTTTTTTTTTTTTTTCTGGTTTTATATTATATGTGGTCTATGTGACCTTTTGGAATTATTATTATTATTATTATTATTATTATTATTATTATTATTTATCCACTACTTTTTGGAAGGGAAAAAAAAGGACTCCCACCTCTCTCCATCGATGTTAATTTTAGCTAGCTAATAATGTAAAATTCCGGTCACATTTTTGGTTTCTTTGGGCCCTCTTAACTCCTTATATTATATACTTTTTTTTTTGTTTGCATCCTAGTATCCGGCTCACTGGGTCGATTAATCCAGTTCGAGGGGGTCCCGGGGTTAAGGTTTTATTCCTCTCCCAACGTTGTTGCGGTGGATCGAACCGTGATTCGCCCTACCAAGTGCAGCCCCTGACACCACTGCACCAACAGCTCGTTGATCCTTATATTATATACTTTGAATAATATAAACTAATTTCATTTGTTGCCTGCTGTCAATAGCAGCCTAGCAGCTTTTTGCTATTCCAAAAGATAAATTAGGCAGCCATAGCTACTTAGCCCCCAAATAATTAGGCACGATATGATAATGACAAGTTGGCAATGATATTTCGGTAAATGTAAGTATTTTTAGCACTTTTGATAGTAATACCTTGTGGGATATATAATCAAACTTTTATATATACTAGAAACCTCCCCGTGCTATGCACGGGGCCAATATGGTAACCAACCAACTTAAGTATGAAATTATTGAGGTTTTAAATATATGATGATAAGATTTATAGTGGTAATAATATGTCAAATTAATCCTTAATTTTGTAAGCGTCGGTGAAGTTAGTCCCCTACTTTATCGAAATAGCAATTTAGTCCCTGAGATAGGAGAACGTCAATGAATGTGGTTAAATGTGTTAATGACATTGGAAATGTAAAAAATTGATATACTTTTTCAAGACAATCCCTATAATTATTATTGGAACTGTAAAAAGTGTTGACTTAATATGAATTTTAATGAAAAGAAACAATTAAATGTTACTCCATCCGTTCGTATATAGGACCCTTCCATTAATAAAGTTGATTAATTAAATTAACTTTATTGGAAATGTGAATTTTTTATATGTATTTTCAAAATTACTCATATTAATATTATTGGAATCTAAAAAAGTGTTAAAAAAATAAGGGTATTTTTATGTCAACAGTGTCAAATTAGTCCTTAAAAATAAAATAATTATTTATTATTTATTACTTCATTCGTCCCTATTTATAAGGTACTATTCACATCTCCAATAAAATAAACTAAATTTCTCCACTTTCTTGATGGACATAAAAATAGGGACGAAGGTAGTATTTATTATGTACTATTATTATTATTAATATAATTTTTATTATCATTATTACTAATATTATTTTTTTTTTTGGTATACCTAATATTATTATTTATGTTTATGTACATAAAAGAGGCGGGAAAATCCCGCCTGGCCACATGATGTTTCACCATGCCCTTTTATTTCTTCCATTCTTATTTTTATTATTAATTTTTTTATTATTATTATTAATTATTATTTATTATTTATTACTCCATCTGACCCTATTCATAAGATAATATTGACATTTTCATTTTATTCCTATTTATAAGATACCATGAGATAAAAATATTTTTATGTCAATAGGGATGAAGGTAGTATTTATTATGTATTATTATTATTATTTATTATTTTTATAAGATACTCTACCAATTTTCAAATAACAAGAGCAAAAGAAGTAGTAGATAAAGTAGTATTAATGGGGCCCATTTTTTTAGTAGTAAAAGAAGTAGTAGTAATGAGATCCATAATTGTTAAAGAAGTAGAAGAAGAAGTAGTAGAAGAGGTAGTGATGTGGGGCCAGACGGGAAGCAAAGTTTGCTTTTTCCGCCTGATGCACTCCATGCCCTTTTATATATAGTAGATGAGTGAAATTTTATATCATCGTATATTACTGTATGAAAAGATAGAATAATAATATATATATGTGTGTGTGAGAGAGTGAAATGTTAGCTGAATGTTAATTCTAAACCTGAACGTTGAAATAATATAGTTGAAAATTAGGCATGTGATTGCGATATCTTTCACTTTATTAGACTTCCATTGGGCATAAAAACGATTTATTTGACTCAACTCTATCAGGTTATTCGATATTATTACTAAAGTTTCCAGCACCTAGCTAGCTATATAGTATGAAATATCAAATGGCTTCAATATTTTTATTTTGCCTTTCTAGTCAATGGTCATATAATTAGTCAAATCTGCATGTTATATTTTACAGTAATAATTAACGTACAATAATATTGATTACTATATCCTGCCGTGGTGGTGGTGGTTTCACCCACAGAAAATTCAAGAGTTGCCATTGGCAACAAAAAGATTCCAAATAGAAAATCCCAGATCTCATCAGCACCGGCTACTGGTATACTATATATTTGGAAAATTCTATTTGCGTATACAAATTATTTTAAAAAATTTATTACCCAAATTTTCAAAATTATCTCCCACAATT
Source organism: Crotalaria pallida (assembly GCA_037953625.1). Classification (NCBI taxonomy): domain Eukaryota; kingdom Viridiplantae; phylum Streptophyta; class Magnoliopsida; order Fabales; family Fabaceae; genus Crotalaria; species Crotalaria pallida. Next base: position 188,349,968 of record CM075649.1, on the reverse strand, counting down.
GTTTTGTATTTGGAAAACTAAACTGAGTGTACAAGTTTATTGCTTTAAATTTTTATATTTGGATAATCCATAGTATAACATAACACAAACCCAAAATTGCTGCAGTCACAAATTTAATTGCAATTTTTGCACTCTCCGATCTCAGGGTGGAAACGAAATGCACTCTTTTTTCCTTCAAAAATTAATTGTAAATAAAATAATTTTTAAGGGCTAGGATTGACCGCAACAAATCTTATTTTGCCCGCACTCAAATATAAGATGGATTCGTGTCAATGGTGACTGAGTTATCAGATCCCATCAGGATACCACAGGTAGTACTAAAATAAGATGGATTTCATGGACACCATTTAATTTTCTCTTAATTTTATCTGTTTCCTCAATTGAGATCCATACAATCAATATAAGAAGAATTGCTACTATGATGTTTAATAAAAGAAAAAAAAAACAATTTATCTCAATTTTAAATGAAATAAAAAGTTAATTAATTTTTTGATTTTAATATAATTATTTTAAAATATTCTTATAAAGTAGTTATTTCTAATTTTTATTTCATTAACAATGTAATTCTTCTAATATAACTCTATTTTTTTTATCAATTTAAAAAATTAAATACACATAACTTTCCTTAATAAACTTAAAATTATTATTTTTTTCTTACAACAAAAACCGCATGAAATAAAAAATCAAACAAAATCCCATCATATATAATATATATATAATGATAGTCAATGCTACCAGTCTTCTGTTATATGGAGCATTGGCTTTAAGATTAATTTATCAAAAATGATTTATAAAAATACAAAATTAATCTACAAATTTACCTACACCATAAAGAGTGACAAATGTCACTTGCTTAAATACTCCTTCCGTGATGTTTCTATAATCTATTTATACTTTGTTCATCTATCCATAAGATAAATTATCTTTACAAAAATAAAAAAGTGTTGAAAAACTAAAACAACATTTTTATTTATTCATTAAGTGTGTTATTTCTTTATAAAGATTTACGTTTTCAAGTTTATTTATTATATGAATGAGATACTTAGGGTATGTTCGGCAAAACTAACTTGTAACTTGTAGATATGAGCTTTTAGCATATAGCTGTTAAGCTAGTTAGGAGCTGTGAGCTTGTAACTGAGAATTTATAGCTGTTTAGCTGGCTATTTGAAATAATGTTGTTCGACAAAACTAACTTTTAAAGTAGTTAAAATTTTTTTTAATGTGACAAATAAATAAGAACCGGACAAGAAGCTAAGCTATGCTATCACAGGAAAAAAAAAAACCTCTGAAATGGGTTTCCGTTTGCAGGTTGATATTATTATTTCAAAAATGATTTATGGGAGACTTTACGTATTTTAAAATATATACATATATATATATTTCAAATAAGAAAAAACGGTAGACTACGAGGGTGGCAATTTTAACACCCCACATGCAAATTTATACACCCCACTATTTTAAAAAATACCAAAAATACCCTCTTTTAAAACAAAAACACATCTCACCCCACAGCCCACCCCAACCATCCCATAGCCACCCCACCGCCACCCTAACCATCCCACAGCTACCGCATGACCCCAACCACCCCACCCCACAACCACTCCATGTCCCCAACCACCTCACCCTACAACCAGTGGGGTTGTGATCCTCTTCACCACCTGGGTCGTGACCCTCTTCACAACCCGAAGACCTGAATCGAGTCGTGAGCCCCTTCACGACCTTGGGTCGTAACCCTTTCAACAATCCAAGAAATAGTGTAGCCAACCGGGTCGTGACACTACAAAAAAACGGGTTAAAAATGGCAGTTATAATTGTATTAAAACAGCGGTTTTAACTGCCATAATTCGCTTCAATGGCGGGTCGGCACCCGCCATATTTCATTCCGCCATTCGGTATAAAATGGCAGTGCGGAACCGACATTCGCTAAACTGACGCAATCAAGCAGTTTAAAACGGCAGTTTATTTTATGAATAAAATGGCGGTTCAAACCGTCGTAATTTTAAAAGTTAAACTATTTTTTGCTCTTAAATAATGACAGGTAGGACTGCCATAATTTTCTCCTTCAATAATGGCGGTTCTAACTGCCGTAATTTCCTAAGAAACATTATGGCAGGTGTGACTGCCGTAATTTACATGGTATATTCTCCAGGATACATTAAGACAGTTTTAACAGCCATAATTCTCTCTTTTTCTTTGTGTCCACATTTTTTTACTGTTTTATTTTTTTATATTTTTAAAATTATTAATTTTTTAATATTAATCATTATTAATTTTAAAATATATAATGCCAATTTTCTCTGTACATAATGGCAATTGTTTGCCTTTTGATTTTATAATATATAAAGATTATGCAATTTAAAGAAGTAATAATATAAGGTTAAAAAAAGAAGTAATAATATATAAACATTCATTAGTTACACCCCTAAATGATCTTGAACATATGAGATCAATTCAACTCCAAAATTGTAACAAGGTCTCACACATAAGTACATCCAAGTGATTATAAATTCATAATAACGGTCTTCAAGACAATTCCAAAAAAAAAAACATCATTCTTGGTTCACAAAATGAACGTCTTGATTCAAAAAACTAAAACCACATTCTAGATATTTCAACAAGGACTCTAGCGATCCAATGATTCATGATGAGTATTGCTTGCATCAGATGATCTTCCTGTAGCATTAGGAGATGGAGCCTCACTTCCTCCGTTTGGTGCCTACAAGAGCAAATATCATCACATTTCAATTTTCACAATAACATTATATTAGTTGACAGCAAAATAACAACACCAAAGTAAGAAAACTCAAGTGAAATTGAGCAAAACATCAAAATAACAACAACATAACAGCATCAAAATAACAACAAAATAACAACAACATAACAACATCAAAATAACAATAGCATAACATCATCAAAACAAAGTAAAACAGAAGTAAGAATGAAATAAAAGCAGAAGAGCCAAGCTATCAACGGATAGAAATAAGATGAACATCAACAGGATGAACATCAACAGTATTTCTTATGTTCTAACCATTCTATCTCAATCAAGTTTGCAAAGTGAAATTAAGAGCGTTATACCTGTTGTGTAAAATTAGCAAATACACCAGCCAACTCTTCAGGAATGTTTCCTCATTCTTTCACAGTAACATAGTTTAAACTCCACTATAACCCGTGTCCCAGGAGGTAAATTATGGATGTCCTTAACCTTGACATTCATTTTTTTAACATGTTGCTCCCCATCTATGAAGAATAAAATCAAGTAAAATATTACATTCAGGAACATATAAATAAAAAGAAAAGAAACACTACTTCATTGATATATATATATATGTATACCTACCTACAGTATCCACCAACCAATAATGGGTGGATACACGACCCTTTCTACGTCTAGTAGAAGTCTCAGCCTCCTCATGTGTAGGCTGTGATGGAACCTGGCTAAATGGCTCTGAGAATGCAGGATCAACTGATGGAGAATGTGGTGACAATTGAGGTGGACTAACTTGTGGTGGATCATGTGAAGAGCTCCCAGCAACTGGTGATGGAGCATGTGAACAACTCCCACCTAGTGATGACAGACCATGTGTTGTGCTTCTACCAACTGATTTGAGAAGATTGTTGATTCTCTTTTTCTTTGGCATATCTGCATATGTACATAAGACAAACAATTGAGATTAATACACTAAAGAAAATATTATTGAAAACTATCTCAATACAGTATCAACTTAAATGAATGGAGTTGAAGCACATAAGCAAAAGTTAAAGTCGTTTTTATCAGAAGCCAAATGATCAGATCTAAAACAATGTAGCAGGATAATGTAAATTGAAATGTAATAGGATAATGTAACAGGAAATCTGAAAGTGAGGAGAATTCCAAATTGAAATGTAATTTTGATGTGATGTGTGACTAGGTCACAAAAGACAAATCTAACTAATTGTGCAGACATGGGCAGTTAAATAATTGTGCAGACATGCATTTGAGTACATACTCCGCATAAAAAGGCTCCCTCAACCAATCAATGAATGGCCCCTTAACTTTTCTAGTCCACAAAACACGCAGTAGTTATCTGTGGGTAGAAATGGACAACTAAACATAAATCAAAGGCTTTTTCTTAACATCTATGGTACTTGGATTAATTAAAGCTTTCATGCCAATCATACACTCCAACAACTAATCAAAATTGTGAACTCAAAAGTATATATATAAAGATTGTGAACTCAACCTAGAACAAACTTATTCACTAGCTATGTAGATAGCTAAATTAAGACTTAGAACAAATTTATAGACAGGCACACCCAACTGACAGAAGCTATAACTAATTATGAATATGAAATTAGCTATAACAATGAGAGAAGAAAAAACAAGAGATAAGCCAAATATTGATAATTAGATATTGTCAGCCAGTGTCAAGTTCTCTTGGTAAAAAAATCCGAGCCTAAAGAGATTGCTTAATACTATACACAAGCATTTTTTTCTCTTTATAGACTTTGCTATGTGGGTATGGCACTAAACAACTAAAAAAAAGGTCTCAAATTCACATACACGACCCTTTCTTTGTCACCCACCGCTCTGGACCCAACCGACCGACCGGCCACCACTGCAATCAGCGCACACTAGACTCTCCCCTTTATTGGCTGGCTGCGAAACGACACCATTCACATACCTTCATTAATTAAAATTTTTTCTCATTTTCATTAATTAAAACTTTAATTAATTAATTAATTAATTAAAGTTGATATTCACGGAAAACACCAAATACTACCGAAAATAGGTAGGCGGAACTTAGACAAATGAATAAATATTTCTAAGCTATGATTACACAAAGCATATCATCGATTTGATATTTTATACTAGTTAAAATGATAATCCATAAGTTTCAAATTGGAACTTGATCTTATTTTATTGTATAAGGGAAAGCAGTACGCGAAAGGACTACTATACTTCGCCTTCGCCTTATAATTTTACAATTGCTCAGTGACGCATGACATACAAAGTATCTTATACGCCTTTGCCCTTAGATTCTGGACAGAAGCTAAGGTTTTGGTAAGAACAGTGACGACGTATCAAACCAGAGAAAGACAAATATTGTCACTGACTTGTACTAAATTTGATTAAAATTGCCTTAGAAGTAACACTTGTGCATGTAAAAACTAAGACAATAGAATCTTCTTCTTCTTACTTATTTATTTATTTATGTTAGGCGAAACAAGAATCCTCTACCCCATTGATGTCATAGATATTTTTATTCTCGGAAGTCAAATTCCAAGATGGCATAACTAAGAAATATCAAATTATAAAGTTGAAAAGAGTGAAAGAAATGCAAATAGTAGTTTTGAGCAACATAAACCCGACCATGGGATCAATCTGTTCAATTTAACTACTACCATCATTCAAAAACCATATACTATGTTATATTCTGGGTCACAAAACATGATGCAAAAAAAGGTTATGCATGCTACCCAATACCAATGTCAACATTAATATCAAAGTATTAAGAAAACCAAGGCAAAAATTTTACACATGCATAGTAGCCAAACACAGAAACCAAAAGCAAATAGAAGTTTAAATAGAAATTACCTAATTAAAATCTCTCCTAAATCTCCAGTTAACTGTCCCTCAATGTACTCTTCAGTATTACCCAACTGCAGAAACATTCACAAGTATTAAAAACTTAATGTTAGCAACTAAGCAGAAAACCCCCAAAAATAAACGATTACAGAGAAGCAAACACTGAAAATGGGAATCGAAGAAGAATTTAAGTGTAATAATAATATAAATAATAATAACCAAATAATAACCCAGTCCAGAATCGAAGAGGAAGAAGAAGAATCGAACCCAAACCGCACCACTCACCGTGAATCGAAGAAGATCGAACCCAGCCGCACCACTCGTTGTGAATCGAAGAAGACGAACAGCCGCACCACTCGCTGAAGAAGAATCGCAGCCGCGCCACTCCAGAGAGGAGAAGAAGATACTGAAGAAGAAGAATCGCTGAAGCCAGTGAGGGAGTGTTTTTTTTTTGGTCAGGTAGTGAGGGAGTGTATTTTGTTTCAGAGGGAAGAAATGAAGTGAATGAAATTTTAGAGCGAAGTGGGCCGAAAAGAGGGAGGGAAATTTTGGGCTTAATGGCTATTTTAAGGGCCATAATTTTCATACAACTTCCATTTTACCTATGTATAAAACGGCGGTTCAAAAACAGCCATTTTTAAACGCATAAAATGGCTGGTTTAATATAACTGCCATTTTAAAATTGCCATTTTTTACCTTTTTTTTGTAGTGTGAGCCCCCTCACTACCGAGGCCACCCCATTGTATAGGCCATGTCACAACCCCGGTAGTGAGGGGCCTCACGACCCCGGTAGTGAGGGGCCTCACGACTCTGGTAGTGAGGCTCCTCACGACCCGAGGTCAAAATTTGTTTTTAAAAAAAAAGAAAAAAGAGGAAGAAGAAGGAATGGAAGGGAAAGAGTGTGGTGGGGTGTGGGTGGTGCGGGTGTGTGTGGGGTGGTGTGGGGTGGGGTCATAACCACGGTAGTGAGGGGCTTTACAACCCCGGGTAGTGAGGGGCCTCACGACCCGAGGTCGAATTTTTTTTAAAAAAAAGAGAAAAGAGGAAGAAGAAGGTGGGGAAGGAAAAGAGTGTGGTGGGGTGTGGGTGGTGCGGGTGTGTGTGGGGTGGTGTGGGGTGGGTCATAACCACGGTAGTGAGGGGCCTCACGACCCGAGGTCGAATTTTTAAAAAAAAAAGAGAAAAGAGGAAGAAGAAGGTGGGGAAGGAAAAAAGTGTGGTGGGGCGTGGGTGGTGCGGGTGTGGGTGTGGGTGGTGCATGGTGGGGGAAGGGGTAGGGTGGTGCGTGGCATGGTGGGGTGGCTGGGTGGTGCGTGGTGGGTGGCCGGGATGAGGTGGCTAGGTGGGAAGAAGATGGGTGACGGTGTGGGGTGGGGTGGAGAGAGAAGAAAATGAGAGAGAGAGAGAGTGGCGATGGAGAGAGAGACTCACAGTGTGGGTGGGGTGGGTGGAGAGAGAGAGAGAGTTGGTAGGGAAGAAGTAAGCAAAGGGCATTTGTGTATTTTCCCACCTAAAGTGGGGTGTAGAAATATTAGGGTGGGGTGGTAAATTTTTTTTTCAGACTACGATAGTCTAACGTGCAAGGAAGCCCATTTGGTCCAGAAGCCTGAAACTATTTTAGGGTATGACAATCTCAATTAATAAAAAATATAGAGCTACCTCAGAACATCCAATTGGTGGTATGATTTGATGCACAAAATACTCTCTACATTGTGTGTGTGTGTGTGTGTGTGTCTAGTCTCTGTCTACCCAAGAAATTTCCTATCAGACAACTGCTGGGACAGTATACAGTACCTAACTTTCCCATATCCAATTTCCAGATCTCTAACTGCTCATTTAATCAAAACTCAGTGAATATGAAACATATTCTGATCACTACTTCAGACCAATATTCAAATCGTGTTATGTGAATTCGCCAGAAGCAAAACATAAATTCAACTTCATTCTTAATACCAGTACAAGAGAAGACTCATGACTGATGACAATCTTCTCACCATACCAGCTGGATATTAGCATGCCAACAATTGGAACCTTCATGATTCATTCCCCAGAGATTTCTTCAAGAACCTGCTGAAAGTAGCCCCCTCGTCTTATGAACAACAAAAACAACAACAACAATAATAATAAACAATAAACAATAATAATGATAACCATGATGTTAGAATTGTGACAAATGATCAGTACCCTGCTTTTTTGTTTCCAAACTTGACATCTTTCAGTAAATACTTAAAAATTGATTGCACCTTGGTTCCCATCATATAAAGGCATTCCTTGCCGATGAGCCTTAGCTCGGGTACCATCAAGTTACTTGGTTCCCATATAAGGGCTTTATCTTGGGATCCAATCTCAGTGAGGCTGCTTTATCACTTGGGTTTGGAAAATGCAGAAATAAATGAAATATTCATTAAAAACAAAGGTAGACAGCGCAGTGTAAAAAAAATATAATATATAATACTATTTGTTGTCAATAACTAGTTAAAAACACAATTCCCGAGAAGAACACATAGTAGCAACAACACTAGCAAAACTTGAAACTCCATCTGCATAGTCATTAAAGTGCATTGACAAGAACAAGCAACAATTTTTTACTTATAAAAATCTTGTCTTTAGTTTAATTGGAATTGTTCCAAAGATCCAGAGTTTTCAAACTCTAGCCTTCTTGCTGCAGCTTGGACACTTGTATTGCTTGATGTGCTCGGCCTTAGCAGGAGTAATTTTAACGCATTTGCCATGGAACCATCTCTCACACATATCACAGCAGATCCAGAATTCATCAGTGCCATAATTGTCACCACAGGCACCACATGTTGCACCTTGTTCATCATCATCTTCTTCTTCTCCTCCACTCTCGTCATCTTCGTTGAGTGGTGCAGCCATCTGCACACCCTTGGCCTGAGACTCAGAGAGGTGGGACTGTTAAAAGGAAGCATCAGAACAGGAAGATATAAAATGGCTTTCAAAACATGGGCAGTGAATTAGAAATACTATAAACTTGAGAGCATGAAACTGAAAACTGCATACCGCCTTTCCACTAGATTTGTATTTGCTACCATTGTTGTGAGTAACAGCAGCAGTTGATTGGTCCTTTGATTGCTTGGCACTTCCCGTCACGAGTTCAAAGATAGTGGGCAGATCATTTATCATCTGAAAAAGCCTTTTCCTGCAAATAACAATTTGAACCTCAAAATTAGAAGAAGAACAGCTTAAATAGAATATCTAGCAATATACATACCACTACTTGCTCTCAGGATTTATAGTAGTGGTAGTAGTAGTACAAGTAAGTGAAAAAGGAAACAATTAAAAAAGAAAGCAAGATAGAAAGATAGATAGATAGACAGATTAGCAGCACATAGATGCATACATACCTTTCATTCTTACCAAAACCAAAGCGGGCACCAAAGTAGAAGGAAACGGCAAGGAGCCAGGAGTCGGAGTGAACAGCAACGAGGGACAACCAATCCTTCTCAAGCATGCCGTCCCTGGCAAAGTTGATGCCTAAGGCGGGCTCGGGAAGTTCGGGAGGGACCTCCTCAACAGGCAAATTCACCTCCCATGTTTCATTTGGAAATCCATATAGGCACAGATTCTCCTTCTCTACGATAACAATGACAATAACCAGCCACCACAATAATAATATTAATAGATAATTTGGATAGGAAAGGGACACGGCAGGCAGATATAACAATTACAATTACAATTACAATTACAAGAGAGAGAGAGAGAGAGAGAGAGACGAAGGAACTCACCAGGATCGCACTGCTGGTAAAACTTTTCAACATCTGCAATGCAATAAAGAAACAAACAAAGGTAAGGTGAGGTATGGTGTGGTGTGGTGAATTAGAAAGAATGAAAAGGAAGAGAGAGAGAGAGAGCGTACCAGTAGTGAGGGCCTTAATGAGAGCAGCACGGCGGCCCTTAAAGTCGGTGAAAACCTCATCCATTGTTCTTGGTATCCCCCCTTCCATGTCGCGTCCTCTCTCCATTTTTATTATTAATGATTAATGATTATGACTAATAACTAATTAGGGTTTCACTTCCTTATTCCAATTTTGGGGAAAGGGAAAAGGAAAAGGATAAACAACAATCAATATCAATTATCAATCCCCCCCCCCCCTTCTCTCTCTAAGCTTAGCTAATAGCTAACAAGAAGATATGATTAAAACTGAAAAACCCAACTCAACTCAACTCAAGAGGGATGATGAATCAAATCACGAAGCATGGTGAGGCTCCCCAGTCCCACATATATTATTCTTTAATCTTTATTCATGCTCTACTCTATCTAATACTCTTCCCTTCCTTCCTTCCTTTCTTTCTTTCAAGGGTCATACTCATACCCCCCAACACTCACTCCTTCACTTTCTATTCAATTTGGACCTTACAACTACTGGCCCAGTTACCATTGGCCCAATTCATATACTCAACTCTGCCAACCCCATTTTCCGAGTTCACCAATTTTTGTATTTTTATGCAACTTGCCCTCCGAGCCTCCATCATCAGAATCTGGCAGAGAATCTTAACTTCATATTTTCTACCAAATTCTCTCAACATTATGTTAATCTTCATAATTTGGTGAAGAGTCTTAAGTTGAGTTTATAAATAAGAGACTCAACTTAAGATTATGTGGGATCCAATTTTTTTGTCCTTTATTCAATTTTTACATTATAATACCCTAATAAACAAATAATAATAATATTAATAGATATTAATAACAATAAATTAATAATAAATAATAATTACAAATAATAATATTATTATTTTTTAAAAAATAAAAATAATATTTTTAAATATATATTTTTCACTTTTATTCTTAAATATATTGTCTTTTATCTCTTTTTACTTTATAATATCCTAATAAATAAATAATAATAATATTAAATTAATAATAAATAATAATAAATAAATAATGATAAAAATGAATTAATAATAAATAGTAATAAGTACTAATAATTAAAATATTAATAATATTTTTTAAATAATAAAAAATAATATATGATTTTTCTCTTTTATTCTTAAATATATTGATTTGTTATGGAAAATTAAATATTTTTATATTCAAATAAATAAATTAATAATTTCAAATAAAGAGTAGTTGAAAATAACGTTCCATTGCATTATTCAATATTATGTTGTATTTTTTCTATGCACATTATAATTTTTAGTAGGTAAAATTAACTTCGATTATTGTAATGTTAACTTTTATTCAATTTTAATATTTAAATATTATTCAGGATTATTTTTATAAATTGTAGGTAATTAATATTATTGAAATTATATTACAAAGGTATTATTAAAATTAAATTGTGTCTAAAAATATATGATGATGTAATGCTGATGCATGAGTTTGGTGAGTCTGATGTGAAGACTTTGCTATATTGGAAGATATAAAAAGTCTAAAATTAAGTTTTATAGCAAAATGATGATGTAATGCCGATGTGTCAGTGTCTAGTGAGTAGACTTTGTTATGAATGCCATAAGCAATCAAAACTAAAGATCATGATCACACAGAAACTCAAACTAGTGTCACTATGCACCATCTCACAACGTAATTTTTTTTTATTTATTTACTTATAAAAATACCATGTTATCCTTTCAAACTTCATCCACTTAATTAGCAAATTCCCGCACTTTTCTAACTTTGATGACCTCCTTGGCCCACAATTACAAGTCACCACTTTTACAATCATATAATTACGACTTCCTCGCATTTTTTTTGTTTGCACTCTGGTATCCGACCCACTTGGTCGACTAATCCAGTTCGAGGGGGGTCCCGGGGTTAAGGTTTTATTCCTCTCCCAACGTTGTTGCGGGGAATCGAACCGTGGTCCGCCCTACCAAATGCAGCCCCTGGCACCACTGCACCAACAGCTCGTTGGTACGACTTCCTCACATTGCTACATTAGTGTCATATTTAGATGCAATAGTGCCATGTTTCGAAGCTGAATACTTCAAAATATGCATATTTCAAAACATGGCAGTGATGCAGCTGAGTATGGGACTGGTGCAACTGGTGCAGCTGATAGACTAACGTGACAGTTTATTCTGTTGTAAGTGCACGGGAACGCAAAAAGGACGTCGTTTAAGACCCCCAGTCAGTCACGTCATCACTTCGTTAGGGACAGAGACTAACGTGAATGACTTTTTACAAAGTCAAGGACCTAAAAACATTTTTGCTAATTTCAGGGACTAAAATAAAAGTGTTGTGTAAATTCAGCCACCAAAATGACAGTTTATTCATTAAAAATTACTTAAAATATGAAGAATTAAAATGCAATATGATAAAATTGGATTCTTTAATAGAAAATATGCCCCATAGTTCAAGTTTTATAAACACCGTAAGCAAGACATACGTACACCCTGCTTATATATCTATCTAATCGATCGGAACATACACACACCAGGCCAATAGAGAATTGGTAAAGCATTTTCTTGTAGTTCTTAACTTATATATTGACATACAATAAAGTGCAGTTTTTTTAAAAAATATAAACAAACTGATTTATTCAATGAAATAGGGTCACACCAAAATTATACAACTCATAAAACTTATACACCGCGGTCAGAAACGGAAATATTCCTATCCAAAAAAGTTTAAACAAAATCAAAATCCTCACCTTAATCATGTCAAGAATAGAACCTTAATCTTGTAGAGAAGAGATATCACATTAGATCATGAATTTGAAAAGAGCACACCATTTCTTGCCAGCCATATATTCCAGCAAACAATCATCCAAATAGCAAGTCCATATATACAATAAAGTGCATAAAATAGGAAAAATCGTAATACTGCTAGTCTGATATATAGCAACACACACATATATTGGTGATCTAACCACCATCCAATTATGTTACACATGAAATAGTATAATATAAGGGAAAACATTAGCATATTAATAATTAGAGTAAGCTAAGGGAAAACATTAGTCCGCATGCATATAAATAATTAAGTTGATACTAGCTACTTAGCTTGAAATTAGCACAAATAATAAATCTCTCTCCCTCTCTCTGACTATATATATATATAAATATGTGTATGTGCAGGAGTTCATGGAAATATAAATAATGTGACCGAATGGGGCATTGATTACTTGAAGAAGATGTTGCTGTAGTCGCGGTTGGGGTGATGATCAGGGAAAGGATTATTGGTCCATTCCCAAAGTAGTGATCGGTCAGAGAAGGAAGTTGGAAGTGAATTTGGTAGGAGGGATGAGTTGAGAGAGGAGGAGGAGGGTGGTGGTGGCGTTGGTGGTGGTGGTGGTTGCATCATCAGCAAATTAGAGAAGTGATTATTATGATGATGGCTTAGAGCATTGTTGTAGTACAGTTGTTGCTGCTGCTGCTGCTGATAAGTAGTTACAAGCCTATTAAGATCATCAATGGTTGCTATTGCATTGTTGGAGGAAGAAGAGGCAGCAGTACAAGATGAAGATGAATAAGAAGGAAAGAAGGTGGACGGCGGCCTAGAGTGATGCTGCAGCTGTTGCAGTGTCATATTCATCATCAGCCCTTGGCCCTCCTCCTCCTCCTCTTCATTATCATCATCATCATCATCCATTAACCCCATTGTAGCAGCAGCACGGTGGTAGGCGTTGTGCTTTGACAGTCCAAGAGCTGTAGACACATAATCCAAACCAGTAATTGTATTATTAGTGTTGCTTCTTCTGCTGCTGATAATCCCCCCTTCCGTTTCAACATTATTATTATTATTATTCCTATGATGATGTTGTTGTTGTTGATCAATTGGCTTTGCAATTGATTGTCCCATAAATATTGATGATCCCATGTTGTTCTGCTGCTGCTGCTGCTGCTGAACCATTTCAACCACAGCATTATTAGTGTGCTTCTTATTATTAACATTATTCTGATGATCTGACGAGGACCTTGATGCAGATGATGAGGATGGCCGAGTTGATGGGAGACAACGAGGGAGTGAGGGATGATCTTCTACTCCAGCTCTCTTGTACACTCGGCAAAGCGATATCTCAGCCTGCACTTATGTTAATAATTAAGCAAAACCCATTATTCCTTTCAAAAAGTTGAAGACATACATTTTCATGAAAATAAAACTAAATTTGCAAAGTTGAAAAGGGACTAGCAACAATTCAATGCATCATAATGAAGATCGATGATTTAGCAGAATTTCAAAAAAAATAAATAAATAAATAAAATCATGCATGTAGTGTTGGTGTCATAAATATCGTTGTGTGGGAGTGGGACAAAATTAAACAAGGAATGAAGAAAATGAATGAATTAATTGCAAACGGTGCTGGTTGGTTTTGATTTGATTGGATTGATTTTTTATTTTTTTTTCCTGACAATAATCCCCTAATTCTGATCTGCTTCTCATTTCTATATATCATCTAGCTAGCTAGTTAGTATTACTATATATTAGTAACTAATCGATGATCCTCTCCTCTCCTCTCGACCGATCGACTAGCATCGTTCTCTTCTCTTGACTTTGAGTATCGATCATCGGCTTCAAGTAGTATATATATTTTGGTGTATATGTACCTATTTGTGCATATCTATATGTATAGGCAATATAGCTCAATTAGCTTTGGATCTATGTACGTATGTATACATGATTTAGGCAGTGAAATTAAAGAAGCATAAATTATATATGGGCCAAACACACACCAACAAATTGTTAAATTTCTAATATATAAAAAATGAATCAAGATCATGCATGAAAAGTGATAATATACTATACTATATTATTAAAACTAATAACTAACTAACCAACTAATAAGTAGTAGCTAGGGTTGAAATTCATGAGATTACTAGGAAAGTAAATTAAATGAAGAGCTGGGCATGGCATGAGTGGAATTGAAGAAAAAAGAATGATATAATACATACACCGCCTATATATGCTACCATACCTTTTGGTAGCGTAGAGTATCGTGATGGGGAAGACGATACTCATTCATGATCCAGCTGGTACGGATGCCTTTAGGAGCTTTACCAGAGTAGAAGACTAGGGTTTTCTTGAGGCCTATGGATCTTAAGTCGTTATCTGTTCGGATCATCCTATCTGCTCCGGTTGCCTTCCAATACCCTGATGTTGTCACCCGGTTTGGTCTATCCCCATTCCTATACTTCCTGTCTCTTGGCACATAGAAGTACCACTCCTTCTCTCCTATTGCTGCCATCGCTGCAGTTAGCGACCATACCCACCCATCGTCATATTTAATTAATTAATTAATTTGATATTATATTCATCATCATCATCACAATCAACAAATACTAAATACTACATATCTATTTCGCTAGGATAGTGTGTGAATTCACTCATAAATAAATAAATATGTATATATATGCTGTTTATATATGAAGGTCACAGTAGTAAGTTAGGTATAGACTATTATGTATGGACAAATTAAAAAGAAAGAAAGAATTAAGAAATTAAGAAGAAAAAGAAACAAGCTAAGGAAGAAGAGGAGGAAGGAGAGGGAAAGATATATATATATAGGGGATATGAATAATTAGCTGCTAGAATTGCTTCAAGGGAAGGGAAGGCATCTATATATTATTAATAAATAGCTAGAGATGTGTGTTTGTGTATATATATTATACATACAGAGAGAAAGAGAGAAAGAAGTAGGTGGAGGAGGAGGAGGAGGAGGGAAATAGAAAGATAGAGAGAATGGTGTTGGTATATGATATGTATTATTTACCAGGAAGCTCCCAAGGGTCATAGCGATAAAGATCAAGGAAAGTGATAAGCTCAACATTAAAGCGCTTGCCCTCAACCTTACGGCGAAGGTAGAACTCCACCAGCTCTTCTTCTGTTGGGTGAAACCGAAACCCGGGCATCACCATGTCATGCTCATGATCATCATCACCATCACCATCACCATCATCTTGCTGTTGCTGCTTCTTTCTTTCAACCTCCTTAGTGATGGTGACGCCATCATCGTGACTGTTGCTCAGGCTCATGGTTGTAGTGGTGGTGGGCGATACTGATGATGAGGTACCAGGTGCTGCTGCTTCTGCTTCTTCAATTGCCATCAATCTAATTATTATAATATTAAGAATATATATAAGTAGAGTAGCTAGTTAATCACAGGCACCGCGGGGCTTTGGTTTCGCCTATCCTCTTTATACCCTCACATCACTTGTACCAATTTCATAGTTTTGTGTTTCCCCCTAGATAAGAGATTCATGGTCAAAAGGCATGCACACCCATCATCTAACTAATTCCTTATTATGTTATTTGAATATCTATTAACATAAGTCCAATATTTAATATTGGGAGTTACTAAAATGCAATCTAAATTTGGATGGTTGTTATGCAACTCTTTGTTAGATTAATAAGAATTTGTCACCTAATACATGTATGTCATGTCATTGCTTAACGGAAGAATGTTGAGAACGTGACGAAGAAGAAGGATCAGTTTTAGCAAAATTGAAACAACTTTAATTTTTTTTTAATAATGTTTTTGAAAATTAAAAGTTATAATATGTCTAAAAGTACAAAAGACTAAATTAAAATAATCTAGTTTTTATGTTGGACTAAATTGCAAAAATCAATTTTGACTATTTTAAGCAATGACATGACATATATGTATTAGGTGACAAATTCTTATTAGTCTAACAAAGGGTTGCATAGCAACCATCCAAGTTTAGATTGCATGTTAGAAATATTCTTTAATATTTTGGATACAAAATGATGAATCTTTCAATTTATCTTTTTGAGGACGCATCGTTCTTTATCTCAAAAGTAGATGTTACGCTTGGATATAAAAATAGATATTCAAATAACACTATTAAACTAATCCCCTCATTTATTTATTTACTATGTTTCTCGATAAGTCTTTTTTTTATTATTATTATTAAAGTTATTCCTATTTTTTTCTTAAATAACCAACATGAGATTAATGATTTTTTTTATATAATTATTTGCTTATAGTTTCACTATCCCTTTTCAGTGTCTATTTTTTTTAACAGCAAAACAAAAATTATATTAAACAAGAGCAACCAAGCATCAAAGTACAAGCCAATGACCCCACCTTCTATGAAGGGTTTGCATAGGGTACCCTATCATGTGCTCAAAGATGCCCAACTAAAAAATTACAAGAATGTACTTCACACTTTCGTGAAGTTAATACAAATAAGCTTATAAAAGATCATACAACTATTACCCCAACCACTTCTACCCAACCATACATATAACATGCTCCCAGTCACCCAACCATCCTATTTATAGTCCTACCTCCTTAAAAACCTTGCCAAAGAGCAAAACCCAAAGGGAAAAAACTCAAAGCAAGGGAAAAAGTGTATAGCGACTCAAAATTAAACAGGACACATTCGCCACCCATCATATGAAATTGAAAACCCACCCTGTACATTTGCCCAATCACATGCCTTTAATTTAATTGTCTCTACCAATTCAACTATGTCTAACTCCTTGGAATTGTATCATGTTTGTTTGTAGCCAAATCAGTCAGATGACCGCACTCCAAACAATTGCCCCTTTCATTCTTTCTTTTTTTCCTTTCCATTTGTTCTTGAAGCATAGAAACATTTCACCAGCAGCTCCTTTATTAAGATATGATATTTGTAACCACCTGATATTTTTCCCTTTTGAGTGTCTATTAAGAACTCGTTAGATTTACATCATAAGAAAGACGTGATAAGATAATATGTTCTATTCTATTCTTGGCTAGCTACCAGAAAAGGATAACATTGTTTGGTATGTTAACCTATTTTATACTATCATATAACTGGATTAAAAATTGAGCAAGATTGGATAATAATGTAGTTTTAATATCCGGGTCATATTCTCAAACATTAACATTATTATCGCTACCAATCATTAGAGTATCATCACCTTATCAATGTCATTATTACGTGGTGTGTATTAGATATTGGACAAATATATCAAGATATATCCGGCTCATATCCGTAAATAATAATTTCACTCTTTATCTTTCTTAATACTATTCTTTTACTATATTAATAAATGTTGTCTTAATTTTTTTAAAAACACTTAAAATGAATGAATAAGATAATTAATAATAGAGATAATAAATAAAAAGAAGTTATTGCTAGTACTATTTTTATTTTATTGAAGATTATAACTTTTGTTCTTAGCCAAAAAACATGATAATAATTATTGTAGAGATACGGCAAATGTTAAATCTTGAAAATACTACACAAACGTAATCAAAATGAATATATTGATTACATGTTTTTTAGTCTTGATTTTAGATAAGTGGGTGCAATTTATATAATTTATATGATTATGTATGTATCAAGTTTTTAATATTTAAAAGTTAGAAATCCAGAATTCAATCTTTAAAGATATTATTTGATAGATTATTATTGGTTCAATTTTTCTTCTCCTATTTTTGTAAAAAAAATATAGAAAAAAACCTCAT
The DNA here is from genome assembly GCA_037953625.1 of Crotalaria pallida. Classification (NCBI taxonomy): domain Eukaryota; kingdom Viridiplantae; phylum Streptophyta; class Magnoliopsida; order Fabales; family Fabaceae; genus Crotalaria; species Crotalaria pallida. The sequence continues at coordinate 188,332,022 of CM075649.1, read as the reverse complement.
AATTTTAAAATATATGACATGCACTTACAAACGGAGTTAATGTAGTCTTATTATTACTTCCACTCTTCCATATCTTAATAAAAGTCAAACAAGTCAATAAATATAAGAGAGTATCTGTTTAATATTATGCATGATTCACTTATTAATTATAAATCGATATTATACAAATTTTCATATCATTACAATTAATACAAATTGCAATATTGCCTCAAAAAAAATCTTTGGGTATGTTTCCTTACTTACTTATCAATCATCGATATAATATACAATTTTAAGATTTTTCATTTATTTTTTACTTTAATATGAGATAAATTTTTTTGTATTTTTTTACCAAAATAATGGGACGGACGAAGTATTTTATTTGACGAGTAGCAAACAGGAGGGAGTGTATTAATAGGACAACCTCGCTTAATTAGTTACTATATTGAGAAGAAGAGAAGAAAAGAGGAGAGAGATTATGAGATACTAATAGAAAGATCTACATAGCTTTCAGGCCCTACATGAGAATTGAGGGGTATGCTCAAAGGTGTTTTAAGATGAGAAAATGACATTTCGAGATCACGACAGGGTGGCTACAGCCCCATAGCGGTGCCCCTTGGACCTTTCTTCCACCATCTTTAATTTATAATAACCATTCTACTTTCTACATTCACCCAAAATAAAAATTGTCAAACGAACCCATATTATCTTACCTAAACACTTGCGTCTTCTTTACCCCCAACGAAATCAAATTTTAAAAATAACTAGAACTCACTCGTGTGCTCCTTTTCTCTCCTCTCACTTTTGTCTGTCAGTTTGTCTCATCTGAACAGATCATGCTATTTGAACTTTAAATTAATCTTTCATGAAATACTGTATTAAATTATTAATTGGATGATGAAGTCACGAACATATAACTATTAATTGGGTGATCATTGCCGCGCACAATTTTATGTACGAAGAAAATGAGAAATTTTATTAAATTTAAGATTGTTGTTATGCAATCCTATGTTGAACTAATGACATTTTGTCATCTAACATATTAATGTTATATCATTATTTAAGAAAGTCAAAATTACATGTTAGGTTAAATGACAAAGTATCATTGATCAAACATAAAATTGTATATTGCATAGTAGCAATCCAAAATTATGTTGCATGGAAGTAATTCACATTATATTAACGCACTTATCTTTGGTTTTATATCCAAACATTGTTGGATAAATTATGTGACAGGTACTTTTTTATTTTTTATTTTTATAAGTCATGCAACTTTTTTGCATTATCGGATAATAAATTACACAATAAATGTAAAATTGAAATTATGAGTATTGATAAAATTACACGCAATTTTTTTTTCTTCAATTTATCAAGTGTGATAGGTATAATTTGTTTTTTATTTATATTTGTAGCTTACATTCGTAGTTCACATGCACCACATGAACCTTGTGAGTTTTACCAATCATATGAAGCTTCGACAAAAGATTCACAGCATTGATGACAACATCTTAATTAATCTTGGAATATTTAGATAATCCGCTAAAACGAATAGTAAAAAATAATAATGACATTTTTGTAATGAACCAACACATAAAATGACACACACCATGCAATTTTACAATGTGTCATTTCATGTGTTATCTTTTTTTTATTGACGAAGAAAATAAAATATTTTAAATATATATTAAAATAATATTTTTTTAACAAACAAACACTATTAATACATGAAGTGGTATAATTTGTAGGACACATGTTTTCTTTCATTATAGCAATAAACAACCCCCTTTTCCAAAATAACATGTTCACCCACTTTTTAAAAAAAATGGTTCACCCGTATTTTTTTTAAAAAAAATCCCCTTATTAAACATCATACATATGATAAATTTATTATAAAAAAATTAACTTTCAATATTAGAAAAAGTGCTTCTACTTTATATTATATAATATTTTATTATTATAGGTATATAATATAGATATATATTATTAGCGTGTTTACAAACACCGGAAAACCAATGAAGCTTGGTATATAAAGCCAATAAAAAATCGATTCATATTTCACAATATCGTAAGTTTGAATTTCATTGTCAATGTAGAAATTTAGTTGATGGAGAATATTTAAGCATCTCTATGAACACTACTCATAGAATCTTGAAATATGTGTTGATTCTGTTAAGTCCCGGAGCCAACACACTAAATTTTTTTAGAAGTAAAATAAAAAAGTTTGATAAAAAAAAAACTAATTTTATATATTATATTCACTTTGATTCTTATTATAACTATAAGGCATCATTTCGAAGAAATTTGTGATCCTTTTATAAAGCACTTTACAAGATAAACATGTATAGTTTTAGCACTATATATCATTTTAAAAAATAAAAAAATATATTATTCTAATTGATGAGTCTAATGCGGCTTAGAAGACAGAAGTGTCTATAGTGATTAAGTACAGGTCATTAAAAAAAACAAAAAGTGAGCTTATGTATATAGATAGCACCACTGCTCTATATGAAATTTTAAAATTCATCTCTTTTTGACAGTTTAAAATGTAAGAGATTATTTGCGCCTCTTTTTTTTTTTTCCTATTAAAAAATGTGGTTGTTGTTCTGGATCAGTAACCACCTTCGATGTTCAATGGTGGTGCTGTGTCATGCCTTATAAATACAGTTGCCACTTCTTAGGTAATATAATCTAGGGTGTTACTATCATGCAATCAAAAATTGAATGGTTGCTATGCAACCCATTGTTAAACCAATAAAACCTTGTCATCTAAGACATGTATGCCACATCATTACTTAAATTAGTCAAAATTAAGTTTTGCAATTTAGTCCAACATAAAAACTAGATTATTGTAATTTAGTCTTTTGTACTTTTAGACAAATTATAAATTTTAATTTTTTTTATATAAAAAAATTTCTTAAACCCAGACGGCGGCGCCGGTGGCGGTGGCGGTGGGTTTTGAGAAGTGAAGATGAGTTCTGGGTTTAATAAAAAAAATTTATATAAAAAAAATTAAAATTTATAATTTTGTCTAAAAGTACAAAAAGACTAAATTACAATAATCTAGTTTTCATGTTAGACTAAATTGCAAAACTTAATTTTGACTAATTTAAGTAATGATGTTGCATTCATATCTTAGCTAGCAAGATTTTATTAGTTTAAGGATGGATTGCATAACAATCATTCAATTTTTGATTGCATTTTAGAAATTTCCTATAATCTATCTATTCTAGTGTATAACTCCTACTTTGAGTATTGTCTTACATAATGTGATGGTGTCTTTGCAAGTGCTCCACCACTGAAGTAGCATAATATGGATCGAGTTACCAGACTAGATGTGTATGTGGTCAGGTACAACACCAATCACAACTTAGATCAATTGATATTTATTATGTTAAAAAAATTTAATATTATATATTTAAAATAAAATTTTATTTGAATGACTGATAGATTGATTTTATTATTATTATTATTATTATTATTATTATTATTATTATTAATCCTATTTTTTGTTGTTGACGATTCATTGTTATTAATTAAACTAGAAAAATGGAGTAGAAAACTGTGATCAATATCCCCACATTTTAGTGATAAAGAAAATCATGAGAAATTATTATTTGGTTTTTGAATATCCATAGTTTATGCCAATAATAATATGATATATCTAATAAACAACCATCCATCAACTTTATTTTTTTTTATTTTTAATTTTATTTTAATATTTGATAAATTATGATTGACCTGAACAACAAATAACATGATAGTCTTTTTTAAAGGTAAAGTATTTTTGATTTTTTTTACGAGGATAGGGGAAGAAAATTTAAATCCACCAAAAATGATGGTCGTCAGGATCGAACCTGTATTGATTAGCATATGGTCGAAAATAATTTTATACGTTTAATATGTGAATGTTGGTAATTGTTCTTAGGTACTAATTGTTTATGAAAACAAAAAGAATTAGTTGGTATTGAAAAATGATGAGTTTAATGTTATGAAATTTTTATATTTAGTTTTTCAGAACGAATTTATTCATTTTGTATTATTGTTCATTAGCGATAACATAATTAAAGTTTAATTTTCCACAAAATCTTATTTGCTATAAACTATTTTAAAATATAAAATATACTCCGTAAAAAACTAACTCAAATATTTAGTTCGTCTTGGTAGACTGGCATTAATTTCAGTCAAAGCAAGAATTTAATTATGAAATATTTTTGTCATGATGGTACTGTATGTATAATAATAAAGCATATATGAATTTACAAAACGCATAAATAGTGCAAAATCGATGGGGTGGGGTGGGGCAGGAGGGGAGACAAATTTGATGGTGTGTGAGGAATGGGTCGGCTGCTGCTACAGCTGAATGTTTATAGTATCAGTACATGATAATAATATTAAAGGTGATTTATATTTATGGACGAGTCAAGAGAAACCCGTGACCATTATCTTCACTCCCGGTCATGACTCATGACTACTACAGGTGTCACTGTTACAGTACTTGTTTCGTTTTATATGAAACGTAACTAAGGTAATAATGTATGTACAGAAAAATTAATTAAATAACATAAGAAATAAAGTTGTGATATTTTGATTATAGTCAACGTTTCTTATAATTTCAATAATAATTATAAAATCAATTTTGAAATATTTAAATTTTTAATATCATCATTAATAAAGTTAACCATTTTTTATAGGCTTGAATTTGTTTCAAAAGTTCTTAAATTAAAGATATAAGGAAATAAATTTTTTATGCCCTATGTATCATCCATGCATCCTTATCAGTTTCACCAGCAGTTGCACCGACTGAGTTTAATTTACTTATAAGTTATAATTGCTATTGTTTTTATTTTAAAAAACATGTACAAACTTTCTCAAGGTTAGGTTTTTATGGGAAATTAAACCCATTACTTCTCAATAATTCAGCTATATTATTTTCCAACACATATTTACTTTTTATCCCTTAAACAAATAAAAAAATAAGGCTATTCGTACTCTTAATGTGAATATGCATTTTTGTGTGCCAATAGTCTCAACCCCCCCGCCCCCCCTAAACAATACCCTTAATTAACATTCCTTATGTTATTACTATATCTGTTCCTAAATAATTAATTATATTTCTAAAAAAAATGTTATATTCATATTTAATCAGCTTTTTAGGAAATCAATGAAATATTAATTACTATTTTCACAATTCTATCCCCACTCCACCTAATGAATAGTAAGTGAGATAGTAAATAAAAAAATAAATACAATAATTTGAGAAAGATATATATGTGTTAAATACTTAAATTAGAAGAGAAGAAATAAATAAATTTAATTACATACAGTAGACCTAGCATAGCAATTATACTTCTTAATATGTGCTCTATAACCTTAAGGACACACTTATTTAGGAATGAGTGAAGTATTAATTATATTCTTTTTAGTTTTTATTACAAGTCATTTTGGAAAGAATTACACATACAAATTGTAAAACCCTGATTTGATATAACTTAAAAATGAATTTTATCATTTCCAAAATACTGTAATTTCGAGGATAATTTTTTTAAAAGCTAGATATTTTGTTAAAGGAATTAAAGGATGGCTTAGCTAAAAACAAGATGGGGAGATCAGCATTGATGTAAGTTTATGGAGGGGGTATTTTATTGTTAGTATTGGTACAAATATTAGGTGTATTTGATAGATTATGAAAGCTTCTTAGTTTTTTGTATAAAAGCTTAAAAAATAATATAAAGAATTTAATGGTTTGTAAAAATAGAAATTTCATGCTTCGCTTGATCCTCCGAAATTTCAGTTATGAAAATGTCGGATGGAATAAAAAATATTTCATTAACGATTCTAAAGGAAAACCGTTATAATTAAAAGGTTAAAATGCATTTTATTTTGTTTTAAGTGAAAAGGGTAAAATGGTAATTTTTGTTACTATTGCTGCTAAGAAGCTGAAATAAAGTCAAGCAAATTTGGATTTAAAATGAAAAACTTACATGAATTGTAAAAACGTAATTTCGTCTTTAAAAAAAAAACGTAATTTTTGAAGTTATGTATGAATAGATATTTTTCTATGAATTGAATTTTTTTTCCAAATTCATTTCTAATTTTTATTTTTCATGGGAATATTTAATTTGTTACCACGTCAAATACGTTTTACTGTTGAATGAGGCTAAAAAGGAAAATTCCTTCTGTCCGGATAAAATTGTGTATGGAAATCTTAGGACCATGTTTTTTTTTACACACCAACTAATACCTGGATCTGGTTTACCCAGAATCCAACTCATCCGGTCCGCTCTAACTGAGCTCGCACTAAGCTGTAGGGGTCTCCCAGCGAGGGTTGCTTCATACCCGAAGCTCGAACTCGAGACCAGTTGATTCAGGAATCAAGAGAGTTACCACTTGACCAACCCACATTGGTACAGGACCATGTTACTAGGTCATTGGTTGCATTAGAAACATTTAAGATTAATTCAATAAAGACATAATGATATTTGGTAAAATATAGTTTTTATTGTCATTTTTACGGTAATTCTAGTTTCTAGTAAAATAGGTCCATATGAAATAGTAATTTACTAGCTCTTACCCCGTGCAATGCACGGGTTGTTGATATTAATTTTTTTTATATTAAATATTTTAAATTAAAGATTATTATTATTTTCATTATAGTAAATTAAAGATTACAACTTACCAAGGTCATGCTCTTGTTTGGAGTAACTCATCGATGTCATTCTTCCTGAAATTAGCATTAAGCAAAAATCAATTAAAAGTATAACAAAATATGCATCATTTAATAAGTAATTCATCAAACACTTAAAAATCAAAATTAAGAGCTCTAAGTAGAGGAATAAACAAAAGTCAATTAAAAGTATAACAAAATATGCATCATCTAATAAGTAATTCATCAAACACTCAAAAATCAAAATTAAGAGCTCTAAGTAGAGGAATGAGGGGAAAAATAAAAATAAAAGAAATAATTTGGAGAAGAGAATTCTTAGAATTAGATAGAACTTTAAAAATTGAATGGGAGAGCCTATTATATATATATATATATATATATATATATAGTGATTTTTTTAATATTTTTTAAATATTTTTGTTGAGGATAATGATTTGTTCAACAAATTGAGGATAATGATTTCACATACAGATAATGATTATATAAATTTAAATAACTAATTTTATTTGAAATTGTAATTTTGGTTAGAGATAATGTTATTTACCTTCAAACATATAATGATTAAATAAATTTAAATAATTTATTTAATTTTAAATTGTAATTTTGATTAGAGATAATGATTATCTACCTACAAATTTTCTGGTGCGAGGAAAACTTCACGGGACAAACGTGATGCCTCGAAAATTTCTCCGGCAAACGTAGTGCCTCGAAAAAGGATCCTTTTATATATAGATAGTAGATTTCTTACTTTAAATCATATTTAGAAATTAATGATGGCAGAATTTTAGGATCGGACTTTAATTATACAAAGTGTCGACTAAAATTTCTTAATTAAAGTAGTTAAAACTGGAAAAAACAAAATAAGGGTATTAGTCTATTACATAAACCAACTAAAGTTAATTAATTTTAGTTTTTTTAATATTTTTTTTTGATGAACTTAGTTTTTTTAATATTACAATGTTTATTTTTACCCTCAAGTAATATTTGAATATTATATGCAATAATTGATTATCTTAAAACGAATAAATTTTTAATGTAAATATATTAAGCAATGTCTATTCACTCATTCAACTAGTTCCCCTTAGAAAAAAATAAATAAAAAAGAAATTACTAAACGCAAACAAGAGAAAAATAAAAATATGCAAGGTCCATGTTAAAAAGTTTCTTAAAAATAGTATATAATGAAACCATACATATTTTACATTTCCAATGATATTCATCAACTTTTCGATCTTATATAGACAACTATTTTTCTTTTATATTTCAATAACATTTATGCCATTTAACAAAAGCACTATTTTATTCGCATTCCACTTTTTTATAAAACTAAACTATTGGAGAAAACCGGTGGAAGTTAGCGCAAATGGTAAAGGATCTGTTGCTATTTGAGGGTTCGATCACCCACACTTGCAAATGTAAGAGGCGACGCCTAGTCCCCGAAAGGACTAAACAATATTAAAAGGATTAGTCACCCAGTTACGTTGATAAATATCTTGAAAAACCAAAAACAAAAACTATTTTAGAGAGCTTCTCACCTTTCCCTTTCTCTTTTTGTTTTTTTTCTTGTATCAAATTAAACAATACAAAATCTTCTTCTTTTTTTTACATATTTATTTCTTCCCATATTTTTTTTTCTCTTCCCTTCGGACATATTATAAGTGCACCAAACAATAACAGTAAATGAAAAGTAGTACACATATAGTATTAAAAACACATAATATACTCTAACACCTATTTTACATCTCCCCCTTATTCTTTAGAATAATGTTACATGTACATTCAAAATTGACATCTGAATGTACACCTATTTGTCTTATATACAAAAATATTGTATTTCTGCATATAATACAAGCATATATACATCCAGATTGACATCTGGATGTACATAAAACATTAGTGTATTTTTTACTACTGAATTATGTTATGGTCATTACTTCGATGCAATTATAATTGAGATAATAACATAACAATTCAGTAATAAACTAATGCCTGGATGACAAAAATTGAGTGACTTTGTCACCAAATCATTGATTTATTAGTGAATTGTTGTACTACCATCTCAATTTTTTTTTATCCGTATTCCTTGGGAACCATCGGTATCCCCAAGAGCACCCTTAATACCAGGGAGCCCTTGAGACTAATTCAGAGCGAGCTGCATGGCTGGCTCTCCCAGCGAGTTGTTTTTAGTGGGAATCGAATCCGGGGCTATCAGCACCCGTGTCCCATTCTTGAGATTTTAGTTGGGACCTTACACCAACTAAACCAAGCCTAGCTCGTTGGTACTACCATCTCAATTTTGATTGCATGATAAAAATATTTTTATATTATTAATACAATAGAAATTTGATAATTGCATCTCACAATAAATAAAACAATCTTTATTTTTCACTGACCTCTAAATTCTTTTAATACATTAATGCATCTTAAAAAACATCTCAAAAACAACTTTCCACGATTACAAAACAATATAAAAAAATGTCATATACTCCCTCCGTCCCATAAAGTTAGTAAAAAACATAGAAATTTTTTGTCTCAAATTAAAGTTAAAATAATGAATTTTTTTTTTTTGAAATTGCAATGTATATTTTATAATTGGTTAATTAAAGAAATATTTATTAAATACTTACTTTGATAATTGATTGATTTGGGGGATTAAAAACATATTTCTTTATTTTTGTTGAATTTTCAAAATTTATTAACTTTTTGGATGGAGAGAATACAATTATGCATGGAAAAAATTAGCCACCTAAAGTTTTTCCTTTCACGTCAATGTAAAAAGCCAAATCGTGTCGTTTTAGAATGACAAATACATCTAACATATGGCCCTCGCTCCTACTCCAAACAAAAACCCAAGAAATTTGAGGTTGTGATTTGAGACTCTATTCATCACAATCACAATCTCTCTCTCTCTCTCTCTCTCTCTCTCTCTCTCTCTCTCTCTCTCTCTCTCTCTCTCTCTCTCTCTCTCTCTCTCTCTCTCTCTCTCTCTCTCTCTCTCTCTCTCTCTCTCTCTCTCTCTCTCTCTCTCTCTCTCTCTCTCTCTCTCTCTCTCTCTCTCTCTCTCTCTCTCTCTCTCTCTCTCTCTCTCTCTCTCTCTCTCTCTCTCTCTCTCTCTCTCTCTCTCTCTCTCTCTCTCTCTCTCTCTCTCTCTCTCTCTCTCTCTCTCTCTCTCTCTCTCTCTCTCTCTCTCTCTCTCTCTCTCTCTCTCTCTCTCTCTCTCTCTCTCTCTCTCTCTCTCTCTAGCGTTTGAAAATGAAACAAAGTTAGTAAGCGGAATCATTGCAATTTGCAAGTGGAAGTTAGATCACAAATGGCTGTGGAAGCTGGCTACCGACTAATTTAGTTTAATTTAACTCCTTTGTCTTTTTTCTTCTTGACTTGTGCATTACGAGAGGCTGCCTACATATACATACAAACAATCAGAGATGGAATTTTCATTCGATCCCATGAAAATTCAAATGAAATATATGCTGCAAGATTTTTTTTCCCAAGAATTTTATTATTAATTAAGTGGCAGTACTACGACTAGTATGTAGAAGCTAGAAACCATAATAAGCCACTAATAAGATAATTAAGATAGTGTATGATATTTCCAGCAGTACCATTCAAACTAATTAATTAACTAGCTAGAACCATCGGTATTGGTTGAAAATTTTTGTTGATCATATACATATATATATTTCAGTTAGGTGATGTATCATACAAGATTGCATGACGCAAGTCATGCTATATATACTTTACCTTCTCTATCTTTAATAGAATATACACACTCTTATATGTATATATATGTATGTACATATATATATATATATAATGACTTCTAATATAGTGTGAATATTTATTTCGTATTAGAGGTTGTTTAAAGACACTAATTGAGCGTGGTATTAATTTAATTTCTGAGGGCCTCTATCATTTTCGATATGGACCAACCACCTGTTTAATCAACCTCCTACAAATTAAGATATATTCAACCTGATTTTTACCACTAATTACATTAATAATCTCAAAAAGCCTGTCCTGTCAGCGTAAGGTGATATACCTTAGAAGATGTCCTTGTATTTTGCCACCCTTTTTTCTTATCTTTCTTTATTATACATCCATTTCACTCTGTTGTGTAAGATTATACACATAAATTAAAAACCTCATTAAATATTTTAAATTTCAAGGAAATATAAAACGATTTTATCTCTGTATCTTCACATTTCGTCAATGATAACATATTTTAAATATTTATAAAGTTAAAAGACAATGATAAAATTTAAAAAAAATTAATAAATGCATTATTGATTTTTTAAATCAACAAATAATTTGAAATAAGGTAAAAGTACTAAGGCGACAATTAAATTTAAATAGAGGGAGTAATATTTTAGAGTCAAATATACATCTGTGAGGAAAGTATATAAACATACATAGTAGTGACTAGTGAGTAGTGACCAGTGAATCATATTTTTTTTCTTATATTTACAACTTTCTCGGATCCTAAATGGAGTACTACAAGAATTTTTTCACCGTATATATATAACTCGTTTTTTGCATTAATAAGTCTTGGCTGATTTAAAAAAAAAAAAATACTTCAAGAACTAGTTTTTGATTTTGTTTTGTTGTTCTTTATAAAAGTTTTATCCACTTTATTTATGATATTGGTTAATTTTTTTCTAAAAATATATTCCGTATTTTTTTTAAATAAAAGTTAATGTAATTTAAAATTTCTTTTCACTAAATAATTTTGTATTATTAAGTGGAAAGACGTGTCATAATATAAATAAGGGTATGTTCCCTTCGGTCTTATTTATAAGATCCTTTTGGGATTATTTTCTTCCATTAAGGAAGGTAGTTAAACTTGTTAGTGATATTAGAAATGTGAAAATTTGATATACTTTTTTTAAAACTACCCTTATAATTATTATTGGTACTCTAAAAAATGTAGAGTTAATTGAGATATTTATGGAAAAAAAGTAATTAAATATTATTGAAAATTAAAATGAGATCTTATAAATAGGACCAAAATAAAAACGAAAAAAGGGTTTTATATATAAAACCAAAGGCAGTGTATAAAAATATATTTTTAATCATTAATTGATTAACCACATTAATACTATTATACATTTTAACTAACTTCCTAAATCCGTTTGGAAAGACATCCCAAATACACTAACTTATACTTCATCCGTCCCATAAGGATGATAAAAAATGATTAAATTTTTTGTCCCAAACTATAGTTAAAATAATTAATGAACAAATTTAGAAATTTTAAACTTTGAATTATAATTGATTGATTCATGCAAAATGCATTAAATTAGTTTTTTGATAATTGGTTGATGTGTTAAACAAACCATTAAATGCATGTCTCCTTAATTTTTTGACTTTTGAATGTTTTAACCATCCTATGGGGACGGAGGGAGTACTCTATTTATATTTAGTATACGAAATGAGTAATTTTAAGGGATTTACGGTACATTGTCCTAAAGAAAAGTTAAATTTATAATTTTTTTAATGTTAACTTAATATTTTTGAGTTTTTAAGCATCGTCATAAGAGTAATGTATAGCCAAATCCAATTTGTAATTCAAATTACAGAATATTGATATACGCAAAGGAATTTTAGTTGTGAAAAGCAATATAAAGAGTCACCTCCTCCTCGTTATCTGCTAAAATATCTTGTAAAGGATATAGTATCGGTAAAGATCTGTGCCACGTACATTGCGTCATTGCGATGTGAATGGATGCTAAGAAGTAAGAATGGATACAAATATTCGCTTTTTGGATTTTTTTTTTGTTTTTATTATAATAATAGTAATAGTAATAATAATAATAATATGAGTAAAGTAAAGAGAGTTAGAAAGTCTGAATATGGGTGGCCATATAAGAACAGAGTCGGACCCATTTGGGCAGGTTAGTTATTAAATGGGTTGCAAATTGAAATTAAAACCCCTCAAGAAGCTCGTGGCTTGGACCATTTTGGCGGTTCATCTTGCATTTGCATGGACATACACACATGTGACGACTTATCATGAGTCAGCAAGAGAGAGAGAGAGAATGCATATATATATAGGCATACTACAGTAGAACGTGCTGTATTCAACATACATACATACAGACAAGTTGACCCTCTCAGTCTCAGCCATCTGATCTCTCTGTAATCTTGTGAATATGGATATGCCAAGTCCACATATACACAATATAGAGTAGTAGTGCTTAAGCTAGCCATGGATCGGAGCAGCTGCACTACATGCCAAGATTGAAGAAGGACATAATTTGGTGTTGGGCCAATCACCGACCATCCATAAAAGAATCATTTGTCTAATTGGAAGGAGTATGTGGTATACATACATTTGGGTTTAATTTAACCGTCCAACCAATCTCTTTGTACAAGTAGATTCATGCCATTAAGAATTTTGTATTATTTAAGGTTGTTTTACGATTCTTTTAAAAATAGTTTGATTATTGTCAATTTTAAATAGGAGTATATTTTGAATAACATGATCATGTATTGAGAATTGTAAATATTTATTTTTCATAGGAAGTGTCCAATGATTAATACACTTTTTGTTTCTATTTATTTGGCTCGTTAGTCGTTACTAAAAATTATACTCCCTTTGGTCCTTATTATAAGGCATACTTAATCGAATTACATATACTAAGAAAATGGTTGGTTTTATGAATTCTATAAGAATATATTGTAACATTACAATTTTATCCTCATTAACTTTTCTTGGAAAGTTCGCACTCGTTAATTGTTGAGTATGACTCATAGGTGCTACAAAAGGGGCAAAGGGTTGTGGGCCCATGTGACCCTTTGCCCACCTCGGACCAATTTGACGTTTGGGGGGCGATTAGGGTGTGGGGGGATTCGGGGGGCTTCGCCCCCCGAGGTACAAGTTATGTGCCTTAATGTAATCTATTTTCTATTATATATGTGTGTACTCTGTACAAGAAATAATACGGAACTATAGCTGCTCTATAGTCGCAGACGTATGCATCATTGGCCGAACTGCGTGACCAATTCTGTGTGTTCTTTCTATCGCTTTCTCTTCTGTTTCTATTATTGCTGTTACAACATTAATGAACAAGAAAAAACATATAGATAGTCAAAGCATTTAATAAGGGCAAAAAAGAAAAAAATCAATAAATGATGCATAGAAAATATAAAGTTACTTATAATTAGGACCAAGAAAACTTTCTAGAATGTGACCTATATATAGAACCGGAGGGAGTATCTTTTAATAAATAAAATGATTATTTTGATTTTTAATTAATCAATTATGTTTTTTTTATCATACACTTTCTCCCTTTGTAATTACTATTATTTTTTCTCTATTACTTACATAGATCAACCCTATTAAATAGGGATAAATATGAAAAATAATATTTATTACATTTTTAAACTCAAATGAGACAAATAAATATGAAAAAAAAGACATATAATAAGGAAAGGAGAGAGCATAGGATAGTTTGAGGATGAAAGGAAAGATAAAAGTAAAATAAAGGAGGAGTGAAAAAATAATTGAATGAAATGTTAAACTTGAAAAAAAAATGCCTTGAAATTGCAAAAGTATAAAAGTTACGTAAAAAAAACTAAAACAACAAATTAAAAGTTATTTTAATTGCTCTAAATTAAAATCATTGTCTCGATTAATACATGCTTAGTCTTAATGTCACATTCATTTCCTCTTAATAGTTAACTAGTACTATAGTTTATCCCGTGTGATACACGAGAATCAGCAAATTATCAAATTTTTGTTCAAATTTTCATATAAATAAAAAAATAGTTCTCTTTATTATTTAAATTATTTTAAGTAAATATATTCATTATATAATATTTATTTTTGAGTTTAAAATTATTCTAAATTCATGAACCAAAAAAAAATATTCCAAAATTAAAACTCTTGCGCTTGTTGATAACTTGATATAATAAATCAAAGAATATTAAGTCTTAGACTGGCACCGATGCATCATTAATATAGATTATTGCATTAGCAAACATATATATATATATATATATATTTTATTAATTTATTTCATGATTGGCGAAAATTTATCAACTCATAAATATAAATTAACGTATTTTTATATCATTTAAATTGAAATTCAAAATTTAAGTCATTTTTATTTTCCTTTTCGAGGCAGATTGCATCAATTAACATTAATGCACATGAATTTGGTTTTGACTAATTTCAAAAAAGGGTGCTTATAATAAGGATCCGAGAGATTTATAATTTTCTTTAGGAATAAAAAATTTGGGATCAATGCATTTATACCTTATCAATTATTGATATGTTTTATATTTAAATTTCTTAATCAATTGGTCTCGAGTTCGAGCTTTGGATATGGAGCAACCCTCCACCACTAGGAGACCCCTACCACTTAGTGCAAGCTCAGTTGGACCGGGCCGGATAAGTCGGATTCTGCGCAAACCAGATTCGGGTACCAACGTGTACACCAAAAAAAATTTAAAAAATAAATAAATAAATTTAGTCAATTACTCCCTCCGGTCCCTATTATAAGAAAAAATAACCGCTTTCACACCGTTTAAGAAAGTTAGTTGAATGTGTTTAATTAATTTTCTTAAAATTATAAAAATATGACTACTTTTGGAAAGTTGTATTGAAAATGAAACAAAAATTAAATGAGATCACTATTTTATAGAAACATTTTAGGAATAATTGTATTGGGAATAGAAAGTTGGTTAACTTTTTCTTATATTTGGGACCAAAATATGTATGTCCCCTTTTTCTTATAATAGGAACTAGAGGGAGTACTATAATATTTCAGGGAAATAATTTTTTGTTAGAAATTTTTAATTTGATTATATGATTCTTATAAAAAAAAACACAATGCCATTGGAATAGTGGTAAAAATGAATATTGTTATTTTGATGAGAACTAAACTTGAATATTATATATATATATATATATATATATATATATATATATATATATATATCGGTTTTTCTATCCTATACACCTCATGCATAGGATAACATAACACAAATAGTAAAATTGTATTGGAAAATTAAATAATTAATTATTCAATTCATTAAATGTCTCAATTCCCAATAGAACTTTACTTTTTAAGGTACGATTAAACTGTGCACCAGGTGCATAGGATAGAAAGACCATATATATATATATATATATATATACTCCCTTCAGCTTGAAATATAAGCAACAAAAAAATACCTCTCTCGGTTTAAAATATAAGCAAAATTAACCAACTTTTTAAATTTTATTTCATTCCCAATGTCACTTTCCTAAAACATCCCTAGAAAATTGTTATCTTATTTAATTTTTGTTTCTTTCCCAATGCAACTTTCCTAAAATACCTCTATTTTTTTTATAAATTTGAGAAAATTAAATACAATCAACTAACCTCCTTAATAAGCGTAATTTTAGTTAGTTTTGCTTATAATTCGAGTAGTAGAGAGTGTGTGTATATATGCGTGCGTGTGTGAGAGAGATGATAGATTCTTTTAATTTACATCAAGTTAAATTACACTAACTCTTACATCAACTCTTATATTACTCATAACTTTTTATACAACATGAATTTGGTTAATCTAGATCATTTGTTTCAACATCCTAGATCGCTGAACTAATCTTAGATCATTTATATCAACAACCTATATTTATCAAATTTAACACGAATGAATATATAAATCATTTGACAACAAAAATTATTCTAGTGTTTTTGCTCCTTTTAAGCCTCGTTAAATGTAAAAAAAAAGAAAAAAATATTCCCGTGCAATCCTTGTTTGTTTCGAAACCTCGCTCCTAACTCTACCACTTGAGTTGTCTTTTAGCCACTCAACACAAACTCACTTAGTGATCCTAAGTTAGTTAAGGGGGCGCCACTCGTTATTCTAGTTCGCGTGTAGTACTTGTCACAACACTGCAAGCACAAACTCAATACAGGCCACTTGTGACATTTCCTGCCTAGAAGATTTCTCTAAGCTTCTTGACATTCACCGTTATTATCATCCCTTATCCTAATCAATGATATTTTTCATCTCCACTACTTTAAAATCGTGAGTCTAGCAAAGAATTCATTGACGTCTTTCAATTCTTTTAACTGGGGTGATAACGTCTTTCAATTCTTTTAACTCGGATGATCAACCCATCCTAAGACATCTCCAACTTAATGAGCCACTCTCAGGGTATAAAACTCACAAGTATACTCAACGCTAAGTAGAATACTTATTTGGGACTCGATCTTAATTTAAGTCATTCTCGGCCTACTCTTGGCAAATCACAAAAGTCCCATGGTATAATCATGCATCTGCATTACTTGCAACAAACATCACTAAACCGTGTGTAGCCGGCCATAAATGTGCACTCATACCTCTACGACCCCTTGGTCCTTCAACAATACACCGTTAACTATGTATGTTGGACACCAACGAGTCAACGAGTTATACAAAGAGTAGTTCAAGGACCTCACCCTAGCACTTTATCATATTCAATACTTTCTAAACAATGGTATGTTGTACAAACTATTAGTACACGGGTTTAATTTTTATTTATTTTTTTTTAAATTGATTATAGATTTTGAAAATATGTCTTTTTAAATAATAAGTTAATATAAATTTTTTATAAAAATGATTTACATGTATTTAGAATGAATAGTCATAAACATTAACATTTGAATCTAGTTTCAGCTACCAACTTTTTCATTAATAAAAATTAACTAATAATGTATCAACTATGCGATTTCTAATTTTAATTAACAACATAATTTCTTATATTAAAAAAAATCCAACTCATTTTGATTTTTAATTTGTTTTATTTAATTCATCATTCCAAATGCATTTTGTTAGTAATTCGTTTTGCAAGTGCAAATGCAGCTATTTTTTTTACCATATATATCATCATCATCATTATTATTATTATATATGTCCCAAAATATAAGACATGTTTTCACACTTTTAATTAATTCGTGTTTATAAGATTCGAACTTTCAAATTATTTGATTGTATTATAACTTCATAATTGTAAATAAGTATATTGTCTGAAGTATAAAATAACGCATCATTATTTTTCACAATTTAAATTGCAACATATTGTGTAAATTTTTGGATTTTTTAAATTTGAATTGATGACTGAGTAAATATTTGATTGTATTGAGTTAAATCATTATACCAAATTATAACTCATCTTTAATATTTATATATCCGTTTTTTCCGTTGTACCCAAAATTTATTATTCATAATGATACTTTGTTTAAATGTTTAATACAAATTTGCCTATATTATGACTTGTTTGTATTAGAATTTCTGAAATTACAACATTATATTCGTTTTTTTGCTGGTTAATTATCATATGACGGGTCGTTTAGGCATTATATATTTTTTATGTCAATATTTGATTCAAATTATTTCCTTTTGAAAAGATCATTAATAACCCGTGCAAATGGTAATAATATCGAAATGCAAATTGTATGTTTGCGGCTAATTTTTATAGTTATGTTTAATCCAAATTGTACTAGTAAAAATTTACTAAAAATAACTTAAGATAAATATTTATTCCCGTGCGTGCGACGCACAGACAAACAAATTTGGAGGGAAAAACAAGAATGAAGGAGGGAAAATGAAAATGACAAAAATACCCTCAACTTCTCCTATTTTATAATATGTTGACAACACGCACGTAAGTAAATTAAAATAGGCTTATTTAACATTTTAGTCCATGAACTTAGGTGCTCTTTTGAAATTGGTCCTTAAACTTTCTTTTCGATGCTTTGGGTCCCTGAACTTTGTTTAATTTTTGGAAATGGTCATTTCGTCACTGAAGTGATGATATAATCGACGAAATGTCACGCCACTTTCACAATAACGATGAGTGACGTATTATGTAGAGCCACGGGACACTACATGATTTTTTTTATTAAAAAAATAATTTATTTTAAAATTTATTAAAAGATTCAATTTTATTTAAAAAATACAATTTTTAATTATTTTTAATAAATTTGAATTTTTTTTAATTTAAAAAATTCAAGTGGCATCATCTGGCATGTTACCTATCGATGCGGCGAATGTGACATGACATATCCTCGGTCATATCATCACTTAAGTGATAAAAGGACTATTTTCAAAATCTGAGCAAAGTTTCGGGACTCAAAGCATCGAAAAAAAAGTTTAAGGACCAATTCCAAAATAACACCTAAGTTCAGGGACTAAAAACTTAAATAAGCCATTAAAATATGTAATGTCGCTCTTTGAATTCAATAGGTGCATGTTATGAAGATCATGCCTTAGCAACATCACTACTGTCATTTTCTTTGGTCAATGATGGAAAATATCTTTCCGTAATTTTCAAAATGCTTAATTATGTCACAAGTCTTTAATGTTTGAGGTACTTTTGTCAGGTATTTTTATTTTTTTTAATGTCTTACTTCCCAAAATTACTTCTGGATTTGTCATGTATCCCTATTACCAATTCTGGCCAATTTTGCTGACATATAACATCAGAATCCTAGTCAGGCGCAGGAGTTTGGTCATATGGTAGTAGGAGTGTATGACAAACCCAAAAGACACCACATGAATAACCTCATGCGCCTCACTAGGATTCCGATGTTACATGTCAGCAAAATTGACCAGAATTGGTAGTAGGGATATGTGACAAACCCAGAAGTAATTTAAATAAAATAAGAAAATAGAACAATCACCACACAAGGATTTAACATGGAAAAAACTCCAAAACCGGAGAAAACAACCACGGTCGTATCTAAAGACAACCAGAAAATAATACTATGTGAAAATTTTTACAATACATAGACTACTCTTCCCGATCCCAATACACCCACACTCTCCAAAGCAAATACCCTCACTATTCCACACAATAGTCTAACCTAGAATATAAAATAGGAAAAACAAAATTTGGATACAAGCTTAAAGTGTTTTCCAACTGGGACAAGTTAAAACAAGGAACTTAAGTCCAATATATAGTCTTAGCTTCCTTCCTTCAATCCAATCCCAGGCATTGTGGGACTTGCTAAAATATAATATTTCAAGCAAAACCCAACAAACTCCACTTTGATTGAAATATACACATTTCTGCCTTCATTTCCTAAACCGACGATCATAGCTCAAAAGAACTATAATACTCCACCACAAAGAGTATACCCGTCATCATGCTGCACATGTCGAAACCATGCTGAAAAAGTTTATGGTGCAACCTCCATGATCGTCATCTCCGAAAATTCCTCAGCAACCGACATCACCCACCACACACCTTGTATCAATGTCAACCAATGCCGATGCCACACCTTGCATCAGCAACCAATGCCTGTGCCAAACACCTTGCATTCATGTCAACCAATGCCCATGTGCAATTATGGAACCACTAGCATAAACTCATCCTTTCTCCATGACATCGCGGTAATGCCATGAGGACAAAACCACCTTTTATTTCAGAAAAGATCATCCTCTCCATTAGTGATAGAGAGATTGTTTGCATCTGATGTAGAACTCTTTTCTGATCTTGCTCTACCTGGACAATTTTTCTTCACATGCCCAAAAGTTCCATATTTCCAGCACATCGTACACTTTCCCTGGTTCTTCTTCCAATGAGATCCACCTCTAGTGGCTAGCACTGAATCTGATGAAGTGCCATCCTGACTCATCATTCTTCTTTCTTCAGAAATAATCTTACCAGCAACTTCTTCAAAATTCAGAGTTTCCTTCCCATACATCAAAATAGGTTTGATATGCCCATAGGAAGATGGAAGAGACCATATGAGCCTTAGCGCCTTGTCTTCATCTTCAATCTTCACTCCAATAGTCTATAGCTCAGAGACGATACCATTGAGAGCACCAAGATGATCAGAGACCTTCACGCTATCATCCATGCGCAAATTGTGGAACTGCTCCTTCAGCAACAACCGATTTGAGATGTCCTTTGCCTGATATAACCCTTCGAGTTTCTCCCAAAGCTCCTTGGCCGTTTTTATATTATGCACATTTGCAAGAACATTCTTGGCCAAACACAGGCGAATAACACTTGTCCCATTTGTCATCTTCCATACCGGAAACCTTGTAATCCTGATTGTATCAACACATTCTTGACTTGAATTTGCCACAAGCCAAAATTTATTCTTCCATCAAATTTCTCTATGTCAAACTTCACAGTAGACATCGAACCTAAGCTCTTGATACCAGTTGTTGGAAAAAAAAACCTTTTTCCTAAAATCTTGCCAGGAATATAGAAATAAAATAAGAAGATAGAACAATTAGCACACAAGGATTTAACCTGGAAAAAACTTCAAAACCGGAGAAAACAACCACGGTCGTTGCCTAAAGACAACTAGAAAATAATACTATGTGAAATTTTTTACAACATATAGACTACTCTCCCCGATCTCAATACACCCACACTCTCCAAAGCAAATACCCTCACTATTCCTCACAATATTCTAACCTAGAATATAAAAGAGGAAAAACAAAAGTTGGATACAAGTTTAAAGTGTTTTTCAACTGGGACAACTTAAAACAAGGAACTTAAGCCCAATATATAGTCTTGATTTCCTTCCTTCATTTCAATCCCAGGCATTGTGGGACTTGCTAAAATACAATATTTCAAGCAAAACCCAACATATTTAATCCAAGATAAAAAATCCAGATGAAAGTGTTTAGAGAAATTACCTTAGAATTAGAGATTAAGAGAGAATGATGATTATATTTTCGAAGTGGTTGATTACCAAGTGAAAACAAGATTAGTCCAAGAATAAAAATTAAAGAATAAAAGCTAAAACTCTAGTTATCTTAGATTGATTTTAGAATTTAACGAGGAAATTATGGAGAGAATGGACGTGTATTTATATATGCCAAAGCACGAGGGTATAAAAGGTTGAATGAATGGATTGTTAAGTTGGAGATAAATAAGTTAGTTTCTTCAAAGAGAAAATAGTGGGTGCATTCATAGTGTAAAGCTTTTTTATTTACTATCCACATGTTCATGGTTATTGACTTTTAGTTAAAAATAATACGAATGAATTATGTACGATGAATCGACGTGCAAAAAATTTTATATCGTCAATACACACCTATTTATCTCCTTCAAAACATTAAATCTTAAATCATACAATTAAATTGGCCCATCAATTCTTTGCTAATTAAATCCGACCTATTATCCTTAAAATAAGGTAGCGTAGTTAATGGAAAAACTTTAGATAGATGCTAATAAGTTCCACGAGCATATTAGCTAATTATATAGAAAAAATATTTTTTTTATTATCAACAATACCCGTTTTAATTTTTTATGTATTAAAATATATAATTTCCAAAAAAAAACTACTCTCTTTGATTTTTTATTTATTTTTTAAATATGTAAAATTTTGTTGATTAAATGATAATAATTATAAATATTTCGAATAAAATTAACATTATTATAATTAATAATGAAAACATCAAATTATTTTTTTAAAGAAAATAAAAGATCTAAAACAAAATTAAAAATATTTAAAGATAAAAAACCAATTAAGGCTATCAGTTACTATTTATAGCAATGTTCAAGTCACAACAACACGGCCCACAATTTTCAAGCAAATAGCATCTAAAGCATCACCTTACCCCAAACTATGTCCAGGTCAAGTCAGTTTGGGTCAGATTATTTGCATGACATCCACGTACATACCGATAAGACACTTTCAGAGACCTGTCAGATACAAAACAACAAAACTAAGTCAGTGACACAACAAATATTATTATTGTAGCAATTTGTAATATACTACGAAGCAGAGACATACATACTTATGTTTGTTTTTGGGTACTACTAGTATTTAGTTGTAGCTGAATAATAAGTTGGTTGCGCTGTGCGTAATTTCAGAAAGAAAAACTGCATTGTGAATTTCTGATATTAAAATGCAGAATTTGGTTCTAAAGAGAAATTCGTACAAGTTGAAAATAGTAAATGGAGACACTAACGTACGGTAGGTTGTGTATGTTAAGGAACGCTCTACTCCATGTTATTAAGGAGATGAAGAGAAAAATGAGAAGAAATAAAATTATGAATAGCCCGACCAAAAAAAAAAATCTCTGTAATTTGATGAGAGAACAAAAGAGAAAAAGAAGACTTCTTACATGCAGTTACCCAAATTACTGTCCACACACAAATGCCTCTTCTCTTTTTTTTTTTTTTTTTTTTTTGATAAAGTCGATAATGCCTCTTCTCTTTAACGTGCAATGCGTTATAACTTTTTTTTTTTTGCTAAAATATTTTTTTTAATTCATTATCTTATTTTTAGATTTTAATTTAACTCTTTATTTAAAAAAAGTATTAATTTAGTTCTTTTATTCTTCTAATATTTGACAATTTACCTTTTCGTTAGAATTTACCGAAATATATTAAAGTATCATCAAAAATTTCTTTCTGGTCATCGGAATCTGAGTTTCTCCCACAAAAATCCTCTTAATTATCTCATCTGCAATTGTTGTTCTTTCTTTTTATTAAGGTGAAAGAAACCCAGATTCTAATGATTAGAAATGATATTTGGATGATATAACGAAAGTGTAAGATTGAAAAATATTATAAAAATGGGGGAGATGCACCGGTGCATGCCTTCCTTTTTGGGTTATTTATTTATTTATTTTTTACATTTAATCAATTAAAAAATATTCTATGCGTTTTCTTTTTTATCGATACGAAGTGATTTTTATAATTTGAATTTATTTTTTATTTTACTCTGTGTTCTTAAAAAACTGCACTGAGTAAAACTGTATTCAAAATTTACATATTCTAATAAATCTGTATACGAACTTGTGTTAAAAAATATTCTGAATAAATCTGTATTAAAAAAATTTAAAAAGCAAAAATAAAATTTTCACATGCACCGGTGCATCGGAGATGACTAAAATGATTTTTATTTTTAAGTTAAAGAATCAAATTAAAACCTACAAATATGATTAAGGATGAAAAGAGTATTTTAATTTTATTTTTTTTAATGATATAAGCTATCCTTTGTTGTTTCTTCCCTTCAAATTATCTTAGCAAATTTATTTCCTCGTTACTTTATAAATTTCGATTCCGCAAACTTTTTCTGATTATTATCGTTACTGTGTGAATTTTAATATCACGGTAATATTGTGCTGTTGTGCAGCATTGTATCCGTCGTCTTGTCTACCCTGAATAAAGCTGGGACATGAACATCACCTAACCCTCGTCATTTGATATGTAGGAGCTAGAAGCTTAATAATAGTATTTTTTTAATATAATTATCAACCTAACAAATTAAAAATTTATGATAAAATAAGGACATATTCATCATTTAACAAATTCAAAAACTTTTTTACTCTCATTTTCCTACCCAATTAAATGAAAAGGGACAAAACTCAACATTTCCTGCTTTCCTGTTTTTTCACATTTTTCAGTTTTTTCTTATATCAAAACCATCAATAATTTTACTTAATTTTTCACAATTTTTCTCTCTTCTCAACTTTTTTCAATCTTCTTTAATTTTCTTTTCTCTCGCAAAATAAAACATATATAGTGATAAGGTTTTTTCTTTTTTTTTAAAAAAAAATCCAAATCTAAAACTTTCTTTATATATAAAAAAATATTTTATTTTACAAATTTACTTTATTTACTTTTTAAACAATATTTAAAAAACACTTGTTTTATTCTAAAGTAAAGCAAAGCACGAAGAAAGAGCAGAGGACTTGGTGGTTGAAGAATTGAGAGTTGAGACACACAAAAACAATGGAGGGTCCATCCAATTAATGGGGTGATGGGTCTTTGGATCCATATCGATCAAAGTAGTCGTGACTGGTCAAGCATTTGACCAACTGATACCTGACAATATTTTGACTCTCTGACTGATGCCTTTATTCTTCGTTGGAATTAAAAAGACTGTATCTGTATAACTAACCTCTTGTTCGTTGGTTAACTTGGTCGAAATGATCTGAAAAAAAAAGTAAGGTTCTGTTTCGTATATCTGGTTGCTATAAATTAGGAAAAGCTTATACTCCCCCGTCCCTAAATATAAAGTCTCTTTGGGGGATTTTACGTTCATTATGAAAGTAGAATAATTTAATTAATTGTATTGAAGATGTGAACTTTTGATATGTAATTTCAAAATTACCCTTATTAATTTTATTGGGAATCTAAAAAGTAGGAGCGTTTGTGGAAAAAAGTAATTAATGATCATTGAAAATTAGTATGAGACTTTATAAATATGAACAAAATAAAAGTGTCAAACAAGCTTTATATTTAGGGACGGAGGGAGTACCTTCTAAAAAAGAGTTTGTAACTTTTGAAAGCTAGATTTTAGAAAGCTAGTTCAAATAGCTTTCAAAAAATGAAACTAACTTTCAATAATTCATATATCATTTATACACTCATAAAATTTTCAAAATTATTTAATTTTTAATTAATTGTTTATATAATTAATTATTAATTATAATTTATTAATTTTGTTATAATTAACAACATGATTAATAAATAAAAAAATGAATTTAATAAATTATAATTTAATAATTTTATACTTAATTAATTTATTAATTAACTATATATTTAATAAATAAAGAAAAATATAATAAATTAAAATACTAAAATATAAATAATACAATAATGTTGCATGTACTTTTCAGTCATTTAATAACTTTTAACTACTTCAAAAACTAGTTTTACCGAAGAGCACTATTTCAAACAGTCAGCTAAACAGATATAAGTTCTCAGCTACAAGCTCGCAGCTCTCAACTAGTTTCACAGCTACAAATTACAAGCTCGCAGTTATAAGCTAAATTTGCCAAACAGACCCTAAATAATGTTTCTTTAGTTTTTACATATATATATATATATATCATGTTTTAGAAGAATTATTTGTTCTTATATTTATTCCATTACTTATTTTTTTATTTTTTTAGAGAATCTTTGTTTTTTCTTATTTGATAATTTCAAGAGTGCAATAAATATTATTTTTCATGTTTATCTCTATTAAATTAATCTTTGGTTCACGTAAATAGTGAAAATTTTTTTAATGATTATAGAAAGAGAAAATGTATAGTGGGAAAAAACACAATTATTATATTGAAAATCTAAACAATGATTACATTGTTTAACGGTTGTGTTTTGTTTGGAATAAAACAAAGAAATAAGAACCGAGAGGTATTCCCTCTCTTCCTTGTCTTTTGGTTTTAGGTTTTTTTTTTCTTTTCATATCTTTTGCTCTTTTACAATTTCAATGCATAAACATAATTTTTCTTTTCCAATTTTAACCATTCATTTAATCATTTTATTAATCTATGTACCCAGACCTAAAAAGCAAAAAAATATTAAACGGAGGGAGTACTATTTATTAAAAGTGGTAATCCATGCTATCCGATTACTCTCGAGCCAAACTGAATTGAGTTTGGATTCAGATCATGATCGTGTCAAGTCAGTGTCAAGTCAAGAAGGCACAAATGTAATTCAAGCTACAAATTTATTGTCTAGGCCTATGTTTGTGCATGTTTATTCGAGTCAAACAAATTGTGTTGGGTTTTTTTAATTTCCAAGTATACTTAATTAGTTAAAGGCAATAATTTGTGCTATCTGATCATGTTTGGGTAGGTTCAATTTAGATTCGAGCCATGATTGTGTCGTGCTATTTTGTACAGGTATAATTCAGGCTCCAAATTTGTTGTCTATCTCAACCCTTTATTTTTGCGTGCTTATTCGGACTAACCCAATCGTGTTGGTTTTTATTTTTGTTTGCCAGGATAGACAACAAATTTAATGACTATCCTACGAGTACTTTTCAGGATTCTCTGAGTACCTTTCAATATTCAGTAAAAAGTACTTATAATATTCATAAATTATTAAATACAACACTTTCCAATAATAATAATTTATTCCTTTCGTCTCATTATCTTATTAATAAAAAAATTCAAAAAACATTTGTCCCATAAATTAAAAATAATAAATAAAAAATCCTAAAAATTATATATTATATCCATGATTGAGTAAATAAGAAAAATTAAATTTAATTACAAAATGATTCTTTTTTTAGCGGGAGCGAAAGAATTCTTTTGGAAACAATAACAATATTACAACATGTATTAATTATATAATAATATGTAAATTTGTGAAATAGCAATTTGTAATTAATAAATTAATCATGTGATATGTTAAAAATAATAATCTGTTATTTTCACTAACTTGTCAAACTGTTATCAATATTATTATGGGAAAGAGGAAGTATTTTTTTAAAAAAAATCCATAAAATTAACATTCTCATAAAATGTATTTTCTCAATTCAATTGCTACCATATGCTGTACTATACATAATTTGTACCTCCTCCGATCCTGGGTAGGACCGTTTCATTCACTTAATTAATTATGCAGGCGAGCATCTCGTGATTCCTTCCTCTGCTTGCAGTTGCAGGCTTACGTCGTATGTATAATAACACTTTTCAATAATGCCATCATCTATGCTAAATTGCTGCTGTATGTGTATGCGTGTAGTCATATATATATATATATATATATATATATATATATATATATATATATATATATATTGTAGTCATGGATGGATGCTTGATTGGTTTGCTTGTTTCATTCTTCTATTGTATGCATGTAGTATTATATATACTGTATTATACTGTACATACCTACGTTGCATTGCATCTCTTTTTGCACCACGTCATACCCTAAACACTAACAATTATTTCTGCTGCTTGCATTAATTGGCTGGTTTATGCGTGCAATACCCTCCATTCCAATTTCATAAAACTACTAACTTATTTGTCAATTTGCTCCTAATTTGAACTAGCTAAGCTTAGTCGTTACACTAAAAACTCCAATAAACATATTTTTCGTTCCTAATTTGGTCCCACAACCTATCCTACAATCATAGTACTTTACATTTTATTTAACACTTTCTAAAATTATAAAAAAAACTTAAACCAAACATACCTCCTAAAAAATACAAAAGTGACTTATAAATAAGATCTGAAAATTAACTTAAAAATAGGATAGAAAGAAATATTTGAAAAGTGTTTTAATACTTAATTATATTTATTATTTATTTTATATTTATTTATTGTTTTTAATGCCTAAAAATATAAAAAACAAGCAAAAAAAAAAGGGAGAAGTGAGAAGTCTTCTAAGGCAAAAACAACTTTTCATTTGGTAGCTTCTTTTAGCTAAATTGAGAAGTCGGTTAGGTACAAGCCGACTTTTTAATGTGTCCTTTTTTTTTTACATTTTATTTAATATTTTTCTATAAAATAAAAAAAAATTAAACCATTAAAATATACCTCCTAAAAAATATAAATATGTCTAAACAAGACCTGTAAATTAATTGAAAATAAGAACAGAAAGAATATTTGAAAATTATTTTTTATTTTGTTATATTTTTTATTTTGTCATCTAGCCAATGTGAATATACTTTTGATTGTTTCTAGAATTTTTGTGATTTATCTGTTGTGATTTTTTTTTGTTATTCTCTCTCTTCATCCCAATTTCCTTGGATTATTTTAATGAGCAACGAATGTGAAATAATTAGTTTAGCGTACTTAAATTGATCATCAATATAGTGTAGGTTTGGAATTTTGCTCATAATTGAGTTTGTGGTGAAGTGATTTATGTTTGGATATTTTTACCAGTAAAATAATTTTAGTAAAATATTGTTATTTGGATAATTTTAATCAAAATTGATTCTAAATGTGCAATTACCAACCTACCCCATATTATAATAAAAATTACATTATTATTCGGTTAATACAAATTATCCTATTTTAAATTAATTTTCAGGTCTTATATATAAGCTATTTGTATTTTTAAAAGATATATTTTGATGGTATAAATTCAAAAAAAATTATAAAAAAAGTATTAAATAAAATTTAAAAAAAAAACACGTTAAAAAATCAATTTGTATTTGTACTTAACTCACTTCTCGGCAAAATTAATTTACCTATTGAGAAGTGATACTATGTGAAACTGACTTCTCTACTTGTAGTTTACTTATCTGCTTATAACGACTTCTCTTCTTATATTTTTTTTCTCCTTTTTTTATTTTTAGTCATTAAAAATATAAATAAATAAATAAATAATATAATTAAATATTAAAACACTTTTTAAATAATTTTTATCATATTTTTAGATTAATTTTTAGGTCTTCTTTATAAATTACTTATTTATTTTGTAGGAGGTATGTTTTGTAGTTTAACACTTTGTTTGGTTTGGAAGAAAATGGGAGGAGGGATTTTGGGGGAAAAGAAAATAGGAAGAAAATAATAGTTTTCTCCTATTTGGTGTAGAAGAGAAAATGAAGAGAGGGAGAAAAAGTGGTGGGACCTACTCAAAATTTTTTTCTCTCCTAAACAGGCGAGATTTTGAGGAGAAAAGTGGGTGAGGCGCTGCTTGACTACATGAAGCGAGACTTTTTTTTCCGAAAAACCCAAATTGCCCCTTTGCTGTTGTGCATCACTTTCCCCTTTGCTGTTGTGCAACACTTCTTTTTTTATTCGTTCTTTGACCTCTCTCTTGATTCTCCGTAGCAGTTCCTCTGCTCCCCAAATTGAGAAGCTCCAGCCTTATCATAAATAAACTTGGTATTTGCATCATTTCTACATCACTCCTCTTATGATTGTTACTGTGTGTTTTTTAATTAAAAAACAATTTTTTTTACATATTTTTGAATCTAGAATTTTTATTATTTAAAAAATAATTGAAGTAAGAAAAAAAATATTTGGTTATGTTTAACAGAGAAAGGAAAATAAATAGAAAGAAAAAATATTTATTTGTGCTATGTAAAACAAATGATATATTTGTCTTTTAACAAATTTATTGTTTTTTCTCTTCCCACTTTACTCTCAAACCAAACAAAAGGAGAGAAAACTTTTCTTTCTCTCACATTTCCTCCCATTTTCTATTATACCAAACAACTATAAAATCTACTCATAATCTCTCTTCCCTATTTCTCTCTTCTCATTTTCTCTCTTCTCATTTTCTCTCCGGCAACCAAACAAAGTGTAAGTGTTTTTTATTAAAAAATTATCAAATAAAATGGTAGAGTGGGCAAGTGGGCAATTAGAAGATTCCAAAACCCCAAATTGATTCTCCCTTGACATGGAAGCTACCTCGAATTGCTTCCGCTTTGAATCAATTTTGAGAAATGAGTCAATTTCTCAACGCACAATCAAACATTGAGAAATCATGTTGGGAAAGCAGCAACGCGTGTTGGCCATCGGAAAAATTGGAACCACACATACCCATAGGGTTCTCACAATAGGAAACCCACTAAAGTTAAAGTTGCTCTAATAGCAACTCCACCAGCATTATTTTTCTGCTCGTCATAAAACAGGGACAAAGCTTAACCGGCGTGAAGAAATGGAGTTTCGTCCCTGTTTGAAAATTGTTCCTAATAAGGAACAAAGCTTAATTAATGGCGGGATAGTGTATATAATTCATTTTAAGGATAAAAATTGATTCATGGATAAAAAAAATATTAAATTTATTCTTTAAATATAAAAAAATGTAAAAAAATAATAAAATAATAAATAGGATCTATTTAGAAATGAATTCTTTGTTCACGTATATGGATGCTCTAATATTGTTGAAAAATTTGTTACTTCCTCCGGTCTTTTATTTATACGAGCATTTTGGGTTTTTTCACTCAAAGACAAGAAAGTGGTGGTTAAATTTGTTAATTACATTGGAAATGTGAAAAATTAATATATTTTTTCAAAATTATTCATATAATTATTATTTGAACTCTAAAAATATTGACCTAATAAAAATATTTGTGAAAATAAATAATTAAATGTTACTGAAAATTGAAATAAAATCTTATGGAAAAGGTGAAAAAAAAAATTTCAATAGGTGTGGTAAAGTAAAACTAGGATTTGATAGTTAAAATAAAGTAGGTGGTTTGTGCAGATTGAGTCAGAGAGTCAGACGACCAGCATAAAGACGGATAGTGAGTGTGAGAGTGTACTTATTCCAAACCACAGCGGTGGCACTCAATTCTGTATTTAATGTTTCTTCCTCGCGTACATTATTTGTGTATATTTAGTACTCCCTCGTGTCTTATATATAGAGTACATTTTAGAAGGTTTTGTTGGTCCTAATTATAAGTCATTTTATATTTTCTATGCATCATTTATTGCGTTTTCTCTTTTTTGCCTTTATTAAATGCTTTGACTATTTATGTGTTTTTTGTTGTTCATTAATGAGTTTGAATTTTCCAAGAAAAGTTTAGGGATAAAATTGTAATGTTACAATATATTCTCATAGAATTCATAAAACCAACCACTTTCCTTAATATGTGTAATTCGGTTAAGTATGTCCTATAATAAGGACCGGAGGAAGTGCTGTACTATTACTGCTACACGAGTGGCTTTCAATTCTCTCTCATTGAAATGAATACCTCTGTCCGTGTCCACCGCTGTTAAGATTCATCAAGCAAGCATTGTAACCCCATAAATATGGCTAACAAAAATGAATTATAGTCCAGATAAAATTAGCCTATAAATTAATTTATATTATAAAAATATTGATATGTGTCTGATTGATTAGTAAGTGACACATATTATTTTTTCGTTATGCAAGTCGATTTATAGTTAATTTTGTAGACTTATATATCATTATTTTATGATTAACCGGTGTATTGAGAATACAGGTTAACCAATGTACTAGTATTACACTATTACGTAACAAAAGAAATTTGCATTAAAAATTAAAGTTTATTTGAAGTCTGAAATTTACCATTATCATTTTCTAAGATAAGCATTTACAATTGGATAATTTTTTAGGAAATTATGCATTAAAACAATCAAAAGGTTGTAATTTCGTTTTTTTAACTATTCATTTTAGTTTTTTTTTTTTATCCTTAATCATGAGAGTTGAAGTTAAGAATTTTTTTAAATAATACTTTAAATACATTTGTTAACTTTTTTTTCATAAAATAAAGACAATGAGATTACCCAAAGAGAAAATGACTATTGAAAATTCAAATTTACTAATTCTTAAAATTTGAAATTTATATTTTTCATTACTTTTTAAAAACAATGTCTCAAGAACATCTGTTAGCTTTTTTCATTTAAAAAAAAAAAAAAGAACCCCTCAAATGCTGAAAGGCTTCCCTTTCAACCATCCACCAACACTTGTGCAAGCAAACACTTGAATCCATAGTAACAATTAACAAAGCAAAGATAAAATAAATTTAGTTGAAGCTTTTTTTTCCTTCTTATTCATTCATTTATAATTTAGAAGCATAACAAAAAAAGAGTATTGCTTCTTTAGTTTTATCACATGTTCCACTAGCACAAACCACTCGGACGAGGCTCATGGCATGCAACATTTGTTTAGGTTATACAGGAGATTCAAACTTCGTTGTTGGAGTTGTATAAAAATTGTTCCACTTAATTTTATATTAAGAGCGAACCTTATAATTCCACCTATCTGTTATGTAAATGCTAAAAAAATGAGGACTCACGCTCATGAAGATTTAAATTTGCAAAAATAAGTTTTCATGAAAAGTAAATTTGATTAATTGAATTTATCTATGGATTTAACATTTCTTTTATAAGCATATTTGGATTTAATTTATCATGAAAAATAAGTTTGCAAAAATACTCGATGCTCATGTTTTGCCCCCAAATTAAATCCGGTTAATAACATAATACTACAACTGTTGTGACCTATGATAGGCCAGGCCTTTTTAATAAGTAGGTCTATCAAATCTTTTGAAAACAGCTATTTCAACTAAATAGATCAGACTCGGACTTTCTTGAAACTCTACTCCCCTGCTCGAATTATAAGAAAATCCAATCACTTTTACGTTTATTAAGGAGGTTAGTTGATTGTATTTAATTTTCTCAAATTTATAAAAAATAGAGGTATTTTAGGAAAGTAGTATTGTGAATGAAACAAAAATTAATTAAGATTACAATTTTCTAGAGATGTTTTAGGAAAATGACATTGAGACTGAAACAAAATTTAATAAAGTTAGTTAATTTACTTATATTTTAAATCAAGAGAAGTATGTTTTTTGTTGCTTATAATTCGAGCCGGAGAGAGTATTAAGCTTAATAAACCAGCCTGCATTATTATTTTTACATATAAAAACCTGAATATATATTTATTTGAATGAGAAAGCGGCTATTAGCATTGCTTTATTATCCATAGACTTTATTTATTTGAAATAATAATGCTATTGTTAGATAGGTCTATTGGCCTATTTAAAGGCAAGCTTGTTGGCCTATTTAAAGGCCAAGAGTGTGACATAGTTTTATATAGGTTTAATTATGTCACATGTCCCTGAAGTTTGGGGTACTTTTGTCAAATACCCTTATTCTTTTTTTTTTCAATATTTGACTCCCCGAAGTTACTTCTGAGTTTGTCATATACCCCTACTACCTAACATCGGAACTCCGATCAGACGCAGGAGGTTAAGCACCTGGTGCCTCGTGGGCGAAGATCATTTTTTTAAAAAATTTAAAAAACTAAAAAACTTAATATTTATATATTTTTAGTTAAATAAAAAAAATTAAAAAAATTGAAGAGAGAGTTTGTCTTCGGCCGTGTGACATCACGCGGCACCACATGACCAACCTTCTGCGTCTTATTAGGATTCTGATGTTATATGTCATCAAAATTGACCAAAATTGGTAATAGGGGTATATGACAAACCCAGAAGTAACTTTGGGGAGTCAGACATTGAAAAAAAAAGTAAAGGGTGTCTAGAAAAAGTACCCCAAACTTCAGGGACTTGTGACATAATTAAACCTTTTATATACGTTGATTTCTAAATAGGCTAAGTCAAAACTTTTAAATATGAGTTTTAATTTTCAATTTCCATTATTGAATTTTTGGTTCTCATTTAAAAAAAATCCAAAATATTCTCATTGTTAAATAGTTTTTGATTTCAAGATATGGAAAACTTAAAAGCATATATTTCAAAAATATATATTCCAACTCCAACTCACCAGTGTCGACTTCCGACGAAAGAGTGTCGGAAACTCTTCCTTCTTTGAAGAAAGATTTAAAAACATGACCGTAGGCTGACAGGGATTGAGGATTTCCGTACCCATACCTTGAGGAACTTTGCAGCATGTCCCATTCAGTAAAAGGGGATACTTGTGTTTCCTCATCAAACAAAGAAGTTCAAGTGCCTCATAAATTTCTGATCCCTAAAAGCTCTTCAATCAGTTTCTCATATGTACCATGCCAAGGAGATAGATGTATGACACTTGCTAACATTTTCCACATGTAACTTACTAACTTATATGCTTCGTCTACTATCATTTGACTAAGAAAACTGTCAAAGAGAACGCCTAACATAGCAGCATCCACGTTGCAGCACTTTTCAATCATCTTATTCAAACAGAGTGCTCTTATCTACTTCATTGGCAACACAATACCCTTATCTACGAGTAGTGCTTCATATAATGGATTTTTCTTACTTCCGACACTAATGAGTCGGAATATATTTCCAACAGAATGTGTTGGAAGTGTATTTTTTAAAATTTCCGACATCTTAAAGTTGAAAACTACTTAACGCTGAGGATATTTTGGACTTTTTCAAAAAAAAAATGAGAGCCAAAAATTCAATAATGGGACTATTAAAACTCTTAAAAATTGATTTAAATAATCCAACAGGGAAAGACCCAAACCAGTAGATCTTATGTAGGCTGGGCCTACTTAACGCCAAACCCTAACTTGGCATGTTTTCATTCATACTCGTCAACGGAAATTGTTTTTTGGTCCCATGATTGACTTTTTGGCCCGCATTTCAAATTTTCATGGATCAAAATATCCTTAACAGTGTTAACATTTCCGGTTTTATGAAATCGAAAAAAGTCTTTCCGGTTTTGCTGAACCAAAAAAAAAATCCCGATTTTCCTGAACCGGAAGACTTCCGGTATAATTAAACCGGAATACTTTCGGTATAGCACAACCGGTATAATTAAACAGTGTAGGGGATGCAAAACAATAATTCCGGTTGTGCTATATCGGAAGTATTCCGGTTTAATAATATACCGGAAATGTTCCGGTTGTTCTTTTCATGTATGAACTACGAATATATGATGACCAGTTGTGATCTTTAAGCGATGATGCAGCTGTATATGGATGGTAAGTCCCATGGCTTAAGTGCTTTGTGACAATTTGTTTGGTATGTGACAGGGGAATGATGTGGGAACACAGTACAGATCTGGAATATACTACTACACACCTGAACAAGAGAAGGCAGCCAAGGAGTCTTTGGAACAGCGGCAGAAGCTGTTGAACAGGAAGATTGTTACTGAGATACTTTCCGGTTGTGCAATACCGGAAGTATTCCAGTTTAATTATACCGGAAGTCTTCCGGCTCAGGAAAACCGGGATTTCTTTTCTGGTTTCATAGAACCGGAAATGTTAATACTGTTAAGGGTATTTTGATCCATGAAAATTTGAAATGGGGTCAAAAAGTCAATCATGGGGCCAAAAAACAATTTCCCTCGTCAACCGTCATTAGCTCAAATCTAATGCACTGGGAGAGAAAAGATTGATATAAGTACTACCTCCAATTTTTAATATAAGATCTTTTCAGACAAATTTGATATATTTTTTTTAATTTAATTTTATAATTTTCACCTTAACTCAAAAAAGAAAAATGTTTTTACCAAAAAAATAAAAAATAAAAATGTTGACTAAATCAGAATATTTGCAAAAAGAAATAAGAAACAGATGAATCTTGTATGAAGAACGGTCAAATAAATAAGAAAAGTAAAATTCAAAAAAATCTTGTATGAAGAAACAGATGAAGTACATTAAAAGGTCATGTTAGGACATTCGGTCACATTTTCCTAAAATAAACAAGTTGCGGAAATTAAAATTTGAGAGAGACAACTTTTCTTTTTCTCTCTTCCACTACAGCATGTAATAACAAGTGATTACAGTACATTTTATGTCAATACTGACAATACATCCAAAAGGACGTGTCCAAGTTTTATCATGCGAAAAATAAAACTATATAACGTGCATAAACTATGTGAGACACATAGCTTAATTGCTGGACTCAGGCTTCATAGTTGATTGGAATTTTTTATGAATAGGATCATTGTTTGTGTCATGCGGAAAACGCCTCATCATTTCAGTACCATGTTGAAGAATACCTTCCGGGAAGGGCTCAGGGAAGTACCAACTTCTATTTCAAATATATATATATATATATATATATATATATATATATATATATATATATATATATGGGGGAATCGAAATGTTAATTAGTTGAAGTTCACAAACATCTCATGAAACATAATGAATTGTTGATGAGCTA
This sequence comes from Crotalaria pallida, assembly GCA_037953625.1. Taxonomy (NCBI): domain Eukaryota; kingdom Viridiplantae; phylum Streptophyta; class Magnoliopsida; order Fabales; family Fabaceae; genus Crotalaria; species Crotalaria pallida. Next base: position 188,296,142 of record CM075649.1, on the reverse strand, counting down.
ATCATAAGGACAGTGAGACATTAGAGTTTAGATGATACTAGAGGTTACAATGTCTCGTTCTGGTTGACACAGCCAGTGTCGTTTTCAATTATTTGTCATTGTGTCATAATATGATCCAAACAATGCGAAGGACTCCAAAGTGTGACTTTTTATTTAAATAATAAACACATGCCTGCATACTTAAAAATGAAAAGCATCTAGCACTTGATAAATTAGTAAAATTTATATTTTAGAGATTTCACCTGTCAAAATAAATAGCGGCAATCGAATTTCAAATTGATATTCATTCTACTTCAAATCATTTTCAGATAGTTTTTGCCTCAGGTTCTTCAGAGCATCCACAACTTCTGCATCAAGATTGTGTTTTAATAATCTCCCCTGGAAAGACGTGGATCTGTACATAATAGCATAAATAAGCATACCGATCTGCACAAAATGTCATAGTAATACAGTGTAGTTGTATTCACAAATCACAACATCAACAGAAGTTGCACAATAAACAAGTTGATCTGTTAATGGCTGAGAATTGCATGAACTTATCCTAGTAGATGATTCCGTCAAATACTTTGTTGTTTGCCCTACGTTTTTGGTTTAATTTTTCTTTAGGAAGCTTGTCAACAATTTAAACAAAAGGATATATAAAAACCAAGACAGGTAGATGTTCATTAATGATTTGTGTATGTGACAAAGTTACGAAGGATCACAATAAACTACAAAATATGCTGGTTTGGAAGCGCATTAGAGAATATTACATCTAAAGCGGCACACGGGATAAGTAGGCAAATTATAGACTATACTGCCAAAAATAGAGCTGTAATGATCCTTTTTTTTTTCTTTTTGATAAGCAGCTGTAATGATCTAAATGTGACAGACTAACAAATAAACGCCTGAAATCAAATCAGGCTGGCCACTTCGAGCCAGGCTTTTGATCGGAATGTTAAATGTTTTTTTTAATATAGCAAGCTATGCCTCAACAAAATTACCCTTTTTTTGTTTGAAAAATTAAAATGCAATTGGTAACTGAGCAAGTTCTCTAATTTATTTGTCACTAGCCCAAAACTTATGGCCTATTTGTTCTTTGAAAATATTTCATGTTTTCGTCAATAGTTACAAATATGTCAACTTTTTTTCATTCTGTTTATGTTTTCAAATATTTGAGCAAGCAATTCAAAAAAATATTTGAGCAAGAAATGGTGAAATTAAAAATGTTGTTCTTTTCACTTTTTCTTGTATAAATCTTTGAAAACAGAAAGCAAAATAGAAACAAGGTGACATACTTGTAATTAGTAACGAAAACAGAAAATGAAAATAGGAAATGGTTTTGCAAACCAAATAGACCCTTAATTATCCAGAATGAGAAAAGTGTTGGCAGGCTGGTGTGCGCAACCAATCAACCAACCAACCAACCCGTAGTCCACAACGGTCAACGCGTTGCGGAGTGTGGGCTATGAAAATGACAGTGCAAGATGTACTAGGCCTGCTTGACCTGACCCGAAAATAGTTGGGCATATTTCGACAGCTCTACTAAAAATTCATAAAAGTATATAATTAGTTTTCAAACTTATTGCAAGCAGGGCACACCTTTGCTCTTGAAGCATCCTTTCGACCTCCTTATGTGATGACTTGATCTACCATCCGAAAAATTAACAAACAAGACAATGTTAGATATCATTAAAGCATGAAGAACACAAAACTCATGAAGATGTTTGTCAAGCTGATCAAAGAGTTTAATTGCATGGCCATGTAAGTTCAAATTATGCAAACAACTAAACAATTCTTCATCAGAAAACCTGAGATTTAAATGTGCAAAGTAAATCAAACAAATTTTTTTTTTTAAAAAAAATACATTATATTTGAGGAAAACATTCAGAAAATTAAGAGCCTTTAACCATTTAATCTGTCTGTCTTTTTTTCTTGTTAACTTAAGTTCAATATAGGGAAAAATTGACACTACTCATCATTGAGTGTCTTGATTCGATAATTAATAGTAAGCTGCCTCAAAATCGCATTTTACCTCAGTAACCAAAGCCTTGCAACTCCAAACAAAAGCTCCCTGGAAATATGCAACATTATGAATCTTTTAGACCCATAAACAGAGTGCGATAGATGACGATGATGGTATGGATTAGCAAATATTTGAGTTGAGAGAGTAATTTAAGAAAAGGAATCATACCGCTCCATGTGCTGCTTGTTGTTGACAGTGATCAGAAGTGACAACCCAGACTTTGGGGCATCCATCCTCCTTCAAAGCTGCAACCTAGAACAAGAATCAAACAGTAATAATATTAATATTAGTGATGGCTAGTAAATCAATCCATGTATCTATATATATATATATATATATATATATCAAACCTCTTTTTCAATCCATGTATCAGCACATGTATCAGCAGAGAAAATGACATCGACGCCGGAGAAGTTGTCCTTGTGGGAAGGGAGGCCAGACATCATGGCATCGAAAACAGCAACGACCTTGAGGTCTCGGAGGGCACTAAAGGTAACAAGCTCAAGAAGGAGCTTGTGGCGAGCAATGTCGAGTCTGCCATTGATGAAATGTTTCTTGAGCTTTAACCAATAGCCGCACACATTATAGCCATCGACCAGCAATACAGGGGCTGCAGCTGAAGATGAATTGTTATTGTTATTGTTGTGAGTGTAGTAGAGGGAGGAGAGGTCAAAGGAGTCATCATCATCATCATCGTCGTCGTCGTTGTTGTTGTAGTTGTCTTTGTCAACCTTTTTCCTGCGGTAACTGGTAGAAGGCCTGTTGGTGTTGGTGGGAGTACTAGAGTTTCGTTTTTGGAAGTCCTATTATCATATTCATATTCATTTTCATATTCATATTCATATTCATATCAGTGAAGTGAACAGAAAGAAAGAAAGAAAGAAAGAAAGAAACCTTGAAAAGCTTGAGGAAGTGGAGATTCTGTTTGAGATTGGAGGTAATTCGTGGGGGAGGAGTTGCTCCAGAATCAGAAGAACCCTACTGAATTGAATTAAATCAAAAGGGAAGTACTAAATTAGATGATGATGATGAATAATGAATAAGGAAAGAAGAATAACCAGAGAGTGAGAGTGAGAGTTGTTGGATTTAGAGAGGAGTATGAACATTGTCATCGTCCTTTTCCTGTGACTGTGAATGAGAAGAGGAGGAAGAGGAAGAGGAAGAGGAGCCGTCGTCTTTAATTTCATTTTAATTATTAATTATTATTATTATTATTTCGTTCTCTCATTCCATTACCATTTCAATGCTCTGCTCTTCTCTTCTCTCCTCTTCTCTTTCTCTTTCTCGCGAGCCAAGCAGTTAGTGGTTCATATTTCCACACCTACCCAATTCCCATCCACTACTTTACAGTTACACTATCCCCTGCTTATTACTACTCCGTACTACACTATAGGAGTAAATCAAAAACAAATACCGTAATACTACCTCTCTCTCTTTATATAAAGCTCTCTTGACACTTTTATTTTGTTCCTATTTATAAAGTTTCATACCAATTTTCAATGATTATTAATTACTTTTTTCCACAAACACCCTTATTTATTTAACATTTTTTAGATTTCCAATAATATTAATAGGGGTAATTTTAAATTAAAAAATTAAAAGTTCACATTTTCAATACAATTAACTAAATTATTCAACTTTCTTAATGGACGTGAAATCCCCTAAAGAAGCTTTATATTTAGGGACGGAGGAAGTAATTAATTGGCTTATTTATTCAACATATTAGTCCAATAAGCCCCTTTGAGAGATTTCACCAAACTCAATTCATTTAGTTAATTGTGAACTTTTGATATGTATTTTCAAAAATACTTATATTAATATTATTGAGAATTTAAAAAGTGTTAAATAAACATGGGTGTTTATGAAAAAAGATAATTAATGGTCATAGAAAACTGGTATAAAGTCTTATAAATAAGGACAAAATAAAAGTGTAAAATGATCTTATATTTAAGGGATCAGATAGCAATTTTTTTAATTTATAAAAAAATATAATTTAAAAAAGTTGCATGGAGAATAAAAAAAAAATTAGATGAAAAAATTACTTTATACAATAATTATATTGAACTTAAAAAGTTAATTAATATACTATAAAAAAGTTAGTTAATATTTTTTATTTAAAATCAAAATAAATATGTCATTTTTTTTCTAATATTAGACATTGATAAAAAAAAACATTCTCTTTCACTTTTCCCCCTTCTCCTTCTTCTTCTTGTTATTATTATTACTTAATTTCATTCGAATCAGACTCTACTGTGCTCACTCGCTCGTTTCATTTTTATTTAGTAGTCTTGTTTTAAGAAATTCTTTATTTTTATTTATATGCTCTATTTAAAAATATTATTATTGTTATTTTTCATATTTATCTTTATTCAATATTAAAAAAAACATAATAACTGAAAATGGAAATCAAGGATAAATAAAAACGGACAAAATATTTCTTAGCAATTTATTATAAGTATATTTTATTAGTATTAATTTACCTTCTCTAATTTTTTCACTACTTATATTAATATAGTTAAGTTGCGATATTGTTTTCTATTTCTATTTTTATTTAATCTTAACAAAATCATGTCTAGCTGGGATATATGTCAAGTTCCCTTAAAATAAAATTATTTCCTTTTTTTTTTTAGAGATTTCCTTTAACCATTATTCGAAGGTTAATTTTTTTCAAGGTGTAGAGAATGGTAAAGAAGTTTTTGCTTTTATCAACAAAGTATTTTTCTTTGACGACAAAGAACCGAGTCATGTAACAACTATGCTAAACATTATTGATAAAAAAATTTCGTTTTAGCCTCGGGTAATTTCAAGTTGATATTTCATTTTGTTTAGGACCTAGTCAGAGCAAGTTGGTTTGGAAGATTTTTAGATGAGATTTTCTTTCGCTAAGACGTATCAAGCCTCGGAAAGCGAAGGTGACCGTAGAACCGTGGCAAAAGAAAACCTCAAACGGAAAGTATCACAAGTACTAGGGGCTTGATGGGCAACGTTCTAAACCTCACACGAGTAAACCCAATTAGGTATGAAAACATATTATAGGGTGTGTTGGTGTGAGCTAGTAATAGATTATGTCTTGAGTATGTTGATTTGTACCTCCTTCGAATATAAATTGCATATAAAAAAGTTTGAAAACAAACAATGTACTAAAAAGTAATAAACTACTAAACAAATCCAATAATGTCATGTAAGGAATGTAAGGTTAATTTAAAGAATGAAGACAGCAAGAGAAGAAGAAGTACAGTAGCTTGAATTAGCAAGAACCAATATTAGTATTATAAGGTCACTGTGAGATCATGCGGGATCACAGTACCATTTCCAATACAAAAAGTACAGCAATGAAGAAAAGGAAACCTGAGAGAGAAGGGAATATCCTATTACTCATTGCCTAAAAAAGCTCTCTCATTTGATGCCTCTATATATATACTACTACTATCACCAATAATAATCCTTCAGACGTGTGCTAGCAGTCCTCACACTCACATTCTTCCTCATTTCTTTGGAGCCACTACTGTGTGCCAGCTGTCCCTGAGCCATAACAGAATTCTCAGCCTTGTCTACCAAAGATTCTTTAAGGCTTTGTCCATTCTGCCCCTTCTTGCTAGCTGTGTGTGTAACAATATTCTCCCCATTGAAATCAACCTTGTCCTCAAGGTTGAAGTTAGGATACTTCTACTGGATTCTTGAGTATCTTCCCAAGTAGCATCAGAACCTTCCCATTGTACTAGTAACCGAGGAATCAAATAAGCACCTCTGATGATTTCCCTTTGTTAAAGTATTCTGCTTGGAGTGAGTAGTGGACCTTCTTCAGTAGTAGTCAAAGGTAGTGGAATGTAGGTTGAATGATGTGAACCTTTGCAAGCCTTCAACTGTGAAATATGAAACACAGGGTGTATTTTTGCTTTTGCAGGTAGCAGCAACCTGTAAGCTACAACACTAACTCTATCAGTGATTGGAAAAGGACCAAAATATCTTAGTCCTAATTTTTGATTCTTCCTGAGAGTGACAGAATGTTGTCGATATGGTTGTAACTTGACTAAGACAAGATCACCAACTTGGAATTCCTTATGTGTCCTCTTCATATCAGCATACTTTTTCATTCTGTCCTGAGCCTTAGCTAATGTAGATTTTAACTGAGCCGGTGTTATATCCCTCTCTAGTAATATGTCATGGACTGATTGAGGATCTTTGTGAGTGGGAGAGTACTTGATGATATGCGGAGGGTCTCTTCCATAAACAACTCTGAAAGGAGTGGTGTTTAGGCTATGATGGAAGGCTGTATTATACCAGAATTCAGCCCAAGGAAGCAATTTGGTCCAACTCTTGGGGTTCTGAAATGTGAAGCATCTCAAGTACATTTCTAAACACTTGTTCAGAGCCTCTGACTGTCCATCAGATTGTGGGTGGTAGGCAGTGTTGAGATTCAATGTCGTGCCACTGAGTTTGAAGAGGTGCTGCCAAAACTGATTGGTGAAAACTCTGTCTCTGTCTGATACAATGGTGCTACCTGTTTGCTGCTATAATCAGCTTTCAAAGTTGCAAAGTGTGCATACTTTGAAAACCTATCAATCACCACCATAATCACAGTAAATCCATTGGATGGTGGAAGTCCCACAATAAAATCCATGGCTACATCCTCCCAGACTTGATTAGGTATAGGCAGTGGCTGAAGTAGTCCTGCTGGTGATGAAGTTGAAGTTGAAGTTTTTGCTTGTTGACAGATCAAGCATTTCTAAACAAAAGCTTCAACATCTTTAAGCATACCATGCCAGAAAAATTGAGCAGATAATCTAGCCATAGTTCTGGCAATTCCAGAGTGTCCCCCCAAGGGCGATGAGTGGTATTCAGTGAGTAACCTGTTAACCAAGTCATTGTTTTTAGGAATAACTAGTCTATGCTTCCAGTATAGTAACCCATCATGCAAAGTGTAGTTGGAATGTGAAGCATTTCCCTCACTGCAGATTTGCACTATTTTCTGTAATGCTTCATCAGTTAGCAGTGCTGCTTTGACGCTTTGTATGAAGTTTGTGTTAGGCTGAGACCATGCCATAAAAAATGATCTAGAGAGAGCATCTGCTGCCAAGTTCTCTCTACCAGGCTTGTACTCAATAGTAAAATCATATCCTAGATTAGCATAGAGCTCATTCTTGTGCAAAATCTGTAATACTTTCTCTAAGTGTTGTAAATGAGCTGACCAAGAAGGACTATAAATCAGTATGTCATCAAAGAAAACCAATACTGATTTTCTGAGTAGTCCTTGAAGAATATCATTCATTAAATACTTGAAGGTTTCTGGTGCATTTGTCAACCCAAATGGCATGACTAACCACTCATAATGGCCTTGATGTGTTCTGAAGGCTGTTTTGTGTCTGTCTTCTGGATTGACCAGAATTTGGTGGTAACCTGGTCGCAGGTCCAACTTTGAAAAAAATTTGGCACCAAACAACTCATCAAGTAACTCCTCCACAGTAGGTATAGGAAAACTATCTTTGATAGTGATAGCATTTAGAGCCCTATAATCTGTGCAAAACCTCCATGTACCATCCTTCTTCTTAACCAAAATGATGGGAGAAGAAAAAGGGCTTGAGCTAGGAGTTATGATTCCTTCATCTAACATCTGATTGACCATAATCTCAATTTGCTGCTTTTGACTACGAGGATATCTATATGGTCTAACTTTCACTACAGGACTGTCAGGTAGCAGAGGAATTTTGTGATCCTGAGACCTGTTTGGGGGTAACCCTGTGGGTTTGGTGAAAATTTCTCTGTAACTGTACAAGAGAATAGCTATTTCAGGTTCAATATTATCAGGGATGTCCTTCCAGTGGTCACATGGAGTTGATTGAGGCATAATTTGCAGTGTGTACAACTCTGCAATTGCATCAGTATGCTGTAGTCTCTTCAAATGATGAAAGTGAGCCTGAGAAACTGACTTAGTAGCTTCACCAGTGATGGTTACTAGTTTTTTTTTTATCTTTATAGAATTTAATAGATAAAGAATTGTAATCAGCTATATGAGGGTCTAAAGTAGCCAACCATGCAGCACCAAGGATCAAACCAGCACCTGATACTGGCAGTAAGTAAACAGGTAATGTCAACAGTTGTCCTTGTACTTGGACTTGAATTTCTTTCACCAATCCTTCAGTAGTCAGGGCATTTCCATTACCCACCATGACTTGAAGGCCTGACACAGGTTCAATTGGCAATTTAAGGCAATGAGCAACCCTTGGTTGTAGAAAATTGTCACTACTACCACTGTCAAGTAGTATCTATACTGACATGTCATTGATTGTCCCTGTGAATCTCATGGTCCCTACTCCTGTCACTCCTTTCAATGCATTAAAGGACAAGTGATGAATCAACTCCTGTTCAGTATTGTCAGGACCCTGTTCCTCATCCTCGGGGTGCTCTTCCTCATAGTCAATTTGTAAAAACAAGTACTGTCTATTTGGACATCTATGTTGTGCAGAGAATTTTTCATCACATGTAAAACATAAACCCCTTTCTCTTCTGGACTGTATTTCAGCTGGAGATATTTTTTTGACATTATTGTTTCTGTAAATTTGAGGGCTAGGCTTCTGGTTAGGGGTTTGTAGGATGGGTTGTTGTGTGGGGTTTGTATATGATTGTGTAGGGTGTGGGTAATTGGTTTGTCTGTTGGTTGTATTTGTGTATGTTCTAGGCTTATAAGTATACTTTTCCTCATACAGTCTGGCTAGGGATACAGCTTTAAGGATGGAATTTGGGGCTTGTGCTATTACTTCACGTTTAAGGTCAGGTTTGAGTCCACTAATGAAACAGTCTAGCAAGGCTTTTCCACTTACTCCATAAATTCGGTTAGTTAGGGCAGTAAACTCACTATAATAGTCATTGACAGATCCTAATTGAGTAAGTTTAAACAATGTAGATCTAGGGGAATCAAAAGGGGAATGGCCAAATTCAAGTTCTAAGGACCTGGTAAATGTGTTCCATGAGAGGAAAGGGTTGTTTCTCTGCATCATTTGATACCAAGGGACCACTGCTTTCTCCAAGTGAATTGCAGCAATTGTGAGTCTCTGATCATCTGGAGTTTCATAATAATCAAAAAACTGTTCTGCCTTGAAGATCCACTGCAATACATCATTTCCATCAAACTTAGGAAAATCGTTTTTCACATTCCTTACTTGGAAGGATCCTCTATTTCCTTTTGAGTTCTGGTCACCATTTGAGAGATTGGCTCTTAGATCCTCAATTGCAGATCTGAGTTCATTCATGTCATCTGCGTGTTCTTTGTTTTTTTTCTATGAAATCTAGAATTTGTTTTAATTCAGGTGAGCCTTTACTCTCAGCCATGGTGAAGAACGAGAGCACCAAAAATGTAAGGAATGTAAGGTTAATTTAAAGAATGAAGACAACAAGAGAAGAAGAAGTACAGTAGCTTGAATTAGCAAGAACCAATATTAGTATTATAAGGTCACTGTGAGATCATGCGGGATCACAGTACCATTTCCAATACAAAAAGTACAGCAATGAAGAAAAAGAAACCTGAGAGAGAAGGGAATATCCTATTACTCATTGCCTAAAAAATCTCTCTCATTTGATGCCTCTATATATACTACTACTATCACCAATAATAATCCTTCATACGTGTGCTAGCAGTCCTCACACGCACATTCTTCCTCATTTCTTTGGAGCCACTACTGTGTGCCAGCTGTCCCTGAGCCATAACAGAATTCTCAGCCTTGTCTACCAAAGATTCTTTAAGGCTTTGTCCATTCTGCCCCTCCTTGCTAGTTGTGTGTGTAACATGTCAGCATATTGAAATGCAAATACAACACAAGAAGCTTTCAAAATCAAACTAGGTTGACAAAAGTCGAAGGCGAACCTAATAAAAAGCATATCACATGACAGGCAAATTGACGCAAGTGAAGAAACTTATAGAAGCTCAAGGAAAAACAAAAAAAGCTTCTTCATATGCACTCAAGCAAACTTAGAGCGTAATCATATCTAATCAAACCACCAAGCGAAAGAATCTCAATGTGCAATTGGAAGTTTAGACACCATCAAAAAAGCAAAATTGAAAAGCCAAATAGTAACCATGATTGGAGCCACTAGTAACCATGATTGGATTGGAAGGCGAGATCAAGTCAGAAATCGAAAAGAAAGTAATCAAACGGTCTTTAAGCTTGAGTCAAGCGAAACATGAATGTCAATACGTTGGTACAAATACTTGATTACATAAAACACACACACACACATATATATATATGCACGCGCACACTAATGCTATGCATTCTATTATTAAAATTTTGGGACTCCTAATTCATAAAAAAATTATATTTGTTGGAAGTAAATAAACAAATAAATAAATAATATAGTGTATTTAAATATTATCTCCAAAATAGTAAAAGTGACAACAATTAATAATAAAACTAGACATAAATCAAAATTAGAGCTAAAATAGAAAAAGAAGTTATAAAGTATATGTAGTAAAAAAATTAGGGCCCTATTTTTGTTGGGTTGAAAAAGAAAGTTAATTAGTTTATCTATTTATGGGTCGAGTCAGACCTGCCTAACTATATTGTTTAAAGATTACTAAAGAGGTAAACTTACATTGAAAAATCAAGTTTAAAACTTGAAATGTTAAATGTATTATTTTCCACGCACTATAAAGATAAATTTTCTGCTGTTTTAATCTCAATACTCTTATGACACTTGTTAACATTTCCCATTTGAAATCGATAACATTTTTGGGTTTAAAGCGTGATGAGCAAAAATGATCTCCTTACTATTAATATTCTTTGAATGTATCATTATAATGGATTGCTCCCATGGTAATTGGTTGAGCGCCGAAGGATTCAATGTCCATGATAAGAGACTCAAATCCTAATAAAACAACAATTCTTGAAGAGGCGTCATGTTGGCCGGTAACTCCATGCATTGACCTAAATTAGTTTGGATATAGCAAGTGAACCTAGGCAACCATAGACTAATAAGAGCTAAAAAAAAGTTATCTTTACATATCCAGATAAGAATGGTTAATTTGGAAACTTTTCAATTTTGTTTTCTTTGTTGGATATATATGGACAATGATTGGTTTGGAGAAAGTCCCATGATTTGCTTTACCATAAATGTTTTTTTTTTTTTTTTTTGGAACTTTGTAGGCAATTAAGGGTAGGATCAGTTGGCAATGTATGTAGTGTAGGAAACATGACAACAGAGACATGTAGATCCATATAAAATGAGAAATAATCTTATTAAGCATATATGTTGGAAATCATTACTGGCAATGTAAACCATATTGAATTTTCTACTTGCAATTTTCTAACATTTAAAGATAAATTAAAGAAAGGAGGCTAACACGTTAGTATTGCTTTATTTATTTTTTTGACGAAGTGGAAGTTATAGCAGTGAATAATGTGGATCAGAAGTAATAATGAATAACAAGTGTATATATACTGTGTAATTTGAGCTACATCGCATATAATTTCTTGATTGCATTATACTTGTAGAGTTGTATGTAGTTGTCCTTTTGAAAGTCTCTTTTCATATACATTGTCATGTATGGCGATGTCACATTATATTGTTGTCACTTAGTTTTTGATAATAAGGAGCAGCACCCCATGGCCACTTTCGTCTTCATCTACTCTACATTCCAACAAGCATGTGGAATGTGGAATAATTCAACAAGAGTCTGGTTATATCTCATAACTTTTATAATATTAATATACTTGTACTCCCGTATAAGTAATTAATAGTATAAAAATAAAAAAGTAGTATTTCAAATAATCATCATTATTTTTTTTATAACATTTTTCTTACATTCTCTCTTGCACTTCATCAATATTTCTATATTTTTTTTCAACTCTGTTACATAAACATCTGTATTTGACATCTGTATGGGACACCTACCTTTTTTGGCAAAAATTGTGGGTCCTGCAATTTCTCTTTCTTACAGGACTCATCACTTTTTATCCAAAAAATCAGGTGTCCAGCTTTGATGTTGTAGACAGATGTTAGAAAAACATTATTGTATTTTTTTTTCATATCTCTCTTATTTCTATACAATCAAGGGCATGTTTGGTTTACAAGTTAAAGAATCAATTTTGACCCAAAATCACATTGGAGCAAAACAACAATTAGTAGAATTGACATTCATAAATTGATTATGAACTAACTCATCGTAGAACCAAACATGCAGACTATACCTCCTACACTTTGAAAAGAAAAAAGGTGTATACATATATTATTTTCCAACAGAAATGGAATTGGAAGTTAGTTGTTGGTACTTCATTCATTGGGAGCGGTTGGTTCTGCTTGCCTTGCTGTTTGGGTCTATCATAGCACGTGCCTGGGGCCTGACACTGGAAAGTGCTGCTGGGGATAGATTTTTTTAATTTAAAATTTTATTTTCTTTTTCTTTTTTCTGTTTTTGAGGAACAAGTAATAGTACTTGCACCGTTAGTTTTATTGGCAGTAACCAAATAATCACATTGCTAGTGGTAGTGGACTGGAATGATTCAAATAATTAGTATGTATAGTCTACTTTCCTTTACTTAATTTTTCTTTTTTCACCCTTCCAACACTCCATGTGCAGCATATTTCCTACTCTTGTTCTTGCTGCTTTTTGGGAAGAAAAGAATCTATCTTTTAATCTATAAAAAAGAGGCTTATTGTTGAAATCAACTAATCATATTGATGGTGGTTCTTCTGGCACTGCATGTGCACCAATCACCTCTGCCCACTTCTTATTATTATTATTATTATTGTGCACTAGTATCTTCTCTGCTTCTCTATCTTTACATTTATGTTTAATTTATATATATCTTTCTTCATTCATTTTAATGACATAAAAGAATCATCACCTACAGGCAATTGAATTGAAGATGAGTAGTAGTAGCGGTCCTGCACCCTGCACCCGATCCTGGTAACTACGCTCATACATTATCATTAATTGCTAATTGAGAATTTCTTTTTCTTTTATTTTAGTTTGCATGCATGATGACAATGATGTTGGAATTTGTTGGTTGGAAATTAAAGGTCAATTAGTGAGGACTCCCTTAGAAGGTATGTGCAGTTTGCAAGCGAGACCTGCATACAAGAATTATTAGGAGCTTCAGACACTAACAAAGGAAATGGCAATGATGGATGGAAGCTGCTTACTCTTGACAACGGAGGAGTTGAGATTTCAAAGCGCAGGTCAGGTTCCTTTCACACTTTTCGCAGCCGTTGGGTCCTTACATCTGTCTCTCCCCAACAATTCATCACCGTTGCCAATGCCATTGATGCTGCAAAGGTAAATCTCATCTCTCTATTTTGTATTCCATCCCATAAAATTATAAACCATAGGCAACAAAACAAAAAGGCTAAGGTAGACCATGCATAAGCTAAGTAAGAGAAATAATTAACTAAGAAGAGGCCGGATTGCATAGATTAATTTCGGTATGGTATGGTATGGTATGGTATGTATGTCCAGCTCCACCCATATTATTGAAAAGAATTTTTTTGTCTCTAGCATTGTCCTTAATAATCCTATATATTCCTTATCTTATTCTTAGCCTGGCCCGTGGCTCATGTCCACAGGAATTGCATGCTACTCTGTCTTTTACTTTCTTTCAAGAATATATATACTAATTAATTAAATTTTGAAAATAGAGCATTGTTAATTGGTATATGCTGAGAATTGAATTGAATTAAGCTAAGGTTTTAATAATTGATGTTACATGCATGAATGAATCCTGATGTTGGATTATTTTAATGTTGTTAAGCCAGCAATGGGACTCTGATCTGGTGGAAGCCAGGTACATAAAAGATCTACAAGACAACCTTAGCATAATTCGTCTTAGGTTTGGAGATAACTCCAAACCCCTCTTCAGGAATAGGGAATTCATTGTCTATGAAAGGCGTGAAACCATGGAAGATGGCACCTTGGTTAGTACTAGTACTTTTAATTAATTAAATGCTTTAATTTGCTGCTAATATATATCTTATATATATGTCAGGTGGTAGCAGTTGCCTCATTACCAAAGGAAATAGCAGCTGGCTTACATCCAAAGCAAAGTAATGCAATCAGAGGACTGTTGCTACAGTCAGGATGGGTAGTGGAGAAGCTTGATGACACTTCATGCGTCGTCACTTATGTTGTTCAGTTGGATCCTGCAGGATGGCTTCCCAAGTGCTTTGTCAATCGATTGAACACTAAACTGGTTATGATCATTGAAAACCTCAGGAAATTAGCCCAAGCATGTCCAACGTAACTCATCGATAGATAGATGTTCAAATTAAAATTGGTTGATTACTTTAATTTGCTGTAACCAATTAGGTATATAGTACTACTCCTAGTAATTAAGTATTACTATCTATTATTATTACTACTACGAGTATATATTATTGCCATTATTGATTTATTTACTTTTTTTTTATAAGACATTATTGATTTATTTACTAATATCATACATACATAATTATTAGAACCAGCTAAGGCAATTTTAGCATTGCACTATAGAAATTCGAATTTGCAGCTCAGCTCAGCAAGCAAGAACCTTTTGGGTTCTCTTTTCACTTTTTTCAATTTTCATGATAAATCCTTGCTACGGAAAAAATTAGTAATTAGGAATGTCCTGTTTAGTGTTTTCTATCTGCCAAGAAGGAACCATGTAATGTACCAACTAATATAAGAAATTAAAGCACCTAGTGGGCTTTAAATTGGATTCCACTGGTTGATGTTACATCGCCTGCTCTAACTCCGATGTTGAGAGGCGCATAAGATAGAGGAAAGAAACTTTGTAGGAGTATATGGGGTCCAAATTCCACCTTTTTCGTGGAAAGATAGTGAGATCAAGATATATTTAAAATAAATTAATTTCATATTTATTATTTTTTTTCATTTCTATTTATTTGTTATATTTTAAATAAAACATATTTTTTAAGAAATTTAATCATTAATTAAATTTTTAATACATTAATTATATTTTCCCCATTATACACTTTACCTCTATAATCATTAATTTTTCTTCATTTCTTACATAAATCAAAACATATTAAATAGGGGTAAACATTAAAAATAACATTTATCACGCGTTTGAAATTCTCGAAAGGACAAATAAAAAAAAACAAAAAATCTCTTCAAAAATGGACAAATAATAAGGAACGGATGGAGTAATAAGATTAGTTGAGTGAAAAAAACGTGTGTTTTAGAAAAATAGTATTGAAAATGAAATAAAAATTAAATGATACAACCATTTTATAGGAATATTTTAAAAATAATTCTATCTAATAATTGAAAGTTAGTTAATTTTTTTAATACTACTCCGTATTTGATACCACTAACCGGGATGCTTTTTGTTTTTTTCCTTATACTAATTGAGATGAGAGAGTGTATTATTTTTTTCAAGTACAATAAAACCCTATGCAATAATATCCCCACGGAGAAAAAAATTGCTATAAAAAATTATTCTTAAATATATGTTTACATATAAAAATATGGAAAATGCTATCAAGTAAGGATATTTGTTAAGAAATCAAATATGATTTGAAAGTATTGAAAAATGTAATTTTTTTAAGTTTTCGATAGAAGAAAGAATTATGACTTGCATTGTTCTTTTTCACTTTTAGGAAGTGTTAGCAAGACCATGAAAATATTAATTTTCAAGAAATAAATGATATACGTACATTATAGCACTTGGAATTTGTGCCCTTTCATATTTTTAAAAATTTGAATTTAAAAAATATATAAAATTCATGAATTTAAAAAAATTAAATAAAATAAATGTACGCACATCATGCATTCATATTGCGCATTTTTTTCCCAAGGTATTTACCCACGCAACTGGGTGACTAATCCTTTCGACATTGTGGAACTCTTTCGAGGGCTAATCTTCCGGCGAGGCCTTTTACATTCGCAAGAGTCGGGGATCAAACTCCCAACCACTTGCTTAAGTAACAACAGATCACTACCATTTGTGTTAGACTCCACTGGTTCATATTGTGCATATAATATTAGATTTAGGAAATGTAAAGTGTATGTATGTACACTATAGTTAAATAACTATATAATTCTGGATATTTTATATAGATATATAAATAGGAGTTTGCTATTCATTACAATAAGGGTAATGCATAAGAAATTTAAAAGTATAAAATTTATCTTGAAAAATTAAAAAAATTAAGTCTCAAATATCGACATTTTTTAGGTTGACTTTCACTTTAAGTTCCTTATATATTACTCTTAGGATAATAAATAGCAAAACTCATGTAAATATATTTGAAATTTACTGTCATCTACTATCTATATATAAAAGGATCCCTTTTCGAGGCACCACGTTTGCTGGAGAAATTTTCGAGGCACCACATTTGTCCCTTAAAGCTTTCCTCGCACCAGAGAGTTTGTAGGTAAATAATCATTATCTCTAATAATCAAAATTACAATTTAAAATTAAATAAATTATTTAAATTTATTTAATCATTATATGTATGTAAAATTATTATCCTCAATTATTTTTTTGGCTCCTAGGATTAGGAAGAAATACTCTGATCGTATTCCGGTGAGAAATAATTTTGGCGAGTCTTTTGCGAAGAAACAATGTTTTTTGATTTAGTTATGATTTTTTTTCGTTTTTGTCACGAGATAAGATAAATGATGAAAAAGATCAAAATATTAAAATATGAATAATAATAATAAATGTGATAATTATATTTAAAAAATAATAATGGTAAAAAAATATTAATTTATCCATCAAATAAATACAAGAAATATCTTATAATATTATCCAATAAAAAAATCTAAATGTATAATTTTGGTTTAATTATATATAATTTTTCATATTAGATGTTATATTTATATTTAAAATATGCTAAATTATCATGTCTTATGCAATAGAAAATATTTTGATTTATCTTTAAATCTACTCATAATACCATAAACAAAAAAATATAAAAAAGTTTAATTTTCATTTCACTCTAATAATTAATCATAATATTATGATAAAACGTGTTAATTCATCGATCAACTAAATAAGGAATACATTAATTTAATACTCATCTATACGTAGACAAATATAATATTAAATATATAAAAAAAGAGCCAACATTATATTCATAATAAAATGCAATGTGTTAACCAAGATAGTCAAAAATAACAATTTCAATGTCGTCTTCATGTTCTATGAGAAAATGGATATTCCAATTTATCCTTAAATTTTCTCATAATACCATTAAACAAAAGAGATCAAAATATTTAATTCTGATTTGTTTTTAATTATCATAATAAAGTTAATAAGCATATAAAAATATTAATTTATCTATTAAATAAATAAGGAAGATCTAATTTTTATTTACTTTTGATTCATCATAATAAAGTTAATAATCATGAAAAAAATTGTTAATTTATCCATTGAATAAATAAGGAAAATCTCAGAAAAAAAATGTTATTTTTTATTTATAAGGAAGTACACAATTTTTCAACAAGCTCATTTTTTATTGTTGTTTAATAATAATTTTTACTTTAAAATATTTAAATATTAATAATCCGTGCATTGCACAGGATAAAAATAAAAAAGTTTAATTTTGATTCCACTCTAATTAATAAAACATGCTAATTATCGATATTAAAATAAGGAATACATTAATTTAATATTGATCTATACATAAATAAATATAATATTAAAAAACGAACCGTCATTATCTTTCAATGAATTCATGTCCAATGAAATAAGGGATATTATGATTTATCATTAATTATTCTCATAATACCATAAAAAAAATTTCAAAATAATAATAATAATTTTTGATTTATCATAATAAAGTATATTGAATAATCCTTTTTTTATAATTATTTTTGTTATTGTTTAATAATAATCTTTACTTTATAATGAAAATAATAATAATCTTTAATTTAAAATATTTAATATAAAAAAATTTAATATCAACAATCCGTGCATTGCACGGGGTAAGAGCTAGTTTTACTATATGGAAGTAAGTTTCTAAAAAAAATGGAATATTACAATGTAAAGTTTATTCTTATTTATCACCGGCCTCGAGCTTGGATCACGATATTTTATAACTATAACAAAACTATTCTTATATATACTCCCTTTCATTCTTTTATATAGGTTTTTTTTAGGAAAAAATTTTGGTCCTAATAATTTTTTTCCCAAAATCACTTCTAGCATTTAATTGTAGTTCTATAGTTTTTGGTAGAAAGACATACATTGAAACTATCAATTTCAATGTAAAATTTATTTCAATGTAAAATTAGCATAAAGAATAGTATTTTTGAAACAATATATTAAATCTTTCCGATTTCAATGCAAAATTCATTTTTTCTTGATGGACATAAAAACTATGAAGAGGGTCTTACATATATAGAGACGGAGGAAGTAATATTTTAAGTACTTTGTGTTGTCGTAACCTTGGATTTTTTATAAGCCATTTTTTTTTTTGGTTTGTACCCTGGTATCCGGCCCACTGGACCAACTAATCCAGTTCGAGGGGAGTCCCGGGGTTAAGGATTTATTCCTCTCCCAACGTTGTTGCGGGGGATCGAACCGTGGTTCGCCCAACCAAGTGCAGCCCCTGGCACCACTGCACCAACAGCTCGTTGGTTTATAAGCCATTTTTAGGTGATAATTAAGCCTACTAATAATATAAGTAGAAAAGGGTTGGGGGTTTGGATGTCATGTCACCAACATTATATTGCATTCAACTTGATTCGTCAGTGGTTGCCTAACTTCATGGTGGTATATGCCTCCACATTCGATCTTATCTTTTTTGTTTGTTCTATGGGGAAAAAAAATTGTACATTTTGTATTCAAGTGAGACGTTGAAATGTTGACATGTCAGATGTGCATGTGACTTGTCTAAACCTCACTTTATTTTTTGTGCATCATGACTGAGAATATGCATGCTTCAATTAATAATACAAAATGCAAGAGCAACATTAGAGAGAGCTTCTGAGTCAAGTATATATCCACCTTTCAAAAACACCGAGACTAATAAAAGAGTTCGAATACATAAAATTAAAAAATACTAATAAGCTAAACAAAATTTACTTCAATTGAATTTGGATAAATGGTTACTATATAAGTTTCAATAACAACAAATTAAATCACCAAGTTTCATTCATCAGAACAAGTAATTAACTGCTTTGTATCGCTGTCTTTGTATGCATGCAATGCAATGACAATCAGTGAAAAGCTTTCAACAATTTCAATTAATTAATACCGAATACCAGCAAGTTTGGTACACCCACGTCCATTCTATACACATAGAAGTACATGCTACGCTATATCAACTAACATATATACATACATTTAAACATGAATATAATTAAGTACTTACATTACCTAACATAGGCTGCTGGATCTTTGGATATGGAAGTCCCACACTCAAATCAAAGGACTCACTGCTATATATAAGGATGCAAGGAACTTCTGTACTCACCTCATAAGTAGAAGAAGTTGATGCTGATATATTCTTCATCACAATAATGCAACATCTTTTCAATTTGATTCGCTCTCTTACCAAATGCACCCGATCGAATCTTCAATGCATTTCATGGCTGGCTAGTTCCTCAAACTTGTCAAAACTACCAGTGTTCAATGTCCGCTCCTAAACCAATGGTTGGGTCAATAATCAATCTCATGATGAAGATAGAAGACCACCGTATGTAACTCTGATCTTTTGTCTTATCAATTGCATTCCTAACCTCTTTCAATTGGCCTTCTTGCAGATATCAGCCCCGATCCAACATTACTACTACATATAAAGCTACATACATCACTCTTCTCGCTCAATTGTTGAGAGTTGAGACCTATATGACAAGGAGGATGTTTGTTAGTACCCATGATAGTATCCTTTAAAGTTCCATTTGGAACATACTCATAAACCAGAATTTGTTCTTCTTGCTCAAACCAGAATCCGACAAGGCTAACAAGATTCTTATGGTGGACCCCTGATAAGAGTTCAATCTCAACTTTAAACTCTATCCTTCCCTGCCTGCATGAATTCTTTTGCATACAATAGCTAAATACGAACTTATTTAAAGTTTCTAATACTTTGAAGTTCACATAATAAGCTCTTTTCCTAAATGATTAACATAACAACGGCAGCTTCATTCACCAAATGCAGAGAGTCCACGAGAGTGCACTATTTTACATTACACTATTGTTAATTGTGTCATCACACATGTTTCTTATTTAAAAGAACTATATGCATAACCTCTTTCCAATAGTTTTCAGTAAAAACAACTTAAAAAAGGAGCAACTTAATAGATGGGAAATGCATAATGCAAAAGTAAGTCTTTTTAGCCACAGGTAGTATATAGCTAAACACCTATATCACAACGGTAAGTACATTTAGGTAGGTAAAAGTAACATTCAAGACAAGAAGACCTTCCCATAACCCCCAGATCCAATAGCATTGGCTTGAGAAAAGTTTTTGGTGTATCTTTTAAACTCTTCAAAAGTAAACCGTCTTGCTTCTTTCAACTGAGGGATGTCACTCTTGCTCTCAACTGTATCCCAGCGTCCTGCATTTTGTGAAATTAAACATGTAAGTTAACTCAATACCATGTGATGTGAGTTAACTTACATATTTTTGGAGCAAATTACTTATTTCGTGGGAAGTTCAGGTGTAAAGGATAACATCCACTTAAAAGATTTGAGTTCAAAAGTATTACTGTGAAATGCCAAATTAGATAGAAAAGAATGAAACACAAATTTTCCTTTTTTCAGGTTTTCTACCAAGACACCGGCATGTCGTGAAAGAGTAATTAAAAGTTAAAACAGGAAGACCACAATTCACAAGGTTTATACTCTGTTAGCTGTTAGGCAAAGCTACCGATATACATACCTTTGCAAGAACAGTGCATTGTGATCTACTTCTTGCCATATCAAAACCATGAGAAGCAGCAACACCAACTGAAGTTGAGAATCCAACGGCAAGACTAACAGCCAAAGGAGATCATAATGAGCATCCAAGTGAGGCACTTGCTCTTCCAACAACATGAGCCTTCAACGTTAAAACTGTAAATCTGTAATTACTTTGTTTGTTAAGTGTTTTCTTCCACAAAAATGGTTTATGTCTGTACATGATTGGGTGGGTACCTTCCTCCACTTCAATGCACTAATCTCACTCTGTGCTTGAACCACACAGCATATATGTTCTAAGTTAGTTAGACCAGTATAAATATAATCATCTCGAAGATCTGAGTTCGACTCAGAATACATCAGCAACAAAATCTTCCAGAAAACCTAAGTCTCATAATTTACCTCCATCGTATCTACAGCTTTGAAATTTCAAAACTGTATCAAGAGACTTCTGAATAGCAAAGTTTGTAAAACCTAGATCAAAAGATTCACCAAATTCTCAGGGTGTCCTTTCCATTGATACACTATCATCAAAATCATCATCCTCATCTCCAATATCAGAATCAACATCAGAACCGATATTTGAAGACAGATCATCCTCTTCTTCCATATCTTGCCGCATATCATCCTCACCCGTAAAGTCCTCATAAGAATCCTCCACACATTCTCTTCTTACTTGCTCCATTTCATCATCCAACCTGCTTCTCCTATACCCAACCAATTCCCTATCAACCTTAGCTTTCCGAGGGCTGATCAAGACCAACTCGGCCAGCCTCCTTCGCGCCAAATACAAGTCATTCGGCTCAACCAGCTCACCCTTCCTATAAGCCTCCCTAAGAAAAACAGTATGAAGCTTCCCCTGATTCCCCCTGGTGGAGATATAAAATATCCCCTGGTGCTGAAGCAGGAACTCCTTCAACTTCTTAGGCAAGTTCATCGCCATCTGGAAATGCGCGATTCTCTCCAGTGTAATCTTCTTCTCCACGGTCAATGACAGCAGTTCATGGATGGTGGCAACAGCCCTCTTCTCCATCCTCTTCTGGGCCTCGATGGACCTCAAATCATACCCCGAAACATCCTCATAAGGGGACCAGTAAGGTACCCTCTGCCACTTCCACACCGCGATTTTAAGATACTTGCCAATCTTGAAACCGGGCGGGAAATTAATCACAAAAGAGAACCTAACATCTTCAGCATCAACACCTTTCTCTCTATAAACTCTCTCCCTGGTTTTCTCGATTGCGCAAATCACTAAACTAGGGTCCTTTTCTACAAGCTCAATGTACTTGTTCCTAGTTTCATTTGCATCAACCAAACGAAAGAATTGTGGGTACCTCAGAACAACCGATAGCTCGAAATCATCCGGTAACCCTAGGGCGGCGCGTGCAATTCTCACGTGCTCGAGACGGAGTCTCCGGGTGCTGGACATCATGAGGAGCTTGCGGAGGCGCGTAACGGCGAGTGGGACCTGCGACTCGAGCGCGTGGCGCTCCTGCTCGATCTGGAGGATGGCCTGGCGGGTCAGGCGGCAGAAGAGGACACGCTGGACCGGATGCTCGAAGATTTCGAAAACGTGAGGGAACTTGAGGATGAACGCGCCGGTCTCCTGGCGGCGCTTGAACCCCACGCGCCTGGACAGGGTTTCGAGTCGTGCGATGGGGAGGGATTGGGAAGGCTCGGCGAGGATGAGGTTCTGGAGCTTGAGGACCTTGCGGGTTTTCTTCTCGATCTCCATGTAGTCGTCGAAGCCATGGTCGCGAACCCTCTGTTGCTTTTTGGGGATGGAGGTGGATTGCGAAAACTCTCTAGTGGAATTGAAATTGAAATTGAAATTGGAATTGGAATTGGGGTGGTTCTGAATCAATGGGAAAGTTTCGATTTTGAACTTGAAGGAGCGAAGAACAACCAAGGTTCGCATTTTTGGGATTTAGGGTTTTGCTGCAGAGCTTGAATTGAAGGTTTTGTGAAATGAGGTTAGGGGAAGTTTGGGAAAATAACAAAAATCAAGTTTACAGTTTAGGGAGTCATTTGTAAATAATCAATTTTTGAGGTTGATTTGCAGTAAATATTAGGTTTAATTGCATTTTTTATTCCAATTTGGTGGATTTAACCCCTTTTTTAATTTGACTAATTTAACCCCTTAATTGTCAACCGGTCACCAATTTTGTCATTTTATTAAAATCCTAGGTGACAGAGGATACGTGTTAGCGTAGTATCTTGCGTGAAATTTTTTAAATTTAAAAAAAAAAATAAAACTTGAAAATCATTAAAAAAAATTGCTTAATTTCATTTTTTATCCCCAAATTGATTGATTTGGTGAATTTAGTCAACTTTTTATAAATTTTGCCAAGTTAGTCTCCCAATTTTTTTATTCGTGGTCAATTTCGTCCATTTGTTCAAATGCTCTCTTGCAGTGTTCATTTTGCCTACGAACGGACACGTGTTAACCACTCATTCGTCCTTGCTAGAATCGCCTCTTGATTTTCTCATAAAATGATGGTTGCATCCTCCAATTTGTATACACTACACTTAAAATCATTTTTTTTTATATGTATTATTTGGTCACGGTGTTCCTATGCCTCTCCCAGCGGGGTGTGTTAACCGGGATCGAACTTGTGACTTCTTAGTCTCATGCCCTATTCTCAAGTTCTCTAGTTGACAGGATCACGTCATTTGAATCAACCCCCGTTGGTAAAATCATTTTGTTTTAAAATATTATTCAATGACACCATTTTTTGAGCTATTGTAAAGTTAAGTAATGAAATTTTATCAATATTTCAAATTCATTTTCTATTTCGCATCTAAAACACATAATGAATATGATAAAACAAATAATTGCAATTGAAAATATAGCTAAATATAAAGTGTTTTTATTCTTTCAATGTATCATTTTCCAACACATGATGTCCACTTCTAACTTCTTACATTAGGGCTGAAGTTAAGAAAACCCTTTATTTAATATAAAAAAAATTGATCAAAAGAATCTAACACATGTATAGTTAATGAATATACCAAATCCATACAAATCCCAAAACTAAGATTACATTTTTTTAAAATAAAGGGTAATTAAGGCTTTTTTACTCAAGTGGAGTAGTTTTGCAAACAATTTACAAAAATGGCTATTTACATAATATAGGGCAGTCAACAAAACTATTTCCAAAAATGGGGCGGTCAAAGTCAAAATTCCCTAAGTCAAACAAGTCATCTGGAATGACTTCTTCTAAATGACATGTGGTGCAACCAGGTGGGTTGAGTCACTCCGGTTGACTTAACCTGTTGCGTCAACCGGAGTGACTCAACCCACCTGGTTGCGACAGGGCCTGGTCTCCAACGAGTTCCACCGCTATTTCTCCCTGTCTCCTCTAATTCAATATATTTTCTGCTTGTCAAAATTTTTTTCTCAATCATCAATTTATACAAATTTTCGGTATACTTTTCGAGGTAAATTTTTAAACCTCTACAATTGTTTTTTATTTTTATTTTAAGTAATTTTAAATTTATGCACCGGTCTATAAGAAGTAATAATTTTTTAATTTTTTTGCACTTTTTATTTTTACTCATTAATACATAGAGTGTGACCTTGTTATTTATATAAATAAATTACAAATAATAAATTAGAAACGGTAAATAAATAAGTGCATTAAAATAGCTAAATAAATAAGTGCACTAAAATAAATTACAAATAAGTGCATTAGAAATAATAAATAAATAAGTGCATTAAAATAGCTAAACACTAATAACAATGTAAAAGCACAAAATTAAAAATAAATTAAATATATAAAAAAATTAAAATAAAAAAACTATAACAAAAATATAGAAAAATTACACCCAAACTTATATTACACCTAAACATTATAATAATAAATAAAAGCACAAAAATAACGATAAAGTAAACATGTACATATAAATTTAAAAAATTAAAAATATAAGGTGAATTTTATCTTTTGATGCTAGTGAGTAGTGACAGTGGTTGCACTATTGCACGTTTTTCTTGGACATTGAACAATATTTTATGTCAACTACTATATGGAGAGATAAAAATGTAAATGTAATGTATGTTTTTTTTAAAAATCAAGGAATAAACTACTTTTAACTATATTAATTGGTCCGAGAGATTTAGTTAAGTATGACCTATATATATGACCGCAAGGAGTAAAATATAAAAAAAAAATTAAATGAGAGAATTACTATCTATGTACAATAGCATAAAAATAAAAAGCACAATTTATATATATATAAATAGCAGTGCTAATGCATAAAACTAAAAAGCATAAAAAAAATTAAATAAGAGTATCACTTTTTTATAAACAGGTACATAAATTTAACATTATTAAAATTAAAAAAATTTAATAAAAACAAAGCTATAAAAATTTACCTCAAAAAATATATCGGATATTTATGTAAAAAGATGATTGACAAAAAAATAAATATATGAAAAATAAATATTAAAGGATGATATTTATGTTGGAATGTTGGGAGATCGAGGGGAAACAGGCAAGACACGTGGCGCAACCAGGTGGGTTAAGTCACTCCGGTTGCGAGTGGGAATTAAATGAGTCAACCGGAGTGACTTAACCCACCTGGTTGCGCCACGTGTCATTTAGAAAAAGTCATTCCGGATGACTTGTTTGACTTGAGGAATTTTGACTTTGACTACCTCATTTTTTAAAATAGTTATGTTGACTACCCCATGTTATGTAAATAGTTTCAAAATTATCCTATTTTCATAAATTGTAAATAAAAAAGTCGGCAATTAAGCCGAGAAGAAATATTATTGTCTTTTTCAATAAGGGCAGTAATGACGTAGCGTTACTGGAAGAGAGTTAATTTGGTGTGAGAAATTGATGGATAACACTTCTTTTTTTAGGTAGAAGAAAATTTCATTCCCACAAAGCACGATATAATACAAGAGGTCCTAGTCGTAATCGGTTACAAATTTCTTCACCGATTAGACCAAAAAGAATTATAGTTAAATTTAAATTCTATGAACTAGTGTGCTATTATTCCAAGAACTTAAGTCTTTAAAGCAATGACTAATCTAATTGAAAGCTCTCTTTTTTATCATCTTGAAAATTTGATCAACGTTAATAGATTTTTGAGCAAACGGTCTTCTATTCCTCTCCTCCAAATATGATAAGTAGCAGTGGCAGCATAAGCAGCACAAATTGTTTTCCTTTTTTTTTTTTTTTACACCAATCGATACCAAATCTGATTTATCCAGAATCCGACTTATCCGATCCGACCCAATTGAGCTCGTACTAATGGGTAAGAGTCTCCCAGCGGGGGGTTGCTCACCCAAAACTCGAACTGAAGACCAGTTGATTAAGAGACAAAGTGAGCTACCATTTAACTAATCTTCAAGTTGCTCTTTTGGTTTTGTTTTCTTTCTCTTGTTATATAAGTAAGCATATTGCAATTGCTGCAGCCTTATGTATTTACAAACAACACCAATAATGCTGCAAATGTGCTTGTGTCAGATTTTATGAGAAGCTATACTCTACGAATTATAAAAAAGACGTGTTCTTCTATGCTCTTATTTATATTTTGGTGCATCAGTGCAGTGCATGGTGCATTTTTTTTTTTGGACTTATTATAGCCAGTTTCCTGTTGGATTTTTTAATAATTTTCCTGCTTTATTTAAATAATTAAGTCACATTTTGTCTTTTTTATTTTTATAACGGAAAAACGCCTCTTTATAAGGAGAGAAAAGAAGACATTTGTGTGCGCTGAAATTTTTTCTCTGCAAAATTTTTTCTCAACAACTTACTGATAGGCATGGAGGTAGTGCGGGGATTTGGGTGTTTTTGGGTGCTCAAAAAATTGAAGAATGAGTTCACCAAAAATAAAAATAAAAAAAAAAATTGAACAATGAAAGCAGACAAGAGGAATAGGTAGGTTTTGATTTTGGTTGGCTTGTGCTTTGTGTTGGAAATATCACCAAATTTGTTATAAGATCGCCTTTTATATATCAAACCAGAAAAATAAATTTGCGCATTACTCTACTACAATTGACTTAAATGAAAATCATAATATTATATGTTAACATAGTATATGCATAAGTTTAATTACATCATCCAAATGTTAAAATAACATATATCAATATATAAATTTCAAAAGTTTGTGTTATAATTTAGTTCATAACTTATAAACAATTAATTCAACATGATCATTGAGATTACAAAATTTATTTTAGTTTTGTTCTTGGGACGACCGTTAAAGGTCCACAGGGGATGGCTGTTAACGGCGGCATTTCTCAAAGATTGATGTAAATAACATTTTACAATCTTAATGACTAAAAAGAAATTTTGGAAATCTCGAGACATAAAATAAAATTATGTCAGACACAAAAATGATAATTTTACCAGTGGAGGCTGACACAAGTGAAAGGGGCTTGTGTCCCTTAAGCATGTGGTCGCGGTTTCGAATCGTTCCCGAGGCGCATGTGAATGGAGCAAGCCTTACTAGGAGCATCGCCCCAGAAATGGCCCGACCGTGATGCGTGGGATTAGTCACCCAGTTGTGCGGGTGGATACTCTAGTTCATTAAAAAAATGATAATTTTGTCAATATTTTTAAGGATGTCGTAAGTCACTATTCTAATTGCTATCATTTTTGGTTTTGGTAAGGGTTCTTTTTATCTTTTGTTTTAATTGTAACTTTCGGTAGAGTAGCGCTTGGACTCTTACTTCATCAATAAATTTTGGCCTATGAGTGATTTTTTGATGTTTCTCTTTTATTTTTGTTTTAATGCTCCATTTTCATAATAATATTGTTGATTTAGTAATTAAAAACTTTGATGATTGAAATTAAAAGTTGAAATAATTATAAATTGTAACATTGACCTTAAGGTAAGTAAGAAATGACAACATCTATTATCATTTTTAGGAAAATTGTTAAGGTTAATAATGTTGTCCTGTTGGTGGAGCCATTGTTTTATGTGAACCTGAATATAGCTAGATATGATGACAACGATGATAAAGTAGAATGAGGGTGTTAAACTATTTGCAATAGAGTAAAAATAATAAAATTTTAAGCTAAAAAAGAATTTTAAAAAACAAATATAAAAAAGGTGCGTGAATCTTATTTGAAAAGATGAGCATCAAAAAATTTTCCGTGAGATATTTAAAACAAAAAACATGAAAAAGTAATTTGCCCTATGGAAAGCATCAGGGACGGATCCAGAAATTTCCGAATGTGAGGGTGACAAATATAAAGGAATATGCGTATTGAAATTTTATGTCAAACTTGTATTGAAATACTGAAATTTCAAAATAAGGTAACATGCATGCAAACTTTTGTAATTATTGTTTACAATATTTTTTATTCTTGACAAGATACTACAACCTTTTTTTAACACTGAAATTATTTATTTATTTTTTTCATCTTAAACTTTCCTCAACATTAACCTACAATTTTACGAGACAATTCATCACAGTCATCAGTCACCAATTTATGGACTTCAAGGTTTTGACTTTAGGAAATTAAAAACTTAAATTCCATTAAACTTTTATTTCAAATATAGAAATATATACACCCCATTATGTGTTAAATGTAAATTTCCTTTGAACTTTTTTTGTCCTTAATGTAAGTTCCTTCTCGATTTTCAATGACATAAACACTTCTATTTACTAAATACTTTTTAGACTCCTAATAATAATTATAAAGGTAATTTTGAAAAAGTATATCAAATATTTACATTTCCAACATCATTAATATACTAACTAATAATATTCTTAAAAGACATGTTTTTAGTCAAAATAAAATTACATTTAAGACAAAAAATGTATTCCTTTCGTCCCTATATATAAGACCCCATTGAGAAATTTCAAGTTCATTAAGGAAGATGATTAATTTAGTTAATGATATTGAAAATGTGAATATTTGATATGTATTTTCAAAATTACCTCTATTAATATTATTGAGAATCTAAAAAGTGTTAAATAAATAAGGGTGTTTGTGAAAAGAAGTAGTTAATGATCATTGAAAATTGGTATTGAATCTTATAAATAACAACAAAATAAAAATGTCAAAAGGGTCTTATATTCAGGGATGAAGATAATACAGTAATATTTATCCTTCCTTTTATTATAAAAAGATGTTCTAATCCTGCTCTATCATTTATCCATTTTGAAATGGTGTATTCTCATTAAAAGTTGGAGTTTCCTGCTCAACAGAGGCATCCACCTGTCCTCTTTTCAATTTTACATCTTGAAAATCAAGTTCCCTTGTAACTGCTACAAGTTACACAAGTTACATTTGGTTATATATTCTGAAATTGAACTCTTACAACAATTGCAAGTCCCAAATGAGACCTGTGATTGCTATAATAACAATTGGAGGAAACAACAGTTTCTATAACCTCACCAAAAACCAAACCCCCATTTTCATATCTAAAACTTGATTTCAAATCACTCACCCTCCTTTTCTCTCTATCTGTTTTTCTTTCACACATCATCTCAGTGTCTCACTGAGAAGGGATCATTCTTCTTCTTCTGAAATTGAACTCTTACAACAATTGCAAGTCCCAAATGAGACTTGTGATTGCTATAATAACAATTGGAGGAAACAACAGTTTCTATAACCTCATCAAAAACCAAACCCCCATTTTCATATCTAAAACTTGATTTCAAATCACTCACCCTCCTTTTCTCTCTATCTGTTTTTCTTTCACACATCATCTCAGTGCCTCACTGAGAAGGGATCATTCTTCTTCTTCTTCTCATTCTTCTCTTTTTTATCTTTGCGGAAAGGTCATAAGAGGAAGTTCCAAGATGAATTCGAAGAGCAGTTCCAGATCTGCAGCTTTGATGTCTTATTCTCCGACGTTGCGGAATAGGTTTCCATCCTCAAATCCACTTTATCATGGAATGAGTATCACCATGCTATCGCTAAACGCGCCACTCACGTTGCAGAACTTTTTTTTTTTTAAAATCTGTTTACTTTAATTTTTGATTTTTGTTTTTGAAGTTTAATGTGAAATTTTTAAGAAAAATCCATTTCAAGTATTTTTTTTATTTGCTAGGAAAATAGCTTTTGAGTTTTATCAATTCTTTTTCCCCCAATGAGAATTTGCATGCATTCCTTTTGGAATTGAGAGAGATTTCTAGATAAGTTAATTTCTTTTGCTTCAAATGCAAATACTATCTTTTTAATTGCTTTGAATTTTTAAATACTCATCTTTTTCCTTTTTCCTACATGACTGAACAACTTCATTAGAAAACACGTCAGTAGTAAACTCTACATGGAGGAAAGGCTATTTCTTATGTCAATTAGATTCTGAAAAAAAAAAAAGGAACAGACGGTTATCAAACAATTAAGTTAAATGAGTATATAATTGTTGGGTCAACGTGGATACAAATCACTCACCTCAAGGACTTTTTGAGCGCACAGAGAGAATGCCTCTTGCAAAAGAAATAAGGTCTTGATTTCTCAAATTAATTGTAAAAAAAAAAAGCGAAGAAAATATAATTTAATTCTAGAGTTTAATCATTTCCAGAAAGAAAATAAATCTAAACTAAGAAAAAGAGGAGTCCATGTGTGAAGCTTGAAGCTTCATGAATTATGTGTCACAGTAACATAAAAAGAAGCAAAAATTCTGCTCAAAACTTCCAAGTTAAACAGGTAGAGATGCTAAGAATAGTAAAGAAATTATGCTTGAAAACTCCTCGAGTATATATCCTACTAAAGACATGTAACATATCAGACAATGCTATTAAGTGTCATTCATAATATTACAATGAACACAATGGTGTTCAAACATACATATAGCATTATTGTGCTTCAGAACTATTTGAAAAATATATTTGCAACAAACCATAGCTCTAATCAAAATAGGTAAATTCATTAGGAACTGACCTCTCCCATGTTAAGCACTTCAAGAGCATCTTTATCATTTCTCTGCCTAATAAGACACTTCCCTTTTGCACGAAACATCGGTCCCGTCATTATTAGTGTCCTGAAAAATGACAGATCAAGCCTCATTTTAACCGTGAAAACATAATATAGGCCTTTAAAGTATCTCTACATAATAGTTATTTGCTTATAGTTAAATATCTAAGGTTTATGTAGTTTAAACTTTAGATTTTGTTAGCTAAACTCATTATTCTTTCTCTGTTATTATGCTTTTATATATATGAGGTTAAGGGACCAAGGGAACTGAACATGCCAAGAGTTCTTGAGGTTTTCCATAATTTTAGGATTCTATTTATGTAACTCTTTCATGTTGTCCAAGTATAATGCGTGTAATTTCTTCAATCCATAAATGTGTATGATCCATAAATGTGTATGTTTGTATTCTTCCTTTTCTTAGTCATATTGTTGTTTACTATTTGTCAATTCATATTTACCTCCTAAATACTACAAAAGATGATGTTAATATCTATGTCTATTTTTTTTCCACAATAATAATGTATGCATTGGTTGATAAAATATTGTGTAATGATATGACTGACAATATTAAGTAGAATGTGGTTGAAGCATGACATTTAAAATAAAATTCAAAAAATATTGAAGAAAGTACTACAAGGATCACTACATATGAAAGAAATGGAAACCAATATATATTATTTACTCATTACTTTTAATATACCTGATAATTGAGAATTTACACACACACACACACACACACACATATATATATATATATATAAAGGGTGAAAATGAGGGGAGTTATTAAAGCATGAAAGAGGGAGAGCCGAGTTATTAATAAATATCAATAAATTATTTTAGGTTTAGAAATAAATTTGTACTGATTTAATTCAAGAAATATTATACTTAATGTTCGTAATTGACTACCCCTAAATAAATATTACACACGTGCAATGCACGGGCTTAAAACTAGTATATATATATATATATATATTAAAAAAAAAGAGTGAAAACTCACTAAAAACCACGTAGGTCCATCACTGGAAAGCACATAAAAGCAATTTAACTAATATGTTACAATGTTGAAAAGTAACTTATAAAACAATAATGCAATATATTCAAATGACAATTTAAGATAGTTAAACAAATCAAGTCCCTTTTAAGCCAAACGTACCTTACTATTAAAAGAATGCACACATTTATTGAAGTTAAAGGTATAAAGGCTATGTACATTTGATTTGAAACCATTGCCTAGCCTGGGTTCAGTTACAAAATTTAATTCATATAAAACTGAAATGTAAAAGATATAAGCCAGAGAGGATAGATAGAGCACTTTGGATTCCGGATGGATGAATTTGGGCACGCAAAATGAACCCATTATACTACTTAAAATTAAAGACAAAACAAAAAACATTTAATTGAATGAAAGTTGTAAAATATCTTAAAAAATTAAGTTATAAAAATATTTTTGAAATAAAATAATTAATTTTGTAGTTATACTTGATACTTATCGATCAACTCTAAAAATACGTATGATGTACTAAAAGCAAATGCCCTTTATCCACTCTTTGGTACTTCTAGCTAGCAAGATTTCCAAGAGGAAAAATTAAAAGGATTTATAATTATTCCTTGATCTTGCTAACAAATATAATTGTTATAAATGAAATAAATATCATTAAGTTCCCATTTTTTATTATTTCAAAATTATAAAAAAAGCTTTATTTTTTTAATAAATTTTCACTATTTTGGACTCTTTAAGCATTTGCATTATTCTTTAACGAATTTTGACATTTGTCTATTCCTTTTTTTTCTTCTTTTCCGTTAAATAGGCCAAGTTGTAAGAAGAGTTACCTTAGACAAGCGTTTCAAAAATACGTGTGTCTATATATATATATATATATATATATATATATATATAGAGAGAGAGAGAGAGAGAGATAGAGAGAGAGAGGGGTGAGTAGATGATTTGATTAAAAAAATGGCAAAACTATTAGATTGGTCCGGTAAGTTATTTTTTGGTCGCGATTTCGTCCCTTAACTTTTTCTTCGTTTCAAATAAATCCGTAAGTTTGTAACTTGTTTCAAATAAATCCTTCCGTCCAATTATGTTTTAACACCGTTAATGAGAGTCTCCTACGTGGCAACCAATGGTCTTACAAGGCTAAAAATCAACGTTAAACCCCAAAACGATGTCGTATGAGACCAAAATAAAAGCCTATTGATCATCCCTAACTGTTTTGGTTTTCTCTTTTGCCCTCATATGACATCATTTTGACGAATTCACAACCAAAAAATAACTTAAAGGATCAATCTAGTAGTTTTGCAAAAAAAAAAAAAAAAATAGAAGGGAAGTAAAGAGAAGAATGAAAGTGGGAAACAAAAGTGGTTTGGCTTATGCTCCTTGCATCTCTTCAACTATGCACCGCCAAACTATTTGTCATGCAGTTTTAATAATGTTACAAGTCATGCAGCGGTTGGACCTACTTGTCATGCAGTTTTAACCGCGTAAACAAGTGTTCACCCAACCCTTTTCGTAAGTTAATTTGCATACATGCGATGTGATTTATACCTGAAAGTGAACATTTTTCAGCACAAGATTAACATTAAGAATTATTATTGATAGCGGGATTGGGAGTGGTACTAATTGTAATTGAGAACTAGCTATCTAGCTGACTAACGAATGAACAAATTTGAGTGACGTGACTCATGAAGTTATATTTTCAAGTTGGGCAGAATAAAGTGAGTGAGTGAGAAAGTCACATTACATTGATAGCAGAATAAACAAGTGACTGAAAACAAAGCCAATAATATGTTATGGAGTACTACTAGTATTTGACAATTCCTAAAATACAGTACTACAAGTTGAGTCTTCTTCAACGACAGACTAGAAACAGTCAGTATTTCATGTGCATGTACTTAAATAAAAATAAATATTAGAATTAGATGACATGACATGATATGATATGATACAGAAAGGTCAATCTGAAGAGGACCTATGTCTTCGATGGGTTGATGATCCCTTTAGAAGGCAAAGCCGCAGGCGTCTACTGAGAGCCTCCAGCTTCTCAAACTTCTCACTCTTGGGCTTCTTTGCATCTGTTTCACCTTTCTTCTTCTTCTTCTTCTTCTTCTTCTTATCCCTCTTTTCATCTTCCTTCGGAGAATCTGGCATTTTTTCTTCCATTCTTCGCATAGGTGTTGCATACACATTCAGAGTATTCTGAATCTGGCATTATTTACAGACGAAATGAAGCACGTCACACCAACATGTCAATGAATGAATTGCCACATAAGCAACAAACACATACATCACAAATGCCTTGATTCAAACTAGCAAGCATGTTAACGCCACATTAGTATGCCATATCACTTCCAAATCATTTTCAACCAACGAATAAGTCATTGATTCTGCAAAGATACATGAATGTGTGTGTGTGCGTGCTCAAGAGAGAGAAAAAAGCAAGACCTGAGAAAGGTTATCATCCGCCCTTAAGTATGCATTAAATTCTTCATCGCTGCCTCCTAAAGAAGAACATCTGCCCCAACTTCCTCTATTTGAGCTTGTATAAGAGCAACACTCTTCAATCCGGCCATTTATCTTATCCTGTATAATCATTGATGATGCCGTATTTCAAGTAAAGCAATGCTAGAATTATAAAGTGTGGACACAAGTCTAATTATTTCTTAGCTTTAACTCCAAATAGATGGCACCAACAATATCAGAAAGCCAGGCTTACAAAGACATGGACAATCCTAGGGTAAAACAAAACTCAAAATCTCTTCACACCCATAATTATGATCTCTTGACCAGTGTAGCCAAGTTCTGTACAGAAACCGAAGCATTAAATTCTAGTGAACAAAAAGCTGCTACCGTTTGTTTAATATTATGACATTTTGTACTATCTTTTGTCCATGAAGAATGCATTTGTTGGCCTCACTACAAAAATATCGAATTGGTTTGTTAAGACACCAACACATTAGTATTGGCATCAACAAGTCATGATTCAGGACAACAGGTGTGCAAGTGTCTGCTTGCGACATCATATTACATACTTAAAAAGAAAAATAAAATAAAGCATATTCCATTAGTGCAACCAAAGAGTAAAATTAAAAAAACTGAACAATTTATTTATTTCAGTGACAGTAACTGATACGATCACCTGCATATCTGTTGGCTCATCATGGCCAGCTTCATCATTGATATGCAGAGTAACTTCTCTAAACATGGCCTCCTGCATTATAGGCAATGAAAGAATTAAACAGAGCAAAAACTTTGAAAGAAAATAACATATACAGAAGGTAAATGCGTCCTACTGCGTCAGTCACAGGTGCAACTTCTGAAAGAAGTTCGCTAACTGATTTTGTGGCCGAAATCGGTTGAAGACCAGATGAAGAACTTGCAGCATCAGTGGTCGCTGAGCGCAAACTAGAGAGTATCTCATATAATAGGTTCTAGCATGAAAACAAGAGCAACTTAGATTCTCTTATCTAGTGACTAGTAAACACATAATAAAGCTGAATCATATGACGTTATAAAAATATACCTACATAATATTTATTTCAGTAAAATTTCAAAAAAGTGAGATCAAAGTTGACAGCCAAAGGCAATGACACATGCAAATTATGATCAGCACACATTAAAACACGTTTTAGGGGTTTCAGGCAAGTTAAGGTTGGGTTATCATGTTTTTCCGCTATGTTAATCTTGAGTAAGATGAATTTTGAGGTTGAACAAAACTCAAAAGTGTTATTTGGTGTCTTAGGGATGGAAATGAGGATGCTAAGGATTGTTATTGGAAGCTAGCTGATGTATCATTTTGCTAGTTCCCAAGATGCATTCT
Organism: Crotalaria pallida; assembly: GCA_037953625.1. Lineage (NCBI taxonomy): Eukaryota > Viridiplantae > Streptophyta > Magnoliopsida > Fabales > Fabaceae > Crotalaria > Crotalaria pallida. The sequence continues at coordinate 188,260,591 of CM075649.1, read as the reverse complement.
GGGCAGTAAGTTCAAATTCAGGTATATTTCGTGTGATCAAGCTTCTCGCAAGTGCAGCTAACACTCAAGTATAAATAAATATTGGTCAGTCTAATTGGTAGGTATTTTGATCATATTCTGCAGTTTATGAAGTGAAGAAAGCACCAAATGACCAGTGCAGCGGTATTAGGTGATAAAGATACTGAAGGCAGAATTTAGTTCAGCAGGAAATTGAAACATGGAATTCTAAATTCTAATTACCTCATCCACACCAGAACCAAGTTTCAAATCCCCCAAATCGTAATATTTATTGAGCTTATCATCTCTAGAAACATGAGGAGGATGGAGGACATTGTAGAAAAAAATAGAAACTGAATCATAAAAGAACTGTGGTCGAGAGGAGTTGTGGTCACCATCAAATTTTATGACATTTTTATCTCCCTACAAATCCAGAGGCAAAGTTAGATGTTTTGATATCATAGTAAAGAAGTGTAAAGTTCTTTAAAAATTCTCATTTCCAGAGGTTTGAAAAAAACTTAATACTGCATAGGATTCAGAGATGCGATCAGTGTGGTGGGGCTGAATGAATTTGTCGGCACTTGCATGTCCAAATAAAACAGGAATAAATGTCTTCGGTGCAACCTGTAGGCTTTAAAAGCATTAATTTAAGATAGACACAAAAAAGAAATAACTATATGAAACAGAGCGACTTCATGGACAAAATGAACATGATAAATGAAGTTCACATTAATAATTAATAATTCTGATAATTTGAAAATATGGAACAGCTCTTAGTATGCCTCACCATTGTCAAAAAGCAACATAAGAAAATAAAAGTGCACATCTAGCTAATACATACCAGCAAACAATTCAGATCCCTAATATCAAACTTTGCCTTCTTCTCAATAACCCGCCTCATGTATTGAACAGCCATTTTAACCTGATTGTGAGGCAAATGCAGCAAAACCTTAGACTTAATAAAGAAACTAGACAATCCAAGTTAACAGTAGCTGTGGGTTTTGGATCAATGTCCCATTAAGGATTTGAAGAAGGGCATAGTAATAGTAGTGACAAGACCAAGCAAACTAACCAATACTCCCTGTCATAATTAAGAACATTTCAAAATTGCTGCAAATATATCTAGGGTCAGCACAAAGAGATGACAGGATCTTTCGTTTAAAGACTTCACAGATATAAATCAACCATTCTAGTCCATTCAATCTAAAAGGATTACATGACTAGGTCATAAATTCTCTGAATATAAATTTTAACTAACACATGGAAGATATCAGCATTACAGGATCATATCTCTGCATGACTGTTTTGAAGGATTATAGAGTCCCTCTTTTTGTTTTTTTTAATTGAGCATCATACTTCAAAAGGACATGGTGTCCAAAGTAAAAGACAAGCGCACGTGCGCGCGCACACAGAGAGAGAGAGAGAGAGAGAGAGAGAGAGAGTACAGTGAACTTTGGAAGCCGAATTTTATAAACATCCACAAGCTCCATCATCAGATCATATAAGTTTGAAAAGGCACTATCCAATACCATTCCAGCAATGGAAGGATCCTCGGCTCCATAGAGAAGACTGCGTAACAACAAAGCAAAGTGAAGTCAGTTATTCTGGAGATTCTTCACTGACAGTGGCTCAAAATTACATGTACAGAGTAAAAGTGGGAAACATGCAGCATTTAAGCCATCTTGGGCAGCTGGTCAGTCAAAACTTCAAAATATATGTATTCAGAATAAAAAACTTTCAGATCATTTCCTCTTTCTTTCTTTCTTTTTCCGAATTCTCAATGAATTAAAAAGTATATATTTTAAACATGAAAGCCTCAACAATTTATATTTTTAACTAGTTAGATGGAAAATAAGATTTAATACCTAGTAACTGCACCCATTGATCTTCCCCAGAGACCTATGCGGGATATTTGTTTGTTGCTTCTCAAATATGACACCACCATCTTGAGATCATCTTTCTACCACATATAGGAACAGAGATTAAAAATGAAAATAAAAAATAAAAAACCTTGCAAATTTCTAGTGCAAATAAACGTAACAGGAAACATCAAACTTTATAAAATATTACAGGAAAATAAGCATGAAAATATTTAGAGAGTGAGCCTTGGCCAACAGTAAGTCATATTGGTATTAACTATTAAGTAGTTTCATATAAGATGTAACTAAACAAATAAAGATATGCATAAAGAGGCAACTCACTTCATGCCAGCCAAGACTAACATAATCTCCATCAGATAAGCCTGACCCTGAGAAGTCAAGAGTAAAAACAGTAATATTTGATGGAAGAAGAATTACAGCGGCTTCATTAGCATCTGCCCTACATCCACTGCATCATTGTACATATGCACACATGTTAGAGGGAGAAAAATGGAATATCTGAAAAATACCTCATAATAAATTAATATATCTGTATAGCTCTAGCAACAACTTTGTATTTTGTAAAACTTTATCATCATATCAAATCAATACCAATCTCATATTGTTCCGAATCTTTATTCTCTCTTTTCTTCCTTCCCTACCTAAAACCCTCCAATTCAACAGAACCATAAGTACATATACCTATTTCCATGGCAATATATAACACAGGGAAGAGAAGTATCTTGTGCGAAAGGCAAAGGGAGATAATGACTACACCGCAAGGTATAGCCCCTGGCATTCTTGAGCTGCACAGAAAAAAACAGATCAGATAATCTAGCAGTAAAGAAAGAATGGGTTAAAGATGTACTGTAGCATTTAAACATAGACAAGAGTATTTGAAAGAAAGCAACTAAGAAATCATGTCCATACTTGCCTCCAAATCCTGCCTTTGGTACTTTCTACCAGCCAGGAAGAACTCCTTTTCCCATAGGTATTGATCTGGATTATACTCCGCCCTGTATATGTGACATCTCAAGTCTCAACACACACACACAGACACTCAAGTGTAAAGCCATGAAGGAAGAATGAATGGATACCTGGGAGGGCGAATAACAAAATTGATGAATTGGTCAATCATGTTGCTTCTTTTTCTTCTTCTTCTTCTTCTTCTTCTTCTTCTTCTTCTTCTTGTTCCACATGTATCCGCCTCAGAAAGTAAGTAAGGGGGTCAATGGTGAATGCTCAATTAACCATCTTTCCTTTCCTTTCCTTTCCTTTCCTTTCCTTTCCTTGTGGATGGCAGATAGACATTAATCAAAATCACTAAGAAGCAATTGGTGATGCCCTCCTCCCAGTGCTGTCACTGTGACTCTGTCTCTGTCTCAATCAGTGAGTGAATTACTGACAAGTGCATATTTTTGCATTAGAAAACAACAACAAGTACTAATCCTACTACTCTAAAATCACACATAATAATAATAATAATAATAATAATGTAAAAACTCCTAAAGAAGAAGAAGAATTGTTCCAGCCAGATCCAAATGCTCAGTCAAAAATAACGAACAAAAGGCACAGCAGCATAAATAAGAAAGTCTTTTGTTTAAAGATAGAGTACCATGATTGAAGCCATCAACTTTATCCAAAAATAAATAAAATTCAATTAAAAAAAAAAAACAAACTTTTTAAAAGAATAATGTTCTCCTAGTTAGTAAGATCAAAAGTGCAGAGCCGAGTTGAATTGAAGTGAAGTGGTAAAGAGAAAGAGAAGGGAAAAAAAACAAACAACTTTACCAGAAAGAAAGAATGAAAAGGGGGAAAGTGGGGTGTGAGCTGCTGATGGCTGATGCCACCCAAAAGTAAATGCTTCTGCTCCGAATAATAATAATAATAATAAATTTTTTTATTATTATAAATTATTAGGAGAAGAAGAACTGTGAGAATATATTGAAGATAACCATAACCTTCACCTTCACCTTCTCCTTCTTCTTGTGATTGTGATTGTGAGTTGGTGAATTCAATAGAGATGAAGATGCAGAGGGAAGAGCTGGAATGTTTTTTTCTTTCCTTTTTAAACAACTTTTTTTTTTTTTTTGGAGGTCTGGGACTATAACCCATAATCTGGCGAGGGGGAAATCCTAAGTGTCCTGCAGCCACCAACTGGGTTGTCTTACGCGGACTAAAAGATTTTGTCCTGGCTTAAAATTACTCCATAATAGTAAATAAAAAATTAAAATTATATATTATATTATATAAATAATCGATCAAGGAAATATATATTAAATTATTATTGTTTTGATTAGCATTGGCAAAACGGGCGGGCGGGCGGACATGGCTCGCGACCGCACTCGACCCGCAAAAAATGCCCGTCCGTTAAAATATTTAGGACCTAATTTTCAGGCCATGGCCTGCATTTAAAAATAAATTAAATTAATATTTTTTTCTTTAATTTTAGCACAAATTTTTTAAAAAAAAAGTGCGGGCGGGCGGTCCGCAAATATTCAAATATTCAATTAATCTTTTAATTTTTTTTAAATATTCAAGCCCGCGAGCCGCCCGCAAAAAATACCCGCCCGCATTTAACTTTTTTGGTAAAAACTTGTGCCCTGCCCGCAAAAAAAATTGCGGACGGGCGGACGGGGTCCGCGGCCTTGGCCCGTTTTGCCAATACTAGTACTTTTGATGATTTGTTGATTTGATTGGCAATTCATTACACAAATTTCTTTAGTTTTGTCTGATTTTTTCAAAAAAAATAAAAATAAAAATATGTTGTGAGTCAAGGGTGTCCTTTGTCTGACTGTCAAAGACTAATCATTTTCGAGACAGAAAGATCACCGAAATAGGTACAACATTTTCTAACAAAGCTTTTTCCCCTTACATCATGATTAAGAAAATCGGTTATTAATCAACTATGTTGGGTTTTTTAGTTGATTTTTCAAAAATGTGCTTACACATTAAGAAGTACTTGATATAAGGTTTGATTTTTTGGGCTTTTTTTTTAAAAAAAATATCAATTATCGATTATTTTTTCAGTTTTTCAATAATATTAAGAATTTCTTTTCTATAAATATTATTTAATTTATTTTATATTTTTAAAATTCTCAAAAATAGTCATAAGGATAATTTTTAAAAAATATCTAAAATTATCATTTTCAGTGATACTAAAGATAATACTCCATATTATCAAAAAATAAATAAATACTCCATAATAACTAATTTCCTTCATTTACATGAATTTGTCCAAGGGAAGCTTATATCAAAACCCATATGATTTTTCAAATAACCCATTATGTTTGGGATTTTTCTAACTTATACACCGAGTGTGTTTGGTATGACAAGCTTATAGCTTATCTAGTAGCTTTTAGTTTATTGATTTGGTCAATAAACTACTAGAGCTGTTTGGTGAACAAAAAATAAAAGAAGCTTATAGCTTTCAAAAAGGAAGCTTATAGCTTTTAGAAAACTACATCAGGTAACTTTGAGAAAAAAAAAATAAGAGCTTTCAATAAATCATATCTCAATTTTACCCTTTTTTTTTTATTAAATTATATTATTATTTATTCTGGCCCAAATTAATATTACCCGCCAAATTTTTTACTATTTTTCCTCATAAACCCAAAAACTTAGACTCCTTCTAAAAAAACCTAGAATTTTTTATCGCGATGTTTATAATTTGCTTGGAATATTTTTGTTTTAATATAAAGTGCAGTAGTACTTAATAATAATTATTATGAATATTATAATTTTTTTTATCATTTATATCTATATGAATGAAGCAAATACCCTTCTCTGTAAGCTAGTAGTGTAGTATTATCGTTATTGAAACATGAATGTCAATGTTAATTATTATTCAACATACTCTTCAACATGTTATGTACTTTTCAATTATTTAACATGTTTAAATTAGTTGCACAACTAGTTTTGCCAAACAGTTCTAATTCAATAAGCTAACTATACAGCTATAATCCCACAGCTATAAGCTAGGTTCACAGCTATAAGCTCTCACAGCTATCAGCTACAAGCTCACAGCTATCAGGTACAAGCTCACAGCTATAAGTTAGTTTTGTCAAACAGACTCGATCCATATGCCTAATATAAATAAAGTTGAAAAAATATTTTTTTTTAAATAATGTACATACGTAATAAATAAAAAAAAAGTTTTAACTTTCCAATAAAATGTTTTCTTTTATAATTTTTTATCTTATTCATGAGTGTTACATATTAAAAAAATTACTTTATACTCAAATCAGACTAAAAACCAACATGATTGTACAAAATTGATTCAAATGTGTCAAGCTTTGAATTAAAAGTGTTCCTACTGAGATTTTGATAAGGTCAATTTTGTCTTTGTATCATGTTTTTAATAGGTTTTTTGAATGCATTTTCTGAGGTTTCTTTTTTTCATGCACCATGTAAAGCTGAGTTAATTATCATCATTGGATATATTAATAAAATAAAGAAATGGTTCAGAATAAAAGAGAAAAATATTATCAGAAAAATAAATTAATAACAAAATGACAACTTTAACCTTGTTTAAAAATTAGTTTTTTTTTCTACGTCACACTTTAACTACACTTTGTCCACCACCTATCATCACCACCAGCAGCTACCACTTCGATCATGGCGACCACCACCTTTACCACGAACCCTTCTCTTCTTCCTCATCATGATGTCTATTCTCCTCCCCATAAAACTAATGGTTAAGTTACATATGGAAAAGAGAGAGACCATTTATGATGTTAAATCTGGTGCGAGTCTTAACATAACACTTGCTTGTCCTCCCGAGATGAGATTTATAATGTTATCTCAGGAACTAAATTTCTATTTCGATAAAGTCAGGGACTAACTTGACCGACGCCTACAAAATCAGGGACTAATTTGACCAATTACTCGATTTACCTTTATATTTGCACAAAATCATATTTAAACATTCGAGCACAAAATCACATGTAAACAATGTCCGTAATGACTTTATAGGCACTCAGAAAATTTTGCTTCCAATAAATTTCTCAAATCCATACCCTTGCAAAAAAAAACAAAAACAAAAAACAAAAGCATGATTACAAGAAAAAGCATACACAGCTGACCTTGACAAGTATTGACAAATATATGAACGTCCAAGAAAAAGAAAGCAGTAACATTACACCGTAGTAATTTTATTTTTTTTTTTGCGAGAGGCCCGGAGTCTGGAGGAAAGGCAACATTGATTTGTAGGCACAATGGCTGCTGCTGCCATGCACTCAAGTTTTTTGATGCAGCAGCACTTGTCAATTCTGTCTCCATATTTTGCTGACGTCATTGACATAATGCTGATGATAATTGATAAATATATCATCATCATCTCTCATCAAAATTCCAAGGTGGGTGCTAATGCTGAAATACCTGAATGTACTATTCTGTTCCCCTTTTATTCTCAAATGCAACCAATAAATAATAAAACAAATCCATTCCATCAAATCTACGATGCTCATCTCTATCCAAAAAGGGAAGACAGAGTTCTATTCATATACTCAAAAAGAAGGATATAAACAAAGTCCATATCCACCCAAACAGTTAAATCCTTCACACAGAATCCCATCAAGACACAAAAACCATTAAAACTGAAAGGGATGATGGTGTAGTTGCCTCAAGTATCATCAACTTGTGAGTGAAACACAAAACTGGGAAATGTGGTGGTGATATCTCTGCCAAGGAAATAACATAAGTCACATATTAGTGAACAAGTACAAGCTCATGAATAATGATCAACTAAAGGTACTCAGTCTCGATGCCAAATCGCTACTATTTTAACAAAACTTCTACTGTATTCCACATGAATGACCCGTAAAGCTTACATGCAAAGTCCAATCAGGCTTGATATTCCATTTTTAATTATATTTTTGAATTACAAGATACATGACCACAGGTCTATTATCCTTCACTTACAATTTTTATTATGAAACAATTATGTTATGTTTCTTGCTCCTAGCCTAATGGTTTGCTCACTCTCATACCATTACCGAGTTACAGGTTTAAGACTTAGGCACACCATGTTCCATGTTCCATTTGAAGAAGGAACTTGAAAGTGGCAGACACATAAGCCCATGCAGTAAGAGGGAAAAAGGCCACCCGTTTCCCTTACAAACAGTGGAGATTATAGTTTTGATAATATTTAAGCTCAATTTAATAAGTACATCCAAATATGTTTGGCAAGATTTCCCTCACTGGCGAGAGAATTTCAAAATCTAAACAGTGTTGTTGGTAGCAAGGAGAAACTCACTTAAGATACTGAAGAGTCATATTTTTCAGAAGGGACGGATGGCGCAATACAAGATTTCGCCATTCTTCCTTGTCAATCTTCCCATCATGTTTTGTATCAGCTTCCTCAAATGTCTAAATAACTTCAAATCTGTTAGCGACAGATCTCCGGAGAATATTATGACAGCACAAGAATGATTTTATATGGCAAATTGGCAATGCCATCAAGTCAACAACATACATAAATGATAAAACTAACTTATGAATTTCACAACAATAAGGCTGAAGAAGGTTCACTTTACTTGGCAGAGAAATTTATTAGGAACTTCAGTCCAAATATGACGAAAACAAAATTGTCTAAATAATAATTAATTAACGTTAGATGCAACGCAGGGCAAACACACACCATCAAAAGTCACTTAAAATTAGGGAAACAATAGAACTAGCAGCCAGTTGAAAAACAATCACAAACAGTAAAACTGAAATGCTCACTTCCAAAGTATGTATGCATTACATATACGAAACAAGTTTAATAAGATTGCTTTTACTTTTAGAGACTGTCAAGAATAGTGAATTTTTTTAATAAACTTGATACTGACACTAAAAAAATCTAACAAAAAAGAAGAAAGAAAGATAGGAAAAAAAGAGTTAAGAATTTATCAAATGCCTCAAATATACCTACACTAATGAAAATAGGATTTGACATGAAATTTGAGGTTAGGTAATAAACAAAGCACCTTGTCAATGATACTTTCGATCACATCATCTGACAGATTCATTCCAGATTCAGCTAGAGTGGCCACTACCATTTGTTTTACCTATACGAAAAATCAATTATCATTAATGCTTATCAAATACATGCAAACACCAAGAACATGTCAGATGAAACAGATTAACAGGAAACAAAGAAACCATCACAAATATTTATTGCGATTCTAATCAGAGGCAGATACTCAAGTTTTAAAGAGGCAAAAGGAAAAGCATAACATAGTTCTTGAGAAGTGTAACTTCCAGTGTTAAGCTGAAAGATTAAAAAAAATCAATTATTTTGACACATAATATTTAGTTACGATTTAGGCTTCTAACCTTGAAACTTAAAAGATAATGCATATTCAACCCGTTTTTCCTGGTGAGTTCCTTGCAATACACTACCAACTACATCTTGGTTGTTCTCAGTTCGCACATCAGTAATATTCAAGAACAAGTTGTCAAATTCTATTCCAAGCTAGGTCACTATTTATCCCTTATGTGGCACACAAACCCTAAACATAACCAAAAACAATGATAGTGTTGCTCCCTAAACAGGTTATCATCCAAAATTGAAATATTTCGTTCTCCCAATGCTAAGCCTTGGCCTTGAGACAAAGATGGCACAATCTACATTTAAAACTCAGGAGCTAGATTGATTTTCAATTAAGGGCCTTGGACCATTAAAATTGAAAATACACTAACTTAGGGTTTTTGGCCTTTTGGGGGAAAAAAATTGTCCAAGTTAAGGCTGATTCAAGCTCCCAAGGTACTTCTTTCCACTCTAGGTTGTTGGGCAACCTAAACACAACACAGAATAGCAGTACTACATGGTCAGGGGACCAAATCTCATATTCAACAACATAAGAAAAAAATTTACCTCCTGTCTCTCAATAAACCCTTGCTGTTTGAGATCATACAGTTGGAATGAAACTGCAAGAAGGGAAAGTTGGGAATCCCCAACAAGCACATGCATCACTACCAATACCAAATTCAGCGAGGAAAATATATAGACAACAATACAAACATCATATATGCTCTACCTCCCTCTCCAATAAATACACTTTCCTTTATAAACCACCCCAAAGAAATGAAATTGTCGTCTACAAGAATCTAAAGCCTTCTAAATATTGGTCATTCTTACACTCTATCTTATTGTCAATTGGAGCATTTGGATGAAAGACAGAGAGAGCACGTGCAAACTCATCAAAATCAAGTATACCATTGTGCTTTGTATCAAACAAGTCAAACACCTACAAAATCATAAACAGGACAAATACATCTGTTAGGTTCATATCATATGTACTCACAATGCATCGATAAGGTTCATATCATATGTATTCACAATACAACTGACTTAAAAGTTGCCAGATCATAAATATTACTCAATAAAATACATACATCTTAAGTCTAAACACCTGTGAATTCCACCACATAAAAAAAAAGAAGTTAAAGCTCTACATACCCTATCTGCAAATAAGCTCTCTTTCTTGTTTGTCTTAAATAATGCCAACTGAAATTCTTCCTGCCATGTAAAATAAGGAAACCATAAAAACTACAACCTACCAATGTTTAAAACTAAAAATAATGCAATACATAATACAAATTATTGAAGTTTAACATAAAACATAATACTTTGGTGAAGTTATGATTAAAAGGGTAAACCATAAAGAAAATCATCCTAAAAAGGTTGGAAATTCAAATACTGTAACAGAAACTGACAGAAGGATAGGGCATTAGATGGAATAACTCACCTTATTAATTAGTCCATCATCAATCACCGCACTGCTGATCTTCTTGAAAAGCTCATACAGCGCTTCAATCTCACTTACACTAACTGTATTGACAATAAAACAGATCAATATATCTTTTTCTTTTTCTGCCTTGCTAAAAGAAGAAACTTAAGAGAGGGAACAGAAGCAATTTAGAAAGTTCTAAATGTTTCTTTACACCACGGAAACCAAATGGTATAAATGGAGAAGAAAACATTAAGAAGCTTCATTACACACACAATATGTAGCGATAAGTGGTCACAAAGAACATCTAAGAGCACAGTACTTCTGGAGTAACTATCAGTGACTTAATCAGTACAACAACAACAACCACCACCAAGCCTTTGTCCCACTTGGTTGTTGTTGTTGTTGGTCTTTGTCCCGTGACTTAATCAGTAATCAATAAAAAATTATTAAATGATCTGCAAGGATATATCAGATGAAACTTACAGTGCACAACATACAGACACAAGTCAGTTGCCTATTCGGTTCAACAGAATCAATTCTTAACAAGAGCATCAGTAGTTGAACAATGGTATGGTTAGAGCCATTTCAATGCCATCTAACAGTTACCTATGTATTCAAAGGCCTTCAGAGGGTCTTCCTCAACAAAATCTATAACCACTCATAAAGGGCGGCCCACCTAATGTGGTCTGGGGAGGGTATATGTACACAGCCTTACCCCTGCAAGCGGAGAGGCTGTTTCCAGGATTTGAACCCGTGACCTCTTGGCCACTAATCAACAACATTACCGCTGCGCCGAGGCTCACCCTCAAAATCTATAACCACTCTTATGAAATTAAAATGGTATTACTGAGATGAGAATAATCTCTAATTTAGATAGTGCAATTAATCCGTGTAAAATTATGAATTGAAGAGTATAAATGTACACTAGAATCTTATGTTTCCACCTTTATTATGGAATTCCACAATTTAGTTTTGATGGTTAAACTGCATAAGAAAAACTATTTAAATCTGCTCCTCTGTAGTCTTCTGACATAACATGAAGACCAGAAAGGAAAGACAAGTGTAAAAAGAGAGATATAAGATGCAACAAAATAATGATAGTGTGCTAATTCAGAAATGCTAACGACAAAATTGAAAAAGCAATAACTTGAATATTGCTTCATTGAAAACAACATAGGACGGAAAGAAATAGGGCAATCTTAACATACAAACAGTTTCTCTTGCAAGAACTTGCGGATTTTGTAAACCCCTAGGTTGCTTTGATGAATCAGCATCGCAACAATTTATAAAAGCAGAACATAAATGCTTGAATCCGTCTAGGCACTGCAACATGATATTTTGTGGATGCCAAAACACTCCATACCTGAAATCCAGGAATTAAAAGGGCAACATGATATATGATAGTAATAGTCAGCATGGATGAAATATGCAGTAGGAATGGAAAACAGATACATCATCGTAATTCATTCATAGATAGATTAAAACACATGACAATGACATGAAGAAGAAGAAGAAGAAGAAGAATAAGGAAAAATAGATCCGCCTCCGCCTCCGCCTCATCCTCCGCAACCGCAAGCAGTGCAGATTCATTCATTAATTGAAAACAAAAAAAGGACGGATGGATGGATAGTTGGGTTTACCAATTAATTAGCAACACCTTGCGGACGAGGCGAAGAAGAATAAGAAGAATAAGAAGAAGGAAGAGGACATGTTTTCTTTTCTTTGCTCATTCTAATTCACCCTGCCCTGCTTTATTACTCCTCTATTATTTATATTTATATTTATTTTACACAATTTCAATCAACTTTCATTTCTCCATTCTCTCAATAAATATAGGATCACTAGTAAGCATGCCCGTGCAAGAGGAAAGGGTATTATTTAGTAATTGAGCAACATATTAAATATTTATATTATATAAAAATTAACAAAGTTTTTATTAAATATTATTTGATAAAAAGCATGTTGTATATTTATTTATTAGTTGTGCTTTACCAAAAAAAAATTCATATAGGAAAGCTATCAAAAAAACTTCATAGGCACATGTTGGGCTTTACCAAAAAAATTGTTTGCAATTACTATTATCTCTCCACAACTAAAAAAGAGGTAGACTTTGGTACGTCTTCATTCCCAATATATTTAACCATCCACATAAGTTTTGGACATTCCGTTCCTTCAGTTAAAGTTGTTCAGTTAACGTAGTATACTGAACTTAGTTTCTGTTTGTACAGTATATCCATATCAAGTTAACATTGAATATGAATAACTAATTGAATTGCCAGCAAAGTAATTTCATACCCTTTACATTCATAAATTCATAATAATTTCATAAGTTGATAGCAAAACTTCAAATTAGGACATAAAAATCATAGTATTATGGTAAGAAAAACATAACTGAAACAGTGTTTTTGATTAAGGTTAAATCTGCAATAGTGGTTGAAATGAATTAAGAAACCGAAAAATTTCAAACCAAACAATTCTTCTTGTCTCAAAATTATAGTTTTATTTCAAAGATGGCAGAGAGTGCTGAATTTTTTTGCTTGAACCTGCAAAGTGAATGATAATATTTGTTACATATATACCTTATTATATCTGAATTAAAATATATTATTCTATTGTATAACAATGAAAATTATTTGCTAAAAGCTTTGTATTATTTACCAAATCAAACACATTCATTATGCAACGAAAAATGCAGAATGGTATCACATATTGTAAACATATATATCTAACAGGAATGAATTTAGTTTCTTAACTTTTGGTTTTATGAAGATTAAAATATATTCTTTTAGTTTCTTAACTTTTCGTTTTTTAGATTTTTTTTATTCAATATTTTTTTCATAGAAATCAGTTACTATAAAAAAAATCAGTTACTAAGAGAAGAAAAAAATCAATTACAAATTAGTTACTAAAAGTATGAAAATATGGTGTGATTCATTAATTAATAGAAGATAAATTTTTAATAGAAGAGAATTTAATGGGATCATTGAGAAAAACGAAATTAATGGCATTGAGAAGACCAAAATTAATGAGATTATTGAGAGCACAAATAGGAGAGAAATATTTACAATATTTAATACCGAAATTAATGGGATTATTGAGAAGACAAATAGGAGAGCAATGTCTCTAACATTTAAGATCGAAATTAATGGCATTGAGAAAACCGAAATTAATGGGATCATTGAGAAGATAAATAGGTGATAAATATTTACAACATTTAAGGAATATTTTCAAGTTTATTATTATTAATTAATGGTTTTTGTTATGCATTGATGCATAAGTTACGAAAATTTGTATTTCATTAAAAAGTTTCAATTTTAGGTATTATATTATTCCTTTGAATATAATATTTTATTCCAAATCTGATTCAAATCTTTTTCAAACAAAAAAACATGGAGAAATATATTAGGTAGTTATTATGATTGAAGATTAAAATATATTTTTTTTAGTTTCTTATCTTTTGGTTTTTTAGGTTTTTTTATTCAATATTTTTTTCATAGAAATCAGTTACTATAAAACAAAAAAAATCAGTTACTAATAGAAGAAAAAAAACCAATTACTAATTAGTTACTAAAAGTATGAAAATATGATGTGATTCATTAATTAATAGAAGAGAACTTAATGAGATCATTGAGAAGACCGAAATTAATGGCATGGAGAAGACCAAAATTAATGGGATTATTGGGAATAAAATTAGGAGAGAAATATTTACAATTATTTAATACCGATATTAATGAGATTGTTGAGAAGACAAATAGGAGAGCAATATCTCCAACATTTAAGATCGAAATTAATGAGATCATTGAGAAGATAAATAGGTGATAAATATTTACAACATTTAATGGCATTGAGAAGACCAAAATTAATGAGATTATTGGGAGCACAAATAGGAGAGAAATATTTACAATATTTAATACCGAAATTAATAGGATTATTGAGAAGACAAATAGGAGAGCAATATCTCTAACATTTAAGATCGAAATTAATGGCATTGAGAAGACCGAAATTAATGAGATCATTGAGAATATAAATAGGTGATAAATATTTACAACATTTAAGAAATATTTTCAAGTTGTTTATTATTAATTAATGGTTTTTGTTATGCATTGATGCATAAGTTACGAAAATTTGTATTTCATTAAAAAGTTTCAATTTTAGGTATTATATTATTTTTTTGAATGTAATTATTTTATTCCAAATCCGAAGCAAATCTTTTTTAAACAAAAAAACATAGAGAAATATATTAGTAGTTATTATGATTGAAGATTAAAATATATTTTTTTTAGTTTCTTAACTTTTGGTTTTTTAGGTTTTTTTATTCAATATTTTTTTCATAGAAATAAGTTACTATAAACAAAAAAAAATCAGTTACTAATAGAAGAAAAAAAAATCAATTGCTAATTAGTTACTAAAAGTATGAAAATTTGGTGTGATTCATTAATTAATAGAAGAGAACTTAATGGGATCATTGAGAAGACCGAAATTAATTTCATTGAGAAGACCAAAATTAATGGGATTATTGGGAATAAAATTAGGAGAGAAATATTTACAAATATTTAATTCCGAAATTAATGGGATTGTTGAGAAGACAAATATGAGAGCAATATTTCCAACATTTAAGATCGTAATTAATTGGATCATTGAGAAGATAAATAGGTGATAAATATTTACAACATTTAAGGAATATTTTCAAGTTTATTATTATTTATTAATGGTTTTTGTTATGCATTGATGCATAAGTTATTTTTTTGAATGTAATTATTTTATTCCAAATTTGAAGCAAATCTTTTTCAAAAAACACATAGAGAAATATATTAGGTAATTATTATGATTGAAGATTAAAATATATATTTTTTAGTTTCTTAACTTTTGGTTTTTTAGGTTTTTTTTATTCAATATTTTTTTTTCATGGAAATAAGTTACTATAAACAAAAAAAATCAGTTACTAATAGAAGAAAAAAAATCAATTGCTAATTAGTTACTAAAAGTATGAAAATATGGTGCGATTCATTAATTAATAGAAGAGAACTTAATGAGATCATTGAGAAGATAGAAATTAATGGCATTAAGAAGACCAAAATTAATGAGATTATTGGGAAGACAAATAAGAGAGAAATATTTACAAAATTGATCAACCTTCCACCAAAATATTTACTAAGAATTTTGGTGTCAAATTGATCAACCTTAATTGGATTATTGTGACAGGAAGTGCTTAATTGCTTACAATTTTGAGTACTATTAATTACTAAACCTCAATTTTGATCTTTGAGTCCACTTTTTTCTTAAAATCAGACACAGACCCATCATTTCATTCAATTGAAATATTTGAACTTTGTTGTCAAATTGATCTAACTTTTTTCCCAAGTGCCCGCGTTATTGTTAGATATCATGTAGCTAAAAGGTTAATACAAAATAATGCAAAACCAAAAAATCTTTCCAGCCCACCATTTTTTTTCAGACAAAAGAATAAAAGAAAAGAGCAGATGACTCAACCACATAATGTATTTCAAGATAACTAATCACTTCAATTGCAGTATATCGACATAACTAAAACGCCACCTGGAGTACATATTATCAGAGTATATTACAAAAGAGAAACTAAAACGACACCTGACAAACGAAGCTCAATGTTTTCATCATTACGAATTGGAGTTTTATTATTTTCCAGAACGGAGTTCCCAGATCGAGATTTTAGCACAGAGGTTGGAGTCACAAAGCCTTCTGCAATGTCAAGTTAATCAACTTTATAGAGAAAGAAATGTTGGAAATCAAAAATAAAGATGAGTTAAAAATAATGAGTTTATTCTTGTATTGAGTATTGATTGAGAATAGCTCCCATCAAAGTTTCCATCTCTATTTTTCTCTGCACCATCCCCATTTGATAGCTTGGAGATTTCAATGCCCATTTTCGATACTAAGAATTCAATCCCACCATTTTTTCCTCATCCGATATATTTGGGAAAACAAATATATTTGGGCTTGAAGCCCACTAACTCAATAAACACTCACATAATAAATTCACTCTCTCTCATTAGACTTCTTAAGTCAAAATTGGCGGCTAAAATCATATTTTGGTCTCCTAATTGGAAACCATTATGGATTTATAATAATATTGATCATACACATACCTAAATTTTGAAACTATAGAGAAATAGAGGAATGGAATTAAGTTTCATTAGAGTAAATATTCGTCAAATATATATTGAATGATAAACTACAACTTGATAAACTAAATGTTATAGATAAATACAACACTAAAAATTAAAGAATAAAATAACAATGAAAAGGATAAAACATAAAGGTCCAAAAAAAAACGGATAAAAGATATAAACAACCGATCAAATGAAGATAGATATTAGGAGGAAGAATATAAGACTCCAACAATTACCAAATCCAAAGATAACCACGATCCATAAAAAAAATGCAAAAACTGAAACTGCCCAGTGTTCTAATCTAATGAAACAAAGAAAGCCTTAGAAAATGATAATTACTTCTGAAAGCCTTCATAATAGATTTGTGTATTAGTTTTGATTCTTTCTCTCTTCTTCTTTCTGTTCTGATTCTTTTTTATTTATAATCAGGCAGCCATTTTTTAATCTAATGTTTATTAGAAGTATAATTAGTTTAAAACAAATTATAATTTGATTAAATTTTAATTTATAGATTTTTTAATGCAGTGTGCATACCAAAATTTTCTTGCATTATAAATAGTTAGATTATAAATATAAAAAAAGAGGAAAACAAAAAAATATAAAAGAATAGAAGAAGGAGAAAATCATTTACGGAAAAACAAAAAGTTACGTGGATCATTTACTTTTGAAAAACATATCACCATTTACTTGTTATGGTGTTGTTTCCTTTTGAAAAAACTAAAAGCTAAGTCATGGATGGTAAGTAGTAAGTAGAATAGATGAAGGAGATTTGATTTGAAATTTAAAATGGGAAGAAAAGTGTATTG
Organism: Crotalaria pallida; assembly: GCA_037953625.1. Classification (NCBI taxonomy): domain Eukaryota; kingdom Viridiplantae; phylum Streptophyta; class Magnoliopsida; order Fabales; family Fabaceae; genus Crotalaria; species Crotalaria pallida. The sequence goes on along the minus strand of CM075649.1, from coordinate 188,243,060 downwards.
GTGGAAAAGAAAAAGTAGGAGTAAAATATAAGAGTGGTTGAAACTTCTTTTATAACTGTAATCATGAATTTTAATTTTGAAACCTTAAAATTGAAATTTTAAAGGATACACGTAGATACTTTAATTAAGTTGGAAACATCAATTGTGAAGCCAGGATTTGATAAGAATGATTATGGAAGGTCCATTTTACAGGATTTAAATGGCAATGTTCTCAATTCTCACCTTCAAACTTTGAGATATGTTTCTCAACTTTTTTGGCACATCCATAGCAATGTATGGACACCTTCAAAATCACTATCTGCATACTTATTTGGTACACAACAACATATCAAATATATATTTTCTCTTTCTATATGGAAAGAGAGAAGAGGGACTATTATAGTGTTGCATTAGAAACTTCTTCACTTCATAAAAAAGAGAAACAAAACAATAGAAGAATAAAAAAGCATTACCTTAAGTTTTAATTGAAAAGTCAATGTCTGCTTTCCTGAAACTACATCCTTCAACCTTAGTGAAAGCGTTGTGATGATGTTGTTGAAATGAAGAAGGAGAGGTGGTCCAGGAGATTGTTACAGAGAGAGAAAGAGAAACAGTAAAACAGAGGAGGGGGAGGGAAGAGAATAAAAGAGTGAATGGAAAGGGAAGAGGGGAAAAAAAAAAGAAGGAAGAATCAAATAGAGAAATTGAATGCAGTTTTTTTTATAGCAACAGTTACACCCACAAAAAGAATTGCCACATGGATACCTTGGTTGAAGAGAAAATCCTAACTTTTGTTCTAAAGCCTCTATTTTGAAAAGATTGAACGAGGAGGCTTCTTTTGGATGTCTTTTTATAATAAAAAGAAGGATGTTTATATTTTTATTTTCTCTTTATTTTTAAAAATAACCTTCTATCTTTAATTTTAATGATAATTAATTAATTTTTTTTACATACACTCTTATTTATTTAACATTTTTTAGATTATCAATAATATATAAAGATAGTTTTAAAAAAATATCAGATGTTTATCGTTAATTAAATTAACCAACTTTCTTAATCGATGTAAAAATTAAAAAAAATTATATATAAAGACGGAAAAAATACTTTATATAAGTATTGGGGTAATGTACACTTCAAAATTGGTAATGTACTTTTGAATATTAACACATGTACTCCCTTGGGTCTTTATTGTAAACTCATTTGACTCATTTTAACATTTTTTAAGAAAGTTAGTTAATATCGTCAGTGATATTGAAAATGTAAATATTTGGTATACTTTTTCAAAAGTACCCCTATAATTATTATTGGTAATCTAAAAAGTATTGAGTAAATAGGGACATTTGTGAAAAAGAATTAATTAATACCATTGGAAATTGGAAATGGAGCTTATATTAAGAAAAAAAAGTCTTCAAATGGGGCTTATATACAGAACCGGAGGGAGTATAATAATTTTGGTATTTATGACAAATATGTTGAAGTATATTTAAGGTGTAAATCTTATCAAAGTTATGTTATTTTTCTTTAGAATTTGTGTTTTTTCATGATAATAATAAGCTTTTATATAATAAAAGAGAAAATAGTGTACAAATATTAAACTAAGAAGATTGGTAGGAAGAATGTAGAATTTTTCTTCAGACAATACCTAACTAAGAAATTAATTAATTATGTCTGAAAATAGGCTGATTGGTAATTAAATGAAATTTTTGGGTACATTACTAATATTTCTTTAACATGGTGCGTGCTTCAAGCCTTCAACGGCTCTTCACTAATTTGAAGCATTAACCCCCTTTTTGGTAAGGTTTAGATTTAGATCCACCTTATGGATTTAACTCCCTGATGAAAGAGAGAAGACAAGAGATAGATGAAAGAACATGTGCTGCAGCATCAAACTCCTTCTATGTGCCACCTCTTAACAATTCAGAGAACTGTTACTACTAATTAAGTTAATTTTCTTGGTTAAGTTTATTAAATACAACCCTTTACAATGCAAGAAGAAACTTATAATAGCATAGATGATTTATACACTACTGCTTAGTGTACTTCCATTTATGACAAAGAAATAATAAGAATTGAAGTTACAAATTGCATTCACATAGCAAGGGCCAAGGGGTTGTGATTATCGTTTATACATACCCTCATATTCTTACAACTTTTTTTTCTGATTCCAATTATAACCATTAATAATATTTCTATCTCGCCTTGTGATCTGATTTGCTTCTTGCTCTTGTTATGATTTTCTTAGGATCAAAGTCCAACTTGCAACTCAAAACACTTTGATCCTTGGCTTCTGACTGTGCATCCTCAACGTCTCCTCTTATTACCATCTTTCTCTCTAACTCTGCTACTGCCAACTTTCCCTCCGATCTTTTATTATTATTCCTTTGGTGGTCTGTTCTTGACTCTTCTTCTTTGTTATCTCTTGTAACTGTAGCTGCTCTATGTTTTGCTGCTCCAAGAAGTATCTCGTGTGGTTTAATTGGCAGTAGTTTGTGACTGCTGGTAGTTTCCCTTGATCCTTTCTCTTGTTCAAAGTACAGGAGTTGCACTACTGTTCTTAATGGCAGAAGCTCGTTTTTTACTGCATGTCCACGCACTTCGGGTGACAATTTTTGACAGTCTAGAATCCCACACAGTCGCTTCTTCTCTGCCTTGCTCAGCTCTGGATGCACCTGTATGTATGTGTATGTGTTCATGCATTCAATTTTAACTCAAACCACATCATTTCATACATTCACCACACCATGCATAAAATTAATCAAAGAATCAAAGCTAGCCCACTGAATTGCTTTTTATATTGATGTACAGTTTATAGTTGGTTATTTCTCAAGGAAATTATACTGTTGTGGTATGATATGTGGGAATTGGAATTGCTGCACTCAATTTTTTAACTGCACAAAATCTCAACCTTCAAAGTTCAAAAATTAAAGGAGTATATATATGATACAAACACTGGCCCTTGGATTCAGTGACTGCATAAAAAAAATTTGACTGCAGCAAATCCAATTTATTTGATATGTGGGGGTATGTCCAAATTACAAGTCTCAAAAAGTCCAGAAAATAATGTTATATGTTTGATGAGCATTTGTTCAGCATCCAAGCAAGAAAGTTGAAGTTACTGACACACCTTGAGATAGATGTTAATTGCATGGTACAGATCATCGTGATCTAGTCGGGCAATACTAGGCACAGTTTCGGCAAGAGATACAAACTTAGAAACTGGCATATTATCATCCCTTGCAACCACTTGAAGATAGGAATCAATGAGCTTCCCAACATTTCGGACTGATCTTAAAAAGTAGCTGTTATCCACAGCACCTGGTGACATTCTTTTCCAAACCTTCAAGAAAGTTTCCAACACTGCTAGAACTAACTCAATATCATAATAATTCTGGTCAGAAGATGATGTTGAAGGATAAAGAAGATCACTCACTGTTGCCTCCTCAAACTGTAGGCTAGCTCTCCTTATTAATTCTGTTTTTGTGACTGAGGACGCACCGAGATGAATTGAAATGCTGAGAAGTCTAAACAAGAAGCCAACTGAAACTGACCCTCTATCTGCAGGAATCATGCTTACAATTGTTTCAAGAATTTTTTGGTCTATCTTGTTAGATTCATCTGTTTGAGATGATGCTGAACTGCCTGAACTTTTAAGCTTTGTGATTCCTGGTAGCCATCGACAAGCATAGACATGCAAAGCTTCACCAATAAGCTGAGGGGGGAGCACATATGTTGATCTAATTGCCATTATTATGCACCTGAAAAGATCTATGTCGAGATCAGAAACATCCTCAGTCCACCAATCCTTTGGGACAGAATGGTGCTGTTTTTTTGTGTAACCAGGCCTAGTGTAGGTGTAGGACCATTTGACCTGCCCAGATTCATCATTTATAAGCCAAAAAATATCCAAACAAGTAACAATGAAATAAACGTTATGAAGAATGATGAGTTTTGAGTTCTAGACCTGGGGTGGAGGTGTGAGAACTTTCTCAATGATTGAATCAATGCACTTTCTAACTATACCAAGGTTCTCAGACCACTCTGGTAACGTAGCAGTAGTCTGGAGCGTAGCAATGGGATCCTTCCAACCCTCAAGAATGCATGAATTGAAGAAAGCCTCAAGTTTTCCAACAAAGTTTCCCTTCTCAACGGAGTCGTTCATTCTAAGGAACTTGGCAGCACAGAGTGCAAGTACATAGTTATGGGCACTAATGTTGATTGAAATTCCATAGCAAAACTTAGCACAGAGTTCAAAGGCATCTTCCCCTCCAGGTATATCATGAAGTTCTAGAGTAACACACTCAGAATCACTGGAATCATAGCAAAGCCTTTGAAGGAGGCCACATTTTGGAACAAGTGAAAACTGCAGCTAAAAAGAACAGAATTATAACCAAGATTATATTTTGGTTTTCTTTTGACACACACACACACACCGCAGTTTGATTCTAATTCCATTACCTTATGTAGCATATAGGTCACATCATTGATTTGTATCACAAGGTCTGCAGGTATATCTGAGATCAGAGTCCTGCATTATATGAGAATTCATTTTATTAACTCTTAAAAAGTTTCCTATAAAGATTTTTGAGGAAATTGTTTCTGTGAATACCTGGTAGCTTGTTCAGTGTAGAAAGTGTCAGGCCTTGTCCCAAGTTTCATGAACTTCATTTTTATTTGTTGTTATATCTATAGTAACCAAATCCTCAACAAAATAACCTCTACTTCAAAGCCTTCATAAATTCAGAAGACTGCAACTTGAATGATATTACTACAGATCCAATAAACTCAAGGGTTTTGGTACATCTTGTTGAGTTAATTCTAGAAGGGGAAGTGTATCTGAATGAAAGAAAGAGAAGGCATTGAATGAATAACATATCATGATTATTAATGACCGTAAATTAAATTAAAAAACCAGAACATGGCAGCATCAACCTAGAAATGTGGAACAAGACCTTACCTCAAGTTTTAGTACTGGTATATTACCACTCTAATAAGGAAGAAACCGCTGAATAGCAACTGCCTAGAAAGTTTTGCTAGATCAAATGCTCACTTGCCTCAACTCCAATATCCTCACATAACTTGATCCCTGACCAATTTCTATCTACTTTTTCCCCCCCCAATGGGAGGCTCATAGCAAGGGGAGAGATCAGAGGGAAAGGAAATTGGAAAAGAGTTGTTAGCACTGTCGGCTCTGAACCCGTACACTTACAATTATGTCTCTCTCAGATAATTAACCGAGTGAGCTGAGCCGCCCACAGGAGGACTTGTTTTTGTCATAAAAAGTTCAAAAATCAAACCACCTAAAATAGAATGCAAAAAAGAGCATTAATTTTTCTCGTTGAATATTTTGATTACTGTACCACTTATCCAGCCAGCCCCACCCAACAACTTCATATTAATAACATACAACAACAAACAAAGAAAAGAAGCAGCACCATGGTAGAAAATGCTTTTACATGCTATTAGGTGAGCCAACGAATTAAAGATGAGTAGAATAAGAATATGATCTAGGATACTACTGGTAAGTTACGTTAGTAGTGGCATTGAGTTGAGGATATGATAATTAGTGAGTGGAGTGAGTGCTAGGCCTTCCCCACCGTTTTCATTTTGTTGAAATCAGATCAATAATCTGACATGCAGAATGGTCTGTGCTTTCACAGACACATACAGTAGCAGACAAATGAAAAAGCAAGCCAAAAATTAAACCAGCCAGTGTTTGTGGCACACTACCGCTACTTATTATTATTATTGCTCTAAACCAGGTAAACAATTCATGTACTGTATTCCTTCCAATGCAAATTAAAGAAGATCCCATCCCTTCCCATCCCAATAACAAGTTTTCTTTTTGTCCCTAGCTAGCTAGTACTACTCTTTTGGAATTTTTTAAACAGAATATTATCATGCTATAGCCTATAATATAACAGAATGAGAAAGCAACTTTAAGCATTTGCATTGGTTAATATATAAGGATGGAGTAGTAGCTAGAATGTCAAAACTAAATGCTTTACCTAATTACTTAATCCTTTTGTTGTCTTGTTTTTGTTTTTGTTTTTTTTTTTTTTTTTTACACCAACCGGTACCTGGATCTGGTTTACCTAGAATCCGACTCCGGTCCGACCCAACTGAACTCGCACTAAGTGGTAGGAGTCTCCCAACAGGGATTGCTCCATACCAAGGTTCGAACTCAAGACCAGTTGGTTAAGGGACCAAGTAAGACCAACCCGCGTGGTTTTGTTGTCTTGTTATTATATATCTTTATTAATATTAATCAGCTGAGTAAATAAAGTGGTCCTTAATTGAAATACCAAAGAAATTACTAAATATAAGAATTGAAAAATGTCACGTCGTCTCAAGAACAAGAATTTAGGAAGAGTGAAGCAACATCTATATATATACACAAGCAGAGAATAATAATATACCTGGCCTGTTAACTACTACAAACATGTTATAGCTTGAATCTTCATATATATCGGTTGGAAACAAGCAGACAGACAGAGAGGGAGAGATTAGAGCAACTACTGAAAGTAGTAAAAGGAAAGGAAAATAATGTGTCCTAAGTACTAACCAAACCAAGAAGGAGAAGAGAGAGAAGGAGTGCTTTAATTTAAGACATTTTCTTTTCAATTCTGTTACATAAACATACATCAGTATTTGATATCTATACGGGATACTTGCCTTTTCAGGCAAAAACTGGTAGGTCCTGCAGTTTCTTTTTCTTACAGGATCCACCACATTTTACCCAAAAAGGCACGTGTCTCTCTCTGATATCAAATACGGATGTCAAACAAACATTTTCCTTTTCTTTTTGGCCCATTTAAAAGCGGAAATACTTTAGCCTTTTAAGAAACGAAACAATTAAAATGTTGAAATCCCAGAAATGTCTCTTCGTGAACCCTCTACCTCCCCTTTGTAAGTCAATGAACGGAGAGGCAATTTTGGTATTAAAACAAATTTTTAATGTTTCCGCATAATGAAAGGCGGAATACTCTGTTTTATTTACGACTTTGAAAAGACGAAAAATAATACAACTTGCATAAAATGAAAATTGTTATATTATGTTTCCACCTTGTTTTAAGCGGAAAAAGTGATGGGATAAAAAAGTAAGAGAGTTACTTTTCAGCTCCATTCATTTCTCTTGAACCCCATTTTCTTCCGCCTCTTGAGGCGGAAGTGTAAAATTAATGGCTTTTCCGCCTTCCATAAGGCGGGAAACAAAAAAAATTACACTTCCGCCTCTCAAGAGGCGGAAGAAAATGGGATTCAAGAAAAATGGTTGGGGGCTGAAAAGTAACTCTCAAAAATAATGGATGGGGCAAAAAGAAGAATTCTTAATTTAATTTGTTGGGAGTAGCAGCTAGTCAACATAGAGTACTGTAGTACAGTAGTAGTAGTATGTATCAAAAGCATATATGCTATGATAAAATTATTTATTTGAATACTGAATATAATATTCCTTCTTGTCTTATTTATAAGTCACATTCTAAAAGGATTCTTTGGTCCTATTTATAAGTCACTTTGTATTTTCTAGGAGGCATTTATTGTTATTTTCTCTTATTTACCCTTTGCCCATTAATGTGAAGTAATACATCGTGAAATTCCCAATGCAAGTTAAGAGGGTAAGATTGTAATGTTGAAGTATTTTTTTTAAAGTTTCAAGAAATCTAACTATCCTCCTTGATCTGTGTGATATGGTTAAGTATGTCCTATAAATAAGACCAGAGGAAATACTAAAATAAATAAAATGATGAATACTAACAGCAGAATACTGTAATAAGAAGAAAGGGAAACAAAATTGAAAAAAAAAAGGGAGCAAATGAAAGCAGCTTTTTTTCCCACTTTCACCCAGAGTTTGAAAATTGGAGCTCCATGATTGAATGCACAAAAAGCATGCAGCGTGCAGTGCAGTGCAAGTGGGTACTACTACTTTACTAATAGTAGTATGTAATAGTCATACAATCTCTGAAGCATGTTATACCGTTTTAAGAGCCGTTCATGTATCGAATATTTTTGGGTATGGTTTGGGTATGCCTGAGTACGTATTCAAATAAAAAAATAAAAAAAGATTTGGGTACATATTTGGATATGCTGGGATACGCGGTGGGTACAGTATCCACCAATTAGGTACGACACAACTTAAAAAAAATTGAAAAAATTCGTTTTGTTTCCCTTTTTTTCTAGTCTTACACATCTTATCCATAGGATTTTGAGTTTTGACACAATCCTCTCTGTCTCCTCTATCTTTATTGTCGAAGCACAACCCTCTTTACCCCGATCTCCACCGCTTCTCCTGCCTCCATCTATACTCTCGATCTCCACCGCTGCTCTCGATCTCACCTCTCAACCTCTCTCCGCTGCGCTCTGCTGTGTTTCGCTACGCCTCGTGGTGGTTGTGCCTCTCTCTTGCTGATGGTTGCTGTGCTTATTGATGACGTCTCTCTCTGCTCTGTATTGCTCATGGTAACACAGTCTCCTGCATGCTCTCTCTATTCGCTGCTTAGTATTGCATTTTCCTTTTTTTTCCTGCTCAGAACATATAACTTATATGTTCGGCTCAGTACTGCGTTTTGAAGCTGCTCATATACTGTAGTTTCAACCATAGTTTCAATATCGTTTCTGTGTTTTCTTTCTTTCTTTTTTCGAAGCTGCTCATGTTTCTTTTTACTTTTTTAGATATTTTGATATTGTGGATGTTTTGAAGCTGCTCATGTTTCTGCATTTGTGCTATTGTGGATGTTTTGTTGTTATTAAGTGTTATTTTAGATATTTTGATATTAGGTATATTTTTGTATTATTTTTTCAATTTTCAATTTTTTAAATTTATATTTAATTATATATATGTGTATATATAAACGTATCCGTACCCGGTACCGGTACCGTACCCGTACACATGCAACACAACATATAATACATATTTAACCGTATTCCTTAGACCAAGAAAAGTGGTTAGTTTTGGGAATTTTATGAGAATATATTATAACATTACAATTTTACCCCTTTCACTTTACTTGGAAAGTTCACATTCATTGATGAATAACAAAAAAACATAGTTAGTCAAAACATTTAATAAGGACAAAAAAGAGAAAAAAGAATTAATGATGCATAAGAAATATAAAGTGTCTTGTACATGGAGCAAAGATTTCTGGTAAAAGGTGTTATATATAGGCAGGTTTGGAATGCTAGCTGCTCCTCCTATACTAATCAGTGTATTAGTACATTCTCGCCACACCTCTCCATTATTTTGTACACTAAAAAGTTGAAACTGCATATCTCAATTTAAAAAAAAAAAAAAAACTCCTTTAGACCATATATACTACAGTACTACCTATTTGTAAAATTCATTAAATAAAAAATAGAGTATAAAACATTGTACTATTGACGAATATAGTGTAGTACAGTACATTAGTTTCCTTTTGCAAAAGGTAGATCGATGGAGGTGAATGAAAGATCCTCCCTGTGTGGCTGTGTGCATTGGTCATGACTCATGATGGTTTGGGATATTTCTTTCTTTGTCATGTCGGCCACGTGTGTGCCCCCGATGCCGTTAGTTATATCAACCGCCCTGATTCACTGACTTGTCTGTTGGTTGGTTGGTTGGTTTAATTACTCGTAGAAACCAAACACACACTCAGAGTCAGATCAGAGTCATAGTTGTAGTTGTAGGAGTACTCGCTCGTGCGGCGTCAATAGTTTTGTCTGGGTGTGGGTCCCCTTTGATTTTGTGTCATTCACAATGCCGAGGGACCCCACTGCACGCCACCATTCCCTTCCCTTTTTTGCCTTCAAATACTAAAAAAGATGTACAGTAACAGTACTAACCATTGATTAAAGATTTTTAATTAAGAACGAATTGAAGCTTTTCACATTAAGCAGCAGCAATAAGGTAGTAGTAGTAGTAAAATCCAACGGATTTGGTTAATTTTGGTGACATAGATAGCATGGCCAATATTAAGCAGCTTGCTAGAACTAATGTACATGCATTCGTCATACCAGGAGTTGATGATAGCCATAAATTAATGAACATCATCATCATAATCAATCTCTTTTTAGTTTCTTAATTATAGTAGTATTAGATTTTGTTATCGATCTGATCTGCAGAATCCAAAACTAATCTTTGAAGGAAAAAAGAACCGACCATGTGCCTTTAATTTACTTAATTAAAGATACTTATTAGTTTTCTGACATACGGTTCAATAACAATATACTACTACTACTACATGTGTTTGTTCTGTATGCAGCACCTTAATTAATACTCATTGATGTGCTTTTTGCTTCTTAGCCTTGCAGCTGAATTTGAATGTGTTTCCCCTTACATCATCATCATCATCATCAATGAAAGTTTATATCAGGAAAATTTTCCAAATATATAGATTACTTCTATTATTCAGGATTATTAAGTCATGATATAGAATGCACTGTACTATTTTAAATCTCGAGGAGACAAAAGAAGCTTCCAACCTTTAGATGTAAATACTCCTCCCCTTCTTTTACATTTTTTTTTAATATAAACACTAAATAATGGAGATAAGTATTTTATCAAATTTTTAATGATCGATATTAATTATTTCTTTTCACAAACACTCTTAACTATTCGTTACTTTTTTAGAATCTTAATAATAATTATAGGGATTAACTTCCTTACTAAATGCTCAAACTTTACAAGTTAATAGTTACTGCCTCCTTTCCTAAATATAAGACCGTTTATATACTTTTTATTTCGTCCATGTTTATAAGATCATATACTAAATTTTCAATGATAATTAATTAATTACTTCTTTTCATAAATACTACCCCTATTTATTTAATATTTTTTAGATTTCCAATATTATTAATAAAAGTAGTTTTGAAAATAGATATCAAATGTTCACATTTCTAATACCATTAACTTAAATTAACCATTTTTTTAATGAACGTGAGATTTATAAAAAAAAAAAAAAAGTCCTATTCACAAGGACGGAGGGAGTAATACTCAATCAATGAACTAGTTGCTTATCATTAAAAAAAATAATAGTGCAACTAGTTGCTTTTCTATCACATTCCCCACTTTTTCTTGGTTAGATTTCTTAACTTATGATGTTCCCAACCGCAAGTTTTGAATTTGAGATGACAGAAACTTCTGCCTTTATGTTAAGGTGTAGTATTAAATTCAATTGAAGCTAATAAGAGTTCGTCAGCTAACATTTTCGTTGATTATACCAGCTAAGTAAATTTTACTTTTACCGATTAGCCTTCTATAACAAGATTCGTACGGCATATATTAATGCATAGATAACTTAAGATATGTACATTATACTATTTAGTATATTTTCATAAACTCCTCCCTCATTTCTCCTTCCTCGATCAGTAGTCAGTAAAAAACAAAAAAAAAAAAAAACCTCATTTCTCTTCTCGTATCTCCTTCGTTCCTCGGTAAATAAAAATAAAAAACTCCTTAGAATAAACTAGTTTAGTAGTTTCCATGTACGAGAAGTTCAAAAGAGGAAACAAAATTATTCAAGTGCTTTTGAATCCTAGCTTGGGGAAGTCACTCGTACAGAAAAAGGTAGAAGTGATATAATTCTCCTCATGTTCTTAATGTAAGATTTTTTAGACAAATTCATATTTAAAAAATGATTAATTTTATTAATGATATTGAAAATATAAATATTTATTTGATAATTTTTTTTCAAAAATAACCTTATGATTATTGTTAAGGTTCTAAAAAATATTTATATTTAATAAATTTATGAAAAGAATGAATAAAATATCATTAAAAAATTGAAATTAGATATTATAAATAGAGGGAAAAAAAATCCCTAAAATGATATTATATATTAACGAGTTGGAGGAGTATACAATTAAGTAGGGCAAAGGAAATGACCCATCACCATTTGGTCTGCTACTTTAAAAGGTAGTGAGTCACCCTCTACATCTCCAACCTTTTTTTCAATCCATTGGACATCCTCTATTTGCATATTGAAGTTGATTGTTGAACCCAACGATAAAAATCAATCACAAATAGCTATAATTTACATGTAGCAATTGATTGCCTTTGATAAGGATGTTTATATCTCAAGGGAAAAAAATTCAAATGAAAGTAGTTAATTAGGTATGATTATTATTATTATGTCTGTCTTAGCAAAGTGGGAGTTGAAAACTTTACATTTAAGAAAGCTGGGGATCACGATAAGAATCATCACGCTCATGTGTCGCTTTTGAGCAGTAGTTTCTAAAGACAAGATGAAACATGAAACATAAATTGGTCCAGAGATCATCATCAATGATGCCATGGACATGCGAGTAGTATACATGTAAATACTCCCTCAAATCCTTTATACTCGGTAAGCATTGTGAAAATGGCTTAATCCTTTTTTACAAATACTTTTATTTATTTAATATATTTAGAGTTCCAATAATAATTATACTATCATTTTAAAAAACATATATAAACTATTATCAATTTCAATATCATTAATAAATTAACTTCCTTAATTCAGGTTCAAATGAACTTAAGGGCTTCTAGGAAGAGAGCAGCACTTACGTGACCTGTACTTAGGGGTGTAACGAGTCGGGTCGGGTTGCGTTTTGAGGAGATTTAGCATTCAACCCAACCAAAGTATATTGTGTTGGGTTGGGTTGAGTTGTGCTCTATTTGACTGTGAAAACCAACCAAACTTAACTCATAGAAATGCGAGTTGGGTAATCGGTCTGTGTCCTAATTTTCATAAAATAAAATAAATAAAAAAATCTGAATAAATATAAAAATAAAATTTTAAAAAACACATAAACAATAATTAAATTTATTTTTTGATTATGAACCAAATTATCCATAAACAAAGAGCACCAAAAGCAATTCCTTCAACATTAATAGATTAACTATAACCTATATTAATAAAAATATAAATAAATAAATAATATATATTTAAATATGGGGTTGGGTCGGGTTAGGTTGGATTTTAAATAATAAACCCATGATCCAACCCGTACTTGATTGGGTTGCTTTTAAAAAAATCAATTCAACCCATTAATCCGACTCAACTCATCAAATATGGGTTGAATTGGGTCGAGTTAATCGGGTTCGCGGGTAAAAATTCATCCGCTTACACCCCTACCTGTACTACCAATTAGTAGTAGTAATTATTATGAGTTGGGAACCCTTACCCTTACTTCAATATGGCCCTAGTCAACTCTCACTCCATCACAATGGACCTACACTTCCTGAGCAACCCATTTGAGCAAGGGAATTGCTTTTTGGCCCCCATTTCAAATTTTCATGGATCAAAATACCCCTAACAGTGTTAACATTTTCGGTTTTATGAAGTCGGAAAAACCTTTTCGTTTTTGTTGAACCGAAATCAATTTAAACACTATTTCGGTTTTGCTAAACCGGAAATTGGATTCTGACTTTATAGTACCGGAAATAAATATAGATTTTCGTTACAGCAGAACCGGAAATTTAACATGACTTTGTAGTACCGGAAATATATATTTCGGGTACTACTAAACCGGAATTGAACAAACATGTTACAATGACTATCCCACCAGTACATACTGTACATAGGATCAGTGCAGACATGGAACATTAGCAGTAACTTAGTTGGGTAGTTCAATGCTAGAAACTTTTAGGAGAATTTCCTGCTTAAATGCTTTGGAACAAGATAATATTTAATGTGTAAAATATTTAATGAGTTCATATTTTTTTTTTAATTTTAGGATTATCCCGAGGTTGCAAAGTTGAAAAGAGAAGGGTCTAAGAAATTTGTCTGATATTGATATCCATTTTAAGGATACTGTGGCCATAGCCACTAGCTAGTTGTTGTGCTTGGGCACCATCTGAGGATCCACATCTGAGGATCCAGAAGAAGAAGAACAAGAAGGAAGTTATACTAACAGGAAACATGCACCAATGACTGAGGAGCGTAATATTCAGGATGCAGGTGTGCAAGGGAAAGAATATGAGGGGGTTGAAGAGGATCCGGAAGAGGAAGAAGGACACCAAAAGATGATGATGAGTATGCGTTTTGTTCCAAGTACCTTTTTTCCGGTTCAGTAGTACCGGAAATCTAGATTTCTGGTACTACAAAGTCATGTCAAATTTTCGGTTTAGCAAAATCGGAATAGTGTTTAAATTGATTTTGGTTCAGCAAAACCGGAAAAGTTTTTCTGACTTCATAGAACCGGAAGTGTTAACATTGTTAGGGATATTTTGATCCATGAAAATATGAAATAAGGGCCAAAAAGCCAATCATGGGCCGAAAAGCAATTTCCTTTGAGCAATCCAGTTAAGTTGGCTCTATTTGTTAGACCAATGGGCTTCATTTGCCCTGTTTGGTTCACTTGTCAGAGAATCTAATTGCAAATCCTGCATTTTCCAACTCTGTCAGATATTGTTTTTTATTTTATAAATAAAAATACTTCCTCCCATATCTAATATAGAAAAAAAATATATCTATTTTGGTTTCAAATATAAAAAAATTAATTAACTTTCTATTTTCAATTTAACTATTCATATAAAGTTATCTTATTTAATTTTTGTTTCATTTTCAATACAATTTTTTAAAAAGTAACTCTATTTTTTTATAAATTTAAAAAATTAAATATACTCAACTAACATTTTTATAGATGCGCAGCTAATTTTTTTTCTTACAATGTTAATGGAAAACATCTCGCAGAGTTACACACTATCAATAAATATTACATGCCACCTGGATGTGTTTGTGCAACAGTGGCTACTTCAACCTAGAAATTTGAATGGAAAAAAAAAATTAACAATCTTACATACCTTATCACTATAAATATTAAAATTTGATAATGAAAATAAAAATGTTGAAATTTTGAAATAACTACCTAAAAAGTTAGGCATGGTATATTATGAGTCCAACTTTTTAGGTATTAGAAATCTCAATCATTAAATAATTTATAATGAGTTAATATAAAAAAAAAACTTAAACAAGGTTTTTATTGCAAAAATCTCTCCAAATTTAAATCGAGGGTCAATTTGATCCCAAAACAAATTATTTTTTCATCTCATCTCCAAATTATGGGTTATCATGTAAAATTTTTTCATTTATGCAATTTTACTTTTAGTGCATGTTTGGTTGCTAGTTGAATTGGGCAAAAAGCATGTTCAAAATATAACAAGCACAAAAGTCAGAACATGTTTATTGATCAAAACGCGTATGTAAGTAAAAATAACGCTAAACTAAACATGTTAATCATTTCTCTTTCTAAAAAGTTATTATATTGTTCAAAATAATATGATATTGGCTAATAACAACTTAACACCTCCTTTTTCACCACTTAGTTATGATCTCATAGCCATTCCATAATTTCTCCTCCTTTCCCATCTTCCCTCTCATTTTTGTCTTAAATTTTATCTATACATTATTAGGCTAGACTTTGCCTTAAATTTGACTTTCCCTTGTCGAGGCGATGTTTGGCTAATAGATTATGACACAATACATCTTCTATATAGCATAATGCCTCTTTTTATATTAAAAAATTGTTTATATAAATTATGATTAAGACGAGTAAATACAACTTTTTTATATATAAAAAAATTGTTTCTACTTTTTAATTATGAACTATGATCAAGAAAAGTAAAAGACAGTCATAAATATGTGATGACTTGAATTGCACTTGGGATTGAAAAGGGTGCCTACCAAGGGACATAGTCTACCAAAGTGGCAGGCCACAAATTAGAACTAATATACAAGGAAATGTAGGATCAATAATCTATTGATCTCCCTCCCCCCCTCTCTCTTTCTCTCTGTCAAAACTTGGCTTCAACAGTTACTTGGTTAACATTTTGTCCCCTATACGTTGGAAGCAAATTGATGATGCAATCTGTGTGAGTATGTAACTTCCTCCATTGTCTTGATTAGTCATGTCCTTTACAACACCAATTGTTAGTTACATTTCCAATCAGCTCTAGTCTGATTTTGGTAGAGCATACCAGCCAAAGAATAATTTTCAGCATCATATAGCTGTGATTTTAACCCACATTGAGAAAAGATAAAAAAAAAAGGTCCACCATTTTCAGCTTAGGTTCAGCTGTGAGTTCATTAGCAGGTTACACCACAATCCATTGATAACACATGGACCTACCTTGTTAGTCTGATGCCAGCATATATATGAGTATGTTCCACTCCAAGCTGAAGATTGAAAATAATAATAATACTTGTTTTGAAAAAAATGTTGCTGGGAGAAAATATCAACTACCTTCCTTAATTGTTTAGAGTCATATTCAGTATGATTCCCAGTCCCTACTTTGCTAAGTACTCCTTCTCAACGAAGCCCAAGGTCAGCTTTAAACGTTCCAGTAGACTTTTTTGTATGTTTTTGATAATCTTTTTCTGGTGTTTTGTGCTTTTGTGCCATTCAATTCCAAACAATATCACTACTTTGCATTCCTTTGCCTTTGGAGCTAAATCATCGATTTGATAGCGCAGGTGTAGCTGTAGAATATTATTATTATTATTACAAGATACACTGGTCAATGATGGATGGTACATAAGAAGAAGATGATAACTAATCAACAGAAAGGAAGCTGATAAATCTGGCATTTACATACATACTTACATCAAAATAATCACCAAGAGGAACTCCATGGAAGTTCATAACCTCTTGCAAAAGCCACCCTTTTTCATCCAAAGGAGATCTTTGCTGAGTACTTGTCACCTTAACTTTATAGCTTGAAATACGCTTCTCATACTTGTAATATATTGCCCTCTCATACACATCATTGTTCTCAGATACCCAAGGGGTATAAGAATATTGAACACACCCACATTTTTGCACGACTCTGCGCTCCAACTCACCCCCACCGAATAGCTCCATAAAGAAATTGGCCTAGATTGATTAAAGGAAAACAACTCTAATCAAAAACAAACATTGGTCATGTTGTACAAAATACTATTAAATAAGGAGACAACAACTTGAAGAGAGAGAGAGAGAGAGAGAGAGAGAGAGAGAGATTACAGGGACAGGAAGAACACAAGAATGAACCTCGGACATGCTAACATCATCTGTGCCAATGAATGACCCACTCTCTTCACTGATAAGGCTTTTGGTTTCAGAATCTTCTTCAACTAACTGGACCTTCTGTTCAGGACTCAAGGCTCTAGCTTTCCAGAGAGCCATGATAGTCCTATATCAGCACCCGAATAGTTTTAGTAACATAGGATATCTTATAACATAGTAAAACACTATTGATTTCCCATATAATTTCTTAAAAATAGGAATATATATAACTCCATATTTGCCACATATTGATAAGCGCTTTTATGAATGGTCATAACATTTCACAAAAAAATAAAGTGGGGTGTAGCTGTTGTTGAGAAACAATTACATTTATGTCAAAATGATGATCAAAGATAATTAATTAGAAGAAAATATTATCATATTTTTCATATAACAGAGATATGAATTAACCAAAATAAATTGTTAATACTAACATAAATGCGTTATTCGAATGATCTCAAGGACTGAATTAAAAACAAATAAGAAAGTGCATCAACTAATATGAGGTTGTCATTATAGACCCTAAAGTACAAGCTAAAGTATATGCTCATTTTAGTTGAATATGAGTTGCAGAAAGCATACACAAGAAACCAGGTTGTATGATAACATCAAATGTCTGTCTACCTTTGTGCAACATTGGAAGATACAAAGGACTGGAAATGGAACTTCAGCCTGCCTTGTTCATCTTGTGTTTTAGCACCATGCCTTGCATCCACACCTCTGCCTTGCCGAAGAGTTACGACAAGTATCGGACTACCCATCGATGAAAATGTAGGGGGAATGACCTGGATGTCTTCAACGTCCTCCCAAAGCAAAAAGAATTTTGTCTTGTGCCCAAACAAATTTGCATGAAATCCAATTATTCTCGCAGAAACAAATAGGCGGCCCTGAAGAGAACCATCACCAACTTGATGAGATAAAACTAAAGAAGCATGTGTTACTTAAACCAAAATAGAATTTGATAACATAACAAAGAAACCGCACCTGCAAAGGCATTTTTCTTTTCAAATGACAGTTGAAGTCATTAATGAGAAATTCCTCGGATGGAAGTCCGAAGAGTTTTTGAAAGGCTGAATTTGTTTGAGGAGACCGCAAATTAATCTACAAATTTGTAAGTGGTAAAAAAAGATAAAAGCCATAAGAAGGGTGAAAAAACATGAATACAACAAGAGAAATGAAAAACAACCAAAAGCCTGGCAACATAGATAGAAGCATACCTTCTTCCCAACCTCTTTCTCCATTTTACTTATATAATGTTTTACAACATTGCCGCCTCTAGTGTTGTCTAAGAAAATTCTTAAGTGCAACTTAGACCGACATGCTAGAGCCAGCTTTCCTTCAAGAGGAATCCATATATCAGCAAGATCTGATATGTTTGTTTTTAGGAAATTGATTTCAGCATGTCCTATAGATGCAGCTTCATCGAAGGGGCCATCGAAATCATAAACTTCCACATCCAGCACAGAAGGAGGTTCATTCATGGCATCAAATTCAAATATTTCTGGGGGGAAAAAAAAGACATGTTGCTAACAAAGAATACCTTATCATGTACAATAAAACTAGATGTTTATGTTAAACTACTAGAGGTTCAGATTTAAGTTATAAGAACCACCCATAAAGAATATGATATTCACCATTCCACAAAGGATCAGATTTTTGGAACTTAATTGAGCTGGTTCTTGTTTTCCCATTGCAGGTAAACACCACATATGGATCAGAGAGCCCACTAGAATCAACCGCAGCTAAATCGCTTCCTTCAATTAAGGCGACAGTTAGCAACCATCCATCTCCTTGAGCTTTAATTCCATGATCACTACCTGATATTCGAGTACCAGAAAAGCCAATATGAGATAAGACAAAAAGGTACCAGATTGTGGAAATAAGGGCCAAGTAATCAAGAAAAATGTCCCGTTAAAAAGCAACAAGAGGACTAATATAGTTCATTTTTCACGCATATATTATTAGAGATGTGAAGCTTTATCCCTTAATGTTTGTGTGGTGTACTTTGGGAGTTCAAGATTTATTGTCCTTTGTGATCTATATAACTTGGCAAATTTGGAATGATATTTTTTATGAGAAGAAGGTTTGTCCGGATACATTGTGTCTCCTTTTTAATTAAGTGTAAAGGTTTATGGAATTAAGTACTGTAAGCACCAATCATGTATTAAATTAGAGCATAAACTAGCTATTTAACCAGTGATTTATTTATTGGCATCTTTTTCAGAGTGAGGGAATCCTAATGGGAATTCAACTCTTGGTTTCTTCAAACGACAATCCTTGATAAACTCACATTCACCAGGGAAGAGAAATTTCTTCCAAATTCATTTGCTCTTAAATACTACATCCAATCAGATAGGTTTTTTAATTCCAGCAAGTTCTCAAATTTAAAAAAGAAAAAAGACAAGTTTAGTATTATGATTACCCTGTTTTGCTCGGGCCTGCATGAAGCGTGAGATTAAACCCAGCGCTCGTTTGCCTTGAAGAACCAAGACAGCACAAACAACAAATTCACCAATTGAATCTGGCAAGTCAAGCCCAGCAAACTCAAGCCCTTGAACTGTTCCAGGTGCGACAAGCCACATATGGATAAGCACATAGAATCCCGTTAAGAATGACGAGACGACTGTGAAGTTGGCAAAATACTGCACTGCCAACTTCCAGGTTGACTGCGGCTCTGCCTGTAATGATGCCAAAGCATGTTCCTTATCGGAACCAAGGTCCTTTGAATCAACAGGCTTAATAGTCTGTGATAGCAAAACGGCAAACTGATCAAAGCTTTCCTTCATACCTTGTCGAGCTCCGCTTTCTATCATTCCTTTCATCATGGTACTTTGTAAGAAATTCATTCGCCATGATATCACCAGACGCGAACATTGTTCTCCCTCTGACAACTCAGGTCCAGGTGTGACGACATATAGTAATTCTGCCCTAAAGGTGCTCCCATACATAACTTCTGGAGTGTTGACAACAGCCAGAACAACAAAATTCTTACCATCTGCTTTTAAATATGTTTGCTCCTCATATCCTTTGACGGCCTTGATTAATTTACTAGCAGCCTTGATGTAAGTAAGTGACCTTTTCACGCTCACCACCCCACCATCCTCTAACTTCCAAGCCCCTATTTGCCGTTCTGTAGTACCTTGTATATCTGCTAATGACTTGGCAAAATTAGAATCAGGGGAAAATAGTAACACATTTAAGTCTTCAGGTGCAATAATATATAATTGATCAATAAGCACCCCTCCTGGTAAATTGCTAGGAATTTCACTTCCTTGGTCTGCGCTTTGCATTTTTCTCAATGCTTCTTCAAAAGTGTCATTAGAAGAAGATTGATCCTCGGTGTTGATCTCAGTAGCTTCATCTTTAATAGTTTCAGGTTGCTCCGAGTCAATACTTCTGCTGGATGGAGTTGGAGACAATTCAGAACCTTTGTTAAATATTTGAGCAAGTCGGCCTGCAAGTGATTTTTGAGAACCGAATTTGTCATCCCTAGAAGGTCTAATCTCGTCCCTAACCGGAGACGATGAGTATGAACAGTCATTGAAAGATGTTGAAGGCGAATCAGTAATAGCATCAGCACATTTTCGTGGATGTAATAATTGATCATCATTGTCATTTGATTCCACGGGTGCATTATTTTGGGAAAAGGATATACTCAGATGAATCTCACCTGTCCGGAAAAACAAAACAAATGTCACAATTTAAGTTCAATATTTTCCAAAAGGACTTGGTGCAAACTGAAACCCTTTGAGATGTAAAATCCAAAGTCTCAAAATTGGACATAATGCAACATAGACCAATCTTATAAACTAGCATGGAATCAATATAACAAGAGTGGGGGATAAAATACAACTATACAAAGGGTGAGTAAGGAGTAAAGTAAAAAGTAAAGAATGAGAGTTAAGCTGAGTAAGAAAGAGTAATGATAATATATATACCACATTGCTTGTTCTTGGACTTCTTGCCTTTTTTGGTTTTCAAAGAATACCAAGCACTGCCAAGAGATTTAACTTCATCATCAAAAACAAGAGAAACTGGGACTTTAAGCTTGCCAAGTAAGTCATCATGGAACTTATCTTCATCCATGACAGAGATAGTAAGCCTCTCTTTAAGGTCATCGACCCAGAAACAAAACTCTTCATCCCACTTTGGGTTCAAACTTTTCTTCATCACCTTTGTCCTGAACTTCTGCTTCCCCAACTGTAACCGCGCGTACAAATCACTCGATCCATTAGGATCCGTGCCCGGCAAGTTTTTAGCTTCAATCACACGAACCACAAGCTTCATTATTATTGTTATTATTATGGTTATATAACCACAATCTTCACCCAAAAATGCCAACTTTTCATTTATGGCATGGCATGCTAGAAAATTTGTCCGAAAGGGTAATGCATAAGGAGAAGATTCTTCATTATTAGACCAGAAACTGATTCGAAGAAGAAAAACCAACCCAAAAACCAGAAATAATCATGTTTAAAAAAAAAACAACCTTGACGAGGATTATGAAAAGGTAGAAAATATGAAAGTTATTATATATGTAAATATATATAGGGGGGATTTGGAAATTGGATAATATATGGAGAAATTGAATAAACCCTACAACTACAAGGGAGCAAATGGAAAAATTGAATATCAAAATCAAAATTGAAAAGAGAACGAAGGAGAGGAAGACTTGTGGGTGGTGGTGATGATGTATGAATTATGATGTATGTTCACCACCTTCCTTCCTTCCTTCCTTCCTTCCTTCCTTGCTGCAATTCCTTGGAATCAATGCATCAATCACACAAAAAAATACACATACAATGTCCAACATTTAATTACTATTTCATTTCTTCCATCATCCTCCTCTCTTTTCTTTGCTTAGCTTTGTGAGTTAACGATGTTGCTGTTTTCTTCTGTTCTTTCTTATTATTAAATAAAATCCTCCTATATCCTCTCTCTCTCTCTCCCCTTAGCCATAGCCACATCCACGTACTATTCCTATTAGTATTACATACTAAAAGAGGTCTACAATTATTAATATGAATATTCAATTATTAAGCCATGCCTGCACTCATCCCACTAATAATAATAATAATAATAATAATCATTACAGTATTATTTCTTTGATAGATTCATGGATACATAGATGCCGTGGTTATGAATTCCACGCGGAGATATAATGCCCATCGGCCATCGCTCCACTTTGAAGATATCGCCCTTTATGCTTAGCACAACAAGTTTTCATACTGCATTTTTTTTATTAGACTTTTGTTATGCTTTGTTTTAAGATCAATAGATAATTGACTATTAATAGGGTAGTTTTAAAAAGTTAATATTTTTAATATAATTAATCAATTTTTCTGAATGGACGTGAAATTTTTCAAAAAGATCCTATATTTAGGTGTAGAGGAAGTATATTATATATATATATATATATAAATCTAAATTATAGTTAGAAGAGTTTAACATTACTATGTCATCATTCGCTTCCATTGGAGTTGGCTTTCTCTAAATCATATCGCTTTTGTTTTTATTATATTTGTTTTGGTATTCCAAAGATAATATTTAAGGGATCTAAAAATATAAAGTAAACATTAAAAAATTGCAAAATTAGTTTTTAATTTATTAAACACATCATTTAAACTTAAAACTTTTAGTTTTTAGAGAAATTTTTTGATGTTCTTTTTTTAATGATATTCATCATGCACCCTTTTTAATTTTTTCATAAAATTATTTGTTGGCTATCTTTACTTTTAACTTCAAATTTCATCCATTTTTACCTTACTTTAAAAAGTCCAACATCACATACCTTATTCATTTAATATAATCATTTCACCAAAATAATAAAATTCTTGACTTTAACAATCAATGATGATAGATGTTGTCATCTCCCAATTACTTTGAGATCAATAATACAATTTATCATTATTTCAACTTTTAATCTCAATCATCAAGATTTTTTAATTATTAGATCAATAATATCATAAAAATAAAGCATTAAAATAAAACTAAAAGGGAAATATCAAAAACCACCCTTAAATTCTTATAGATATACCAACTACAAAATATCCTTGTTATTATATATACAAACTACAAACCTTTTCCTTTTTCCAACTGTGAGTAAAGATCGAAGGTAATAACTAACAAGGAATAAAGTACATTTCAAGTTTTAATTTGACTCATGTTGGTGATATATATATATATATATATATATATATATATATATATATATATATGTCTATCTGGACCTAAATAACCACTTAGGATGGGACAGAAAACGCAAAAAACCAGGAGAGTAATCATCCTCTTCATGTGAAGTAGCTCTGGAACTACTGCTGGTACTGCCGTCTGTGAAGCTTGAGGAAGTAGCAGTAGTAGTTGTAGTAGTGTACCTAATCATCAAGTAGTGATCCATCACTTCCTGTCCTTCGCATATGATCTTAACATCACAGCTTTCTTGTGCATTCTTCACTACCATGTCTGGTATGCCATTTCGCTTTCCACGCTCAGATTTTCTAAATATATAATTAATCATCATCCATATAATAATAATAATAATAATAATAATAATAATAATAATAATAATAATAATAATAATAATAATAATAAAATAAGTTAGAAAAATGATATTATTATTATTATAAATTTTAGTCTCGTGTGTGGATTGAAGGCACATGACCACCTTAAGTTAGCTTTGCTAGTTCCAATCACCAATTTCCTTATATTAAGATTCTCAACAATGTCCACGATGGCTTTGGCAACATTGTCACCCTCAATAAGCATCGTCTCCACCTTAACCTGTGTATATATATCAATGTTTAATTAGCTAGCTAGTAGTATCCTCCTCAAATCAATGCATGAAGATCAGAAAATTAAAGTCATCATCAGGTTCTTCAAGCTAAGGCTAAGCAACGTAACAGGGAATTAATTGTTAATTACAGTAGTACCTTTGAATCAATGCATAAGTGGATGAACTTTTGAAGAAGCAATTTCCTCTTGCCTCTCTCTTGGGTCAAGTACATGTTAACATACTCTGGATGTATATGACTCCTTGGAATTTTTCCCACTGTATAATATATAGTATAATATTATCAGACAGAGCTAATAAATTAGTACTTGTGAATTGTGATCAGATCAAGTAGCATGTCATATATTTAATTACTATCTACTACCCCTAATCCTAAATCCTAATATATATATATATATATAGTTGATGTGATTAAGAATTAAGAACATACAGCAAGCAAAAGAATTAAGAAGAAGAATTGATTGTTACATGGAGTTGGAATGAGGTTGAGTGGAGGGAAAACGTGTATGAGGTGGAGGGTAGTGGTAGAGGGCGTGACAGAGTGCTTGAGCGCCCATGAAAGTGCTTGCATGCTTGACTCTCCATTGTGGTTGCCCACTGCCACATAAACAACATCATCATCATCATCTTTCAAGTTGTGAACATCAAGAGAGAAGACAGTGCTCTCACTCTCACTCTCACTCTCACTACTCTCAGCTATTTTATCCAAACCCAACAAAGGCTCCTCCTTCTCCTTCTCCTTCTCCTTCAGATTTATCTCAAACAGCTCCTCCTCCTCCTCCTCCTCCTCCTCCCCTACTGATGAGTAGTAGTAGTAGTAGTAATCAAACACTTGGTTTCTCTTGAAGCCTATAAAGCCACGACAGGTGGTTTCTTTATCATCAGAATCAGAATCCAAGTGCAATAAGCCCTCATGCTCCTCTGTTTTCCTTGTTGACATGATATTGGAGTTTGTTTACACTCTGTCGTACAATGCAAGAAGAAGCACTACTACTCGTCATGATCTTGATTGGGGAAAACAAAATTACCACAAATCGATCATTGACCAGTTTAGTTTATTTTATTTTGAATGGTTAGCTGAGCTTGAGAGTAACTAACTTGGGCCATACGCCTCCATAAAAGTCTAAACAAATTTTATATATGCTTATATAATTATTATTATTATTATTATTATTATTATTATTATTATTATTATAAGTATAAACAACAAACAATGGTTTTGATTTCATAATAAGGGATACGGTGTGATTCATTACATATATTATGACAATAATCGAAAATTCCATTCATCTCCATCTCCGTGTATTTATGGATGTATGTATATGTTGACCAAGAAAGAAGAATAATAAGCTAAGTAAAAAGGTCCCATCCATCAAATCGCAAGTAAACAATATTGGCACGGAAACATACATCATTCATTCATACATATTTCTGAGAATTCAAAATTCATATTTGACCAAGATAAACAAATATATAGTTAAATGCTTGTTCACCTTTTCCTTCGGTCATCTGCTATTTTTTTTCTATTACTCTGCGCACTGTTCGATCGATCTTTGATAAGTGCCATTACTTAAACAAAACCTTGATAGTCGTACACCATCTTCTAATCTTTAAATTTATCTTTTACTATGTTTATCCTGTTATTTTTATATTCGATTATTATTTATTTTGCCATTATCTTATTTCTAATAACAGCCTTTGTCTCTCTATATTTATTTTATCATATGTACTTATCTAATTTTTTTTTTATATTTTTCCAAATCAAATAAAAAAAAGAAAAAAAAAAGGCATGGGTTTGACCTTAAAGAATACTAGTATATATTGATTCACGTTTCGGTTGAAGTCAAGAAAAGATGGTAAGTATTAGTACTCCCCATTCAATAAGTTATAAGTAATGTTGTTTAAGAAATTTAATATTTATTATATAATTTTTTTTATCTCCAACCCAATAAATGATTTTATTATGATAGAAAATGTTTAAAAGAATTTGAGGTTCAATTAATTATAGGAATTATATATTATTAGAATTTTGCAATCATTCTCGTAAGAGCAAAAAATAAGCGAACTAAAGGAAAAAATCAACTTAAAAAAATTGTTTAATATTTACAAGTTTCAATATTAATTTTACATTTTTGAATTTTTTTCATAATTTTTTGAGTAACTAATGATAAAACTCTTACTAATAATCGGATGATTAAACATAAAATATGATTAATTAGAGAATGTAATATTTAATAGTGATGAAAGAAAGATAGATCAATGGTTACAAGAGCAATTGTTTAGAAAGTGGGGGAGTAATTAAGAATATAATGAAATAGAAAAGAGAGCTAACAGAGATGAGAAAATGTGAGTGAGGAAGTTTGTTCTCAAAAGCATTTTTAATATCAAAGAATCCAGATTAATCTTGTACGAAGTCGCGTTTTTATGCTTCTCTCAGCGGGATGTATTAACTGAGAATCGAACATGAGACTTCTTAGTTTAAGACTCATTCCCAAATTTTCAAGTTGGCAGAATCGCAACACTTGAATCAGCTCCCGTTATCGTGGATGATGTGAGTGAGTTAGTTAGTTGATAGAAATATGGAAAAATAAAAAACGGTTTGATGAGAAAATAGTGGCTGGCTGGCTGGCCCGCCATTCTTGAATTATCTTAGCTGCTGCAGTTCGTTGAATTGTCCAGTCAATCTACCATTGCATGCATTAACTCTCTCTCTCTCTATATATATATATATATATTTTGTACTTTTGCCTCCTCCTCCTTGTCGTCGTCCTTTTTCATTTTCATATATATATGCACGCGGTAATACATACTGTTGCTAATGCTAAGGAAGAAGAAAGAAGAAATAATGAAGGAGGTGGATGCCATCAATGAGTTGAAAGCATTATTCATGGCTCAAGTAGTTGAGGAGGAGGAGGAGCCTTTGCTCACTACTTTCAAGGTATTGGTTATTACTTATTACTTACTTCCTTCCTTCATTCCTTATTGCTTGCTTTGCTGATCATGAATCAATGCTACTTGTATGTATGTATGTATGTATGTACTTGACCTCACCTGACCTGGGAATTAATAATCTTTCTTTCATTTTCATCATATCAGAATGTTCATCAAGAACATGTCACTGAAACTTTAGTTCGCTTTCTTAAAGCAAGGGAATGGAATCCTTCCAACGCTTATCAAATGGTAACTAACTTAACTAACTCTTACTTATTATTACTTTATATAATTTCCCCCCTTTTTTTTGTTCAATCATAATGTTTTAATTTGCTCCGATCCTAATATAAGCTATGCATGCATCTAATTAACATTCATGGTTTATTGTTGTTGTTATTATTATTATTATTATTATTATTATTATTATTATTATCTTTGTTTCAGTTGGTTGATTGTTTAAATTGGAGAGTCCAAAATCAGATCGACAACATATTATCTGTAAGTTTGTATTATTATTAATTATTATTTATTATTTATTACTAGTATTAGTTAGTGAGTGCATTAGCAGCATCTTTAAGGTTGGTAATTCATCACAATGCATCACTTAATTTGGATGGTGGATCATTTTTATTTTTCAGAAACCAATTATTCCTCCTGATTTATACAGAGCAGTCCGTGATTCCCAACTCATAGGATTGTCAGGGTACTCAAGAGAGGTAGTGCTCATTCTCAAACATAACCTTTTCACATTCCCATTGCATTGCATCTTTAATTTACCGTGCTTGTTTCCATTCAAAGTGTTCGCTTCGCTTGCCTAAATGTGCAACTTAAAATGGCTGGCATGCATGACTTCCTACTTCCTTCCTTGGCTAACATATTCTCTTTCTTTCTTTCTTTCTTTCCAGGGCCTGCCTGTCTTTGCAATTGGTGTTGGGCTTAGCACATTTGATAAAGCATCTGTAAGTTGATGTTTGAGATCGAGCTCTGATCTATCTATCATCACTTTATCTGCTTAATACTTGAAGCAAATGTCTTCCAATTTCTTCTGTCTTCTGACATTATTTGTGATGCAGGTCCATTATTATGTGCAGTCTCACATTCAAATTAATGAATACCGTGACCGTGTTATCTTGGTGAGTATATATTAGTCTTTGGAATCTTTTTCATGAAGCAGTTAATTAGTTGAGCTTTCTTTTGTCCCTTTGTTTTGAGTTTTGACACCATATATATGGCTGTAGCCTTCTGCATCCAAGAAGCATAGGCGCCCCATTACCACTTGTGTAAAGGTTTTAGACATGACTGGTCTGAAGCTGTCAGCCCTGAATCAGATTAAGGTACTTTATATTTTGTACAGCCGCTTGATCCTTGAGGACTTAACATACATGTTATTGATTGTGAAGCTGTGAATGTATTGAATAATTAGTAGTTCATTTTTGAAGTTACATTTGAATTGCAAGTGATATGACTTTATAGAGTCGGTATAGAGAACAAGTATGAGAATGTGTATAAAATGGTCATTAACATATCAGATCAGTAATCCATAGCATATCTGATACTAGTACTAGACATACACAAAAATTGTACTGTACTTCTCAAGATTGTGAGTTTAGGTTAAATTTTAATTTTACTGTTATTGCTTCACTAGAAATTTCATAAATCAGAAAAGAATTTCTGGCTGTTTTTTAGTTTATCATTATTATCTGATATCACTCACTGACTTGCTTGCTGTTCATGCTAATGCAGTTGTTAAGTATTATATCATCCATTGATGATCTAAACTACCCTGAGAAAACAAATACTTATTACATTGTAAATGCCCCGTACATATTTTCAGCTTGTTGGAAGGTAATATATTATTTCCTTATGCCTTCTTGCTGTGATATTTCTACTTAATATAGTGGTTTTCGTCGAGCACTTTTTTTCATGACCTGGGCAAAATACAATTAACAGGTTGTGAAGCCACTTTTACATGAGAGGACAAGAAGAAAAGTGCAGGTTTTACCAGGATGTGGACGAGATGATCTGTTGAAGGTATGGTTTTTCTTTTTCTTTTTTTTTTCCCTTCAAAAAGACTATTTTGTTCCTGCCTCTTATCATGATCCAAATTTTTGGGGACACATGCTTGTTAGTCTTCTAAAGCACCTAATAATTTCAGAATAAGATAGAGAATTGCCAGGTAGAGGACAGATTTTACTTTAAGAAATGAAGAATGAGAATCAAACAGTAAAAACATATAATTAAGGAAGGCAAAACCTGTCAATCCTATTGCGTGCAAACAAGTGAGTCATGTAAAAATACATTAGTTGAACAGAAGACTCTGAATGTTGCAAATTTTTGCCTCAGATTAGAGACAGTGGCGCAAGAAACTTATCTTTGAAATTGTAGCATTTCTTTGAATCCCATGCATCACCTAATAATTGCTTGCAGAGGACATACAATGCCATAAAGCCTTACCTTCTTTACACTAAATAAATCCTTTAAAACTAGATGGGAAGAAGTGCTTGAAAACTTCCCAAACAAGTCCAGCGTTATATTCCTTGACAACACTAATAACAGCCTAAAAATTGTAGAAATAAAATTATTGCTTGTTCCAGAATTAGAGGAGCACACATTGGCAAACTGGTTTTTTTTTTTTTTTTTTTTTAAAAAAAAAATGAAAATTGGTGGCTTATTCTATGATACCTGCTGCCTATTCTTATATTCTCCACTTGAATTTAACAAATAAAATTTGGCATGTAGATCATGGATTACCCATCTCTACCCCATTTCTGTAAAAAAGAAGGCTCTGGATCATCCAAACGTTCAGCAAGTGGTAGTGAAAGTTGCTATTCCTTGGATCATCCCTTCCATCAACAGCTCTACAACTACATCAACAAGCAAGCCAGGATCCATGAAGCAGTTGAACCCATCAAGCAGGGATCGTTTCACGTAGATTTCCCAGAACCTCCAGCTGGGGAAGCAGATATTGCCATGACGATAGAATCCGAGTTACACAAGTTTGAGAATGGCAATGGGATTTCAGACCTCAAAATCAATGGGTACTAATACTTTCAAGACGTTATTTGCTCTGATGGGCTAACAGCCGATGGTGATGAGCTAATGGTCGATGGCGTCTCATCCATCTGGGTTTTTCCAACACTCACTGGCTCCACTTCATATTTACTTCTATCAGGATTTAGCAGCATTAGTTAGCGGTGGTTGTTTATGTATGCTCGAGAAGTTTAGGGCTAGGCAGTTTAAAGCTTTGCACCGTAGAGTGATTCATTATTTGTCATCATATTTCCTTCTCAATTTAGAAATAAGCCACCGGTTTAATTATGTTTGAAGTACTGTACTCTGAAATAAAGAGTATGAATAATATTATTTTATGATTTTTTGTTCATGGCAAAAAGTAAATGCTTATTTAATGTATTAATACTGATACTGCTAAACTCATCCCATCCGCTTAATTTTAGCATGTGTAAGTAATACCTTAATTCATCCATACATTCCAAATAAGTTTGAAGTAAGAGGATGAAAACATATATAAGTTTGAAGCTAAACACAATTTGTTTGTGATAATGTTAAGTTGCAGAACCAGGGGTGTACAGAAAATGATGGAAAAATTTGAGGGATATCAGATGGTGAAAGCATTAAGTGTGTGAATAACATTAGCTTGGGAGAAGGTACGTGTGCTTATATCCTGTACTTTAACCATCTCAAGCTTTGCATGATTGTACATAATGAGCCTAAAGAAAACCTCTATCTTATCTTTTGCCTAAGTGAAATAACCAGAAACTTCTGTGTCAAGGGCTCTGGGAACAAGAACAAAACATGGAAATTGACAATGACAATTCACATTTGCTGGATTTGTTTTGAAAGATGGTAACATTCACATGGTTTCCTAGTGTACTGGGAGAGTAGTTGATAAATAAATGATCATCGTCCAGCGCAAGGAATCTTCCTAGGGAAAGGTTGAGAGCCAATGCTGCAACCAAGTTCCTTCCTTTCCTCCTCCTTTTGATAATCCCACCAGCATGCATGCATCTCTCTAAGCCTCTAGGTGCTCAAGGAGATTGGTGTCGAAGAGTATTGGAAGAAGAACCCAATATCTGGGAAGATGTACTAGCGACTGCCTCCTTTTTCTGTTGTTGACGCCACCTCCTTAGCTCACTCTCAATTGCCACTTTAGCAGAATCTGATGTCTCTGCATTCCACAAAGCCATCTCTGTTGCTGCCTTTATTTCCTCAATTGCTTTCAGAATAGCTTCCACCTTTCTCTCCACTTCATTTTTTCTTGTGCAGATTGCTTGTACCTCTTCCATCACAGCTGCCTCTTTCTTTTCAACCAATCCTTCGCATTCCTTGACTTTGCCGCTCAGTGACTCATACTCCTCTTTCGGCATTTTGATCTTACACACGGATTTTGATTTTGAGGCTCTACCTTGCACTTCAGACAAAATCTTCATCTTCTCAATGGCTCTTTTTTCTGCATCTTTTGCTTCTTTAGCCTCTTTTAGAACAAGCTCTAGTTTTTTCAATGCTTCTTCAGCCACAGATCGAGAATTATCAGCTTCTTGCTTCAGCTCTTGAGCTTTTCTACTCATCTCCTTTGCTTCTCTTCTTGCATTTTCAGTCTCTGATGATAGCTTCTTGATTTTAAAACTCTGCTCGTAAAAGATATCAGCCTCTTGTTCCTGCACAGAACCTGGCTCAGGTCTTGCCTCTGTCATGCTCTCTTGTAGTTCACCAGCGAGGTTATCAGCAAGAGCTTCTGCTGCCTGTTCCTTCTCCTTCACTTCATCTTGTTCCTTCCTCACTTGTTTTAATTCTGTCCTAAGTGAATACACTAAGTTTTTTAGGCTGCTTTCTTCTGCAGCAATGTCCTGCAGTGTCTTTGTGGCTTCTTTAAGCTCTGAAGTAATAAGTCTCACTGAATCCATCTCAGATGCATGGAGCTTTTTCATTTGTTCTTGAAGAGCCTCAATCTCTGCAGTTGCTTCAGTTAGTTTGGCATCTAGATTTTGGACTAGTTCAGGATCATGTTCATTCTTTAAGGACTCCAATCTTTTCAATGCTTCTTCCTTAGCAGTTTTGTAAAAATTTAGCTGGCCTTCTTTTTGTTCTGCCTGTACTTCTTGACCTTGTTCAGGTGAAAGCTTCAATTGTTCAATTGATGCTTTCATGGATGCAATTTCCTTAGAGAGTTCAGTGACCCTTTCAGAGCTTAATTTTTCTGAACGTTGAGCTTCTCCTGCTGTATGAAATGCTGCCAGCTTTGCCTCCAAAGCTGCATTAAAATCCTGCCTGATTTTGGTGAGTTCTTGCTTGGAAGCATCTAATTCAGATACAGTTGTCATGTACTCTTTTCTTGCATGCTCTAACTCTTGTTTCCAAGCTTCAAATCCTACAGCTTTTAAGGAGAGTGCCTTCTCAAGTCGCGTGCTCTGATTCTTCACAACTTCAGCTGCCTCCATTGCCGATTGCTTAGATCCTCTCACATTGGTGAGCTTGGCTGTCAAATTCTGAAGAGTCATTCTGGCATTTTCAAGGTCAGAATGTGCTTTAGCTTTTGTGGTCTCAGCACTCTCCAGTTGTTTCTTTATATTGTTTAACTCTCTTTGTGCCAAGATAAGTTGTGCTTCCTTTTCAAATACATTCTGCAAATTGCAAAAGAAAAATTAAAATTAAAATCCTTTGCCATGACCATGAGTCACAAATACTATCCTCAACATACATGTGAGTGAGTTTTCACCAAAATGAAAAGTGATATTTGATGCATGATTACCTCTGATGATCTTCTCTTGAAAGAAAATCTGTCCCTGGAGGCGGCAACTTCACCAAATAAACTAACAGCAGCTTTGACGGACTTTATTGGTGTTCTTGTGTCTACCTCTCCAACCTCTCCCCTTGGAGAACCTAACTTTGAGAAGCTATTCATTTTCTTTGTTCTAACTTGGAAATATTATCTGCAACCAACATACATAAATTGGAATCAGCATGCTATGCATTAAACTTGAAAAATTATATATATATAAATATTCTTGACATGAACATGAAACTGCCGAATGAAATATTCAAACTTTTAAAAGTTAGCAACTCTGATATGAGTATATGATATGATTGTACCACATTACACATTTTCTGTTTAAAGATCTAATTTCTCGTTCCCTGAGCCTTTAAACACCACAACATGCCATTGTCATGACATCAATGAAGGGCATGTGTCGAATTCAATGTAAACGTGCAACCTTTATGTTTTACTACGTGACAATTAAGAATGGACATGTAGTAGTAACGCATGCAATGCAACGCAATATCCTTACGTGAAAGAAAAATGAAAGAAAGAAAGAAAAAGGGTGAAGAGTCCCTCTTTGACTTGATGATCGACCAATGAATTTGCAAAGCAAAGAACAAGAAGGTGTTGGAACTCAAAAAGAACCCAAAGTCGTTAATTACAAAAAAAATGTGGGATTCCCCGAGCCCAACTTTCCTTTACATATCAAATCAAATCTGAGGAGGGGGCTTTGAAAAGAATATGATCAGGAATGGTTAAATGTGCAGGATGGGACGTGTAATTGGCAATGCTATTTTAGATGAAGGGACAGAGAGGTTTGTGGTGGTGGTGACAGTATTATTATTATTTATTATTTATTATTTATTATTTATTATAATAATAAAATGACCCTTTTTATCTGTATGTGTTATTGAGAGAGAGAGAGAGAGCATAATAAGAGGGTATATCCGGAAAAGAAGGAAGATTTAGGCTGGACATAAGACATTCCAAGGCATGCAGGAGCAAGCAATCCCCTGATCTGATGTTGGGCTCTCTATCCATATGAGTTGAGAGACAAGGTGATACACTGCATTATTATTATTATTATGGTATTGTTAAGGTAATCATAACTGCCAGATCTGATCTGTTATTATTTAAGACAGCAGAGTGAATACAGTTTCATGCTTCAATTGTAACCACTAAAATTAGCCTAACACCTGTTGCTATACCATTTTTTCTTTTTTTAATTCCCTTTCATGTAGGTTTATACTAAATAATGTTGGTTAAACATAGTAAAAAGAAGACTAGTGTCATCTGTACAACTAGCCTCCACACCAAACATGTACACATTCATCCGAGGAAAGAAAAACACAAATGTCTAATTTTGTCATTTCATTTCGTATATATCTCTAAAAGAAGGTTTCTATGTTTAGTGTTAATTCTAAGTATATTTATTAAGGCATTATTTTCAAAAATCAATTTTTGCATGATTGCATAACAATTCTCTAATGAATCAATAGTTACTTGACAAGCCAACTAATTTAATTCGTTTAGAACGAGCATGACAGGAACTCATAAACTGAATTATCAAACAACTATTAATTTATCAAAAAATTATTGTATAACCATTTTAAATTTGATTGTATGGTAGAAATATTCTACTTGTTATAACATTATTGTAAAAGGAAACATTGGTTCAACCAAAAAATTTGTTGCTATAATTCCAACTAAATTTAACAATTTGTTCCTATAATCCCATTTCTTTTACACTCTAGTCATGATAGGATAAAAACTCTTTAAAATAACTATTTCAACATTCAACCTTTCAAGTTTGTTTAGGACCAGTCCATTTCTACTGTGATTTCAGGATTACTTGTTTGATTTTAACCTTTTATTTATTGAATATATGCTCCCCCATATCAATGGTTCAATTCCAGTTGCCCCATTTTTCCAATATCCCAAGCCTTACATAGCAAAGACCTAACCACTAAGCCAATTAACGATTTTTGTTATAAAATTGTATTAGCGTGTGTCTATATATATATATATATTTCAAGGGGAGCATGCTCCCCCCAAGAGGGTTGGCCCTATTGGCAGTTGGCTGGGGTGCTAAGGGAGTTCTGAGTCAAAGGCTCGACTCCTGCAAGAGGTAACAATCCCTGGGTAAATCCCGTACCATAGAGTCAAAGACTCACTCAACTTCAAGGGGTTGGGGTGGATTAGTTGGGCCACAAAAAGTGAAGCCCAGACACCACCTGCGCAAACAAAAAAAAAAAAAGCTTCGTCTTTGATTTGTCTTTCACTTAAAAAAAAAATTGCCCTTCTAAATTTAAATTAATTAATAAAGTATTAGTCCCTTCTGTAAATTACAAAAACTATTGGAATCATGTTTGAAACTTATTATAAAAAATGAAATTTACATTGATTTGGTGGTCACTCTATGTTTGAAACTTATTGAAATATATAATTTTTCTTTTTTTTAATAAGAGGCTGATAAGAGGTCTTTCAAAGGGATTATGGAGATCAACAAGGTCAGCACAGTTGGTAAATGACTGAGTTCTTTAAGTATGATGTCAGGGATTCGATCTCTGCCGTTGGTATGGAAAAAGTTTTGTTAATAGAAGCAAAACTCACTTCGATGATTTTTATGTCTCAGAAAGAATTAGTCTTCGACCGAAAGATACCCCCATTGGTTAAAAAAAAAAATTAGGGAATGAAAATCATTTTAACCTTCATCCACGAACAATGGCGTAGTACAAACAAGTCATGCTCTCAAAAATCCCCACATCCAGATTATCAGGTAAGAAATTGGATGCTGTTAAATGTAGGTTGAATTAATAGGTGATTACTATTAAAAAGAGTTGGGAAGCTGAATGAACTAGTGTCATTTTATTTATTTATTTAATCAAATTTATTACATGTTTTATCCTTCAGAAAAGGATGTACAGTACAAGTGTTGTCCTTGTAAATGGAATGCAATATGTTGCTGTGAGGACACCACATCATAATGAAGAACGTCTCAAACTGGCAAATGGCCTGCAAAATGATTTTGAATTAAAAATAAGCAAACATAATAAATACTACCTTCACACCATATTTGACAGGATTTCTAAACAATTGAAATCTATGGGTTTGAAATCCAAATCATATTTTCTTATTTTTAACAGTTCAAACAAAAGATTTGATTTACAAAATCACATCAAATCCCAATTTCTTTAATTTCAAAGATACTGATAGAAGGTCCCTCTTTATGTGCCAAATCCCAAAAGTAAAGACAAAATATCTAATTTTACATTTGTTGAGTTGAGCATAGTTATAACTTTACTGTAAAGTATCTCAAACTGAGTCATGCCTTATACACACACACCTATATATATATATATATATATATATATATATATATATATATATATATATATCATTTTTTTTTTAAAAGAGAGGCTTACATGAGCTCAAAGACAAGAGCAGATGCCCCTCCTCCCCCATTGCAAATTGCAGCAACACCATATCTCCCATTCTTCTGCCTCAATACCTGAAACACAACGCAGCTAAGACATAAACAGTTCCCAAAATAATCTGGAAAAGAAAACATAATAATTTACAAATCATATCAACCAATCTTCCTAATATTTTAAATATTTTGAGGACATTGAATGCGTGCGTTTTTTCATTAAGCCGTTGGATGATTATTAAGAGGAAAATTTGGCAAAACTCTAAAACAAATACATTTCCTGGAGCCAATGGTTTCATTTTAAATGGGTTTTATTGAGTGATGAGACAAGAACTATAGAAGGAGAGTCCATGGCATAGAAGATTTAGGACATGAATGGTAAGGGGGAAAGAAAAACACTTATTATAGAGTAACCAAGGTTACAAGTACCCCCAATAATGTAACCAAGATACGAGCTCCACTGCAACCCAATGGATGACCCAATGATACAGCTCCACCATGTACATTAACTTTTTCCTGCATTTGAAAAGAAATGCATGAATTATCTATTATTGAGCCATTACACTGAATTATGTCCGCATTAACATGTAATTATGCAAAGCGCCGAGTCATATGAACACTCACAGGATTAAGACCAAGAATCTTCTGATTCGCAAGAGCCACAACCTGCAAGGAAGATGTTAGAACACAAAACTAGCACAGAAACCTGACAGTAATATCTGTGCTGTGTTCCTTACAGAAAAAGCTTCATTTATTTCATAATAATCGATTTGAGAAGCTTCGAGACCAGCATTCGATATAGCTTTTGGGATTGCAAGGGTAGGAGCAGTTGGAAATAATTCAGGTGCCTGCAAAGACAAACTTGTTTCAGCTTTAAATGCTTATAATCAAGACTTAAACAAGTTACATTAACCTATCATAGCACCTGAGCCGCATCCGCATATCCTTTAATCTTTGCTATCACATGCAATCCAAGCTCACGTGCTTTCTGTTCACTCACTAGCACTAATGCAGCAGCACCGTCGCTGTTCAAGTCAATAAACCAATTCATAACAATGATTAAAAGAACGCACTTTAGAACCTCATGTTGCATACTGAATATTCCAACATGGCATAATTATTAACTTATATTAGTCAAACTTCTTGGAATGATTCAAGGTACTATCTACATAGAATTCAAAGGGTGTTCAGTGCACATATCAAACATGCAGAGAGACACATATGAGTAGATACAGAGAAAGGGAGGGACCTTATGCTAGAGGCATTGCCAGCAGTCACAGTACCCCCATCCTCCTTAAAGTTTGGTCTAAGCTTCCTTAACTTTGCAGCATCAAACTAGCAACACGGATATCAAAGGTATCACCGAAGAGCAGATAGTGCTTTTATTAGCTTGCTTAGTTAAGACGTGTAGACTAATCTATTTACCTTGGCCAGACCTTCATCTCTATCAACAAGAGTGGGAGGCTTCCCTTTTCCGCTAGAAATTTCAACCTGGGCGTGAAATGAAAATAAAAAGTGAAATGAAAATGACATGAAGAAAACAGATTAACGGAGGTGGGAATGAATCGCACAAACCGGAGTAATCTCCCAAGCGAAATGACCAGCATCATGTGCGGATATTCCTCTTTGGAAGCTTCGAATGGCATATGAGTCCTGGTGATCCCTGGTGATGGCATGGCGTCGAGCACATAGCTCAGCACACATACCCATGGCAAAGTCATTGTAGACATCCCAGAGGCCATCCTTGAGCGTGGCGTCTATGATGGCATCATGTCCCAAACGAGATCCCACCCTCGAAATGTATTTGGGTGCATTGGACATGCTTTCCATGCCACCGGCGACGACAACGTCATTGATACCCAATTGAATGGACTGGGCAGCAAGCATGGTGGCTTTGATGCCAGCGGCACAGACCTTGTTGACGGTGGTGCAGACGACGGAAGGTGGAATGGAAGCGCCCAAAGCAGCTTGCCTGGCAGGAGCTTGGCCTAAATTGGCACCGAGGACGTTGCCGAAGAAGAGCTCTTGGACGAGTGATGGATGGAGATTTGCTCTGTGGAGGGCAGCTTTGATTGCAATCGAACCGAGCTGTGTTGCTGAGAGAGATGAGAGGGTCCCCAGCAATCCACCGATGGGTGTGCGTGCAACGCCGACAACACAAACATCTCGGTGTTGTTGCTTTTCATTTTCATTTGCAGAAGCAGAAGCGGAGATGGAACAAGACATGATATGATTGATGAGATTGAAATAATGAAGAAGAAGAAAATGATAGACAACACAATCCAACACGGCTCCACGTATTCTGCCCTTTTCTTCCCTATCCATTCCACCTGCCTTATCTCACTTTCAACTCTTGCCAAACACCACACATTTTTACGCTTTTATTTTCTCTTTATTTATAAGATACTTTATCAATTTTTAATGTTGATTAATTATTTTTTTACAAAAATACACATATTTATTTAATACTTTTTAGATTCTCAATAATATTAATATAGGTAATTTTAAAAATACATATCAAAAGTTCACATTTCTAATACAATTAAATAAATTATTTCACTTTCTTAATGAACGTGAAATCTCTCAAAAAGATCTTATAAATAGGGACAGAGGGAGTACTACAATTAATATTATTTATGTTTTGAATTCCTCAGAGTTGGAGTGTTTTGATTTTGGTTTTTTTGACATTGACTCACCCCTTCATTGTTTAAAAAATTTGGTTTTAGTTACATAAGCA
Source organism: Crotalaria pallida (assembly GCA_037953625.1). NCBI lineage: Eukaryota > Viridiplantae > Streptophyta > Magnoliopsida > Fabales > Fabaceae > Crotalaria > Crotalaria pallida. The sequence continues at coordinate 188,204,422 of CM075649.1, read as the reverse complement.
ATTAACGGATTTTTTCTAATAACAAGGAGTAGAACCAAATTTTCAAAACAAGTAAGGAGGAGTCAAGGTTAAAAAAATTTCAAGAAACCAAAACCAAAACACTTTTAACAATTAGGGACTAAAAACATAAATAAGCATGTTAATCAATCTTTTATCTATTAATCTTTTAACTATAAAATTTGAAAAATAAATTGTGGAAAAATCATGTACTTAATAGATCAAGAAGTGTTGCATTCAAAAAAAATATATCAAAAAGTGATACATTACTTTTTCAATACAAATTTTTTTTTTCATACAAATTTTTTATGCTATGATTTATCCTATATATAAATGCATACGTTAAAAACCCCTTTATCTATATATCAACTTAATCGTTTCTTCATTAAAAACAAACAAACAAACAAACTTAATCGTTTCTTGACCCTTCCAATAAAATTATTCGATATGTGAAGTAGTGCAACTATTGTTATTTAAACTGAATGAGCGATTGAACCATTTATCAAAAAATTGAGTAGTTTGACTATATTTGGTTTTGTAAATTTCATTCAAATAAAGAATAAAGACAAGAGTGATAAAGTGAATCATATCTACATTATCTTTTAAATTTCTTAAAATTGATAGGATATGCATATATTTTTCTTTGATAATAGGATATGCATATATTTTAATGGGACAAAAATTAGATGTTTCATTCTTTGTATCACTTTATATAACAAAGTGTTTATATTGGATTTTGGCATTTTAAATAACATAAAGTATTAACATGAATAAAACAATAATTATTAGTAATAATAATATATAAGCTTATTAAGCGATCAGTAATAGCAAGCAAAAATCTCTAGAATAATTATCATTTGTATTCACATGAATACATTATTGATCATATCTAATCACTCACATCCTACTCCATTGTTTTAATTAAAAATATATTGTAACCTTTTAAACCGATAGTCCTGAGAAAATGGTGTAGAGAAGTATGATGTGAGGAGATTATTGTGATAGTAAAGAACGTCAAACAGGTTAACCGGGCAGCAAATTGCTTGCCAAAAACCTCGACAATTTGATGCTACTGATCTGACATAAATTCTTTTGAATTTGAAGGTCATCCTTCCCTGGATTCTCAAGATTTTAAAATATTCCACAATACAATTATACCCACGTATAGCTGTACACCATCGAAAACCCCAGTCAAAGTGTATATATATCAACTGAGTTGGAAGAGAAGGATGAATCATGTGCTAAACCTATCACCACCGCAAGGATGAACATAATAATAACCAAAAGAATCCACAAGAGCCTGCCTTCAATCAGTTTTCTCCCCCTAAACGTGAGAATAATTACAGTTTCTCTACATTCTAAAGGGTGGCTACAACCTACAACTACAAGGTATGCTAAGCACATATATTTTGGTGTTAAAAACTAGAGCAACATCTTCATTCACAGCTGACTTATGTACTCGTACTGAAGAGAACTACGCGCTCCAACAGCAGTAGCACCACCTCTGCTGCAATCGTGAAATACATGGAGCTATAGCATCTAAAAGTGCTCACCTTGTTTTCCCAGCGCTTTTCTTGCCCGTCCTATGCTTCCATTTGATCTGCATCAATCAACATCAATGATGAGCATAGAACATTGTAGTTAAAAACATGCAAGCACTGAAAAAGGGGGAGTTATGTTATCTACCAGAGGCACGTCATCCGAGATCTCACTAATCCTGGCTCCAACAGGACTATATGGCTGTATATGTGATTTCTCCATTTCTCTAGGACTAATCCCTATATCACTGTAATCTCGATAATCTTCACTGTCTGATTCTTCTCCATTATCATTTTCTCTCAAAGCACCACTTGATTCATAAACACCTCTCTCCTCTGAACTACTTTCTTCATCAACATTTTGACCACTTTGTGGGACACGCATTCTATCTTCTGAAAGCCTCTCACCATAATCCTGCTTCCCCGGATCTGATTCTTCTATATAACTCAACAACTTCTCTTTTTTATCCCTCTTTCTTCTGGAAACTGGTTTTTCTTTCTTCTTAGATTTTTTCTCCTTTGTTATGAATTCATTCAACGATTCAACCAGTTCCTCTTCCGAACCACCTTGAAAATGAAATTTTTTTTAAAAAAAAATTTAAAAGAAAAGAAAAGAAATTAAAATAACGGAAAGAATTTTGAATAGCAGGACTAAACACGAGAGGAAACAAACCCACCGCAATTAATCAGTCTAAAACAGAAGATAACAGAGATTCGCATATGAAGATACAAGCCATTTATAAAGTATAACCCAGAAATAACAGGCAGACCAGCTAGGTAAGATGATAATCCCCTTACTTAACAGAGACATGCATTAAAGCAAGGTTGGCGATAAATACATCCAGTTACAGGAGGACAACGTGTAGCAGATCAATTTTATGTTATATATTTTTTTACAGCTCAAAAGCAAGTCATATTAATTAAAAGTCTAACCTTTGTTTATCTAAAAATTATCAAACAAGGAAAAATATCAAACATAAAAAATATGATCTTTTCCAGAGCCAAAATGAGCTATCAAATGAATGAGCTTAAAAGTTTTTCAATTCAGAGTGGATGTACTCAGATCTACCCTAGAAATACCAATATATTCAAACCTTCCGTGCAGGTCCTGAACCATAAACCCATCAGACAAATTTTCTTGATACCATGATCAGGTAATCAGTTTGAATGACATTCCACACATGTATAGTATAAATCTTAAGATGCATTACCTGTGCTCATCTCATCAGATTTTGATGTCACAGTCTCTTCAGGATTTGACATCTCAGAAGTCTCTTTGGCATCTTCTTGATTGAAATTACTCTTTGATACACGTTTTTTAGCACGGTTTACAGACTTGTTAGGTGAATGTTTACCATTAACTCTGCTAAGACAAAATTATACAAGTTAAGGTGATTAGAGCATAAAAAAATCTAAAATGTGCAATAAGGATCTCAGGATTCTCGGCTTCTTCCACTCACGTATTTTTCGCCGTTTTACTTGGTGAACCACTCGAACCTTTACGTTTTTTGCAAGACCTACAAAATGGTGACCGAAAACTTAATAGGGTACACAACCCTGAAAATTAAGCTAATATAGATTACTTGAAGCAAATGAACATGTATCCAACCTTTTCATTTTCTAAAAATTATGAACATTTTCATATATTATAGATACAGTAGATCATATAATTCATTCCGATAAAAAAAAAAAAATAAGAACTAATTTGCAAAAGGGATACTTACGATACAACTGAAGAGGGTTTGATCTTCTAGAGAGGAAATTAAAAGAAAACAGAAAAAAAGAATCAGATAATTAGATTTTTATTCAAAACAAACATCTTTTGGTGGAAACAGAAAATGAATAAATTCTTTAGAGAAGGGAAGGGCACTAGGAAAACCAGAGACCTTAGTAGATTTGCGACCCTTATCAACAAGCTCCCAGCACTCCTTTTCCAAACGGAGTATTTCAACATCTCCATCTTCATATAATATCTTCCACATGACATGAAACGTTAACATAGTATCAGAGTTGTAAATTATAGATAACTGGCACAAAAACTTTGCACCAAATTCAGAAGGGGAGTTCAGCATCAACTTACCACATGCTTCCCTTTTAAAGGGTCATAAGACTTAATATTGCCTCTGTAAAACCTGCATAACAACAAAACACGAACATGAGAACTTAAATTAAAAATTTTATGTAGAGAAGAGAAGAAAATCGGGATTTTAGAAATTTCTTTTTAAGGGTTCAAAAGCATGAGAAAGTGTGTTAGGTGGAGAGCCGGATTCAAATATTTAATTCAGCACCAGACAGAATGTATCATAAGTTAATGCAAGCAGGTGCAGCAAGAAAAGTTGGAGAAATATACAAAATAAGAAAGCCATAGTCAAAAGGTGCAGCTAATGAGCTAAATATGAAAGGAAAAAAAATTACTGACATCAACAATTTGTTTGCTTCTACAACTAATCCCTAAAACTTTATCATAAGCACTTACTTCTTATCCGATGGCCACCAAACTTTAACACTGCAACCAATTAGATCTTCATTATCAATTTCATGTCCCCTTGTCGAGCACTGTAGATGGAAAATCAAATCAAACAATATGACCCCAGGATTCGGAAAGAACGTAAATTGTAACTGTGTCATGCCAAGTGGGAGGGGGATCCATACATGGCATAGAGACACTACAACCTGAAAACCAAAACAATATCAGCTACGAAAGCTTGCAGAGATAGTTTACCTTAGCCAATCCAGCAATACTTTTTCTTTTGTGCTTTTTAGTAGATCCTGTGGACGACTTGGGATTGCTACTTGCAGTCTCGCTCATTTTTAAATTATCAGAACTCTGCAAGAGGGGCACGAAGTAAGCAGACAACATGAATAAATTAAATCCTACGTCAGCATAAATCTGGTGTGGTAAGACTGCACCTTCATGTCATGTTCACCATGTTTATTGGTCTCATCATCATCATATTGGGCAGAGCCCTTAACTTTTTGTTTTAATGAGGACACTAACAGGTCCTCGTCACTGCCTCCTTCAACCATATTTATCTGCATAGCTTTATCTGTATCAGGATTAACTTCAGAACCAAGCAGTAATTTCGATCCAGGTGAGTCCTCTCCTGGAACTCTTAGAGAAGTCTTTAAAACACTAGTTGATAATCTCAGTTTCCCATGAGTAGAGGAAGACCTCCAATATTTAGGCACCGGGATATCTGTTGTTTCTCCGGATTTTCTTTTTTGACCTGTTGCATTTTCTGCATCCTTCGCTGCCTTCTTGCTCATGAAATGCTCATGACCATTGCTTGGTTCAAAATCAGTAGATAACCCCAAGTTGTTCAACTTAACTTGTCTGACCATATTTAAGTTATCGATATCATGTTCATCCTTTTTCGTTTCAGCTGACACAAACTTATTCTTTTTCAACTTTTTGCGACTTGTTCCCTTCGATTTTATGTGCTCCAACATCTTTCCTAGAGGCATTTCATTTCCATCGATTTCATTGTCCTTTGAAATTTCATCCTCGTCTAACTGGGATGGAACCTGACATATGAAAGAATTATAATCACAAGATTCATAATTTAAAAAGCACTAAAAGTTCCCACATCACTTTACCCTCCGCATCAACATACCCCTTCTAGTTCAAGAGATTCAAAGTGAGTCAAGACACTTTCATCAGCCAACCAGGTATTCACACCATTTCCCTGCCAGATGAATTCAGTAGCATTAGTAAACATCATTTTTAATTATAATTGATCCAAGATCTTACGAATTAGGGTTTCAATAGGTTGAAAATAGGGATTTCATTGGAGTCTTAACACATCATCATGGTCATTGCTGCCTCTCATGACAAGTGAGATCATTTAATCCATGTAGGCTGACAGTTAACGGCTAATTCTATTGGTGCACTAAGGGAAGGACCATTTGGGAGGTGAATTTTTTTCTGGCAGACTCTAACCAAAAGATTTTAAAAGGAGGGACTAAAACCAAAAGTTGTAATACTTTGATGGACTAAAATCATATTTAAGCCCAACTAAAGCTAGTTTAAGGTTGAGTAGTACAAGGTAATACGAAGCAAGTAATACCAACGTTATGTTACTCAAACTCATTCGATAGAAAGGTAACTTCATGAATTTACAATTTGAAAGGTATTTTGTACAGTCTGAAAAGTGAACATTGACATGTAGCATTAAAAGAAGGAAACTATAAAATTTCGAAAAAAATAAAAAGCATACCTCAGTGTCATCTGCTTCCTTCTTCTCAGATGCTTTGTATAGCATTGGAGGCAGAGAAACCGAAGCGGACAATCCTTGCAAATCAAAATCCTTTTGCACTATTTGCTTGGTAATTGCCAACCCAAGGTCACATATTGCATGAGAATTCTGGACATTCGTTCATCATAAATGTAAGATTACAGTATCTTATCACTTTGACTTTTTCAATAGTCAACTGCCACAAATAAAAGTATATTTATCCCCAACCTTTGATTTTGATGTGTCAACTATATCTTCAGAATGCTTGATATTCTGAAAGATAGAAGTGATGGTAGATATATTTTCCTTCTTTTTGTTAGAAGTTACTTCTGACTTGGTATCTTCGTCTCTTTGCAGTATCATGGACAGTATTAAGTGCAACTGCCTGAAAATTCAGAACAAAAAATATATTCAGCAGCAATGACCACTCCCATCATATTCTTTTGTATTTTCAAATCAGCATCATGTACACATCTAATTCTGATACAAATCCGTAAAAACAGACAACGAAAACACTTGCCAATGAAAAAGTGTACACAAAAATGTGATTGGACAAGGTATATCAACTGGGAATTAACACAGAGGCCCGTAAAAGCAAAAACCTTCACTAAATATACATGCACATAGGTAGATTTTGAAGTTGTGATTCCACACTAATTGTTTTCCATAGAATATGAAATACCAAAATGTCCCCATCCTCCTCTTTTCCAGGTCCCTTTTGAGTCTTCAGACATCTTTTTCAGGAGTATCTAAATATGCATCCAATATACATTATGTCTAAGTAAAAATTGTACCTGTATATATTATCATATGCTCCAAGATCCTTGCATTCATCAACATTGGGACATGAATTGTGAGCCAGTGCATGAATTATGTATGGAAGGATGTATTCAGGGTAAGTGGTTAAGGAATTTGCATCTGATTGCACAGAAAGTTGGCGTGCCTTTGATTGGTGAAGCATTTGAATAATGTCAGCCAGGTTCTGTTTATACTGTATTAATAGATAGGTGTCATCATAAAAACACATAATATCAAAGCAAGAAAATTTTGACAGAATGGATAAACAAGTTACCTCTGCAAACTCCTCTGGCTTGGACCGAAATACGTTGAATAAGAAGGCACAAGCATATTTGGCATCCAAAAGGCGGTCTTTTATATATTGGTAAACCTTACTTAAGAAAACCTTCTTAGCCTGAGGGAAACTAATCTACAAGACTCAAAAGAAGACAATTAGATGCAATTATTTTCACAATGAAATGAAAAATTTTAAAATATAATTTATGCCAATAGCCAATACATATGATTATATAAACAGATGTAGTCTTCTATCTTGTTAATAATGAGGGGGAAAACTATAAATTCTAATTGAACACCAAATGGAAGAAGGAGCCACCTCCGATGCCCTTAAAGTCAAGTGAAAAATATCAACAGATATCTTATGATCCCAAAGCCTTGACAAGCGAAGAACAGCCTTCGCTGAAGCAAGCCTCAAATGTGCCTTATCAACTGAACTGCAAGAGAGCATAAATGAGTATCTCGTATTTTAAGCCACAATCAAATTAAAACAGATTAAAAAAAATAAAACTCTGAGGCTGAGATACCTTGACTGCAGGTCCTTTGATATTTCACCATGAGATAGTATGTTCCTAAGGATATCCAGAAGACCATTAATGTGAGACCGAGCATGAGCATCTTTGACTGGCATGTAGCTCTTTACCATGGTTTTAATGCCATATATCTGTACCAAAGAAAAAGGGGGACACAGAGAGAGATAAAGAGTAAAATATTAAACAAGAAGCCAACTTAAAAAAATAAAAAATATATATAAAAATAAAATTTAAAAAACTACTGAAGACAATTGCCATGCCAAATATCTTAGACAGTTAGAAAAGACTATTCTTCCTACCGACCTTCAACATACAAAGATCACTTCTATCATCCCAAGATGCACTTGTGTGATACTCTTCTTTCTGAAACAACAAAGCAAATCAACAATTTGCATGCATTTCGAAAACAAGCACACAAATCAGGGGCATTTGGAAGGCTTACACTATCACTTTTCAGAATCTTTGTTATAAATTCTACGATTTCACTCTCTCTAGTTTCAAAGATAGGCATTGCAGTCTGTGCTATACACCCCAGAGACTGTAGTACTGCGGGCAGATGTGTTTTTTCTTCCAGCATGTCTACAAGTTTCTGCATATAAGGTGACTAGAATCAGAGGACTGTGACAAAATGAGCATGTTTATAATATATGAATAAACTACATGAAACCTTGTATAGAACAGACAGAGACTTGAGGCCATCATCCTTTGTTATTGCAGCCAGTGCATGGACAGCATACTTAGCCTGTCTCCGACTGCCTTCCAGACACAGTCTCTCCAATAATAGGTCTACAGAACTGCAGGAAACAAGGAGATGGTGAGAAAATTATATAAGGAAATCGGCAAACGCAAATTTATTATCCCTTTTCATCTAATAATATTTCTTTTTTTTTTATCAAAAATTATATAAGGAAATGGATTTAAACATTTTAGACAGTGGTACCTTGAAGTCACTGCAAGTTTCTCCCGAATAGTACCACCAGCCTTCACTAAAACATGCAAAACACACTCTTTAATCATATCATTATCATCCTTAAGTAAATTTACCAGCTCCTCCTCACTGCCATTAAGAAGCAATGGGCTGAAACGAGCAATTATCTGCATTTTGTCACAAGTTAAAACCAGAAAATTATAAGAGATTATTCCAACATTCATAATTTCAAAAGTTGCATAGCAGAATGCATAATCATGAAATTATTGAAGGATGCCATAAAAATAAAAGCATCCGAACACATATGGAATGGAACTTGATAAAAACCATATTTGCACCTTCCCCTATCAGCTTAGACATTTAGGGCAAGTTGGTCCTATGGTCATGTATCAAAGCTTCTTGGACCAATTAGTCAAGAGCTCAATCCCTGTCACCTCCTCAACGACAACAACCAAGCCTTTTCCCACTACGATGTGCTTTGTCAATTCTCAATTGAATTAATTTTCAACTCATGGTAGTGCTGGGCCTGTACTTCGTCCATACTATAAGCTCAAAGGGCATTCACCGATTGTCCGATTAACATGATAAGGTGTGCCAAATATCAATTATAATCATTCCTAGGACAACTACTAACTGCTTAAGCTTTTGGGATGAATTGGGTCTTGACAAAAACAATCATCCTAAGCCCACAGAATCACAGATACCAATCACTCAGTATCATGGAAAGACACAAAGTATAGCTTTGCAATCATTATCGGCAAATTCAGTAACCACTTATTTGTAATTCATGCAAGAAAACATAGGCAAATGTTCAAGAATTAAGTCCTCCAATCAAAGAAACCATAAAATGACATGTTCTTACCACCAATATATTCATGCAAGATTGTATTCGCTGAAAATTCAGAGCAGATTTTTGAGCGACTGCTTCAGAAAGAAGAGCTTTTACATACTCCTTGTTGAAAAGGAAATAGGAGCACTTCACAGAGAAGGTGTACAGAAATTCATAGAGACGATGTTTCTCGCCAAGTATTTTAAGCAAATCATCCTGAACAAAAAAAAAAAAAAAAAAAAAAAGAAGAAGAAGAGCAAAATCTGTGAATAACAGACTGATTCTTTGTTTCCTGAAAACACCCTGAAAAAAAATAGTATGGTTCATAACAATGATACTGTATCATTTAAATGTAAATACTGCCTGTATTATAGACTCCGAAAGTGAAGATCTCTTTGCAATTACAGTACCAAGTACTAATATCTATGCAGTTCATCGTATAGGAACTTAGAAATATGATCTTAACAGCTACAACAAAGCAGATCCAGAGATAGATGTATTAGCATCAAGTTCTGAAGTTCATTAACCTGGAGTTAGATAGGTTTTAGGCTTTTAGCATCAGTTGAAGGCAAAGATTTGATTATAATGAAAATGTCATGCATGCAAGGCTACAACTCTCTGGCAGTATGAATAAATAATTAATCAGATTCATATAAAAAACACACAAGATTGGCAGAATTTATTGGCAGTAACTGCCATCCATGATCACAATTGATGATGGTGATAGACAGGGTTCAAATCAAACATACTCACGGAGATAATAGGCATTCAAATTCATGTGTAGTTTGAAAATGATACGTCACAGGAATTGAGAATAAACTCTAAAGATTTAGAGTTCATATCTTCCCTTCACAGATTAATGCCCATGCAGATTGTAACCATAATTTCCCAAAATAATTATCTCCAAAAACGACCTATTTATAAGTTGCAGGTTATTTTACCCGGTAGACACGAGCTTGATGGAAGCCAGTATTTGGATCAACAATATTTGTCAAAATCTTCCAGATATTAGCATCTTTTAATTGATCAAGAATCTGGAAACTCTCTTCAGCCTTTATAGGGTCAGCAAACGAGCGGGACATTACTCGGAAACAGAACAGTATCCTCTTTCGGACCTCGGGAACATCTTCATCCTGCATTTAAATGAGAATCAATCCCTTTTTCTCATCAAATTCCTTTTTAAAAAGTTCATCTTTCTATCATCCAAAATCACATACCTTGCACACCCGCCTCAGAGACAGATACTTCTGCATCTCCTGCTGTAACCTGCTACCGAAGAGATACAATTAAAACTGACCTTTATTGCTTACCGATACTGAGACTTGAGGAATTGCATAAGCCCTCATAAACATCAAGTTGTTAACAGATCTCACCTTTGTTTCTGCTCCAGTATCTTTTCAAGAGCCTTGATGTCCACTTTATCTAATACAGAGAAAATCCCAACCCATCGTTTAACAATATCACTGATCGAAAACTCGGCCGGAAACAGGGACCCACAAAAAACAGATTCGATTATATCCGATCTGCAAAATGAAGTGAGCGAGAGAAACACCAGTAATTAGAATGCCTCTAAGCCTGGGGAAAAAAACAGAAAAACCAAACATAAAAGGAAAAGAAAGAAACAAGCTCATGAAAACACAGGATTCTACTGTTAGAACAATGTTCTATAGGAAGTTGTTGTTGGATAATTGTTGAAAACTTTATAACTATTTTACTCTCTCTGCTTTCTCTGAATGAAAATTTGTTCATAAAGAAAAAGAAAAAAAAAAACATATTGATATGCTAATTCAAACATATTCCAGCATCTATGTGGAACGAGTTATGATAATGACTAAGGGATAAAAACCTTAACTTAATAGAGAAGAAAGTCACAATTATTGAGTACTTGTTTTCAGTTGCAAAACTTCTTGATTTTCTCCTAAAATCTGGGGGAATTAAACAGAACAGTATATAGCTTTCATTGGATTGGATAAATATTTATTTCATTTAATACAAAGAGTTTGAAGATTATTTTGGGTAAATAAGTCAAAGCAATTTGCTAAAGGCTTTCATATGACTTCAACTACTAGAAGAGTAGAAGTTAAGTTTTTAAAAACGGTCAGTACTTACTTCTGACGCTATTGCTTAGACAAAAATCAAGACGATCAATGCAAATGTCAAAGAGAATTATAGCGCAAAATTGTTTCACCTGAAATCTTTGTCATAGAAACATCTAAGAATCTTCCCAGGAATCCAGTCGTATTCATTGGGATTGACTGTGTCAGAGCTCTTCTGACAAAAAACTCTAAAAATCTCAGCCAATCTCTCCATAGTATACTTTTTAACAAGTAGCTGCAAATGCAAAGCAACAGAAGGAATTGAGATACTGTATTTGATATCATCAAAGAGCTAATTAAGAAAGATATAAAAGCGAAAAAAGCTTAGAGGTAGGTATACATACAGATTTGTCACGAAGCCGTTCGGCAACAAGTTTTACAGTTTCAAGTGGAACTGCATTTAGGGCACGACATGCTACATCACAGATAACAACCACAACTTGCTTCCGAACATTTTCATCAAAATCCAGCAGCCGTTCACAAAGGGCAGCTAAGTTTGACTCAAATAAAATCAGCAGATATAATATAAATATAAAAAATGTTTAGACTGACTGGATGCATATTTAATGCACTCACATATTATTTGAGGAGTTTCAGCTCTAAACGGATTTGATAGCAAACAGCTCTTTACATGCTCCAGGACAGACATGCGAACCTCAACAACTCTATCAGTCAATCTCTTTAAAAATTCTGAAAATATAGGCTGAAGTGCTTCAGGAATGGAAGATTCAGAAATACCAATTATATCGCCCACCAAGTTCACCGCTTTCAAACGGGTTTCCAGCTGGTCAGTCTGCAAATTTCCGACGGGGCTCTGATGTTAGAACTTACACATTTCAAAACTCAGAAACTCCACAAAACATTGAAACATATAAATTACTACAAAACAAAACATCTTTATAAAAGCTATAAGGACATTTGATGGAAATAAGTGATACTGTTTGAGAACAAGAAGAACATAAGAAAAGTCAATAAATCAATAGTTACCAGTAGCTCTCCGGTCACATAAGGGAGAACTCCAGATAAGACCTGAGGAGCACAGCAATACAGATCATAGATAATTCCATGGTATTCAACTAGACTGTTTACTGGCTTGATATCTCCAGACAGTAATGACAGCAAAAACTCTTTAATGCTGGGCTCAAGTTTTACAACACATTGCTTTATGACATTCATAGCAAGCCTCCTTGCAGCCATAGTAACACCCTGGAATTAAAATTCCATACAATCATGTCCCTTAAATCATATTAGAGCAATAACAGCTTCAGCTATCTACCTTTAACAGGAAAAGGAAACTATAAAAAGTCCTTACTTTTTTTTCACGACCTAGTTTAGACAGTAGAATATACAAAAGATCCTCCCGGACATTCTCACTCTCTTCTAAGAGAACCGCCATTATAGTTTGCATAGATGACAGAACACTTTCTCTGTGATCATCTCTGGGAATGAAACAAAATATACAGGCACCACTCGTTAATCTAAAGAAATAAATGCAGAAAATTTGACATCCAAGAAAATGGTTAAGGAATCTTCCAAGTTTTTGACAGTTTAAAGATCACATTCTAAGTACTTAAAAGTGAATACTTTGTCTAGTCATCTTCAACTTATTTCTCAATTCTCGTTATTTTATGACCATTAAAAAAACAGAATGCAGGATCCAGTAAAAAGAAACCCAGCAGCAAAATATCAAGTTTGCAGTCTCGTAACTGAATAGGTATGCTCTCAGGGAACCAATATTTATTACTGCTTTGAACATGAACTTAACTAACTAAAGAATATTATGATAAACTAACCTGGCAACAGCAAAGAAAGTATTGAACATCTCATTCACCAGATAATCACATTCAAGATCCAACATCACAACACATGATCTATACTTTGCAAGAGTCTCCAATATAACAACTCTCCGGCCAAAAGATGGACCATTCGTATCGCTTAGACCACTGAAAGTGCCCACAATTAGCTGAAAAGTATCCTGCAAAGAGATCTAGCAACGATCAGGAGTTTAGGACAAAAAACTAGCTTATGTTCTCAAGTAAGAATATGGCAAGTGGGGGTTGGGAGGCTAAATTACAAAATTAGATACACTTAGAAAATGAAAGGCACCTTTAGAACATCATCACTGTAAGGCACTTCGGGTGCAGTAATCCGAGTTATCTCACTAATACATGTTGCAACTAGAAGCTTGACATCCCTGTCTTGGTGCCTCAGCAACTCGGGCTTAACAATTGCATCAAAAAAAGGCTTCATTGGCTCCAATGCTGAAGGTGAAGGCGACTGGTCCAATTCAGCAAGGCATGTGGACGCTTGCTGAATGTGGAAAAACATTAAGAGGGGAAAGGTGGGGTTAGCAGTAGTGAAAACCAAAGGACAAAAAAATACAGTAGCTTCTTAGCAAACTACTTGGGCAGATTATATTTATATGAATAGCTTAAAACATAATATCTGAACCTTTAATCAATCCGTCATTACTCACTCACAAACCCGTATCCAATACACATTTGGTTTCTCTCTTCATGAGTCTAATTAATCTCATAATCCACAACTCAAGTGAACAATGCTTTTAACCTCAGAAAGGGCCCACAGTTATTCCTTTAAACTCGGACTTGTAGTATATTTGAATTTGAATTATCGGTTCCCGCTCAGTTTTGTGAGCAGGGAGGGGCCCACATTGTTGGCCTAATTCAAATAGGGAAATTTTGTGCTACCACATATGTATATGATGAGAGTTGTTTGTGATTTCCAGTCCCGCATATACATATACATATGTTGGTTGTTGGCTTTTCCATCCATTACCTAAACATTTGAACGAACATGGTAATGAACCAACCCTAACAACTAACAAGAAGAAGAGGAAGAGGAAGAGGTCCACTCCTGACGTATTTACTATTATTAATTAATTATTAATTATGCAAAGCCAGCCAGCCAGCCAGATTGAAGGGGCAATACAGCTAAATTCAAATTCCTCAAATTTCTAAAATGGAAAGTAAAAGGAAGGCAAATAAACAAATGAGCTTAATAAAGGAAAAGAAGAAGAAACCTTCAAGAGCTTGATCAAAGAGTCTTTGGAAGAGGGAAGGGGTTGGAGCTTGGATCCCAACTCCTTCAGCTGCTGAACAAGGTCAACACCCATTATTTCAGATTCAGAGCTGCTGCTGCTTCTGTTTCGTGTTTCAGTTCAGTTCATGTTCACGATTGATGAGAAGGTTAAGGTTAAGGTTAAGAATTGCAGGCAGAGTCGAAGAAGATGAACAACAAAAAGAGGGTTTTGTTTTCTCTTTTCTTTTCTTTTCTTTTCTTTTCTTTCTTTTTTATTTTTATATTTTTAGCTCTCTAAATCTAAACTGTGTCCGCTCGCTACCTCAACCGGTCTTTTCATTTTCCCTTTTTTTTTAAAAAAAATTCCATTTTCTAATTCATAAAATTAAATAAAACAAAAATTAAATGAAATAATTATTTTATATAAATATTTTAAGAGTGTTTATATTAAAAATATAAAATTATTACCAATATGTATTAAAATGAGTGATAAGTGGCTCGATCTCACTTAAGTAAAGTCTCAAATTCGATTCCTTGTGAATGCAGAAAATTTATATTGAACCAATCATAGTCAGACATGTGACCCGGGTCAGATCCGGACCTACCTAAATAGTACCCGAGGCACTAGGTAGACAACCAAATAAATTATATGAAATTATTTACTATAATTTTTTTATATTAGAGATCGGAAGGTTAATAAAAGTTACTCCCTCTCGTTCTATGTATAAAATTGTTTTGAGAATTTTTATTTTCGGGCAGACAACAAAAAAATATATATATAAAATTATTTACTGTAATTTTTTATATCTAAGATCAAGATATTTATATTTTTTTATATTGGAGATCGGAAGGAGCGGATAAATAGTTAATTAATAAAAGTTACCCCCTCTCGTCTTATGTATAAAATCTTTTTGAGAATTTTTATTTTCACAAAAAGAATGTAGCTAAATTTGTTAGTATCATTGGAAATAAAGTTTGTTTTACTTTTTCAAAATTACTTATATATTTATTATTAATACTTTAAAAAGTGTTGAATAAATAAAGATGATTGGGAAAATAAGTAATTTTTTTTTTTGGTTGCCCACCCGGTTTCCTAAGTACTACCTAGGTACATCCGGATCCGACCCGGGTCGCGTGCCTGGCTATGGCAGGTGAGTCTCCCAACATGAATTTTTTGCATTCACAAGGACTCGAACTTGAGACCTTGTTTAAGCGAGACCGAGCCGCTTACCACTCGTCCCAACTCATGTTGGTGGGAAAATAAGTAATTGAATGTTACTAAAAATTGAAATGATATATTACAAATCGAAACAAAATTATAGTTTCAAAAAGATCTTGCATATGTAGGACCGAAGGAAATAATTAACACTATTGATATTGTTGAAATTGCAAATTAGATTATATAGTTAAAGGAATATAAATTGGATTATTGCTTTTGTAATTCGTTGATTTGGTTGAGAATATATTAAAAATATGTTCTTTTAATTTTTGTGACCTTTTAAAATTTTACTAATTTATAGGTCAAAGGAAGCAGTAAACTTTTTTTTAAAATTAACTTTATAATTAATATTAGAACTTTACAAAATATTAAGTAAAGTTAGATATTTGTGATAAGGAAATAATTAATGATAGAGTGAAATACCACTTTGGTCCCTCGTGTTTTTTGGATGGGACATTTTAGTCCCTCAAAATGTGAAAATTTACTTTTAGTCATTGAAAATTTTTAATTTTTATAGAACCACTACACCAAAAAGGTGTTTTAAAAGCACATATTTTAAAGCATTTGTGTCTGAAATGCTGTAAAATATCGTTAGAGATAACTGGATTACATTTTTAAAAGCATTTGCTTAGCAAATGCTGTATAAAGCCTTAAAAAAAAGTACATTACTTTATTTAAAGCGCCCCTTTGAAGAAATGCTTTTGATTGACTAGCGGAATTTTAATTTACAGCGCTGCTTTAAAGAAGTGATTTTGAATGAATGGTGCAAAATTTTTCCCCCTCGCGCGCTAAAACCCTTGACTCAATGGTGCATAATTTACTGCACTCTTCCCTCTTCACTCGGCAGCCTCCTCACAGCGCCAGCCACGCCACCATGGCACCATCCACCCTCACCCGAGCCACCATCCACGATCAACCGCTCCACCTTCCACGCTCAACCGCGTCCCAGCCTCACAGCCGACGATCGATCGAACCATACCGCAAGCCCCTTCTCATCGCCTCTCCCTGCATAGAAACCACCGGCCAAACCCACCACCACCTCTCTTCTCCTCTGTAACCATAGAAACCGACAACCCACGAGTGAACCATTTTTAAAAACAGGTTCTCAACCTTGACCTAATCTCTGCGATTCTCCTTCATCGCTGGCTCTCCACGATTCTCCCTCGTCACCGCGTTTCTCCCTTACCGCCTCCGCTCAGCTATTCTCCCTCGCCGTCGCGTCGCCAAGGTTATTTGATCTCTCATCTTCGTTCTCAACCTCTCTTCTCCTCTGTAACCTTTGTTTTGAACAGGTTTACTGCTTCTTAAGATTAAGGTTTGGTCTAATTGCAATAGTTTCTTGTTGGGTTTTGATTTTTTTGCATAAGGTACCTGTTCCTCCTTCGATTACTTCGTGGGTCTCTGTGCACTGGTTCATTTTCTGTTGAATCTTGTTTTTTATTTTTGTGGGTAATAGTATAAACAAATTGTCCACGGCCTCTTGAACAAGGTGTTTTTAATTTGTTTATTTTTTAATATAATGCTTTTCATGATTCAATTGCATTTGTATATAAGACTGAAAGGTTTAAAAGCCTTATAAGTTAGGTATATGTTATAGTATAAACATTCATAGTCTTTAGAGTTTTTAATTGAAACTTTAATGCAGAAAACTGTTCAGGATTGTTCTCTGATTATTTCATTGGGTGAGTTGCAGAATTTGATTTAATCTCTGTCCTTTGAATCCACTTGTGTGAAACCTTATAATTAATCAGTGACACTACATAAGTGTTCCATGTTTCCTGTTTGATTTTGGTTGACTTGTTATTTTTCCATGATAGCTTAATACTTTTTTGGCAATTATTTAGTTACTAGCTTCTCTGCTATAGTTAAGCATGTAAATATACCTCCCAAAGGTTGTGTTTGTTATGATTCTATTTCTGCCTTTGATAAAATCTCATCTTGTCAATTTTGATTTTGGTGGCACGTTTCTGAGTTATGTAGTTGTTTTCTTGTCAATTTAATTATTCATGCCTTTCATAATAGGATATTGATTGTCTCTTGTCTTGTGTGTGTAAATCTGAGCTATTTGAAAAATGCTTAACTGGTTCCTGTTGATATCTGTCTGATGATGGCCAACCCTTTTAGTTATATATAAAAATTGAGAAGACTAATATTCATTAAAAGTTTGTATCCTATATACTACATTTGAGGAGTCTGATATATTTTTTTTCTCAATATCTGCTGCCCTGATATTCTATTTTAAAAAAAAAAGGTTAAATCCAGAAACATCCTTGTGTGTTCTATTTTATTTTATTATCTTTCTTGCTCATTCTAGTTTAGTTTTACCTAGTCTGCACTGCTCGTTGATACTATAGTTATGTCCTTTTCTTGTCTAGGGTGGGGGACCATATTATCCCATAGGTCGTGCCCTTGGTCCAGAAGTTGGAGTTAGCATTGGTCTATGCTTTTTCCTTGGGAATGCAGTCGCTGGAGCACTGTAAGTGCATAAAATGATTCTTTTTTTTTTTTTGTAAACAAAAAACTTTAAGTCTTGCCAAATTCTAGTGTCAGGTTAGCTTAATGCGTACCATGCAATGAATTTTAAGTTCTTTTTCTGTTGCTTATGGTTCTAGTTATGTATTGGGCGCGGTAGAAACATTTTTGAAAGCGATTCCTGCTGCTGGGATTTTTAAAGGTAATGTAACAGTTTCTTTTTAGGATCTGAGTGGCATTCTTTACATTTTTTTGTTCAGTTTTAAATTCGTGCGCTATTTATCAGCTCTAGAGAGTTGTTTTGTGCTTTCTGTTTTACATATATCTCCTTCAACAGTCATATGTAATTAGTTTGGCCATAAATTTCTCCTCAAGTGATCTTTGTTGCAATGCCAATCACTTCACTGCTGAGAAATTCAGGCCTTATTTGTGTTGAGAACATTTTTTACTTTTTACTTTACACTTTCTAAAACTTTTTTTTCTGTTGTTATAGTATCCTAGTTGGTTTGGTTATGTTATGTTGGAACCTATATAATGTAGCTCCCTTATTCTTTATGATTTAGTGCAGATGGGCTCCATGCCTCTTTTCTATTGCCATGATTCTTAACTCCCTTTATTGAATTATTTAGCCACTAATTTATATTGATAATTACTAAATAACAAGCTCAACATCATGGCGCCTTGCACTTAGCCATGACTCTTGTATACTCATGCCTGAATCATTTGACATGTGTTGTGTGATTTGCATTTAGCCTACCTTGCTGTTAGGATTCTAATCTTGTGATGGAGGGGTAGATGTATTACTGTCTTGGCCATTTGATGCGGCATATTGTGCTTCTTAGCCTCTTCATTTTGTTAGAAGTATATCTTGTACTTCTTAGCCTCTTTAGAATGAAATTTTCTTATAAAAAAAAGGGTGATTGGAAAGACTTGTTGCTGATGAGTTTATCATTTGTTGTTTATGTGTATATATCTCAAAAGCTAGTATGTGCTTATTTTGCTTGGACTTCTATGCCAAAGCAATTGTGGTAGACTGGTAGTTATTACTTTCTGTTTGCATAGGTTTCTTTTATTTGTATAGAAGAGATAAGTTCTCTCTCTTATCATTCCTGTTATTATTTGGTCTTTTTGCTTTGTTTGGCCTTGAAGAACTCAAGAAGATATCGAAGCTCGCAATATTGAACAGTCCACTAATCTTTGTGCAGATCTGCTTGATGTGTTGCCAAGTAAAAGTAAAGTTGAGGATGGTGGTTATTCATCTGATGATGGGCCAGAGGTACTAAACTACTAATGGCTTACCTCTCTTCACAACTTACAAGATTATATTGTTGCCTTTTTAGAGTCAATTTGTTCTCTTAAATTGGGCCTAAAAGTTTAGAGATGCTCTTTTTTATACAAACTTCCATACAGATCTCAACACTACATATTCACTACAATTTTGTTAAGGGGGAAAGTTATAGACAAGCTTTCATCAATGTTTAATCAAAGTTCAATGAATCATATTTATCACAGCCCTCTGTCAATAATTTTGTAACTATGAATTCTATACTGTAATCTTCAGATTTAGTGATAGAAAGTTAGAAGTTGTCTAAAATTAATTTGACTAGCTAGTTTCTCTTTTGTCTCCTATAATCCAATCATCGAACTTCCATTCCAAATGCTGATGCTAAGGCCTATTTTGGAAAGCTGTCTTATGTTGATTAATGATTACTATTGAGGTTTCCCTCTTTGTTTCTCAATTCAACACATACACAGCGCTAATCGGAATTAAGTCAACTGTCTTTGAGGTGGAGGATAAGCTAAATCTGCCATTTAATAGCCTATGCAAAGTTGTGATTAATTTTCTTCCTCTTCTCAAGTCCCATTTTTTAAAAATATATATGAAACTAGTCCACTCTTTCAGTATTTATGAACATTTACACTGCATTTGATTTTTTTATAGGATGCTCAAAGTGCCGTAAATGATTTGACTGGTAAGAAACTTATCATTGGCCTTAAGACTTGTATTAGAATAGTGTTGCTAATGTTATTATACATTTGTGTAGTCTAGCCTAGTCGATTAGGTATAGAAAACTAGAGTGCAGTATTTGCTTCCACATTTGCGGAGTCAGCTGAAGTGATTAGTTAGTGACATGGCACTGTGGCAGTCACTACTCTTGCTAATATAATTAGCATCTCTCTCTTGTAACTCATTATTTGGTTTTTCAAATAATGCAATCTCATTCTATTCTCTCTGATTTTTCTCCCTATTTTGCATTAAGATTCTTTAGTATG
Organism: Crotalaria pallida; assembly: GCA_037953625.1. Classification (NCBI taxonomy): domain Eukaryota; kingdom Viridiplantae; phylum Streptophyta; class Magnoliopsida; order Fabales; family Fabaceae; genus Crotalaria; species Crotalaria pallida. The sequence continues at coordinate 188,184,188 of CM075649.1, read as the reverse complement.
AATTGGTGTTGACTTCATACCATTCTCTTTAGTATGAATTTGTGCCAAGATTATTCCAAAGTTCAACCGAACAAACAAAGGATGTCATCTTATTAATAATTCAAGATTTGAAGAGTAAAATTCGTTTTGATTAGTCCAAGAACTTTAAACAATTCGGAAATCTAAGCATGATTACATCTGTCAATTAAAGTGCGTAATAATATACCATTGCTCTTGATTGTACCTATATCCTTTGATTAATTCCCTTTATACTACCTCCTTCTCACTGTTGTTCGATTATGTGTTGGAAATATACTTGGGGCTCGGGTTATACTCCTCTATTATGTAGTAGAGGAGTTTTGGTGGGTGTGCAACTTAGTTACAGGTTGAGGATAGTCTAATTTTATGACTTTGGTTCCATTGTAACTTCACCAGGCAGTATGCCTTATATTCCTGTGTTTTGGAAATCTCTATCGTAGCTTATTAGATTATTGCTTTAGGTTACAACGGTCTTGTTATTTTGTTTGTTGCAACAGTAGTATTTTAGTTGTAGCATGATTTCTTTTTTTCTTGATTTTAATAATTTATACTTATTTTTTTACATTTTCCAGATATTTAGAGGTGAAGAAACAACCAATAGTGGAATCAAAGGACAATCAGGAGCAACAAGAGAAAGCGGTAGAAGGAGCAATATATTATTGTAGCTAGTTTGTTTATGTTATAATATTAGAATTGTTACTTGTCGTGTGACGAATTGGATAATATAGGGGATGCTTTTGATATGTTAACTATTTTCATTAGTAGTCTGCTTTTAATTTGATCAAGGATGTTGTATTAGAGATATTTATTATTAATTAAAAATCCTTTCAATTATATTGTTTTAGTACTTCTTGCTATTGAGTTAGATTTTTATTTTAATATTTTTCTCGAATTTATTTAAATAATATATGCAATAGCAAGTTTAAATATTAGGAAAAAATAATTTTAAAAATAAATAAAAAAATAAATTTACAGCACTTCTTTAAGCAAGTGTTGTAGAATAGATCCACTAAATCAAAATTTACAGCGCTTATTAAAGCAAATGCTGTAGAAAAAAAGCACATTTACGGCACTTCTTTAGTGTAAAGCGCAGTAATATGTGGTTGTTGGCAGCGTACATGCACAAATTTAACGGCGCTTCAGAAGCGCTTTTGTTTGTAGACCCTCTTTCTACTGCGCTTAAATTTAAAGCGCCCAACAAGCGCTGTAAATTAGCTATTTCAAGCGCTGTTAATTTACTTTTATGGTGTAGTGAACACTTAAGTCCCTTCGTCCACTCTGCTAACTGCTTCACTGCGAACTTAAGTGTCCCGTAAAAAATATTTTCGGGGACTTAAGTGCCCCATGAAAAATATTTTAGGGACTAAAAGTAAATTTCCACATTTTGAAGGACTAAAGTGTCCCATCTAAAAAACATGAGAGACCAAAGTGGTACTTCACTCTTAATGATATTGATAATTGAAAAAATAGTTTATGAATGGAACCAAGGAAATTTTATAAAAAATTTACTTCCTCCGTCCCACAAGGATGGTAAAAAAAATAAATTTTTTTTTCAAACTAAAGTTAAAGTAATTAATGCTTAAAAATATAAAACTTTAAGTTATGATAGGTTGATAAATGCAAAATGCATTAAGTTATGTATTTGATAATTTGATTATGTATTAAACAAATTATTAAATATATATGTTCGTAATTTTTTTACTTTTCCAATCTATTACTGTACTTGTGGTTTTTCCTAATTCATGTGCTTATTATCCTTTTAACAAAAACTATAAATGAATTGAGCTAAATCGATTTGACCCAATTCGATTTAGTTTGATAAAAAAAAAAAAAAAAAATAGCAAGCTTTTACTCTTGAGTTCGACTAAGTTCAAGTTCACAGACTATTCAACTATATTGGTTAGCTCAAAAGTATTCAGTTTGTCAACTTGAATAATGAATGTTTTTTTTTTAAAAATTATATTAAAAATAACTACATAAATTACATTGTGCATTTTATAGTTTTATAAGGTATGTCGTGCAAGTCCATAAAGCATTGCACAGTTGGTAAATGACGGATATAAATGAGTTTAAGGTTTCGTGTTAAATCCATAACGAAGGTTGACATGTTTCAATTTATGAGAAAATCGTTCAAGTGGCTTAATAGATACCTTCTCCCCCATCCCAAAATTTGGCAAAATTCGCGGAATTCAATGTAATAGGGTGGATTTCAAGTTCTTTGTATTAAAAAAAATAAAAAATACATCATCCAAATTTTAGCACACAAAAATTATCCATTTTCCTGTATTTTATGCTAAATTTTGCCTTTTTCTTTGTTAAAATTATTGGAAGGCCTGTTTTATTTTTCAATTCAACTTAGAGTATTTGTTTTTTATAAGAATATTTTTATCATGCAATCTAAATTTGGATGTTTTCTATGCAACCCTTTATTAAACTAATAAGAATTTGTCACCTAATACACGTATGTCATTTCAAAATTAATTTTTTGCAATTTAGTCCCTTTTTATAAAACCATCTTGGATCTAAATGGTATTTTGCGGAAGCGCTAATCTTTTCAAAACTATTAAAAATAGAGTTGTAACATTAGTTTCCAAAATTAATGATAAGCAAGTACATTATTTTGTCTGAAAACCCTTTCGAATAATCTAATGACACAATCGATAGCAAGTTTCTCATATGAAGTGAGAGTATCGTGCGTTAGTAAACGATGAGAGGCAAGGAGTGGATCTTCAAGTTTCGATCGGCACTGACGTTAGAGCACTAACTCCTACTATACATACCCAATGATGCGTCTAATCACATACTCTGACTCCTTAGATATGTAATTACAGTAAACCCAATCATATTTTTTTCTTAAAAGCCTGTAACATAATATGATTTATTAATTAATTTTCAAAAAGCTACCATCTGCTTCCATAGCATAGTGGTAGTGCGTTCGCTTCGTAAGCGAAAGGTCGCGAGTTCGATCCTCGCTGGGAGCTTTTTATAATCCCATTTAATTTTCCACGTTAACACCAGATTAAAATTACCGAGTCTAGATTAATTTTGTTAAAGAAAAAGGAAAGTTACGGCACTCCATTATTACATGCACATTACACACATAGATTCTAACTTCCAACAGACAGATACACTTTCCTCCTTAACACACCTACCATCTAATAATACAACTACTCAGCCAGGTCTTTAATAATTCATGTGATTAGTACTAGTAGATCTTCCTTCCTTAGCTTCCTTCTTCTCTTAGCTCGCTCACATAACATACCACTCATTTATTTATACTATTATATTGACCATTTGGTTGATCAGCATTATTGTTTGTGCTGGTTGGAGGTTGGTGGTGAGATGCGGACCCACCATTGTTTGGTGCAGCATCCCTCATGTAAGCAGAAGCAGCAACACCATAATAGCCATTTGGATGATGATGCCCAATATTAATGTGATGGTGATGATGATGATGATGAAATGGTGCAGCTGCAGTAGGCACAAAAGCAGTTGCATATTCCATCACTCCACCACCTCTACTCTTTCCAAGTGGTTCACCACTACCCCTCATAGTGGAGGAGGAGGAGGAGGAGGAGGAGGTTCTGTCACCCTCCAACTCACGGTACCTGTGAAGGTACATAGTGAGAGGTTCGATGTAGTCATCAAAGCCAAGCTTGCTCATTGCCCAAAGCACATCTTCTGCGGTGATGGTCTTGCGTTGTTCCCTCTGGCAACGCTCATTTGCCTCACCCGTTATGAAGCTTATATACTCTGACACACACTCTTGGATTGTTTCTTTTGCATCATCGGATATCTTTGCATGCGGTGGAAGGATCTTACGCATTATCCTTATCACATTTGCAATTGGCATGAAACGGTCTTGCTCCCTCACCGTGCATTCATTGTTATTGTCTTCTGTTACTGTTGTTGATGATGTCTGCAGCAGCTGGTGGTTAATATTGTTATTATTGTTGTTATGCTTGTTCTCGCCTCCTCCTCCTCCTGATGCCACTACTGACAGCTTCAACCCACCTGTATGCGATATACATACATACATACACATACACATGATCAATGCAACATGCAATGGAAATAGAGAGACTCTTATTTGGATTATATTACGGGAATGGTTCCGGTGCATAAAAACATGAGATGAGACGTGCTTCGTTGCATGGGTTAACCATAAGCTGTGCATTTACCCTCACCGTTTTTTGAGCTCCAACTTTTTTTTTTAATTTTTTTTATAAATCTAATATATTAAAAAGAATATGTTTTGGATTTTCTGTGTTTTTTTTATGTGCATGTTTTTGTTATTTGGATTTGAATTTTTTTATTATATATGCTTCCTGACACAGGTAAAAAAATTGTATTGATTAAATCTGTATTATAAATTGATATATTTTAATAAATCTGTATTAAAAATCTGTATTAAAAAATATTATGAGTAAATCTGCATAAAAAAATTAAAAATCAAAATGGCCGGAGCATTATAGAATTTCCCTATCAAATAATACCAGTTTTTAGCTATTTGCTATGAAGCCCCTACGTTTTTTTTTTCCTGAAAAATGGTATGACCAATTTGCCCCTAAAATTGAAATTAGAAAATAGAGTCATTCTCTCACAATCAAATCTTGTTCACCATTGTCAACTAAGAGAAGCTGTGGAGATATATAAGTGTCATTAATTAAATCACTGAATTGCTAGTTAATCTGAGCTTCGGAAAATAGGGTTTTGGGTGAAAGTACAGGAGAGTGAAGTAGTTTAAAAGAAATAAAAAAAAATTAAATTTACAAAAACACAACCAAAAAAAATATTCTGTCACCGGCATGAAAGAGTGGCAAGTAACAACGGTTGATATGATTTTTAGCATAAATGTTGAGTCAGTAAAGCAATTAAATTGTTCAAAATAATTTATAGCAACTTCACATTGTCTGTCGATTGGGCTTCGTCTTCTTTTTTTTTTTTTAAGATCTATATTTGAGGGCAAGTAACCAAGCAATCAAGATGCAAGTAATCAATGCAAGAAGGAAAACACAACTCGCAAGATGCAAGTAATCAATGTAAGAAGGAAAACACAACTCGCATCAATTTGTTTTTCGCATTATAAAACGATGTCGTTTGGTCTTTGAGTATAATTGCAAGGTGCACCGATACATCATCGTCCCAACTGATTAATCAAGTAGCCTAGCAATATCGTACCCCTTCGTGCCAAATCATACAAATGAACGATTTATATAAAGCCATGCATGTTTAATCAAGTGCATGTTTTATGTTTTTATGCTTTAGAGCCACTCCCGTATATTACATACTTACTAAAATTAACAAGAGTAATTAATAATTATAATTATTACTGTATTATTAATGGAGATAATAAAGGAAGACAGTAGTGTGTATTGGCTTTGATATGTAGGGGTACTAGTACAGTAGAGTACCAAAAGAAGACAAAGAGAGAGAGAGAGAGAGTGAAAAAACGCATGCATGATGCAGTAGTGGAGACAGATCCTTGAATTCATCAGATTGTATGAATATGATGTTGGAGAATGCATGGATGACACTTGTAAGTATTGAAGTCAGTGACTGCACATTCATTCATAATGCATGCCTGCCACCTGTAACCTTCTAACTTACTGTATACTGTACAACAACTAACACCCATCATCATCCCATCCCAGCCATATATATATATGCTCTCTCTCTCTCTCTCTCTCTCTCTCTCTCTCTCTCTCTCTCTCCGCTATCTACCAAAATGCCTTCGTGGCATGGCATCATCAACTTCACCATTACTACTACCTATTTTCGGTTACTTTGCTTTGTTGCTTTACTCATCATGCACCATGCATCATCAGATAAAACCACTCAAACAAACAAATAATAAAACTGGTCAAGCTAAGAGACTACTGTTAATTAATTAAGCTTCCCTCCCTCCCTTATAATCATAATATACGTGCTATTAATTACATACATTAATGCAAACAAAAAAGATTGATCGATCATCTAATAAGCAGTACAGTGAATGCTACGAATGAATGTGCAGTGAAAGAACGTAACCGAAAGAAGTCACAGATTAATAAATCTTGCTATATAGTTATTTTAGAAAAGTTGAAGAAGAAGAAAAATAAATAGCTTGCATGCAATGCATGTGGATGTTTAAATAAAATTATTGTTATATATATTTATGTGTGTGGTAGGTTAACTAGCTAGCTACTTGTCATGGGTTCTTGCCCCCTTGTTTATTAAAAAAAAATAAAAAAAAAGCTAGCTACTTGCCTCAAAGTATTTACACTATATATATATATATATATATATATATATAGTTAATTATAATAATAATCCTGCTACTGCATGTGTGAGAAATTGATCAAAACCAAAGATGAACTACCTTTTAGTGATTATCGAGCTAGTTAAAATATTACAGCAAAGAAAAAACTGGGGCAGCTAGCTAGTTTTGGAAAAAAGATTATTATGATTAATGATGGTAATGTGTATGAAGTAAGTGAAAATAATTAATTAATTATTACCGGGAGAGGTAGAAGTAGTGGTGTTGGGGAGCTTGCGGTAGCCATGAAAGCCTCCTCCTCCTCCTCCTCCGCTACTTTCCATTGTTAGTTGCTGATCGATCAAAAATAAATTAAAGAAAGAAAAAAAAAGAAAGAGAGAGGGAGCTTTAGAGAGAGAGAGAGAGAGAGAGTGCAACGGGGTGAGTTCATACAAGTACAATAATTAGTACATGGCAAGTGTGAAGGAGGAGATTGATTTATAATGCTGCACTTGCTCCGATCCAAATGGGCACACCAACGTGTCACGCATGGCGATACAAACGAGGAAGCTTGCCTATTCAATTCCCCGTCACTCAGACATTGAGACATCTGTCCACTCTCATTCAAGGTAATTGTATTTCAGTACTAGCTCTATTACGTATCGTATATATAAGACACATTTTAGAAAAAAAAATTTGATCCTATATACAGGGTATTTTATATTTTTTATGCATTATTAATTATTTTTTATCTTTTTTTTTTTAATTAAATATTTTGATTAACTATGTTTTTTTGTTATTCATTAATGAATGTGAACTTTCTAAGTGAAGTGGAGGGGATAAAATTGTAATGTTACAATGCATTTTCATAAAATTCACAAAACTAACCAATTTTCTTGGTTCGGGAAATACGATTAAATATACCCTATATATAAGACCGAAGGGAGTATTTCATTTGCAATCAAATAAACTGTGGGCAAATTATTTTCATTATATTTATAATTTTTTAATTAATTTTCACACTTTCATGCATGAAATGACATATATAATACAGTACAAGGTTTATGATATTTTCTTCTTCTAGTGGGGACAATCACTTCACTCACACTCATAAGTAGGTTAGATTACTTCCCCTGTTCATCATACAAGGGAAATAAAATAAAATAAAATGTTAGTATAAATCATTTTATATGCATATTTTATTTTAAAGACAATTGCATATAAAAAATTATAAATTGATTTTTTTTTTAATATTTGAGATCATTTATAAAATTGGTTTTCTTTTTTTTTAATGAGTGAAAAAAGAGGAAGTAAACATTTTCATGACCCAATATTAATTGATGAAATTACTAATAATAATGTTATTTTCCTTTTCTTGACCCAATTAAATATGTACCAGCCAACCTGTCCACGCAAGCCGTGACCACGCAGGGGCCTAATCTTGGAGCATGGCTAGCACACTACAAATTCTTGTTACTCTACGCAGCCAGCAGCAGCAATCTATACTGCTGCTTGCTTGATTTGCAAAATCTGCCATTTTGGCGGATTTCACTTTGCTTGCTTTGTGGACCACCCCGTGAACTGTGCTCCCCATTCAATCTTTGATCTATTTATATATTAAAAAAAATATATATTTAAACTCCAAAATTTCATTTCCTTTCTAAAATTTTTGTACTTTCTAAATATTTTAAAAAATAGAGTATATGCCCAAATCGGTTCTTGAATTTTTCATGTGACCACATTTAATCCTTGAAAAAAATAAAGACCCAAATTAGTCTTTGAAAAATTTGTTTACTGGAAATTTTCGTCCTTGAAAAAAATAAAGTCATCAAATAGTCCTTGAAGTTTTCTTCCACGAGCCAATTTGGTTCCCTAAAATAATTCTGTGGGACAATTTAATCCATAGAACTTTGGATTAAATCGGTGAAATTAGAGGTATTGATTTGAGTTTTTCGAACATATTTATCGAAGATGCTTAAACCGACACAATTGGCGACGACCTTACGTGAAGTCAAAATTTTCAAGGACCAATCTGTCTCATAAAAAAAACATTAGGGACTATTTGGTGACTTAATTTCTTTAGGGGTCAAATTGTCTCTCATGCAAAAATTTTAAGGACTATTTTAGAACTTTTTTTTTCAAGGACCAAATTTGACTATGCAAAAAATTTTAGGGACCACTTTGAGCCTTCACTCTAAAAATATATATTTTCTAATTTTTCAATTGGACAAAAATAAAGAATAGAAAATGCGCTCTCCTCACTCTTTTAATCTTAACATTGCTGATTTTTCTTTTTTCTAAATAAGACCTTTTTTTAATCTTTTATTTTCAACTATATTCCATTCTACTTTCCTGTACATTTCTATTTGGAGTCCATAAAAAATATTATACTTGTTCTTTATAATCCGAATTTCACTAAGTATAAAGCTACCAACAAGATCGGCCCTAGGGGTAAGCTTAAAGGGTGACAACCTAGGTTTCGGGATAAAAGGGGTCCCAAAACATAAAAAATTGCTACCTATTTTTTAATTTAATTTTTTTTAAGAGTCAATAATAATTTAATACAAAAATAAAATGCATCTTATCATCTTATAATTTAATTTGTATGTGTTCTTATATTTGTTTAAATTTTGATATAATAATTTTGCATAAATTTTTTTATATATTTAGGATCCCACGTTTATTTCATTCTTACAATTTCTATGACTCTTTAATTTTTAATCGAATTTAAGTGTAAAAATTTTACATGCTTAATTTTCTTTTTATACATCAGGGCCCTTTTTTTTTTCTACGACCCATAAATTGTCAACACAACATCACTTGCTTATTTTTTATTATTTATTATTTTCTGTTTTTCCTTTTTCTCTTGTTTCATAGTATTTCAACAAATGAAATGTTCTAACAACACGAATGAAAAATTAATGTTAAGATTAACAATAGTGATAAAAAAGATCGTCCTCTTTTCTTTAACTACTTATTATAGATGGTTAGGGTCTTTCAATTACATGTCCCATAAGTTTATGAATTTGAGATATAATGGCGAAATCACTAGAAAATTCTTGGGCTCTAGCCTCTATATTCTCTTTAAATCGTTCAATTTCGGTTTGCTTCCAAGCTTCTTCTCTGACAAGTCTTTCCTTTTTCATTAAGTCCATCAATTGTTTGTGCATTTTCTCTTGCTTTTCCATCATCACCTTCATTGTCAAGTTTTGGGCAAAATCCCTCACATTTTCTTTCATTTTCTTTCTCTTACTCTGTTGAGTTTCTTTGGCACTTTGTAACGAATTCCTAGTATTATTAGCAACATCCAAATTCAAAGATCAGATGACCTAAAAATGAATAATAATATATATAGTATATAAAACAACAATTCAAATTATTTTATAAAAAAATGATATGGGCTTTGGCATAAGGAAATGTCTTGAGAAAAAATTTACACACCCCACACGCCAATTCTCACACCTTACTTATTTTCTATTTTCCAAAATACCCCATCTTCATCTTCCCCACCCACCACCAACTCCCCACACACCACCTCCACCACGCCACCCCACCACCTCCACCACACCCACACCACCGATCCACCGCCACAACAACCCCCTAACCGTCACACCAACCCCACCACCTCCACCACACCATCGATCCACTGCACCACCCCCACTCCACTTCACCATTTCCCTTCCCTTCCTTCTTCTTCCTCTTTTCTCTTTTTTTTTTAAATTTCAACCTCGGGTCGTAAGGCCCCTCATTACCGGGGTCGTGAGGAACCTCACTACCCACCCCATTGTATAGGTCGTGAAAGGGGTCACGACCTATATAATGGGGTGCCTCACGACAGACTACCTATTTAATGGGGTGGTTGTGAGAAGCCTTGCGACCCCCGAGGTCGAAATTAAAAAAAAAAATTGACGAAGAGTGGTAACCACCGTAGCTGGGGCCGTGAGTATCGGTGTCAGGACGATGTCGATTGCTGGAGTGGATGTCTAGGTGGTGTGGGGAAAAGGGAAAGGGTGGGGTGTGGTGTGGTGTGGTGGTGCTAATGGGGGTGGGGGTGGTGTGGTGGGGGAAGGGTAGGGTGGGGTGTCGTGGGCTGGGGTAGGGGTGGGGGTGTGGTGCGTGTGGGAGTAGGGTGTTGTGGGGGTGTGTGGTGTGTGTGTGTAGGAAGGGGGTGGGTGGGGCATTTTGGAAAAATAATAAAAAAAGTGGAGTGTAGGAATGTTGAAGTGGGGTGGAAAAATTTATTTCTCAATGTCTTAATACTAACTGGGTAGTCCAAATCTTTGGGTATAATGGGTCTATCACCAAAAGAGGAGATGGTGGAGGAGTTGGGCATGATGGGACGAAGCTTGTGGGAGCTACCATCACCGTTACGAAGTGGTTTGGAAAGCTGCAAGTGGTTGTAAATGTGAGCGGAGTTAGGGAATGGAAGTGGTCCACACCACTCAGGGAAGAAAAATGTTGTTGCTAATGCTAAAATAGTGTCAGTCACTGCCACGCCAAATTACCATATTGTCCTTTGGCTAGCTCTCCATTCTTGAGCCAAGTGTTCGTGTTGGCTCAACCCACCCACACCTAATCCTACTCAGCATCCATCATGATAATCATCGTATCATCTTTCTATAAGTATGGTAAGTTGTTTCAACACTTCAAATTAATTATGCAATACTCTCTCTCCATAAACCCAACTCTACCTTCCTTAATGAAAAACTATTAATAGTTGACAATACTCCCTTTGGCATATTTTAACCGACTTGCGTTAGTTCTTTGAATTATATGTGAATATTTTGTATGGTTTTTATTATAAAAAATAATAATTGAAATTGTTGTGGGGTGTTATCCCACATGTACCGACAAGCCGGTTTGTTGATGTACGAAGATGATAACGGGTTTTCGGTTAAAGAACTCCGTCATCGAGTCAGGATATTTTGGGGTGGTATGTGTGCCGTGTGTAAACAACGGAATGAGAGTGTTTGGTCATACCTTGGCTAATACCTTATTTATAGGGAGGAGTATAAAGCAATGTAATGATGAGCCATGATGAACATTAAGGCCGAAGAGTAACGGCTCCATGAATGCCATCATTAGCAGCATAATGACGAACCGTTATGTCGGTTACGTATTGATTGACTATTGATGCCGAATTGACGGTATGCCAAATTGATGGTTATTGGTCCATGATACCGATTATTATTTGTCTGTGATACCGGTCCATAACAGTAGCCCCCCAGCTCGGTGCTGTGACGTAAGGAGGAGCGTCAAGGTATGAATAGGAAAGACTGATATGAGCGCTGAATTTTTTGTGATTATGAAACGAATCCTTATTTCCGAATAAATTCTCCAAACCTTTCAATTGATTTCAAAGGAGGGAAAACAATACAATATTCTCAATGTCCGAAACCAGAGTTGGAAAGGGGAACTCGGTGCAAGGTTTCTCGAGTCGTCTAGTAAGTTCGAAGGAAGAAATCTAGCATGAAGATTCCTTGCTTGCCGGATACAAGACCTAAGGGGGAAGCCCAATTGAGGGTTCCTCACTCTTGGCAAGAGTCCGGGAAGCGGAATTCAACATGAAGTTCTTCTCATTTTGAACCCTAAAGCGAATAGGGAAACTCGACACAAGGTTCCTCACTGTCAACAAATGAGTCCGGATAAGGGAATATAGCAACGTGTTCCTCATCTTTGGAAGCATATTGAATATTGAAGAAAATATCAGAGTAAGGAAACCTCATGGGCTAGAATAATTGTGATGGGGATTATTTTTTATTCTCCTCTTGAAAAGTTTATTGTCCATTGACGAGAATCTCGGAGTCACTTTTAGACTAGTCCTTAGAAAATTGAGGCATCATGTTTGTACCTTTCAATTGTGTACAAAAATAGACATTAGAAATTGTCCTTAAATTATCAATTTGGAACAGAGATAACCACAATAATAATAGTTATTGACATTTGTACAAATATATATCATACATAATAAAAGATACAATTTTAATTGTCATAGACAATCTTTAATGCCATTCAAATGATAGCAAATGATAACTTATGATGATAAAAATGGTTATAAGAGCAATAATGGTCTTTCCTACTCATATCTCGACGCTCCTTCTTACGTCACAGCACCGAGCTGGGGGCTACTGTTATGGACCGGTACCACAGACAAATAATAACCGATATCACGGACCAACAAACATCAATTCGGCATACGACAATTCGGCATCAATAGTCAATTAATATGTAACCGGCATAACGGTTCGTCATTATGCTGCTAATTATGGCATTCATGGAGCCGTTACTCTTCGGCCTTAATGTTCATCATGGCTCATCATTACATTGCTTTATACTCCTCCCTATAAATAAGGTATTAGCCAAGGTATTACCGAACACTCTCATTTCGTTATTTACACACGGCACACACATCACCCCAAAATATCCCGACTCGGTGACGGTGTTCTTTAACCGAGAACCCGTTATCATCGTCGTATATCAACAAACCGGCTTACTGGTACATGTGGGATAACACCCCACAACAGAAATCATAATTACTTTAGAAAAGTTGTATTTGGAATAAAACAAAAAATTAAATAAAATCACTATTTTTTTAGGAATATTTTATAAATACTTGTATTGAAAATATGAAGTTGGTTAATTTTTTGGTATATTTAAGACGAAGATAAGTATGTTTTGTTTTTCTTATATTAGAGACTAGAGGGAATATATTGTAACATTACAATTTTACTCTCTCAACTTTTTATAATAATAACCTTATAATTATTATTAAAAATATAAAGTGTTGAATAAATAAGAATGTTTGTAAAAAGTCTTTAAAATAAGCTTACATGTAAGATTAAAGACAGTAATAAGCAAAGAATTAGTCTATGACATATGTCAATTTTTTTCAACTTATTTACTCTTTTTCAATTTTTAATATAAAACATATATTAATCGTTATGAATTATAATATAATATTGTAATATTGTAATATTATAATTTTTGTTTGTTTAAATTTTTTTAAAAAATTTCCACTTATTAATAAATAAAAAAATATAAATAATAAAAACATTTAATAAAGGAAAAATTGAAAAACAATAAATAATGTATGAAAAATATAGAATAATTGTAATTAGTATTAAAAAAAATCTTTTGAAAAATGACCTATAACAAGGAAATGATGGATAATTGGTTAATAGTATTTTAGAGTTATGTATAATTTTGGTGTATTAAAGCCGGGAGAGAATAACCAACGTGTGGTTGGTCAAGTGGTAGTTCACTTGGTTTCTTTATCAACTGGTTTTGAGTTATGGGGCAAACCGCGGGAGATTTTTATCGCTTAATGCGAAGTCAGTTGGGTCGAACTGAATGAGTTGGACTCCGTATAAAACAGATTCGGTACCGGTTGGTTGGTGTACACCCAAGGAAAAAAAAACCGGGAGAGAATAACGTACCATGTTTTGTTATGTGAAAGCTATCTGTCTGTGTGATATTCTCCTGAGGACTCAAGATCCCAACAATTGAGCTGCTGCTTCTTCTTCTACAATACAATAGAGGTAAGCTATTGTTTCCTATTGCCTTTGGCTTTGGCTTTGGCGTATCATTCATTCATAGTTTAATAAAATATTCTGATTCTGATTATGATATGATTATCATTCATCCCCCAATTTCAAATTCCTCTTCTTTTTCGTTTTTGTTTCTTTTGATCTCTTTAATTTTACTCTGCACTTTACACAAAAAGCTTTCACTTTTGCTTTCACAATTTCTTCTGCATGCTTTACCGTTAAACAAGCTTCTTTCTTCTACCATTTCAATTCAACACAAGTACACAACACTACTGTTCCATCCTATTTCTGGGGTTTGCGTCTCATATATCACTACTTCAACAACCAACTACTATTTTATTATATTATATTAATCTATCAATCAATTTACTAATTCTCTCTTTCCACCTATATTATTATACTATCCCCTACTATATATTATGTTCATCTTTGAATTACTCCCTCCGGTCCATATTATAAGCACCCTTTTGTGAGAGAGAAAGGGTGCTTATAATATGGACTGGAGGCCGGAGGGAGTATTATTAATAATATCTAAAAAAAAAAATCTGCTGAACAGTAGCTTTTAAGTGAAGGCTTTGATTCATTCATTCATGATTCATCCCTATATAATAGTAAAGTTCTTTCCTTTATCTTTTATAATCAATCAGGAGAGTGTTATTTTATTTTTTATTTTTTTGAGGACTGTTGTATCATAGTAACATAACATAATTCTCTGGTTTACCCCACATATGACATAACTTGTACCAGTTTCGCTTTAAAGAATGTATTGGAAGATTGAGTTATGAACCCAAGACGAATTACATACGCATAGGCATTCCATGTATTATGTGACTCTCTGCTAGATAGTTCTATTAAGTACTATAGATAAACTAGTCTTTTGTAGAGTTAGAGTCTGATGTTACTTTTCCTCACTCTTACTTGGCAGAGTGACAACCTGGCCTGTTCCTATTCGAGCCATGTCATCAACCTCCACAACAGATTCATCCCTAAATGCACAACAAATGACTGAACAAGATCAGGTTCAACAGATTCAACTGCTAACATCAACCAATGATGATCATGGTGGTGTTATTGTTGACATTGGGGATGACCTTATGGATTCTACCGCCTTTCTTTCTATCCTCAGAGCTTCAATTTCTCACTGGAAACAACTGGTAATCTTTCCTATTACTATACTTGGTTATATCAATATTAATATCGTTCTGTTTGATGATTACATACAGTGCAACTATAGAGCCAGTGAAAGGCCTTTTCCATTTACAGTTATGCATGATTAGATATGTGTTGTATGTGCTCCATGTCATGTTCATCTTATTTTGTAGTTGAATACATGCTTGTGGAACTTTGGATTTGGCTCGTGGTTGTTTATCCATGTAAACTTTATGTACATAGTTAAGTATTGTTTGTGCTTCATGTTATGGCATTCAAAGGGAAACAAATTCAGCACATAAACAGGATTCTAGGTGATATTCATGTGCTGTTATTGGCTATATCATTTTCCTTTTTCAGTTACTTCTGCATAAATATGTGAATATAGATCTAGTTTTATATGATTCGAGCTTTTTCTTTGGCATTAACAGACATTCATTATACAGAACATTGTTTGTGTGTCATCATCTGCTTCTGGTAATATTCAGATCTGCCAATAATGCTGACCCTCAAGCCAGCAATTGTCATCTAAATGAACAATTTCCATTTCAAACTGGCATCAACTCTTTTGATTTAACTCATCCATAGGCCATAGCAAAAGAAAGGCCTATCTGTAAGCCTCTCAGTTTCCTAACAATTTAATTTCCTAAAACCAATCCTGTTTGAGTTGGATTAGGACTATTCAGAAAGACAAGTATATGTTTAAAGCTAACATTCTTGTCATATATGCAATAATTCTTACTTCACAATTGGGATTGTTCAAAATATGAAAGACGTAGTTGGTTTTTTCTTCTGGCATGTTTTTATCCTCTCTGCTTGTGCTGAGAATTTGGAATCTGTATCAATCTTTATTTTTTTGATATAATTGTCTTGCAGGGCAAGAGGGGCGTTTGGATAAAATTGCCTATTCATCTAGTCAGTCTTGTTGAAACTCTAGTCAAGGTGACTTTATTGTTTACTCTATTGATAAATGATAATGATCACTGTTGAGAAGTTTGGTTAATGCTGATGAAAATTTGAGTTCAACCTATCTCATTATGTACCTACATTATGTATTAACCGTTATTGCCGTTGCACTTCTATGCAGGAAGGTTTTTGGTATCACCATGCAGAACCAAAATATTTGATGCTTGTACATTGGATTCCTGAAAGTGGAAGTACTATTCCAGCAAATGCCTCACATCGAGTGGGTGTTGGCGCACTTGTTGTAAATGAAAAACGAGAGGTATTTCCCCATTATTAATCACATTTTAGCATGGGAGGAGAAGACCGATAGAATCCCTAGTTAGAAAAGTTGATCGGATGGAGGATGCCATAATTAGAGGTAGATGAAGTCCCAGTGAAATTTTAGGTGAAACCATTAGAAAGGATTTAGACGTAAATGGCCTATAGAAAGATTTGGTGTTTTTAATGGGCATTGTTTGATGTCAAAGTGGTTGACAGACGTAATGGGAACAAGTTTTGATTGTTGTTGTTGTAGTCCAGCTACATGACCAGGCTTCCAGGTCACTCCCCTATAGTTAGACCAAGATTGTTATTACCATTCCTGTATCATGATAAAATGGTAAAGTCTTAAAACAGGGATAAAAAAGAAGTTACATATTTGGCACTCATTCCAGAGAGGAAAACTAAAAATATTTCTATCATTTTGAAATGTGAAAAGGAAACTTTATTCATAGAAATAACATTGATGAATGGACTCTTTGTTGTATATTCAAATTCCTATCTTCAACACACCGTCATGGGTTTAAATCAAACAAAATCCCCTATCTTCATGCTTGTGTGTGACTGTCGATCCACCTACATTCCTGTATGATTCATTATTAGTTTTTTCACAGGAAACCGAGCAAGAAGTTTCTCACTGCCAACAATTCTTGAGAATTCATATCTATTGGCATTTGGTTTTAATGTCTCATTTCCTAGTTAATAAATGATTGTAGATCCTAGTGGTTCAAGAAAGGAGTGGATATTTTCAGGGAACTGGATTCTGGAAATTCCCTACTGGAGTTGTTGATCAGGTAAATGCTTTGCATATCTTTCTTATTAGTATTAGTTAAGAAGTTATTCGGTGTGTATATATTCTACTCATTCAAATTGCACAGGGAGAAGACATATGTGTAGCAGCAGTAAGAGAGGTCAAAGAAGAAACAGGGGTAAGTAATCTCTTAGATGAACAAATTGAATGCTTATTTGATAAGCCGAAAATGAAGTTTACCATATCAATTCTAAGCCTAATAATTCCAAGTTCTGTCAATTTTCAGGTTGACTCGGAATTTGTGGAAATATTAGCATTCAGGTAGCGTTTTTTGCATAAAAATCTTTCATTTTGTGTATTTGAATTTTGAAATGAGATCCCAATGGTAGAATAGGGTGTAGGGATTAATAAAAGGAGGATGGGCCATCAACATACATGACCAAAGGGAATTCTTTAGTCATAACTCTTAATCGATTATATGCCAAATGCAGGCTCCACTTTGGTCTTGATCATGTGGAAGTCTTGAACTTGTAATGTTGCTATGTAATGGTTTATGGGAGAGAACATGTACTTTGAACATGAATATATTGCACATTTTATTGTTAATTACTCAATAAATTTAGGAGCTTCTATATTTTTCTGTGTTTACAAACTGAGGATTTCATTTTTCTTTCATCTGAATATCTGTTCGACAGCCAAAGTCACAAGACATTCTTTGAGAAGTCAGACCTATACTTTGTGTGCTTGATGCGCCCCCTTTCTCTTGACATCCAAATACAGGAGACAGAGATAGAAGCTGCACAGGTATGTGCAATTATAATCCAAGCTAAGCAGTAATTGAAGTATATCCCCTGTTTGCCATTTGAGATTAAATGTTTATGGATCATAAATACCATCATTTCTTTTATCCATTTCTAGATTAAGCTATCATTAAATATGTTTCTTGCTTAGGCCAGCCAAGCTTTCTTTTTCTAAAAATTGTTTTGCTTTATTTAATCCATACAAGTTTGGTTTTAAAATGTACTTTTTGAAAAAGATCATGAGAAATTGTATTATTTTAGCCAAATGCACATATAACAGTGATCGATATTATTCTCTACCGCAGTGGATGTCATTCGATGAATATGCAGCTCAGCCATTAATCGAAAAGCATGAGCGTTTGAAGTTCATAAATGAGATATACTTGGCAAAGATTGATGGACTATATGCTGGTTTTACTCCCGTGGCTGCAGGATCGAACTTCTCCAAGGAAAAGAACTATCTGTACCTGAATGCTGGGGGCCTGAAGAGGTGTAATTCTTTGTAAGCATCGGAGTTAATGGTATACACAAATAGAAAATAATTCAGTCTCGGTAACTTAGTACTATTTGATTCATTATGTGTACAATAACTCTTCTTTAGGAAAATTAACGTTATTTAGATTTAGAATTTTTGAGTAAGAAAATATTGAACCACAAACAGGTTTCTCAAGCCTGAATTTAGAAAGCCTGTACATCCGAAAGCAGACGCATTCAATGATAGTTATGAGTATCAAGTTTCAGTTAACCATGTTTTAAATGAAAGAGTGAAGAGAGCTTATTAAGTACTATTTAATGAAGCAAACCTTGGTACCAGAAGATGTGAATATGTAGGTTTGACCTGGTGTAATTTTGCAGACTTGTGCTTATTTGCGGACGTGTGCTTTCTCATTGGTGTTAACTGTAGTCATGTTATTATTTTTTTTTTAAGGCAAAGTAATGTGAAAACTATAACCAAGATGGGTACTTTTGATATACCAAATATAGGTTACTTTGAAAACATATTACTTCCAAACTATTTTTTTCTTGCTAGCATCTAATGCAGCTGGTGGTGCCATGGCTTTAAAAAAAAAAAAAAAAATCAAGACTGAGATGTGGTAGCTTCTGAGTGGACGAATTTGAAATCAAAGAGGAACTAACAGGCTGAAGCCATCTAGATTCGTCCCTAATACTCACTAGACAACAAAGTCTTGGCCCTCTGCAGATGAAGAAAAAAGCCACAAGTCCACAGCCCGTGTAAACTTTTGCTTCATTATCTACACGTACACGTACTAGTCACTAGCCTAAATGACCAAAGACAACACACTGGCGATATGAATGAGTATGAGATGGTTCATGTTTGAAGTTTTTCATATACAGACATACTATAGTTGAATTCTTCTGATAATAACGTTGCTGTCTCGTTCTATCTCTCTCCTGTGTACATTTCAACACCTGCACTTGGGGATGGCAACGGGGCGGGGAATGCTCGGGGGGTCTTTCCCATTCCCCATCTTCGGGTCTCATTTGCCCTCATCCCCATTCCCAAACCCCATGTCGAGGGTAGATTAATCCCCATCCCCATTCCCCACCACCCCACGGGGTCCCCATAGGGAAGCTAAACATATAATTTCAATTTGACCTATTATAAAATTAGCAATGTCGAATAACATTTTTAAACTTGTATACTACATAAAAATAATCATTAAAATTCAAGAGATTCAATCCAAAAACATATGATAAACTGATATTAATGCAAAATTATAAATTGAAATGTTCCAAAAAAAAAAATAAAAAAAGAAAATTACCCAATCTAACAGCATCAACAACATACTTGATTAGTGACAAGTGGTGGAGCCCGTGAGATGGTTAGAGAAAGGCGGAGCATAGAGTGGTTCCACATACACCTTTCTGGCCATGTCTGCTACTAAATTTATCACCAAGCTAAAGCAACAAACAAAGACCAAGAAGAGGTGAGAGAGAGTGGCGGATCACGGCGGGCAGCGCCACGGAAGGAAGAAGAAGAATTGTGCAGCGGAAGGAAGAAGAACAAGAAGGGCAGCGCTGCAGCAAAGGAAGAAGAAGAAGAAGCGTCGCTCAACGGAAGGAAGAAGAAGAGCAACACCGAGCAACGAAGGAAGATGAAGAATAAGCGCAGCGCCGCATCAGAAGAAGAAGAAGAAGCTGCCGCAGAATGATTAGAGAAGGTGCTGCGCTACTGAGTAGGGTTGGGATAGGTTTTCAAATTTTTTTTATAATTAATATATGTGAAATTACGAAAAAATTAATTATTTAAGGGCATATAGGTAAAATAGACGAGGACGGGGAACCGACCCATTCCCTACCCCGAAACCTATTCGGGGGAAAAATCCCCCCATTCCCGCCCCCTTAAGATACTGTAACATGTTTTCCTTGGTCAGAAACGTGCCGCCGTTGTGTTGATGTAGCGGAAAGCAAATCATCATCAAGCATACGGCATATTCCGTATTGCATAATTAATGAAGACTTGTTTAAATTCAGAAGCTAAAAACTTAATTAAACTATATAAATGATTAAAGGCTATGGTACTTTCGATTATTTAGATTTTGATTAGCTCATTTATCTTTTAAAAATAAAAAGCATTAATTTATTTTTTATTTTTATGTTTTTAATGATTGCGAATTCACCATAAAGTTAAGATAGTGTTAAATTTTTAAAGAAATATACTAATTTTCGCTTATAATAAAAAATAGTAATATATAAGTTTATAAAATCAAGTTATAAATCAACTTGTCATATAACGAAATTGAATTCGTCACAAAATATTATTTTGCTTGTTAATTAATTGATATATGTCATTTTTTAGATATTAACTGATTTATAAGTTAATTTTTTAAACTCATAAATTATAACTCAGTGTACTATGTTTAATTCTTAATGTAATGCTCTTATTGAAAAAAATTCGCATAAATTGTAATAACGATATTAGAGTTGATAATATTTGATACATTTTTTAAAAGTTATTCTTATAATGATCATTAAAATTTTGAAAAATGAGGATTCATTAAAATTCGATATTAATTCTTATGATTCTTGTGAAAAAGAAACAATCTCTCATATCTTTGGTATAAAATTATTTTATAAAATTCACATTCATTAAGAAAATTTGTTAATATTATTATTTTTTAATTTATTTAATATTGCTTGTGCTATTAGAAATAATATTATTTGATATACTTTTTTTCAAAAATTACACTTATATTATTATCGAAATTATAAAAAATGTTAAGTAAATAAATAAATTTATAATAAAATAATAATAATAATTAAGTATCATTGAAAATAAGAATAAAGTCTTGTAAATAAGAGCAAAATATTTTTTTAAAAAGAATATCATATAAAAGATAAGAAAAAGTAATTAATATTATTGAAAATTTATACTCGTGAAAAAATATTGCCCCTGTTCTTAAAATAAGCATTAGATAATGAGAATGTTTTGTCACTTTTTATAAGCACTTGGTTCAATTTCTAATGATATTAATTGCTTATTTTCCAAAAATACTTATATTTACTCAAAACTTTTTTAGCATCTCAATAATAATTATATGTGTAATTTTGAAAAAATGTACTAATTATTATTAATTTCAATATCGTGAACCATATTAATTAATTTCTTTAATCTGCTTGAAAAACCATTCTAAATACTAATATTTAAATACAAGAGAGTATAAACGATAAGAAAAAATAATTAACGTTTTTAGAATTTTTTAATTAATTTTTTTAAAAAAATATGAAAGGAAAATTCAATATTAATTCTTATGTTTATTTATTATCGTCATGATAGCATAAGTAATAATGATGTACTCCCTCTGATCTATAATATAAAAAATTAGACATATTTATATGGATTTCAAATATAAAAAAAAAATGAACTAACTTTATATTTTTAATACAATAATTATTATTTCTAAAATTAAATATTTTGAACTAATAAATACTCCTATGATTTTGGATACTTGAATAGCATTTTTGTTGATTCTTCATCGTCATCGATGGAGGAATTTGTGAAGGAGTTCGGTGAACATTACGGTTACCCCAACGGCCCCAAATCCATTGATGAAATTCGAGCTACCGAGTTCAACAGATTACAAGGTAAGGTACTCCATTTTTTTGTTTTCATTTTCGTTTTAGATTCTTAATTTGAAATTACTTTACTTGCTGCAGGTCTTGTGTACTTGGATCATGCCGGTGCTACGTTATACTCCGAGCTGCAGATGCAATCAGTTTTTGGTGATCTCGCTACTAATGTATATGGAAATCCTCGTATCCTCACTCGTCTCATTCATTTTCATTTTTATTGATTCTTCTTAATCTTAGATTAGATTTGTCATTTGTATGTGCTTCCTTCCTAGATCATTCCTTAATCTTAATTAATACTAGATAGCCAAAGTGAATCCAGTTCTGCTACTCTTGACATTCTCATCGATGCTCGCCAGCAGGTATATGCCATGTCTTGCTTTGATTGAATCTTGAATCTTGAATTAGGTGGGCTATGTTATGTTGGCCCATTCATTTTGATATTTGTCTGCCATCCTCTTTTCTATTTTCTATTTTTTTATTTTATTTTTTCAAAATTTTACATTTTGTACAGATTCTTGAACTTTAAGTGACGCAGGTCCTTGACTACTGCAATGCATCGGCAAAAGACTATAAATGTATATTTACCTCTGGAGCAACAGCAGCATTGAAGCTGGTTGGAGAAGCTTTTCCATGGAGTTGTAACAACAATTTTATGTATACAATGGAGAATCATAATAGTGTTCTTGGAATCAGAGAGTATCCTTCCTCATAAAAAATGATGAAATATTCAATTTTATGAGACCTGCCTTCGGCTCATGCGAGGAGAGTGCAGGGTAATCATGCTATGCAACATGGGAATAGAAAACACAATACAAATAAATTTAGTAAAGTGAGAGAAGACTTGGCATCGTCTGTACAGATGCCGTTCAACATTTCAACGAACTTATGTGACATCTAATTCAATTTTATATTTTACATCACTTTCAGCTCAGCAGATTGAGGAATCAACTATTTTTTTGAAATTTTTCTGTAGTGATTTTGCTTTTCACTTTCATGTGTTTGGATTCAGAGAATGCTTTATCATCTCTGACTCTGTAATTATACACAATCTTCTCTTTTTAATAAATTTCTTCAGTAAAATGTTCCTGCCACTTTTTGATAAATCTAAACATGTTATTATTTTTTCCTTTATGATTATTCTACTTTATTAGATTAGATGATTGATAATGCCAGCCTGTGATCCTCCTTAACTATAATTAGATATGCTCTTGACAAAGGAGCTACAGCCATTGCAGTAGATATTGAAGAAGATGTACACCCGTTAATATCTGAAGAAACAATTTATTTGAAGATATCACCACATGAAGTACAGAGGAGAAAAGTAGCTGAATTGTCGAAGGGTCAGCCAACAGGTAACTCTCCAGGTCAAAGATTCGTTTTTGGGATTTAAGACGACTTATCTTATACTTGTTTGTCCAATGCAGGTGATGTGTATAATTTATTTGCCTTTCCATCGGAATGCAATTTCTCTGGGCTGAGATTTGACCTTGATATGGTGAAGATTATCAAGGAAAACTCTAGAAGGATTTCAGGAATTTCTTCAGTTTGCAAGTAATATACAACATTATTTCCTCCTTGTATATTGCTTTAATTTTTTTTGTCTAAATGACATAAAAAATGACTTGTGCATATTTAACTATTTGCCACTACCGTGTCAAATTGTCAATCATATAGCTGAGTTAAGACAATGGGGCTGTTTCTTAAATTGATTTTGTCATGTAACTAATCTTTTTTATTGCCATTTAACTTATTACTTTCTTGTGTGTACTCACTGAGATTTTGAACAGAATGCATGATAGATGGAGATGAAATAAACTCTAGTATTTCAAATGTAACTTATGTGTGCATTTGTAATTGTGCACGCATTTGTATATGCTAGATTTCTAAACATTCGAGGTCCATCAATCATGGCTTTTGGGCATATGTACACTTGAATATGACACATTCCTAAATACTTTTGTGTTCTAGTAATCATGTTCTCGTTAATCCTGTTATTTAGGATATTAGAATGCATCAATGAGTAGAATTCAATGCACATGCATATTAATTTTAGATCTTTCTACATTTCTAGTCCTTGTTTTCACACATTCTTTGAAATATCAATGATTGCATATTTTCTTATTTTTTGGTTTTCATAAGAAATGGACAATGGATGGTCTTGATTGATGCCGCAAAGGGATGTGCTACTGCGCCACCAGATTTATCTAAGTATCCTGCAGATTTTGTCACTATATCATTTTACAAGGTATACATCGATTTGTATTTATTTTGTTTTGGTCCAGGGCTACTATGAATATTGATGTTTTGTCTTGTGCATTTCTGTTTAGCTGTTTGGCTATCCAACTGGGCTTGGAGCACTCATAGTTCGAAATGGTAAGATACTGGTTTATGAAAATGGATATATTTTAACTTTATGTTTTCCTCATGGTTTAATAATTTCTCCACCTTTACTAGTACTATATTTCATTCTCCTACCTAATTCCTCAATCTCAATGACACTAAGGTACAAGAAAGTTGTCTATGTTGATATTATATGTCACATGACAAGTCCTCAAGAGTCATCTTAGTTGGTAGAGCTACAAGACATTAAGCGTGAGCGCTTGGGTTCAATCCTCGGCAATTGCGCTTCACTCTCCCCTTTAAAAACGGAAAAAAAAAATGCTTATAAGAAAAATTTGAATTAATGCAAAATTTGAATTTGATATTTATTTGACTATGTAAAAGTTTGTCTCTTATTGATTATCCTCTTTATTCTTTTACATCACAGATGCTGCCAAGTTACTGAAGAAGACTTATTTTAGCGGAGGTTTGGGGCTGAGTGGTTACTTGCCTATTTCATTGTTACATGTTAATACTCAATTATTTGATTGGCCGGTCCCCATCACAGGAACAGTTGCCGCATCAATTGCTGATATTGACTTCATTAAAAGAAGGGAACGTATTGAGGAGCTATTTGAGGATGGCACTGTTTCATTCTTGAGCATAGTATCTATCCGTCATGGCTTCAAAATCCTGAATTCTCTAACTGTGTCGGCCATATCACGGTATGTAGAATTGGACAAATATATAACATATCCATTTCCCTATATGGATTTTACAATCATAATATCATCTACCATTTGAAGTTTCTGTTGGTTGTCCATTTTATTGCTGTTGATTACTTGACTGGTTTAACTTATTGCTTATGCTTTGCAACAGCTACTTGAAAATGATATTTATAAACTATGAACAAAAAAAATATGTCAATGGCATTTTATTGTATTTTCATGAGGAAGTTTATGTGTACTCTCTTAGGTGACTTAAAGATAAAATGCATAGCTAGTTTGTTACAAGTTGTGTTTTTTTCTCGGTTATGAAATATGTTTCCTTGCAGACATACAACATCTCTTACCTTGTACACAAGGAAAATGCTTTTGGCCTTGAGACATGGCAATGGATCTAGCGTGTGTGTCCTCTATAGACATCATAAATCAATGGTTAGCTACTGCACAGTTCACACTTTGATTGTTGTACAACTGATAGTTTCATTTGCACAAGTTATCTGCGCTAAATTTCTGAGACTCATGGACTTTGTTGGTTGCTCAGTTGGTTGGTAATTTTTTTTTTTTTTTTTTTTGCTTGATTTTTTTAACTTATTTTTTTCATGAAAACTGTTTTCAATAATGACAACATAAAGATGGAGTAATGTTCAGTCCTCATGAACCTCTCTAGAATTCCATGGCTCCCTTTAAGGCTCGGCCTTTTACTTGGACTGCTTACTCAATAGAATTACCAATAACATGTTGCGAATCCATAAGTCATACAAGGCAATATTGTCAAAGATATATATCCAATCATGTGCCTTCACTTAACAGCTTAAGCTATTGGCAGAGTTGGTCCTTGACTTGGTGTCAAAGTCTCTTTGACGAAGTGGTTAAGAGTTTGGTCCTTGCCACTCTAATTAAGTAAAATGTTGAATTTTATTGCAAAGTAGGCGGGCTTGTGCATTTTCCATGATTCAAGCCCAGAGGGCTCTTGCATGAGGGGGATCGTTGGAGATATAAAACCAATCACGTGCCTTCACCTAATACCTTAAAATTTTGGGAGAGTTGGTCTTTGACACCCTTGGTATGTGTTATGTGTGGTGCAAGTTCAGAGTCAGTTCCTCATCTGTTCTTACTTTGTTTTATTGTTGATTCTTCATGGAATTCTTTGTTTGGCATTTTTGGAGAATGTTAGGCATGCCCTAGGTCCTTGGGCTTATTTTTGTGCAATAGGATATCACTCTTGCATCTTTAAGTAGATTTGCTTCAATGAGCAGCAACTTCAGGCTAAGATCAGGCTATTGACTTCTAATTAGTGTAAGTACATGGCCTTTTCAAAGGGATTTCCCCCACATACATGTTGACAAATTTGGTAGCTTTGCTTCATCGATCTTTTCGTTGTTTTTTGATGTTTTTCTCTTCATCATCGTAAGGGGGATCTCTTTATCCTCATAGCTCCTCTTCTTTATAAAAGGAAAATCTTACAAAAAATTTCATCCTTTTAACTTCGATTCTAAAGCTTTCTTACACTATCATCTATTCATTGCCAGAAGAGATTATAAAGCCATTTTTTGAGTTGAAACTATGGGGTATGGTAGGGAAGGAGTAAAGAGAGAAATAAGATAGAGATATGGCATTGGTTTGATATGATCTGTGTTATTCTGAAAAAGCATACTAATTCAGCGGTCCTGTTTATTCTAATAATTAGGTCAGTACTAGCATAGTATTACTTGCCCAATACCAGAATTTCAATAAGACTACTAATCCTAATTAAATAAGAAAACAAATTAGGAGAAGAGATAAAATTATGGAATGTGTTACAAACCTAAGAACTTGTCTGGGAAATTTAGAAAGAAAAGAATGAATTTTATTGAATGATTGAGAATAAGAGAATTAATTCTCCTCCAAGGGTTCCCCCTTCACAAAGAGCCAATTGCTCAATTCTCGCAATTCTAATTTTCATAATGTTCTCTCTAACCTACTTTCTCTCCTATTTATCTAACAACAAATCTAACTTCCACTTTACAATTACCCTTTTCCCTTATATCCTAACACAACGTCTAAGATTGTTTCTACAAATAGATAACTAATCGGTTCCACAACATATTCTAAAGATATGCTAACATATTGGAGCATAGGAAGAATGACAACAATGCTGTGGCTACAACAATGCTGTGACTAATTATTATTGGTTCATTTTTCAAGCAAATTTAGAACTAACCTCCGACTTTGAATGCACAACCATAGAAATTTCCTTGACTAGACTCTCATTTATCGTTTCTTTACTGAAATTGGAATTGTTAGAATACCCTGCATACTATATTGAACATTATTTTATATACCTTATCTTTTGGTATACTTATAATTAGTTAATGCTGTCTTTTTTATTACAATCCAGGAACGGTGTCATGAAATGGGTCCAATAGTTACATTCAACTTAAAAAGGCCAGATGGCTCTTGGTATGGATATCGTGAAGTTGAAAAGCTGGCATCTCTTTCAGGAATTCAGCTAAGGGTATAAATTATGGATTTCTTATTTGCTCTTTTCTTTTAGTAAATTCATCTAGTCATCCTGGTAAAATCATTGCTTGTTTGCACTTTTGCCATGTTTTTTCATTTCAGCTATTGACTGAATGCTGATCTTCTTCACTTGCTATCTGGTTAGACAGGATGCTTCTGCAATCCAGGTGCATGTGCAAAATACCTTGGCTTGTCTCACTTGGATCTTCTTTCAAATACTGAGGTGTTTCTACTCTCTGCTTTTACTTGCTAACAACGGACTACGATTGGTTTATCTATGTTTTTTATATAACAAAAAAAATGATAATAATATTTCTTAATTTAGGCTGGGCACGTTTGTTGGGATGATCATGATATAATCAATGGAAAACCTACTGGAGCTGTAAGAGTATCCTTCGGATACATGTCTACATTTGAAGAGACCAAGGTTGGAATTCTTTCAACCATTTTGCATTTTTGTTAAATTTTGGAAATATTATACTCTTTTGTCTTTTGTTTTCATTTTATTTTATTCATAAGTGACCAATATTCTCTTAATATGGAAAGTGCGCAACATATTGAGTCAAAATAGGGTACCGAGGACCATGTTATTGTCAATTGCTAGTTCTGCTTGTGATCTTGCTCGGTGTGTTAATGTTGGATTAAGTGTATTTCTTAAGATTTTGGTACCTTTTTACAAATCTAAGTCGCCTCTTTCTCGTGTGACTTGCAGAAATTTATTGATTTTGTTGCATGTTCCTTCATGTCATCTTCAAATCACGTTGACCATGGGAATTATTTGAAAGGTGCACTTCCTTTTACAAGATTAGTTTATCATACTTCATACTCCAATGAATTAAAATCCAGACTATCCTTTTGATAACAATTACATAAATTTTTATTGCTTTTGTTTTTCTTGCTTGCCTTCATGTCAAAAAGGGACTATAAGAAAAGTAAACTGTGCAGTAATTCAGAGAGAGAAGAGAGAGAGAGAGAAGAGAGAGAAAGAGAGAAGAGAGAAAACTGAAATTCTGAAATTATGTTATTCAAGTCTGAGAGGGAAATTACATTTGATTTCTATTTATAGAAGAGAGAGGAAGGATCTAGAAGATCCTTTCCTTAGCTGTCAATAACTAACTTGACAGCTGGATTAACAAACTAACTAATCTCTTACAACTAACTCTAACTAACTCTAACAGACTTGTGGAAGTGAACCGAAGTTCACTGTATCCACTTCTTCAGTCATACTCTATTAGGGACAAGTAGATATGCATATGCTAATAATAGAGTGGTTTAATGCAGCTTCATAGTAGTCTTGCTAAACAATTTTTCGCTGTGTGCTTCTGAATAGTACATTTGTAGAGAGAGAGAGAGAGATTTCTCTCAACTTTGTACAATTCTATGTTTATATTCTTTTATGGGGATTGTGGACATTTACTCAGTTAATTACCTGCAGGCCTTAAGAAGGGTTTCCTCGATACTGATTATCATCTTAAATCAATTACAATATACCCAATAAAATCTTGTGGAGGTTTCTGTGCAAGAAGTTGGCCTCTTTGCAACAATGGTAATCATTCACTTTCTGCTGATTATTATTATTTATTAGTTGATGTGTTGTATATAGTTGAAAGAAATATAAAATGTGGAGAGAATAAAGTGATTATCTGAATTGCTTGAGTAAGTTTTTCACTCAGCCTCGATGGTATTTACATATATATGCATATAAATACAGCTATTGATTACAAGGCAATTAAGATAGCAAATTCCTAGATTCATTTATGATATTCTCTATGTACATGAATCTACTGATACATGCACTTGTATAATTATTTTCAAAAGGTTCATTATTTCCAACATATATTATTATTGTCAACCTCTGAGATATGAAAGGAAGAATGAGAACAGAAATACCAGTGGGAGATAACTTTTGCTCAGCTAATATTTGTGGTGATGTCCTGTTTATGTTTAAAAAAAGAAAATTTATACCTAAACATCCAAGACAAAGAGCCAGGCTAGTGAGTCATAACCTTTAAATTAGCACTGGAATGATCGTTGATAGGAGAAGAAGTCTCCACTCACCCCAATATGATTCATTCGAGGGAGAGGAGTCACCATCAAAATGATTGTGGTGGTCACATAAGCATTTGACATGCAAGGACCAACTCTCCTAAAGGCTTTAGTTGTTAGGTGAAGGCTTGTGAATGATTGTATGTCTAACCATCTCCATCTCTCATTCTTCCAAAATTTTCTTCTCTGATTTTCAACACCTTTAACTCTGAATGTTATTTAATTTCTTCTTGCATTAAAATATGTTCCGATTTTGTTATACAATGTTAGTTCAATATCATGCTTTGGATTGTGATATATTTTATATCATTGATCCTTTAGTAAAATTTTGTTTTGTTTACCATAGCATTGGTATTAAATGATAGTCTTTTTTTTTTTTACTACGGGCTTTTGTCCTTTTTTTACTTGTTTCTTATTTTTATTTTTACTCTAGTGAACCTGTCATCTTTTGCTATATAATTATCAAGAACCAACTATCCCAAAAGTTTAAGTTGTTAGGGAAAGACTTGCGGATGCTTTTAAATATACCATGCTGCCTTTGTGGTCAATGTGTGGAAAATGCATAGGTGATACCTTGTATTGATATTCAAGCTTTTAGAAAAATGGGGACGTCAAGTGTCAAACTCCTCACAAAGTTATAGAGGCTCTAATACCTTTTCAAGAACCAGCTATCGCAAAAGCTTAAGTTGTTAGGTGAAGGCTCATGCGTGGTGTGATATCTAACAATAATTTATCTTCTATATTTTGATGAAATCTTCTTCTGAAAATTTTGTGCAGGCTTGAAACATGATCGTGAGTGGATTCTTAAAAGCTTAAGTGGTGAAACTCTTACGCAGAAAAAGGTAATCTATCTTAGGACGCATGAGTTGTTTAATATAGTGCATCTGTGGATGCAGAATGCATACTTCAGTTGGTGG
The DNA here is from genome assembly GCA_037953625.1 of Crotalaria pallida. Classification (NCBI taxonomy): domain Eukaryota; kingdom Viridiplantae; phylum Streptophyta; class Magnoliopsida; order Fabales; family Fabaceae; genus Crotalaria; species Crotalaria pallida. Next base: position 188,153,860 of record CM075649.1, on the reverse strand, counting down.
CATTTTCTTTTTTGCCTGTTTTGGTGGTTCGTAAAAGTATCCCTTTTTCTCCTTTTTAAATTTTGATTAAGTGGAAGTGAATTTGTATATATGTAATACTCCTTTCATATTGAAATTAGTTTGTCATGCAATCTTATGGAGAGAACATTTTGATTGAAACGTATTCCTATCCAGACTTCTTGATTTGTTTTTGATATCACTACAGACTACACTCATCTAATATAGGTTAGACACTATTATTCTGTTTTATGTCTCTTAGCATATCCAGAGTTTTTGTGATCAACTCAACACGTGATGTTTACTGCATTGTTAAGAGGACATGCTCACAAATCTTATGCAATTTGACATTTTTGCGATCTTGGGCAGCAGATTCACTAAAAGTTCAGAGTACATGCTCATAAATGTTGTTTAACGTCATGCTTGTTTCTGTTGTCTTAACTTTTTCCTACTGTTGCATACATGTTTTCAGAGCTACATTAGGTTGGGTCCTCCTTGACGGTAAAGTTTTGATTTGTTTGATCTTAATTTTGCAGGTTCCTGAAATGTGCTTTATAAACACCTTTATCGACCTCAGTCAGGGAATGTTGTTTGTAGAGTCTCCACGTTGCAAAGGAAGATTGCAAATCAGACTTGAGACTGATGTTTATGATGGTGCTATAGAGGACATTGAACTATATGGCCATAGGTATATAATGCTAGTATGCTACTCATGTTATCTACATGCTAATTAAAGTAGACTTGCAAGCATATCATTCCACATACTCTAAGGTAATTTTGTGGACTTTTTTTTAAATATAATTAGATAAGAAGAGAAGATCACAGAACTAGATGATAAAACATCCTCACAAACAAACAACAAAGGTTAAGCCAAAACCAATGAGATTGTGTCATGCAACAAAGCATGCCAATGCCTTTCAAGGAAACACCACCAAAGAGGCCATGAACAGGACACCAAAGGGAATCCAAAAACATAACTCTATCCTGTATCAAATCCAAACTCAAAAAATGATACCTTGAAACCCCTAGCATTCCTTTCAAGTCACATACACCATGGAATAGTGTGGAGGGAGCACTACCATAAGATCTTTGCTTCTTTATGAGAACCAAATCCTCCAAATTTCATAAGGATAATTTGATGCAAATCCTTGGACGTATACAAACTTGGAATTATTATAAATTATAATTATTTTACATATATTGTAAAGTTGGATTGCATATATAGTAAAGTATGTAAAGTATGATCGCATATCTCTTAAATTGATTGTGTTTGATATTGTAATTAGTTCACTAAGTCTATATAGAGGAACCTCCATTGTGTGGTTGAGACACACGAATTACACATATGCCTCTCTCCATCTTCTCTGATTTAACATGTATCAGAGAAAAAGGAGAGATATATGTGTAATCCATGTGTCTCAACTACTCAACGGAGGTTCCTTTATATAGGCATAGTGAACTGATTACAATAGCAAACACAATCAAACAAATCAATTTAGGAGATATGCAATCCTACTTTACAAGATATGTACAATAATTATTATTATTATAATTATAATACAAACAATTTGATGTGGTGGGTGGACAATTTAGAGCTGATGTGGATCTTGCCACACAATGTGCTGACATGGGATCTTATAAACATATTAATGGCTTTACAGCTCCTAGGTTTATGACTTTATGTAGTGGTTCGTCGAGACAGATGACATTTCAATTTTGAATATAAACTGTGTAATGTTTTCAATAGTTTATGAATTGATGTCATTAGAGATAGGTAACAATGTAGTTTCAATTTAATGCAAAGACCCACATTCATGACAAAAAAATATGCGCATAACTTTTAAAAATGGCTAAACTACTCATTTGGTCCCTTACCTTATTTTTCAATTTCAAATTGGTTCCTTACGTTTTTTTGGTTTTAAATTGGTCCCTCATGTTTCTTTTCGATGCCAAATTGGTCCTTGAGTCACTATTCATCCTACGTGTCAATATCATATTGGTCCACATATGATGAATAGTGATACGTGTGCAAATCATAGTGGTCCACATAGGATGAATAGTAACCCAGGGACCAATTTGACAGTGAAAAAAACATGAGGGACCAATTTGAAACCAAAAAAATGTAAGGGACCAATTTTAAATTGAAAAATAAGGTAAGGGGCCAAATGAGTAGTTTAGCCTTTAAAAATTATATAAATTATATATTTCCTCAAAGTAAATGCTATAAGATATCATCTTAATTTTCACTTTACCACGTATGCATCTACAATAAAATCCATATTCAATTCACAGAATTAGATTCAAATATGCTTATGAAAACACCCACACAATGAATGGTCTGCTAGTTTTGCATGTATTTTATATTCTTTGTATACATATGTTTTTATGCGTTGTTATAAACGATTTCATTATTTTGGTTTATACTTTATACACTGGTGTTGTTTAATTGAATTTGAGGTAGAGTATCCACATGAAGCTCTACAGTTTGTTGTTCTAGTTGCGTGTATTTTTCTATCTATGAAGGGTCTAATTGTTTACACTCTCGATTTTACTTTGGTTCTCTCATACTCGAAATGCATATATTTCTTTACTTAGGTACAAGGTATATAGTCACAGCAATGAAACCAATGAATGGTTTAGTGAAGCCACTGGTAAACCTTGCACTTTGTTACGGTATTCTAGTTGCTACCAGGACTTTGATAAGACAAATGGTACCGTCACATGTAGAGATGCAAATAGCGCCCTCAATTTTTCTAATGAAGGACAGTTCTTGCTAGTATCTGAGGAAAGTGTATCTGACCTAAACAAAAGATTAAGTTCAGGTTTGCTCTTGTTCTCATTTTCTTGTTTGATATGACTTGCAAGTCCGTGTATTTATGTCATTTTCTTTCTATATAGGCCACTACTTCTATTTCATTTTCACGATGCAATAGAAGATTCTGATTACTTTATTGGCAAATTTTACAAAACTAGTTAAACGAGTATAGAGAGAGAGAGAGAAAACAGAACTGTAACAGTAAAACTGAAAAGTGAAACTGAATTTTATTACTTTCTATTTCTGAATAGAACCAATGATTACACAACTATTTATAGTTGAATGTCACCCCTAACTAACTTGTCAGCTGTCACACAGCTAAGGCAATGCTTAAAACTACTTTAACGAAAACTTAACTAAAGCTTCTCCTCTTTACTCTAATACACCCCCTTTAATCTCAAGGGGGTTGACAGGTAAAAATCTGTCAACTACTCTTAGTTTAGACTTAAGATCATCAAATCTGGTTCTGGGAAGAGGCTTGGTAAGAAGATCAGTCACTTGATCAGTACCAGTAATGCTTCAGATTTTGCTTTGAGAAGATACAGCCATGTAAAACTAGTGCATGCATTGCCAATGGACAAATAGTATGAGTATGCTGTGGAGGATAACATAGGAGAAGGACCCCAAAGATCTATGATAACAGGATCAAAATGATGTGAGTAAACTGTATGTGAAGGACTAGAGGGTATACCGTGCATTTTACCCAAACAACAAGATGAACAAAAATCCAAAACACACCTATTTATATCAGAAATTTTAGAAGATTGTAGTAAATTCTTGATGACAGACTCACTTGGATGCCTTAACCTACAATGCCAAGTGTAATAAGAGCTAGGTACACTGTCTTGATTAGCTGAAGTAATAGAAACATTTGCAACAGAATTTTGTACATTTGAAATAGTACAAATGTACAATTATTAGACAAACTAGTGTGAACCTTACACTTACTTAGTACATCACTACTATGATAGGAAGTAACACTAGAGATATTACAATGCTCTTTAGATTGCACAGAAAGAGGAGTGAAGTCCTTGAATTGGAGTCCATCCTTTCCTAGGTAACCTTCAAGGAGAACTTGATGATCACCCTGAAATTTGACAAAGCACACATTAGATTTTTAGTTATTGAGGGAACATGAAGTGGATTATTTAGAGAGAAAGTAATGTGAGGTACAGTTGGAGAGGAAACAGTGGTATGTCCTATAGAATTAATGGACAAACCATGACCAGTACCCATATAAATGTGAGAAGGATACCAAGTGATGGGAGGCACCTGAGTCAGGATACCAAGCCTGAACCTTGGATGTATTTCCAGCAGCCATCATAGCCACAGGACCAGCATGTGGTTGAGTGGTAGAGCAGGCTGATGGTGCTTGGGACATAGGAGAGGCAGTAGGATTAGTGCTAACAGCATCCCAAGGTAGCTGTGCAGGTGCTAACACAGGCTGGGAAGCAGGGGGAGAAACCTGTGGTTGATGTGAAGAAGGTCACACATTCTGAGAATACCGAGTGTGTGATCCAAAACCCGGAACCTGAGAGTTTTGACCAGCATGCAAGTGTGAATAGTAAGGTGCAGGTTGACTGTTATGATACTGAAACCCAGGAGAAGGTGGAGGAGGATAAGGAGCAGCAAATTGATGGTAAGGTACTGCAGGCTAAAAGTTCACAGGATTGGTAGCAGGTGTAGGGGCTGCATTATTATCAAATCTATAGTAACAATTTGACAAATCATGGCCGGCCCTCTTGCAGTGATTGCAGTAGAGATAATTTTGAGCCTCATATCTGCCACGGCCACGACGGCTACCATTACCATTGCATCCATCATTCTCATGATAACCACTACGATCATAAGTACCTTTCCAGATTGTGCTGAAGTCTGATTGTAGTCAGTGTTGTGATTGACCCCAGCAGATTGTGGAGGAGGATTATGATTCGGATCGTGATTTTGTGTGTGGGTTGCTTGAGCCACATTTACCGTAACAATATCAGCAATAGTTTTGGATCTGGCTTCAAAGTTGTAGAGTAATGTTTCAACATCTTAATTGGAGTGCCTATAGAAGCTAGGGTATCAACAATGTGCTTAATTCGGAGAAAATACTCACGAATGGTGCTGCCACCTTTTGTAGCACTACGAAGTTCAGTTTTCAACTGTCTACTGCGAGGTCTAGTTTGATTATTAGCAAAAGAGTTGATTTCATCCCACAATTTCCATGATTTAACACAGCCAACAACCCTGACTAGCATGGATTCAGATAGGGTTCCTAGTAAGCAAGCAAAAAGTGTTTGATCCTTTTGTTCCCAATGTAGAATATTAGGGTTTACCCAATTCAAGCGTGCATCATCATCGGTGAGAAATTGCAATGGGATATACTCTACACGAAGTAGATATTGAAGATGATATGAACGAAGAATGGAATCAACATACTGTTTCCAAATCAAATAGTTTGACTCACTAAGCTTGATATGAACCACTGAAGGAAGAGTAACGATAGAAGGAACCTGTTGAAACTCATGCGCGTGACGAACATGCTCCAGAGAAGAGAAATCGCTATGATCACGACGTTGATGCTCCAGGGAGAAGCGGCAGTGAGTATCGCGAACCGGAGAAGAGGCACAGCGGTGAGAATCGCGAACCGGAGAAGAGGCACGGCGGTGAGTATCGTGAACCGGAGGAGAATCGCGACGGCGGCCACAAGGGGAGGGCGATAAGCGATGGTGCACCGGCGAAGGTAAACGACGATACTGAAACTCACAGCGGTCGCGAACCACCAGAGAGGAACTGTGAAAGAAGAACCAGCCTCAGAGGAGGAACACAAAGCGGAGAAGCATTGCGATCTCATGAAGAAGCCATTGAAAGACCTTCAAGCTCTGATACCATAAACGAGTATAGAGAGAGAAAACAGAACTGTAATAGAAAAACTGAAAAGTGAAACTGAGTTGTATTACAGTATTACTTTCTATTTTTGAATAGAACCAATGATTACACAACTATTTATAGTTGAGTGTCACCCCTAACTAACTTGCCAGCTGTCACACAGCTTAGGCAATACTTAAAACTACTTTAACTGAAGCTTTTCCTCTTTAATCTAATACTATTGCATGATGTATAATGGATCACATGATACTGATTGATTGGATTATTTTTGTAAATTTATAAGAATGCAAATGCTAGTTTTAATTTTATTTAATAAAAAAAGAAAGGCATGTGAAATCCCTTCCAGAAAGTCTTACCTCTACTCCGTGATCATATTTATACCACAAACTAAATCAGTAATGCAATACTTTTGAATATAGAATGTTTGCCAACCATAGCTAATTAATGATACTAGATATGCAGAAGGGAACTTGTAAAACAGTAATGCAAGTCGATACAAGTAGATTTCGTCCCAACCTTGTGGTGTCTGGAGGCAGGCCTTATGAAGAAGATGGATGGAGAGACATTAGAATCGGAAATGTGTATTTTAGAGTAAGTTCAAATAACCTTTTAAATGATTTGACTGTGCAAACTTCATCTTTAACATGAATGTTTTTGAAGTTAGATGATCCTTCTGATCAACTAACCTAAGAACTATAAATGTGATACTTAATTTTTTTTTTTTTGTTGTTGTTGCTTGCTTAACCTTCTTCTCTCTCCCTCTCCTTTCACTAGTCGATAGGGGGATGTAATCGATGCCAGGTGATCAACATTGCACAAATTGCTGGACAAGTGCAGAAGTCAAAAGAACCTTTGGCAACTTTAGCATCATACAGGAGAGTAAAGGTTGGCCAAGACATTGTTACTTTTTTGTCTTGTAGCTAGCTAAATTTTAGAGTTATAAATTTGATGCATCAATGGTCTAATATATGGTACATTAAAATAGGGGAAGATTTTGTTTGGGATACTGCTGAAGTATGCTTCTAGTGACGGAGAGCAGCAACAAGTTGATTCCTGGCTTCATGTTGGTCAGGATGTACATCCAGATTCCATTTCGTTTATAGCACATAGCGGGTAGCAAATTTTTTAAGAGTACAGAACAATGAATAAATTATAAGTATGCATTAATTTCAAATAAAGGGGAAGTCTCTGATAGTGTATAGCGTATTGCTCTCTATGCTAGTGTGCAATTCCATTAGCGAAACAGTACAAGATGTTGTTACCTGAGAATGAAAATAAGCGAAATGCATATTAGTTATGGCATTTGTTATGACGTATATCAACAGAAAAACCATAGTGTATTTACTACTACCTCCGTTTCTTTTTATAAGCCTTTGTAGTGAAACTTTAAGAAAATTAAACAAGTCAATCAATATTGTTAGTGACATTAAAATTGAAAACATTTGATATATTTTTTTCAAAATTATCCATGCAACTATTACTAGAACTCTAAAAACTGTTAAATTTATAGGATTGTTTGTGGAAAACAAATAATTAATGCTATTGAAAATAGAAAAAATTGCATATAAATAAATTCAAAGAAAAACTGCCAATAGGTGCTTATCACTATTATCATCTAATCGATTCGATTTTCTAGGAGTAGAATGAAAGGTGACACAATTAGATTAGAAATGTGGAGACCAGCTTGCATCACGAAACTCGCTGGACAAAAATATGCTATATGATTCTAGAAGTCTCAACATTCTCGGTCGTTATCTAATACTCTATCTACTATATTTAAATGGTACTATAATTATGTAATCAATTGATGTTTTTATCTGTTTATTTAATTCATAAATGATGGAACGAGCCTCTTATTGCATGCCTTTCATGTTTTTCAAACCCTCGGGGTCACTATTCATTTGATCTCTCTGGGTGCATATAAGATATCCACTTAATCAACTTCATATGACAGAAGTATAAAAGCTATGGTTTTTTTAAGCTTTGATTTGTTGATATGTTGGTACTGATTTTAATGTCTTGGTTCTCATTAACAGGATCATATCTTTTTCTAAATCTAAATTGTCATTGGAACATTAAACTTTATTACTAAAAGATTTAGCTTGATTTTAATGTGTTGATACCGATTTCTGAGTTAGAATAAAGTTGTGATAATACAGGAACTATCTTTAAGGTTGTATTTGCAATACATTCCCATCTTTTTGATTTTGTTCACTAATTGATATTTAATTTGCTTTAGCGTTTTGCAATCAACAAAATCATCTTCCAAGTTTTGTTGACTTGCACTTTCCTATTTTTGTCTCTTTTCAATTTTATGAAAGTATAAAAAAGGTACTTTTTCCAACTTCAGACTGATGTGGAGTAAAAGAAGAGAAATCATCATAGTTAAGAGGTACTAATCAAACTTCAATTTTGTCTCAGCGGTTTGCATAAGTGTAATACTTTTTTGTTTATCTTACTTTTTTTTTTTTAAATAATTTAACTTGGATTTGAGGTTTCAACATTGTGAATTCTCCGTTAGCAACGCCACAGTCTTCTTGAATAGATAGTGCTTCTTGAAGAGTGGAGAGTTACTACTAAAATAGTGCTTCTTGAAGAGTGGAGAGTTACTACTAAAATTTTAGGTATCGAAGTCTGCTTTTTTCCATATTAAGATTAATCCACCTCGGATCCGGAAACTGTGCGAGTCTTTAACTCAACGATATGGATCATTTTCAGGAATTGTTGCCCTCATTGGAACTCGAACCTTTGATCTGAAGTCCCTAAGCGCCTAATCATTTTCCACTAGGCCAATCCACTTGGGTAATGATCAATGACTTTTAAATTACTTTATGCTTTGATATATTCTCTTTAAATTACTTTTATGCTTGTTCTCTTTGTTATGACTATATTCATATTTGGTATAAAAAAGAATAGGCCCGTCCCTTCAAGCCTAACTTGAATGATGCTTCGTGAGCCATAAACTTGGCCCCAGAGTGTGTTTGAACTTTCATTGTTAGTATGGTTGATTGCTAAAACTTTTTAATTATCAGCACAAACCAGGTTCTTACATAAATATCAATACTACTCCTCTATAAGTGAGTGTTTAACACAAAATACATAAATTATCAAATGCAAGGAATTAACATCAATGTTACAAGGAACACAGTATGTTCCAAACAGGATTAAGCAGACTTTGCTTCCACAACAGACTCACTAGCTAAACCTTTGACGGTGATGCTTATGTGACAAGTGCGCCTTTTAAATGGATGAACCCGCCCACGAGCTCCAAATCTCACCCTTTTCAACGTTTTCCCTTCGTTCACCTCTGCTTTGCTGATGACTAAAGTTCCTTTGCTCAAACCCAAGTTATTGCTAGCATTAGCTCCAGCCGAAAACACTATTTTAATGATGGATTCACAGGCACGATACGGCATGAGTTCCAGCATCATAATTGAGTCCTCATACGTACGTCCGCGAATCACATCGACTACCCTTCGCGCTTTGTCAGCGGACATACGAATATGTCTTCCTATGGCAAAGGCTTCTGCGTATGTTTTGGTGCTCTCCTGTCCTGCATTGCATGCATCATTAAGTGTTTTATTGTTTCTCCCAAATGAATCTATCAGAGTCTAAATTAACATGATGATAGAACATTCAAAGTAATATGTGGGGTACTTGCATACCGAAATCATGCATGTATAGCATCCCCAATGGTCATAAACTCATAATGTCTAAATGAACATATCTGACTGACTCCTATAATTAAAATTAGGTTAATAATAATACAGTAGTGAATAGTAGTAGAAAGGGTAAAGTTGGGATTTACAGAGATTGTGTGGAATGTGAATGAAGAAAGAGAGAGAGATACCTGCAGGGGCGGGAAGCTGGGCAGTGGCGCGACAAAGGAACTTGTTACTACTACTGGGTGCAGCAACCGCAAGCAATGGGGTAATGAGGGTTTTGTCATTCAAACTTGTGCATCGAACTCCTCCATTGGGATTGGGATTGGAATTGGATGATGGGAATTTGAGGGGTAATCGATTAATGGATAATTTATGAGGAAGGAGAGTGTTAGTGAGCATGGATTGAGAGAAGGAGGAGAGAGCCATTCTGATTCTGTTGTTGCAATGAAAAGAAAAAGAAAAGAAAAGAAAAGATGGATGGACACTCAAGAGAGAAAGAAAAGAAAGAAAAGAAAGAAAGTTGTTGTTGCTACTGCTGCCTTGCCTTGCCTTGCCTTGCCTACGGATAAGGTTTTTTTTTTTTTTTTATAAAAAACCAACCCAACCCAACCCAACCCAACAGGCCCATTAAGATCGGATCTTGTTGGCACCAGGAAAGGAATAAGCATACACATCAAGGGATAATGAAAATCAAATATTTTATTAATCTACTTTTACCATCAAAATATTCCCACTCATAAAACAACCTTCTTTCCTCTCCCTTTTTCTTCGGGTCACGACCACGATAAAAATATAGTCTAGATCAATACCTCATGACATTTGCTGGTTTCTTTTTGTATTGAATATTTTTTGGTATAGGATTCTTCATTCCTTCAACTCGTAACTTAAGATTTAATGTTCAACTTTTAATTCCTCCATTTAAATGACTTTTTTTCCATCACTTCTTTTAGCTTTGCTGCCATAATGCCGAAGGTGATGCAGACTAAAGTGCTTATGCTTCATTCCCTTCTTTATGTCGTGTACCCAGCACCTCCATTTTTATCTTAATCTTATTTCTCATGTTTTCAAATTTCAATACTCTTGGCTTTGGGAAGGGGTTTCCGAAGTGGGGTGTCTCCGGGAGGGAGTGAGTTTTTTTTAAAGAAAAATGTACATTTTAAGGGTAAAATAGAAAATAAATAAAATAATATGTGCTTAGTCATGTATCGGGTGGCAAAAGCCCATCTCTTTAGTAAAAGTAAACTCTACTATTTAATATTAATTTTTATGCATTAATACTATATTTTTAGATTAAAAAATTAATAAAGCTCATTATCACTCTATAATAATTAGGGGTAAAATTGTAAAAATCATAAGTGGTGTTATATATATTGGTTTTGTAGAAAGATTTATATCATGGAACAAAATATTTATCGAAAATGACTTATATTATGGTCTTATTTCTAAGAAAAAAACTAATTTCACATGTACTCCCTCTTGTCCTATTTATAAGACCTTTTTGAGTTTTTATTTTGATCTATTTTCAATTTTTAATAACATTTAATTACTTCTTTTCACTAACACCATATAAAGTCAACACTTTTTAAAGTTCTAATAATAATTATAGGGGTAGTTTTGAAAAAGTATATCAAATTTTCACATTTTAATTTCAACGTTACTAACAAATTAATCCACTCTCCTTGGTGGGAGTGAAAAACCCCAAAAGGGTCATATAAATAGGACCGGATAGAGTATTAAGAATGTTAGTTGAGTGCATTTAATTTTCTCAAATTCATAGAAAAATTGACTACTTTAGGAAACTTGCATTGAATATGAAACAAAAATTAAATGTTGCAACCACTTTGTAGGGATATTTTAAAAATGGTTGTATTAAGAATAGAAAGTTGATTAATTTTTGCTTATATTTAAAACCATTAATGAGATGTCTTTTTTGCTTATAAATAAAACAGAAAGGAGTATATATATATATATATATATATATATATATATATATATATTGTAGTGGATCTGAGAAATAGATCCACCACGAAGTGTTTTGGTGGTTGTTGCAGCTGACGAGGGTGACCCCGGTCCTACGTACCCCCAGTGATAAGGGGATCAAGCCACACGTAGTTCTTGAGAGCAGGGATGAGAGAACATACCTTAGCCCCTATAGCATGGTGATACTTATAGGGGAAAGTTGTGTTGTGATGCCTTATGGGTCTGTTCGGCCCAGTAGGGCTGACATGGCTCTTAGAGGATAAGAAGGATGAGTTATTCACCCTTATCCTGTACTAGAGAGCTCATGTTTATCCTGTAGCGGTAGGATTTATTATTGGTTAACCCTACAAGCCCCCCAAGCTCGTATAGGCTCGAAGAGCCTGTGCTGAGCTTCTGAGAGTTGGTGGTAACATAAAACATTGTTTGCAGGCATGGTCTTCCGCTCGGAAGAGTGTTGCGGATGGTTGATAGTGCTCTTTTGTGCTCGGATCATGAAACTGAACGAGTACCCCGATCTCGAACCGAGTTCCCGCGGGGGGATCTGCCACAAGCTCGGTGAGGCTCATCTCGAGCCGAGTGCAAGCTCGGTGAGGCTCATCTCTAATCGAGTACAAGCTCGGTGAGGCTCATCTCGAACCGAGTTCCCGCGGGGGGAGTTCCAGAATGGATTTGGGGATGCTCCGAGATGAGGGTGATGAATTTATGAGTGTAGTCAAAGTCGAATTGGACTATTGTTTTAAAAGTCACGTCATTTTCAAGGAGACATCCTTTTATGCGCTTGCCATGGTGAAACATGAAACTTTAATCAAGGTGTAAGTAAGCTTATCCATGAGTTTGAAGAGCATATTTGACTTTTAAAATAGAGAAATGATAAAACAACCTAAATAAGCATGAAAAAAAAATCTACTTCTAAAATTTTGACAAGTGTCATTTGTATTTTTTTTTTTCTGTTTTTTACTTTTTACTTATTTTTAGTTACCAATTTTACGCTTATTATAATTATCTCTTTCAAACCAACTCTTTGTTTCTAGACCGAGAAAAAAGGAAGTTGCTCAAACGGAGAAGAAAGAAGAAGCCATTGAGAAAACGAAACCCATTTTTCCCCTCACCTCAAGCATCTTCCCTCGATGGCGCCAGACTGACCGACGCCGTCACACCGCACGATACCCTCTCCTCTATTCTTCCTCCGTCGACCCTCCATCTTCTTTCTCCTTCCATGATCCCCCTTCTTTCTTCTTTCTCGGTACACATTCAAAATCAACAAACATTGGCAAATCATGCCCGTCCGCCCCGTTATTTTTCATGATACCACTAGCATTGGCAAAATGGGTCTTGGCCCGCGGGCCCCGCCAGCCCGCCCGCAATTTTTTGCGAGCAGGGCACAAGTTTTTGTAAAAATAATTAAATCATGCCCACCCGCCCGACCCGTTATTTTCCGCGGGCCACCACGGGCTTGAATATTAAAAATAAAAAAAGAAAATCACCTTAGTATCAACATGGTTTGCGGGTCCGCCTGCACTTTTTTTTTAAAAAAAAAAATTGTACTAAAACAAAGAAAAAAATATTAAGTAATTATTTTTTTAAACGCGGGCCGCCCGCGCTCGCACTTAGGGCGGGCAGGACCTGAAAATTAGGCCCTAAATAATTTTACAGGCGGGCATGCCCGCCTACATTTTTTGCGGGCTGAGTGTGGGCGCGTGCCATGCCCGCCCGCCCGTTTTGCCAATGCTAGTGGTAAGCATTCGAGCAGTGCGGTACAGCTCTGAATCAAAAGATGTTGGGATAGGGAGAGGGGTGGAATTTGTCTAAACCCTAAAAATAATATAAAAAATAAAGAAAAAATATTATATATAAAAAAAAGTTGTGAGATTGTGTCTTTTAAAAAAAACAAACAATTAAAAAAAACAAATATAGACTTTGGTTGAAAGGGAAGGATATATTTGGAAAGTAACAAAATACAAAAAAATGGAATAGAGAAAAAGACACTTATCAATATATTATGAGTAGGTTGTTTTGTAGGCATAGTTACGTAGATTGTTTTATCATTTCTCTTTAAAATATGATGTCTCGTGTTTCGCTTGTTTAGTTAAATAAGGTAATAAACTTAAATTTTGAGCTTGAGTCATTTAAAATGTTTAAAGCTTGAATATAGTCTATTTAACTTTGGTGAAAAAATAAAATCTCAAATGAATTATTTTCTGAGTGTTTTTAAGCTTAATAAAATTTAACAAACGCATTTATAAGAGCTTTCAATGGGATGGATGCTTTATCGTTTGCTTTATTTTTAATTTTTTAAACTAAAAAAAATTATTTCTATTACTATTAGAATACAACATGAAAGTATGTATACTTCCTTTTAAAAAATATAATAAAATTAGTAATTGATGAAATATTCACCTCAAATAAGTTGAATTTACTTATTTTTTGGCAGATGGCAAGTACCTCGACAAGAGGTACTCATCTTTATGCTCGCCTTTTATCAACTGAGATATGCTTAGTGAACTATAAAGTATTATAAATAGAAACAAAATAAAATTCTAAATTTTTTTTTATTAAACCGAGGGTTATGTGAAAGAAATATAATAAAACGAACATTAAACAACATAAAAACTCAAACTATATAACAACAAAATTATTAGGATTGGTTAATGTGAGGGAGTGAAATTATTAGGATTTGTTTTTTATATGTTAGGATTAGCTATAATAAAGAGGGAAAGAAATTATATTTTTATTTTTAATTATAATATTATATAGAATATATTACATTTTTACTTTTAATTTAAATCACTAATAAAAAATAATATATTAATATTTAAAAAATTAAATAGGTCGGCCCAATGAGCTTAATAGGCTTTTTATAAAGCTCTGGTCCGACTTATTTAGATATATAGGCTTTTTAAAAAGCTTAAATCTGACCTTTTTATTAAACGAGCCGAGCCGAGTCAGGCTTTAAGTGAGTCAAGCCATAGGCCCCCATGAGCCGGCCTCGCTCATTCCCACCGCTAGGAGTAATATGGATAATTTAACACGTACTATTTCATGTAAGGGCACCCTTCATGTAATTACTCTTGTCCATTTCATTTTTCTTTAAAATTATTGCTTATTAATTTCTTAAGCTTCATTCACAATATTTATCTTTACTCCATTAGGTACATTTATTGTTTAATATGAAGCATACCTTTCATCATTTATATTTAATGATAAGTACCAACAGTTTTCTCCCACCATTAAAAAAAAAATAACATTTTTCTCCCAAACACTGAATGTATACTTTACCCGCTCAGTTAATACTAATAATTGTTCTTAGAAAAATCAACCAATTATTGCAAATTAAAAACCACCTTTATTGAGCAAGAAAGTGAGATTGAAAGAGAGTTAGCGTCATTTAGTAATGAAGGCAACCTGAAAGTGAAGGGATTCAAAAATTAAATTCCGAATTATGACTTAATAAGAGCATTATCCATCATGTGAACGATCATGGCAATTATTGATCTTGATGATGATGAGCTTTATACATATCTCGATGTAGTAATTTTATTCTTCTTTTGATGAAACTATATTGACGTAATATGCATGTATTAGTTTTTCCATTAACGAGTAGTAGTATATTTTAGTACTGTTACCATGAAATAAAAAAATATTAGGAGTAATATATTCATAATTTGAATACTAATATATATAACAACAAGTGACGTGCGTATTCAATTTCAGATTATAACCTTCAATATTCGAGTTTCAGCAGCTTAATTATCTGTTAAAAATTCACAGGGTTAAAATGTAAATGTACAACTCCATATATATATAGAGATCATATTATGACGCTAAAGGAGGTTTTTGATGAGTTATGGAAGTTGGGAAGTTAACTTATAGAAGCTGTATGTATCTATGTGAAAATGCTTCGCCAGTCAAATGAAAGTTTCCACTTTGCTTTTGATATATATATAGCTAGCTAGGAGGGAAGTTGGGGGTAGGGGACTGACCATGGAAAAGTAGTTAGACAAGAATGGTGCTACTGCGTGCTACTACAAATGTATAGAATATGGTTGGGACAGGCTTGAAAATAAGTGATCAAAAACATTCAATTAATTACTATCTTACAAGAGTTTTACCACCAGGATTATGTTATTATTGTTAAATAAATGAATTGAAATATGTACGTGAGACTACGTGTCAATGCTTAAACCTAGTTAAAATTAGGTTTTTGCAATTTAGTCCAACATAAAAAGCAAATTAAAAATTTAGTCCTTTGTACCTATAGACAAATTATAACTTTTAATTTAAAAAAAAATTAAAAGTAGTTAAAATTAGTCACTTGTGTAAAAAGGCTTAATGCAAGTGACTAAATTTAAAATTAAAAGTTATAATTTGTATATAGGTACAAAGGACTAAATTTTTAATTTACTTTTTATGTTGGACTAAATTGCAAAAAACTAATTTTAACTACTTCAAATAATGACATGGCATAGGTGACAACTTCTTATTGGTTTAAGAAAAGGTTGCATAGCAACCATCCAATTTTAGATTGCACGATAAAAATACCCTTTTATCAATGAAACAATTGAATACGTAGACGATAAGAGTAGGCTACCAACCTAATACCCTAACTTCCAACTTCTTCCTTCCTTTTGTTTAACTCCCAATTTACCCCTCACATCCCATCCCATCTCATCTTTAATAATTAATAACAAGCATTAATAAATTTCATTAGCTATAACTATCGGCATAGAAGACGCAGCTAGCGTTATGCCTTCGTTTTTTATTGCCAGAATGTCAAATACATTACGGTAGCACATCATGTATGCGGGCAAATTTATTATCTCACCCTTGATATTTTTTTTTAAATAAAAATTTTTAGCTAAATTAAATCTTATAAATAACGTTTATGTAATTTATTTAGCGTTAACATATTATCCACCGGTAAAGCACTCATGTTGACAAATAAAAATATTTAAATTCACGTTATTTGTGAAATAAGAATTGAATTGTCTTTACTATTTCATCATGCATATATATGATTAATTAATTCGATATATTGAGAAAAATTAAAGTTTTGATCCTTGGAAAAATTTACTAGAACGTATCTAATTCTTGAAAAATGAAAAATCTTAATTTACGTATTTTTCAAAATTCTAGATGAAATTCATTCCTATTTTTTTAGTATTAATTTTACCGATATTTTAGATTATTAATGATCAAATCAATATTTTTCATTTGTAAAATATCTCTCGGGTATTTTTAAATAAAGTACCCTTTTGCATATAGTATTAAACACTTGAGATCAGATCAGATGAGAGTTGAGTCAAAGAGACTCACAAGGGCAAAAGAGTAGTTTGTGAAATTTGAGAGGGCAATAGAAGTATGGAAAAATGGATTGGCGTAGGCTTATATTAAACCGAAGGGTTCAACAACATATATCATCATATGTTACGTTGCCTCCAAAGGAAGGGTTCAATATATATCATATCGTATCATATCATATGTATGTAAAGCCAAAGCTGCTCTGATAAACAAACAAACACAAGTGAAAATTAAAGACGCACGATGATGAGCTACTTTAGCAGTGGTTGCCACACCCTAATTGTGTTGCTCCGTCTTCTTCTCCTTCTTCTCTGCCTCTTATTCTTTTCAGTGCATGGATCTCTGGCAGCAGTAGCAGGACGAGGAGAAGATAGCTCTTTGTTGGATTTATTAAGCAGAGATGAAGCTGTACGAATGGCTGGCTATGGAGAGGAGAAGCTATCCACTGTCCTCATTACTGGCTCACTTCATTGTGAGGCCAGTTTCCATAATATTAATGGAGATCAACCTCAACCTCATGCATGGCCAATCCCAGGTATCTGTCTATATATTACTACACACACACATATATAATTAATTCTCATGATCGTACTAGCACTAGTACATCTTTCTTCATGTTTATTCCGTTACATACATATATATTGCAAACCATGTTTGCCGCAACATTATATTAACAAGAGACATGCATAATATATTATATTATTGAGTAGGAAAGCCAATCACTAGTCGTGAGCATATGCTTGTTATATTATTGAGATCAAATTAGGTATATATCATTACCGAAAATTCAGCAAACACCGCCCCACCACCACCACACCAGAAAAAAAAAAAAAAAAAAAAAAAAAAAAAAACGTTCCACATATAAGCCCATAACTGAAGACATACCCAGTTGGTTCCATTGCTCGGTGACAAACCAAAAGTTTGCTTTCACATTTTGGTAAAATTTCTATATCGGATATGAATAAAAGTTTTGTTTCAAGATTACTAAAGACATTGTGGATCAGCTGTCTACGATTGATTGTAGTATAAATTAAATGAAAAAGAAAGATGACGGATAAAAGAATACGATGATAATGATTTCCCAACCCTCCTGCCGATTGTTAGGGGAAGAAAAATAAAAACCCTTTTGTCTTATCAAAAAATAAAAATAAAATCCCCTTTGTACCTATCTATAGTACACATGGAAACAACATTTAAAAAGTCGTTTAAAAAAAAAATGAGAGAGAGACCTAAACAAGTATAAATTAAAACAATTTCAAAGTATGGACGAAAGAAAGAATTTGCATTGAACTTTCTAGTGGTTTGGTGATATGGACAATCTTTTGTAAGGACTAAGATGATGCATTCGTCTGGATCTGCACATACACATACCATTTAACTTTCATTATCCTCTCATTAAAAAAAAAAAAAAAAATCATTATTCTCTTGCTAGAGATTTGCAACATTGCAGAAGCCCATATCTTCAAACTCAGGTCCCCACAAAATAAAGAGATAATTTGTTCAAATTAATAAATACAACATCAGCAACACATGATGGTTTCCATGAAAAAGAACACAACGTTACCCTATGTCATTTGATTTCCGCCAATAATACGAACAATAGCACATCGCTGAATTTTAAAAATAAATATGCAGCAAAATTCATCTGCCTGCTAATTTGGTTAATTAAAATAAATGATGCAGGGGCTAGGATTGGTGTCAACTGCCATAGCCATGCTGGCGAGAGGAAAGACAATTCAACGGTAGCTGGAGGTGTGACCGATGAATTTGGAGATTTCATGGTGGACCTCCCTTCTCACCTTCATGCTATTCCCAACTTGGAAAAGATATGCACAGTGAAACTTCTTCGGATACCAAAGGGATCGCTGTGCCGGCCAGCTCAAATCAAGAAACACAAGGGACTCAGGCTGTCTTCCTTTGGAAATGGCATCCGCACCTACACTGCCGGAAACATTAGGATCCAGCACTCTACCTCTCAGCCATTATTGCGCACACCACACATCCATGGTGGAAAGGACTAGAGAGCAAGTGATCAGAAACCAAGTACATACATAACAGAACGAAGCTATTTGGGTTCCAAGCACCGTGGCCTCACTTGGATGGCGCTTTATAGTCACAGTTGGGTTGCATGGATTTTTTTCACATTTCCGCTGTACATATATTGCACAATATACATCCCCTACCCCCAACAGCAAATAAAATTAAAAAAAAAAAAAACAAAACAAAACAAAAGAGATCAGCTTGTAAGATATAACTGCTATTTGAGAATTGTGTGACATTGTAAGATATGTGTTGTGTGTTACAATCACTTTCTTTTTTTCCAAGTGTTACAATCACCAGTATTTGGTCATATAAAAATTCTGGCCACTGAAAGAGTTCAAGTAAGATTATCATACACATGAGATACTAGTATATGGTTGAGGATAAGGATCTTAAAATAAGAGTTTTGTGTTAGAAAAAGCCGAATTTATAACTATGAGAACTAATGGACTTAGTTTCACGATACATGTAATAGGAGGAGAAAATTATAGAAGGAGGCAAAGTTGATAGAATTTGGTATGGACCAATTACATAGTATTCAAAACGTTTCATTTCCACATGCAATACGCACTAGGTAGACCTAGGAGTCTTTGTGCATTCTACCAATAATAATAATAATAATAATAAAGCAACCTAGCAAACTAGATCAACTAACATTCAACTTTGCAACAAAGTTGACTCAGCATAGATCAACATAGCTAAACCACGAAAACCTTGAATGCCGCAACCAAGAATAGCATAGCAGTGAGTGACAACAGAGAAGTCAGGGCCTTTCCAATTTTTTGTGGTCAGCATGAGAGGCTATGTATTTAGCAACATCGGCACAGCAAGTAAGCTTATCCGCTTTCTCATCAGGGATTTCGATGGAAAATTCTTGTTCAAGAGCCATAATGAGCTCCACCCTATCCAAGCTGTCCAGGCTCAAGTCTTTTTGAAAATCAGCTTTTTCTGTGACCTACACAAAAAGATGCTCCGGCGGCGGCGGCAATATTAATCCTTCTCAAATAGTCACATTCACAAATTAATAGTAAAAAGAAAAAGAGACATGGACTACAAACTCCTGCACTAAAAGATAGACATATACTGTCAATTTTGAATACCTTTGAAGTATCAATTTTATGATACTTGTTGACCAGTCGAATTACTCGGTCCAGTATTAGATCGGAGCTGGCAGCTGTCGAAGAGCAGCAACACCTCAAATGCAGAAGCAAGTTAAAGTTATCATCCCTGGCAAAGAACTGTCTTTCAGCTAACCTCCTCAAATTCAAATTCAAATTCACATGGCTCAAGATAGAGTTCCTTATGCTCTGCATATTTGAGAAATAAAATAAAAAGAAGGACAGGGAATGGGAACTGACAAAGTGAATTGGGGGATTTGATCAGAGATTAATATGGGATGGGCAGATGGTAGGATACGTGTTTGATGTTTTGCCTAACAGACTTCAATCCGATTGAAAAACGTTCTTACGGCTACGGGTTCCCTTCTCTCTCTCCTACTAGACTTGAAGGACCAGTTGCTCATAGCCCAACAAGCAGCCACGGGCCGGGCCCATCAACCTATTGTGTATCGGTTCTATCGGAAATGTTAACACTGTTAAGGATATTTTGATTCATGAAAATTTGAAATGGGAGCCAAAAAGTCAATAATGGGGGCCAAAAAGCAATTTTCGTATCAGTTTGGCTTTTGTCGTCCCATTCATGACTTAGCACACCCCACTTATTCTTGTTTTTATAATTTAATTTTTGTTTTTTTTTATTTTACAACTTTTTGTTTTAGAGGAAAAATGAAAAAGGAGAGTGAATAAAGAATCTCCACAATATGAATGAAAAAGCACAAAAAAAAAAGAGCGGGGTTATCTAATCTAATAAATAAAAAAGAGGGAGAAGAAGAGAGAAAAAAGAGGAAAGGAGTAGCTTTTTATCAACAAAGGTAAAATTAAAAAAAAAAAAAAAACAAGTGAGATGACAAAAATCTAACTCATTATATCTGCACCAAATAATAACATGTTAAAAATCATATGGAGTGATAAATTGCCAATAGAGTAAAACCCTTTTTGCTTGCAAATATTTCCCACCTAAACATAAATTAGAGTATAACATGAGGTTCCAGTTTTATAATCCATTGTTGATATGACATTAGTTATGAGAATGTTAGGGATTATTATTGATGAATAATGCCATACACATAAATTTACACATTCAAAATTTTATATTTACATATGATATAATTGTAGTTTTTTTTTTCAAACCATATGTATAAAGATGATAATAAGCGAGTATGGATAGTGCTTATTTGTGTTTTTATCAGGGATATAAATAAGTCAGGCTGATTTAAAGGGTCTATTAACTAGTCCATAACATATTAGATTTTTTCAATAAACAACTTAGATTTAGGTTATTTATAAACTTATTTTGCTTAAATAGGTCAAATTTAAGCTTTTTTTAAAGGCCTATAAAGCTTAATAAATCGGCGTATATAATATATATATATATATACACACACACAATATTATATATTTAATATATTTATATTAATTATTTATATATATTGAAAATTTGCGACCTATATAAAGGCATGTTTGTTGAGTTATAGGCCTATTTAGAAACCTTGTAATATGATAAGCTTTTGCATATACTTATCACATGGAGTTTAGGATCACGTACTATAATTTTTTGGGCCTATTAAATGCATACTGAATTATTTTTGAAAGTTGAATCGAAATAGGTGTGTTAGATCGCTGATCTATTTGAAAGTTTTATTGTATAGTAGATTTTTAATATACTAGTAGGCCTTAAAATGCGTCTGCCTCAAACATAAAAAACAGTCTATAATGGCTAAATATATCATATTTAGATCTAAAAAAATAGGCTCATTAGCAAAATAACCAAATTTATTTATCAACATAACTTATCCAATATAAAAGTTGAGCTTTCTCTTCATTTGTTTATTTGAATAAAAAATGAGAAGAGATAAATTGATAAAGTTGTTCAAAGATAATAATAAAAATATTGAAATTTTCTTTCATTAAACATATTAAATTAATATCTTTATTGTCCTATAATACTTAAATTAGGACATGATTAAATTAAAATTTATGTTTCGTATATATTTTTTATATCATTTATAACTTATAAGGTAATGTATATTATTAGAATATAATATCTTTTCATAATGTTAGCTAACAACTTGCTTAAAAGATTAATAAAAAAATAATAAAGATATTTCGCTTAAAAAATAGTTAATGAATATGAGTGAAAAAATACGTAGCAAATATGTTGCGAGACAAATAAGAAAAGGGTATTTTTTTCAAGAGCATAAAAGTCATTATTTTCTCTCAATTCTCTTTCCATCTTTGGAGAGAAACTTTTTTTGTGTCCCATGTTTATTTTTCTTTCCTCTCCATTTTCTCTTTTGAACCAAACAAAGAAAAAATGAATTTTTTCTCTAAAGTATTTCATTCCATCTTCTTTCCACTCATTTTCTCCTATACCAAATAAATTGTAAAAGTCTAAGAGAGGGGGAGAGTGGGTCAAGAGGGACATGAAAGAGAGTGAACAAGGGGAATGAAAAGATTGACGAATATGAATAATGACGCGTTGGCCATCACCAAGTACACTTGCACAAATCCATCCTCGCAATATATTGTTCATGATTTTTTATATAATGTAAATTTTAACCATCAATATGTTAATTAATAACTATACATCACTTAGATTATTTTTATCAAATTTGAGAAAACTTAAACATCATTAAATATATATTCAAATAATTCCATTTTCATATACACATATATTTTGATGATTTTGATGTATATAAATGAAGTATTAGATGATTTAAAATTTTTGTGAAATTCGAAATAAACGATCAATTCGATAGAAACTTTTAATTTATTGGTTGATTCGACTAAATTTAACTTAATGTAAGAATTATGAATTGTATTGGAGTAAACCTATCATTCCTCATAATATATTATTATTATTATTATTTTATTCACTTTTTTATAATTATACAAATAAATAAAATAATAAGTATATAATACTAGTAAATCTTAAAAAACTATATAATAATAATAATAATATTTAAATATTATTTTATGAGAATATTTTATACGATGAGGATGGTTATAAAAAGTGGTTCGGACTGAGGTATGACTATGTTGTGAGGAAAATAAAAAATAAAAAATAAAAACTAAAAAAAAGGGAAGGGAAGGGAAGGGAAGGGAAGGGAGAAGGGAGAGAATGGGGAATGCGAATGGGAGAGAAGATGGAAATGGGAGCAGTACCACTCCCACTCTCTCTCCCTCTCATTCGGATTATTCCGAATCAGAACAAGAAGAAATAGAAGAAGCTTCTGGAAGAAGAAGGAGAAGAACTACTAGTAGTAGTAGTAGTAGTAGTGTGCTTCCTCATCATCCTCCTCCCTCTGCTGCTGCTGCTGTTGTCCAATCTTCTTCTTCTCCTCCGTCCAGCCCTAGACCTCCACCTACCCATTCCCCTTTCCTCTTCACTCCTCAAGTATTCATTCTTCTCCTCCCTTACTTTTTACTCTATTATTTTACCAATTCATTCACCCCTCCCTTCTTTTTTTATTATTATTATTAGGTTTTGATTTAACTTCATAATACAGTTTGTTACTTCTCTCTCTCTCTCTATATATATATATTAGTATAATATGTTATTATTGCCTGTGGTGGTATTTTTCTCATTCCCTTTCCCTCCACTTGTATTCTTTTACATATATAGGTCCCCGTGCTTCCCCTCCAAAGACCTCATGACAACAACAACAACAACAACAACATTAACATTCATGCTCATGCTCATGCTCATGCTCATGCTTCTTCTGGCTACGAATACCAAGATATGTATGGCGAACAAGGGATTCCAACCATCATTACTTGGAGTTATGGTGCCAATCAAGTATCTGTCGAGGGATCATGGGATAATTGGAAAACTAGGTCTCCATCCAAACTTATTATCCTTATTTTTATTCTCTCTATTTCATTTCATTTCATTTGTTTCCCATTCTTACATATATATATTCCTTGTTTGTTTATCAGAATGCCATTGCAGAGATCAGGGAAAGACTTCGCTATAATGAAGGTCCTGCCATCCGGTGTTTATCACTACAGATTTATTGTTGATGGACAGTCCAGGTTCACTCCAGACTTGCCTTCCTCCCGAGATGATGCTGGGAATGCTTTCAATATTTTGGACCTACAGGTTACATATTTACTCTCATTACTTGTTTTCATCTTTAGAAAACATTTAGATTTAGTGAGCTTGTTTATTTTTCCATTTATACATAATCACTGTATTGCCATGAGACATTACAAAGTGGATTTCTGATCTTTCTAGGTTTGAGAGGAACTAGGTCTTAGTTTTTTCTGCAATAAGGGAATTCGGCTTGAGAGGGGGGTCTAAGAAAAGAAGTAAATGATAAACTTTTGATGCCACAGGATAAACAGTATGCTCTAACTAGGGTGAACTCATAAAAGTAGAATTTGCTAATTATCCAATTCATGTGTCCGTGGAAGTAGCTAGCATTGTCTTGTCTTGTTACTTTTGCTTCACGTTGTGGCTAAGTAGCTATGCACGTCTTCTTTGGTTATTGGATGGACACCCTTAACGTCCATGGATGGATTCTTGCAATAGTTGTTGTAAAATATATTTAATTTTCATGCCACCCAGCTCCATATTTCTGAACTATTCTTGCGGCTCTCTAGTAACACATAAATAGTGGACAGTAAAGCTTTTCTGGCCATGAGAAAGGGTGGTAAAATCAATCTAAAATTAAATGTTTATATTGTTTTACTTCTAGAAGCCACTGACATCTTGATTGAGAGTTTGAGACTTATGATTTTATTTGAAATATGCAGGATTATGTTCCTGAAGACATCGGAAGCATTTCTAGTTTTGAACCTCCTCAATCACCAGACTCGAGTTATAACAACTTAGAACTTGGTTCTGAAGATTATTCAAAGGAGCCACCAGTAATTCCTCCTCACTTGCAAAATACACTGCTAAATGTGCCTGCAACAAATATGGAAATCCAACCTCCTATGTCAAGACCTCAACATGGAGTGCTCAATCATCTTTACATGCAGAAAGGAAAAAGCAGTCCTTCAGTGGTTGCCCTTGGTACAACTCATCGGTTTCTTGCCAAATATGTCACTGTAGTGTTGTACAAGTCTTTGCAGAGGTAAACATAAATGGCATGGACCACACAGTCCTTAACGCCTTTTATTAGTTAATAGAGCTTCAAGTAGTATAGTTATAAGAGAGAAATGCTAAGGTCCATAAGGATGACTACAAGAAAGTCAAGATTGTATTTCATATAATGCAATTGCTCAATGCCATTTATGAGACAATTTAGTTCTGAATTCTTACATATTTGGTGATGCTTTTATCTAGGAATTTTGATTGAGTGATTGAAAGGGTAAAATAATTCATGACATGTTCTTGTCACATATATTTGGAAGAGCAAATTTCTGAGTTATATTGCAGTCGCATATGCATTTTCCTTTTAGCTTCTCTCTTAGGTTGCCTTTTTCTTTTAAGTAGTCTTCTGTGTTTCTTGCGCGCCCTCCCCATTTGGGATTGGTTTCATTTCGCGCTTGAGCATGTACTGTATTAGAGGCATTTCTGATTCATTTTCATGAAGGCAACTTTAAATCTTGCTGCCGCTCCTGAGCTTTTGGTGCTTAGTTTATCTATCTACTTTGTATGTCCTGAATTTAGCCAGATAATTTCTGGGCACCTGTTTTGTAATGCGCTTGTGGGAGAGTGTGTTTGGTTCTGCGGTGGAAACCGTCAAAATCACTTTTGCCTTCCTCTAACGTTATTATAAGAACTTTAGACTTGTTTGGTGTCAACTTTCCAAACATGATTCAGCCTCCAAACTCACGTTTGATCATAAGCAACTATTTGTAGCTTTTATGGTTGGGGAATTGATTATGCTTCACAAAAATCATGAATATAGAACTATTTTTCATATTTTTACCCCATCAACAGAGCTTTTTCTCATATCTATCCCATCATTACTTTCCTATGTTTTAGTAGGATTGCTCTTTTTCATCTCCTTTTCTCTCTATCATTTCTA
The DNA here is from genome assembly GCA_037953625.1 of Crotalaria pallida. Taxonomy (NCBI): domain Eukaryota; kingdom Viridiplantae; phylum Streptophyta; class Magnoliopsida; order Fabales; family Fabaceae; genus Crotalaria; species Crotalaria pallida. The sequence continues at coordinate 188,128,092 of CM075649.1, read as the reverse complement.
AAATGTGTTTCTATCACTCTGATATCTTGTTGCGGTTGTTGTTTTCTGTTAGTGCCTCTTCTTTCTCTTTTTCTTGAAGAATTGTGCTTGGTTAGCCTATTGCATATTTGATAATATGGCCCTGAGAGGAACTGCTTGTTAGAATGCATTCTTTTTTCGGCTCTTGAGTGTTTACAGTGAAAGCACGGAAAAAAGTACTGCTAATGTATTGATATAAAAATAAACAAAATGGAAAGAAACTAGATTAAAAAGAAATACTTATTTACTTTAGACTCATTTTGGTAATTACACATGCAAAAGTAATTTTGATCAAAACTATCCAAGTCATTTATGTAAGCAGATTCCTCCTCTTTCAATATATTGAACCATTAAATCAATATATTGATTAAAATAACACTAACTACTGAAAATTTTTAAAAAGTTGAAATAGCCCGTGGAAGCAGCTTAAAGGTCCGTTTCCTGGGATGTGGTTCCTGTCGTTTTCTTGAGGTTACGTTCTTTAGACTAGTTAGAGAGCAAGACACGGATATATGCACGCAACTTGAGCAATTTTATAATCCAGTGAAACACTCTTGCTTCTAGCCAGATAGGTTTATGTACTCATGCTCAACTGAATGTTGACTCTTGAGTATAACTAATTCAATTCTTCATGACAACCAATGACGTCTGTTACCAATAATCTTGAATAAAAATTTCTTTTCAGTTCGTACAATGTTTTATCGTTTCCTGCTTATGTTGCATTGCCACCCCAAAAATTATGTTCAGCTTAGTAAGCATAGTGTTTGGATTTGGCCTTTTCATAGTATTATTTTTGCCATCTATTTAACTTCCACTTATGCTTTAAAATGTCCACTGTCATAGCGATTACATGCATTTTGTTCGTTTTCAAATTAGATTTGGCGTCCAGGTCTTTCTTCAAAAGCTATCAGAATGAAACGTCACGCCATGTTTTTTTGGTTTATAATAATGGTCCTGGTTTATAAAAATTACATTTACTTAGTTTGAGCGAGGTGCCAAACGACTGAGTGCAGCTGAACTTTCAAGTCCTAAAATGTATCATAAGTCAGAAGCAATATAGTTCCATTATTACCAATGAACTACATACATGCACTTTATCAAGCATCTAAGAGGTATTTAAAAGAAGAAAAAAAGAAAGGAAAACCCTCCACGATAACAAGCAAAGCATGTACACGATGAGTAAATAGTACTAATTGATTGCTAAGCAATTTATTATTCCAAAGCCTAACTTGGTACCCACCCAATAGAAGAAGAAAAGCTAAAACCTCATTAAGCTTCCTTCCCTCCTAGAACACCGGACAACCCTCAACATTAATTCCTGGTTGAGTTGGGCAAGAAGCCAATGGGCAATGGTCTAATTCAGATCCCCACCATTTCAGATTATGCCCAGCATTTTGCAGTGCAAAGAAAATCAGCACACCCATAAAAGCTGTACCTGCATCCAGTGCAGCAGATAGGACATAATTGTATTTCTGCCACCAGCGTTTATGGTAGCGGAACACAAAGTAATTGAAGATCATTCCGGTGATTAGCCAGCTTGCAATATTAGTAGGAGTTGCTGGTGGCATTCCAGCAAAGCCATAAGATATAACCGGTATGTTTATCAAAGCAATCCATTTCTTGTCTGGGAAGATTTTGCTCAACACCCAAACAGGAACCGGCAACACCGCTCCAATGAGGAATAACCATACCATGTTCCTGTACAAGCCGCCAGGTCCGAACAAGCGCTTCGGTCCAATCAGACCCCATATAACAGATGCATCAAAGGTCACTCTATATTTTGGGCATGTCCAAGGACTGTCATGATGTGCCTTATCATCCATGCATATGTCCTTGATACTGTCCAACATCCACCATGCCACTGCAAGGTTCACTATACCAGCAAGCAGAGTTCCCACTAGCTATTTCCAATTTTAAAAATAAATAGTCAGACAGGAAAATATATATACATAAATATGTAAGAGAAAAAAGGATTTAATGTAGGGGATTTTAAGGTGGAGAGACCTGAGCAGTATACATGCATCGTGGAGGGATTTTCATGTAGTGCCCTAGTTTGAGGTCTGATAAGAAAGATAGAGCATGGACAGTGCTGATTCTCCCATATATTTTAAAGAGCAAGTTTGCAATTGGCTTTCCCGGAAGGACATACCCAATCATGAACTGTGCTATAATGTCATATCCAGGTTGCTGAAAGGAAAAACCCATGTTAAAAAAAAAAAAAAAAAATTGAACTCCTATTGCTTCCCCTTTTCTTTTGCATCAAGATAGCATATTCTAAACAGAATAATACCTGGTTGGTAGTTGCTTGGATGACACCAATTGGAAGTGTCACAATAAAAGCTAAGGCAAAAGCAAAGAGCATTCCCCACCATGGCAGTTGCACATCCGTTTTCCAAATGAAACACATTACTAAGGATAGAGCCATGCTCCCGAATAATAAAACGAGGAACCACCATTCAGGTACTTCCTTATAAGCCTTCATTAGTCTACCATGCACATCCAATTTTGCATTACTCATTGCAGATCTGCTCTGCCTCCATATGTCCCTGGACCAAGGAAACTATTTTAGTCTCAAACCAAAAATATTCCTCTCATAGAGAACTTAATTTACATTATCAAAATCTTCTGATCCATTTGCATATCTAACATGTAGAATTCTAGAAAATCATGCATTCAGATTTTCAACTATCTTTCATAATCCAATGAGGAAAATGATGACTATCAATCTGATCAAATATCCAAGTGATTAACTAATATTAGATTTAATATAAGATATAAAATTATGACAAAGGCTTTTGGTAGCAGCCTACCTGCCATAGAACAGTGCCACATGAGTGAGGGTTGCTGTAAATCTTGCAAAACCAGACCCAATAGATAATGCAAAGAGAGGACTAAGGTATAACTTGCCATAATTGTTGTATGCAGCAATGTCAAGATCATATTCTTTTGTTAAGATCTTGGTAGTGTCATACTTGTGTCCACTGGACGTGAACAACTGATTAGAAAATATAGGGAACTTGCGAGCATCAAAAGTGTTGAACTTCCAGTAACATACAGGTACAATTATGTAGATGAACATGACAAATCCAACTCCAACATTAACAATGGAAGACCATGGTGAAACAAGGGGGCTGCCATGGTAAGCTGAAATCCCAGCCCAATCAAGTGTGAACGCGCCAATTCCAAGTCCATGATAGCCTGATCCAACTTGCTGTGCAGTGATATTGTGGGGCCATGCCCAGCACACCCATGAGAAGAATGTTAAGATGGGGAACAGATAGCCTGGGAGTGCATAGTAAAAGAAGCTGATTCCCATGGCAATGAGGAAAAACTGCATCCTTGTAAGACCCTTTTTTTTATGCTCCCTTTCATGGAGTGCCCTACAGCATTAGGTTACTGATGTAATCAGAATAACATTAAAGGAAATAATGAACACTCAAATGGAATATAACTTTCAAATGATTGGAATTTCTCTGCTGCATAAGTTCTTATGAGTTGGTGCTAAATCTTTTAGTCTATATGCCAATTGAAGAGCAACCAATTAAACATTGAGAGCATAATATCAATATATCTTCCACTTTTTAACTTTTACCTTTTAGTGTCATGCTCTCTTTGTCAAGAGAATAATAATAATAATACACACCAATCAGACGAGATAGCCATGATATGAGCTTGCTTTCCAGCAGTAACGATGCGCTTAGTCCACGGCATTAAAAAAGTAAATTGGTAAAACAAAATATTTGCTTGCGTCAACCATTACAAGCTAAGAATTACAAGTCAATGATAAAAGTGATTCTCTATATCTCAGCAAGCTTCTTTTGGTATAACACCCTTTGAATAAGCATAGAATAAAGTTCTAGTTTGTTATGACTTCATTTAGTCTTAGTGAAATTTGGCATATGTTGATGCACACTGGCACAGTAGTTCATGATAGAAAAGTTCTTATTTTTTCAGTTAGCCCTTAACAGAAATATTACTGCGACAATTATGCAGTTATCAAATTAAATAAGATTCCCTTAATGTAGACAAATGATTAACTAATTTACTTTCATTGTTCAATAAGTGTTTTTTTTAGAGATATTCTTCCATTAGCCGTAGACAGCAAATTGGAGAATGCTCTTTGCATGATTCAATTCCAATATACTCCATAGGCACCAAAACGTAATATTGAAGAAAAGGGAAAAGAATGGAACCTAAAGAGAGAGACTTGAGCAAGGTTTGATGGCCACCACATCTCAACAGGATCAACCAAATACCTCCTTAGAATCCCAGCCCATCCATACCCAATTACCTGCAACTCATTTTAGAACAATTACTTTATTAAAGTAACCACCAAAAATCTTTAAGCACAAACAACTACAAAGTGGATTGACCACAGAATATTATTCAAAATCTTTGTTGCTACAAAATTAAAAATCATTCAAAATTGAAAAATAATAAAAACCAAGGTTATTAAGATAGGCATGAATAAAGAACGAAACAAATACAGGACAAATCTATTTTTGTTTTGTATTGAAAAGCAAGTACAGATGGAGAGAATCTCCAATCTGCACAGATCTTAAAACTAAAAGACAGTCATTATTTCCACTAGAAAATTTTAAAAAATACAAACACGACTATTCTTCATTTTTTTTCTTCCAATTATTATGAGTAAAAAAAAAGGATAAAATGCACAAGGCATGACCCAACAACAAAACAAGCGAAATTGAAAAGAAGAAGAAGCAAAACAAACCTGGGTAGTAATAACAATGAAGAGGGCACAGAGAAAGCTCAAGCTTTGTTTATAGTAAGCTTTCATGACAGTGATAGCACCGATGGAGTAAGCATCACCACCACCATAAGAGATACCACAGTTAGCAAAGATGGTAATAATAACATGCTCCTTCATGTTGAATGGCCCAGGATTCAAAGTGAAGCTATAACCAAGAAGAGAATACTCCTTAGTTGAGAGTGTTGAAGCCATGAACCTTCCAATGGGAAGAACAGCAATTTGCATGAGAATGGATGAGATTGCGAGAGGCTGAGTCCTGAAGGTGAAGAACGTGTTCAGGAATATGAGGATGGTGCAAGAAGTTATCCCAAGAAACCATGCTCTGAAAGTCATCACCGGAATTGAAGGGTCATCTGTCTCAGGCACCACCAGAGCCACCTCCTCCACCGGACATCGGTCATCATGAACTCCGTTCTCAGAAGCCACCTTTTCAGTGTCCGTAGGATTCTCAAGGTGGTTCTTGGACGCCATTGGAGAAATGGAAGGAAGGGGTGGTAATAATTTTCTGTTGAAAAAGATAAGCACACAGAATCAGAGAGAGAGAGAGAGTGTAAAACAGAGTATTGATACTCTGTTTTTATCACTACTCTGTTTTTGTTACTCTGTTTTTTGTTTTTGATGTTTGTTTGTTTGTTTGGGGGGCATGCCTTGTTTGGGGTACACCCTGAAACTAAAACACGATTGGACACGTAGAAGCGTTTCTGAACGGTGGCTTTAAAAGAGCTTCGGATTTTCTTTTAGACATGCCCAAAATGTCCCCCTAGAGGCTTACTTCCTCCTTCCCAAAAAATTACTCCATTCGTCATTAAATATAAAGTCTTTTTTTTAAGGGATTTCACGTTAATTTAAGTGGAATAATTTAATTAATTGTATTGAAAATGTGAACTTCTGATATGTAATTTTAAAATTACCCATATTAATATTTTTGCGAATCTAAAAAGTGTTAAAATAAATAGGGGCGTTTATGAAAAAATGTAATTAATGATCATTGGAAATTTGTATGAGGCTTTATAAATAGTGACAAAATAAAAGTATCAAGATGACTTTATATTTACGGACGGAGGGAGTAGTAAATTTTTGAAAATTCAACAAAACTAAAGAAACATGCTATTAATGCATTATCTCACAAATCAATCAATTACCAAAGCAAGTATTTAATGCATGTTTCCTTTATGAAACGGAGGGAGTATGAATTTCGTTGACCCGCTGAGAAAAAGAATTGACTCTAATTAGGTTATTTTTTCTAACACAATTTATTACTCCCTCCCCTTTTTAGTTTCATAGTTATGTTTTTTTTAGGGCATTATAAATAAATTAATAAATGAATGATATAAAAATTTGATATATTTTAAGTTAACTATTCTCATTTAATAATAAAGAAAAAAGTAATAATGAATTTATGAAGAATACGTTGAAGAGTGATGAAAAAATAGATGATGAAAAAATGATATAATAAATAAGAATATGCTTGAAAAAAGAAATATAAAATGAATATTTGATTTTTTTAAGGAAAATATGAAACAAAACAATAAAATAATATAAAAACAAAATAAATCAAAACAATAATATAAAATAATATATAGTTATGAATATTGAATATTTGATTTCTAAAATAATATAGTTTATGAAACAAAATAAATTTATTAAATGAAGATAACTTACGGAAAAAAATTAATTATTAAATTAATTATTAAATTAATTTTTTTTCTTTCAATACTTAAAATCCATTTGTATCCTTGATTTTTTTTTATGAATTGATTTTAATTTTTTAAGAAAAAAAACATTTTTTTACATATTTGTGTATTTATAATTAAACTAGTGTATCATAAAAATTTTATATACATATATATATATATATATATATATAATTTATTTGATCCCTTACGGTTATATTATACTAGTTTTATCAAAAATAAATGACACTTTAATATTATTTTTTGACTGAAATTAATATTACCCTTTTTAGGATAATTTATTTCTTATCTTAAAAGGTACTAAAAGGTAGTGATAGGAATATGCTAAATAAAAAATTGAAGTGATTAATAAATTGAAATTAAAAAAATAATTGAAAATTACTCCTTATAATATTTATACTACTGTATTAAATACAATTTATTTTCATTATTTTTTTGCCACAATACATCATTAATATTTTTATTTTATTTTATTTTTATTCTGCTTATATTTTTCTTACACTCCCTAGTCCCTACATTTTAAAATATATATAAAATATCAATTTTCTACTTTAAATTTATAAAACATTACTAACGAGTTGCATTAAAAGCAAAACGTTAAAACATGGAACTATCAGCGACGAATTCAGAATGACAACTCTGTCCCTGAGAGTTGAACCTTGTCACACAGTCTTAACTTTATTGGGATACAGTTTTGACTACTGCAGTCTTCGTGAGAGATTCTAAAATGTCATTTTTATCCTCACAATTAGGAAATGAAGATTAGGATAGAGTACAAAACAACAGAATCTATCATAATCTTTTTGTGCGATAGAAATATATTTTTCATTACATAACAACTATAATTTCTCTTTTTGTAATACAGTGTTAATGTTATAATTTTCATTTACATAATATAGTATATATAAATTAAAAATCATATATTAACAAACAGAATTAGTGTATAAAAGTATAAATCAACAAAATGAATTTATCATTTTTAAGTCTTGTAACTACCGTATATATTAACTCTCGAAAACAAATTTTTTAACCTGAGGTTGAGAAAATCCGTGATATATATATATTAATGCCAGATGATCTTATTAAAGATGAGAAATAATAGAGGGATGATTTGCATTTGTTAATTAGAGAATGAAAAAGTTGCAGAGGTTTGGTCGTACCTTGCCACTGGTGTAAGGAGGCCCTGATCTTCACCCTCAGTCGCTCTCCTCCACCCTTTAGTTGCTGAAGCTGACTTGTACGTATGTGTTACGTTTCTGTAGATATGGAGAGGATGGAAGATAGGGGGAACGTTTGACAGGAATTGAAAAACGTGCTTAAAGACCTTAATAAAAAAAATTAAGATTCCTTATCCTTAAATTTTAATATCTAAATAAATTACAAATCAGTTTCATTTATATATATTGTGTGGTAAAAGAGAAGATTGGAAGGTATTATAACTATTATTGGATGTTTGTACGGTAATAAACTGAAAACATGGGAACCTCTGATGTGCCTGTTCCGGCGTGTGAGTAACACGTGCTCATGACAGCGTTGCACGCTTTCGTTTCCGTTCTCCACGCTCTCCTGAAGTCAAAGTGCCACGTCAGACGAGCAGGGCCTACACGCCAAAGTTGAAAATCCAAGTAGAACGCCACGTCTGCAAAATGGAACATGAAGCTCGTGTTCTCTGCATGAGAGACACGGCAGATGCATGCAGCAGCATATGTATGTAGAGTAGGACCCCACGCCCCACTTCTTAAAACATCACCTATTCACCTGCACCTGCGTGCATTATATACTCTACCTAGTTTTAAGCTTGTGCATTACATGAGTTAATTGTTAATTAATTATTTCTTTGTTTCATAGTCAATAAAAATAAAAGAGTATTCATTTAATATAAAGATATGCATGATTCACTCATTAATTACAAATTGATATCATACAATTTTTTATATCATTAAAATAATACATTGCAATATTGTTTCCAAAAAAAATCTTTAAATATATTTTTCTTACTTATTTATCAATCATCAATACAATATATAATCTTTAAAATTTTTCATTTATTTTTTTACTTTAATATGAGACAAACTTTTTTGCATTTTTTTACCATGATAATGGGACGGAAGGAGTACAAAATAGATACTTTGATTTATTTCTTTATTTTCTTATTTTTTTAACCTTCGTGATTGTTTATTAATTATTTTCGTGCTCAAATAATTGTTAATCATTGTATTTTCGAATTGAATCAGTATTAACTAATTTGTAAACATAACTTTAAGGGGAAAAAAACCATCCCCAAGCTATTTGTGTTCAACTTATTTGTACCAATTACTTATTTATAACTATATAAAAAAATTGATACAATTATTGAAATGGTTGTCAAATTTAGATATGAAATTCTGTTAATAATAACGACAATTTAAATTATCGTTATATCAATAGCTTAAATGAATAGAATTTATTATCAAAATAATTAGTACTATATATATATATATTAGTACTATATATATATATTGTTAGCAATCAGCCAATCACCAACATTAAATCAATTTTCAAAAACTAAAAAATACGTAAACCATTTTTTTTAAAGTGTCAATTTTAATTTTACAATAAAACTGACATTATTCTAAATACCTTAAACTATTTTTTTAATATCCTCATTATATTGTTAACATTTGTAAAAATTAAGCCAATTTTCAAAGACTAAAAGCATATTTAAATTATAATTTTTATTTGAAAGTCTCAATTTTAATTTTACAATAAAATTGACATTTTTATGAATACCATAAACAGAAGTATACATTCTTTTATGTTTTGGGAATATATAAAAATTACATTTTTTCATAATTTTTCACTAATACTTGTCTTCTTAACAAGTTCAATTCACATGTTAGTATTTTCCAAACAAAATTCTCAATATTCTCTTTGTATTGTTAGCATTCGCCAACATTACCAACAGAGTTTGGTTCAGTTGGTGTAAGGCTCCAACTGACATCCTGAAAATGGGATAAAGATGCTAGTAGTCCCGGATTCGATTCCCACTAAAAACATCCAGCTGGGAGAGCCAGTCACGCAGCTCGCTTCGAATTAGTTTCAAGGGCTCCCTAGTATTAAGGGTGCTCTTGGGGATACCGGTGATTCCGCAAGGAATTCGGAAAAAAAAAAACCATTCGCCAACATTAAACCATTTTTCAAAGACTAAAGACACATGCAAACCAAAAAATTTTATTAGAAAGCATCAATTTTAACTTTACAATAAAAATTAAAAAAAAACTTTACAATATAACTGACATTTTTCTAAATACTTTAAATATTGTGGATTGATCTTGCTAATAATTATTTTTAGGACATTTATAAAGATTACTAGTATTGAAAAAATAATCACAATTGCTTTTCTTTTTCCGGTAGTTAAAAAACCATATTTTTCCATGACTTCCACCAACTACCATATTTTTCCATGACTTCCACCTATATTGGGGCTTCTTAACAACGAATGCACTAAAGACATTTGTTAGCGTTTGCAATTTCTTTTCACCAATGGTGTCGTCAAGCATATAACTGAAAATTAATCCCATTCTTAGATAAAAGGATTAACGAAGTGAATTTTGTCACTACGACCAAAAAGTTTTTTTCATGCATATGATAAGAAACGAACTACCCCTAAAATCATATTTGAATAACCTAATTATTTACCGTTGAATAAGCTTTATACATAATTTTTAATGACAAGGGTTTTGGATCAAAGTGATGACTTTTTTTAAATTATTTCTCATTGCTAATAATGAGAAGTAGATATGGAGGAAAGTTTTCAAATCATTGTTCTTTTTCATAGTGCTGTTGTCAAATTTAGTGGTAACTATGTTGCTCGTGACAATTGCATATGCATGATGATTAAACAAGAAGTTGATGACGATTAAAAGAAAATGTTGTGAACAAAGATTATCTTCAAGTCACAGATAGATTAATGTTCAAGTCGAAGAGAAATTATTATTTTCTCAAATCTTCTTTTAGTTTTAATGTAATATTCGATATTTAAATTTCATCTCCCGACTCAATTAATGGAGCTGTGAGACATTAATCGTGAAGTCTTATGTTCAAACTCGGATGACTTCACTTTCTCCTCTTCCACCCAAAAAAAAAAACAGGATATAAAAAAATTCAATATTTTTTTATATTTTTTCTTTAATCAGTGTTCCCCCTCTAGTTAATAGCCAAATAGATTTTTTTTTATGAAAAGACAGGCCCGGTCCTAACCTATTTCGGGCCCTAGGGCGGAAAAAAAGAATTTGGGGCCCCTAATTCATAAAAAAAAATTAAAAAAAATCAATTAAAAATGTAGTATATATATACATATAATCAATTAAAACAATGACATCAATCAATAATAAAACTAATTATTAAAAAATAATATTTGAAATAAAATAAAAAGTTATCAAGTAAAGAGGTAATAAAAAACTTTTTTTATGTTGAGTTGCAAAATTAAAGTTCATTACTTCATTTAGTTATAAATTAAATGAGCAAATGCAAAAGACAAATTGAAGTTTTATGCTAAAAATCATTGATGATTAAGAGATTAAGAAAAAACTTGCAACTATTAATTTTTTTTTTCAAAAATAATATATTATTAAAAAAATTATGGGCCCCTGAATTTTTTGAGCCCAGGGCGACCGCCTCGTCACCCTCCCTCAGGGTCGGCCCAGTGAAGAGATTATCAAAATGAAATTTGTCTCTATAGACAATTTTTTATCTATACATATGACACGAATCAAACTAGCGATATTACACTTAAAAAATTCAATTATATGTTAACTACGTTTATTTTTTTTAGGAAATCTACCAACTACGTTAGACATTGTTGAACAATAATGTTTTCTTTAATTTATTGGGCATTAGAAGAAGTTTTGGGGTAAGATTATGATAGTATGAGTAAGATTTAACATTATTCATTAAAAAGAGTTTGTATAACTTTAATATTTAAAATTGAAGACAAAGGGTAAAAAAAAAACAGATATTGAAAATATATACTCGCTCCCATTTGGTAAAATTTTAAATGTTAATGTTTTCAATATAAAAATGTTTTATTTAATGTTAAGCTAATGATAAGAGAATGCTCGGAGAAACCGTTAGAACTCAGAAGAAACCAACAAGTAAGAAATTTGGAAGGTAGATTAGTCAATATTCAAATTTAACTCATGTTTAATTGCTCCAACTTATTGTGAATTGAAGGAGAAGGAATGGTGTGGGTGCAAACATTTAAATTTGAAGATCCTTTGAAGCGTGTGACTACACTTGCCTCAAAGCGTTTGACACGCTGAGAACAAAAGCTGAGCTGAGGTGGCACCTTACGTGGAAGATGAAAAGTGAAAAGATCTGAAAATAAAATTAAAAATGGGCAAGCAAGATCAAACGTTTATTTTCAGTTTCATACCTCATGAAAAATTTGTGAGTAAGTGCAAACGAAAATTTTTTGTCTCTTGACATACGAAAATTTAAAATACATTAAGAGCAATTTAAACCATTAAAATATGAAATAGGGGCCAAAATTTTGACAATGGTAACCAAAATTTAAAGCTCTTATTTTTGCATTATAGTCCCTCGTGGTCTTGTGGATCTAACCGAAAAGATTATATATATATGAATTAAGAATTTAATCAAAGTGGAATCCTCGGTATATAATATTAATTGAGGTAGTTCAATCACATAACGTATCTACATAAAATGTATACAAAATACTGTATCAATATTTTATGGGTACCGAAAAAATTGTCAAGTATTTAATGCATACTAAAATAACTTTGCATGAAAATAAATCACTAAGATTTGATTTTTAATTTTAATATGATTATCATAATTGGTTATATATATATAATGTAATAATATTTATTTTTTAGTATGTTATATGAGAGTATCTCTTTACCATATGAATAGAAAATTAATATTTTATCTAATCCTTATTGTAAGACATATTTAATCAAATTAAACATATAAATGAAACTAGTTAGTTTTCTAAATTTTATGAGAATATATTATAATATTATAATTTTACTCATTTGATTTATCTTGAAAAGTTCACATTCATTAATTAATAAAAAACAGTAGATAATAATTTTTTTTTATAAAGAGATAATCAAAACATTAAATAAGGAAAAAAATAAATAATGCACAAAAATTATAAAATGACTTTGTAAAAAAAATCTTTTGAAAAGTAGCCTACAATAAAAATGGAAGAGAGTAATTAATAAGTGTTATTTCTCCGATTTAACCTTTAAACGAACAATAAATATTGGTTTTCTTAACCTTTTAAAGTTGAGGATAATCATTCAAAAATGATTATTATTTCTTGAAAAATAAAAACATAAATTTTTTGATTTATTTGATAAATTATTTTTAAGAAATATTAATCACTTTTGAGTGTTTATATTCAGCACTTGATTAAAAAAACTCATAAATATTAGCCAAGTTAAAATTCAACAATTTGGACACGTCAAAGCCAGATTGGCTAAAAAGCACAAAGCACACTTGCTTGGTGGCGCAAAGTGTAACAGGAAGAAAGGGTTGTCATGACGTATCAGTTCATATCTATCCAACCACGAGTCAAATCTTTTTCTTTCATTTCTTTTATTTATTTTTTATTTTATGCTATGCTATGTATGTAATAGTAAATATGAAGACCTAATGGCGACAAAGTGATGAGACTATTAGCTGAAATAATAGTCTTTTTTTGTTACAAGCTCAAATAATAGTTTGGGCTAAAAGAAAAATGGAAAGCAACGTACTCCTACTGGTCTTATTTAATTTTTAAGTAAAAATAATTAATTTCACACCTATTAATTAAGGAAATTAAGAGGGAGTTAAGTATATTTTATTTTTTCAAATTCGTGAAAAATAAACTACTTTAGTAAATTTATATTGGGAATAAAATAAAAATTAAATGATTCAACCATGTTATAAGTATATTTTAAAAATAATTATATTAGAAATAAAAAGTTAGCTAATTTTTGCTTATATTTAACATCATCAGTAAAGAGTGTTGTTTTTTTTTTTTAAAAAAAATAAGATTGGAAAAGAGGGAAAGGCTGCTTTGCATTACAACCAAACGTTGAGGAGGACACTGAAGACTAGGGGCTGCCTTAGAACCGAAGGTTGAATTATCAAGTCAAGTGGAGGACCCCGCTCCTCAGAAAGACAAGTTTTATGCTACAGTATCGGTATTAATATGTTTTTTTTTTTTTTTTTGGTGTAAAGTATTAATATGTTAGTACTGTACAATTATTTTTCAATGTAGATTTCTTTCTTTGTAAACCTATACCATATACTATCATTAGTCTTATTAGGGATAGGCATATATGGAGAGGGACAAGTATGAAGCAATAATAGGGAGTATTTTGGTAAGCTAATAGTAAAGCTATATAAAGGTGAAAAGCTTGGCGTTAAGGGAAACACGCGTGGAACTAAGATGCTGCATCACTCCATGTGCTTCTCAGTTCTCACTATCATCATCGATTCATCATTAACCAATTGAATTGATTCGGCTTCATTCCTCACCAACCATGCACCATTGCACCACCTTACACTTGGCTGGATTATCAAACATTATTCCCACTTCTTCCACTATTCAATTCCTCCTATATACTCCTATTCACAAACTCAACCAACTACTACATTATAGTATAACCTGAACTACTGTACAATTAACAAGCCAACAACGCTAGCTACTCATTGCTACTCCAAACACTACTATTCCCTCTATTCTTTAACGGCGATTGTGTGTGTGTGTTTTTTTTTTTTTTTTTAATTTTTTTTTTTACTTTTTTCAATTTTATAATTTCAAGATATAATTATTTTTTTTCTAATTTTAATTATTTAATCAATCATTTTTTTTACTCATTGTTAATTTTAAATTATCGATAAACACAATTCTTAATTAAAATTAAACACTAAAATTTTTTTTTAATAAAAATTAAATAAGAATATTTAGAATAAAACACATATGAAACTTACAATAATCAATATATCCTTAATATATATGCAATATCCATAAATATTAGGGCATGCACAACAGAATCTTAGCATCAGACTCATAAGACTCTGACATATCAACATTTCATCATCATCCTAATGTAAAGTTTAACTTCAAATTTTTTATATCTTCCACCACAACAGTTAAGTGCGTGTTTGGTATAGCTGGTACAATTATATTATGATTATTGTATCTGTTGGATTATAATCCGTTTATTTAAGTGTAAAATTATAAAATATAAATTAACTTACATATAAAAATACACAATTTTTATAAAATATGACCTCCAAATAATTCCGAAAGAAGTGTATCACTAGAATACACTTTATGGTGAGAAGCCCTTTAAAATGACAATTGGTGTAAAGGAAACACTATTGTTATATGTAAATTTAGAATCGTTATTTGAATTTACATTTATTTATCTTATATGCAAAAATAAACAAATTGGTGGGAAGTTTCAACTGCATCACAAAATTTTTCGATCCTATTTCAATTTGGTGAAGGGAAAGATAATGATTTAGAAATTGATGCATCTTCTAATTTCTAAATTGTTAAAAATAATAAGTGTTATTATTAAGGAAGATAATTAATAAAAAGAGTAAAAGATATGTAAAGTGTGTATTAATATATTACAAAATTACATATTATAATTAATACAAAGATTAAAACAAGTAAAGTCAGTACTAATTTATTGCAAAATTATATATCAAAAATAATTATTACTTCATATATTACAATTTAAAAAATAAATATAAAGTAACAAAGAAAGTAATAAATAGCCGAGTATCAAAATGGTCCTAAGAAGGATACATTTTCTCCAAACCAAATGATAAAAGGAAGACAAAATGGAATACTGCAACATGATGTGACGTGTATTTGATTCAGAACTTCCCTTAAAGTTGATTGTAGCTTATATGGATACAAGGCAACGAGATAGAAAATCAGGATCCAGAATAATTGAAACTTCCCTTAAATTTTAGAAGTTTAATATTTGTTGCGTTATGAAAAAAGTTTCTATCGATAGAGTTGAAACTTGAAACCACTGATAATTTTTAGTTTTTAACAAGTAGGGGTGTAACTATAATTAGGAGATAATTTGATACACAAATAAAATGAACGAACTAATATATTTGGATTCACAAACTATAAATAGTAAGAGATTATGTGTTTTAAGATAAGCAAGACATGTGACTAATCAGGAGAGGTGGAAACTAAAACTGCCAGTTTGTTTTGACTAATAATATAGCTTAAATATATTTTTGTCCTTTAAGAAATCAAACGAAAATGCTCTCTAACCCTCTGCTAGGGTTTTCCACAACAGCGAAGAACTCAAGTACTCCTTCGACCCAGGAAGTAGACTTGAAAGAAAGGAATACTAAGAAGATCAAAACTAACGAGGTCAAATCCCCTACGTCTTCTCCCATGGAAGAAGGTATACCTCATGAAGATATTGGTATTGTTTCAGGGTCCCCAACGAAGAATTCTTACAAGGAGTCTTTGCTTAGATCCATGGGAAATAGCTTCGATTGGGAAATACATGAAGAAGAAGATTTGATAGAGAACAGTTGGTACAAGGATCCAGTGGAGGAGGACGAAGAGAAACCTTTCGACCCTTGCCCCGAAATAATTGTTTCAAAGGAGGAATACGAGGACTGGTGCAGGCCGTGGAAGAATGCCCTCATAGTCAATGTTCTGGGCAAAAGAATCAACCCGAAAGTCCTTGAAAACAAATTAATGCGTAGTTGGGTGAAGGAGGGTACGCTGAAGATTGTTGATATGCCTAAAGGCTACTTTCTGGTTCAATTTACGGCGGAAGCAGATTATAAACATGTCCTGTATGAAGGGCCGTGGAAAGTAGCGGACCATTATCTCATAGTGCAAAGGTGGAGACCGCTCTTCTTGCATGGTGAGCAGAAAGTCACCAAGATTGCAGTCTGGGTACGAATACCAAACTTGGATATGGAATTATATAACATCAGTTTCCTTCGTCGGGTGGGCAATAAAATAGGCACCATGCTGAAGATTGACCATACCACTTCGATCCAGTCTAGAGCAAAATATGCTAGAATTTGTGTGGAGGTGGATCTCAGAAAGCAACTGGTCCCGAAAATCAAAGCCTTTGGCAAGGAATTCAATCTAGAATATGAAGGACTGCACTTGATATGCTTCATCTGTGGGAAGTATGGTCATAAGATTGATAAATGTCCTGAGAGCATTCACGTTAACAATGGTTTTAAAAAGAAAGATGAAGAAGAAGGCGGTGCCGACCCGGCGTCGGAGACGGTGGTTCACCACCAGGTTGATGAATCCAACGGTATCATGTTGGAGCGGATTATCCTTGAGCCTGAAAAGGAAACTACAGATGATACGGATCAAATCAAGTGTACAGATATGGTGTTGCTTGAACAGAATCAGCCCGCAAAATCAGAAACTCCCTTGTTTGGCCCCTGGATGATGGTTCAAAGGCAGCAAAAATCAAGGAACAAATCTGGGTATAGGAAACAAGAAATGCTGGTCCACACCAAAAACGTGTCCACAAGATTTGATGCTCTTGCCGATTTAAAAGAGGATGACAATCCGAATATTGATGAAACAAATCCCTACGTGGATACTACTAATGCTAACACCAAAGACAAGGGACCCACCCCCATGCAAAAATCTTTAATTAAAGTTAGGAATCGTCTAGCAGGTCGTAATCCCCAATCGAAAGGAGCCAAATCCTCCCAAGACCCTTCCTCTTCTAAAAAGGGATTCACCAAATCTTCCCCGGTTTCTACCAAATCCCAGCAACAGCAAAAAACATTTTCTAAGGATATGGGAATTGGGCCTATGTCAACAGAAGACACCAAAAGTGCAGTCAAGGAAAAGGAAAAACAAATTCTCCATCATATGAGGACCTTAGTAAATTTTGGATTCAACAGCTTGGACAATTTTATCACACGGGTCTCTATCCCAGACTAGGAGCTCTTGGAAATGGCGCATAAACCTAAAGGTCTGTTGAACAGTGCTAGCGAAAATTTTAAACCTCCTGATTCAGCCATGGAAATTGATAATCATATGGAAGAGTGTCATTCGAGTATAAATGTTGTTGGTCAACAAGGAAATCAGGATCCCCAGGATCAAATCTTCAAACTGTCCCAATGATTTTAATCTCTTGGAATGTTAGAGGTGCCTTGGGCGCGGATTTTGGAAGATCGTTCAGGTGCATGGTGGCAACTCATACCCCGGATATTGTGGTTGTCCAGGAACCGAGATGCAGTGGTGTTCGGGCTAGAAACATTATTCGTAAACTTGGGTTCCGTTTCTCTATTGTTAATGATGCTATTGGCTTTTCCGGGGGTATTTGGATTCTTTGGAATAAAGCCAATCTGAAAATTAACGTCATCCTTAATGATAAACAGGTTGTTCATGTTTCCGTGCAAGAAGACAACCTTAAAATTTGGGAGTTATCTGCTGTTTATGGTAGCCCACGTGAAGAGGAAAGAGTTCAACTTTGGCATAACCTAGCGGACAATAGTGAATGGTTGCTTATCGAGGATTTTAATGACATTGCCAATAGTCGTGAGCAGAAAGGAGATGCCCCAGTTGACATTCACAAATGTCTGCAATTTTCTAATAGAATCAGCTCATGTGGCTTAATGGATCTTGGTCAGATTGGGGGTTCATTCACATGGAGAGGTCCTCAGCATGCCGGCTATGAAAGAGTTTTCAAGAGACTTGATAGGGGTCTTTGCAATAACAACTGGCGTATCCGCTTCCCCGATGCCCATATCAAAATTTTGGCGCGGCTTCATTCGGACCATCATCCCATTTGCTTGAATATGTCGCCTCTTGATAATATGAACATTAATAGACCTTTTCGTTTTCAGGCTATGTGGCTTTATCATAAAGATTTTTATAATTTTATGCTTAATAATTGGTCCGGTAATGATTTTATTAGTAATATTTCTTCTTTTGTCCCAAAATTGCAGGTTTGGAATAAGACCATATTTGGCAATGTTTTTAAAAAGAAGAAGGAGCTCACTGTGAGGATTCGTGGAATTCAACTGGCCCATGACTACTCTACGAATATTTATCTTCAGCGTCTTGAAATTGATCTACAGAAAGAGCTGGACAAAACTCTTCTTGATGAAGAAATTCTATGGCACCAAAAATCCAGAAAAGAGTGGATTCAGATACCAGGTATTATCATTCTCGTACTATTAACAGGCGAAAAAAAAAAACAAAATTCTGTCTCTTTTGGATAGTACTGGAAATTGGAATTTTGATCCTAATTTTATCAGAGATACTATTCGTACGTTTTTTATCAATCTCTATATGGAGGACAATTATGACCACCCCATGCTTAACAGTAACATCTCTTATCCGGCTTCCTCAAAGGATGTTAGTTCCCTGGGCTATATTGCTTCGAATGATGAAATTAGAAAAACTATTTTCTCTATGGCCTCTCTCAAGGCTCCGGGTGAGGATGGCTTACCCCCCATTTTTTATAAGCATAACTGGGACATCATCCAGCAGAGTTTATGTGATTTCATTCGCTATGCCTGGCAAAATAAAGAAACTATCAGAGCTATTAATTCTACTTTGCTTGTCTTAATCCCCAAGACTGAAGAGCCTCAGTTTGCTTCCCAATTCAGACCGATAGCTCTGTGTAATGTGGTCTATAAATGCATCACTAAAATTCTAACCAACAGGTTAAAGCCATTCTTGAATGACTGGATTTTCCCCCTTCCAAGCTGGTTTCATTCATGGTCGCAATATTCAGGATAATATCATTATTGCCCAAGAGCTTGTGCATTCCATGAGGCATATGAAGAGTAAAAAAGCATTCATGTCTATTAAATTTGATCTTGAAAAGGCTTACGACAGATTATCTTGGAAGTTTATCCATGATTGCCTTCATGAGCTCTCCTTGCCAAAGGAATTCATAGATCTGGTTCATGCTTGCGTGACCTCCTCGTCTTTCAATATTCTTTGGAATGGAGATAAAACTTCCTCTTTCCTTCCTTCTAGGGGTATTCGGCAAGGTGACCCTATATATCCCTTCCTCTTTGTGATTTGCATGGACAAGTTGTCTCACCTAATTGAGGAAGCAGTCAGCAATGGAGAGTGGAAGCCTATCTCTGCAGGTAAGTATGGTCCTTATATTTCCCATCTTATGTTTGCTGACGACCTTCTTGTTTTTGCAGAAGCATCTATGGAGCAACTTGGGAATATTTTGCATTGCCTTGATACTTTTGGCCAAGCCTCTGGTCACAAAATCAATGAAGCAAAAACTAGCATATTTTTTTTCTCACAATGTTGATCACCAGGTTCCGGATGAAATCCTTCATGCTAGTGGCTTCAAGCACGCTACAGGCTTAGGCAACTACTTGGGTTCTATAGATCATGGATCTCGAAGGAAAAAAGATAACTACAAATCTTTGCTTGAAAAGATCAGTAACAAGATGGCAGGTTGGAAAGCGAATACGTTGTCTTTAGCTGGCAGAGTCATGTTAGCCAAATGCTCTCTTGGTCCGATGGCGAATCACGTTATTCAACATTCCAGCATTCCTAAAAGTATTTTCCAAGAGATTGAAAAAGCCCAAAGAGATTTTGTGTGGGGTAGTACAAGAGATCAACGCAAAGCCCATTTATTAAGATGGGACCATCTCTGCCTTCCTAAAGGTCAAGGAGGCTTAGGATTTCGAAGAATTTCTACCTTTAATGATGCTTTTATGCTAAAGTTATGTTGGAGCATGATTAATAAACCAGAATCTCTATGGGTGAGGGTTCTCAAGGGTAAGTATGCTCGCGGAAATGATCTTCTCAAAAGAGCTACCTCTTCTTCGGCTGATTCTGCGCTTTGGAAGAGGATGACAAAACTTTGGCTTGTGATGACTAATAATCTTGAATTCAACATTGGGAATGAGCGTAATACTTGGTTCTGGCGCGATAAGTGGATTGGGGACAATATCTTATTAAGTGATTTTGCATCTTGCCCTATTAATAAAGACTCGGACATGACTCTTGTGAAGGACATGGTCTCATCTAATGGAGACTGGAATTTTTTGGCTTTGCATAACAAGCTGCCGGATCAGTTCATACAGCGGCTCCGCTCTATTCCCCCTCCTTCGGATGATTTGGGTCAAGACAGCATTGTTTGGGGAGCTTCAGAACATGGGTTTTTCACGGTCAAAAGCGCCTACTTGCTGATGGCTAATGAGACTGCTACAGTTGAACCTATTCCTTGGGAGAAGCTTTGGCAAGTTTGTAGTCTTGAGAGATGGAAATTACAAGGGTGAAAAGTCATGCATGACCGCCTCATGACAAATAAACGGAAGAACAATTGGGGTCTTGGCTCTCCGCACTGTCCCTTTTGCCCAAATGAGGAAGAATCGACCCTCCACGCAATGAGAGATTGCCCCAAAGCTGCTAACCTTTGGAACTCTTTTATCAAACCAGAGGAGAGGAACGAATTCTTTAGCTCTGATCTCCGCACATGGAGTCGCAGCAACCTCACGTCGGGATGGGGAACTTTCGCGCCTAATGTTTGGGGAAGTATTTTGTAAGACCCGGGCTGATGAGGGCGGGGAGTGATCGCCGGTGTAAGAGGCACGGACAAGGAGCGACTCTTGGCAGACTTCTAAGGGAGGGGTACATGGATGAACCGACACATCGGAATGAGAGGGTGATCCTGAGACTGTGTAGGTATGGGACTACATAGTACAGGAAGGCTTAAATGAATTGATTGGTACTACTCATATAAACAAGATGCATCTTCTTTTCGGTAGCCCATCACATAAGAACTCCATTGTTAAGCGTGCTTGACTTGGGGTAATTCTGGGATGGGTGACCTCCTGGGAAGTTTTCCCGGGAAGTGTGCGAGTGAGGACAAAGTACGATGAAAAGACTCGTGTTGGTATGTGGGGACAGTCGCAATCCATTTGCCTGCCAGGGATGTTACAAATGGTATCAGAGCGGCTCCTCTCCCAGTACGGTGTGGTTCGGGGACGAACCAGGCGGAAGCTGGTGGGCATGTAAGACCCGGGCTGATGAGGGCGGGGAGTGATCGTCGGTGCAAGAGGCACGGACAAGGGGCGGCTCTTGGCAGGCTTCTAAGGGAGGGGTACATGGATGAATCGACACATCGGAATGAGAGGGTGATCCTGAGACTGTGTAGGTATGGGACTACATAGTACAGGAAGGCTTAAATGAATTGATTGGTACTACCCATATCAACAAGATGCATCGTCTTTTCGGTAGCCCGTCACATAAGAACTCCATTGTTAAGTGTGCTTGACTTGGGGTAATTCTGGGATGGGTGACCTCCTGGGAAGTTTTCCCGGGAAGTGTGCGAGTGAGACAAAGCACGCTGAAAAGACTCGTGTTGGTATGTGGGGACAGTCGCAATCCATTTGTCTGCCAGGGATGTTACATATTTTCCTTTGCTCTCTTTATTTCCTTTGGAATTTGAGAAATAATTATATTGCTAATAACTCCTTTACCTATCCTTATAATATTCATGCTTTTATACCTAAACAGGTCAAGGAGGTGCATAACACTCTGTCTAGGAAGGAAGGAGCTAATGTGCAGCGTATGGATAACATCTTCATTAGTTGGCACCATCCCCCGGAGAATTGGTTTAAACTCAACACGGATGGCGCCTCGAAAGGAAATCCTGGGCTGGCAGGCTGCGGGGGCTTAATAAGGAACAGGGAAGGTCGCTTTTTGGGTGGATTTTCCCATAAGCTTGGTCACACCACTGCTTACAAAGCTGAGTTATGGGGAATATTTATTGGTTTACAATATGCTTGGAATAAAGGCTTCAGAAACATCTTGGTTGGGTGTGATTCCCTGTCCATAATCAATTCTCTCAACAAAGACACGGTGTCTCTCAATATCAACACTGTTGGGCTGTATGGCCGTATAAAGAACTGGTGCAAGAAGGATTGGAATGTCAGATTCAGACATACTCTTCGAGGGGGAAATACATGTGCTGATTTTTTAGCCAACAGAAGTCTCATGCTGGATCCAGGCACACACTTGGTGGAGATACCTGATACGGAGCTTCAAAGGCTTTTGTCGCAGGACTATAGAATGCTCGCTCTTCCAAGAGCTGTAGCTATTAGTTAGGGGTTTCTTTTGTTTTCTTTGGGCTTGTCTGCCCCTCAGTCAACCAAAAAAAAAAAGAGATTATGTGTTTTATTTAATTAAAATGATATATCAATTTATAAAATTAATTTACAAATCAACTTATATTATTATAAGAAAAAAACATGTATTACAAAGTTCTACAGTACTATATTAATTTATTAATGATCGCACAGTTAATAAATGATATATATCAATTTTAGTTATGTAAACTGTTTTGTATATTTTTTAAAAGTTGATGTATAATTGTTCTTTATTTAATTTATCACACTTTAAGTTATTTAAAGATGAATATATTTTTACGTATTTAGTAGGAAATTTTTTTTCGAAACGACTGAAAAAGTAGATTCTTGTGCTGAATGATTTAATGGATTTTTTTATGGTTTCACAGAATCGGAAGAAAAAAAAATGTATTCTGAAGGTGTACGACGTCCCACCAACCATACCAAACAAAAACTTGTGGGCTTGTTTGCGGGGTCACCTTTCCGACTATTCCAATTGACTAGTCTAAGTTTATTTATCAAAGAACTTAACTGTCAAAAAACTTAATTTAAAATTTCTGCTCAACTCCAACGAATTTTGTTATATTTAGCTGAGTAGCCGAAATTG
Source organism: Crotalaria pallida (assembly GCA_037953625.1). Classification (NCBI taxonomy): domain Eukaryota; kingdom Viridiplantae; phylum Streptophyta; class Magnoliopsida; order Fabales; family Fabaceae; genus Crotalaria; species Crotalaria pallida. Next base: position 188,104,862 of record CM075649.1, on the reverse strand, counting down.
TGAGTAGATGGATGGGTGTGTATGCCCTAAGAAGAAACTCGTCCCAGTTGAAGCCTGTTATGGACAACTTGCACATAGGCCAGGACATATATACTTCTAGCCTACAAGACAAAATTGTTAGTTGTTCCTTCCTTTCGATCATAGTATCTCCGTATGAATTTTAAATATAGAAGTGAAATTAAATTTGTCAAATCAATTAATTGAAAAATCAAATTAAAAGAGCAATTAATTAAAACAAAATGGAACTTGTAAGCCACCACTCTTTTCATAATGGGCCAAAGCGGAATAACGAGCTATATTTTTGGGCAATGCAATCCTTTAATTTTTAATTTATGGTGAGTTGTTGAGTTTTTATGTTCAAAATCAAATTGATGATGCTAACGTGATTAACATCTAGACATGTGTCATACTTTAATTAACATTTCTCAAGACAAAGTACTATCAGAACGTTTTGTTTTGTTTTGTTGTTTTTTTTTTTTTTTTAAGTTTCACATCGTCTGCCTCATAATATATGACATGGTTTAAATGCTTGTTGGGCTACTCCACTCATTACCAATTGATTTTGAGATGAAATCTTAACATGATATCAAAGTCATAATATATGGCATGATTTAAATACCTATTGGACTACTCCACTCATTACCAATTGGTTTTAAGATGAAATGTTCAGTTTATTTGTCAAGGACTCCTGGATTGCTTATTAAGCTATTTTCTTTCCTTTTTTTTTTTTGGTAATTATTTTCTTTCCCTTTTATCATCAATGTGATCTTCTTTTCCGAAAAAGAGAAAGAGGGAATGTTGAATTTTTAAAGATGTTTTTGGAATTAATTTAAAAAAATGGAGTTTGAAAATAAAAAGTTAGAATTTATAATCCATCACTTTTATGAAAATATTACATGAATTCTAAAATTTGGACCTCAATTGGTGTCCAATATTTTTTAGTTTCTAGTGAAATTCTAAGGTAATTGTCTTTTTTTTTAGTTTTGAAATGATATTTTTACTCATCTTCAAAATAATTTCACGGTAGTATCTGTAATTAATATTAGACATCCACATTTAGAAATTATTTGTACCATCTTTTTTATCATGTAATTTCACCATATTTGTTGTGTCACTCCTTCCAATTACTTCCTCTTATTGATAATATATATATATGGGTTTGCTAACATGAGGAAGGTGTTTTTTCAACAGGATCAAGTTAGCATTGTGTACCATAAAATTTGGACAAAAAACACACTGCATCTATTGTTGAAATGAGCTTTAATAATAGGGGTATTCACAAACCCTTCATCCCTCTTTCATCCTCTCTCATTTTGTTATTCACAAACGCAGATAAGTCTCCTCTATTTGTCTTTCAAACATCATCCACCACCGCCCATAGCCACTGTTCACTGCCCACAATCGTCAACCATCGTTCCTCGCACTGGCTCGCACATTATTCACGTCTCTCCAACCATGTCGTTCGCATCTACCTCATCGCCGTTCGCGTCTCCCTCCTCACTCGCCGCCGTGACACCGGCCAGCCGCGACGCACGCCCTTGTCATCCTTCCTTTGTTCGGGTTCCACCGTCCTTCTACCCCTGTTCGTGTTCCAATCTCTGTCCTTCCTCTTTTGAACACAGCATTATCACTCATATTTCATTTGCATATACCAGGTTATTGAGGTCTAAAGTAAAAATGATTATAGTTGTTAGCATTACATGTGTTATGTTATTAAAAAAAAATATTGTGTTCACCTCTAATTTGTAATATCTTTACTGCAACTCTAATTTTATTTTTTTTGCAACTCTGACTTTTTATTCTCTTTGCTGCAGTTCATGAGTTTTGTTATGGGTTTGATTTTAATGTTATAACAAAGTCCTGTAAGATGTGCTTGATTTGGATTTAGGATATGGTGATGAAGTTGTTAGTTTGGTATCCATGTTTCTCACAACAACAAGCACCAATGCTATAACTAACAACTTCAACAATGCATAGTAGATTAGTGGCCATGATGAGAACTGCTTAGTGGTTCACTTTCATGCTTCTCTAAAGAAAGGTTGAGAAGTAGTTTGGAATGATGGTCCGAGATGTTTAAGGAAATTTCTTGACTGCAAGTCTGCAACCACCATGTTACTACCTGATGGTCCAACCTGAAGCTCTAGATGCCATAATACCTGAGGCTTTGGCTTTGCAATGGAAGATAGAATTTCTTATTGAGCTAAATATTACACATGTTCAAATTAAGGGATTGTTTAGTGCTTGGTACAAGTTTTTCAAGAGGATAAATCACTCTTATTTCATTGTATCTGATGGCATTTAGTCTAGTGTAATGTAATGACTAGTTGTATGAAAAATAAGAATTTGATATTTGTATCAATCAAGTTCTGTCTTACTTAAATGGAAGTTGTATATTTGTATCAATTAATTATTTCATTGTTAGGGGATTGAGAAGCTAGCAATGACTTACTTGAATGGAAGTTGTATATTTGTATCAATTAAATTCTGTCTACCAGTAGTTTCTACACTAAATGACAATTATTTGGTGACATTTGCCCTTCAATTAAATTCACGGCAGAATTATTTGCCCTTTCATTGGAAGTGAGTTCCAAAATATGTTTAATTGTGGAGCAGATCCTCATTTTCTCTTAAATTGGTGACATTTGCTTGAATTTGTGTAGAAACCAGAGCATTGGACAAAGCTGGTTGCTTATTATACGTTTTTTTTAAAAGCAAATTTCCATAACCATGATCAAAATAAGATAACAGTCATAAGACAAATATAAGCTGTAATGAGTGGTATGTTATATTGTCAAACATTACTATAGTCCAAATTCTATTCTTATTTCACAATTAAAAGAAAAAGTCTTCCTCAGAAATGGTCCCAAAACACAGATGAATGGTCTTTGTGCAATGTGTTGTGTTTCTGCCTAGTCATGTGAGTGTTACAATTACTATCATGTGGTAGACATTGCTTCTCCTGAATCTGAAGAAAACAACAAAACCAAATGCCTCAAACTCATATAATATTTTACAGGTAGGATAATAAATATTATCCAAACCATTGCACAAGAACAACCAAGTCAACACAATCACCTTTCACATATAAGAGCTAATCCAATCAAACCCTTGCATTGGATTATAAACCAATAGAATCCATGATCATGTAACAAGCATAAAGAAAATTTTATGCAGCAAGAAGTATTAGCTTTTCAAATACAAGACAATTTGCATTCATTCTTTCTTGCCTTAATTCTTATAAGCATACTAAGCAAAAATATTATCATTAAACATTATCTATAGATTATCATTTCAACCATTATCAAAAGATTATGATAATACAAATTGATCATAAGAGGGAAGCACGCATGCTCAGAAATATATGGAACAAGAATATGCAACAACCAAAAATATTATTGAATAAGAAGCAATGAAGTAAGAAGATTACTTCAAGCTAAACATAGTACAACAAAAAGAATGAAAACAGGGAAGAACTAAGTACAAAGCATCCTCACAACAAAAATCAAAAGCCCCATCCCTTAAAAAAAAACGAAATAAGGAGAAGACATAACAACCTCTTCCTCTATACTCCTGTAGAACCTATCCTACATAATCTAATGTAATCTAATAAAATTAAGTAGCTCTATGAGCATAGCCTAATAACAGTATACAGAATAGCAAAAACAACATAGTCACAATAGGTATGAATGTGGCAAAGAGAGAGGTTCAAGCATGAACAAAGGCAGTGAGAGGGATGGAGGGGATTCGAGCATGAACGATGGGAGAAGACCGTGAAGGGGGACAAACGCGTCACGGCGGCAGTGAGAGAGATGGACGAACGACGAAGGGGCGGTGGGAGACTCGGACGGTGGTGGAACCGCGGTGGGAGAAGCGAACGACAGAGGACGAACGCGTCTGGGATGAACGCGAACGGCGGGGGACGACAGAGAAAGGAGGTCGTGTGCGTCGCAGCCGGCGGGCGTGGTGAGGGAGACGCGAACATCGTGGTGGGGGAGACGAGAACGTGAGGGAGGCACCGTGGTGGACGGCGGAATTTTTAATTAAGATAATAAATTTTTTACTAAAATAACCCTAGTTATAATTGTATTTTCTCAAAGCTGAAAAGGAGATTTTGGTCTAAAATATTCGGAACACATTGCTAACATGATCCTTCTAAAATAAGAGGATACTCATGTTAGCAATATCGTGTATATATATACACACACGATATTTAAACTGAATAATTTTATATTTGAGAAAATACCTTTTCATTATGAAATTGAGAAGGTGGGATACAGGGAAAGAGATAATTGAAAATTTGAAATTATCCCCTAAGAAGTGAGTTGTCCCTTGGAACATTTACCGATCCCAGACAACTTGAGATTCGCACACCACCTAGTCTGCCTTTGGCATTACTTAGTTTGACTTTTCTGCCCGGTACCACAAGTCGTGTATAAGTACTGTAATTGTGTGATTGAGACCTGATCTGTCACCTTAACCTATTTTTCACCTTCTTAAACTATTTCTACCGTGGCATGTTGTTCAACAATTGTAGTGTGGTCCAAATGTATGTATAAATAGTTAAATACAGGCATGACTTAAGGAAAAATTATTGTATAATCCAGAATAATAATCCCAATCTCAGGTAAAGTTGTAAACCATTGATTTAAAATATTTTTATATTTTTATGAAAATTCTCCCAGGCACTTGGGTGTTAACTCAAGTATTATACTGTATATGAAATATTGGGTTTATGGGCCATAACAACATTGAAATGAGGAGATCAATTATCTGTCATGGGCCGGCTGCATTTTTTGCATTAAGTTAAGAGCGTTGGAAATTGGTTGTATCGAGTGACAATATTCTTTAAGTTTTGGAATTCCATTCTTTATGCTATCTTTACATCCCGTTTTATGAAAAGACAAAATACCCTTTTGAAATTTAAACTAAAATCCCACTCTTTCTTCTATGTTCCCTTCCTTTTTCTCTTTTCTTCTCAACTTCTTCAACCTGTTTCTCTTCTCCATTTCACAGCAGCAACCCTTCTTATTCATCTTCACAACCTCGAACCGTCACTTCTCTTCTTCTTCTTCTTTTTTTTTTAATTTTTGGTTTCAGGTTCATTTTTTCGCTTAGGGTTAGGATTGTTGATTGGGTACTGATTTAGGGTGGTTTGTGTAGGTTAGTTCATAATTTTTTTATGCATATTATTAGTATAGCCTAGAAATGTAACATTAGGTTTTTTGTTGCATTGTGCTTGTAATTAGGTGTTTTCGAATTTGGAATATCTGCATGAGTTTTCCGACACACCAGTTTGGATAATGAAAATTTCCGACACCCCGAAAATTATAATTTCCAAATTTTTTTAAAAGTTTTTTTCAATTTTTCGAGACCCTGTTATCGGAAAATATCATAGCAGACAAGAAATTCCGAGACCAGGTTCTCGGAATCAACATTTGAAATTTTTTTAAATTTTTTCTGACAACCTTTGTCGGAAAACGTATAGTGAAAAGAAAAAACAACAAAAAGTTGGTAAGAGAAAAATATGATGTAAAGGAATAACAACAAAAAGTTGGTTGGAAGATGAGAGGTTGAAGGGTGAGAGATATTTTGAGAAATAAGGATTTAAGAGTTAAATGTAGGAATATATTCAGAATGTTTAGGAAAATGAAAGGGTTAGGGATGGGGTGTGGGGATAATCTCATGAGGTGTGGAGATAAGTTATGGGATTCAAAAACTGATATTTTTAATGAGAGATAAAATGATCATTTTACAATTTAAAATGGAGTGTGAAAATAGTAGAAGGGGGTGGGAATTTCAAAACTCATTCTTTAATTGGTAATGTTTCAGCATACCAGTATTTCCTTGTAGACAAATTATTTATATTTTGCAAGAGCCCATAACATGAGTAAGATTGTGCTAGCTAGTCTATTGCTTGGAGTTATTGTCTCTCGAGTCTCTGATGACACTTATTAAATCCAACATGATTATTTGAGTTGAATCGTATGATGTTGTTAAATACTCCCTCTTCTCTTATTTATAGGACATACTTAACCATATCATAAGGACCAAAAAAGGTAATTAGGTTTCTTGAAACTTTAAAAAAATACTTCAACTTTACAGTTTTACCCTCTTAACTTGCATCGAGATTTTACAATGTATTACTTCACATTAATGGACAAAGGGCAAATAAGAAAAAATAGCAATAAATACTTCCTAAAAAATACAAAGTGACTTATAAATAAGACCAAAAAATCCTTCTAAAATATGACTTATAAATAGGATTGAGGGAAGTAGTAATTGCTAGAGGTGATGTGGGTCGAGCTAGGAAGGTAGTGGGTGGTCATTGAAGAAGGTAGTCTGGTGGTGTGGGGTGGGTGGGTGGGAGAGGAAGAAGAAGTGATGCGAAAAAGAAAAATGGATAATAATTTTGGGATTAATTAAAATTTAGGGTTTGTAATTCAATATTACTTTTGCGTAGTTGTGTTTATATACTTTCTCTAAAGAAAATGTGAATCTGGTTTTTGTTTAGAAAGGTACAAGGGCAACTCTACTTTTTCCATCAAAAGAATTCCCGTTTTCAGTTACTCCCTCCATCACATAAATATAGTAAAAAATTAAAAAAATTAAGGAGACATGTATTTAATGATTTGTTTAACACATCAATTAATTATCAAATAATTAATTTAATACATTTTGCATTGATGAATCAATTACTATTCAAAATTTACAATTTCTAAGTTTTTTTATTAATTAGTTGGGGAAATTATTTTTGCCAATTTTTACCATTATTGTGAGACAAAATGAGTATTATATCAAGTATCAACGAGATGTTTGAAGGTGTCACAAGTCACAACACAACTAAATTAAGGTTCTCAGCTGTTGTTTAGCAGTTAGTAGTACTTTCTATTTGCATGAATCTAAATCACCAGTGCTCCTTCCTAGCAATTAATTCACATATGGCTTAAGACTTTTATAAGTTTGTAAATACATACATGTAGTAAAATCCAGGATGTAGCAGTGGTGGACCTTCGTACCGTTAACGGAGCCATAATATATTCTTTCAAAAATAAAGTAAATCTGTGATATACTATATGGAGTGAAGCAATTTTTCATGATGCTTGAAATTCTTAGTTAACATTTCACAGATGTATCAAGAAGGAACAAAATATATAATTTATGTTTATGTGTGCTTCACAATAGAACAGAACACTAACTTAATGAAGAGGAAATTCTAGGCCAAAATTCAGTGAAGCATTTAAAGCGCATATCTCATATAAGTGCTTGTAGCCACGTCCATCCTTTGACAAGAATTCCTTGAAAGCTCATAATATAAAGCACAAGAAACCAACAAGACATACACCTGCCTCTGCAAGGATGCATGCCTAAAAAGAAAATTAATTAATTAGCATTATTATTCCAAAAAGAGCTAGTAAAATTTGGTGGTTTACATAAGGGAGCAGGCATTTGGATTCTCATCGCTGAAAATCTGAGGAGCATAAGCGTAGTCAACGTAGGATTTTGATGGCCAATATTCACTCCGCTTGACTTCATCAGTTTTATTATTATTATTATCTTCATCTTCTCCCTTTTTTTCTTCCCCTTCTTCTTTTCCCTCTCCTTCTTTCTCTTCCTTTTTCTCCACTTCTTTCTTCCCTTCTTCTTTTTCTTCCTTCACAATCAAGGCTTGCTTCTTGGTCCTTTTGTACACATAATCAACGAGCTTCGCAGGGTCGTCAATTACACCTTTCACTGTGACTTGATCATTTGCTAAGTCTGTTTCCACTGATTCTACTCCTGATGACTCGTGCAATTAATTCATTATTCATACACGCATTATTAGCATGCCTTAAATTAAAAATTAGACATCAATTATGAACTATAGTAGTTGAGAGATATAAAATAAACTAGTCCCACATTAAAAAGGTCCATAAACCTAATATCTTAAGGTTTTAAGTTAAGACATGGTGTCAAATCATTTATATTGTTGTTCAATTAACTTTATTAATAAAAACAAGATTAATTGATTTAATTCATACTCCCCAATTAACAAAGGAATTAGACTAAAGGACTAAGGCTCTGTTCGGCAACACGAGCTAGGAGCTTTTAGATTCAGTCAATAAGCTACTAGTCCCGTTCGGTGAACACAAATTAGAAGGAGCTTATAGCTTTTAAAAAAGAAGCTTGTAGCTTTTGAAAGCTAGCTTTTAGAAAGCTAACTAAACTAGCTTTCAAAATTCATATACCAATTATATTCTCAAACAAAATTTAAAATTATTTTACTACCCTTTAATTAGTTATTAATTATAATTTAATAATTTTGTTATAATTAATAAATTAAGAAAAAAATGAATTTAATTAATTATAATTTAATAATTTTTATATTTTATTAATTAATTAACTATCTATTTAATAAATAAAGAAAAAAATTGAAAAATTAAATAATAAAATGTTGCATGTCCTTTTTGGTCATTTAATAACTTTTAGCTACTTCAAAAGCTAGTTTTGCCGAACAACACTATTTTAAATAGTCAGCTAAACAGCTATAAGCTCCCAGCTACGAGCTCGCAGCTCCTAGCTAGCTTAACAGCTACAAGCTAGAAGCACATAGCTACAAGTTACAAGCTTACAGCTACAAACTAGTTTTGCCGAACAGACCCTAATACAAAATTGTAATAATAGTGGATAGTACACTTTCATCTTATGCATGCCAATTATATACTCCCTCCGTCCTATTTATAGACGAGCAACAAGTATTCATTCACAAGAATGAAAGATAAGATCAGAGTCTACAATATGGTGAAATTAAATGCGTGAAATTAAAACATACAAGGCAAAATAACTAGTTGAAACATTAATAACCATATTATCAAAACTAGTTGAAACATTAATATCAACAATTTTTTTTTTTTATAATAATATCAACAATTTTCTTTCAAGGAGAAATTTATGTTGCTTTATGCAAAACAGCATAAAAAATAGTAGTACGTACAAAACAAACTCCAAGTTTTGTTGTTCTTTCAATGACGTTTATTTAATTAGTATAAGTATTTTCTTCTCCCTATATGAATTATTTAATACAGTGCATGCTATCGAAGACTAGTTTCATTATGTTTGAGGTCCAACACAGGAACACGTTTTAAAAAATGCAAAAGACATAGTGGTATATCGTTCACTCTTTGTTTGCTGTATCAGCAATAAAAGGCAGTCAAAGTGGATTGTTTATCGGACTCTCTTAAGCCTATGCTAAGATCTGATCAAGAGTCTTAAGTTAAGTTATAAAATAAGATACTCAACTTAAAAACGACGTAAAACTCAATTTTTTTTATCATTACTCTCTTTTTACTTTATAATACCCTAATAAATAAATAAATAATAATAACAATAAATAAGTACTTAGGATGAATTTTTATGCAGATTAAAAAGGTTAGTTAAAACTATTATTATTAATGATATTAGAAATGATAATATTTTGTATATTTTTTCAAAATTATCTCTATAATTATCCATAAGAATAATCCAAAAAATATTTATTTGTGAAAAAAATTTAATATTATTATTAATTGAATTAAGGACTAACAAAAAAGACAAAATAAAACCACTATTTAGTATCATTTATATTTAAAAACAAAGAGAGTAGTACCAAGAAAAACTAAACATTACACCAAGAGAGAACTTATTGTCCCGTGTAGATTATTCACTTCATCTAACATTTCCAATACTATTAATAACTATAATTTATTTATATATATATATATTAACTAGTTTTTTTAATAAACATAAAATTTTTCATAAGGGACTTATATTAAAATATATAAAGAGTATTTGTTATCTCCTGATTCTTATTTCTTATAAAAACATCCCAATCAAATCAAACACTCTTTAAAATCTCAATCGGGACAATTTTAAAAAAATATTCTAATAAATGTTTATATTTTCAATATTATCAACAATCATGTTCCACTTTTTCTAGGAATTTGTATTAGTGGACGAGAATTTTTATGAAAAGGTTTTATATATATATATATATATATATATATATATATTTATATATCCCATGTATTCACCGACACCCGTTGATTAGACCGTTTTGGATGATCCTCCAAACTAAAATTCTTTACATTCGCAATACATGTCAAATTTGCTAGCTACAGAACCACATGGCACCAAATCATGCAATAAATCGGTTGATCTAAAACATGTTTATTGTGTGCCGCGAGAGGAAAAAACGGTAAAGAAAGCAAGATAAAGAGGATTAATAATTGTACCTTGAATTTTACGGATACGCTTCTGTATAACTTGAGCACATGCTTCACAATGCATTCGAACTTTTAGTACTAATGTTACCACTGCAGGAGGCTGAGAACAACCAATCCAAACAATCACCCGATTAAGGTATTTTTTTTTTTTAATGAATCACCAGATTATGGTATTAGTATCAAAATAACATTATTCTTACACTGATTTTATTTTATGAAAATGAAGACAAAAACTTTGTCTGGTCTTTCGTTTTCTAGAAGAATTATTATATTTATAAGTTATTTTGCGGTTATTTTTAGGAAACATTTATTGCTTATTTATCTTATTTTTATTTATTTATTGACGTAAAACAATACATTTAAGCAATATATAATAGTATAAATTAAGAGAGTAAAATTATAATATTAAAATATATTTTTAAAATTTCTAAAAATACAACTACTTTTTTTTATTTGTGTAATTTAATTAAACATGACCTATAATAAAAAAAACCAAAGTACTAAACGAGTATATTTTAAGTGATGTCAAATAGAATCAGATACGGTTCTAAAAAAAATTAATAGATCTACAATTGAATCTTACATCTATGGCCAACCCATGCATGTTTTCACAAAATAGACTAAAAGTTAGAGGAAAAAAACTAATAAGTGTTTTAATGGCATTGTTTATTTTAAGTAAGTAAAAGAGATATTTTTATTTTGATAAATTATGCATTTAATATATTGAGAAGTATAGATATTTTTATTTTGATAAGTTATGCATTTAATATATTGAGAAGTATTAAATTTAAGTTATTGATATTGACTTACTTATTTTGGAATGTTTAAATAATACATTTAGGACACTTGTTAACATAATCCAAAATTAAATTATTCCACAATTTCCTATTTTGACAATTCAGATTTCAGGTACGAGATTAGCTTAATAGTACATCCCACCCCAAATACAAGTTAGCGTTAGCACTCGCAAAGGATTAATCTCATAATTGGGCCTGTCCGAACTTAGATTGTGCAAGTTAATTATAGGACGATGATTTTTGGCTGGTCATGTACTCAACCGATATGAGACTTCATTTCCTAAGGCAGTATCGTCGTTCAATGCATAATGGAGGGCATGCCCTGTTACCAGGGTTATGGACTTAATACTCAACATAGTAGTACATATGTATGTTATGTTATGTATGTGGTCATGTGGATATGTTCTGTCTTGGGTGTCCAAGTTAGTGAATGTTTTTAATTTATACAGTTACTACTAGTAATATATATACAGAGTGGGACACTCACACGGACACGGGGTAAAAGCAGGATTTGTATGTGCACCCGTGACCCCATTATGGTGCAGATCAGAGTGCAGCCATGTCAAGTTGCAATTGGCAAAAGGGAGGGTGGGGTCAAACCTTCTCAATTGTCCCTCGATACGTGTGCATATTTGGAAGTGGCATTACATTGTTTCGTTACTTTCATTTCATGTCAGCCCCCTTCACCCGGAACAACAACACCACCACCAATGAAAGAGGCTACGGAGGCTGATCATATCCAACAATATTATTCATCTAAATATCCAATGTAAACAAATTACTTGTTTCCAGCTAGGTGTTTGCAACTTTTTAAGGCTTCGTTGTTAAGGTTTTTAAGTTTTTCAGCAAGGCTTGCCAGAGACAATGATTTATTAGTTATTTTATCCATAGGATTCCATCTCAAAATTAAACCAATTGGCATTACTCAGAGTAGCCCAACAATTATGTAATCGCAGAAATTAAGATAAGCAATGTGATACTTTCAACATCTTCTTTCATACAAATCTATCAAACAAGACAACACACCATTAAAACAACGGATTCGGACTATCACCTCTATTAGATGTTGAACATTTATTGCATTCAAATAAGAAGGGTGAAGAGAATGATTTACCTCTTCAATTTTTTTCTCCTCTAGAGGAGGTTCTTTGTTTTCTTCTTTTTCCTCCTCTGGAGCCAGAGGTTTAGGCAAAGGTGAAATGAGCTCCACTTTCTTACCACTTTTCTTTTGTAGTCTCTCTAACACTTTGATGGGGTCTGCTGCCTTCCCTTTCACTACCACTCTGCTTCCCTTGCTATCTGCTTTCACCTCTACCACTCCTGTCTCACAAAAATATAATGATGATGTACTATAACATCTTATGAGGTATATACATTATTCTCACTAGTTTGTATGTATATTCATAAAGAGGCAAAAGTTCATTATGACGTTGGCACTCATAAAGTTTAGGTGATGGAGAAGATTAATAAATAAAGTAATGTTAAGGTTTTAAACTAGCCATCATGATATAAAATTGATCACTCCAATCATGGTATAGTTTTTGTTAAGATTAGATAGATTAGTTGGAAATCAAGTGAGAATATCTGAATATTATATACATCATAGAGAAAGAAAGTTGGAAGAGAAATGGATGACCTTCAAATCTTTTGAGTGCTTTTGCAACTTTCCTAGCACAGGCCTCACAATGCATATCAACTTTGAGTACTATCTCCTCATTCTCCTGTTGCTCTTCTTCTTCTTCTTCCTTTTTTTCCTCTTTGGTTTCTTCTTTATTTCCTCCTGCTTCTTTCTTGCTTTCCTTTGGCACCGAATAGAGAACATTCAAACATAAACTCCAAAATTTTCATTTCACATGTGACTAGTAAGTAGTATTATTATATTACACAAATAATAAACAGATGACAATGTACAGAATCTTAAAGACAAGGGATGAAAAAGAGAAAAGATTATACGAATAGTATATCCTAGTAAAAGTTCTCAAAGCAGGAGCTGTGAATAAATGAGGGGCAAAACAAAACTACTCGTAAAAATGGAACAGGCAAACAGACAGAACATTGCATAAATAAATTTGAGTGAATTGAAGAAGAAGTCTTACTTCACACATGTCTGTGACAGTAGACAGTAGACAATGTCGTCTGCTACAGAGATTATACAATGCTAGTGATCTTGTGAATGAAATAAAACTCTATATATCTGATATCTCTTCTTCTTCTTGTTTTTCTTGTTTTCTTTCTTTATTATGCACTCCACTCTAACCTTCTCACTCTCTATGTCTCTAGCTAACTAGCCTTGGCTCTCTGAGCAACGTTGGGGTGAGAGAAGAACTAACTGAGCAGAAAATTTAATTAAGTAGGATGCATGTTGGAGTCTACAAATCTGACGTGGACCGTTTAATACTGAATAAAATAGGTGAGCCTTCCCTGCTTTGCCAAAAGGACCAACACATACCCTTCATACAATGACGTCGCAATAGTATGGCATGGTTATGGTTCGAAGAAATTTTCCTTTTAAAAATAATAAATAAAGAAGGCTTGTTTATGCATTTGGTCCTTGAAAGTTCGACGTGTTTTGGTTTTAGTCCCTATAAGTTATTTTGACCGGGACTAATCTTTAATCTTTCAAATATTTTGGTTTTGATCTAATCCATTATGAAAAAACTGTTATTTGCTGACGTGGCTAGCGGAACACCATATCAACAGTCACATAGTGTGAAAAGACGTCAAATAAGTGATATAACATGGACGATACAAATCCATGGTCACAGTCTCATTCGCAAAATGATTTCATACGCAGAATTTTGCGTTTATGGACTTGAATCATTCATTTCACAATACTTATTGGTGTTATCTCACACCACGTAGCTGTTGGTGTGAGTTTCCGTTAACAACGTCAACAAATAATTGATTTTTTTTAACAGATGGGACCAAAACCAAAATGTTTGAAAAATTAAGGAGCAGTCATGGTCAAATAACTTTTAGGAACTAAAATCAAAACACGCTGAACTTTTAGGGATCAAAACCATAAATAAGCCTATAAAAAATAGACCAAAACTAAGGCAGTGAATCTCAACCAAGCCATACGCGTGCGTACAAAACTAAATACAATGGTTGTGCCAAGATTCAAGCTAGCACCTTTTATATAACATCCATTTTTGACATTTGATTATTATTTTTTTTTACGGCGACCCAGCATCTTATCTTATGGACTTTCGGTGATTGAATTGCAGGAAAATTATTAGTTAGTCCTGGACTATGTGGTCCAGGTATATCTCAACCGTTTATAGTTTATTTTTCAATTAAAAAATTCAAAAATTAAATAATGAATGGTGGTGATTCTCCTGGACCATGTGATCCCGGACCACCTAATAATTGCTCTTGAATTGCATGATAATATGATATGTGATATCTCAATAAGGGTCGGGGAAGAAGAAATGAGAGTTCTAATTGCAACTATTCGAAGAATTTATTCAAAATGATTTCATTCATTTTTTACTTCTTATGTTTGCTTTAAAAGAAAAAATCCTTTTTTAGATTGTGAATTAAATGATTTTTTTAAACCAACGTTTAAAGTTGAGGATAAGTTACTAAACCAGAAATATTTGCATTGAGAATAAACGTATAAAATCATTAAAATAAACGGATAAACGTATAATAACATACAAAATAGTACCTTTAAAAAAAAACATACAAATATAGTGAAGTTGACACCTTATTCTCTATCCTAGAAATTCACATGATGTATCTAAATATTTTGGGGGATTAATCCCCAAACCTTCTTTTTATCCCCAAACCCCATTTTAAATGGGAAATATTTATAATGTCCTTTATTATTTAAAATAAAAACTCAAAAATCAAAACCACAAACCCCAATATCCAAAACCCCAAACCCCATCCTTTCACCATCTCACAAACCCCTCTTTCTTCTTCTCATCTTCCACCATCAAACCTCCTTCGCTCAAAAAAAAAACTTCAAAAAGACAAGTTTTTTTCTCCTTCACGTTCAAAAGGAGTACCAGTTGACGTTTCATACTTGTTGAAGGTAAAATTCATGTCTTTTTTTTAGCTACTATGCAAATTTTGACAAACCAGTGTTGAAATTTTTTGAGATTCCAACACAGGTATGTCGAAAATTTTTAGGTAGTTTTTTGTAAGAGTTTTCCGACATATATATGTCGGAATTTTTTTTAACCAAAAATAAAAATAAAACGCTGTGTAAATTTCCGATACCCCTGTGTCGGAAATTTAAAATTCCGACACTGGTTCGTCGAAATTTTACAGCGCCAGAATTAAAAAAAATGGGTTAATTGCATTTTTGGTCATTTATTTTATTTTCAAGATTCACTTTGATCTTTTATTATTTTTTTGAATAATTTTGGTCCTTTATTTTTTTTAAAAGATTCAGTTTGGTCATTCCGTTAAAAAAAAAAGTTAAATACACCAGAATATTTCAGAATATTCCATCCCCTCGTCGGAATCTGGAAATTTCGCTGGAAATCTCGCCAGAAAATTTTCTCTCTCTTCTTCTCATCCTTCTCTCTCTTTTTATCCTCCTTCTCTCTCCTTCTTTTTTTCTTCTTCTTTCTTTCTCTTCTTCTCTCTCCTTCTCTTCCCCTAAACTGTTTCTTGTGATGCAATTCCACCACCATGGATTGATCTCATCTTGTTATGTCATTAAACCATTATGCATTTAGAACCATCCTCCTGCATTCTGTCCTTAACCCCCTATGCATCAAATTACTATTAGCTTGGTTTATGATTTTAAAACTCAGTAAGAAACCCACATTTAGCACAATATCATGTATGTCTATTCCCAAATTATCCTCCAAGTTTTCATCTTAACCTCTAGGATAACACAAATTATACAAATTTAGCAAATGAAGGCTAAGCAAGAAAAAATAAAAAATCTTAAGTATAAAGAGAAGGAGAGAGAAGAAGATAAGGAAGAAGTTCTTTCTCTTCTTCTCTCTCCTTCTCTTCCCCTAAACTGTTTCTTGTGATGCAATTCCACCACCATGGATTGATCTCATCTTGTTATGTCATTAAACCATTATGCATTTAGAACCATCCTCCTGCGTTCTGTCCTTAACCCCCTATGCATCAAATTACTATTAGCTTGGTCTATGATTTTAAAACTCAGTAAGAAACCCACATTTAGCACAATATCATGTATGTCTATTCCCAAATTATCCTCCAAGTTTTCATCTTAACCTCTAGGATAACACAAATTATACAAATTTAGCAAATGAAGGCTAAGCAAGAAAAAATAAAAAATCTTAAGTATAAAGAGAAGGAGAGAGAAGAAGAGAAGGAAGAAGAAGAAGAAGAAGATCAAGAGAACGAGAGAGAAAGAGAATAAGAAGAGAAAGACAAATGAGAAGAAAAGAGAGAAAATTTTCCGACGAGATTTCCAGCGAAATTTCCAGATTCCGGCGAGGGAAGGGAATATTTCGGAATATTCTGGTGTATATAACCTTTTTTTTTTAATGGAAGGACCAAACTGAATCTTTTTAAAAAAATAAAGGACCAAAATTATTCAAAAAAATAATAAAGGACCAAAGTGATCTTGAAAATAAGATAAAGGAACAAAAATGCAATTAAGCCATTTAAAAAACAAACACTAACAATGAAGAGAAGACAAATGAGTTTGCTTAAAACATAACAAATGAACAAAAATTAAAAAACTACTTAAAAAAATGAAAATCTAACTTTAAACAATCTATTAATTCATCTACATCAAATAAGACAAAGCAAAAATGAAAAACCAAACTAAATCCTACATGAACAGGAAAGAGGAAGTTCGACCATACCTGAAAGAAAGAGTCCCAGTCGCGGCGGCGGCGGCGAAGAAGAAAAATGGTGGAAGTTGAGTGGGTTGAGGAAGTTGGAAAGTTGGAGGAAGTTGAGAGGTTGGAGGAGGTGTGGGGTTTAGGAAATGAAAATATGAAATGGAGGGAGTGTAAAGGGGGTTTAGAGGAGAGTAGTTTTGAGATTATTCAAAAAAATGGGGTTTGGAAATAAAAGGAGAGTTTGGGGACTAAACCCTAAAATTCTGATATCATCATGGGTCATTCTTAGGTGGTGAGCCCAAATTAGCAATGGCCCATATCTAAGACCATACTTGGATTATCGTAGACCAATTAATAGTTGGGAACTCATTTTTTAACCGCCCTATTTACTTATTGATAATCTTAATTTTTGAAAAACCCCAAAATAATCTCTTTTTTTAAAAAAAAAAAAAAAAACTCCATCTTCTTCTTGATTTTTTCTATATTATGCTCATAAGATAGATCCATTTAACATTATAAATATTTTATATATTACAATAAATATATATATATTTAATGGTTTAATTTATAAGTAAAAATTTAGTATTTGATATCATATTTAAAAATGAAAATATAATTTCATTAACTTCTTAGAAAGTTAATTTATAATTTTTAAGAATTATAATAAGTGTTTTTTAGTTATGTATCCAAACACTTTAATTGCACAAATTTTTCATTTTAAAATGAATATTAAAACGCAAATAACATATTAAATCTTAATTACTTATAGAAGCATTTATACCATAAGTGGTTTAAGTAGCTTTTTATCCAAATGAGATAATAATAAAGTGAAGGCAAATGAAAGGTAAGCTAGACGATGAAAGCAAAACCAGAGTTTTCATATATTAAAAATGAAGAGTTGCATTATTTTTAGTTAAAGAAAAAGAGCATAAATAATTAATCAAAAAACTTGATAACTTTTTGGTTGATGCTTCAATACTCCTTTTTAAGTTTTGTAATTTCATGCTCTTCTTTTTCATTATTATTAAATATTTGAGAGTTGAAATTGATATAAAGAAAAAATGGAAAATGACTATTTTGCCTTGTAGTTCTAATTCACCTCAATTTATTATCATCTTTGTCGGCAATCGTTACAGTTATAACATCTACCACTATTATTGCCACCTATATCCGTCACCTCAAATTGCGACGATTGCATCGTTGCTACCATCTTCACTAATCATCTTAAACATATTGATTTTTGAAGCAAAGGTCATGTGGGGCTTAACTGTGATAAAGATGTGGTGGTGGAAAAAATAACAGAGGTTGTAAGAGGAGTGTCAATGCGAGTGGAGTAATAGCAATAAAATGTGATGTGAATACTACTAAAGTGAGAAAGCAATATAAAAGTTGGAGATCAGAAAAAAAAAGTAAAATGATTGAATGACATGCAAAATTGATATGTGTCACTTGTTTTCTATTGATTGGTTAACAAGTGACACATATCACTTTTTCGAGGTATAGGTTGTTTTTTAAGTTGATTTTATAGGTTGTATCATTGCTCAAAAAATATTCACATATAAAATTAGAAAGAAGTATCGAAATAAGTTAAAAAGAGAATATTCGAATAAAAAAATGGCTTATTTATGGTTTTGGTCCCTAAAAGTTCAGCGTGTTTTCGTTTTAGTCTCTATAAGTTATTTTGACCGGGACTGGTCCTTATTTGGTTTTGATCCACTCCATTATAAAAAAAACTGTTATTTGCTTACGTAGCTAGCAGAATACCATCACGTACTGTGAGAAAACGCCAAATAAATGATATGACATGGATATTGGATGATACAGATTCATGGACACAAAATGGTATAAATAATTGATTTTTTCTAACAAATGGGGCCAAAACCAAAATATTTGAAAAAGTAAGGACAAATCCCGTCAAAATAACTTTTAGGGACTAAAACTAAAATACGCTGAATTTTAAGGGACCAAAACCATAAATAAACCAAAAAAAACTACTCACTCCGATCCTTAATATAAGCACAATTTGACCAATTTCACTTTCTTTAAGAAAGTTAGTTAATATTGTTAATGGTATTGGAAATGTAAATATTTGGTATACTTTTTCAAAAGTATCCCTATAATTATTATTGGAAATCTAAAAAGTGTTGAGTAAATAGGAGTGTTTGTGAAAAAGAAGTAATTAATGTTATTGGAAATTGGAAATGAAGCTTATATTAAGGACAAAAAAAAGTCTTTAAGATGTGCTTATATATAGGACCGGAGGACCAGAGGGTGTATTAGTTAAACACCTTTACCCTTTGTTTGGTTGGTGTGATTTTGGGGAAGGGATTTTGGGGAGAGAGAAAATAAGGAGAAAACAAAGTTTTCTCTCCGTTTGGTTGAGGAGAGAAAATGAGGGAGAAAAGAAAATGTGGTGGATCCCATGATAAAAAGTTTTCTCTCCTCAAAAGAAGAGAGAATGAAGAGAAAACTGAGATTGCCACATAAAATTACTCATCTGTTCTTCACTTATTCATTTTATTTGACCTTTTTTTATTTTTTTATTAAAAAAATAAAGCAATTTTTATTACAATAAAAAATTATTTTTTTAATATTTTGGACTCGAAATTTTTATTAAACAAAAAATAATTAAAGTGAATTTTTTTTGTTATTTTAAATATACATACATGTGAAAAAGAAAAAATATATTTATTTATATTTTGCAAGATAAGGGAGTAATTGTTTTTTGACAAATTTATTGTTTGTCATCTTTCTATTTTTCTCTCCAATCAAACGAAATGGAAGAAAACTTTACTTTTCTCTCTTTTCCTATTTCTTCACATTTTCTTTCATACTAAACAACCACAAACTCTACTCATTTTTTTTCCTTAGAATCTCTCTTCGCTACTCCTTTTTTCATATTTCTCTCTTCTCATTTTGTGTGGTGCAACCAAAGAAAGCAGCAATGAAATAGTGGTCTTGATTTGGGTAGTAGAGTGGTAGGAGGAGTAGCATATTCCTCATAGGGATTGGGAAAATGAAAGAGAGCATGGTGAAGTGGCGAGGCGTGTGGATGAAGAAAGAAGGTAGTTAGTTAGCACATCTGCACATGCCATGTCCTAAATTAAGGACTCAGCAATCCATCCATCCATCCAGAGTCCACACCTTCATTTCATCAGATCATACCAGAGCAGAGGACAGCCTTCCGGTTTCTTCGATCTCATCCTCCATGCAATGCACCGACAATGTTAACATGAAATTCAACGTCCTAACTCATAACACTACCACGTGTTATCATCCTATTGGTTTCAGTGTTTAAGCCTCTCCCTTCTTATAGCCTCTCCCCTCTCTGTTTTTCACTTCCCCCTGCTGCCCTGCTTCTTCTTTCCTAACTCTCTCATTTCACATCACTTTCACTGCCTCGGATCTATCTCATTCATTCCTCCTTCCCTTCCCCCCACCATGGCCGCCGAGAAGGTATATACCCATAATTCTATTCTTTCTTATCACTCCCCCTCAATCCTCCTTTTCTCTTTCATCAATTTTTGTGGTCATTGCTTGTCATTCATTTATTATATTATATGGAAAAAAATACATATGATTTTCAATCAGTCTTCTACCCTGCTAGCTTAGCTTGACCGGTTATATATATATGCCATTGATTCTTCTTCTTCTATTCGATCCATACTTATTCCTTTGATCACAATATATATATATATATAAATATAAATATAAACACAGGTGACCATAATGAAGCTCAAGGTTGATCTGGAGTGTTGCAAATGCTACAAGAAAGTCAAAAAGATTCTCTGCAAATTCCCTCGTGAGTCTCGATCTCTCTCTCATCATCATCACTTGCTTACTTTTCGATCACTTACATTTTCATCAATATCAAACAAATTTCTAATTTAGATAGAATTAATATAATACCTACTATATATATATATATATATATATATATATATATAGCTCTGCTATGAATCCTCCATGCATTGATATATATATATATATATATAACATACAAATTGAGTTGATTTAATTTGTTGTTGGTGTTTGGATTGTGAACAAGAGAAATTCGAGACCAGGTGTACGATGAGAAGCATAACATAGTGACCATCACAGTCGTATGCTGTAGCCCCGAGAAGATAAGGGACAAGCTCTGCTACAAAGGTTGCGGCACCATCAAAAGCATCGAGATTGTCGAACCTCCCAAGCCCAAACCACCACCACCAAAGCCCGAACCTGAAAAGCCTAAGGAACCAGCGGAGAAGCCTAAGCCTATGCCTGCGCCTGCGCCCGCGCCCGAGAAACCCAAGGAACCAGAGAAGCCCAAGGAGCCAGAGAAGCCTAAAGAGCCTCCAAAGGAACCTGAAAAACCCAAGCCCGAGAAGCCCAAAGAAAAGCCCGCTCCGCCACCGGAGCCCAAGCCCGAGCCACCACCTCCAGCTCCTAAGCCGGTTGATCCACAACCACCTCCTGCTCCGAAGCCCGTGGAACCACCAGCACCAAAGCCTGATCCACCTCCTCCGGCTCCGGCTCCGGCTCCGGTGCCGGTGGGTCCACCTCCAGCAGCAGGGCCGCCACCAATGGCAGTCCCAATAGGGATGTGCTGTGTCCCATGTTATGAGGGAAGGGCAGGTGGGCCATGCTTTGAGGGATATGGTGGGCCCTCATCATATTACGAGGGTTACTATGGGAGGCCCGTTTATGATAGCTATGGAGGGGGATGGGGCAGGCCTTGTTATGTGAGCCGTTGTGATGAATATGTTATCTGTGAAGACAACACGCAACCTGGCTGCACCATTATGTGATATCATCATCTCTCTTCTTCGCACCCATTGGATTGGAAAGGATCGGATCGGATCGGCAATAGTTTTATTTTATATTATTAATAATAATAATATACGAGAATGATATAAGGATTTATTAGTAAAGATGTTAATTTGTTTCAAGAATAATGAAACATACAGTAGGTGCTAATAAAGAGAATAAAGGGGTTTACCGACCGGCCATGTAACTAATTCTATGAACAAATATATAGTATGTATCTTGCAATTGAGGAGTTAATAAAGTTTCTTTATTTACAAATTATATTACCAGTGAGTAGTGATCTAGCAATCTATGCACTGCATTATTTTCTTCCAAGTAAGGATGAAAAGTGGATTTATTTGATTAGATCATAAAGGAAAACTCGTTTGGTGGGAGCCTAAAATGGTGGGCAGCAGGGCAATCCTCCTTTACCATCCGTCCACGTTAGTATTGTACTTTTTGATTTTATTGAAAGGAAAGAAGAACTTTCTAACAACAATACCCCACTACTTATTAATCTTTGATTAGGTCATTGTCATGCATTTTTTCTATATAAAGTTCTCTTTATATCAAATACTCTACTATTATTTTATGAATTTTTTAAACCCTTGGGCTTAATTAAATAGTTTTATGTTGGAAAATAAAAATTTAACACTAAAAAAAAGAGATAGAGTTAGCTTCCCAATATAATTTTACTTTTTTTTTTAAAAAAATTTTTATCCTCAACCCCAAGGGTTGATATTCCATCCGGTCTTTATTATAGGGCATACTTAACCGAATTACATATATCAAAGAAAATAGTTAATTTATGAATTTTATGAGAATATATTGTAACATTACAATTTTGCCCTCTCAACTTTTCTTGAAAAATTCACACTTATTAATGAACAACAAAAAACACATAGATAATCAAAGCATTTAATAAAAGCAAAAAAGAGAAAAAACAATAAATAATGCATAAAAAATATAAAGTAACTTATAATTAGGATAAAAAAATGTTCTAAAATGTAACCTATAATAAAGACCAAAGAAAGTATTAAGCAAACCCTTATTTATTGGTTCGAAGTAATGTTTCGAACCCCGTACAAACTGTTTCCCACTTTGTATCATACATTTTGTTAAATGCTTTGTATCACTTTAATTAATTTTTTTTTACAAATTTTCACACTTTACCACATAAAATGACACAAAATATTAGTTATGTGATATGTTTTTGATTCTTAGTGAATTTATATATTTTTAATACATTGAGGTTTTCTAACTTACAAGATAAACAATTTTTTTAAAAATATATATATATTTTTTTGATAAAAAATAATATATTTAATAAATATAAAATAATTATTTAGTTTTACAAAACAAATTTACTATGTGTATTTGTTTTTTATCAGTACTTTGTGTATTTACTTATGATATAGATTGATACATAAGTTAAAAGTTCCATTTCAATAATATATGATTAATAACTTGAATATGGTTGAGGCTATCAGTTCCAAATAATTATGCAAAAAAAATTTTCCATTTGTATACTTATGATGTGGAAAGTTTACTTAGCTTTAACTAAATCCGCTCGGTGAATGATGATGTTCCAAACGTATTTTTCTTGGTAGATTCTTTTTTAATGTCATCCTCATTTCTAACTTATTAAACGACAAAAAAATTGTATAAAAGAGTGCATGGATACTAAATTATTTGTAATTTCATTACAAATTAATTTTTCTTAATTGAGTGCTTTAGTTTTGCTGTATGTGGGGTTTTTATTTCATTTGGGAAGCTGACAACTAAATGACCTTATCGCATATATTGTGATTCGTGGCTGCAGACAAAAATGAATAAGCGTTACGTTGGCTGCTTAACTTGTTCAATTCAGCTCATGCTTTAGTGGTTATGACCTCAATAGACAATGACAACTTGACAACCATCACCCCTCCTCTCTTCTTTCAATTCCTTACCAGCTGTTTAGCAATTTTCCCAACTTATTATTAGATCCATACATGAACCTACGCTGCTGATGCCTGATGCATTAATACATCAGGGGAAATTTAATATTCAATATAACTTTTTCCACTAAAACTAAGCTTTATTTGAAGAGAGAGATCAACCTACATAGAATGGAAGTTTATGAGAAAGAGTATAAACAGTGCTAAATTGTTTGTTTAACAAATATATATATATATATATATATATATATATATATATATATATATATATATATATATCTGTGTGTGGTAAAGGACTACAGAAGTTACAACGTAACAGTATTAACATATAGTAGTTAGAAGCGATCTACTTCACTTTAATTAATCTGCCTCTGAAATCAGAGATGTCTGAAAGCAAAACTAGAAAAAAGGTGTTTCTTATGGCAGAAGTGAAAGGGACTAGACAATCTCCATCCAAGATAAGTGTTGCTTTCACCTAAAGATAATGTTTAGTTTATGTTGGTACTCACTACTTCTCATAATTTAATGCAATTCAATCAGCATTGTAGCTACCGAAATTCATACAACTTATTTACTTTTCCCTTTATTTGTTTTAATCAGTACCAACTTTCCTCTTTTTAAGTAATACTCCTATCACACTCCTATATATATATATATATATATATATATATATAAATAAGAGTATCCGAGTATATGTTTATGTTTATACTATACCTTCTTAATTTGAACTTTGAACTTTGTTGTAGGAGAAAATGAAATAACTTACTTGTGTAAAATAAAAATTATTAGGTGATTCATGACAATGATATTATATATATTGAGAATTATCTTAAATGAAAAAAAATTGAGAAGTTTTTACATAAACACTAATCAACTGTTCTTTGTTTTTAGTAGGGATGTAAGTGATCCGATCTCAAACCGCGAGACTGATATGATTGAACCGGACCGAACCAAAAAATATAGTCTGATCTGGTCTCAAATTTTTTAGATCGCTATTATATGGTCTTGTCCATGATCTCATAATTTTTGAGATCATGAAGACCGGATCGGATCAATTGCTTTAAAAATAAAAAAAAAAGGTAAAGCCCAGCCCAAACTACACGAGCAAGTGAGCAACAAGCCAACAACTTAGAGCCGGCAAAATAGCCCGGCCTGTTCGAGCCGGCCCGAATAAGCCCGCATGATATCCGAGTTTATACATCAAAATTTGAGCCAGAAATATATTCGGACCTTTTTAGTCCGGCCCGCAAAAGCCCAAGCCCGAACCGAGCTAGCCCGACCCAGCCCGAAAGCCCGACTTATATACATATATATAATTTTTTACATTTTTTTTACCGATTTAAGATTTATTTTTTTAAGTGCTAATTTAAGATAGTTGGTAATACTGATTTTAAAAAATAATGGGCCAAAAAGGCCACTAGGCTTTATTAACGCAATGTTAAGCCATTAACGCATGGTATTTAGTCCCCAAACCCCATTTTTCTCCACCAAACCCCATTTTAATTGGGAAAAGTCAGAAATGCCCCTCTTTTCCCAAACCTCATTCAACACCCCATTTTAACTGAGGTACGTTCGCAATCGAAACGCAAATCCAAGTTCTCACTCCGCCGCTGACCCTCCTTCTAGAGCCACCATCATCACAATTCGTTCTCGATTGCATCGCGATCTACTTCCTCTCCGTCGGTGCGTAGCGAACAATTCATGCTCTAGTTCATTCATGAGATCTGTGTGAAGCTCCTACACATCTTGATGAACGCGACATTCTCCAAGAAGAGAGCGAGAAGCGGAGGCAGGAGCTAGGGAGCATGAGAAACAGCGCTGCTCCCCTGTTGGCCGCCGCTGGCGCCGCCATGTGCAGAACCAACGCCGTCACCGTCGGAAGACCAGCGAGCGCATCACTCTTCCATAACTGCCACCGCCGTTATGCGAACCAGAAAAACCAACAAACAAGGACTGAGGTCGCGGTTCAAACCGTCGACGGCGAGGAGGACAACGCGTACGGCGGCGCGAGCTTCGGGTCTTCATGGTTCTAACCCGCCGCCACGCACAACCACGACTATCGCGAAGAGATGATCTCCCTCCCACCGCCAGTCACGTCCACCACGATGAGCACCCTCCGTTCGTGAGGATCAAATCATGAAGGTATTGATGCTGCGGTGTCGTCGAACCCTCCACTGTCGAACACCGACACTTCCAGATCCGTGTTTGCCGCCGCCCTCCAAGAAGAAGTTGGAACTTGAAGGAGGAAGTGAAGGAGGGAGTTCAACGATTTTGGTGGGGTGTGGGATTTGGGAAAAATAGGAGGGAGTATAATGGGGGGTTTTGAAAAAGGGTAGTTTAGGTATATTTGAAAAAAGTGGGGTTTGGTGGATAATTATGGTGTTTGTAGACTAATTACCTTAACGCATATAATATTGATGCAATGCTATATACTCCAGCAAGCATCAGCAAATCAGCTACTATTAAGAGAGTAATATTAACGCATTTTTGTACTTTGAGGCTTAAGCGTTTAAGAATTTTTTTTATGTACCAAAAAAAAAAGAAATTTTTGAAAAAAAAAAGTTGTCGGGCGGGCTTAGGCATGAATTTAGAGGCCCGATTTTTAGTCGGACTTTTTTAGCCTAACCCGATCATGGCCCGAACCTGAAGTAGGTCGACTCGAACCCGACAGGGTAGCCCGAATTGCCACTTCTACAACAACTTATCAACTACAGTCTATAGAGCATGTGATGATATTAAATTAGAGGCATTAGCTTGATATCAATTAAGTTTAGCATATGTACAAGTATCATATTAAATTAGAGGCATTAGCTTTCAAATGCATTAAATATTTGTTGCTAAGTGAAATCATTATTTATATTTATAGCAATTTTTTTAATAATCTTTTTTAGTGCTGAGTATTTAATTATGGTCTTTGTACATAAAAAATATATGAACGAACTAGACTAGACCATATTAATTTAATTGGTTAGTTTCCTAATATCCATCAAAGGCCGGACCTAACCGAACTATTACACCCCTAATTTTTAGTATTAAATTAAAAATAATAAAGATTTTAATAATATCCATCTGTTTTTGTCCCCATCTATGTTTGATGATATTTGTATTACACTTTCAAAAATATCTTTATCTTTATCTAAGATAAAAGGACGAAAATAATATTAGAAATTCATCATCCACATATGTTTAGATTCTCGATAAATAATCAAACAATTATTAAAACAAACTAACAATTAAACAATTATTTATGAAAATTTTATAAAACAAGTAATAAAATGTTTACTTAATACACTAATAATAAATAAACATTCAATCCATACATTGCACGAGCTCAGCTAACATAAACATAACTCGATGAATTTATTCAGAAAAAAAAAAGTTTATATGATCCACTTGAAAATTTTTATTTATGTTAAAGATAAATCTCATATCTATTTATAAATGGAATGATATGGTATTGCATCGCGTTTTTTTGAATTATCTTAAATGAGAAAAATCATCAACGTTAAGTATGTCTTATGTTTTGACATTTCAAAATTCTCCAATTTTACAAGTGGCATGTCATGCTAGGATTTTTTTTAAAAAAAATGAAAAATAAATAGAATTTAATAAGTTAAAATTTATTTATCTCATTTCCTTAACCGAGCCTTTTTTATTTTTAACTCCTTAACCGGGTCTTGGATTCAAGGAAATGTTATTTTCATTCATGATATTAAACTAGGATTTTGATTTTTTAACCCTCTCTTTTGGGTTTTTGACCCCCCTTTTAATTTTTTTCCAAATATATCCCTACTTTTTTTTTCTTCTTCTTCATTTGGTCTGCTTCTAGCATGTGCCAACTTTGAACCAAAAGCCTGAAAATTGGAAAGTCGAAGCTCTAACTAACAAACCATCTTCGCCACCTTCTTCTTCTTCATTTCTTCTTCTTCCTTTCTTTCCTTCCTTCCTTCCTTCTTCTCCTCCTTCTCCTCCTCTTTCTCTTGACCCACCCACATTCATCAACACTCACCCACACACTCACAATCTCTTCCTATCACATATTCAATATTACAATATTTTTTTACGTTTAAAAAGTACCCTACGTCAATGTCGAAGCGTACAAAAATGCTCGTACGCCTCGATAGAGGAGTAGGAATTTTTTTTTAATTCTTTTTGCCCAGTACGTCAGCCCCTGGGTGTACTGGGCTCTTTTTAAATTTTTTGGCTTTCATTCCCTGAATGTTTTAAATGTATAGTGTAATGATAGTTCATTTCCAAAAATTGCTGGTGTCTTAGTGGTAAAGCTCTACTCGTATAGTCTACTTGGTGGAAGGATCAAATCATGTTTGCTGCAATTTGTTTCTTTTAAAATTTTCCACTGTATGCTTTAAAAAAAAAACGCCACAATGTCTCAAGTGGGACTAAACGCCACAATGTCTCAAGTGGGACTCGAAGAGGGGTCACCTGCATAGGTGGACAGATGCTTACAGCAAAGACAAAGCTTGTTTGGTTTATGAATATATGCAAATCGTTATATATATATATGCTAAAACTGGATACCAAGATATAATTAAAAGCCTAGTACGTCAGGCCCTGGCGTACGTATATTTTATACGTAAAATTAAAAAAATTGCTACGCCTACGAGGCGTATAGGCATTTTCGTATGCTTCGACATTGACGTAGGGTACTTTTTACACGTAAAAAAAATATTGCAACACTGAATATGTGACAGGAAATGACTGTGAGTGTGTGGGTGAGTGTAGGAATGAGTGTGGATGAGTGTTAGTGAATGTGGGTGGGTGAAGAGAAAGGTGGAGGAGAAGGAGGAGAAGAAAGAAAGAAAAAAAGGAAGAAGAAGAAAGGAAGAAGAAGAAGAAATGAAGAAGAAGGAAAAAAGGAGGAAGAAGAAAAAGAAGTGGGGGGTATATTTAAAAAAAAAAAATTAAAAGGGGGTTCACAAAACCCAAAAGGAGGAGTTAGAAAATCAAAACCCTTAAACTACCCCTACCATATTTAGAGCCAATTTTCATCAAATGTTTAAATACAATTTATCATTCATTGTTTTGAAAAAAAATTGTCTCTCTTTGCCTCCTTCTCTTTGTTTGTTTTGTTTTGTTTTTTCTTTTTTTTTTTTCAATTGTCTTCCACTCAAGCTTTATTCGCTCTTCTTCTTTATTCTACACAAACATAGAAAAATGAATATTCATCGATGAAGACGCCACTAAACAAAAATTTATTAACCAACGGGAGATCCTTTTCTTCCTTGTGACATAATGTACGGTAATGGAGGTAATGGTCTTTTAACATTGATTTTTCTCATTTAGCTTTATAGCGAATTCTAATTTTATTTGCTATTATATGCATTTCTATTAAACTAATGTATAAAGCTTTAAAAAAAATGTTTTTTCTTTACAATTATATATCTGTGATTTTTTTTAAAGTGTTTCGTGTTGTGTTGACTCTTTTATGTTCTTATTGTAGTTCTCTTTGTCACTTGCTACATTTCATTTCGATGCAAGATGTGAAAACATACAAGGTTTTCATTTTTTATTGTTACTCTTACAACTTATATATTTGGAACATAAAGTCATCGTATTATTGGCAAGGATTAGAGGAAACGATTTTAGTTAGGTGTGCTATAACAATTTTAAGCTATTTTCTTTTTTATAAAGTGGAATAAAATTGAAGACAAATCCTTGCAATACAATTTTTTAGCATATTTCTTGAAAAAAAAAATCCTTTAATTTGCTACAACAAGCTTTCATGTCTAGAGATTTCAAAATATTGAAGATCAAGACTTGCTACTTGACATGTCTTGCTGAATTTTTTAAAACTTAAAAAATATCAAAACATTAATATCACTATTTTTTCTGTTTTCGATTAAAAGAAAAATTTCATCTTAACCACACAAAGATCATTCGGATAAACAATCTTGCCTCCATAAAATAGTTCTATTAACCAATCTCATAAAGTAGGTAAATCACTTCAAAAATACTTTTACAATTTAAATAAGATATGGATATAGGACTTGTAAATTTTGAGGGTAAGCCCCAAATCAAATAAGTTATAGCTCATTGACTATCAATATTTTTCTTGATAGGTAAAGTTCTGCTCATCAAATCTTACTAATTTGTTCATAAAAATATATCCCAACATTTAATCATTGATTTAATGTTATAATAATTAATTGTATTCAGGTTAATCAAAAATTAAAGTATTGATTCATGATGTACTTCTTCAGATTTTAAATAAAAAAAATATTCCATTAGTGATCTTAAATATAAATAAAAATTAACTAGCTTTTTATTCTCAATATAATTATTCTAAAAATATACATATACAATAGTTGTGTCATTTAATTTTTGTTTCATTCTCATTACAAATTTAATAAATTAATTTATTATTATTATTTTTTATAAATTTAAAAAAATTAAATGCATTTAATTAACTTATTTAATAAATGTGAAGTTAATTTTTTTCTTAATACTTGAGAGAGGAGGGAATAAACTTTAAGATGAAAGGAAAAAAAAAAGGACAAAGAGCTAGATATTTCTCTCTCAAGTGTAAATGGACATTAACATCCACAGCGCACGTAATAAAGGAAAGGTTAATATCGTAAATTAACGAGTAACGTTGCAGTCGATAAGGCAAGCAAGAAGCAGAGAGCAGTGTGAGTCAAAAATGGGTTACCATGTTATTACCTCTACCTCTTCCCCTTCCTCTCTCTTTTCTTCTATTCCTTCTTCTTCTTCTTCTTTTTCTTCTCGCAACTTCAACCTTGGTAACTTTGCCTTCTCTCTTCAACCCTCTTCTTCCCTCTCCCTCTCCCTCTCCCCTCATCATCATAGAATCCTTCTCCACCCCAACCACGTTTCCTTGCACGAACCTCTTCCCCAGGTTTCCAAAGACCATCAAGATTCAAACTTTGAGGATTCCGATGAAAAATCTTCCAAAAGCTTCATCTGGGTCAATCCCAAAAGCCCCAGAGCTAAACAACTTCGCAAGAAGTCCTATGATGCCAGGTACACTACTCTTGTTAAACTTGCCAACACTCTGGACTCGTGCAATCCCACCGAGGATGATGTCTCTGACATTTTGAATGCCTCCGGGGATAAGATTTTGGAGCAGGACGCTGTTATTGTTCTCAATAACATGGCCAATTCGCATATTGCGCCTCTTGTTCTTAAATACTTTCAGCGCAGAATCGTTAAACCCACTAGGGAGGTCATTCTTTACAATGTCACCTTCAAGGTGTTTAGGAAGTGTAAGGATTTCGATGGTGTCGAGAAGCTGTTTGATGAAATGCTTCAGAGAGGGGTCAAACCTGATAATGTTACGTTTTCAACTATAATTAGCTGTGCTAGGATTTGTTCTTTGCCCAATAAGGCTATGGAGTGGTTTGAAAAGATGCCCTCCTTCGGGTGTGAACCTGATGATGTTACGTATTCGGCCATGATAGATGCTTATGGTCGCTCTGGTCATATTGATATGGCCTTGAACCTCTATGATCGTGCCAGAACCGAGAAATGGCGCATTGATACCGTGACGTTCTCTACGTTGATTAAAATGTATGGCAAGGCAGGAAATTATGATGGAAGCTTAAATGTCTACGAAGAAATGAAGGTTCTAGGTGTTAAGCCAAACATGGTTATTTTTAACACTCTGTTGGATGCCATGGGGAGAGCCAAGAGGCCCTGGCAGGCCAAGATTATCTATAAGGAGATGACAAATAGTGGACTTTCACCTAATTGGGTAACATATGCATCTCTGATTCGAGCTTATGGTAGATCACGATATGGTGAGGATGCGCTTATTGTTTATAAGGAAATGAAGGAAAAGGGAATGAATATGAATACACACCTTTATAACACCCTTTTAGCTATGTGTGCTGATCTTGGCTTCTCAGATGAAGCCTTTGAAATTTTTGAAGACATGAAAAGTTCAGGGACTTGCCAACCTGACAGTTGGACATTCTCGTCCTTGATTACAATATGTTCCTGCGGTGGGAATGTTTCGGAGGCGGAAAGAATTTTGAATGAGATGATTGAAGCTGGATTTGAGCCGACTATTTTTGTTCTGACATCCCTTGTCCAGTGCTACGGAAAAGCCAGGCGCACTGATGATGTTGTGAAGACATTTAATCAACTCTTGGATTTGGACATCAATCCAGATGATCGCTGCTGTGCTTGTCTTCTGAATGTAATGGCTCAAACATCGAAAGAAGAACTTGGCAAGCTTATAGATTGTTTGGAGAAGGCTAATCAAAAGCTTGGGTCTCTTGTAAGATATCTGGTTGAAGAGCTGGAGCTTGATGGAGATTTTAGAAAAGAAGCATCAGAACTCTTTAATTCATTTTCTGATGAAGTAAAGAGGGCCTTTTGCAATTCTCTGATTGATCTTTGTGTCAACCTGAATTTGATGGACAGAGCATGTGAGCTGTTGGACTTGGGATTGACACTTGAGATATATACAGATATACAATCCAAGTCTCAAACTCAGTGGTCCTTGCATCTAAAGAGTCTCTCATCTGGGGCAGCGCTGACTGCATTACATGTTTGGATAAATGACTTGACCAAGGCTTTGGAATCAGGAGAGGACTTTCCTCCACTGCTTGGAATTAATACTGGGCATGGGAAACATAAGTATCCGGGCAAAGGTTTGGCAAGTGTATTTGACTCTCATTTGAAGGAACTCAAATCTCCATTCCATGAGGCTCCCGATAAGGCTGGCTGGTTTTTGACTACAAATGTAGCTGCCAAGTCATGGCTGGTGGCTAGGAGTTCGCCTGAATTAGTTGCTGCATAATTTTTGAAGTCCATGGTTTTTGCTGTTAGCTTTTCTCCATTGATAATGTTGTTCCAGGGAATGATGTGCCTTGTAGTTTTTATGCATTTTCCTTTGTCTTTCAAGGAAATTTTGTATTAGATTCAGAAATAATAATTATTTTATTTTGGATGTCTTATAGAGTAAATGAAGACCTTAAATACTAGCATCTGTTATGCGGTTTAGTGGCGAGGTTTCTTTGCAGTTGAGTGATATAGAAAAGCTATAAATTTCTTCCTAATTATAGTATGTGCACAACTTTTGCCAACAGTTCATTTTTGAGGTCCCATGTAAACCACATTGGACGTCCAATTTTTAGAGGATGCTGCACAACTGTTCCTCTTTTTTTTTTTTTTTTTTTTTTTTTTCCTTTTTTGGCAAGACCGACGTGGCACATCCTCTAATTAGAGGGTAAAGAATAAAGAAGTTGATTGCCTGCTTGATTGTTGAAATGTAAGGGGGGGCGGGTTGTTTTATGTCCTTGCTGATGCATTTCACAAACTTAGCTAGTACATAAAACTCCCAAGTCCCAACCACAGAGCATATCATTTATCTAAATATAGATTAAGACATTGAACACTTCTGTATATACACAATCAATTCCCAAACTTCCTTTCCGCAGTGGAAATTTATTTGAAGATACTATCTCACCAAATGCTTTGACTGTATTTACAAAGAAAACTCACAAGATGTCATTAACAAATAAATTGCCTTCCACTATCTCCAAATAAAGATTCCTCAGCCCTCTTTCATCACCCTGCAGCAATTTTATGACAGAGTCATGGTCTAGTCTCAGACAAGCAGAACAAATTTGACAGTTAATTGGTATCAGTCATATCAAAGAGATAAATTACAGAACCTTTTAGAAAAGTTTGAACTTCTGTTTTTCCTGTTCTCATCTGCCTTTATTGATGAAGCCTCCTTCTCCCTGGCAGCAGCTTCTCTTTTCATTTTCTTCCACTCTTTTTCCATGGCCTTAGTCAGTGCATCGACTTTCTTCATGAGCGTCTGAAAAAAGAAAACAATAATATCTCGTATTAAATTAAATGTGAGAAAAAAACCGTAGAAATTATTGGATGGTCCAAGTAGATAGCTTCTCCATTGATGATAATTGTTACTATTACCTTAATTTCTTCATCTTTAGCGTGTAAACTGCAATCTTTAATTTCACAAGACTTCCTCAAATTGATGACTTCTGTTTGAAGTCTGTCATATAGAAAACCTGAGACCGTATCATGACAGCCTAATGCATTTCGTATCTTGCTTTTTGAGTCTTCATCCACATCAGCAGTGGTTTTAACATCTGCTGCTTCTCTTTCATCATTGACCCTATTTAAATTGATATCTGTGTTCACCTGTATCTCATTTTCCTTTTCACCACTATCAGCAACTTTACTTCTTGATGCCCATATACCATTTCTCAAAGCATTTTCTGCCGAATTATATCTCTTTTTTGTAGGGGTCCTTGGTTTTAAATTTCCAGCTACAACGACGGTGGCGTTTTTAGTATTTGGTTGCTGGAACATAGAGCTTCCAACAGTAGATGCCCTTGGTTGTGATGTGGATCTCTTTCTCAGTCCATCACAGGTTGTTAGGAACTTTTCTGCTTTTGGAGACCCATTGGAAAGGGCAGGGTTACCTGAGAAATGCTTCAACCCTTCTTCCAGTGTCCTTAGCCTCAGCTTCAGTTTATCCTGAAGGGGAAAACCAGATAACATTTGTTATATACTATGTTTAAAACTGATTTAGATGCTTACTTGGAAGACTAATAAATCTGTTATATACCTTCAATTGTGACTCAGCCTTAGCTGTTCTCTCTGATATAGCTAGCTTGTCTTTCAGCCGTTGCATCTCTGCCTACATATGGAAAGATATAATTGATTATAAAATTGTCTTGCTCAATTTAATAGCCAAAAGAGAAGCCCCTTGACTTTATTTTTCAGAAATAAGCATTTCTCACTACTGTTAGGACCAAATTAGATTATCTTCATAATACATTTCAACTTGGGGAAATTACAGTTTATAGCCTCCTCACTGAAATTTAGCCTTTTAAGTTTATTTGTGCACATACCGGTATTGTAGTTATCAGGAAAAAAACTAGATGATTGATCGAAATTTTGTTGCGTAAAATCAGGACCATATGAACTCCATTGAAGATTTTCATGGGAAGACATACCTGCATAATCCTTCTCTCTTCCAACCATTGTCTGACAGGTATAACCTTGTCATTTTCGTCCTTCCACTCGTTAGCCACAACATTTGCAATTCTGTTGGCTGAAACTTTCACCCTTGCTAGCTCCCTCTCTAGTGTCTTATTCTCCTCCTGGGAAAAACAAAAAAAAAAAAACCAAGTCACTACATAGATCAACCAACATGTCATCTCCTAAAATAAGTTCAAAATGCCTGTAGCTGTGAGATATGCCTACTTGCAATTGAGAAACCTGTCGTTGATAATCACGAACAGCATTGGCAGTGGCTCCACTAGCTAAGATGGCTTCCTCAAGTTCCTGAATGGTTTGGCTAAGCTTTTCAACTTCCAAAATCTTTTGGCGGTGAGTTTTCTCTAAGATTTTGTTCTCCTCCTATTTATGGTAAATTTGTAATTTGGCTGAGCCACTTACAATTCACTATAGAAACCAAATATATAAAAAATGAAAAATAGGATATCATGCCTGGCATATCTCAATCTGTCTCTTCAAGTCAAAGTTCTGATTTTGGACTTCCTCAACTATTAGAGCCCTCTCTAGCGCACTTCGCAATATACTTTCTGCTTCTAGCAATGCTGATTCTTTTGACTTTGAGAGCCGTTCCAACGCTTTCTTATCTTCTTGTAGTGCTGTAATCTGAGACAAAATTGGATATTGTTACTACCTGTATACACTACTCACTTACATTCTGATATTATTATTTCCTTGTAAATGCATGTTTGCTGAAAATTGCACTATTTATACCTCATTCCTATACATTTTAATATCAGCTTCAAGAGGAGCGATAACACTCTCAATCGGGGAAAAATCATCATCCTTTTGATTTGCATATACCCTTCTAAGTGTTGCTTCTGCAGCATATTGTGCAGCCAATGCATCTTTCTTGTCATCTGTCAGTTTCCTAATCTCTAGATTCTGCATATGAATAATATGCATATTAGAGTCTAACGTTGTTGAGAACAGTTCCAATTTCAAAGAATTACTACAAAGAGTTCAGTGCACCTTTTGTTTAAGATGGTCGTTAGTAACTCTAAGTCTCTCGTCCAATTTACTGACTTCATTTTTCAACTGCAAAGTGGAGAAATATATTACTGTACTGGAAATTTGAGATATTTTTAACTATGATGCAACTATAGCTGTCATTGCAAACTTTTCAATTGTGACATGCATGTCATAGTGGTCTACTGGCCCCCACGGCATTAATCTGCTTATGATATGTAATGTGCATGCTATCAGATAAACAGTTTTTTTTTTTCAAATTCCTAGCCAAAGTTCTACTCTTCTAGATGGTGTTAATGTGACAATGAGTGTGTAAGTAGGGAAGAGTGTGGATATCTTCATTTAAAAAGAAATACCTCTTCTATAGCCTTATCCTTCAGAGCTTCAGTGGCATTTAAGCCCTTGATTTCACCTTGGCAAGTCGCGAGTTCTTTAACTTTTTCTGCAATGATGTTCAAATTGAGGCAGAAGTTTTGTGAATGAGCCACTGAATTGATGATACTAAAAAAAGTGAAAATGGGCATTCTCATGCTGTATTCATGTAATTCATTTGGTGCACAAAAAGAAAACTATCATCTGAGAAGGAGATATTATATGTAATCAATGAAAGACATAGTGGAGTAATATGAAACTAGCTCAAACCACTAATGAAAAAGCAGCATAGTCATCCAATAAAGTTGGTGTTTACTTGTTAATGATTCATAGTGTGATACGTTCTTCTTCAGGTACTCTTACAAGATAGCAAGAAAGGTAAAGGCGAAATAGAAAGAAAGGTGAAAGAGAGATAAGAAACCTTTAAGTTGGCTTTGCAAACTATTAATCTCCAAGACCACAGGGTCAGGTTGTGGAAGTTCTTCTCCATAACCACATTGTTCATCGCAGCTCATCATTTGACCTCGTTTAGGTGCTGCAGCTGGGAAATGAAGAAGATGGCAAAAGTTGAACAACAAATGGGAGGACAGGGTTAACTTTGTTATATCTATATATATACCCAAAGATAGCAAGTGGCAATGGATGTCAATGACAACAAATGGAGGTTGTATCTTAGTCCAAGGGTCAGAAATCAGGACCAAATATATATAATAAAGAGAATGAGAATGAGAGAAGGTTCAAAGGTGATAAAAGAGAAATTCCATTCCCGCCAAGACAGGGATGAGCTGCTTTTTCCTGTAGTGTAAGCAAACTTTACAAATGAAATGCATTAACTTACTTAACAAACAGGCCGGCCAAGCCGGCTACTAGCTTATATTTAGTTTACCTCCTTCACACTTGATAGCAACTCTCACTTTTCTCTCTTGATATTATTTTTACAAAATTTTACTCCTACCATGAGATTTATCAAACAAGTTTTAACCAAAAATCATCACATTCCATCCTCTATGCTGTTTCGATAATAACTTTATCAGTCAGTTAAATCCTTTTTCACCATACACCCTGCTCTTTTTTGCTTCTGCTAAGGGGGGTAAAACAATGTGTAATTTGTACTTGATTAATTATTTATTTAGACTATAATAGCAATAATTTTGTTCTGCCTATTATTTCTTTTCACAACACCAGAGACCAATAAAGTTTAGCAACATAAATCATATTGCAGAGTAACAGAATAGTGTGCATTAGTTGGTGACATATGTTGTAAACTTTCATTTCAATTTGCTCACACCGTTTTCTTCAATGTTTAATCTTAGTAATTAGTATTGACATATATTCAGGATCCTCGCATACCAATCAGGTTTTAGGATAAATATGATCGTGTAAGTAAAATGACTAATTACTGACTTTGATTCAAAAAATTTATGTGCCTACCCTGTTGAGAATTTTCCCTTTTAACTTTTAAGGGTTAAATAATAAATGATACCTACCCTCGGTCACTGTAATGTTCAACTTATGCAAACGACAATAAGATTGAGATCTTTTTTGCACAATTTAATGATGGGTGGTAAGTAAACTCATTTATCCCATATATTTAAATCTTAAGAAAGATATCACTTTGGACTATTGAATTGCTTAACCGCTAATAACGTTGTATGATCATGTTCTCTTTTACTTGGTGCAAGTCACTCAGATATGAAAATTGGACTCCAGTTTGAAAGCGACTAGATAAATTAAGTGGCTTTGAAGAATAAATAAATTTGGAATATGTATTAATATAGGTTTTGTCACCTTTGCTTAAAAGTATAATATATTAATAATCTAATAAATATATATTTTTTTTAAATGCCCACAGCTCCTCCTGTTCTGAAGCCAAATGGCAATTCTTGGTATGTAGGTTTTGTTTTATTTTGATATGAGACTGGAAGGCTTTACCAACAATATTAAATTATTAATAAGCAACTTTAAGATAGGTAAGAAGGGGCAGTGTATAAACCCTCCTGATACCACCAAAATTGGATTTTCTGATCAAATATGATTGTAATCGTTGATGATGATTTCTTAATAGAGTTTTGCTATTACTATCCATTGTTTGGTAGTGATGTGATAAGTTTGGAATCAAGCTAAGCTTCGAGTAGTCTTCTGCTCCAAGCCCAAAAGAAAAAATAAATTGGAACTAAAATATACTAACCGCATATTTATACGTATATGTCGTTCATTTTATATTTTTTAAGAGATATTTTATTCTTTTTTATTAAATTACTTTGTTAAATAAGTGTTCTAATTAATTAAGTTCAATTTCCGATTTTTTACACTAGTTAGAAAATATCTAATTTGTTTTATTATTTTTAAATTAAGTTTTCATCCTTATAGATAGGTTAATTTTGGGTTTAGTTCCAAAAATTATTTTGCAGTTTTAAAATTAGTCTCATCATTCATCTGGTTTCGTTAAGAGTTGACGTGACATATAGAAATTCATGTTAGCACTCTTACGTCATCCATCATGCGATAAATATATTTATCGAATAAATAAATAAAAAAAATCAATTGTCATACATGATGCGTATGATGAATGACGTAAAAGTGTTTTATCGAATATAAAAAAAATAAAAATTTGCATGTCATAATTCATACGTGATGCAAATTTTTTGTTTGTCACGTCAGTATTTAAAGGAACTAGATGAATGGCTAGAATCATTCCGAAACTTTGAATTTTCAAGGGAGCAAAGTCTCGAGTATTTTTTTTTTTAATATAAACTAAATGCAAAATTAACCCTATAAAAAAACTTAATTAACATTTTTTTTTCCCATTTCAAGTCAACAACATTTCTAAGCAAGTCTCTTCCCTAGCTGATAGGTTAAATTCACCGTTGAGGGAAAAGACGAGGTTGGACGTGGGTTTTGCAGCTCAAGCGCGATATTGACTTGTCCCGTTTGAATTTGGAAGCACGCTGCTAGAAGGAGGTGTTTTGGATCCGAAATTTCTCTGGTGATATGTCCCACATTTTTCATTTCAGTGAATCTTAGAGGTTTAAATAGCAGCCGGTGAAGAGTGTTGGATCCGAAATTTCTCTGGTGATAAGTCCCACATTGTTCATTTCAGTGAATCTTAGAGGTTTAAATAGCAGCGGGCAAAGAGTGTCGCAGGTGTTATATATATAAGAGTGAAGGGACACTTTGGTCCCTCAAGTTTTTCGATAGGGACACTTTAGTCCCTCAAGAAATTTAATTCATTTTTAGTCCCTAAAGTTTTCCAAAAGTACCAATTTAGTCCCTGTCCTATTTCCGTTAGCCACTTTGTTGTGGGACTAAATTAGTACTTTTGGAAAACATGAGGGACTAAATTGTTACTTTTGGAAAACACGGACTAAAAATGAATTAAATTTCTTGAGGGACTAAAGTGTCCCTGTCGAAAAACTTGAGGGACCAAAGTGTCCCTTCACTCTATATATAAAAGAAATGATCAGAATCTTTCGACATTCAATTTAGAACAACACTAATCCGAGAAATGATCCAATTCTTTTTTTTTTATATTCAATTCAACATGGTTTGTAAGTATATGATTAATTTGCCACCTTTTTGCACTTGACTTTATTATAATTCCTCTATTAGGCATGCTGAAAAACTGAATTTTGCGCATGTATGTGGGTTGGGTTGATTGCATTCCTTCACAGAATCTACAATGGCTATTAAATGCATCTGCCTTTCCTGACATATTTCAAGCAGGAAGGAAGGCATATGTGGATACATACATACATACATACATACATACATATATATATATGTATGTATACGTTGATATGAATGCTTAAATATGAAGATTGAAGACCATGTTTTAGTTGATAGGATTTTTGCAGCAGTATCTTACGTAGAACACAAGATAACTAAATCATGTATAGTTTGTATACTATAATACAATACAAATTTTAACGTAAAAGTATGCTTCTTTGGTGCTTCTTTCTCATAACCAATTATCTTTGTCCAAGTATATAAATTTTGCCTTAATATCCATGTTTTCCAAGTCTTTTTATAGGCCGCTACATATTTTCTTCATCTTTACAACACTATGCTCCGGTCACTTACAGTTGCCAATTGCCATAACTTTGTCGCAGTCAATCAAGCAATGTTCCTCTGCAGTCTGCACAACAGAGTTTAGGCATCTACTTCTTCTATTTTATTTCTTTAAATAGAATGATTGCTAAGTTAGATTGATGAAACATAAGATAAGATGGAGGCCAGATGCAAGCCGGAGAGAACAATAACATAATTTACATTATTATAGTTAAGACTTAGGAGAATGTAACAAAGTTGAAAGCTGATTCTCTTTTTTAAACTTTAGGGACCAATTTTGGCTAACCTTGAAGCAAAATTTTTTTGCCATTGTAGTTTTTGATGAGATGTGGAGAATATGTATAGGTTTTTAGGTTCTATTTGCTTAAGGCTTTTATGCATTAGCACAGAGTAAAAGATCACTTGGAAACGTCTCAGATATCGTTTCTTAAAGATGATACTCATGACAAATTAAAGAAACTTAAATGTGAAATGAAATTCATGGCGTGGAAGGCATATGGATATACGGTTAAGATGATTCAGAATATTGAAGATCAGCTTCTGTCAGTGTTCCTGATTTATCTTGGTCTAGTTTTCTAAAGCTTTCCATCATGTCTGAAATATCTTCTTGGCTGATCCTTCCCATTTCCTTCAACTTGTATACAATGAACTCTGCAGCACTGAGAAAAAGATTGTTGAATGTGAGTGTATCTTACTACCAAATAATTTTGAACCTATCTATCAATGCAAGAAACTGGGTGTTATAAATTATAATGTGGACTTATATAAGCCTACAACTAGCTTTTTTTTTTTTTTTTCATTTTGTTTTAAACCTTCAGCATTACCCATAATATATTATATGGAGTTAAGTGTCCGAGTATTCTTATTGTCTGTCTTACCTAATAATTTTGTCTCCATCAAGATCTGCTGCCTCAAGGTCTGAGGCTGACAGTTTTCGTGTAAGAACCATTTTTGCCAGCAATTTTTGTCTACCTTCAGCATATAGTTCGGCAAGATAGGCAAAAAACTGCGCTAAGCAAATCGTGCTGCTCAATATCCAGAAAACCGCAAAAGTACGACCAATGGTAGTTGAGAAGCTCTCATCTCCATAACCCAGAGTAGTGACTGTGGCACAAACACAATAGAAGGCATCCACAAAATCTAGATTTTCAACAAAATATAGAAAAGTAGTCCCTATAATCATGAGCGCAAGAAAAGTTGCTGCTGCCAGCATGAATTTGTATTGGGCCTTGTGATTTTCAACCTCTTTAGAAAGCTCTACTAGACCAAGTTTACCACCCTTGTTAATGGCTCTAAC
Organism: Crotalaria pallida; assembly: GCA_037953625.1. Lineage (NCBI taxonomy): Eukaryota > Viridiplantae > Streptophyta > Magnoliopsida > Fabales > Fabaceae > Crotalaria > Crotalaria pallida. Next base: position 188,063,567 of record CM075649.1, on the reverse strand, counting down.
TAATAAAATTTCCTGCTTTTCAACAATGTAATCTGCTGCTTTGCTAAGAATTAAACCAACAAGAGCCATGCCAGTGAAGACATAAATACATGCAAGAAGTTTTGCCAATGAGCTATCGGGCACAAGATCTCCGTATCCGACCGTAGTCATAGTCACAACACAGAAGTAAATGGCATCAAGAAATCTATTGGTTTTAATACCCTTGATCTGATGACTTGTGAGAAAGAAACATAGGGTACCTGCACCAAGGTATGCAACTAGACACAGGAACACTGGCTTGAAATGGAATTCTGCTTCTGATTTTGCTAATATTGATTGAGGGTGTAAAGGGTTCTCGACAATAATTTTTTGTTGGAGATTGATATCTGTCTCTGAAGCACAGCCACGCCGGGGCCTTCTTCTCTGGAGGTCAGTCTTCTCATTGAGAAGAGAATGATCTCCTCTTGACTCCGGAAGCAATGACTGTAGAGCCTCATCACTACCCATCAACTTACTAAAATAAGAAGCAGCATATGTTAGTAGACCTCCTGAAAAGGTTGAAGACTTTATTTAGCTCCTGCAATGTTTCTGATCTCAATTTTGATGGATAAAGGAAGCTTCCTTGGATTGATTTATGAAACTGGTAGTAGCAGTAAAGTCATTCTCAATTGTAACATTATTATGGATAATAGGTTTTTTTTTTTTTTTTTTTAAGAAGTTATTTTTCTTAAATATGTGATTATTTTAATTTAAAATGATCTATGTGAAATTGTTTGCCCAAAGTAATCTCCAAACCTTCCTCTCCAATTATCTTGACAGTTCGCTATTTTGAGACAGTTTTGTGCTTCTCAATTTTGTTAGGAAAAGATTTGAAAATTTGATGTTGCAGGAAGGACAACATAAGAAAGACAATGATATGTAAAATTCTTATGATTAGTGGATCTAATCCACCAAAAATTCACCTTTAGTTCATTATAAAAACAAAAGGTTTTGCAGTCTGATTTTTAGAAAATCAAGGGATGAACTGAAGGTTGTCCATGGTTATGGCCTTATGGGCTATATCTAAGTCTGAACAGAGGCTAACAATATATTCATTTGGACATGTTCTTATTGAAGATGTACTATCAATATAATGGCATGACATATCAATCTTATTTTCAATCCCAGGTAATATTACAAGTATTAATTATAAGAAAACGCTAAACTGAACTCCACACTTTCCTCCTTTGAAAAATCACTAAATATTACATATGGCATTTATGTCATTGTTTTGTAAAGGCATAAATGATATAATGACTAACATGCACAAGGATACGAACAAAGTACATTAACTTCTAGCTACCTGAAAAAGTTGTTCCTGCTAGATCAACTAGTTCAGGAGAGAAAGGGATTTTCACACTTCAAATTCCTTTAAAATTAACCAGAAGGAACATTTCTATTTCTCATTTAAGGAAGTTTAGGATTCATGAAAAACAGCCAACAATGTCTCTGATGCTTCCAAATGGACACTTTTAACACCTCAAATTACCAACTTTCTTTCTTTATCCTTTGCCATTAAACCCAAGTTGATGTGACCTTTTTGATCCACTAACAGACGTCTCCCTAGTGTGTCACTAAGCACTAAGGTACTAATCAAAATCAATTTATTAGGGAAAGGAATTGTGAAACCCTAGCAAGTAGCATTCAGTAGGGGGTTTCTTTTTATATATACGGTGTATAAAAAGGGTATTTATTTTTAATTTGGAATACTTAAATACTTTTCTTTTAAATTTATATGGAATACAGTACTTTAAAAAAAAATCTAAATTCTATATTAAAAAATAGTATCATTTAATTATTGTTTAAATTTTAGGGTTTGCTTAATCTCAGCATAAAAGGTTAAAAAATAGAAAAAAGTATTGGAAACATAAATTTTGCTAAGTTCCAAATCTTAAATGTTTAAATTTTCAATACAAAAATGCTTTATAAAACTTCTTATTCTCAGTCTTAAGGGCTGAGATTAAGAAAATCATTACTCCTATTATATTTTTAGATTGATGTGGTGTTATATTCATGTAAGGTGGTGTAGCCGTGTAGGGGTCATAATATTGTGAGCATTAATGCACGGACCATTGCAACAACTTCACCCTGTAATTATTTTGTGATTTCAAATCACATTAATGCACGGCACGGATCATATATACTCTCTGTGGCTCGAAATATAAATAATAAAAAACATATTTTTTTTTAGTTTAAAATATAAGTAAAATTAATCCAATTTTTTAAAATTTTTTTTCATTCTCAATGCATCTTTCTTAAAACATCCTAAAAAATTGTTATCTTATTTAATTTTTGTTTCATTCTCAATGTAACTTTCCTAAAATATCTCTATTCTTTTATAAATTTGAGAAAATTAAATAAAATCAACTAACCTCCTTAATAAACATAAAATTAGTTAGTTTTGCTTATAATTCGAGCCGGATGAAATAGGAGTATATAACCATATCATGTTTAAAACCAAATTACCACAACAAATTCATAGTGCTTACCTTTTACGATCAAAATGAAATCCTACAACAGCAGACCTATATTTGCCCGGACTTGAGGATAACCATGGTTTGTGTCTCCAACATTAACGAGCATGGCTCCTCCTCATCAAGCTGGGGTCCTATAATTAATTAACCCTTCCAGAATTCTCCATTGTGGAGGTTGATTAGAGTGAATTGATACTTTCACCTCATTCATTCAATTTGAAAACTCAATCTCGTATGGATAGATAAGAGAAATCCTGTCCACAAATAATAGAGTATATACTCACTGGGTCTTGCTAACAAGTGATCTTAGGGCACTTGTTAAGGTTACTATATATGGAAAAAAAATCATAAGTCCACATTCACCATTCTCTCGAAAACATAAAAAATCACACTTTCCAATAATTTTTATCTATAATTACTCTCTTAACAAGTGCCCTTAGACTCTTAGAGCATCTCTAGTGGGGTTTCTAAACCCGTTCGCCACTTGCCTCAGGAACCTATGTTTGGTTCATCACCGGTGGGGAAAACGGCACTTTGCCACTTTTGCACGAACGTGAAGTAATTGGCAACCTGTTCGTGAGCTCATGGAGGAGAGAGAAATAACAATAAAAAACATATAACTGCCTTTTTTTTTTCATTTCAAATTTAATAAATTAAAATATGTATCCTATGTATTTTTATTTTCACATATATATGATTTTTTGTCATTTGGACTTAATTTTTTTTAATCTGTGCTATCTGATAGAGGTTAAAATTTTTTTCCTTGTTTTCAAATTTAATCAATTGAAAAATATTCTATGTGTATTCTTTTTCACTGATATGCAATAGTTTTTATGATTTGTATTAATTTTTTTTTTTACTCTCTGGTCTGAAAAAACTATATTGAGTAAAAATTGTATTCAAAATTGTCATATTCTAATAAATTTGTATACTAACATGTGTAAATAAATATTTTGAGTAAATATGTGTTAAAAAAATTTAAAATGAAGTTAGTTTTTTAACTATAAAAAAATATGGGTACAAAAAATGGTTAGTTGATCATGATTATATTTATTATAAAATATTATGAGTGTGAGATAGTAGTGGGACTCATTTATGAACGAAAAATGAGTTCATAGATAGAGTGAAAATGTAGTTTAGATTCTTAGAGGTTCATAAAATATGAAAAAATGTAAAGAATGATAAAATAATATGTGAGGTCCATTTAAGAACGAAAAATTGGTTCACTAATGGAGATGCTCTCAGAGCACTTATTATCATTTTTCATACTCATTTGATAGTACAGTACAGTGATGGAAAGGTAGTGTGGTTGATCCTTGATACTCTCACCCGTCATTATTATACTATCTGTTATACTCCCTCCAATCTTGCCTATTAACAAAAATAAATACTGACACAGCTATTAAGAAAAAAAAATAGTTAAATGAATTTGGTTTTCTCAAATTCATAAAAAAATAGATTAGTTTAGTAAATTTGTATTGAGAATGAAATAAAAATTAAATGATTCCACCACTTTATAAGAATATTTTAGGAATGATTGTATTGAAAATAGAAAGTTAGTTACTTTTTGCTTATATTTAAGACTACTATTGAAGTATCTTTTTTGCTCATAATTGAAACCGGATAGAATATTTAAAAAAAAATGTTTGTTATCTTAGTTACTTCTTTCTATCCTTGTTATAGGGTATAATTAACCGAATTACACATACCAAAAAAAGTAAATAATTTTATAAATTCTATGATAATATATTGTAACATTATAATTTTATCCTTTCAATATTTTTTAAAAATTCATACTCATCAGTAATGAATAACAAAAAATACATAAATAGTCAAAACATTTAATAAGAACAAAAAAGAGAAAAAACAATAAATGATGCATAAGAAATATAAAGTGACTTATAATTAAGACCAATAAAATCTTCTAAAATGTGACCTATAATAAGGAGCGGAGGGAGTATAAAACATTTTATATTTTCTATGCATCATTCATTATTTTTTTTCTTTTTTGCCCTCATTAAATGTTTTGACTATTTATATTTTTTTTTGTTATTTATTAATGAGTGAATTTTTCTAAAAGAGTTTGAAGGTAAAATTGTAATGTTATAGTATTTTCTCATAAAATTAAAAAAAAAACAAACTACTTTCATTAATATGCACTCCCTTCAGTCCTATTTATAAGACCTTTTTGGAATTTTTTTCTCTTTCATCGAGGAAGGTAGTTAAACTTGTTAATGACAATGAAAATGTGAAAATTTGATATATTTTTTCAAAATTGCTCCTATAGTTATTATTGGGACTAAAAAAATGTAGAGTTAATAGGGATATTTGTGAAAAAAAGTAATAAATTTATTAAAAATTAGAATAGATTCCTATAAATAAAACCAAAAAAATTCCAAAAAATCTTATAAATAAGATGAAAGAAAATATAATTCAGTTAAGTGTATATATATATATATATATATATATATATATATATATATATATAATAGTAGTTAAGTATATTCTTTAATAACAAGAAGATAAAGTATTATATATGCAAGCTACGGGATGGTCATGACTCATGATGCTATCCATGGTATTGTTCAAGTATTGCATGATTAAAAGGGCAACTAAAAATGTTGCCACGACGGCTAGCACGTATATAAGGGATTTCTTGTCAACGTGGGGTTGGTCAAGTGGTAACTCACTTGGTCCCTTAACTAATTGGTCTCGAGTTCGAGTCTTGGGTATGAAATAACCCCCGCAGCTTAGTGCAAGCTCAGTTGGGTCATACCAGATAAATCGGATTCTGGGTAAACCCAGATCCGGGTACCGGATTGGCGTACACAAAAAAAAAAAAACTTGCTGCTACTTAAGCAAGTGATTGGGGATTCGATCTTCGACTCTTGCCAATGTAAGATGTCTTGCTATGAGACTAACTCCGAAAAGGCTCGAAAATATGGAAATAATTAATCACCTAGTTACGCGGATGAAAACCTTGAAAAATAAATGTTGCCAGAAATATAGGCATGGTTATATTATTGTTATTTAAGTCTTGTAAACAGAAGGAGTATGGTACTAGCTGTGTTGCATGGGTACTCCAAATATCGTGGCGTACACAAACCAGGTACGTATCCGATATGTACCCAAATAATAAAAAGATAAAAAAGAATTGGGTACTTTATTGGGTACGCCGGAATACTTCCACGGATACGTATCCACATGTTGGGCAAGGCTGAACAAAAAATATCAACCAAAAGCCCAAAACACTGCGTTTTAACCCTCAAAACACGTTTTCCCCTTTTATTTTTAGTTTTCACTTAAGCTCTTATTTTCTAACCCTAAAATTCTCAAATCTCCTTATCCTTCACACTCTTATGGTGCCGCCATTGTGCCTACGTTTGTTGTTGTTGTTGTTCTTCGATGTGCCCCCAATGTGTGTAGCTCTTATTCTCCGCTCGTTGTTGTTGTGGTTGTTATTGTTGTGTCGTGGTCGTTGTTGTTATTCGTCGCTGTTGTTGTTGCTGTTGTTGTGCTCGCCACCATGGTTGTTGCTCTGTTGTTGTAACACTCACTTTACGCATTTAATACACTTTATCAACTCCACCGCGGTTGCTCTGTTGCTCTACTTTTTCATTATTTTTTTTAAAAAAAAATTTAGATATAGAGTTTACTTAACCTCAACCCTATTCCTAATGACTGAGGAAAAGAAGCCAAAAAATGGTAAGTGGCATTGAGAAATGAAATTCATTATCATCACTTAAGTATTAAATCTTTAATTTTTAAATGTAAAAATGTTATTTTAAACCTCTTGTAGGACTGAGATTAATAAAATCCATTATATATGGTTATAATTATATTAATAATATATATATATATATATATAAGTGCACCCTTACCTTAATTTTTTAAATAATGTAATACCCCGCATCTATACTTGTACCAGTATCATACCTATACTCATACAACACAGGACTAGTGTGCTGGAAATGGCTGAGATTTTGGCCGGATACAAATGGAACCACGATTCAAAGTTTGTGCCACATTAAATGTGTAATAATTCCCCCAATTGATTTACTACAGCAGAGATGTTAATTAAATAAAGTAATATAATTAATTTTATTTATAGCAAGAAAAAATAATTAATTTTATTTTTTTATTTCGTTTTTATTTATCTATCATGTTTTAAAGAATACATACATTTTATAAGAAATATTGTATAATCATTACTTAGATTTTCAATATATTAATTGTATTTTTTTCTGTTATATTTTTTTATATAACCATTGATTTTTCTTCACTAGTTAGAAAAATCAAGCCCTATTTAATATGGGTAAACTTGGAAAATAATGTTGATTACACTTTTGAAATTCTTAAAAGGACAAATAAAAAAATAAAAAATTTCTCAAAAAAATGACATATAATAAGAAATGGAGGAAGTATTTATTAAGAAAGTTTGTTAAGTGTATTTAATTTCTTCAAATTCATAAAAAAATATAACTATTTTAGGAAAATTGTATTGAAAATTAAACAAAAAATAAATGACAGAAATTATTTTATTGAAATATTTTAAGAATAATTTTATTGAGAAATAGAAAGTTAGTTAAATTTTTCTTATAGTATTTCAGACAAAGATGAGTAAGTATATTATTTTTTTTATATATTAAAGATAAGAAAGAGTATTACTTAATTAAAGAATAATATATCAGATTGGTCCATGACTTTTTGAACATGAGTTAAATTAGTCTATGAGATTATCGAAATTCCAAATTAGTTTGAGATAGCAAAATATGTGTCACATTAATCCCTACCATTAAGAGTCAACAAAATTAGAAACTAATTTGACCGATATCCACGATCTCAAAGACTAATTTGATCCATAATCAACTATTTTTTTTTTTAATTTTATTTTAGTCATTTTATTAGTTTACATCAAGGACGATAGACGATTATTACTATCAAGTAACTAATGTAACTCACGTTAATTTTCTGTTTCAAAAATTACAACATCATGAGGAATCAATTTAACATATTCCAAATTAAACCTGTTTTAAAGCCATAAGCTTTTGGAAAATCTGCATCAGAATCGGGCTTTCTTTCTACTTTTTTTTTTTTTTAATCTCCTAAACTATGCCAGTAAAAAACAACAAATGATGATCTGACGACGTGTCTATATTTAATTTATCGAAAGTGGAGGGGTTGTCACTCATGACTCATGTATTTAGTTTTTTTTAATAAATGTAATTTTAGTTTTTCTTTTTTATATTTTAAACGGGAAGGTGTATTTGATACTATTATACATTACTATTATAATGTTCGGGTTCACAGTTTACTGCTTGCATTTTATTCCCACTTACAGATTCTTGAGTGAACTTGGTAAATTCTTGTCGTTTCTAGTATTTTCCACTGATATAAGATGTTCGATATATCAGATTGGAAAGTATGAACTTTGTGCTCTTGCTGATTGATTTCATATACTCTATTGATTAATTGTTTCTTCGCCTTCTTTACTAGATTTCCTGGTTGAGACTCACTGACCTTAAATTAATTAATTAGCTTCTTACATACATACATACATATATATTCAATGCATTATTTTATCTCCATTAGGAATAGTGCACATTCAAACCAGTGATTAAACGAGACAATACTACATACTTAATTAGTTAATAAAGGGCAATACATACAGCTAGAAAAGGCAATATAATATAGTAATGGAACTTATAGACATTATGTAGTTCCAGCAGCAGGGGTTATAAAACTAATTAAGATACATGCATGCCATATGCACTATTAACACAGAATATATTAAAGGACCAAGCTAGAGAAGAAGCTAAGGGGAAGACTTAGTCATTTTGAAAATGATGAGATAGACTAAAGCTACCTAGCACATACACTTAATTAATTAATTTAATTATTGTTATTATTTGAGTAAGATACTATATTATGCATTTAATTACGAGCTAGCTACTAGCTAGGGTGCTGCAATTGGGTGTGTTTGATGATGATGAGCTCCTTCAATCTTGATCTCCTCCTTCATTTTCCTTATGAATTCTTCAATCTTCCTGTTCAGTTCTTCTGTGCTCACTGATTCTTCGTTTGTTACCATTGATGTATCTTCTTCTTCTTCTTCTTCTTCTTCTAATAATAATAATTCATCATTTTCTCCTCCTTCATCGTCATTTTGTTCTGCTGCTTCTTCTTCTTCTTCATCGTAATAATGTTCCTCTAATTGCATTTCCACTTGTACTTGTTCAACTTCAACCATAGGAGAATCATTATTGTCGGGGGAGCGAATACTACTTTCCGCATCATTGGAAGGTTGAAGCTGGATAATGTCGTGGTCAACCCTTTTTGACATGTGGGATGGTGGTGATGATATGGATGAAGAAGAAGAAGAAGAAGAAGAAGAAGAAGAAGAAGAAGAAGAAGAAGAAGAAGAAGAAGAAGAAGAAGAGTTGAAGAGATTATTATTATTATTATTATTATTATTAGAGGTTTTGGCCGCTAGAAAAGCGAGGATAGCATTACAAATGAGAAACATGTATTTCTTTTCAAGAGTGCGAGTGAGAATTGAGGATAAAAGGCAACTAGAGAAGTAAGCGTTGAAGGAGAGAGGGAGTATAGAAAAGCCAGAGGTGTACCAAACAAATAAATGAAATACAGAAACTGATATAACAAATTGGACACATCTTTTCAAAAACTCGCAACAGCTTATTACTCCTACTACTAATTTGTTGTTCTCAGACTGCTGATGAGAAGATATCCCTACTCTTATTATTCTTTCATCCATCTTCTTCCTATCTGGTGCCACTTTGTATGTGTAAGGCTATATATATATTATATTAATTAATAGTGGGTCTTATCTCTGTGGCCTGTAGGGGAAGGAATCCAAGTGAAAGATAGGGTAAGAGAAGAAGAGGAGAGAGTTATTATTATTTTAAAAAGAAGCTCTGTGAAGCTTCTAGCTATCGCCATTATGTTAATGAGTCGGAAATGTAAATTTTTTTCACTTCCAACGTATAAGTATTGAAAATGTAAAAAAAAAAATATATTTCTATCATGCAATCCAAAATTGAATGGTTGTTATGCAATTTTTTTTAAACTAGTAAGCAAGCCCGTGCACATGCACGGGACCATTACGCGAAGCCCCTAATTTAAACATGAAATTATTAAAGGTTTCATATCATGACTTAAATTTGGTTAACAAACAATTGATTAAAATTTATTATCATGACTTAAATTTTATATTTTAAAAATAACCAAACTCTAAAGAAATTTAAACTAAAACATGATTAAAACATGTCAAGTGATAAAACTTTCCTTAACCAACTTAATTTGGTTGTTTTAGAATTTGTTGATTTGTTAGATTATTTTCATGATTTGTAATTTGTCCTTCACACCTGACTAACACAGTTAGATATCAAATCAAAACTCAACTTGAATCTAATAAATTCTCAGCATACAAAGGAGGAACTATTAATAGAAAATAAAATGTTGCAGCAAGAAAGTAACAAATTATCATAATTGCTTTAATCAAATCACAATGTTCTCTCTCAAATTATACAAAGATATCAAAGAAGCGATATATTTAGTCAAATCACCAAGTTCTCTACCAAATTATGCAAAGATAACAATGAAACAATATATATTTATTTCAGGTATACCATACCAGTCATGATCTGAGCCTATGAGGCCTCTGTCATATATAAGCTTAAGTGTGTTTAGTCCATCCTGAGGTACAACATTCATCACCAAAACATCATTGCCTCTAAGAGAAGCAGCAAATGAACCAATTCCTGGTTTCATATCCATAATATTCCTAATTGTGTTTGATTTTATTTTTGGACTCAAAAGATTCCAGTACTTCTCAACTCTCCTTTGCCATAGTTCCTGTAACACACAAAATTTAAGCATTCATTTTTTTATCTGATTGTATATTGTTAACTATCCAGTGATAAAACTAATGAAAGAATTATCAATACTGAAATACTAAAAACAATGTCACCATAGGCTAATTATCAAATAATTGAGTAACCCATCATATATTTAAATCATACCACATATTATGAAATATGCAGTGAGGAATTTCCAACATAACCCATTACCAATAGGAAAATTGAAACACCAATTTATAAATTTGTAGATTGAGTGGCATAGTGTAGAGTGTGCAAGCTAGGTGTAAAAACAATGAAAACTTAATTGTAACTTGCAATATAGTTGATAAATAATCTGCTATATGTACCTGGATTAGGCAAAGGGGAAGGAGATATTGTTTCATTTGTTTGAGCAGTAATCAAGTAGAACATATTATCATCATACTTCATCAAACAGCTTGGTGCCAAAACCTGCCATCCCAACTTTTTTTCACAGCATTGAGGAAATTTATTTAACATAGCATCCAAACACTGCTTGCACTGGCTACTATTAATGTCCGTGCTGCACTGCACCAACCCATACCTTTTTTCACCATCACTCAAACTGAAGCTACCCATTGCATAAAGCAAGTTGGTGTCCACAGTTGCCTTTCTTATCAAACTTTGCATGAAATTCTAAGCCTCCTGAGGCTCTTGTGGATCAGTGATGTTTTTTTGTCCCAAAATTTGCCATGATGGGCTTATGGTAAGGTTCCTGAGGTTTCCACAAGCATCAAAACATGATAGCAACTAAGCCACGGCCCTGCTTGTCATATCGCTCGTCGCACAACACCATGGCACATCCCTGTAAGCAAAATGAACTCAATTAGACAAACTTCAGTTATGGCATCTTTTCTAAGAATTCTAATATATCTAATAATCTTCGGTATGCACAACCTTGTCCAATACAGCTTCTATGCCCTATATAACATGATACAATCTTATCATTTAAATTTTAAATCACTCAGATACCAAATCAATAGTTGCTAATTGCAAAAAATAACATTGAAAATGTTACTAACCAAATCCTTACTTGTTGTGTGTTGCATTGCATTGTTTATTGCACATTCCAATCCATGTATCAAACAACTTTTGAATAAGAATTTGTCATGTGAAATTATGTCATCCTAAATCAGCATAACCACTCGGACCCCTTCTTTTGACTTGTACTTCAGATGATAATGACAAATTCCTGTAGATGTTCTTAATCGTGTAGATGTTCTATATCACATTCCTGCATCAGATGATAATGACAAATTAAAACATGATATCATAATTAAGAAAAGTAGAGGCAAACAATATCACGTGAAAAAAAATATATATTAACCTTCTTAGCCAGCCTGACGGTCACGTCATCTTCTTTACTTCTCAAGACTACATTAGTTTCATCAATGTTCCTTTGTGCCTCTTCAAGGTCCTTCTCTTTCTGCCTACATATTCTGTCATTCTCATTAGCCCTCTTTTTCATTATCACATAATTTCCCACAATTTGGCCATGAGTGCAGAAACACACAGCAAATATGGAGATTATGGTTTAATAGATTCTTTTACCGGGAGTGGAAGCTTTAAGATGAACTTTCACCAAACACCTTGTGTGCACATTCCATTCATCCAATATTCTCATAAAAAAAAATCAACAATTCACATAAGCAATCATAATCAAACATAAAAAATGCACAAAAGGAATGTATCAGTTATATAGAAGATAAATACTAAAAAATAACATGGGTTTAAAATCATCAACTTCTCCGTAGAAAATATAGTAGCATCTCCTGCAAAAAAAAAAAAGAAGAGAGAAGCTTATGAAAAGGAGCATATATATGTGTGCGCGCAGCAATGGAAAAGACATAATCAATATGGAATAAGCAGCAAAGATAAGTATGAGAAAACAATAGGCTAGACTAAAGGTTAGGAAAATGGAAATGCAGTGAAGAGAGAAAGAACCTGACCCTTCTTCCCACCATCGCTGCCTTCTCTTGCCACTGTTGCATGAGGCCAACACCACCGCACCACCCATAAGAATCGAGAGCCATCAACTATGCATCCCTAACCGAAATGTTCTCTGATCTTCTGTTCACTCATTTGCTCTTTGATGGTGAAATGTTCTTCACAATCACAAAACAAATCACAAGAGTACAACACAGTTAAATTTATTCACAATCACAAAACAAAGCAATGTTTCAAAACCTAATCCCTAAAATACAATTTCAGAAACTAATCCCGAAAATTACAAACTCAAAACCCTAATCTCACTAAAATGCAAACTCAGAACTCAAATCCCTAAAATTCAATTCACAAAATGAGGGTGAGAGAAGACTAACCATTCTAAAGAGAAGTGTGCGATCCATTGACGAACCATCAGCGATCCACGCCGCCATGTGCAGTGGCATCCATCACCTACACCGTTGCCGCCGATTCTATTTCCGACTTCGCTAACCAAGACCGACGCTATCACCATCGATGCCAACCGTATCGACGAACGATCGCATATGTCGAGAAGAAGCCGAGGGTGGTCCTCATTCTCCTCACCGCCACCCTCGTGGACAGAGCATAACCTGCGACTTCATTGGCTGGCGCCGCCGCTGTTTGCCTCCCCCGTGGCGTGCCCCGCGCTTGCCGCCACCGCCGCTACTGCTGTGCATAACAGCACCCTTCCTTGCGTGCAGCTGCTGCAAACCACCTTCAGAACGTGAAAGAGAGTGGGAGATGAGAAAGAGAAAGGATGCTTCTTCTTGAAGCTCGTTAATTTTTTTTGTTGGCTCTAGGTTGTATTTCTGGAACTTCTCATAACGTTTGGGCTCCCAAGGGCTGCTCTCTATTAATTATCCAGAGCAATAATGATCACTTAGTGTGTTATAGTGTATTAGTGAAGTATTTAGTCAAAATTAGTCAAACTTAGAAGATGATTAGGCGGGAAAACCAGATTAAAACTGAAATACCTAGCTGCTTTTATAAAAGTATTGATTAATAAGAAGTTGTCACCTATGTCATATCATTATTTGAAGTAGTTAAAATTAGTTTTTTACAATTTTGTCCAACATATAAAGTAAATTAAAAATTTAGTCCTTTATACCTATAGACAAATTATACTTTTAATTTAAAAAAAAATTTAAAATTGTTTGTATAATTTGTCTATAGGTACAAAGGAGTAAATTTTTAATTTACTTTTTATGTTGAACTAAATTGCAAAAAACTAATTTTAACTACTTCAAACAATGACATGACATAAGTGGTAACTTCTTATTGGTCCATCCAATCCAAATTTTGGATTGCACGTTAGTAATTCCAGGAAAAAAAAATTGCTATTCCGAGCTTCTTACCAATCTCAAAAAATATTTCATTTGCCGCGCAAGTGGGTGTCTAGTAACAACTTCATAGTGGGCGATTTGCTATGTATTTAGATTGGCCCCTTTCTCACCCTGTCCCAAGTTCGAATTTTTGCCCTCATTGTACATTTTCAATGATCAAAAGTACTTTAGTGCTTTAAATCCTTAGGATAAGAAAATCTCTTTTATCTCAAGCTTATAGAAGAAAAAAAAGATATACCCTTCCATCAAGTGTAAGATGAAAAAAATATATCCCGTCAAATCTCAAAGCATTCCATCAAACTCAAATCTTGCTGGGGTATATTTTTAATTTATGTATTTTTTTAAAGTTTTATTATGGGATGTTATTTTAAAATTTAAACAGGCGTGTGTTGGAAAAAATAGTATTGATTATGTATTAAATTTTGTAAAAAAAATACTCCGTAATACATGTGAAACATTGGATAAAAATTCTACTCCCTCTGGTTCTATTTATAAGTCATATTTTAGAAGGATTCTTTGATCATATTTATAAGTCACTTTGTATTTTCTATGAGGCATTTATTGCTAATTTCTCTCATTTGTCCTTTTCCCATTAATGTGAAGTAATACAATGTGAAATTTTCAATGCAAGTTAAGAGAGTAAGATTGTAATGTTGAAGTACTCCCTCCGGCTCGAATTATAAGCAAAACTAACTAATTTTAGTTTTACACTTATTAAGGAGGTTAGTTGATTGTATTTAATTTCCTCAAATTTATAAAAGAATAGAGGTATTTTAGGAAAGTTGCATTGAGAATGAAACACAAATTAAATAAGATAACAATTTTCTAGAGAAGTTTTTGGAAAGTGGCATTGAGAATGAAATAAAATTTAAGAAAGTTTGTTAATTTTGCTTATATTTTAAACCAAGAGAGGTATGTTTTTTGTTGCTTATATTTCGAGCTGGAGGGAGTATTTTTTTAAAGTTTCAAGAAATCTAACTACCCTCCTTAGTCCATCTAGTATGGTTAAGTATGCCCAATAAATAGTACAAGAGGGAGTATTAAAACTACATATGAACATTGGGAATACTCCCTCCGTTTCACTTTAAGTGCCTTTTTAACATCAAAATTTTGTTTCAAAATAAGTGTCTTTCTACCAAATCTAGACAACATTTAATACTGTTTTTCCTTATTTACCCTTTACATTTAATGTTGTTTTAGTTTTGAAATTTGTAATACTCCCTCCGTTCCTTTTTATCTGTCATATTTCAAAAAAAACACGCCCCTTAAGAAAATCAATCATTACTTAGATTTCCAATACATTAATTATGTTTTTTCCCATTATACCCTTTCTCTTTCTATAATCATTAATTTTTCTCCACTATTTACGTAAACCAAGACTTATTAAATAGGGGCAAATATGGAAAATAGCATTTATTACACTCTTGAATTTCTCAATATGACAGATAAAAAGAAACAAAATAACTCTCCAAAAAACGACACTTAAAAAGGAACGGAGGGAGTACTAGTAATGATGCATTGAAAAAAAAATATTAAATAGGGGTATTTTTGACAAAATACACATAAAACTTACAATAATCATCATAATCAACACTTTCTTAATCGATATGTAAAAGTCCAAAAAGACATTTAAAATGAAAGTGAGGGAGTAATAAGAATCTCATGAGTATAGAATTAACTAGTGGAGTAAGGACATTAGGTTGGTTTGTGATATTAAATGCAGGAAGTTAGCGGTTAGGGTTGGAGCATAGGGGCGCTCGGGTGGTGTGGTGGGGAAGGAGCACATGCAGACGTACAGCATTGCATGTCTTATCCTCAAGCTCAATGGCTGAATGAATGAATGAAGAAATCTTGAAAAGTAGTGTAGATCAGATCGACAAGTCTCTAAATCCCGCCGCTTACTAAAGCCAGCAAGCATGCATGCCTCTGCTTTTCCCCCTGCCTCCTGCATGCATGCTCCTTCCTCATGCTTCCTCCGTTTCACTTTAAGTGTCTTTTTAACATCAAAATTTTGTTTCAAAATAAGTGTCTTTCTACCAAATCTAGGCAACATTTAATACTGTTTTTCCTTATTTACCCTTACATTTAATGTTGTTTTAGTTTTGAAATTTGTAATACTAGTAATGATGCATTGACAAAATAAAAATATTAAATAGGGGTATTTTTGACAAAATACACATAAAACTTACAATAATCATCATAATCAACACTTTCTTAATCTATGTGCAAAAATTCAAAAAGACACTTAAAGTAAAACGGAGGGAGGAATACTACCACATTAAAACCTTCTCTCACTGCTGACCACCTGCATGCAACTCAAACTTTATTTTGACCATTACTTCCTCCATCTTTAAGTTACGTTTAAAATTATGGCTTTGTTGAGGATAATATTAAGGAGATTTCTAATATGCGCTACGCAGCTTTCGCTTAAATCAATAAGAAATTGTCACTTAATTCATCTTTGCTCAAGACTATCCTGAATGACCTTCATCCTAGTTTCCTTCTCTGTTCTGTTCGAGCTCCAATCTTCCTTAAGTTTAGCATTTCTCTTCTTCATGTACTTTTCATAATATTTTCCTCTAGAATCATCACCAAAGCTAAGATCAGAGAAAATTTTCTGTAGAGCATCACCATATTCATGACTATCCATTGTCTTCACAAGTGGCTTGACATCAGAGTACTCGCAACGCCTAGTAACTCAGAGTTTTGCTTGGCAACAAGTGAATTAAGTGACAACTTCTTATTGGTTTAAGAGAAGGTTGCATAGCAACAATCCAATTTTGGATTGCATGCTAGTAACTCCCTAATATTAATTAGTACTCCCTTCGGTCTTATTTATAAGACTATTTTGGGGTTTTTCACTTCCACCAAGTAGAGTGGATAAATTTGTTAGTGACATTGAAAATGTGAAAATTTTATATACTTTTTCAAAACTACCCCTATAATTATTATTGGAACTCTAAAAAGTGTTGACTTTATAGGGGTGTTAATGAAAAGAAGTAATTAAGTGCTATTGAAAATTGAAAGGGGTCTTATAAATAGGACCAAAATAAAAACCCCGAATTTGTCTTATAAATATGACCGGAGAGTAAAAATATAGGTGGTGTATGGATAGTGTAATGTACTTCCTCTTTTTATAAGATTTTTTCGGGTTTTTATTTTGATCCTATTTATAAGATTACATTTCAAATTTCAATATCATTTAATTACTTTTTTTTTCTAATGACAGGGATAGTTTTTTAGAGTTCCAATAATAATTATACAGGTAGTTTTGAAAATGTATATCAAATTTTCACATTTTCAATGCCACTAAAAAATTTAACCATTTTTCTTAGTGAGAATGTAAAACCTAAAAGGTCTTATAAATAGGATCGGAGCAAGTTTTATTCACCATTTATTTTACATTTGGTAATAATGATTTAGAGTATATTTAAGTACTCCCTTTGTCTTTTAATATAAGTCACTTTTACCTAATTCACGCAGATTAAGAAAAATAATTATTATTCCCAAATTTATCAAAAAATATGTTGTTATTCCAAGGTTAGCCCTATTTAAAACTTTACAACTCTATTCATTTCTCTCTATATTATAATTATTACCCTATCACCCTTATACAATTATGAGGGGTGTATTTGGAATAAACTCTTAATACTACCTAGATATTTTAAAACAACTTATAAAAAGAGACATCAATTCTATCAAAATGGGATCCTATATCAAGGGACAAGGCAGTAAAAGTAAGATATGATTTGTCTAGAGTATAAAAAGTTGGTGGATGGACATGCATTAAACTCTTTTTTTTATTTTATCTATCCTTCTAACTTCTCTTAACTTGCATTTAGCACATACTATTTAAACTCTATGTGGAGGTTCATACACCTTGCTAAACTTTTCACACGCAGAGATATATTAACAGTCTTCTTTTCTTAGGTCCAAATCTTCCCTCCTTCTATATATTACGTAGTATTCACTTGCATTCCGGTTACACTCTCTTGTTTTTTCCTCTGCTACTCATATGAATGTAGCCCTGCTTTCTTTGCCTTACATAATTTGCAGGTTACTCTATTTGGGATAGCTCGCATTTGTTAAAGGAGGAAATAAAAATTAATTAATAATTAGATATCAATATAGTCGCATATGTTCTAACTATTTATTTATTAATTATAATTAATTTCAGATGGTATTAGTGATTATTTTTTAGTTTAACAAGGATCACACATTTGTTTGCATTGTTATACATACAGAGTATATACTACTCCCTCGGTATCTAATTATAAGATCCTTTTAACACTTTTATTTTGTCCCTATTTATAAGGTCCTTTACCAATTTTCAATGAGCATTAATTATTTTTTTCCACAAACACTCCTATTTATTTAACACTTTTTAGATTCCCAATAATATTAATAGAGGTAATTTTGAAAATACATATCAAAAGTTCACATTTCCAATACAATTAACTAAATTATTCTACTTTCTTAATAGACGTGAAATCTCGCAAGAGAACTTTATAATCAGGGACAGAGGTAATAGTTTTAAGTTTGGTTGATTTTTAGGAAAGATAAGAATAAGGATAATCACTACCTCTTGTACATATATGTAAAGCTAGCATATTTTAAAAAAAAATATGAGATGAGGTACACTCACCTTTGGATGAATAACTCCGATGAGGAATGCAGTGCGACAGCTTTTATTATATTTTGGTTTTCAAACTCAAGTTGTTCTACCCTCACCTGGGTTTATTTAATTATGGGGAGTAATATATTAAAGTTTACTTTTCTGCTCAATACAATCCATCCTTAAATATTTATATCCTTTCGTCTATATTTCTTACAGCATATCGATCATATTGAAGAATGATGAGGGTTGTGTTTAAAAGGCTCATGAAAGCTCGAAGCATTTTCCTACTCTCCTTTGTCTTAGCTGTGCTCTTAGGTAAAACCTTTGCAATCACTTTCATACTATTACAAATCAGAGTAGCAGTCTTTGAACCATTGTTGTGATTATTACAATAATACAATGCCTAGCACATGCGGCACACCACCAGTGCGTGCTTGCATGCTTGACTACTCATAAAATAGCTTAAGGACATAGGATATTCTTCAATCACATAATGAAACTTTCATTATTATCTTTTATTTAATTACTAGCTACTACTCTTTTGTTAAATTTAAATACAAAATCCAGTTTATGTTAATTACTCTTGCTCACTAATATTTCATTTATACACTCCTCGTCCTATAACCCTGTGTTCCTTTTCCACGGGCTTGAAATTAAAGTATAGCACGTTATGATTTCTTTTTTGTGTGTGTAAAATATATGACGTTGTTGAATATTTTAATTGCAAACTTTTTTAGATTGATTGGAGTAGTTGTTCTTTGTGGTTGATTTCTTCAACTCTGATCTCCTCCTATTTTTGTTTATTATTTCCATGCAGTAAAGGATTCACTACTACTCATTCGTATTGTTCGTGAAAGAGACGCTAGCAGCATTAAATATATGTTTTTTCCAAAAGGAAACAGATCAGTAATCACCGCTCGGAAGCTATTGCTGTCTGCTGGTATATATCAGAGTCCTTATTACTACTCCTTACATATTTTATAAGTATCATTTTAAAAAAAATTATTATTCCATCCATCCCTAATTATAAGATTCTTTTGACATTTTTATTTTGTCCTTATTTATAAGATTTTATACCAATTTTCAATGAACATTAATTACTTTTTTCTGCAAACACTCCTATTTATTTAATATTTTTTAGATTCCCAATAATATTAATAAGGATAATTTTGAAAATACACATCAAAAGTTTACATTTTCAATATAATTAACTAAATTAATCAACTTTAATGAATGTGCCACATGAATTTTATAATTAAGGATGGAGAGAGTAAAAAAAATCTGTTAACCTTTAACAGTCTTGTCACCCAAATAGTCAAAGATATGATTTACTACTAATTAAGTTAGGATTTGATTTACAACAATATAACGAGGGGAACTTGTACTCACCTCCTTTTAGGTTTGTATTAATGACACAAACACTTTCTTTAGTTTGAAAAATAACATTCACATTTCCTCCTTAGTAATCAATATTGTACTTAAACCCTCTTTTATAATAAATGATTATTTTATTAATGAAAATGTTATGCTTAGAATTGAAAACGACATTTATATCCTCAAAGGATTCAGAAGGCGCCTCATACAAATTTCAATTGTATTTGATACATTTTTTCTTTATAACAATAATACGATAAAATTATTTTTTTATTTTTTTGGTAAACGATAAAATTATTTTTTTTACATAAAAAAATAATAATTTTTTGTGATATTTTTTTACTAACACATATCCTTGTATACAATTTTTTTTTCAAATGATTTTAGAATAATGCAGAAGACTTAATATCATTATTGAAATACAAACTCTATATAAAGATTAAATCTGTTATATTTATATTCATATATCATACGAACAAATAACAAAAATAAAACATACTTCCTCCGTTCCTAAATATAAAGCTTCTTTGGGGGATTACGTCCATTAAGAAAGTGGAATAATTTAGTTAATTGTATTGGAAATGTGAACTTTTGATATGTAATTTCATTACCCTATTAATATTATTAAGAATCTAAAAAGTGTTAAATAAATAGGGGTGTTGTGAAAAAAAATAATTAATGATCATTGAAAATTGGTATGAGATTTTATAAATAGGGACAAAATAAAAGTGTCAAGGGGGCTTTATATTTAGGGATGAAGAGAGTATTATATTCATACATTTTCTTGCAGAAGTGGCTTGGTTGGTCGTCGTTATATTTTCTTATAAAAAAATTAATTCTATCATTTTATTGTAAAAAATGCACCAAATATATTAAAAATTTGTATGAAATTAGAGTATAAAAGTCTTTTTTAATCCTAAAATTTGATATTTTAGTTGATAGCCTAATCATTTATTACAAAGAAAGGTGTAAGTGCAATATTGATTACTAAGAAGAAGAGAGGTGAGTGTTATCTTATAGACTATAAGAGGTATCTTGTGTCATTAGCAGGTGAGTGCAATTTTTCCTAACAGTTAAGGTTCATTGTCAAATGTCAAATAATAATTCCTTATCAATAATCCTATAAATCATATGGGATTGCATTTGAATACACGCCAAAAATTCACTCAGAATTTCTACATTCTCTCTATCTTTCGTCTCTCCGTTTTGTTTTTCTGAACACTGACCGACAAAATGTTAAAAGAAAAAGGGAGAGGAGGTTCTAGCTAAATACTCCTAATAGAGTGATGATTTTATAGTGTATGCAATGTGTGTATTGTAGATGATGGAGACATGAACGGTGGTATAGGAACAAGCTGCTCTAAGGACGACATTGGAATATATCAAGGGCAAGTGGATCCTCTTCCAAGTGGGATTCCTTGTTACTCAGTTCAAATAATTAACACGTGCGCCAAAGACGATTGCAACATTGCAAATATCCATGTTCATTGTGGATGGTTCAGTTCGGCCCGTTTGATAAACCCAAGCGTGTTTCGAAGAGTTGGATATGATGATTGCCTTGTCAATGATGGGCAGGCCCTTGGGCCTGGAAGTGCCATCTCCTTTCAATATGCCAACACTTACTCCTACCCTCTCTCTGTTTCTTCTGTTGATTGCTAAATCATCATCATCATCATGAGCTGAGCTGATTAATTAATACCAAAATTGTACTAGCTAGTACAGTAGATATCTTAATCTCATCTACTGTATGCAAGTTGTTTGTTCTCTTTTTTAATTTCGCTACGAATCAAAGCTGGACAATGGTAGAGCTTCATCATTTTTATATTTACACTAAAGTCCTTTAATTGGACTAGCTTTACTCAAATGAAACAAAAACAATGTAAAATATTATATATACGTGTGTGTGTGTGTGTGATGAGATGAGGAACCGCTAGCTAAGGCTAAACAAAATACAAATTCGAAGCATCTAGCTAAGAAATTTCTTTTGCTATGGTAGCAAATAATGTAAGGATAACGTTGCTTTCAGTAGTCTTGTAGTACAAAGTACCAGTAATAAGGGTAAAAGAACAAATAAACAAAAAGTGGCAACTAGTATCCATAATCGTAGGTAAAATCAGTAACACCAACCATGGCAGAGACCACTTGAGAAACGATGAAGATGCCGCCCCCGAAAAGAGCAATGACAAGAATTGCAGAGATGGGATTCTTGAGGAGCTCCCAAATGGGTTGGACAATTGTGTAAATGGCACCGGTGCTCACAGTCAGAGCATACAGTGCATATCTCCTCACATTGTCCCAAAACTCTTCCACCAGTGGGCCCTCTGGACCTAAAGCCAATGCCTTTTCCTCATTCAGAAGCAACATCAGCAATATTATTCCTACGCTAGAAACAGCTCCCATCACCACAAGCCTTGAAGAAGAAGAATGCCCATGATTATTATTGATCTCAATAACACTAGTAGTAGTCCTCCTTGTGTTTGTGTGCTTCTTCTCTTGTACTACTTGCTTGAGAATGATTGGAGCTTGTAATTCTGCAGTAGTGATGATAGCAACTTTAGAAGAAGAAGGTGCTGTGTGTTTCAATAATTCTTTCCTATGGCCATGTGATGATACCACTGCTTGGATGGATTTGAGAAACAATAATGGAGGGTTTTTTGACTTAGTAGTGGCAGAAGAACAAGAAGGATTTGAGGGCCTTGGAATTACTATGTCGTACTCTGACCTTAGGCTGAGATTTTTCATCATCTTCTTAGCTAGCTAGTTAGGCTCCTCTTTAATTTTCGTTCGTTATCACAGTTGAAGAACAAACCAAAGTCTATGCAAAAGAAATGCTCCTGGTTATTATTATATGAGTAGTATTTTCATGCTCCCTCCTATCCAAAATATAAGCACCTTTATCAAAAAATTTTGGTTTAAAATATAAGCACTTTTTCTAAAATTTTACTAAACTAACCCTATTTAATACTCCATTAACTATGTTTGTGGGAAAAATGTCATTTAAAAATGGGTAAGAAATAATTTTGGATTAAAAATTTAAAAATCAAAAGGATAGATCGATAAATATACCTTTAAAATTTACAATTCCAATACAAATAACTAACTTAACCTACTTTTTTTAAACGAAGACCTTTCGATAAAATGTGCTTATATTTTGGACCGGAATAAATAGTATTCAACTTGTGGATGTAAATGAAAGTAAATGCAATAACAGTAACTCTACCCATCTTCCTTATCTTTGATGATTTCTGGTACTTGTAGATGGCATACTCATTTTGACACCTTATCTTTTAGGTGCGGTGACCCTCTCATCTTGCACCAACTCTATGTGTGGCCGTGTGGGGTAATCTTATCCAACACTAATACGTTGCCATGATTACGTGATGCCACGTGGCCTTTTTCTATAAGACTAACAAAAATCAAGAAAAGTTCTTGCTTTTTCTCAATGATATTCATACTCTCTCGTCAAACACTATATTATACAGTATTTTGGAATACAAGTATTGAAATTAGAGAACTCCTACAAAACGAAACGCTCACAAAAAAATTTGAAAAAATAAATAATAATCAAGTATGTCATGTGTCAAATATTATATTATATTAAAAATAATAATAATAATACAACATAATTGTACAATGCTTTGGTGCATTTGTAATTGTGCACTGTTTCAGCGTGCACTAGGCCCCTGTGCAACTGTTCCTTTACAATTTAAAAAAGAAATTTAGTTTTGCTTCTCTTCAAAATTATTGCACCTGGCAACTTTAAGAAGAAGAAAATATCACTAACTGACCTATGCGGCAAATTATATACTCCCTCCCGTCCTATATATAGGACATACTTAACCATATTTTTCGGATCAAGAAAAGTAGTTAGTTTTATGAATTCTATGAGAATATATTGTAACATTACAATTTTACCCTCTCAACTTTTCTTGAAAAATTCACACTCATTAATGAACAACAAAAAACACATGCATTTAATAAGGGCAAAAAAGAGAAAAAGCAATAAATGATGCATAGAAAATACAAAATATCTTATATATAGGACCAAAAATTGCTTCTAAAATATCTCCTATATATAAGACCGGAAGGAGTATTATTTAGTTTATATTATCATAATATAGGAACGGAGGTCGTAGTGTCGTACTGTCGTACCAACTAATATACTTATTTCATTGCATTAAGACATTGCTGGAGAAAAATTCTATTTCACACATATATGTACCCTTTTTTGGTTAAAAATAACGTAGCTAAATTTAAAAATCATTCTCAAATTTTCAAAAATTTTACTTTTTTATTTCTTTATCAATTTCAGGGAACAATTCTAACACATATAATTTTAAAAATATTTCTCATATGTGAAATGTTTAAAATTTAATTACCGGTAAATGAAAAAATTAGTAACCCGTGCATTTCCCAGGATAATTCCTAGTTCTACATATAAAAAGTCATCTCTATCTTCACCTAAAATCAAATTTTTGAAAAATAGAAATTAGAATTAAAAACATAAAATAAATTCAAAATCAAAATTCATTATAATTGAAAAAATATTAAAAATATTTAGGCCAAAAATAAAATCTTAGGAAGTATCGCCACCAAACCCTTAAGGATGAGAATGAGAATATATGGATTACAATATGTTTGATTGTGGTAAATGATTTTGCCACCGTATACTCCTTTCCTTTCACTTTAAAATATAAGGAAAAAAATATATTTATTTTGATTTAAAATATAAGAAAAAAAAATTAATTTTTTTTAAAAATGATTTATTGTTAATATTATTTTCTTAAAATATTTTTAAAAAATAAATAATTATCTTATTTTTTTTATTCTCAATACTCCTTTCCTAAAAATACATCAATTGTTGATAAATTTGAAAAAAATTAAATACAATAAACTAATATCACATATTCTTAATAAATGTGAAATTAATTTTTTTTTCTTATATTTCTTTTTTTTGGGTATGTTCTCTTTGGTCAATGATACAACCCTTGAGATTAATCCAGCACGAGGTCGCCTTCCTATGCTTCTCTCAGCGGGATATGTTAACCGGGAATCGAACATGAGACTTTTTAATCTTATATTCTATTATCAAATTTTCAAGTTGACATGATAGCATCACTTGGCGTTGATTTATATATATATATATATATATATATATATATATATATATATATGTCAAATCATAAGAGATATCGATTATTCATTCAATATTACTACATGGATGAAGGAAAATTACCAATCACTACAGGAGAAAAAAAAAACTCCACTTTTTTTAAGCCAAATAATACATTGGAAAAAGTACAAGGGTTATTCTGACCCATTTAGAACAATGTTGATTAGGATGAGGATTTAGCAAAGATAAACAAGAAAGGAAATTACATGACAATTGCACCAATAAAAAAATTGCCTATCCCCACTGCCTTTAACAAAGTTAAATTCCAACTCCTTACTTTAATCCAATAAGAAAGACGTACCAAATCAAGAGGATGTTGTTCAAATATTACTCTATGTTGTACTTATTATAAACTCATTTGACTAATTTTCACATCAAACTTAGTTAATATTGTTATTGATATTGGAAATGTGAATATATGATATACTTTTTCAAAAATACTCCAATGATTATTATTAATATTGTTAATGATATTGGAAATGTAAATATTTGATATAGCTTTTCAAAAATACCCCTAATGATTATTATTGGGGAATCTAAAAAGTGTTGAATAAATATGGGTGTTTGTGAAAAAATAATAATTAGTGTCATTGCAAGTTGGAAATGAGGTTTATATTAAGGACCAAAGAAAAATCTTGAAAGTGGCTTATATATATGATGGGAGGGAGTGGTAATTTATTGTAAGAAGCAAAATATCCCGTTTACCAAAAAAAAAAAGCAAAATATCCCAACCCACAACATGGAAGAACATGATACCAATAATATTCCTTTCTTTCATTTTTTTTTCAAACGAGATAACAAGTCATCACACAATATTTAAATTTTGCTATGAATTCTATATTATAATTTACATGATTATATATATATATAGATATATATTTATTTATTTAGTAAGGTTGTTATGAATTAAAAACATTCCCAAATTCTTAATGAATTGTGTTGAGAATAATTATTTTCAAATCAAAATAGGCTAATAATTTAAACGTGTACTAATAATTAATTATCAAACCCAGAACTTTAACTACTATATGAATAGTTGTTACGATTTCTTACTTGCAGGTCTTTATATATTATATACTCCGTCATTATGGATTACTTCATATTATACCATTAAAATAATATTTCATATAAATTCTTCATTTGATCTTATATATAAATCCTATTTGAGATTTTTATTTTGGTCATATTTTTAAAACTCCATTTCAATTTTCAACAATATTTAATTACTTCTTTTCACAAATATTCTTATTTACTCAACACTATTTAAGATCTCAACAATAATTATAAAATAAATTTTAAAAAATATATCAAATTTTCACATTTCTATTTCTTAAACAATTAAAATGAATCAAACCATTTAAAAAAGTTTAAGTATACATGTAGATTCTAGGGTTGTAAGTGATTTGATCCCGTACCGCGAGACCTATGGACACTCGATGTATATTAACAAATTATGAGACATTCTCAAAATATAGCTTTAATTATATTAAATAAGGAAAGCTAAAATATATAATAAATGTTATACGTATAGGAACTTTATGGAAAAACTTTTTCTTTCTATACGCCAAGTTCCATATCCGAAAGCTTTGATTCGAAAACACATTTCCTTCAAAAATGAACGGTTGAGTACCTGTTTGTACTTTCAGCGGAAACGATTTTCAAAATGATTACTGCAGTTGTAATTGAAATAATTTTAAGGATCATAATAACTACACAACTATAGCCCATATATATATATATATATATAAAAAAAAACTCAGGTACCCAAGTATCAGAGATAAAAGTCGAGGTAGCAAAATATAAGGATACAGACCAGCAGATATAAAATAACAGCTCTCATAGACCCTCTCAACTATATACAATATAACACAAATCAAAATAAAAGAGTCTTCGAGAGCTGAGCCATGATCCACCCACGCTGATGTCTGATCCCTGGTCTTCCAAAAGCTAAAGTCCACATCCTACCACGGTCCTCATACTGCACACACGCTCAGAAAAGACACCACATCACTGACTGTCTGCCGCTGGCCCATCCACGTCCTCTACGGGGTCCTCCTCCTCCTCATTCGACACAACAGGGATAGCAGTGCGACGCACTGGCTCAGGTGAGGGTGCAAAATGTACCCTGGTGGTCGGACCGAGACGAGGAGTGGCCGTAGCAGTAGCCTCATCAGAAGTAGAGGGACGTGTACGGGTGGCTGGGCGTCGGACATGTAGATTATAAAAGCGACGTCCATGATGTGGGGGTGGAGAACCAAAACGGTAAGTGTAAGCTGGTGGAATGTGCAGTATGTAGATCATGGGGATGCGAAGCCTACGAGGTCGCACTCGAGCCAGGGGGTTAGGATGACGAAAGATCACGTCAACCTCACCCTCGAACACCGCTCAGTGCTCCTCGTAGTCCCACACTCCTCTACGGAGCGGGCGTAACTCCACGTATGTCAGGTAACGAGCCATCACCTGCAAGGGCATAGGGAGTTAGCAAATACTAACACATAATAAAATAGACAGGGTACAGTTCTAATCAGGTAAGACTTTATTTATTGCAATTAATATAACTTATAAATCTTTAGTCAACCATGTTAAACACCAACATCAAGACTTAATTATAAATCGATAGAATATGCAGTCATGATGCATCTAATTTTATCAATGCATGATTGTTGGCCAACTACAACAAATAGGCTTCCGTGGCACCTTAAAATAAACATGCCCGATACCCATACTGAGTATCTCATCGAACTTGGCCCGCAAATAAATCAACATCTCTAGAGCTCTTAGAAATGTTGCCGACGTATCCCGTAGGACTACGCCTCATCGAGTCCGGCACCAAATGACATGCCCACACGCACGTGTGTATTTCCGGAAACAGAAGGTGCAACCCCGGTCACCGACACTCCCCCGTGAACCCTTTGGAGCAGACACCCAGGTCCCTCGAGTTCAACCGAAAGGTTATGCCCACGCCTCACGGACGTGTCTCCACACATGTGGGAATCCAAATAATGCAGATGCTATGCATGGCTTTGACTACCCATACTATTCAATGTCATTTAAGTTGTTCGAAGCTGGGACTTGGCATAATTAAATTCTGATCCTTTTACAACAATTCAGTCACTAATAGATTAACAGAGTCTATTAATCGAGTATTGCATTAGATTACTCGAGTAATATTTTTGCACCTCTCACATTACTCGAGTGACAGCTCGAATTACTCCAGTAATATTTTTGCACCTTTCGCATTACTCGAGTGACAGCTCAAATTACTCGAGTAATATTTTTGCACCTTTCGCATTACTCGAGTGACAGCTCGAATTACTCGAATAATATTTTTGCACCTTTCGCATTACTCGATTAACAGATCTATTACTCGAGTAGTACTGCATATATTTCAAATTATTCAAAGTTTTAAGGTGTTACTCGATTAATACTTCAGATTAATCGAGTAATCCTCTTGCACTCATCAGATAAATCAGAATTTTCACGCATTACTCGAGTGACAGCTCGAATTACTCGAGTAAATTATGCAGTAAAACACTGCTGAACTGGTTTTTATATGTCAAACTCATGCCAATCCAATTTTTACCAAAGTTAAGCTTCAAACCAACTTAAATACATTACATTAAACTTGTTCATAGCATCAATTTCAAGCATTAACACCAAAATCACAGAATCATAACAATTTCCCCCAATTTTGACCTAAAACACAACCTCACATACCAATTCCTTAATTACCCGATTTCAGATCAAATTGAAGGTTCCTTTAGCTTTAGATATCACAATCTAACATGTTCCCATTCAGTTTTAAGATCAAATTGGCCTCCAAGCCATTGTCCCCTAACCTAGTGCCCTTTGAATCTCATGGTGGTTCAACCAATATTCAAATCAATTCCTCAATCTATTCTAGCATTAGTAAAGCTTCTCCCTTACCTCAATGAAGCTTTTTGGATGCACAGGCAGCAAAGAAACTCACAGAATTACCAAACTCCAAATGCTCTGTTTTCGGTTCCAAAACAGGTTCAGCAGAGCAAGTTCGGGTGATGATTTGACAAACCAAACGTACATGAAAATGAGTAATCTTGGTCAATTTGGAAACTAGACATTGCAAACTTTAAATAGAAATCAAAATGGAACGATTTGAGACCCTCTACCTACCAAAATCGAAAGCTTGAACTTGGCTTCTCAAAACTGAAACTGCAACCTTCAGTTTCTTGATCCCAACTTCAAGCAATTCGTTCTCCTTGCTCCAGCCACCAAAACACACGATTCTTGTCTCAAATTAAAGGTCTTGTGACAAGCTTGAAGAAGGTATCAAGCTCATCAACTGTGTATGGGTAGGGATTAAGAACGAAGATGAAGAACAGAGAGGGTTCAAACAAGATTTCAACAGAGTTTCCCCTTCTTTTTCTCAATTTCCACCAATTTCCTCAACCAAATCCATCAATTTATAGCCTAAATCCTTCTCCATGCATGCTAACACGTGTTTCCAACTAATCCAGTCGGTGCTAGGTGTTAACAATTGAATTACCCAAATTGTTGAATCATCAAACGCACTATCTTCAGCTTCAGCACCACTGTTACTCGAGTAAATTGATCGGGCTACTCGAGCAACGCACTCAGATTTTCAAAAATTATTATTTTATTCACTTTCCCTCCAAATATATTTCCAATATTACCTCTTAGGTCCTTTCCAAGGACTAAACTGCAAAAATCCTTATTTTTAGAACCCAAATTATTTTCTCTTCTATTTCCTTGGATAATTCTTTCAATATAACAATAAATTAATAAATGAAACTAACTAATTCCATATAATTAGTTTTATTTAAATATTCCCTTTTATTTATTTGGGAACAAAAATTGGGATATTACATTTCTCCCCCACTTACAAGAATTTCGTCCTCGAAATTCCACTTACAAAAACAACTCAGGATAATCCTTTCTCATCTTATCTTCTAATTCCCAAGTTGCTTCTGATACATCAGCATTTTCCCAAATAACTTTGACTAAAGGAATTTCCTTTCCCCGCAACTGCTTCAATCTTCGATCTTCAATTCTAACAGGGATTGTCTCAAAAGTGAGATTCTCTCTCAAAGCCACATCATCAGGTTGAACTTCAATTACTGAATCGGGATCTGGCACAAATTTCCGCAATTGCGAAACATGAAACACATCATGAAGATTAGACAAAGACGGAGGCAAAGCAAGCTGATAAGCTACAGACCCGATACGCTTGAGTATCTGATAAGGACCAATAAACCTTGCTGACAACTTCTTTGTCTTCAAAGCTCTCCCAACACCAGTTGTCGGTCTTACGCGAATAAAAACATGATCGCCCTCTCCAAACTCCAAGGGTCTTCTCCTTTTATCCGCATAACTTTTCTGTCGGCTTTGCGCTGTCTTCATCTTTTCTCTGATCATCTGAATCTTCTCAGAGGTTTCCTGAA
Source organism: Crotalaria pallida (assembly GCA_037953625.1). Taxonomy (NCBI): domain Eukaryota; kingdom Viridiplantae; phylum Streptophyta; class Magnoliopsida; order Fabales; family Fabaceae; genus Crotalaria; species Crotalaria pallida. The sequence continues at coordinate 188,033,263 of CM075649.1, read as the reverse complement.
CAAGCTCAGGTCCAATAATTGTTTGCTCCCCCACTTGGAACCAACATAGTGGAGTTTGGCACTTCCTTCCGTACAAAGCTTCGAACGGTGCCATTCCAATACCGGTGTGATAACTGTTATTGTAGGTAAACTCTATCAGAGGCAAGAGTTTATCCCAACCTTCCCGACTTTCTAACACACATGCTCTTAGCAAATCCTCAAGAGACTGGATAGTCCTTTCCGACTGACCATCAGTCTGGGGGTGGTAAGCAGAACTCATTCTCAACTTTGATCCCAGAGACTGCTGCAAACCCTTCCAAAACTTCGAAGTAAATCTCGGATCTCGATCCGAAACAATACTTGAAGGTATACCGTGCAGACGAACGATTTCCTTGATGTACAATTCAGCAAACTTATCCATGCGATAGCGCATATTAACTGGAATGAAATGCGTCGACTTGGTCAATCTATCAACAATTACCCAAATTGCATCATGCCCTCCAATAGTCCTTGGTAATCCAGACACAAAATCCATTGATATGCTATCCCATTTCCACACAGGGATATCCAAGGGTTGCAATTCACCGCCTGGCTTCTTATACTCAGCTTTCGCCTTCTGACAAATCAGACAAGAAGCAACATACGAAGCAACATCTTTCTTTAACCCAGACCACCAAAACAGCTTCTTCAAATCTTGATACATTTTGGTTGATCCCGGATGAATACTCATCCGACTTTTATGCGCTTCGTCTAGGATCAGTCTTCTTATCTCTAGATCTTTTGGAATACAAATCCGATCTTTGAATCAGAGAATTCCATCACTTCCAACCTGGAAGTTTGGTTCCTTCCCTTCCAACATAAGCCTTCTCTTCTCTTGCAGTTCTTCATCTATCTGCTGAGATTCCCGAACTTGAATCAGGAATTCATTGGTAATTTGCAACTTACCAAGCATAAAGCATTCTCTTTCCACTTGCAACGTCATACTTAGATCACGAAACTTCTCGATTAGAGAAAATTCCTTGATCATCATTGAACTCATATGAAGAGTCTTCCGGCTTAAAGCATCAGCTACTACATTTGCTTTACCGGGATGGTATTGGAGTTCGAAATCATAATCCTTAATAAACTCCATCCAACGCCTTTGCCTCATATTCAACTCTTTCTGGTCAAACAGGTACCTCAAACTCTTATGGTCACTAAATACCTTGAAGGTAGTGCCATAGAGGTAGTGTCTCCAAATCTTCAGAGCGAAGACAATAGCAGCAAGCTCTAAATCATGCGTCGGATAGTTGACCTCATGCACTTTCAACTGCCTGGATGCGTATGCTACCACTTTTCTATCTTGCATTAAAACACATCCAAGTCCTTGCCTCGAAGCATCACAATAAACATCGAAGCTTCTATGTGGGTCAGGCAACACCAGCACTGGTGAGGACGTCAACTTCTCCTTTAACAACTGAAAACTTTCCTCACACTTATGATCCCACAAGAAAGGTTGATCTTTACGAGTCAACTTAGTCAATGGCAAGGCAATCTTCGAAAAACCTTCAATAAACCTCCGGTAGTATCCAGCTACACCCAAGAAACTACGGACCTCGGTCACAGTCTTTGGCTGTTCCCACTTCAGCACAGCTCCAACTTTAGCTGGATCTACAGCAATGCCTTCCTTGGTGATAACGTCCCAAAAAGTTCACCTTGTCCAACCAAAACTCACACTTGGCAAGTTTGGCATACAACTGCTTCTCCTTCAAGATCCCTAACACAATCTTGAGATGTTCAGCATGATCCTCAGGACTCTTGGAATAGATAAGAATATCATCGATGAATACCACCACGAACGAATCCAAATAAGGTCTGAAAATCCGGTTCATATAATCCATGAAGATAGCAGGAGCATTCGTTAGCCCAAACGGCATAACCACATACTCATAATGACCATATCTTTATCGAAAAGCTGTCTTCGGAATGTCTTCATCCCGAATTCGAATTTGATGATATCCCGACCTTAGATCGATCTTAGAAAACACTGAAGCTCCTCGAACTTGATCCATAAGGTCGTCAATCCTTGGCAAAGGATACTTGTTCTTGATCGTGACCTTATTCAGCTGACGATAGTCCACACACATTCTCATGCTACCGTCCTTCTTCTTAACAAACAACAACGGGGCTCCCCAGGGCGAAACACTCGGCCTTATCATTTGCTTCTGCAGCAATTCTTCAATCTGTTTCTTCATCTTGGCCATCTCCGGTGGTGCCATCCTATACGGAGCAATCGAGATAGGTCCGATTCCAGGTACGAGATCGATTCCAAACTCAATCTCACGCTTTGGCGGTAATCCTGGAATTTCTTCTGGAAACACTTCCGGAAAGTCTCTAACCACCAGAATATCCTCAATCTCCACTTCTTTCTTCTCTTCCACAATTGAGGAGAATAGACAAACATACCCTTGGGGTTCAAAACTTAAGGATTCATGGTTTCGGAACTGGATCGTCTTTTCCTCACAGTCTAAGATAACCTGATTTCGATGCAACCAATCCATTCCTAGGATCACATCTATCTTAAGCATGGGTAAACAGATCAAATCTACTGAGGATATATGGTTTAGGACCATTATCTTACAATCTTTGCAAACCTCCGGAATCAAACATAACAACACAGGGTTGGGCGTTAAGGAAATAGATACCTTGGATTAGGCCAGATGATGGGGTTAATTCCATTCCACTCAAAGAAAACACTTTTCCAGCAACAGCGGGTCTGCTTACTCCCTCTTTCTTTACCGACTCCTTGCATTCACGAGAATAGTGCCCTTTCTTCCCACAATTGAAACAAAGGCCATGCTGAGCAGCATAACAGTTTGTTCCGAAATGGAAACGGTTACACTTCTCGCACTTACGATTACTTGTTTGAGGAGTACCTTTACCACCATTCATTTCCTTCCCTTTTCCTTTATGATAATAAGGACCCTTACTCCGGTTGTTGAAATTTTTCTTCCTGATGGGTCCAGTTCCTGATTGACTCCTCCTTTGTGCCTCTTCCTCTTTCTTATCATCTTCATAAACTCGGCACATCTCTACTAAAGCAGGAAAACTTCTCACCTTCTGATATCCAAAAGCAGACTTTATCTCCGGCTAGAGCCCATTCTCAAACTTGATGCATTTGGACCTCTCGTCCGGGTTGAGTTGGTAGTACGGAGAATACTTGATAAACTCCTCGAACTTTGCTGCGTATTCCCCTACACTCATGTCTCCCTGTTTCAATTGCATAAATTCCAACTCCTTATTTCTCCTTTGATCCTCAGGAAAGTATTTATTGAGAAATTTCTCAACAAACACATCCCAAGTAATCAGCCCTCCTTCATAATTCAAAAGTTGTATGGTGTGATGACACCAATTCTCAGCTTCACCACACAACATGAAAACTGCAAACTTCACTCTTTGAGCATCGGTGCATTCCATAGTGCGAAAGATCTTGTTCAACTCCTGAATCCAACGATTCGCTTCCTCAGGCTTGTGACCTCCTTAAAACTTTGAAGGTTTAAAGCGTCGAAATTCCGAGAAAGTCTTCGACTCCTGGTTCTCTGCTTGCATTGGCTGATGAGGCGGATTAGATTGTTGCTGACGCATATTCACTAATACATCAGTCAACCTCTCTATGGCCTCGGCCATATGATTGTTATTGTTTCTAGTAGACATCTTTAACCTGCACTGAAGATTCTACATCGGGCTAACATCCTAACGAGAAGTATGCATGACACACCTCTTTCCAATTCTAAAACTCGCTATACATAGACGCTAAAGCAAGCAACTAAAACAAATATTACCTTTTGGAGATCACAGATCAACATCAGTTCGCAGGATCACAGCTCTGATACCAACAAATGTGGACACTCGATGTATATTAACAAATTATGAGACATTCTCAAAATATAGCTTTAATTATATTAAATAAGGAAAGCTAAAATATATAATAAATGTTATACGTATAGGAACTTTATGGAAAAACTTTTTCTTTCTATACGCCAAGTTCCATATCTGAAAGCTTTGATTCGAAAACACATTTCCTTCAAAAATGAACGGTTGAGTACCTGTTTGTACTTTCAGTGGAAACGATTTTCAAAATGATTACTGCAGTTGCAATTGAAATAATTTTAAGGATTATAATAACTACACAACTATAGCCCATATATATATATATATAAAAACTCAGGTACCCAAGTATCAGAGATAAAAGTCGAGGTAGCAAAATATAAGGATACAGACCAGCAGATATAAAATAACAGCTCTCATAGACCCTCTCAACTATATACAATATAACACAAATCAAAATAAAAGAGTCTTCGAGAGCTGAGCCATGATCCACCCACGCTGATGTCTGATCCCTGGTCTTCCAAAAGCTAAACTCCACATCCTACCACGGTCCCCATACTGCACACACGCTCAGAAAAGACACCACATCACTGACTGTCCATCGCTGGCCCATCCACGTCCTCTACGGGGTCCTCCTCCTCCTCATTCGACACAACAGGGATAGCAGTGCGACGCACTGGCTCAGGTGAGGGTGCAAAACGTACCCTGGTGGTCGGACCGGGACGAGGAGTGGCCGTAGCAGTAGCCTCATCAGAAGTAGAGGGACGTGTACGGGTGGCTGGGCGTCGGACATGTAGATTATAAAATCGACGTCCATGATGTGGGGGTGGAGAACCAAAACGGTAAGTGTAAGCTGGTGGAATGTGCAGTATGTAGATCATGGGGATGCGAAGCCTACGAGGTCGCACTCGAGCCAGGGGGTTAGGATGACGAAAGATCACGTCAACCTCACCCTCGAACACCGCTCGGTGCTCCTCGTAGTCCCACACTCCTCTACGGAGCGGGCGTAACTCCACGTATGTCAGGTAACGAGCCATCACCTGCAAGGGCATAGGGAGTTAGCAAATACTAACACATAATAAAATAGACAGGGTACAGTTCTAATCAGGTAAGACTTTATTTATTGCAATTAATATAACTTATAAATCTTTAGTCAACCATGTTAAACACCAACATCAAGACTTAATTATAAATCGATAGAATATGCAGTCATGATGCATCTAATTTTATCAATGCATGATTGTTGGCCAACTACAACAAATAGGCTTCCGTGGCACCTTAAAATAAACATGCCCGATACCCATACTGAGTATCTCATCGAACTCGGCCCGCAAATAAATCAACATCTCTAGAGCTCTTAGAAATGTTGCCGACGTATCCCGTAGGACTACGCCTCATCGAGTCCGGCACCAAATGACATGCCCACACGCACGTGTGTATTTCCGGAAACAGAAGGTGCAACCCCGGTCACCGACACTCCCCCGTGAACCCTTTGGAGCAGACACCCAGGTCCCTCGAGTTCAACCGAAAGGATATGTCCACGCCTCACGGACGTGTCTCCACACATGTGGGAATCCAAATAATGCAGATGCTATGCATGGCTTTGACTACCCATACTATTCAATGTCATTTAAGTTGTTCGAAGCTGGGACTTGGCATAATTAAATTCTGATCCTTTTACAACAATTCAGTCACTAATAGATTAACAGAGTCTATTAATCGAGTATTGCATTAGATTACTCGAGTAATATTTTTGCACCTCTCACATTACTCGAGTGACAGCTCGAATTACTCGAGTAATATTTTTGCACCTTTCGCATTACTCGAGTGACAGCTCAAATTACTCGAGTAATATTTTTGCACCTTTCGCATTACTCGAGTGACAACTCGAATTACTCGAGTAATATTTTTGCACCTTTCGCATTACTCGATTAACAGATCTATTACTCGAGTAGTACTGCATATATTTCAAATTATTCAAAGTTTTAAGGTGTTACTCGATTAATACTTCAGATTAATCGAGTAATCCTCTTGCACTCATCAGATAAATCAGAATTTTCACGCATTACTCGAGTGACAGCTCGAATTACTCGAGTAAATTATGCAATAAAACACTGCTGAACTGGTTTTTATATGTCAAACTCATGCCAATCCAATTTTTACCAAAGTTAAGCTTCAAACCAACTTAAATACATTACATTAAACTTGTTCATAGCATCAATTTCAAGCATTAACACCAAAATCACAGAATCATAACAATTTCCCCCAATTTTGACCTAAAACACAACCTCACATACCAATTCCTTAATTACCCGATTTCAGATCAAATTGAAGGTTCCTTTAGCTTTAGATATCACAATCTAACATGTTCCCATTCAGTTTTAAGATCAAATTGGCCTCCAAGCCATTGTCCCCTAACCTAGTGCCCTTTGAACCTCATGGTGGTTCAACCAATATTCAAATCAATTCCTCAATCTATTCTAGCATTAGTAAAGCTTCTCCCTTACCTCAATGAAGCTTTTTGGATGCACAGGCAGCAAAGAAACTCACAGAATTACCAAACTCCAAATGCTCTGTTTTCGGTTCCAAAACAGGTTCAGCAGAGCAAGTTCGGGTGATGATTTGACAAACCAAACGTACATGAAAATGAGTAATCTTGGTCAATTTGGAAACTAGACATTGCAAACTTTAAATAGAAATCAAAATGGCACGATTTGAGACCCTCTACCTACCAAAATCGAAAGCTTGAACTTGGCTTCTCAAAACTGAAACTGCAACCTTCAGTTTCTTGATCCCAACTTCAAGCAATTCGTTCTCCTTGCTCCAGCCACCAAAACACACGATTCTTGTCTCAAATTAAAGGTCTTGTGACAAGCTTGAAGAAGGTATCAAGCTCATCAACTGTGTATGGGTAGGGATTAAGAACGAAGATGAAGAACAGAGAGGGTTCAAACAAGATTTCAACAGAGTTTCCCCTTCTTTTTCTCAATTTCCACCAATTTCCTCAACCAAATCCATCAATTTATAGCCTAAATCCTTCTCCATGCATGCTAACACGTGTTTCCAACTAATCCAGTCGGTGTTAGGTGTTAACAATTGAATTACCCAAATTGTTGAATCATCAAACGCACTATCTTCAGCTTCAGCACCACTGTTACTCGAGTAGCCCGATACTCGAGTAAATTGATCGGGCTACTCGAGTAACGCACTCAGATTTTCAAAAATTATTATTTTATTCACTTTCCCTCCAAATATCTTTCCAATATTACCTCTTAGGTCCTTTCCAAGGACTAAACTGCAAAAATCCTTATTTTTAGAACCCAAATTATTTTCTCTTCTATTTCCTTGGATAATTCTTTCAATATAACAATAAATTAATAAATAAAACTAACTAATTCCATATAATTAGTTTTATTTAAATATTCCCTTTTATTTATTTGGGAACAAAAATTGGGATATTACAAGACCAACGGGATTGAACCGGACCGGATAAAAAAATCTGGTCTGATTTGGTCTCGTGGTCCGGTCCGCTCCCAAAATTCCTAGAAAGTTCCTTTATGGTCCGATCCACAATCCCATAAGTTTTGAAACCGTTGACACCGGACCGGATCGGTAGTTTATAAAAAAAAAATAAAAAATAGTGAACTCACTCAATAACTCATAGGCTAACCCCCAAAGCCCAAAGGAAAATCCCTAAAAACTAAGCAATAATGTGGGTTGTTGCTCTCCGTTTAAGTTTTCGTAGTAATGTTGACACTTAAACTTGGGGTAATTATTTTGCCACCCCAAGGTCTATTATTGCCACCCTAATTGTTTAAATTATATCTATTATGCCCTTTAAAAAAATAGGATTTTACACGGGTCGTAAGGGGTACTTACGACCTTCAGGTCGTAGCACCCTTTTACGACCCGTAAAAAAACAAAGTTTTTGAACGGGTCGTAAAAGGGTGTCACGACCCGCACGTCGTAACACACCCTTACGGCCCGACAAAAATTTTTGTTCGGGTCATAACATGGGGTTACGACTTTTTCTTTTCGTGTTGGGATATCAAATTTTGGAGCTTCCAAATTGTTGCAAGCAGATTTTGAGTTAGCAGAACTGCAAAAAAACCAAGGTCAGTAAGGACAACACAATATTATACTCAACCCCGATTGTGAGTTCTCAAAAAGCTTGAGAACTTCTTATGACATCAACTATTCTAGAAGGATCAAAAGTCTTATATAGCAATGGATTAATTTAGTTAACTGAATGTAATTATGATAACAGTATAATGTTGAAGATAACAACAAATATAAAATAGAAAAGTGTTAATTGCTTCAAAACTTCGTTTCATGAAAATTGTACGAAAGATCAAAGACCTCAAGTCTCAAGCTTTTTTGAGAAAGAAACACAAGTATTGCTACATACCAGTTTACACCAAATGATATTCTTTAACATTTTTTAATTGTTATTAACTAATTTTTTCTTTCATCTGATATGCCACTGCTTCTACATTTTTATCACATATGCGCCACCATTAGCGTTACTATGGTTCCGGATGCACCGATTCACCGTCAACCAAAACATGAAGTACGTTTAATGTTTGATATCCCAACACGGAAAAAAAAAAGTCGTAATCCCATGTTTCGACCCGAACAAAATTTTTTGACGGGTCGTAAGGGTGTGCTACGACCTGTGAGTCGTGACAACCTTTTACGACCTGTTCAAAAACTTTGTTTTTAAACAGGTCGTAAAGGGGTGCTACGACTCGTGTAAAATCCTATTTTTTTTAAAGGATATAATAGGTATAACTTAAATAATTGGGGTGGCAATAATAGACTTTGGGATGGCAAAATAATTACCCTAAACTTGAATGTAACGTAGCAATGTTGGCACTTCGATGCTTTTTCAGTGTCCAGTTATGTTTCCCCCTCGCTATTTTAGCTTGAATAAAGTAAAAAAAAAAAAAGAAAAGAAAAGCTAAATAGACTGGATCGGACCAAATCATACCATTTATCAAAGATCGGACCGATCTTTGAACATAAAAAATGTTTAGACCAAATCATGTTAATTTAATTAGTCCAGTCTCTAATATCTATCAAAGACCGGATCAGATCAGAATGCTACTAATAGATTCCCTATCTTTTCCCTATCAAATTCACAATGACTGCATTAAAAAAATATACATCTTTATTTATAAAAAAAATCACAGTGATTGTGCATCGTTTTTAGCTATAAGTTAATAATATAGTTGATTAAAAATGATAAAATAATAATGTATATAAAGTTAATAATCTAATTTAATAATGTATACAGAATATATAATCTGAAAAGCTATTTGTAAAAAATATTAAAAAGTTTTTTTTTTTTGGAAAGGTATTAAAATACATTATTAAAATACATTATATATATATTATTAACTTAAAAATACATTATTAACTATTAAAAACGTTTTTTTGAAAGGTATTAAAAATACATTATTATATACATTATATATATACTGTATATTATTAAACTATTAAAAAGGTTATTAAAATACATTATTAACTTAAAACTTTAATTCTAAAGTTGCAACAAAATATATATATATATATATATATATATATATATATATATGTATATGGGTTGTATGTTTGGATGATTATAATTATTTAATTTAACATTTTTATATAATCCCTCCGTCCCATTATATTAATAGTAAAAGTCAAAGTAATCAACGAAAATAAGAAAATATCTTTTTGATATAATATATGATTCTATTTTCAAAATAAAATATAATGCATGATTCATTCACTAATTACAAATTTCTGTCGTACAAATTTCAATATTATTACATTTAATAGATATTTGAATATTCCCAAAAAAATTCTTGTTTGCATGGTCTGTATTTTCCATTTTACGGTTTATATATTTAGCGGTTTAATAATTGAAAAATTAATGGATCATCAAATGTTTTTTTTATAATTAAATGTGTCTTTCCTTACTTATTCAATCATGAATATAATATATAATATTTAAGATTTTTTATTAATTATTTTTACTTTAATTTGGGAAAAAATACATTTTTTATCAAAATAATGAAATGGAGGGAATATTATTTATTACATGATCTTTGAACTAAATGGCTCTTTAATGCTTAATTTGTTCTTTTAAAAAGTAAAATCTTTGTAAATTAAATCGCCATAGCCTAAAGTAACCTCCTTCCCCAATATATTAACTAATAAAGTAAATAAATGTAATTTATATGTTCATGTATTAAGTCTTAAAACTTGAAATTTAAAAGTTTTGAATTCGATCTTGAGTATCATTATTTAATGATTTGTTGTTGAATTTGATTTTCATTTTCACGTTTTTTGTATAAAAAAAATAGCCTATAAAAAATAAATAAACAATTGAATAATAAATGTAATTCTCAATATTTGAAAATATAAAATCTGAAAAATAGTGTTCTGTGTCAAATTTCATTGCCATTGGCCATTATTACACACACCAAAAAAACAAAAAAAACTTGTTGTTTGTGTATCGCTGAACAAGTGTAACACAGGAAAGGAAACACACACTAGTTAAGTATTTTTTTTTTCCATGACTGGAATGTGTACACCGCTGATGGCAGTGACTAATCTCCTCGCTGGCTTGTAAGCACTTTTAATGGATGGGACAGTAACCCTGAGATTTAACGCTGCTGCATGCACAAGGCAGGATTCGAACACCACCTTGCTTAAGCGTGGATCAATCCCTACCACTGATCCACACGCTCGGGTTACACTCTTCAAGTATTTAATGACACTTTGTTAAGAAAATGTATACATGTGTATGTGCAAAACAAAAAATCCTTTATGGAAGTCCAATTTTCCTCTCCAGTCATCACCTTCTTCCTTTTTCTCTCAATGCTATGGTTTGCAAAGAGGTACATCTACAAACCAAATAGACTCCATAAACTACCACCAGGGCCATGGAAGTTACCTCTCATAGGGAATCTTCACCAACTTGCATCAGCAACAAGCTCTCATCCTCACCGTGCTCTCAGAGAGCTAGCACATAAATATGGACCACTGATGCATCTACAACTCGGTGAGATTTCTGCAGTGATTGTATCATCCCCCAACATGGCAAAAGAGATCATGAAGACACATGATCTTTCTTTTGCAAATAGGCCCAAATTTCTTTCTTCTGAAATAATAGCATACGGATCATCAGACATGGCATTTGCTCCATATGGTGATTACTGGAGGCAAATGAGGAAAATATGTATGCTTGAGCTTCTAAGTGTAAAGAAGGTTCAATCTTTCTCTCATATTAGAGAAGATGAGGTGGCTAAACTCATAGGAACAATTCAATCATCAAAAGGTGCAGCAATCAATTTGAGTAACATGGTTAAATCTTTTGTAAGTACCTTTGTTTCTAGAGCAGTGTTTGGTAACATATCCGAAGATCAAGAAGAATTTTTATTACTTGTTAAGAAAGCAGCAGAAGTTTCAGATGGTCTTGATGTTGCGGATTTGTTCCCTTCATTGAAACCTATACATTTCATAACTGGGTTGAAAGCCACATTGGAGAAGATGCATCAGCAGGTTGACAAGATCGTCGACAAGATTATAAAGGAGAATCAAGTAACACAAAGGAGAAAAAAAGAAGGCATGGGAGGAAAATTTAATAAGAACGAAAATCTTGTAGAGGTTCTTTTACGAGTCCAAAGTAGCACCCTTGAGTTTCCAATCACAATTAACAATGTCAAAGCTGCCATTTGGGTTAGTATTTCTACCACAGTTGCTCCAAATTATATTCTGCAATTTTTTTATTTACTTTTTAAGTTTATATATCATTTCGTTTAAGATTATACTCCTTCTCCTTCCCTTTCATATGTAATATGTTATAAGGTTATGCACGAGTTTTAAGAAATTGTTAAATAACATAAGAATTTGTTGTATTTTGATTATAATGCCCTTACATAATCATTATTGAGGAGAGATAAATGTATTAGAAGTGAAAAAAAAGAATGTAATAAATAAGGGTGTGTTTGGAAAAATAACATTAATTATGTATTAAGTTTATAAAAGAACATGACTTATGAAACATAGTACAAATGCTAAAAGAACATTACATATGAAACGGATGGAGCATTCACTTACAATTTTTTTTTTCCTAATTTGGGTAATCTTGCAAGACATTGATTATCAAGACACTACTCTCCTTTTTCTTTTTTTCTTTTTTTTTTTTAAGATTTCTGTTTCATGTTAGCTTTATAAGATTTCGTATTTTTATAAGATGTTATATATTATACGTATCTTTTTTTTTTAAGTTGCACTGTATCCTACAATTGTTAAAATTGTGAAACAACAATATTCAACAAACATATGCAGGACATATTTGCTGCTGGAACAGATTCCTCAGCAACAGTAGTAGAGTGGGGTATGTCAGAACTGATGAGAAACCCAAGAGTGATGAAGAAGGCACAAGCCGAGATTAGACAAACTTTCAGAGGAAAGCAAACAATCCATGAGGCAGACATAGGAGAACTTAGCTACTTAAAAGAAGTAATGAGGGAAACAATGAGGTTGCACCCACCCTTTCCTTTGCTGCTGCCAAGAGAATGCAGGGAAGCTTGCAACATTGGTGGCTATGACATACCCATCGAGACTAAAGTGATAATAAATGCATGGGCAGTTGCAAGAGACCCTGAGCATTGGTATGATGCAGAGAGGTTTATACCAGAAAGGTTCCATGGTACTTGTTGCATTGATTTCAAAGGGACAAACTTTGAGTATCTCCCTTTTGGAGCAGGGAGGAGGGTTTGCCCCGGCATTTCGTTTGGTTTAGCCACTGTTGAGTTTGCTTTAGCCAAATTACTCTATCACTTCGACTGGGAACTCCCTCAAGGAATGGAGCCTGAGGATTTGGATATGGATGAAGCATTTGGATTAGTGGCCGGAAGGAAAAATTCCCTTTACTTGATTCCAACACCTTACAATCCTCTCACTCATGCTAATGGCAATTGAGGCATATATATGTGGATGTGAATGTTAATAAGTGACTTACCAGTATTGGTTAATAAGTATAAAAATAAAATGGTGTATTGAAAATTTAAGTCTAATAATTTTAAATGTTTTAAATTCAGCAATTTTTCGAAATAATATTAGTTCTTTTACTTTTTTAATCAATGTTTTAAATTATTTTGTATATAGTTACATTGATTACTTATACCAAAAATTTGGATAATATTTTGAATAATATTTCTAATTTAAGTCTTAAAGGGTTTTTGAAGCCAGGTTCTGGTGCTTCATGTTTTGGAATTTTATCAACTGAGGTAGATTTTGGAGGACAAATATAAATTTGTATAATACGTGGATTAAAAAAATTAGTTAATGTAGTATTGAAAATGATAACAAGTACTACCTTTAATCCTATATATAAGACCGTTTGAGATTTTTATTTTGTTCAAATTTATAAGATCATGTATCAATTTTCAATGACAATTACTTATTTCCACAAACACCTATATTTACTTAACACTTTTTAGATTTCCAATACTATTAATAAGGGTAGTTTTGAAAATACATATTCCCTCCGTCTCTAATTATAAGACCCTCTTAACACTTTTATTTTGTCCCTATTTATAAGGCCTTTTACCAATTTTCAATGAGCATTAATTATTTTTTTCCACAAACATCCCTATTTATTTAACACTTTTTAGATTCCCAATAATATTAATAGGGATAATTTTGAAAATACATATCAAAAGTTCACATTTCCAATATAATTAACTAAATTATCTCACTTTCTTAATGGACGTGAAATCCCCCAAGAGGGCCTTATAATTAGGGACGAAGTTAGTATTAAATATTCACATTTCTAATATAATTAACTAAATTAACCAACTTTCTTAATGAATATGAAATCTTTCAAAATGGTCTTATATATATAGGAACAGAGGGAATAATATACTTTTTCAAAATTACTCATGTAATTATCATTAAGACTTTAAAAACCGTTGACTAAATAAACGTGTTTGTGAAAAAGAAGTAATTAATGTCATTAAAAATTGAGATAAATACTTATAAAAGAAGACAAATTAATGCATGTCTGGCGTTGAGTACTCTATTTACTACGGAAGAATCGAACTTGGTGTTGGTGAGAAGCATCTCGATATGATTTAGATGGATCTGCAACATGGTGGTGGGGTTGAGACCTATTTTTTTTAACGGCTGTTGGAGGGAGGAGGGGAGTTGACGATGATTAGTATTCGTAATTAGGGCCGTCGTCCATGGGTCCATTCAGCCCGTCCGCAAAATTTGCGGACAGGTCTTGATTTTTTCGCCCATAAAATTTTTAGGGCTGGACAGGGTCGCCCGCTAATTTGCGGGCATTTTAGAGCCGCCCATGAGCCGCCCGCGAGCATTGTTATATATAAAAAAAAGAAATTGGACCAAGTGGCCCAAAAGCAAAAAATACATCCCTCCAAACCAAAAATACATTGCCAAAATCATTATTACAATCTCAATTATGATTAGTCCACAATGTATACAATGTTATACTCAGAAAGATAAATAAATAGGCACTCCAAGTAAGGTAGTACCAGAATCAACAATAAAATTGTTGCTAAACACCTATTCAGAAGAACCATGAATTAAATAACGAACTAGTGATGTTAATGCTGGATTTGAAGTACAAAATTTTCTTAAAGCTACCGTCCTTGACTCCACATTTATCAACCAATCTTTTCGACAACGTTTTTTTTTTTTGAAAAAAAGGAAAAAAAATTGGGCGGCTCGCATGCCCGCGTGCAAAAAATATGGGCGGGCAGGACCTGAATTTTTCGCCCTAAACTCAATTAGGGCCGCCCATGCCCGTCCGCAAAAATGCAAAACCTGCAATGGCCCGATCCATGCTCGCCCATTGGCCCTAATTGCCAATACTAACGATGATGGGATGGTGGCGGGGGGAGTGGCGACATTTGGTGGTTACAATAATAGGCGGGGCAAATTTAGAGGATGGAGTAACTTGTAATTAAAAGTTTAAAATAACGGTACAAAAGAAATTTTTCACTTGTGCATAAGTGCATGTTTTATATTTCTATGCATTTGAGCCTTTGCCACAATGTAAACCCACTATTAATGTTTATTAAGGTTTATATTTAGAGACTTATGAAGTATTCTCTTCGATGTTAAATATAAGCAAATAAAAACACTTTAAAAATGGTTTTTTAAATATAAGCAAAATTTAATTAACTTTCTATTTTCAATACAACCATTTCTAAAATATCTCAATAAATTAAAGTGATGGTATTATTTAATTTTTGTTTCATTTTTAATATAAATATTTTAAAGTAGTCTATTTGTTTTTATGAATTTAAGAAAATTAAATACACTCAACTAATTTTTTTAACAAACATGAAGTTAGTTTTTTTTTTCTCATAGTATTTGAGACCAGAGAGAATATATTTGGTGTATTGCATTAAAAAATGGTGATTGGAGCATACAAAATATTTTAAAATTACAAAAGTAAAGAAAAATAAAATAACATGAAGGCTGTGAGTATATAATATTGCACCCAAAGATGGTGCATTAAATACTTTTAAAATTAATATTTTCTCCTTTTTTATTATTTATTTATTTATTTTAGAATTATTTTCTTATTTATTTGTGTGATTCTATGATTCAAGAGTTTAATAACTGTTATTTTTCAAATTTATTTTTATTTAATAAGATATTAGTTTATGTAAGTAAGAAAAAATAATAATCTTAGAAAAATAAAAAATATATTAAAAAAATAATTGCTTTGTAACAAATTAAAATAATCATTACATTTTTCAATTTTTTTAATAAACAAATAAATAAAAACAAAACAATTACATTATCTTTTCCAATTCAATTTTTCAATTTCCCATGTTTGGATTTGATTTTTAAATGTTAGGGTGCATGCACTAGAGACTTTCATTGCACCAATTGCTTTCGGTTGAGGTTTCTCAATTTGGATTTTTAAATTAATGTCATTATAATACTTGTCAATATTAATATTTTTTTAAAAAAGTTACTAATATTAATCTTAAATGATTATTATATTAACATCTTTAAATTGTATTTATCAAATACTTAATTATTTTTTAGAAAAAGTAAAATATTAGGAAATCACCTACCTACCCTCTATTAATTAAAAAGGGAAAAAAGAAAAAAGTGAAATTAATGGAATTCTCAATATTATTAAAATAAAAGTTTTCTTAATTTCAGACATGAGAGCTTAAGATAAGAACTCAATAGTGAATATATATTCTTAAAAAAAATAATAATATAAAACTTTATATCTATTAACTTCATCATTTTTCATTAAGCACATCCATTTATAAGTATTCATCTTCCATCCTTTAAAATAAATAAAAAAAAAACCCTTAAAATAAGATCAGAAGAAGAGTGGGCCGTTACAAATATAATTTGTTTGAACATAATCCCACATAAAAGAGAGGGGAAAAAAGAAAGAACAAACAAACAATTGTTGTTTGTATAACGCTGAACAGTGCAACACAAGAAACACACTCGTCAGGTATTTGATGACACTCATTGAAAAAGTGTATTTATTGTGTTCAAATTTTTTATAGAGCAACCTCAAAAACTTGAGCAAACCAAAAACTCTTTCATGGAAGTCCAATTTTCCTCTCTAGTCATTAGTATTACCTTCTTCCTCTCTCTCTCATTGATTTGGTTTGCAAAGAAGTACATCTACAACCCAAAGAGACTCCATAAACTGCCACCAGGGCCATGGAAGTTACCTCTCATAGGGAACCTTCACCAACTTGCACCAGCAGCTAGTTCTCCTCCTCACCATGCTCTCAGAGAGCTAGCACATAAATATGGACCATTGATGCACTTACAACTAGGTGAGATTTCTGCAGTGATCGTATCATCCCCCAACATGGCAAAAGAGATCATGAAAACACACGATCTTGCTTTTGCAAATAGGCCCAAATTTCTTTCTTCTGAAATATTGGCATATGGAACAGCAGACATTTCATTTGCTCCATATGGTGATTACTGGAGACAAATGAGGAAGATATGTATGCTTGAGCTTCTAAGTGTGAAGAAGGTTCAGTCTTTCTCTCATATTAGAGAAGATGAGGTGGCTAAACTCATGCAAACATTTCGATCATCAAAAGGTGCGGCAATCAATTTGAGTAACATGGTTAACTCTTTTGTAAGCACCTTTGTTTCTAGAGCAGTATTTGGCAACATATCTGAAGATAAACAAGAGTTTTTATCACTTGTCAAGGAAGCAATAGAAATTTCAGATGGCTTTGATGTTGCGGATTTGTTCCCTTCATTGAAACCTCTACATCTCATAACTGGGATGAAGGCCAAGTTGGAGAAGATGCATAAGCAGATTGACAAGATTGCCGAGAAGATTCTTAAGGAGAATCAAGCAAAAGAAGGCATGGGGGAAGAAGATAAGAATGAAAATCTTGTAGAGGTTCTTTTAAGAGTCCAAAAAAGTAGCAGCCATGAGGCACCAATTACAATCAACAATGTCAAAGCTGCCATTTGGGTTAGCATTTTGCTCCTAATTATATATTATTCTTCATTTTGTTACATTTACTCTTTAATTTTCTACTCCTATATATCATCATAGATAGAAATATTAACATTTTGTTTGGTTGACAGTTACTTATAGTAACGTATAAATAACCATTCCCCTTCATTATTTTTGAGTTTTGTTTTTTACTTTATATTGATTTTATTATGCCTTGCATTATAGTTGTGTTGAGCCCTATAATTGTTAAAATTGTGATTCATCCAAAAAATAATTGTGAAACAACAATATTCAACATACATTATGCAGGACATATATGCTGCTGGAACAGATACTTCATCAAAAGTATTAGAGTGGTGTATGTCAGAACTGATGAGAAACCCAAGAGTGATGGAGAAGGCACAAGCTGAGGTTAGACAAACTTTGGGAGGAAAAGAAACAATCCATGAGGCAGACATAGGGGAACTTAGCTACCTAAAAGAAGTAATCAGAGAGACATTGAGGTTGCACCCACCCCTTCCTTTGTTACTGCCAAGAGAATGCA
The DNA here is from genome assembly GCA_037953625.1 of Crotalaria pallida. Taxonomy (NCBI): domain Eukaryota; kingdom Viridiplantae; phylum Streptophyta; class Magnoliopsida; order Fabales; family Fabaceae; genus Crotalaria; species Crotalaria pallida. The sequence goes on along the minus strand of CM075649.1, from coordinate 188,015,378 downwards.
GGGAAGCTTGCAACATTGATGGCTATGACATACCCATCAAGACTAGAGTGATAGTAAATGCTTGGGCACTTGGAAGAGACCCTGAACATTGGTATGATGCGGAGAAGTTTATACCAGAAAGGTTCCATGGTACTTCTTCTATTGATTTCAAAGGGACAAACTTTGAGTATCTCCCTTTTGGAGGAGGGAGGAGGGTCTGTCCTGGCATTTCATTCGGTTTAGCCACTGTAGAGTTTGCTCTAGCCAAATTACTCTATCACTTCAACTGGGAACTCCCTGAAGGAATGGAACCTGAGGATTTGGATATGGATGAAGCATTTGGACTAGTGGCTGGAAGGAAAAATAACCTTTACTTGATTCCAACACCTTACAGTCCTCCAACTCATGATAGTGGCAATTGAAGCACCATCAACATAGGAACATTACTGTGTTTGGATTGAAGCATTTTAATTTTTACATTGTTCTCTTATATTATTCATTTGGACAATATCTTGGACAACTTACATTTCCTGCGCATTTCTTTACTCTATATCAAAACTAGCAAACATGTCGATGTTTCGATCTTGCTCTTGTATAATTAATGGCCTCAATAATGTTATGCAGAAATAAGGTTAAAAAGATCGAACATTTCTCATTGTGTATTGCCATCACCATTTCCTTACAACACATACAAAAGAGCCTTGTAAATTAGAACACTATTATATTGACCAAGACAAAGTGGCCTGGGAGATGGGTAGGATGCTAACTTGAAAACATGTTACTAGTTCCTAACCTAACCTACCAACCTGCATTTTTGTTTTTGTTACCACCATACAAACGGAAGAGACTAAAGGCAGAAATACAAGAAAGGACAACCATACTAAGGCTAACCACAAAAGCACTAACTAACCCTTCTCCCACTTGGTTGCAAAATTTCCCATACATGTCGCAAATCTTCATCCATTGAAGTTCTGGTTGTCCCACTTTCGCAAACATGGCCGATTGCCCTGCTGCCGCCACTGCAGCCACCGTCACATATGCCATTACCTGCAATAATAGGAAATTAAGTTCAGTATGTCTTAATGTTATTGATTGTATAGCTGTATTATATTAAGGAGCCTGGGATCCGTTTCTTTGAGACTGTTTTATGCAAACCAAAATGAATATAAAAAAAGGTCTACACTCTTAACAAGTTGTAGGATATAATACTACACTATATCTGCCATATGGTCCATATCCCTGATCTTATTAAATGCTTTGATCCAAAATTTTAAATTCTCAACAACTAGCAGGCATCTGTGATCCTAAACAGGGGATTAGGAATGCCTTTATGGTAAGTGACTGCATTTAGCAATGTTATTTTTACACTCAAGCTCATACACCTCTCTTCTATGTACTTCTTAATTTGGGGAAAAAAAATTTAAAAATTTATCCTGCTTCCTACCATCTTTACTGTCTTATTTTTTTTCTTAAAATGGTAGGTGTATGAATTTTAAGTGGAGAAATAACATTTTTTTGTCTCCTTGCTATACGAAATTGAGCCTTTACTTCAAATATTAACCAATTCTAGTACTCGTAGCTAGTCTAAGATTCTGTCACAGGGCTTGCATTCAAGGAGCATACAATTGGGCAGAACAAACTTTTGAATTGAAAGTGGATCAATCAATCGAATGTTTATGGTGGTTTTGCCTAACTATTTTGATATGAACTCACAAATTCATTTCCTTTTGATATGTACTCTCAGCTAACTGATGATTGGGATGAGCTCTTAGAAAAATTAATAACAGCCACGGGAGCTAGATTCAGGTTTGTGCAATTGCCATATTTAATCTACAAAGATGTCATTAAGTTAGCTTTTGGTCATAGTGTACAAGATTTTCATTCATTCTACTCTATGGCAGCTAGGAGAGTAGAAATATATATAAATGTATGTACCTGATCAGCAGAGAAAATGAGCCAAGCCAAGGGCTTGTTGAAAAGTACACTTCCTCTAATCATACTCATAACACAGCCCAATCCTTGAATTAGCGAGTACCCCGCAGCTAACCCGTTAGCTACTACTAGAAACCTGCAAAATTTATGCAATCAAAATTAGGAAAGAAGAAAACATATATACAGTATATTAGATATAGCTTCTTCAGATCAGATAGAAAGAGAAGAATGCAGAAGAGCTTACACTAAAGCTTTCATATCTGTAAACTTAGCCTTCTTCTGAAAGGAGAAAATTTCCTTGACTTGGGTATCAGTCCCTACAAAAATAGCAGCAAGTACTCCAAGGCCAAGGATCACACACCTTAACACCAGCTCTGCTATCTTCACCCTCCTATCCAACACTTTGAGGTTTATCCCATGGTACACTGGGACATTCCCTGGACTAACTCCAACACCCAAGTAACTCATTGAAACCAGACACTCTATAACTAGAAAGACACAGCGATAGTGATGTGATTATGTATGACCCTGATGAGAGCTCCACTAGTTATATATATATATATATATATATATATATATATATATATATATATATATATAGGAGTACTACACAAGTTATGTCTCAGTAAAATTTTGCAAAAGAGTGATGGTGATGGACATTTACTACATACTCCATCCGTTTCATTTAAGTGACTTTTCAACGTCAAAATTTTGTTTCAAAATAATTGTTTTTCTATTAAATCTAGGCAACTTTTAATATTGTTTTTACTTATTTACCCTTACATTTAATGTTGTTTTAGTTTTGAAATTTGTAATACTAGTAATTATGCATTGAAAAAAATAAAAATATTAAATAGGGGTATTTTTGACAAAATACACATAAAACTTACAATAATCATCATAATCAACACTTTCTTAATCTATGTACAAAAGTAAAAAAAAACACTTAAAATGAAACGGAGGGAGTAATTACATTAGTTGCAATGCAACAAATACAGCGTGACAAGTGGTGGAAAAATAAGGCAACTCAGCCTATCATATAAACATGGGGGGTCATTAAAGGCACTCTGCTGCAGTTACCTCTTGTTCAGCATTTAAGGGACTGCTGCGAAATGCAAAAGAGAAAAATAAATGTGGTTTTTCGAGCTCCTTTATCAGGTCTAGAAAGAAGTAACAGTTTCATGTCCCTAGAAAAAAGGGGCCCTGATATTGTAAGGTGACTTCAAGACGGTGTGGTTCAATCTTAATGATGCCTCGTTTCTTTTGCCCATGCTACCAATTATTCCCTCCTGCGTTTGTTAAATTTTTTTCATTATTTTTACAAGATAGGTCTTGCTAATAAGTGTTTTTAGAAATTTGTTAAGCTTTTTAGTAAAACTAATCATACATATATATTCCTTCCGGTCCTATATATATGACATACTTAACCGTATTCCTCGGACCAAAGAAAGTGGTTAGTTTTGTGAATTTTATAAGAATATATTGTAACATTACAATTTTACCGCATCACTTTACTTGGAAATTTTAAATTATTGATGAATAACAAAAGAACATAGTTAGTCAAAACATTTGATAAGTGCAAAAAAGAGAAAAAACAATTAATGATGCATAAGAAATATAAAGTGCCCTATATATAGGACCAAAGATTTTTTCTAAAAAGTGCCCCATATATAGGACTAGAAGGAGTACATTCTTTCATTTTTAGAAATACAAAAAAGACTTATTTATGTCTATAATCCAAGTGTTTTGCTTTTTTTGTCCTTAATTGTTTTGAAAATTTAGCTTTAGTCATTGTTGTTAGGAAAAATCCGTTAACTACTAACGTGACTAACGAAATGTCACATCAATATGCACGTGTGCAAGCATAGAATGTCATCGGTAGGATGACATGGATGATCCGGACCCGCATGAGCAAAAGGGCCAAAACTCAATCTACGAACACATTTTGGTTAAGCCTCGGCCCTTTTACGGATCCGAATCATCAACGTCGTACATGTTACACTTGCACACGTGTACGTTGATGTGACGTTAATCACATCAATAATTAAATTTTTCCTAACGGTAGAGACTAAAACCAAATTTTCAAAACAATTAAGGATGAATTAAGGTCAAAAAAATTTTCAGGGATCAAAATCAAAACAATCCAAACTTTCAGGGACTAAAACTATAAATAAGCCTACAAAAAATATCATTTTTTCATAAATTTTTACTATGTTTGATTTCTTAAAATATGCACTAAAAACACTTGTTATTATTTTCCTATAAAATAAAGTGCAATTTGCTATCTTTATTCAAATATTCATATGTATTCAATATTTTACTTTTTCGTTAGTTTAAAAAAATAATAATTATAAGTACAATAATTATAAGTACAATAATAATGATGATTTTAAAAAAAATACATTAATTACAGTGTTTATATATTCTCTGCTAGATATTCCTTATGTCCTTGAACATAAGTACTCACTCCGTTTTCCTATATTTAGTTTTTTAGGCTTACAAACATAAATTAAGAAAGTATCATGTATAGTTTGTTGAAAATGTCCATATTTAATCCTTATTGAAAATTATAGTAATATTTAATTTTTATTAGTAAGCGTGTCTATTAACAAATGTATAGTGGTTTAGAGATGATAAAAGTAGAATTAACGAGGAGTAAGAGAAATGATTAAATGAAAGGTTAAAACTGAAAAAAAAAGTTTGTGTATTGAAAGTGTAAAAGACCAAACAATATGAAACAAGAATATTTTGTTAAAAGATCAAACAGGGAAACGAAAAGAGTATTAGAAAGGGGTGGACAAAATTTTCATATTAGTGGGTACTCTTAAATATATTCACAACGGGTACCCGCGTTATTCTCTTGAAGGTAGTGGGTACTCTTAAATATATTCATAACGGGTACCCGCGTTATTCTCTTGAAGGTAGTCAAGGGTATTATGATATCCGCTTCCGGTACCCGCACAACGGTGAGATTTTCATGTTTGGGTTACTATACTGATTTGCTCGTTGAATTCTGCAAGAGCGAGCACAAAATGTATTCCTTCCGATCTTATTTACAAACCAAAAAAATTCTATTAATGATCTGAAATATAAGCAAAAATTAAGCAATTTTTTATTCCCAATACAACCATTCTTAAAATATCTTTACAAAGTGGTTATAACATTTAATTTTTGTTTCATTCTCAATGCAAGTTTCTTAAAGTAGTCAATTTTTCTATGAATTTGAAATAATTAAATACACTCAACTAACTTTTTTTAATGACGTGCCGATAGTTATTTTTGCTAATAAACAAGACGGGAGGGAGTACAAAGTTATAGAGAAATCGTTAAGCTCATCTGGATGGTTGAATTAGTAGTTGAATCTTGAGTGGGCATGTGCTTGTAGTAGGTTTATGTTTGTCACTGTGAGTTCTCATCATCATCCTACCGAATTTAAGAACCTCAGAAAAGGTGATACCAAATATTAGTATTAGGAAATTAAGTGCATAAATTAAGCATCCATACTTAATATTTGTTGTCATTATTCTGATTTGTGCCAAACATGTATTTATTTTAAACATTTTTAACTAGTAGTATTTATTTTAACATTTTATATTTTTTTTTGTCGTATCACTGTGTTTGATGTCGTGTTGTATTTATATCCTATGTCATTTTCGTAATTCTTTATACAAGAATACTGGAATAAAGAGGATGGAGATTGATGATGGCGGTGTAAAGTCTAGAAAAGCCTTCATAAATGGTGGTGAGTTGTGAAAACCAACAGTATAATAGAAAATTGCAGTGTGATGATGGAGCTATTGCAAAGTTCAGTACTCCCTCTGGTCCTATATATAGGGCATACTTAACCATATCACATGGATCAAGGAGAGTAGTTAGATTTCTTGAAACTTTAAAAAATACTTCAACATTACAATCTTACCCTCTTAACTTGCATTGGAAATTTCACATTGTATTACTTCACATTAATGGGCAAAGGGCAAATAAAAGAAAATAGCAATAAATGTCTCCTAGAAAATATAAAGTGACTTATAAATAGGACCAAAGAATCCTTCTAGAATGTGACTTATAAATAGGACCGGAGGAAGTATGTTCTCCCTGGAGCTAGGTGCAAATTTTTATTTTTAGTTTTGGCAAATTACAAGCATGCTCATTTTTATTTTTAGTTTTGGCAAATTACAAGTATGCTAAGCGTTACTGTATTGGGCAAAAATTTATGCATACTTTTTTTCAATAGCGTAAGTGTTTTTTTTTTTAAAATGCTAAAGAATGTCATTAGCATCTTGGTTAAAGAATTAAAAGAGATAATTTTATCTTAAAAAATATTGAATTCTAAACATTGAGGAATGATAAACTTAGATTTCCAATGCAAATTATCTCTTTGTGTATTTCTTAAACAATGTCCTTACAGTATTGATTAGCAAAACTCTTCTTTTTTTTTTTTTTACAAATATAATATATACATTGATCTCTTAGCATACAAAATGTAAAGTTTAAGAAAAAGAGTATCGCTAACAAGTCTCCTTGTCCTAAGGACACTTGTTAAAGGATACTAAAAGTAGAAAAAATTCATAAGTCCAAGATATTTATCCTCTCAAGAATTTAAAAAAGTGCATTTTCTCATAACTTTTAACCACATTTAAGTTCTTAAAAAATGTCCTAAAGGTACTAATTAGCATTTTAAAAAAAAACAAAAGGGTATTTTGGGGTGAAATTTTTTTAGGGAGGTTAACTAGGATAAAAAAAATGAACACCATTTTTAAGCTTTAAGCCCAACGGGCCTGGCCCAACACCACCCCCGGGTAGTAGCTTCGACTCCAGGGAGGCAATCATTGTCTCTCCGGCCACCTCCTTCGTTGGTTGGTTCTCCGGTGGGTGGGTGAGTTACCGTGTTTCTTCTCCTCCTCCTCATCCTCGTCTTCTGTTATTACTGCTTCCTCTTTCTCTCTCTCTCTCTCTCGCTATGTTATCTTTATCCCCAATTTAGTTATATCTCAAAACGCATAAGAATTATTATTCTCATGTTTCATTTCCACTTCAAATCCTGAGACCTCTTTCCTTTCCTTTCCATTCCATTCACCTTTGGATTTGCTACTATGCCTTAATATTCTTCTTCTTCTTCATGGTCTGGTCTTTGGAGACATCATCCAAGGAGGCTCATCATGGGGATTTTTGATGATTTGCCTTTGCCCAAAGATAAAGCTGTAAGCTGCTTTTTCTTATTTTCCCCTTTTTAGTAAAAGACAGCATTCATCATTATATACTATATATGTAGCATTCTTGGCTGAGGGTTTCTCTGGCTGGCTCTGCAAGCTGTTAAAATTTTGGGATTGCTTTTGTAATGGTGCTCATTCATTACTGGAATAGGAATGCAACTTGTGGGAAATAGGCTTTCGGTTGTTTTTGTTAAACAAAGTTAAAGCTGATGAACTTTCTTGCCATTTTATACCTCTTGAGTTTTAAATTTTTAAACATGTTCTACTTATATTCAACTTGTTATTTATCCTGAGATGCATTGATCCTGCCACTTAAATGAGGTTACTATTATAATTATCCCTGTAGAATAGATGAGAGTCTCTGTGCTCCATTTGAGTCTCTGTATAATTGTCTATCTATGTGCTCCATTTGAATGCAGTATTTGAGAGAAGATCTCTCTAGAATTGATGAGAGTTGGACGGCTGCTCGTTTTGATTCATTGCCTCATGTTGTACACATCTTGACATCAAAAGATCGTGACAGTGCTGCCCGGTTTTTGAAGGAGCAAAGTGATGTTGTTGAGGAGGTCGTAGATGAAGTAGTACAATCTTATCATAGTGGTTTCAACAGAGCCATCCAAAATTATTCCCAGGTTTCTTCAAATTTCAATCTTCATGATTATTTTTTTAAGCGGGTGAACTTTGGCATAACAGTAAGGTTGCGGCCTTGTGACCTGGAGGTCACTAGTTCAAATAAGGGAAACAACTTCTCCGCTTGCAGGGGTAGTGCTGCTTACATTTAGCCTCCCCAGGCTTCACTAGGTTGTTGCCTCCCACATTGGGCTACCCTCTTTTTCATTTTTATGATTCTTTTGATAAGTATACATCTGGTGCAGGGACAAGTGGGTCAAATTGCTAATACTTTACCATTGAAAACAATGCATGTTTGATTATGTATATTTATCATGTATAGGTCCAGCCGTCCACCTTCAGATCATAACTGTTTTTCTTTTCCCATTTATTATGCACAGAACTGGATCTACGGGGGTGGCAAACATGGGTCTTGGTCCCAATCTTGTCAATTTTTTCTTTTAATGAACTAATGATGTAATTTAGTAAAAGACAAACAAAGCTGAAGTTGAAAGAACTAATACTTCTTAGTTCTTATATCTTTCGGTTTAAATGCTTGATATATATATTTGATAATGGAATTAATGACTACATATGCATTCATGTCATTTTTATATTAATTTTTACTTTTATATAATAATTATTTCTTTTACAAGAACTAATGATATAATTTATTGAAAGACAGAAAATGCTGAAGTTGAAAGAACTAATACTTCTTAGCAAGGAAGCACCGATACTTCATATTTGTCGCCGTATCGTGTCCGATACATGTCGTGTCCCGTGTCAGACACGTATCCATTTTAGACACTTTTAACCATTTACTTTAACATTTTATCAGTGTATATAGTATAGTATATTGTAAATAGATGTTAGTTAGTGTTAGTTGACTTAGTCTAATCTAGCCTAGCCAGCTGTCAACTTAATGTAATAGGACTCTTCTATAAATAGAAAGAGTGCCTTATTATGTAACTAACTCATTTCAGATTCAATAACAGAATCCTTTTACAGAATTTCTCTCTCATCTCTCTCTCTCTAGATTCTATCATGGTATCAATCGCTTCACACCTGAGAAGCATAAACAATCGCACTTTCTCTTCTTCTCACCTGCGATTTTCTCTCTGAAATCGCATGCTTCTTCTCATCTGCGAGCTTCACTCTGAAATCGCATCATTCATTCTTCTCATCTGCAATTTTTGTTGGTGAAATCGCATCAATTTTTCACATCTCTTCTCAGTTGCGATTTTACTTCTCCAATCGCAATTTAGGGTTTCTTCTTCTTGCGATTCTACAATTCTGGAATTGCACCTCAATTCTTCTTTTCTTCTCACTTGCGATTGTTTTCTTCCTCTTCTCATCAGTGTGTTTTGTGTTGTTCGATTCTGAGCATCCATGGCTTCCGCACCTAATACTCCACCGCAACCAGTGAATACATTTTTCACTCCGGTGACATTTTCTCACTCAGTTTCTGCCAAGCTTTCAGATAAGATTTACTTAGTCTGGAAGCAACAGGTAGAAGCAGTGATTGCTTCTCATCGTCTTCAAAGGTTTGTGGTTAGTCCACAAATTCCTCCAAAGTATCTCACTAATGAGGATCATGCTTTGGATAGAGTAAACCCTAACTACCTCAACTGGGAGGAGCAGGATCAACACCTAGTTTCTTGGCTGTTACAGTCTTTATCAGAACCAGTTCAAGCTAGAGTATTAGGTTGTGTTCATTCCTATCAGATATGAGATGAATTACACTCCTATTTCAGCTCTCTGCTTAAGGCCAGAACTCAAATGCTTTACTCAGAGTTGCATTCCTCTAAGAAAGGTAATCAAACCATTTCTGAATTTGTGGCTAGAATCAAGGCTTTAGTGTTTTCTCTGTCCACAGTTGGTGAAACAGTTACACAAAGGGAACAAGTTAGAGCAGTTCTAGATGGATTACCATCAGATTATGAGTCTTTTGTTACCTCTCTGCTCATTCGAGATGATCCTGTTACTCTTGGTGCCTTAGAGGCTCTTTTAGTCACTCAAGAAGCCTATTTGGAACGTATTCATCCTGTGGTGAATGATAATTTCTCAGTTCAACTGGCTCAAGGACCTAATTCAAACCTCTCTGCTGCACAGAACCATATTCAACCATCAACTTATGGTCCTGGTTCATCTTCTTTAAATTCTGCTCCTCAGAATATGATGTACTATCCACATCCCTCTCAGTATCATCAACAAGTTCCTTACTCTATTTCTACACCTGCAGCCCCAATTTCTACTCCTCTTGCCCAACCTCCTAAGTCTACCAATCCATTTGATACTGAAAATGAGAGTAGTGACTCAAATGGTTATGAGCAAGCTGCCTCAAAGCAGAAGGCAATTGGTAAGACTAACACCTCAAAAGGGAAATCTGGAAAAGGAAGAGTTAAGTGTCAACTCTGTGACAAACATGGTCATGAAGCACTTCAGTGCTGGAATAAGGTTGACATTGTCATGGCTGCTGAGTCCAACAATCCAAATAAGTCTCAAAACAAATCCTATAAAGCACAGAAAGGACAAAACTCTAATCCTACTCCTGGTTCAGTTGTTCCTTATCCTTCTCCCTACTACATGCCATATCCTCCTTGGGCAATGCATCAGATGCCAATGCATTTTCAACAATACATGCTGCAAGACCTGCTGTTGCACCTTCTATTCTTGGTCCAGCACCTAATTCCTGGACTCCACAGCCTACATTTGCTACTCCTAGACCTCAACCTCAAGCCATGGTTATGGAACCATTGGCATACAACTCTCAGCTTTGGTATCCAGACTCAGGTGCCACTCATCATCTCACTGCTGATCCCTCAAATCTGACAGGAACTGCAAATCCTCTCCCTGGGCAAAATCAGATTTATATGGGTAATGGTTCAGGTATACAAATTACAGGAATTGGAACCAGCTCTTTTTCTTCTCCCATTTATCCTAATACTGTTCTACATCTTAAAAATCTATTGCTTGTGCCTTCCATAACTAAAAACTTAGTTAGTGTTAGTAGGTTTGCCAAAGACAATTCTGTCTATTTTGAGTTTCATGCTGATCGTTGCTTTGTGAAATCTCAGGGTTCCAATGCTATCCTACTTGAAGGCACACTTGGTGCTGATGGGCTCTATATTTTTCATGACATACTCAAGCCCAACTCCCAAGTCTCTCACTCTAAATTTCCTGCTGGTTCTGGAGTTTCTAAACATGCTGTTAATACATGTACTGCTGTAGGGTCTGACATTAGTCAAATAAATGTACCTAGTCAACTTTCTGATGTATCTAGTGCTAGTTCTTTCTCTGTATTCAATGTTTCTGTTGCCAAGAATAAATACTCATTATGGCACAGTAGATTAGGTCATGCTAATGAAAATGTTGTAAGATCTGTTCTACAATCTTGTAATATACCCATTCAATTCAATAAAAATTCTTCTCTGTTTTGTGAAGCTTGTGCAGTAGCTAAGTCACATAAATTGCCCTCTAGTCCTTCACTTACTGTGTACACAAATCCTTTTGATCTTCTTTACATTGATTTGTGGGGTCCAGCTCCTACACTCTCTTCTACTGGCTACAAATATTACATGTCTATAGTTGATTCTTGCACTAGATATACTTGGCTGTTTCTTCTTCATCAAAAATCTGAAGCTTTAAAATGTTTTCAGCAATTTTGTAGCTATGTTAAAACTCAGTTTTCTACTCAAATTAAATCAGTTCAAACTGATTGGGGTGGTGAATTTAGACCTTTCACAAATTTTCTTAGTATTCATGGGATAACTCATAGAGTTATTTGCCCTCACACTCATCATCAAAATGGTGTGATAGAAAGGAAACATAGGCATATTGTTGAAATGGGTCTCACTCTCTTGGCTCAAGCTTCTATCCCAGTTACTTATTGCGATTATGCTTTCACTAGTGCTGTTTATCTTATAAACAGACTTCCTGGTACTTCTATTCATGGTCAAGTTCCTTATACTCTACTGTTCAAGACTGTTCCAGACTACTCTTTCTTAAGAGTGTTTGGGTGTTCTTGTTATCCTCATCTTAGACCATACAATAGTAATAAATTGCAGCCTAGATCAACACAGTGTACCTTCTTAGGTTATTCACCTAATCATAAAGGATATCAGTGTCTCTCATCTACAAGGAGGGTTTATGTGTCCAGAGATGTTATTTTTGATGAAAACACTTTTCCTTTTCAGAAAAGTACATGTCCAACAGTATCTAATAAGTCTCCAGAACCTATACCTCCTCTTACTGTTCTCAAACACATTTCTTCCTCTGCTTCTGATTCTTTTTCCAACAGATCAGACCCAGAACATGTTTCTGGTGCATCTGTATCTGATTCCCCTTCTTCTATTTCCCCTTCTTCTTCTCCAAATTCTACTACTTTACCCTCCACTGCCTCTCCTACTATCATTCAATCCTCTTCTGAATCTAGTTCTGTTCAGCAACCTATGAACACTCACCCTATGCTTACCAGATCCAAAACTGGTTCCAATCCTGTTCCAAGAGCTTTTGTAGCTAATACTGAATCTAAATCAGCAACACCTACTTCTCTTACTGTACCCAAATCAGCAAAGGTTGCCCTTACTATACCTGGTTGGAAATTGGCTATGGAAGAGGAGTATCAAGCTCTCATGAGAAACAATACCTGGACACTTGTTCCTCTACCTAAAGGCAAAGTTGCAATTGGTTACAAATGGGTTTACAGAATAAAGGAAAATCCAGATGGTTCCATAAACAAACTCAAGGCAAGAGTGGTAGCAAAGGGTTATCATCAATGTGAAGGTTTTGATTATAAAGAAACATTTTTTCCAGTTGTCAAACCAGTTACTGTTAGGACTGTTCTCACTTTGGCTATCACTCACAAGTGGGATATTCAGCAGATTGATGTTAATAATGCCTTCCTCAATGGCATTTTGGAGGAAGAGGTCTACATGCAGCAGCCAGAGGGTTTTCAGATTGGGGACAAGACTACTGTATGCAAGCTGAATAAGGCCATTTATGGTCTCAAACAAGCACCTAGGGCCTGGTTTGATAAGCTAGCTGGTACTTTACTGAGTTTGGGATTCAGAAAATGCAGATGTGATCATTCTCTTTTTATCCAAACCTCTTCTACACACAGACTTTATGTTCTTTGCTATGTTGATGACATTATTATCACTGGTACTTCACCTTCTCTCATTCAGACTCTCATTTCCAATCTAAATCTAGCCTTTGCATTGAAGGATCTCGGTTCCTTAGATTATTTCTGGGTATTGAGATTAAGAGACTACATTCAGGGGACTTGCTTCTCACTCAATCTAAATATATCAAAGATCTTCTAGAAAGATCTCATCTTACTGATTTGAAGAGTCAGCCTACTCCTATGGTTGGCAATTTGAAGTTGACAAAACAGGGCAACAACTTCCTGAATGATCCTGCACTGTATAGATCTTTGGCTGGTGCACTTCAATATGTTACAACAACAAGACCTGATATTTGCTATTCTGTCAATAAACTCTGCCAGTATCTTTCTCATCCTTTGGAAGAACATTGGAAAGCTCTAAAACGTGTTCTAAGGTATCTTAGTGGCACTATAGATCAAGGTCTTCTTCTCAAGCCAACTTCTGCACACTCACCTCTTAGTGTATTTGCCTACTGTGATGCTGATTGGGCCTCGGATCCTGATGATCGTCAGTCTACTTCAGGGCCAGCTGTCTAACTTGGCTCTAATCTCATTTCTTGGTGGTCAAAGAAGCAAGAGTGGGTAGCTAGATCTACTGCTGAAGCAGAATACCGCAGTTTGGCTAATACTGCAGGAGAACTTATGTGGGTTCAGAGTTTGCTTAGTGAGTTAGGATTCAATTCTCATACTCCAGTCATCTATTGTGATAACTTGAGTATTGTAATGCTTTCTAAAAACCCTGTTCTTCACTCAAGAACTAAGCACATTGAGCTTGATCTTTTTTGGGTTAGAGAAAAGGTTCTCAATCATAAACTCATTGTTGAGCATGTTCCTGGTGAGCAACAAGTTGCAGATATTCTGACTAAGCCCCTATCAAATGCTAGATTCAGCCTTCTCAAGAGTAAACTGAACATATTCAGTCATCTTCAATGTACCTCTCAAAAGGCATCCTTGCTAGGCTGTTATCCCATTACTGATTTTCAGCAACCTATTCACCCTCCAGCATCTACTGTACAACAGTATACCATGACTCCAGGGTAATTTGGTTATAGTGGGAATATTAGCAATTGTTGTATAGGTGGGTCTAGTTTCTGGGGGGACTATCAGTGTATATAGTATAGTATATTGTAAATAGATGTTAGTTAGTGTTAGTTGACTTAGTCTAATCTAGCCTAGCCAGCTGTCAACTTAATGTAATAGGACTCTTCTATAAATAGAAAGAGTGCCTTATTATGTAACTAACTCATTTCAGATTCAATAACAGAATCCTTTTACAGAATTTCTCTCTCATCTCTCTCTCTCTCTCTAGATTCTATCACATTTTATATTTTTTGCCGTATCGCTGTGTCCCGTATCGTGTTGTATCCGTATCCCGTGTCGTGTCGGTGCTTCCTTGCTTCTTAGTTCTTATATACCTGGGTTTAAATGCTTGATATATATTTGATAATGTGATTAATGACTTCATATGCATTCATGTCATTTATTTATTAATCTTTACTTTTATATAATAATTATGTTCATCATTTTCCTTATACCATTCAAACATCGCTTTTCTCTTTTTCATATATAAAACAAAGAAAATACACATTGTGACACTCTCTGTTTCTTTTATTTCCTAAGCAAGCAAAATGTACATATTTTTTGTGTGCAAATATCATTCTGATAGAAATATACATCTCTTACCTTCCATTTCACCATCATTTCTTCATTTGGCTACTGAGCCGTGATGTAGTTGACACTTGACACTACTGTTATAGTATAATGCATTAAGAGCCCATTATCTGTTATACTTTTCATCAACCTTCCTATATAATGAAACTAAGGTTGTCTTTTTAATGTCAGTAAGATATAATTTTTTTAATCCAAAATGAAAATTTAGCCTTAACCAAGTAAATTAAAATTATACCATTAGGTTAAATTTAAAATAAAAATTTTAATTGTTGAGTGTAATATATTCATTACAAAATGAAAAAGAATTCGTTCCTACATAAAATAACAAGGCAACTACAACTAGCATTTAGATAGTATAAATTAACTTCCTCAAATCTGTTATCAATACAAATTCAATATATAGTTGTCAATCATGACTTTTGGCCACTTCAATAAATTATTTCTGTATCCATCCGAGTCAACCTTAGATTTTAGTTGCAATAGTTTCTGCTTGTACAGTTTTTAAGAATTTTTCCATTTGTCATCTCTCTTTCTATTAATTTTTTTGGGGCTTATTTATGTTTTTAGTCTCTGAAAGTTGAGAGTGTTTTGGTTTTGGTCTCTGGAAGTTTTTTTGGACCTTGACTCATCCTTAATAGTTTTAAAAAGTCTATGCTGTTAGGAAAAATCCGTTAACTCCTTATGTGGTTAACGAACGCCACATCAGCGTGCATGTGTGCAAGTATTGCATGCCATCGGTAAAATGACGTGGATGATATGGATCCGCGGGAGCCAAAGGGCCAAAGCCCAATCCAACAACACATTTGGGTTGGGCTTTGGTTCTTTTGCTCCTCTGGGTCCGGATCATCTAGGTCATCTAATTGTTGCCACGCAATACATGCACACATGCTCTAATATTATTACATTTTCCTTTCCCTGCCTTGTTATAACTACCTAATCTTCTCTTTTTATTGATTTTATATGGTCATCTCATTATAATCTTAAAAGTGCTTTCTGTTATGTGATCTGGAATGCAAGGTTGATATACGAGAAACAAGGAAACAGCCTTAGGAAGGAGTTCTTGTGTTTTATGAAATTAAAGTGGTTAAGGAATCATTAGATACAAATAGAATGAGGGTGGTAATATTTTATTTGACAAAAACAGTCTACTACCTACATTGGAAACTGTTTGTGGTTTATAAATTTTCTGTTATAACTTGAACCGATCTCAATGAATTTTTTCACGTTCCACCTCTTTCATCTTGTTTAAATCTAAGAGTGTAGCTGAACTAGGGCTGGCCTTTCATTATGATTTTCTCGTTTAATAAATATTTTTTGTTTATTTCCAGATCTTGAGGTTTTTCAGTGAATCCACTGAAAGTATCTCTGTCTTAAAGGTAGATTTGGCAGAGGCAAAGAAGCGCCTTAGTGCCTGCAATAAGCAATTGCATCAATTATGGTATCGCTCAGTTACATTGCGGCACATAATCTCCTTGTTGGATCAAATTGAAGGCATCGCTCAGGTCCATCCTTTACTTCCTGATTTTAGACATTTTGTGTCTTAAGTCAGTTTACATTGTTTCTTACTTCCATCATTGAAGCTTATGCTAGCGTGCTCTGATTTTGTATGCCCTTACTTGTTAGTTGCTTTATGCTAGCCACGCTTTTTGTGCTGGGAATAAACAGAGAAATGGATTTGCATTATTGCATTTGCAGTTTCATGTACATATATATAGTTTTCCTTTAATTGTAAAAGAATATCTAATTATGTAAACCATGCTATCTATATAAATAATTTGTAGTGATTTTCAATTGTCAAAGAACCACTTGACTTTGAAATTGAATTGGTTAGTCTCAAAGAACAATACTCCCTCTGGTCCTATTTATAAGTCGCATTCTAGAAGAATTCTCTGGTCCTATTTATAAGTCACTTTGTATTTTATAGGAGGCATTTATTGCTTTTTTCTCTTATTTGCCATTTGTTCATTATCTTAAGCAATACATTTGAGAAATTTCCAATAAAAGTTAAGAGGGTAAATTTGTAATGTTAAAGTATCTTTTTAAAGTTTCAAGAAAATTAATTACCCTCCTTGGTCTTTGTGTAGTTAAGTACTTAAGTGTGACCTATAATAGGGACCAGAAGGAGTAATTATTTACTCGAACAGTTGAACGCGGCAAGTCATGGCCTGGGAAACCCAGCAATGGATATGAAAACGAGTCTAACAATTATCTTCTACTGAAACTAAGTACTATTATGAATTGACATTTTATTTATAAGACTGTTGGTGACAATAGACATTCAGTTCCAGCACTCTGTCAATGATCTTAATGCTCAAGCGTTGAGGTAAGATTGTACATTTTCTGTTTGAAAATTCTTTAATGAGAACTGATTGTCTGCATGCATGTTGATTTCTGTTCATTTTTCTTCCACTTATGAATTTAGATCATGCTTTCATGTCAACTGCTCTGTTTAAGATTATCTCTCTTTCGTAGGGGGTTTTGATTCTAAAGATCTAAGATGCAGGTTCCAGCTAGTATCGAAAAGCTTATTGCAGAAAAGCAAATTTATGCTGCAGTTCAACTGCATGTGCAATCGATGCTGATGCTTGAGCGAGAAGGTCTCCAAACTGTAGGATTTCAACTTACTGTCGTTATCCTATTTTCAGCATGTTTTGTGTGGCTTCTATCCTTCATTACTTTTGTTCAGATTAGAAAAGCCAAAGTGGCAAAGTAGGCAAAGAGCTATAGAGGCTAAAAATTACCACAAAGCTGTTAAATTTATCCTTTCTGTCTGACCAGGAACAGTTTTTTCTTTTGTGTTAGTGAAAATTTATTTCATCTTTGCTGTATGATCTTCCAATTGCCTTCTCTTTTTCCTCATTTTTCTTGCTTTTCCAGTTATTTAGTCATCTTTTACAAGCTTTTTTTGTCATAATTATTTTGTGTGTGACCCAGGTGGGTGCGCTTCAAGATGTTCGTTCTGAGTTAACTAAGTTACGCGGCGTCCTCTTTTACAAGGTTTTCGAGGAATTGCATGCCCATTTATACAACAAGGGTGAATATAGGTATTTTTTTTCATTCTGATCTCAAACTTTTACTGTCATGCTGTGAGGTATTGATATCTGAAATGCCTTTCTAGTTGGTGGTCTGCATATTTATCACGTTGACATGCTAGTCTCATGCAGACTCTATACGACTATACCTTTATTTTCGCATTTGTTACTTTTTTTGTATTTTGTTTGCATTTTTTTTGTGTGGAACATTTGGATGTTATAGAGGATGTCCCTGGAATGTGCAATGAATTTTTAATCTGACTACACGGTTCAAAGTTTTCATTCTCAACTTTTAAGTTGTGTGATTTATTTATTTTGTGAAGTTATAAGTGTTCGTACTGTTGTTTCTGTAGTGCTGCTGGGTCAAATATGCTAAAGAATGACGATGAAGTAACGACCACGACAGCTGTTGCACTTAGTGCACATTATTCACAACCCTTGTCTCGAAGAACGAGGTCAGTTAAAGGTGACAGTCAGACTGGTCTCCAGATTGATGGATTGTATAGGCCAGGATCTGTGGATGGAGGGTAATACTGGTCAATTAAATTATAGCTAGTTTCCTTGTTCTGAAGTGTATAGATCATGTCAATAATTTCTATGGAAGCCTCATTCAATATCCTTATTGTTGTAAATTGCGTCGTTTATGGTTTAGACAAGATTGCTTCCAAAGTAGATAGGTTAATATCAATTTAAAGAAATAATCTTATAATTTTTTCCTGGTTCGTGCATGCCTTTTCGGATTGTGGTTGCAGAGTATACTTTTAGACATATTAAATGCCTCATTGTTTCAGTTCTTTTGATGGTCATGATGATGAAGGCTCTCTTGAATTAAATGAAGAAGCCACCTTAGATGGGAATATGGCTACCGCCAGAATCAATGGTGATACCAAAATTGCTCTTCGTCAAATGCCAACATGGCTTTCTAATTCGACGCCTGATGAATTTCTTGTAAGAGCATTTATCTATATTAAATCACAATGCTTATTGAATTTTTTTGAACTGAACTTCTGAGTATCTTGTGCATAGGAAACCATTAGAAAGAGTGATGCTCCGCTTCATGTGAAGTATCTTCAGACCATGGTTGAATGCCTTTGCATGCTAGGCAAAGTAGCAGCTGCTGGTGCTATGATATGGTTTGTTACAATCACACTATTTTATTCTTTTTGAAAGTCACTGAAGTTTAATGTTATCTACACGCATTTCTAATGTAAGCTTCAACATTTTCTTATTTTGCTTGTCCCCTGCATGATTTATGTTTTTTTTAACCAGCCTTTCTTTCTCTCAAATTTTGAGGGTTTAGATCTGATCTATCTCTCTCTCTCTCTTGTTTTTTTTCTTTAAATAAGCTCTCTATAATCTATCTTGCACGTTAGCATTATCTTGACTCTTCATCACAATTTATAATTGGGTCTTGCTAACAAGTGCCCTTAAGTGCCCTAAGGGCACTTGTTAAGGTTACTAAAGGTGGAAAAAATACAATAAGTCAGCATTATCTTCTCTCTCGAAAACCCCAAAAGTTACATTTTCCAATACTTATATGTTATACTTGTTGCTTAACAAGTGCCCTTCCCAAGGGCACTTGTTAGCATTTGCCTTTATATTTTATGCAAGATAACCATCAACATTTTCTGTGTAAAAACGAGTAATCCTTTCTAGTTTCAATTTTTTTTTTTTAAACCTCTAATAATATTTCTCCTTTTATCCCGAAAAATTACACTATTCATGCAATGCTACTGTGTGGCTAGTACCCTCCCATTGCATAGAATGTTTGTGAATATGTAGCTGTCAATCTCCTAAACTCCCTTAAATAGTAGCGGTCCGAAATTCTAATATCACTATTTGGCCTTTTGTGCAACTATTTTATTTTATGCTCAACATAATTGTTGATATATGGTGCCATAGTGTTTGTAAACCTAAAATGCTGTCACTGGACGAAAATATATGTTAGACATGGTGCCAAACTGGCAAACTGCCATTCTGCCAATGTCTAGGTTTAGAGGTTTCAGTTCTCATAAAGAATCAAAGATCTAGTTTTAATGCTCTGTCTTTGGTGTTCTATTGTGTCTTTGATTGGAAAGGAAGTCTTGAAGGATTCTTTTTTACCTTAATCCACATCTGGGATATGGTTACTTTTTTGGCTTCCCTTATGTGTTCTCACGGTTTCTAGAGGGGTGTTTTTTTGACAGACATGCAGAGAGATTGACATGCTTTGTTGCATGACTCATTCTCATGGGTTTTTATTGTTTCATTATTATGTTTTTTTTTTTGTTATTTTTGCCTGTGAAGATGGTGTATAAGCCATACTGGTTTTATTGTATACAAGCCAAAGATTGCGGCCAACAATTCGCGAGATTATTTCATCCAAGATTAAAGCTCATGCCGACCTTTTGAATTCATCAAGATCTAGTATTAGTCAGGGTTCCCGAGCTGGTACAGGAGATCTACGCTTTATAAAAGGTCAACTGGAAAGCTATCAGTTACCAAAACAGAAACGTAAGAATGGAATATCTATTGCTGGGACTCTGTTGGCTGTGAGCCCTGTATCGCCTCTTATGGCTCCTGGTGGGAAAGCTCAGGCTGCTGCAAATGAACTTCTTGATTCAATTTTGGATGCTGTTGTTCGAATATTCAGTAAGACACAATGATGTTATGCATTATTCTTTCTAGGTTAGTCATTATTCTCAGAAGTAAATTTGTCATCTTATGTGTGACTCTTCAGAGAACCATGTCATTGTTGGGGAGCTTTTGGAAGCAAAATCCAGCCAGCATGTTGACATGAACACACCAAAATCAATCCCAGTAGATATAAATTGGAACCCTGATTCTGATGCATCTCAAATCACTGGAGGTTACAATATAGGTTTCTCCCTGACAGTGTTGCAGGTAGTCTGCATATGTGGGCCATTTAGTTGCAAGATATTTGATAATAGATTTTGTTGAAATAGATATACTAATTTGATATGGCTACTGGGGTTGATTTCTTGGTCTAAGGTACAAACCTACCCTGATTTTTAGGAAGTTTTGGTTATTGCATAGTTAGTAAAAGTTTTAGTACACTTATATTTTCTTTGTACTCTCTAAATCAAACAATAAATAACCAGGTTGATATGTATGCTGGTGAGTGTGTAGTAGGAAAAGCTCCTCGCCTTCCTTTTTCCCTTCCATGTCTAAGGATTATTAATTTTTTCTGGGGGTGGGGGTCATTCTATTATTTAGTGTGAAAATGACAAGACCTGTCCATGAACGTAAAGTATCTTAAAATGTAATGCTTTAATGTGTTTGCTGTAATTCATTTTAATTTTATGTTGCACCTTATATTTCTATACTCAATTTTTTATAGAGTGAATGCCAACAACTTATATGTGAAATTTTGCGGGCTACTCCTGAAGCTGCATCTGCTGATGCTGCTGTTCAAACAGCCAGGCTTGCAAGCAAAGCCCCTTCCAAAGAGAAAAGGCAAGTGACTTGAATTCTATTGTTCTTTTAATATAACGTTAAACAATAATCTGTGCTCAATTAGATGTTGTTATTTTTTTTTTTAAATATCTGTGTAAGATAACACCTTAAAATAAAGAAAATCTACCATGAGGCTCATTGAAGAGCTAAAAAGATGTCAAAATGACTAATTGGACTGTATGCCCTCTCTTCTCAGGGTTCTCTCATTAAATAGATGAATATGTATCACTATATTGCTGATTTTCAGCTCTTTACAAGATTCCTGCTATACTAAAATAATGACTATACAAATATTGCTGCTAAGCTAAATAAGGAATACAATTATGATTGATATGATATCAATCCCTGATATTCAGCTTAGAATATTTGGAACTGATATGATTTCAGTCCCTGATATTCAGCTGAGAATATTTGGATATGCTATTGCAATCCATCCAAATATTCAGAGCAGAATCTTCTGCTGATATCCCCCCTCAAATTGATGCGGGATGATCAAGAAGCATCAATTTGCCAACAAGAAACTGATGTCGTTGTCGTGTCATGGCCTTCGTAAAAAGATCAGCTAGCTGAAGGGTAGTGGAAATATGAGGAAGAGTGATAACACGATTATCGACATCCTCCCAAATGGAATGACAATCCACCTCAATGTGTTTTGTACGCTCATGAAAAACCGGATTAGTTGCAATTTGGATCGCACTTGTGTTATCGGCGTGAAGGGGAGTGGGACCTGATTGGTGAAAACCTAGTTCACCTAGAAGACCACGAAGCCATGTGATTTCGGAACATGTTAAAGACATTGCCCGATATTCAGATTCAGTAGAGGACTTAGAGACACGATCTTGCTTCTTACTTTTCCAGGAAATCAGAGAATTGCCTAGGAATATGCACCAACCTGTGACAGATTTTCTGGTGTCCGGACATCCAGCCCAGTCAGCGTCACTATATGCAGTGAGTTGTAGAGGGGATCCAGTAGGAAAAAATAAACCTCTGTTTGATGTTCCAAGAAGGTAACGGATGATGCGACGAACAGCGGCTAGATGTAGATGCCGAGGTGTTTGCATGAATTGGCTAACCTGCTGGACAGCAAAGGAAATATCTGGTCTAGTAATAGTTAAATAGTTCAAACTACCGACAAGCTGACGAAACACTGTTGGATCAGATAGAAGCTCCCCTTCTGAACTCCGATACTTAGTGTTTACTTCTAAGGGAGTATCCACAGGAGTAGAATCCTTAAGACCAGCTAACATAATTAGATCATGTGTGTATTTGTGTTGATGCAAGAAAATACCAGACTGATCAGGATGAACTTCCAAACCTAGAAAATAAGTGAGGGGACCGAGATCCTTCATATGAAATGAGAGCTGAAGTTGCTGCTTGAGATGGCTAATCAACGTGTCGTCTGTTCCAGTTATGACAATGTCATCAACATAAAGGAGGAGCAGAACAACACCAATTGAGGACTTGCAAAAAAATAATGAAGAGTCATACTTGCTTTGCTGGAAGGAAAGCTGAAGCATGGTTGAGCGAAATTTGTCAAACCAGTTTCTTGAAGCCTGTTTTAGTCCATAAAGTGAACGCCTCAATTTACAGACATCCGAGGAAGAGGTGGAAGTTATGCCACGAGGTAGTGTCATGTAAACCTCCTCCTTAAGATCACCATGAAGAAAAGCATTTTTGACGTCCATTTGGTGAAGTGACCAACCTTGTGAAGCTGCTATGGAGATGATAGTCCTAACCGTAGTCATCTTGGCTACTGGAGCAAATGTCTCCTCATAGTCCACCCCATACTCTTGATTGTTACCAAGAGCAACCAGCCGTGCCTTATACCTATCCAAGGTCCCATCAGAGCGTAGCTTGATTGAATATACCCACTTGCACCCAATGGCGTTCACGTTCTCAGGACATGGAACAACATCCCAAGTATGGTTGTCCTTTAAAGCCTGAATTTCTTCCTCCATTGCCTTCCTCCAACATTCTTGCTTAACTGCCTCAGAGTAGCTTCTAGGAATGGGAACAGATGATAAAGTAGCATGAAGTGATTTATGAGAATATCCATATCTATCAGGCGGCCTAGAAATTCGGGAAGAGTGTCGCCGGATAGTACCTGAATCCGAACTCTCTACATTCTGATACTGTTGAATGGTAGTATCACATGTCTGAGTTGGGTCAGCATGCAAATCTTCGCTAGAATGTTGTGGAACAGATGGCGGGGCTGTCTCGGGAAGGGGCAAAGCTCTCTGCCTTCGTTGATACACAAATCCAGGCTTGTACCGCATAGGCACAGGAGGCAATACTCCAAAAGTTGGAAGAAATGACTTAGTTGGGAGAGATTCAACATTCCTGGGAAAGAAAAATTGATTTTCCAAGAAAACAACATTTCGAGAAATACGAAATTTGTTGAAACATGCATCATAACACACATAACCTTTGTGAGGAACACTATAACCCAGAAAAGCACATCTAACAGATTGTGCAGACAATTTGTTGCGTTCATGAGGTGGTAAATGAACAAAGCAAACACAACCAAATGTATGCATGTCAAGATAATTAGCATGCTCATGGTGCAAGCGATAGTATGGAGTTTCAAAATTTAAAACACTAGAAGGCAACCTATTAATTAGGTAAACTGCTGTAGATAACGCCTCTACCCAAAACTTTGGTGGAACGGATGACTCAAGCAAAAGTGTACGAACGACGTCTAAAAGATGGCCATTCTTCCTTTCTGCCACACCATTTTGCTGAGGTGTATAAGGGCAGGAACGCTGGGAAATAATGCCCTTTTGGTGAAGGAAGTCATGAAAAGCATGAGACATATACTCCCCTCCCGAGTCAGACCTGAATACCTTAGTTTTTGCAGAAAATTGGGTTTCAACATAGGCTACAAACCGCTGAAAGACAGAATAAACCTCAGACTTAGAACGAAGAAAATAAACCCAAGTATATCTGCTATAATCATCAATAAAGGTAACAAAGTATTTATAATGAGCATGGGATATGATTGGAGAAATGCCCCATACATCACTGTGAATCAAGTCAAAACAGTTTTCAACACGATGCCCATGAGATGCAAACGGAAGAGTTTTACTTTTACCCAATTTGCATGTTGAACAATCAAGAGATATATGAGATGAAAAATGAACTTTACTACCTAACAGACCAGAATTTATTAAATGAGATAAAACAATACTGTTAGGATGACCCAAACGTTTGTGCCATATGTTATTTTTATTGGCTACAGCAGTACAAGCCATGGAAATATAAGGAGGGATGGAAAATTGCAGAGGAAACAGTCGTCCAACTTTAGGCCCCTTCGCGAGTATCTTCCGCGACACCTGATCCTGCACAAGACAACCATTACGAGAAAAACTGACGTCACAATTATTGTCAACCAACTGACCTACTGAAATTAGGCTAGTAGAGAGTGCAGGTGATACAAGAACATTTTTGAATGTGGATTTGATATCACCAATAGATTGGATAGGTAATTGACTACCATTAGCAGTCTCAATGCACGAGGATCCTTGATATGTCCGTAAATTGCTAAGCATTTTAGAGGACTTAGTCATATGATTTGTGGCACCTGAATCCACAAGCCACGATGAAGATAAAGTGGAATCATTACCTTTAAGTCCCAAGGCTGAAAAAGCAGATAAAATCATTTGTTGTACCATTTCAGGAGTAACAGTCGAAGGTTCAGCCACTGTGGGGTTTGAAGGAACAACTACTGCCGCGTACGCCTGACGGTTCTGAGGCCGAATGGGACATTCCTTGATAATATGTCCTTGTTTCTTGCAGTAGTTGCAGAATTTCTTCCCACAGTGTGCAGCAATATGTCCAAATTCCTTGCAGGTGAAACATTGAACCTTCCTCATGTCTCTTCCTTTCCCTTTCCCTTGGGCTACATATGCCATCGCATTAGTTGGTACTTGAGTTTGATAACTGGCCTGAGTATTCAGGCGTTGTTCCTCTCGCAGCAGTTCCCCAAAACACAAATCTAAGGAGGGAGGAGGTGTACGATTCATCAGGCTCGAACGGACAGCTTCAAACTCAGGCCGTAGCTTCATTAGGAACTGGTCCCTTTTGCTTTGTTCATGGATCTTCTGGACAGCAGCAAGAGAATCTTCCGACACATCTGCATAAATGATGTCGGTAAACTCCTCCCATAGGTTGTGAAATCCAGAATAATAATCCTGAATGGAAAGGTCTCCCTGCGTATAGCCTGCAATATCGGATTCCAACTGAAATCGTTGAGCTGAGTTATTCTGGTTGTAGACTTTCTTCAAGTATTCCCACATGCTCTTAGCTGTCTTGTATGGCCTCAAAATCAAAACAAATTGAGGATCAACAGATGCTAAAATCCAGCTTATGATTCTAGCATCTTTGACCTTCCATTGAGCTAATTGAGACACCTCCGTCTCCTTTGGAGCAGCATCACTGCCATCTATATGACCCCATAATTCTTTCCCCATAACAAACATGCGAAACTGAAATTCCCAGGTCGAGTAATTCTTTCCTGTGAATTTCACCCCAAAAGATTCAGTGTTTCCCGTTGCCATTGCAGCAAGACAAGAAAATCCCAAGACCCTGTTTACACTTAACAAGGAAAACACAGCCCAAAACCCAAAAAAAAAAACACAACCTAGAACCTCAAGAAACTCAAGAAAAATGAGCCTAGCTGTGATACCATGTCAAAATGACTAATTGGACTGTATGCCCTCTCTTCTCAGGGTTCTCTCATTAAATAGATGAATATGTATCACTATATTGCTGATTTTCAGCTCTTTACAAGATTCCTGCTATACTAAAATAATGACTATACAAATATTGCTACTAAGCTAAATAAGGAATACAATTATGATTGATATGATATCAATCCCTAATATTCAGCTTAGAATATTTGGAACTGATATGATTTCAGTCCCTGATATTCAGCTGAGAATATTTGGATATGCTATTGCAATCCACCCAAATATTCAGAGCAGAATCTTCTGCTGATAAAAGATAACTCCAAGCAAACTATCATTGCAGAAAACAATTTTTTGGATACAATTTTAATCATGTTTTTTTGCATATGGTTTACAACTCAAATAAATTATGCTGGTTGGTCGTCGCATATTATTTATTTCTATCATTGTTGTGTATTTTTTTATAAAATGTTATTAGAGAGAAGGTAGATTATAAATTTATAACGAAGAGGAGTATATGGTCTTCTCCTATGCAAAGGTGCGAAGAAGAAACATAGAAAAGGAAAACAATGATGTCAGTATAATAAAGCCCTCCAATCCCTTTGTTGCCATGGATTTCATCTCATAGAAATCCTTTGGGGGAAATTAATCCAAATTATTGGGCTTTAACTTGTCCCACCCTAGTTAAGTTATCCTTGAACTGATTTTTTGTCTGCTAGAACTGAAACGACATCTTGACAAAACACAACTATTCCATCATTGTGTCAAAAGAAATTGTTGCATTGACAAGCATAAAACAGTAAAACACCATATGAAGTCATTCATGTCATCACGCGTTTCTCTGTCCAAATGCTGTGCATTTTCTGTCTTGGAAGTCATTCTACATCTACCTTGCATCAGCAGAGATAAAGAAGAAAATAAGAAATTCAACCCCTCTAAAAAATTTGAAACATCAGGCCATTAAATGCATGCCTTTAAATTTTAGGTTATCAGTTCACTGATGCATTTTCTGTCATAATATGATATTTACCTCTCAAGTTAAATCCGTATGTAGTTAGTGACTAATTTTTCTTATCGATTATAGGGATCGATCAGAAGATGGTCTTACCTTTGCATTTCGCTTTACAGATGCTACAGTATCGATTCCTAACCAGGGTATGTAAGTACTATTAAAGGAATAAAGTGAATTTTGCTATTAGTTATTTGTCATTTATTAGTTATTACAATCGAAAGAATCAAAGAATCATGTTGCTATTAATGAAGCTTGTATGTGTTGCAAAAATTATGCACACTAGAAATGTACAATTTTTCTGATAATTTAGCTTAGGGAAAATGATACTTGTATGGACTTTATCCTCACAGTTCTCTCACAAGCTCCCACGCTAGTCATTGGATTTAGATAATCCCTTGGTTCCACTGTAGCCTTTTCTGAATGGTCCAGATAAATTCTACCTTGGAGTCTGTAAGAGATTTGTGAGGATTAAGTATGTATATTTATCATTACTCTTTAGCTTTGTGGTACTCATAATTAACATAAAAATAAATTGGAGCTACACTGTTATTGTGTGGCTAAAGATTTTTTACGTCTATTGGATGAACATGTGATTATGTGCTTGGCAAAGCCTAAAATGGTGCAGTTTGTATGTGCTAAGCATAACAAGCAACTGTAGAGTATATATGATTTGTATTTGTGGCATTTACCTCATGGCCTGGGTGTATTTTTACCTTGTTGTGCATTTTTTTATGCATTAATATAGTTACCTTATAACTTAATGATCGAGGCCGTACCCGATACAAATAAAAACAGTTTATGTATAGTATTAGGAAGTGACTCCTAGGTCGTCTCCCAAGGAATATCTTATCAAGCAAAAGGTCGAACACATAGTATGCATAGAAAACAGGGTTTTTTTTTTGTATTGAATATTGAATAATTGAAATCAAAATAGAATTAAATCAAAACGAAGAAACAGATAAGGAAAAGCGGATAAACCCCTTTGGCTCGCGTTCACAACTCTATCATCGGTCACAAAAGATCAATTTCTTTCCTCTTCACTGTCCAACTCGTGAGAATTAAATACTAAGCGAAAATTCAATTCTCACCCCAAAACCCAAACCTCTAATTAAGCATTAAAAGCCAAAGCATGGAGTTTTTACGAGATTGCATAAATTAAGCATTCATACACATGGATTATTTCTATAGAATGGAACTAAGCGAACCATAACATATCAATAAGCATGAAAACAGTGAATAAAAACGAAATAGCATTAAGAATAAAACCTCAAGAGTATGTGATACATTACCAAAGGGATTTAACCTAAGAGTTTAGCCTTCCATGATGAAATAAGTCAAAAACGTGTAGAAAAAGGAAGAGAGAGAAACCCTAGCAGCCACCACAAGCTTGGAGAGCAAAACTAAGCCTTCTCTACGAGAGAGAATGTAAAAAAAACGTGAGTGGAAGGTCTCCAGGGTTTACACGAATTTAGCTTTTTAAATCACAAAACGGGCCTAAATCATGGGCCCAAATCCTAAGGAAAGCTTATCTCTAAATTAAATCTAAAAATATCTTATAGATAAAATCTAAATCTTAAAAGATATAACTAAATCTCAACTAATCCTAAAGATAGATTACAATCTTCACTTCATCATATATCTTCTCTTCCAAAATTAAATCTTCATTCCCAAAATGTCCAAAAAGCCCTTGTGCCAAATATGACCTGAAAATAGAAATAGAATTAATTAGGCTAAATAATCCCAAATTAAACAATATTCAGAATAGTAGTCCAATAAACTCTAAATCACTAAATCAAGCTAAACAATGTCAAATAGGCAACAAGTATCAATAATAGGAGTAAAATAATGCAAGGAAAAACGGGAAATAAAATGCTCATCAAATACCCCCACACTTATCCTTTTGCACTCCTGGGCAAAACTAAGAATTAGGACTGAGAAGATCAATATGCACCAAAGTGAATCATGCAACAAGATTACTACAACTAATGAATGCAAACCTAAGAGATTACATACTTCACAATGAATTCTAGGAAATGCAAAGAAATGGGCAAAATCGAGCACACGAAGAAAATAAGGACCAAAGAATCAAGGCATTCATGAACATCATCCAATTATTTCAAATATGCAAAGAAAACCAATGACATCAAGAGGGTAGTCACAAAGATGATAGAAACTCACAAGGATCACTCAATAGTGTTTACACTCAAGTGTTTAAGGTTAATCAGTGTTTACACTCAAGGCACATCATGAAAAACAAACACAACCATAGGCTTGACAAGCCTCTAACATCAACAATCAATACACATGCACATTAAGATCAAAAGGTCTTTTCAGGGTTGTAATGGGGCAAGGACAAGGTAGGATAAAAGTATGAGAAATGTAGCTAAAACCCAGCGAATAGAGGAGCAATGGGGAACAAGTAAAAAAAAAAGCACAATCCACCCCAGAATGAAATGGTAAACATAACAACAACCTCTAATTCCAAACCTCCATGCCTCAATCAACCTTTTATTCCATTTTTTTTTCTTTTTCTTCTTCTTCTTCTTCTTTTTTTTTTTTTTTTTTGAATTGCATTACATTACAGAACTTCATGAACGAAAGAAAAGAAGAAACAATAAAAATGACATAATGAGATAAAGCCATAATTACATCACCGACCATAGAGGCAAAACCCAGAACTCACAAGAGATGAAGAACAAAGCACCCTCGCTTACTTAATACCCATTCCCAAAACAATTCCAAAGCTCCAACATTCCCTAAGGTTAGGACAATCATGGTTTTTCAGTCATAGGCTTGTAATGAGCTAAAGAACAAAGAAAAAGGATAAAAAGGCTCAAAGGGGCTATCAAAGGATAAATTCATTCAAGGTAGGCTCATATGGCTAGTGGCTTATTCAAGAAAAACAATGCCTAAATCATTTCAAAATGTGCATGGGAATATCAAGTATCAACAAGAGTCAAGTCAAGTTCTAGAGTGCAAGTAATCCAGAGTGCAATCACACATGAAAGAAAAATTAGGTGGCATATATAGCAATCCACCCACAATTAAGGCTCAAATCCTCACAAAAGGGACAATTCTATCACAGTGTTACCACCTCTTAATTATCAAAAGCAACTTTACACACAGAAATGCATGAATTCAGACACAAGATACCAAGACTCTACTAAAATGAAGCAAAAACATGCAAGAAAATGCCCAAAACTTAGCAAAACCTAAAAAATCAAAGCAAAAATATGCAACCTAAACTACTCTCCCCCCACACTTAAATCACACATTGTCCTCAATGGAAAACAAATAGCAGAATCAGACAGATATAGACAAGTGGAATATAAGTAGTAAAGAAGGAGAAAAGAAGACTCCCTAAATCATGGTGGGTCAAAAATGGGGTCGACCAATGAGGCTTCCTCCACAGGTGCATCATCCAAAGAAGGGGTAGTGAGGAAAGGCTTGAGTCGGTGGCCATTGACTTTGAAGCTCTTGTCTGTGGACTCACTCTTGATCTCCACAGTGCCATAAGGAAACACCTGGGTGACTACAAACGGTCCAATCCATTTAGAGCGGAGCTTTCCACTCATGAGTCCAAGCCTAGAGTTGTAGAGCAACACTTTTTGACCAACCAAGAACTCCTTTCTGGAAATTGAGCTATCATGGAGCTTCTTGGTCTTCTCTTTGTAGAACTTGGAATTCTCATAGGCCTCCAAACGGATCTCATCTAGCTCACTCAACTGCAGCTTCCTCTCCTCACCCGCTTGATCAAGAGCTAAGTTGCATTGCTTCACAGCCCAATATGCACGGTGCTCTATCTCCACAGGCAGGTGGCATGCCTTACCAAAAACAACCTGATAGGGTGACATCCCTATGGGTGCCTTGTAAGCAGTCCGATGGGCCCATAGAGCATCCTCCAATCGTGTGCTCCAATCCTTTCTATTAGGCTTCACCATCTTCTCCAAAATCCGCTTGATCTCTCTGTTTGAAATCTCAGCTTGCCCATTGGTTTGGGGGTGATATGGTGTAGAAACTTTGTGCACAACCCCATACTTCTTGAGCAAAGCTTGCATGGATCTATTGCAGAAGTGTGTGCCTTGATCACTGACTATGGCTCTAGGTATGCCAAACCTGCAAAGGATATTAGTCCTGACAAAATCTACAACAACCTGAGCATCATTAGTCCTGGTGGCCTTAGCTTCCACCCATTTGGATACATAATCCACAGCAAGTAAGATATATTAAAAACCAAAAGAAACAGGAAAGGGACCCATGAAATCTATACCCCAGACATCAAACACCCCACAGAACAACATAGGTTGTTGCGGCATCTGTTGCCTCCAAGATAGGGCGCCTCCTGCTCTTTGACATTGCTCACATGAGCTGCAGATTTTGCTTGCATCCTTGAAGATGGTAGGCCAATAAAATCCAGAATCCAGCACCTTTCGTGCTGTCCTTTGAGTGCCAAGGTGGCCTCCAACTGGTGAAGCATGGCAAAATTGGAGAACCGATTGGATCTCCTGGTCTGGAATGCACTTGAGAATGACCTGATCGCTGCAGAAACGCCACAAATAGGGGTCATCCCATACATAATACTTGGCATCGCTCTTCAATTTGTCTCTTTGAGCTTTGGATGCCAAGGGTGGAAAAACATAAGCAACTATATAATTTACAATATCAGCAAACCAAGGAGTAAGGGGAGGGGGATGTGAAACATGCAAAACTAAAAGCTGCTCATCCGGGAAGTCATCCCGGATAGGAAATGCATCCTCCTCTCTCTCTATTCTGCTCAAGTGGTCTGCGACAAGGTTATGTGCACCACTCCGATCCTGAATCTCAAGATCAAACTCCTGGAGGAGCAACATCCATCTAATCAACCTAGGTTTGGAATCTGTCTTTTTCAAAAGATACTTCAGAGCAGCATGATCAGTATACACCACAACCTTAGAACCTAACAGATATGATCTAAACTTATCAAGTGCAAAGACAATGGCTAATAGCTCTTTTTCAGTTGTGGTGTAATTAACTTGTGCTGAATCTAAAGTCCTAGATGCATAATAAATCACATGAGACATCTTACCAACCCTTTGGGAGAGAACTGCTCCCAAAGCATAATTCGAGGCATCGGTCATGAGCTCAAATGGGAGAGTCCAGTCAGGTGGTTGGATGATGGGAGTGGTGGTGAGTGCTCTCTTTAGCTCATCAAATGCCTTCTTGCATTGGTCTCCAAACTCGAATGTGGTATCCTTTTGAAGCAAGTTGGATAGTGGAAGGGCTATCTTGCTAAAGTTCTGAATAAACCTGCGATAGAAACCTGCATGGCCAAGAAAAGAACGCACCTCTCGCACGCAAGAGGGGTAAGGCAAATGTGATATTACATGCAGCTTAGCAGGGTCAACCTCTATGCCCTTATGCGAAATAATGTGCCCTAAGACTATGCCTTGTTCTACCATAAAATGACATTTTTCAAAATTCAAGACAAGGTTAGTCTCAATGCACCTATTAAGCACCTTAGACAAACTATCAAGACATGCATCAAAAGAGGAACCATATACACTAAAATCATCCATGAAGACCTCTATGCAATGCTCAAGTAAGTCATTAAAAATACTCATCATACATCTTTGAAAAGTGCCAGGAGCATTGCATAGGCCAAAAGGCATCTTCCTATAAGCAAATGTACCAAAAGGACAGATAAATGTAGTCTTATGTTGGTCCTCTGGTGCAATACAGATTTGGAAATAACCAGAGAAACCATTTAAGAAGCAATAGTGAGATTTACCTGCCAGGCGCTCCAACATCTGATCAATGAAGGGAAGAGGAAAGTGATCCTTGCGGGTCGCCTGGTTGAGCTTCCTATAGTCAATGCAGACTCTCCAACTGTTCTGCACTCTAGTGGTAATCAGCTCATCCTTCTCATTTTTGACAACTGTCACCCCAGACTTCTTGGGAACTACTTGAACCGGGCTTACCCAAGTGCTGTCTGAAATGGGGTAGATAATGCCAGCTTGTAGCAGCTTGGTGACCTCTTTCTTCACCACATCAAGAATCTGGGGGTTCAACCGTCTCTGGGGTTGTCTCACTGGTTTAGCCCCATCCTCCAATAAAATCCGATGCATGCACATGGAGGGGCTAATACCAGGTATGTCTGCCAAAGTCCATCCTATTGCCCTTTTGTTTGCTCTAATCACATCCAGCAGCTTCTTCTCTTGATCAACAGAAAGGGAGGTAGAGATGATCACTGGAAGTTTCTGCTCAGCCTCCAAGTAAGCATATTTGAGATGAGGAGGAAGGGGCTTCAGGTCCAATAAAGGTGCCTGCATCACAGATGGAACTAAAGGAGCAGCAGAATTGGATTCTGCCGCCTGCACCGGAACAAATGGATTAGACTCATGCAAAACAGAAATGGGGTTAGCATGATCTGAATCTATATCATATGAATCAACAGATGCAGTAGCAGAATTTAAAAACTGGTCAATTTCAATGCATGCAGTGCACATTTCGGAATCAGAACATGCAGAACAAGTAAATGAGCTAGTGAAAGATGGCAAATCATAATCATGCAAAAAGTCTAGAACATGCTCATCAATCAGATCATCAATCAAGTCAACATGAAAAACAGAGTGGTCATCAGAAAAATGTTTCATAGCATCAAAAATATTGAATCGAACCACACTGTCATCAAATTCCATGGAAAGTGTACCTGCATGCACATCTATCTTGGTTCGGGCTGTTTTCAAAAATGGTCTCCCTAATATGATAGGGACAGCACTACGAGAGGTGTCCTCTTCCATATCAAGAATATAAAAATCAGCAGGAAAGATAAGCTCTTCAACCCGAACCAGGACATCCTCTATCAAACCTGCGGGGTAGGCAGTAGATCTATTTGCCAAGTGAATAACCACATCCGTAGGTTGAAGGGGTCCAAGTGAAAGAGACTTGAAAACAGACATAGGCATAACATTAATAGATGCTCCTAAATCTAGCAAAGCATTCTCAAATTTAGTATTACCTATGATACAAGGCACAGAGAAAGTTCCAGGATCCTTACACTTTTCAGGAATATGAGGAACGGGTTTACCTATAAGAGCAGAGACATTTCTTCCCATGTTGATCCTCTCATTGCCCTTGAGCTTCCGTTTGTGTGTGCATAGATCCTTCAAGAACTTTGCATACCTTGGAATTTGCTTGATTGCATCAAGAAGGGGTATGTTGACTTCCACCTTCCTGAATGTGTCAAGTATCTCTTTGTCAATCTCTTCCATTTTCTTGCTTTGAGTCACCCCCTTGGTGGGAAAGGAAGAGGAATGGGGGGTGGTTGTTGGGCAGCAGCAGGTGTTGTGCTTGTGGAAGGCTGAGCTGGATGGGATTTTCTGGTACTTGTGTGCTCACTCTCCTCGACCATTTGGCTCTTCTTGTGCTCACTCTCCCTGACCTTAGACTAATGGCATTCACATTCTGGTTTGGATTGATCACTGTTTGGGATGACAACTTGTTAGAATTCTGAGATTGCATAGTGTTGATTGTTGTTGCCATCTGTCCCATCTGATTGGTCAAAGATTGAATGGAGGCCTCTTGTCTTTGAATGGATGCTCTAGTTTCCTGTTGGAATTGGAGATTTTGCATGGTCATCTGTTTCATCAGCTCTTCCAATGAAGGCTGCTGCTCAGTACTAGGAGCTGGTGGTGCAGAATTAGCCTGTTGTTGTCTCTGTTTCTGGATTGGAGGAGGTACATATGGTGGTCTAGAATTGTTCTGAAATTGAACTTGTGAAGGTTGCTGCTGATCAGACCATCTCAGGTTGGGATGGTTCCTCCAACCAGGGTTGTATCTATTGGTAGAGAGATCAAAGTTCTGTGGCTGCTGGTTTCTACTGTTGAAGATGTTGGCGGCATATGCCTCAGGTTGGTCAGCACCAGTCGTTGGTTGCTGCTGCACAGAAGGGCATGCATCTGTGGGGTGCTCAGCGGATGTGCATATGCCACAATCTAGCAGGCAGGGACAACTTCTTCTGGTTGATGGCCAATTGAGTGACCAAAGTTGTAAGTGAATCTATCTTCTGTTCAAGCTTCTCAACCTTACCAGAACTTGTGCCAACATCATTCACGCATCTCACTATGATTGCATCGCTGTTGCCCCTTGCATGGAATTGTTGACAATTGGAAGCCATCTTCTCAATCTTGACTCTGGCTTCTAAAGGTGTCATGTCTCCTAGGGCACCACCACTTGCAGCATCAAGCATGTTTCTCTCCATGAGGTTGAGACCTTCATAGAAATATTGAATAAGCAGCTGCTCTGAGATCTGATGGTGGGGGCAGCTCGCACACAGTCTCTTGAATCTCTCCCAATACTCATAGAGACTTTCTCCACTTTGTTGTCTGATGCCTGATATATCCTTTCGGATTGCTGTTGTTCTGCATGCAGGGAAGAATTTCTCCAAAAATGCCCTCTTCAGGTCATCCCAGACTGTGATAGAACCAGGGGCCAGATCGTACAACCAATCCTTGGCTAGCCCTTCTAGGGAGTGTGGGAATGCCTTAAGACAAACATGATCCTCTTGCACATCATGTGGTTTCATAGTAGCACAGACAATATGGAACTGCTTGAGATGTTTATGAGGATCCTCACCTGCAAGACCATTAAACTTGGGCAACAAATGAATTAGTCCAGACCTTAGCTCATACGGGTCATCGGGATACTGGATGCACAAATCTTCAATAGTGAAATCAGGTGCAGCCAGCTCCCTCAATGTCCTCTCACGTGGTGGAGGTTGAGCCATATTTTCAGAATAATCAGAATAAGAATCAGAATTTATAGGAATAGAAGAAAAAGAAGCAGACTGACTATGTAAAGACTCAATAGACTCACTACCTATGGACTGGTTCCTATTTTGTCTAACTAGTCTGTGATAAGTTCTATCAATATCAGGGTTATATGGATGCAAGTAGCTTGGGTTGCCCCTAGTCATGTACTGAACAGAACACCATGAAGCATAACAAACTGTCACTAATATACATGACCAAAATAGGCAACAAAATTTTTTTATTTTTTTAAAAATTTTTTCTTTATTTTTTTCAGCACCCTAAAATCATGAAAACATACCACAAAAAGTTTGAGGACAAAATTCAAAAGGGAACCAAGGCAAACAATTAAATCAGAGACCAAAAACTAAGAAAATAAAACTTGTAAAATAAAAAAGAAATAGTAAAACGGCTTTTTCAGGATCCAGACGAAGGAGTTTTCTGACGAAGTGAGAAAAATCAGATTATTCAGAAAATTCCCTTCGATTTGATATAAAATTCGTCAAATTCCGAGTTACGGGTCAAAAGTTGCGACGATTTGAAGAAAGTGCTGCTAAAACTTGGAAAAATTTTCTGGAACTCACAACCAGTGATGATCTGAGTGATCGTGGTGCCTCAAAACCTTTTTATATGATAAAAGTAGTGTGGATATAAATTTTCGTGCAAAAATCCCACCCACAACTATGTGAACTAGCAACCACAGAATCAATCAAATACACTAATTGCAACAAAATAGCAAAACAGCAAACAGTGCAACTTCAACCGGTTATCAGAATTGACTACTAGACCCTAAATCAGACACGACACACTATAATAACTATACTAACTACGACACTAACTAACTACTAATGACCTTTGGCAAGAACCGATATTCCCCGGCAACGGCGCCAAATTTGATCGAGGCCGTACCCGATACAAATAAAAACAGTTTATGTATAGTACTAGGAAGTGACTCCTAGGTCGTCTCCCAAGGAATATCTTATCAAGCAAAAGGTCGAACACATAGTATGCATAGAAAACAGGGGGTTTTTTTTTGTATTGAATATTGAATAATTGAAATCAAAACAGAATTAAATCAAAACGAAGAAACAGATAAGGAAAAGCGGATAAACCCCTTTGGCTCGCGTTCACAACTCTATCATCGGTCACAAAAGATCAATTTCTTTCCTCTTCACTGTCCAACTCGTGAGAATTAAATACTAAGCGAAAATTCAATTCTCACCTCAAAACCCAAACCTCTAATTAAGCATTAAAAGCCAAAGCATGGAGTTTTTACGAGATTGCATAAATTAAGCATTCATACACATGGATTATTTCTATAGAATGGAACTAAGCGAACCATAACATATCAATAAGCATGAAAACAGTGAATAAAAATGAAATAGCATTAAGAATAAAACCTCAAGAGTATGTGATACATTACCAAAGGGATTTAACCTAAGAGTTTAGCCTTCCATGATGAAATAAGTCAAAAACGTGTAGAAAAAGGAAGAGAGAGAAACCCTAGCAGCCACCACAAGCTTGGAGAGCAAAACTAAGTCTTCTCTATGAGAGAGAATGTAAAAAAAACGTGAGTGGAAGGTCTCCAGGGTTTACACGAATTTAGCTTTTTAAATCACAAAACGGGCCTAAATCATGGGCCCAAATCCTAAGGAAAGCTTATCTCTAAATTAAATCTAAAAATATCTTATAGATAAAATCTAAATCTTAAAAGATATAACTAAATCTCAACTAATCCTAAAGATAGATTACAATCTTCACTTCATCATATATCTTCTCTTCCAAAATTAAATCTTCATTCCCAAAATGTCCAAAAAGCCCTTGTGCCAAATATGACCTGAAAATAGAAATAGAATTAATTAGGCTAAATAATCCCAAATTAAACAATATTCAGAATAGTAGTCCAATAAACTCTAAATCACTAAATCAAGCTAAACAATGTTAAATAGGCAACAAGTATCAATAATAGGAGTAAAATAATGCAAGGAAAAATGGGAAATAAAATGCTCATCACTTAAGCTTTAGCATAAATTAGTTCTTGACATAATATTAGGGTTTCTCATATGCACAGAGATTGGACAGCTTTGTTGCACTTATTAGTTTTTCTTTTCATGCTCCATGCATGTATGTAGTTTTCTTTTGGAGGATATTGTATCCTCCCAATAGCTGCATTTCTTTTTCTTTTCTCTCTAATAAAGTTTCTTTTTCTTTAATATGAAAAATTTTATGATGTTTATTTGATGCTCGTGTAATGTATTCATATGTATTTATGCATGTACTGTACTGTCTTGTCAGGCTTTTTGGCTGTTAGATACCAAGGGCTCTTAACATACACCTAGAGGAGGGATGAATAGGTGTAGTGGTTACTTTTTGCGGGTTTCGATTCCGCTCAAAAACGTGAAAGTTAGAAAAGATTTAATTGATTGCTTAACTGTTAGTAGTGAAAAATACACTTCGGTAAACTCGTTAACCGGTTAAGTTAACGATTAAACTGGTTATAGGCTTACAGCAACCAATTACCTGAAAG
Source organism: Crotalaria pallida (assembly GCA_037953625.1). Lineage (NCBI taxonomy): Eukaryota > Viridiplantae > Streptophyta > Magnoliopsida > Fabales > Fabaceae > Crotalaria > Crotalaria pallida. The sequence continues at coordinate 187,977,312 of CM075649.1, read as the reverse complement.
TCTTTCTTTCAAGAAAATGGTTTTTTTAACGATTTGTTCCTACCAACTAAGCAATCAATCTTTGTGATTCTCAAGACTCTAATAAAGCACTAAAACATTAATTCAATGATCAATATTCACACACTATTTACACAATTAAAATCACAAAATATATGAATAGCCAAGAACGTAAAGAAGAGAAGGGATAAAAGATATGGCACGCCGATATATCCTGGTTCACCCTCAAACCACCGAGGGCTATGTCCAGGCCTCCCCTTCTGGATTGGGAGATTTGCTTCACTATGCTTTTAGAAAATTGTTATAAACAAACACGCTTTCAAGATACCTCACTTGCAAAGTCTCTCAAGAGATCCCTCACTTTTGTTGCTCACCTCTTACAATCTTCCTAAAAGCCCTTTGTGAATCCTCAACTAGAAAGATACCTCACTTCCTAGCACTAATACAGTGTTATTGATCGTGGATAGCGGTAGACCAAAATTCCGCTATACAAAATAGCGGATAGCGTAGCGGCCAAATAGCAGAAGTATAGCAGATATGAAATTAGCAATATTTGTAGGTTTTAGATTATTAAAGCGGCTGTCCATAAAACATGCTATATGAATCTTATTACCATTATGATCTGGATAAGCAAATTCTTAATGTTAAAGACTACCAGTAGTGCAGGATATATAGTACACAAATGATCTATTGCTGATATTAGGAACATTTTCCATCTGACTATTTACTTTTCTACAATTCTACATTGTTCTTAGTTTATGGAGGTACTCCGATACTAGTAGAATGTTTTTCTGACCTGAACTATGTCGGTAACTTTTTAAGTTTGTCAAAATGTTAAGGAAGTTTCATATAATCATTCAGTTTACTTAATTCTTGATTATTTTTTTCCCTCTTCTTGCAATTTGTGAGCCTCTAATGATTGAGTCATTGCGTTACTTTTGAAAACCTTATGCTATATCAGTTTTGTTGTTTTCTTTTGTTTATTGTTTACTTGTTTATTTAGGTTTTTTTTTTTTTTTTTTGGGATAAGTTACTTGTTTATTTAGCTGCCAATTTCTTTTCTCATTTTCAAAATATGTTTTTGATTGCATTTATATTCAGGAGTTGATCTTGTTCGCCAAGGATGGAGTAGGAAGGGTCCCAATGTGCTGCAAGAGGGTTATGGTTCTGCAGCAGTTTTGCCTGAGGAAGGCATATATTTAGCTGCATCCGTGTACCGACCTGTGCTTCAGGTGTTTAATATTTAATTGCTGCATTCCCTCCTTTAAAGATTTGATCGTGTTCCTTATACTTTGTTTGATGGCTCTCATGACCTTATTGTTGTTGCAGTTCACAGATAAAGTTGCTTCAATGCTGCCAACAAAGTATTCGCAACTTGGGTGAGCTCAAAACCATCGGATTTTTTTTTTCATTTTTCAACTTATTTATTTATTTTATTTTTTATGCATAAACTAAAATGCTGCTTTTATGTCCACTATTTACTTTTTTTTCTATTTAAAAAAACATCCGTGTCTGCAAAGTTAAAATATTACTTTCTGTGTGCCTCTAATAGTCGAAGACATGTGTCTGGTTTCTGTTAAGAAGGATTCTTTACTACTTTTCCCATCTTTCCTATCGAATAGTATTCTTTCACCATAACTGCTGAAGGGTGGGTTACTTTAGAAGGTCTAATACTGTGCCAAAGAGTGCTTTGTTACTTGGATAACTTCCCTTTAACAAACTGATTCATTGGAGTGAAGATCTTCAAAACTAGCCTGTTTATTTCTGGTGTTATTTTGTTGTTAAATTTTGCATTTTTATTTTTCCTTCTTTTTTCTGACTCTATATATGTATATTTTTTTTATGTACAATCTCTTGCTATTAATTAACCTTATTTTCAAACTTAAATTTTGTTGCTTTCCAACTCATTGATGTGTTGTGGTATTTTCTACTTTCTGAATTGAAGGAATGACGGGTTGCTAGGTTTTGTTGAGAACTTTGTGAAGGACCACTTTTTGCCAACCATGTTTGTTGACTACCGAAAAGGCGTGCAGCAAGCCATATCAAGCAAGTACTTTAGACTGTCTTGACTATTTCTTTCTGTATCTCCTATTTGAGCAGCCTTGTTTGGCTCCTGGTGTGTTCTTTTGTGCATATTAACTTATGTCTTGAAACATCTGAGTTCTCAAATATGCATTAAAGAATATCGTTGCTAGCTTTGTCTGTTTTTTTGGTTTTTTTTTTTTTTTTAATGTAAGGATTTGTTCTCAATTGAAAGTTTTCTTGACAATTACTAACTTTAGTTCTAAATACATTATAGGCTTAAATATGTTTTTGGTCAAATGTAGTGAGTTTTGATTTTAGTCCTTAAACTTCTTTTCTTTGGTTTTAGTCGTTTTATTTTTCGAAATTTTGGTTTTAATCCCTTGTTATGGTGTGGCTAATACCGGTATGTGACACGTGTCATTAATTGCTGATGTGGCCAATTGTGGTGTTCACATGTCATCGACACTCACTACATCTCCGAGGACCAAAAACATATTTAAGCATACATTATATCGGGATCTAAACATAACAAACAGTATCTGAAGTGACATTGGTTTTCATGAAAAATTCAGTAAACTTTTAAACAAGTTGGTATTGAACAACTGATGGAGTTCAGTGACTTTAAAAGTTGTACCAACCATAGTTCTGGGCATCAGTTAACTTCACAAGATTTATTCACTTTCTAGGCTATCCTTTGAAAATACGTAATTCAGAGAGCCACAAAATGGAGCATGCTTGTCTGGTTTTTTGGAGTTTTAGTTGTTGGAGTTGTGCGTAACATTTTCTTGCAAGTGCAGACTTACTAATATATGTTAATTTTTCATGAGAGCTAAAATTTAAGATCAATGAAACTTGTCAGAGTGTTAATCTAGCGCTCATATGTCCCTTTTTTTGTAGAACGAAGAATAGGTTGCTCCTTTATTATCATCCTCCGTAGTCTGTAACTTTATGAAGTATGTAGACTAGTTGCCCTTATATTGCTGCCACATGCTGTGTATTTGATAAGTGAAGTAGTTGCAGATAACTTGATATGATAACCTAGGTTATCAGGCTTATAGGCATGTAGTGCATTGAAGCATTTTTATAATGTTTTTTTTTCCTTGCTTTCTTTCATATTAAAAAATGGAATTATAAATTTTGATGACTGGTTGAGAGGTTAGTAGTTGTCATCCTATGGCTCCATCAAAAGTTTGCTGTAAGATTTTATCTTTGCATATAAACTTTTAGGTCCAGCTGCATTTCGTCCAAGGGCACATGTGGTCACTGCTTACACTCCATCAATTGAAAATGGTCGGCCTATATTACAAGGATTATTGGCTATAGATTACTTGACAACGGAGGTAAATTTTAACTTCATAAGTAACTTAATTAGTAAGACAGGTTCTAAACTTCTAATTTCTCTTTTATTCTTGTATATTAAAGACCAGATGATGTGATCCCTTTACTAGTGAAAAATTGGAGCTTGGACTTAATTGACTACATTTGATGTATAGTTTCATACTTTCATCTGAAAGTGACATGGATGTTTTCCCTTTTAGACGTTGGCATCTAATTTATTTCAGGTGCTTGGCTGGGCACAAGCAATGCCCAAATTTGCTAGTGATCTTGTGAAGTATGTGCAAACCTTTCTGTAGAGGACTTATGAAAGATGTCGGACTTCATACATGGAGGTATTTTCTTTCCTTTTTGAGTAAAAAGATTCATTGGAATTGTGCTAAAGCCCCACATCAATTGAGTATATGATTGAAGAGCCATTTATAATGACTTAACCCTCCCCTTTGAGCTAGTTATTGGGTGTAGATAGGCCTGGTTATTCTATTATGCAATCAGAGCCTATTGTAATTTTGGGCCACCCACATATGCCCAGTCCTGCAAATTTCACGGTCTAGGTGTTCACCCCTGAGCATGAGGGATGTGTGTTAGGGTTGAAGTCCCATATAGTCAAGTATATGAGTATGGAACCATTTCTAATGACTATAGCAACCCTCCTCCTACAAGTTAGCTTTTTGGGTGGAGTTAGGCCCAATACTCTCTAATAAGAATGAAAGGAAAGTATACAATTGTGAATGATAATCAATGATCCAATAGAATCTATACAAAAACACAGTACACAGACAGCAGCATTAAAAAAAACCACTTGCTAACACCATAAAGAGGCAAAGAACACAATTCTATGACAAAGTGATCAGGAATTTGGTCCTTGCTGCTCCTATTCCTCATTAATTAAATTAAATTTCAGCACAAAGTATAAATGGCCATGTGAATCATCGTTTCAAGCCCAAAGGGCTCGTGTGAGTGGATGTGACAGAAATATAAAACCATTTTGTGCCTGCATCTAATAGCTTAAGCTTTTGGATCGAGTTGGTCATGGTCAATATTGTTAAATATAAAACTGTTTATTTGCGTACACTTAACACTTAACAGGTCAAGCGCTTAGGAGAGTTGGTCCTTGACATACCTATAATAGTTGTCTCATAAAGTGGCCTACTTGTGTTACTATCCAAGTATCTTCTAACATTTTAGACAATTATATTTCAGGCTGTTCTTGAGAAGCAGAGTTATATGCTTATTGGGAGACATGATATTGAGAAATTGATGAGGCTTGACCCCTCAAGTGCATATTTACCAATTCTGCCTGGTCAGTTTAACATGGAAAATAATTCCTTGGATGCTGAAACAATTGAGGTTGAATTAGAACTAAGTGAATTACTGCTGAACTTGCGTCCTATTAAGCAGGTTTGTGTCTTTGTTTATACTGATGACAAGTTACTATTATTATTGATGTAATTTTCTTTATTTTTGAGTATTCAATTTTTATGACCTATAATAATAAGAGTATTAGTTTTGTGTATTCTTTCCAAAAACTTCGTTCCCCCTCTGTTTGTTATGCCTCTCCAGTGACATTATTGTGTTTTTGTTTCAGGAAAACCTAATCCATGATGACAACAAGCTTATTTTGTTGGCATCTCTCAGTGATTCGTTGGAGTATGTTGCAGACTCTATTGAAAGGTGGGTTTTCTACGTGCTGTGCAATCTAGGCAGTGTTGTTTGAGCGACTTCTTTGAGCTGCTTATTTTATGATTTCTTGAATAGTTTTATATAGATATGACTTTATGTATTGTGCTATGATGAACCATTTTACATGTCTGACTACTCAGTCTAATTCTAGGTAGCCATCTGCTATCATAGGTTGTACTTGCCACAAGTTGTCTTGGAAGCAATCTGCTATTTTGCTCCTAAATAATTGTCTTGACCCCTTAACATCTGGACCAAATAAATATTTGAATCATACTTGCCAATCAGTGTGATGTTGAGTTTGGTTTGTTTGTTCTTAAATGAAAGAAACTGAGCATGATATACTAGAGTAAGATCCCTGTTTTCAAAATATTAGGGCGGTATTTTTGTGGTATTTAAATTCTTGTGCAATTTGCAGACTCGGACAGACAACTCGAAAATTATCAAATCATGCTGAAGGGAAATACCATCACAGTCGCTCTGACAGTGCACCTACAAGGAGCTTAGCATCATTTGTTCAAGATTATAGGAAATTGGCAGTCGATTGCCTTAAGGTTTTACGCATAGAGATGCAATTGGAGACAATATTTCATATGCAGGTTTGTCTCTCGCAATGTTAATTGTCTCTAATTCTAGAATTTGATAGTTAACTGTTTCCCACTTAACTGAGCACCACAATTTTTGAGCAGGGAATGTCAAATACAGAATACTTGGATGACCAAGATGCTGAAGAGCCAGATGACTTCATCATTTCGCTCACTGCACAGGTGTGTCTTCCCATCATTGCATATTCTTGTCTTCTTGAAGACTCTTAGTTGGATGCTAGGTATTTTTAATTTGTTTCAGAGGGATATGGTTTCTCTTTTGAAGTGATTTTCTCTGTGGTTTCTGTGTTGGCAGTGTAGCCTCAGGAGGATTCAATATCATCCTGCTTTATAGTTTCCTACTTCATGAATTCTTCAAATATTAAATTGTGGGACAATTCCAAGCTACAAAGTCCTGGTCCCCAAATTTTTCATTAGGGGTGTAAGAATAAACACATGTAACACATGTTAATTGTACCTAGTCTACTCAGAGACTAATTAACTCTACCATATGAACTTAAAATCTAGGCTTCCACTTGTTAGCCTTGGAAATTGTAAAACGGAACCATCATGCAATTCCATCTTCCCCTTTCTTATTCCTTCTACCAAAGTCAGGATTTATGGGTAACTCATTTAGTGTTTTGATAACCAGTAAACATTCTTTGCACATGGATTGGTTGACTTTGTCTTATTCTTCCTGAATTGGAACTATGTTTGCTAGGATTTCCTAAATTGTAGTTTGCCTTTAGAGTTTTATTACCGCTATATATGTCATTCCAATTGCATATTCACAAATCTCAGCTTTCAGTGAAGATGCATAGTGAATCTGCAAAATGTTAATTAAGATTTTCATTTTGCAGATTTCAGATAGCAGTTCAATTATGGTTTAATTAATTGGATAGTTGTAGGATGGTTTAAATGTTTAAGATTTCCCAGATTAGAATGGTTTATTGTTGTGGGTAATAGGATTGTTTCAAAGGCTAATAGGTGTTAAAGGAAAACAAAAATAGATTTTCAGTTTTGATGAGTTCTAAACAGACAATAACTGCAGCAGTGTACTGATGAGTTTTAGAAAGTTTGATATTCCCCTTTAGTGACCCAAAGATGTAGTATATGCTTATGCAAGTCAAACCATTTATCTTGGCTATTTTTAACGGAATCAACAGATAACTCGAAGAGATGAGGAAATGGCTCCTTTTATTTCAAATGCAAAGCGGAATTACATATTTGGTGGAATTTGTGGGGTTGCAGCATATACATCTATTAAGGTATGGATTGCATGTTCACATTTAGGGCTGTATTTTCAATTAAACCATTTGTATCATTTCCTAGCCTTCACTGCTAATGAGAGGGTGCGCTTATTACTCATTAGGCTTTGGTGGATATGAAGGCTATTAATCTTTTTGGTGTTCAGCAAATATATCGAAACACGATTGCATTGGAACAGGTAATAACGTTGTTCTTGCCATTTCTCCCGTATGCACCCCACCCCCAACATAAAATTAATTTGCTTGTTGCATATATCATTTGAAGAATTAGACAATTTTATGTGCAAACACATTTAGAGCGAGAGAATGAGGATTAGAACGTCAAAAAGAGTGGAAATAAAAATAGCAAATAATTGAATTGGACAGCTATATCAATTATGAATGGTCTTACAGGCACTGGTAGCAATTCCGTCCATAAACAGTGAAGCAGTACAACAGAGATTAGATAGAGTTCGCACCTACTATGAACTATTAAACATGCCATTTGAGGCAAGTCCACACTGAACTGATGGATTCATGTTGGTTGTAACTTTTTTCAAGTCTTCTTTCTAACTTGTTTTTTCTATTCCTTTTTCAGGCCTTGCTTGCCTTCATTACAGAACATATACATTTGTTTAGCGCTGCCGAGTAAGTTGATACCAATTGTAGTTGTAAACTTGTAATATTATACCCTTATAGGGAATTATATTATTGACACTGTATTACCACAGGTATGCCAACCTTCTTAGTGTTCAGGTCCCTGGAAGAGAGGTTCCTCCTGATGCACAAGATCGAGTATCTGAAATCTTATCCCTTTAGTGTGTTCATTCATTCCTTCTTTTCCAGAGTTGCTTTGGACCCCTATATAGAATTCTGATTCTTACTCTGATCAATGCTGCCTGATGCTACAAGCCCGTGTAGATGTCCAATTTTACAACTGAATAGGCCACTAGTTCAAAAGATGGCTTTGATTCTACCCTGGATGATAGCACTTCCATTTCCCCCTCATTTGCTTGTAATGTAAATAATTTATAATGTGCTGTCAATTTTGGGTGCTGCTGCAAAAAATCTCTTTATATACGAATTCTTTAGAGTTCACATCATTAGGCATTGCAAACTCCGTCATGTACATATGTAAAAGGAAGATAAAATCATGTGTCTAACGAGGAATGAGTACGACAACTTCATTCCAACAAAACTTTACTCTTACAGAGGTTGGAATACACTTATGAGACTGTTATTAGAAAAATGATTTAAAGACCTACTTAGAGAGGCCTACAAGTAAACTTATACATACAATTGTGACACTTGTATTTTATGTTATTTTATTTTATTTTATTAATTCAGAAAATAACAAGTGTCAAAATCTTATTCGCAGGTTTACATGTAGGCTTTAATACGTAGGTCTTACAATCATTGCTCTTTTAGTTTCAATTTTTTTAGTAATACAAAATAAAATATTTCTAACATGCAATCTAAATTTGGATTGCTCTTTTAGTTTCAATTTTTTAAGTAATACAAAATAAAATATTTCTAACATGCAATCTAAATTTGGATTGCTCTTTTAGTTTCAATTTTTTTAGTAATACAAAATAAAATATTTCTAACATGCAATCTAAATTTGGATTGCTCTTTTAGTTTCAATTTTTTTAGTAATACAAAATAAAATATTTCTAACATGCAATCTAAATTTGGATGGTTACTATGCAACATTTTGTTAAACTAATAAAAATTTGTCACCTAATGCATGTATGTCATGTCATTGCTTAAAGTAGTCAAAATTGATTTTTGCAATCTAGTTCAACATAAAAACTAGATTATTTTAATTTAGTCCTTTCTATCTTTACACAAATTATAACTTTTAATTTTCAAAAACATTACTTAGAAAAAAAATTAAAGTTGTTTCAATTTTGCTAGAATTGCTCCTTCTTCTTCTTCTTCTTCACGTTCTCAACATTATGCTTTAAGCAATAACATGACATACATGTATTAGGTGACAAATTCTTATAAGTTAACAAAAGGTTGCATAGCAACCATCCAAATTTAGATTGTATGTTAGTAACTCTCAACAAAATAAATAATCAAAATATATAATTGCACTAATATTTTTAGGATTTGGATCCCTTTAACTCAGTTTTTTTTTATTCTTTCCAATTTAGCTTTTCTACAATTGGATTTTTTTTATCCTTTTAAATTTGAATCCCCATGAGAATCAGAACCGAATAATAACAATATGAGGCATACGAAGCCATTACATGTGATGTAGTCAGTGATTTTACACTTGAAGACAACACTGCTTCCTGAGAGCAGAAGAATTGACATCATTCAGCCTGCCTTTGCTGAGATTAAGCCGTAGGTAGAATAAGAGGTTCCGTATGTAAATTGCAGATTGGACAGACCATGAGGATGAGGGAGGGCTTCAATTTGTTATTTTTTGGTTTATTTCAGAAGCAGTTTGAATCATGGAGATATTAAAAATGTGCTTTGAGTGGTAGTGTATAAATAACGTAAGTAACACAACCCCTTCATCTACTACAAAAAAGTAAAATAATGACATTGCTTTTTCACTTATATTGTTTAAAAATACTGTTTCCTGTGCAAATTACTTGGTAAAGAACTAGACCATCTAATTTGCAGAAATCGAATAATTCAAGCTCAAAGTCATTTTGTTTTACCATAGCACTTATATCAACATCAACAATAAGAATCTAAGAGACAACCATTAATTTTTTATTTTTTTTTAAAAAAAAAAAAAACAACAACAAAAGCACTTCGTGACTCCCTTCAAAGTTTAACCGCTTATAGTCTTCACAGTAAGTAAGTAAAATTACTTCCAACTTTATTCAAGGGTGAAACTCAAACTTGCATGAGCCATGACCTACAATTGAACAAAATGAAGAAACGTCATTTGCAAATTATAATATTACAAATCAAATTAAGTAGAATCAATTGATAATCTCGTTATTAAATTTAAGGGATTTTTTTACTAATAGGTATTCAATGTCTTATTTGTTATTATGACTAACACAAGGTAATATAGAAATATGTCAAAAGATGGGGTATGAGAGATTATTGAGAGGTCTTACTTGGGTCAAGATCAGTGGTAATTGCAGCAGAATTGAAATAGCAAGTTGCTCCTTTGTTCTTAAACTTTTGATAGTAACTGTTGAAGGCATAGGAGGCATGGTCCCTCAAGGTATTTGGTAGGTAACAAGGATGGTTCACTTGTATCTTGCTGCAATCTGCTCCACCCTTTCCACATGCCCAATCCAGAGCCCTCTGCAGCTCATCATCTGGAGACTGCTCATCAGCAATGCACCATTCCATAAATTGTCCTGAAATTTTCAATAACTCGGAATCATATATAAGTTATAAAAGCGGTCTTTGGTTATATGCTCTACTTAAAAAATCAGTGGCCACCTATAAAGCACAACATAACCTATCCTTTAAATACTATAACTCATTCTGATACAATGCTAAGTTAAGTGTGTGGCAGGAAGTGATGAACTTAGCAGTTAGCAGAACTCTGAAAGAGAGGTCCTGCTGATTTTACCAGATGCTTGAAATGATAAGGTAAAAAAGAGTAAAGCTGTCAAAATTTTGAGCATTGGAGAAATCATTGGAAGGATGCAACTATGTTTGATGTTTCATATCACGGCAGACAAATGTTCTTATAGAAGAAGAGAGTCTAGATTGTAGAAATGGAAGAGCAGCTCAGACTATAGTAGAAAGAGAGTCTAGAGACTCCGACTCTTTTTTCAAAGGTTAAGACACTAATATAATAATAAGCTATGGTCCTACTTCAGCTCCTTTGGTGTCACTCACGATAACTTGAAACCTGCTTTCTCTAGAATGTCTCTAATCTATCTCCATGATCTTGTTCTACGTACTCAATTTTTCCCTTTTCTTATATCCCAAATATGGTACTTATATTAGCTTTTTTTCTTTTCCTAATCTGCTAATAACTTGCCTAACAAGAATAGATATAATTGAATATACCATACAAAAATTAGCGAAGAAAACTCCATTGTAGTACTTACCCGGATCAATAATTATAGATAAAATCAATTTTACTTATGTAATTTTATTTTGTTGATGATTCTAGTTTTAGAGGTGACTGTTCACTGTACAACAAATCAAGAACAATCTATCTAGTAGGTCCATTCTAAGCATATTTTCTTTTGTAGTGACGGATCTAAATTACCAATTTTGCAAGCAAGCTATGAGATATAAAGCAAAAGTCAGGAACCCTACAGGAATTGCAAAAAAAGCTACAAGGCTACAAAAATAAATCATCATTGTTTATTATTTTGCTCAAAACCATTTATGCTTTAACTTGGAAAACTTGTAGCTGACAGGAAACAGATGCTAATGTTACAAAGGAAAATGTAGTTACCATAACTTAAGGGCATCTGCATGCATTTTAGTTAATACAGAGTGCAGAGTGATGAGGAGTTTATTATGCAGAAAGGGGATAGAGGAGAGGATCATGTCCCTTCTTAAGGACACAACCACCCTAAACCACTTCCTTCAAGTTCACGCCTTTTACATCAAAACATCATCTTACTGTAACAATTACCTCCAAGCCAAGCTTCTCACCACTCTTGTTTCCCTTCCTCCTCAAAACAATTTGCAGTACGCGCGTTCTTTATTTGATTCCTTTCCCAACCCTGACACCTTCATCTGGAACACCATGATGCGCTCTTACTTCAATTCTCGTCTCCCTCACCATTCCCTTTCCCTTTACTTCCAAATGCTCCAACAATCCCTCTCCCTCGATAGCTTCACTTTCTCTTTGGTTTTCCAAGCTTGTGGGATGTTGTTGGATTTGAGAAATGGCTCAAAGATTCATACCCATCTCTTCAAACTTGGCTTTGCTCCTTCTGATTTGTTTGTCCACACTGCCCTCATTCAAATGTATGCTAAATGCGGCTGCTTTCATTCTGCTATCAAGGTTTTGGATTCCATGCAAGACCCTGACTTGGTTTCCTACAATGTGCTGCTGGCTGAGTGTGTTAGAATTGGTCAGATTGAAATGGCTCGCCAAGTGTTTGATAATATGCCTGACAGAGACTTGGTTTCTTGGAACACCATGATTCATGGGTATGCTTCCTTTGGTGATGTTGTTGGGGCTGGGGCTGCTCCGAAATTGTTTGACTTTGGCGATGAGCATAGACGGCGATCTGGTGAGGCGTTGAGGCTGTTTCATCACATGCAACTTGCAAACGTGGTGCCTGATAGGATCACCGTGATCAGTGTCTTGTCTGCGTGTGGGAACGTGGGCGCCCTTGGAATGGGAAAGATGATTCATGAGTACGTTGAGAGAATTGGAATTGGAATGGATATGAAGCTCGGGACTTGTCTTCTAGACATGTATGCCAAGTGTGGGGACATTGATAATGCACTGAGGGTGTTTGAGCTTATGGATAAGAAGGATATTTTTACTTGGAGCATCATGATAATGGGTCTTGCGAATCATGGATTTGGTGAGCAGGCTCTAGAGTACTTCTCCAAGATGATAGCTGAAGGAATTAAGCCAAATGATGTTACCTTTATTGGTGTATTAAGTGCGTGCAGCCATATTGGATTGGTTGACAAAGGATGGGCATGCTTCAATTCTATGAGGAGTGTTTATGGAGTAACTCCAAAGATTGAACATTATGGATGTATGGTTGACATAGTGGGGCGAGCTGGGCACCTTCAAGAGGCTAAAGAACTTATTAGGACTATGCCCTTTGCACCAGATGCCATAGTGTGGAGGGCCTTTCTTGGAGCTTGTAGAATCCACAAAAATATTGAAATGACAGAAGAAGCTACAGTGAATCTGCTCCAATTGGAGCCTCATGTGGATGGGAATTATGTTCTGTTGTCAAATATATATTCCCAAGCAAAGAAATGGGACAGGGTTGTGAACCTGAGAAGGAGGATGAAACATTCAAATATAAAGAAAGTCCCGGGAAGTAGTTCAATCGAAGTTGATAATACAGTTTACGAATTTGTTTCCGGGGATAAATCTCATCCAAAATCATTTGAGATATATGAAATGTTGGATGAAATACTTAATAGAATTCAATCTTGCGGATATGAGCCATTAACAAGTTCAAATATACAAGATTTTGATGAACAAGAGAAACAGACTTCATTATCTGCACACAGCGAGAAGTTAGCAATTGCATTCGGGCTTCTCACCACTGCTCCTGGGACTACCATCCGTATTTTTAAGAATATGCGAATCTGTGAGGATTGCCATTCGAGCATTAAATTTATCTCTAAGGTCTACCATAGGAAAATCATTGTACGGGACAGAAATCGTTTCCATCACTTTGATAGGGGAACATGCTCTTGTAAGGACTATTGGTGAACATGGATTGGAGTCGCCAAGTTAAATGGCAATGGTAAACGCAGTTTTGGTCCTGCTGCTCTCTTCTCTCCTTGAGCCTCAAGACCAAAAATTTGAGAACAAAGTGACACCATTCACTGGCATGAGGCAATTATATCCTTTCAAAGTAAACTACAAAGGCAGCCTAAGAGATATTATCTGACTGAAAGATATTTTAACATTCACATAACAATGTACTGATGTAGTAGTAGATATATTGTCATTTTGAGTGCACAACTTGAATCCTGTATCCCACCAGCAGAATACGTCATAATTTGTACAGATAAAAGCACTTGAGGATTGTTTGAAATTGTAGCACCAAAAGAGAACAAGTTATGGAATTTGGTTGAAAAGAGTTTTGCAGTTGAGACTTCTCGCTGGTTCAGCTCTGCCTCTGCCCTTGTTCGAGATCTGATGCCAATATCAGCAATTTGATAATCAGGTTCTCTACCAGTACCTGCACATACTATCTATTAAAAACCTATATATTGAGTCAGGAATAATATGTCAGAATGTCTTTTTTTGTACTTTTTTTTTTCCCTTCAATTATTACCTATAAAAGTGTGCCTCTTGATTGCATATTTAGAGTTAGTTTCTCTTTTTATCAGGATCCTCTGGACCATTTCCTTTTCTGCTAGAAGGCTTCTTGCTGTTTTTGTTATGATTATAGCAGTAGTAGTTGCTTTTGCTAAGTGATTAACCTGACACTTCAAAGTTCAAAGTGAGTGACTAAATTTTGCTTAGGTTTAATTTTTTCCCCTTTGTGACAGAAAGCAAGTCTAGGTCAAAATTGAGGCAGGATATTATATTGATTTATGTTCCACTTAGTTCCTTAAATAAGCACCCTCAAAGTCAATTTGTCCTCTCTTTTATAATATGCCTATTTTTTTAATTATAGATTTATAGTAACCCTAACAAATGCCTATTTGTTAACTGAGACCTTAGATTTTAAAGAAATATTTTTTTAGTAATGATAATAAAATTTAAAACTAGAATACAATAATGTATATATTTTTTTAAAGAAAAACACAATTGTTTTACAAAAAGCTAGCTTGGCACCATACAATAGCATATGTAGGTTAGAAGTTAGAAGGCACATGGTAGATCAGAGTGAGTTTTAACGGATGCAGAAGGTTCTATATTTTATTTAATTAATATTTTAATGAATTGTAATTATCATTCTACTCGGCTTTGAGGTGACTTCGTGGTTGCTTCCTTGCTGCCGAGTCAAGTGTTGGTTGCCCACTTATTAATTACACATAACACTCACGTGTTGTTTGCTGCTGTTACACTTTATCTGATTTTTTTTAAAAAAAAGAAAATATCATCCACTTATCTGTTTTTTGAAAAAAAAAAAAAAATTGTAATTAAGAAAATTTTTAATTATTTAATACTCTTACATAGAAAATTAAATTAGTCATTTGAATAATGTTAAAGGTGGAAAAAATTGTTAATAGAATAATATGAATGATGATAAATAAAGAAATAATTTTTAATAGGAGTAAATAATTTATATGTTAGTTGTATTGATTAGTTTAATTAGGTTGTGAGTTTATGATATGCATAAATTGAAACGTACGGGTTACTGCTTTATGTTGCATATATAATGGTTCTACTAGAAAGTAGAAATTAAAATCAGAGAAGTGATTCCTTAGTTTTAAGCTGGAGGAGGCTCTAGGACTCTACAGTCTAGACACATAGTAATTCAGGTATCTCGATGTTTCCAACTTTGTGCCTTGTGCTTGTGTCCAATATTTTCTCATCTTTCTTTCTAATTCTGGAACCTCCTCACTTTTCTTCCTCTCTCAACTACCTCTTCCATATTTCAACTCCAACTCCAACTTTTATTTCTGTTTATGTAAAGTAAAATTCACTCTACTGCTTGCTGCTTATCTCATCAACCGTTACAGTGTTTCTCATGAACATTAATAAATACTTGGTTTTTTTTTCTAGAACTACTTTTTGGTATTTGTTCTTTTTTATCTCTAATAGATGATATTTTAGAGAGATTTGATGTATTTCCATGAGATCTTGATTCTTTTTTTTTTTTTTTTTTGAGGGAGAGATCTTGATTCTTAAGTAGTCTTTTTAATTATGTATTTTCTTACTATGAAACATTTTTGGTCATGAATCTCCTCACTGACCTGGTATTTTTTTTTCATGGATTGTCATCATTTCTTGCAAGTTTGATTTTGCTTTTCATTGGTATTTCTTGATTAGTAGTAGATCTTGTTGTGTCAAGCTGTTCTAATTTGGTTTTTTTGCTTTTTTAGTCAACGTTAAAACTCCATTAATAGTTTTATCTTATTATGCTGGTTGTGTTTCTTCAATACACTTGTGAATTGTTATCAGTGGAGACTGCATATTCGCATTGCAGTATTGTTAATCTTTCTGCATAACAAAGGAGGGAGCCGGCGTAGTTGACTTGAGAAGAGCATTCACAATTACCAAGATTGACTTCTCTCAGCTGAGTAAATAATTTACTGAACAGATGCAAGTTTCTCAAAATCACCCAGCTTCAGCTGGTATCCATTTCTACCACCAGCCTGTGCAAGGCATTTACCAAATATCACAAAGCAATCTATGGCATAATAGCAGCAGCAACGGAACCACTTTTTCTTTTGAAACCTGTAAGGAGCAATACTTTACCCTGGAATCATCCCCAGCAACCACTGGTCTTATTGGTTGTGATTCCAAGTCCTATGCCTGTGTATCATCTAATAGGAGTCCATTTTCTCCACAAGGTTCTCAGTCATACCATTCAGATCACCACCAATCATCTGACATCACCTACGGGTCACCTTTAAGCGGGTACTCCAGTCCTGTTGATGCGTCCGACCTGAAGCACAGACTTAGAGAACTGGAGACTTCCTTGTTGGGACCTGATGAATCAGATATGGTTGACAGTTGTGGCTACAGCATCGACAGTGGCCTCCCCGGAGCATCTCCTATGGCCAAGTATGATTGGGATCAACTTGCAGAAATGATTCCAGAGCTAAACCTGAGAGAAGTCCTCATGCTTTGTGCACAGGCTGTATCTGATGATGATATTCCAACAGCAGTTGGCTGGATGGATAATGTGTTGGGGAAGATGGTGTCAGTTGCTGGGGATCCACTCCAAAGATTGGGTGCTTACTTATTGGAGGGGCTTAGAGCAAGGTTGGAATCATCAGGGAGTCTGATCTACAAATCGTTGAAGTGTGAACAACCAACCGGCAAAGAACTAATGACTTACATGCACATCATGTATCAGATATGCCCATATTGGAAGTTTGCATACATATCTGCAAATGCTGTGATTGCAGAAGCAATGGCAAATGAATCCAGGATTCACATAATTGACTTCCAAATTGCACAGGGCACGCAGTGGCATCTACTCATGGAGGCTCTTGCTCTTAGGCCTGGTGGACCTCCTTCCATTCGTATAACTGGAGTTGATGATTCCCAATCATTTTATGCTCGCGGTGGAGGACTTAAGATCGTAGGAGAACGTCTCTCAAATATTGCCAGGTCTTGTGGAGTGCCATTTGAGTTCCATTGTGCAGCTATGTCTGCCTGTGTGGTTGAAAAAGATGATCTTGGAGTTCGACCTGGAGAAGCTCTGGCTGTAATTTTTCCTTATGTTTTGCACCACATGCCCGATGAGAGTGTGAGCATAGAGAACCACAGAGACAGACTATTGAGATTGGTTAAAAGCTTGTCTCCCAAGGTAGTGACCCATGTTGAGCAAGAATCCAACACCAACACTTCTCCTTTCTTTCACAGGTTTGCTGAGACACTGGATTATTATACTGCTATGTTTGAATCAATAGATGTGGCTTCCCCGAGAGACGATAAGAAGCGGATCAGTGCAGAGCAGCACTGTGTGGCGCGGGACATTGTCAGCATGATAGCTTGTGAGGGGGTCGAGAGGGTGGAAAGGCATGAACTTTTTGGAAAGTGGAAGTCAAGATTTTCCATGGCTGGATTTAAACAGTGTCCCATGAGTTCCTCAGTGATGGCTGCTGTGCGAGATCTCTTGAAGGATTTCAATGGAAATTATAGGTTTGAACATAGAGATGGTGCTCTCTACCTTGGGTGGATCAACAGAGCAATGGCTACCTCTTCTGCTTGGAGGTGAAGGTGTTTGTTTGAGCTTTGGCCACCCTTTCTTTTTTAACCCTTAGCAGAATTCAGAGGTATCTGCAGTTTCTGCATAGGAATAGTACTTGAGGTTTAGCAGAATCTTCGCAGTGTCAATTGAACTGCAGTCTGCAGAATCCCACAACTTGTTGTAAATGTCAACTAAAATGAAAGAAAAATGAAACCTCTATTTTAGCCTGGCTTATTTTCCTGCCCACTTGCGTAGGCTTTATAATTTTAGATAAGTTTAGTTCCTCTCTATAACAAGCGAAACCTTGCTTGCAGAAGCACATGAAGTTCAAGATTTTGGTCTGTTACTGTGCGTATACCCTTGTACTCCCTCTCTTTCATGTTTATTGTTCCTGCAACTTTTTTTTCTTTTGTTTCCTATGTATTCTTCTTTTACACAACTCAATATATAATTAACACTATTTTTCTCAACTACTCCTATATCTATATTTATCACTCTTTTTTTCAATTACAATATTTTTCTCTCTCTTCAATAATTGTTACATAACGACATTCTAATCAAAATATTCAAAATTCTTACATTATTTAATCATTTTTTAAAATTCATACATAATCTTAAAAAACACTGCTTATGAAACGGGAAGAGTATATAAATTCCCTATTTTAGTGATGAGGAGTTATGATTTCTTTTAGGCTTAATTAAGTTTTAGGTCCATGAAAATATTGACATTAGACGTAGCCTAATGAGATTAATATCAAAACCAAAACATAACGAAAAAGTCGAAACCAAAATTTTCTGATAATGAAAATATGGGAACCAAAAATTAAATTATATTTAACGGCAGAAACCAAAATCAAAACAAAATGAAAAACATGGATCAAAACTAAAAAAAAAAATAAAATATATGGACTAATTTCAAAGATGTCAATATTTATGGAGACCAATTTGTTATTTAAACCTTTTTATACCTAAAAAGTGAGATTTATACCATGCAATTAAAATTGAGATAGTAACACAACAAATTACTACTAAGATCTATGGTTGGGTGACAAGTCATTCAATTTTGACCTCTAGATGATAATAAGTATGTCTTATTAAATGACTTATCACCAAATCATTTTTATGTGTTATTATATTCATTTTGATCGCATGGAAGTAGTCTCGAAATATTTATTTGCTTGAAACGCAACCGTGAGTATACATTGGTTAAATTCTGAATTTTTGATCCCCGTTTCAAGAGTGTGAAACCTAGTAGGGTAGGTTACACAGAGTCACAGAGTACATGCATGGCCGAAGGATTTTTCCTATTCAGAGGCGCCCTTTTTTTTAGTATTTATTTCGTGGATTTTTCATTTTTCCCATTCTCCTTTATTTTATCCGTTTGCTTATATATCGAAAATTCTTATTTTATTTATGTCCGGGCTTAAATGGATCCACGACGTGATTGAGCTTCCAAAATCATTGTATTACTATTCTCTGCGTCAAATTATACCACTGCATGGTGCCAGGGGCTGCACTTGGTAGGGCGAACCACGGTTCGATCCCCCGCAACAACGTTAGGAAAGGAATAAAACCTTAATCCCGGGACCCCAATCTTGGTTCAGGGTAGTTTTTAATTGGCTGGATGGATTGTCATCATATGACTTGCAGCTGTTTCTTTTTTGGTGTACACCAAACAGTACCCGATCTTATTTATCCAGAATTCAATTTATCTAGTTTAATCCAACTGAACTCGCACTAAGCGGTACGGGTCTGCCATCGGTGGTTGCTCCATACCCAAGACTCGAACTCGAGATCAGTTGGTTAAGGGATTAAATGAGCTACCACTTGACTAAACCTACTTTTCTGACTTTAAGCTGTTTCTAATCATTTAAACTATTTCAATCTCCAAGTGTAGCTATTTAGTAATCCCTCCCTTTCGTGATAGCATCATTATTTTAAAGTTGTGTTACATGTATTAAGATGTATAATTAATTTATTATTTTGTATTAATTTTTTTTTTACTTTTTTTTCTCTTTTATTTTGGAATCTAGTTAATGTGTTTCTGTTTTGTTTTGTCCTATTTTTTTCTACAAACATGGAGTTACTCCAGCAAGACGCAAGGAGTTATTCAAACTTACTTTCCTAGTTCATGGTTTAGTCAAAAGTTCCTAAATGATTACGATGTCACTCCTTACGCATTCAAGTTAATTGGATATTTAAAATACTTACTCAGTTCATAAATATAAAACAATTTTGAGACTTTTATTTGTTCTTGTTTGTAAGATCCTATATTTCAATGATAATTAATAATTTTTTCTATAAATACTCATATTTAATTAATATTTTTTTTATTTTCAATACTATTAATAGGGATAATTTTGAAAATACATATCAAATATTCACATTTTTAATATCATTAACTAAATTAATCAATTTTTTTAATAGAAATCAAATTTATCAAAAGATCTTAAATACGAAGGGAGTAATAAATTATATACCTTCTAAAAAGTCAGGTATCACTTCTAAACAAATAATAATCGAAAAGAAGAGTATCATATTGTAACGTCACCTCCACTTGTGAACCAAATTTTTTATTTAAGCAATGCGAAGCTCTATTTTTTTTTTTTTTTTTTTCACATCAATCGGTTGCAACTTGCAACAATGACACAAAAATTGATATAATTATTCTGGGGTAATTTATAGTATCTCCAATAATAACATACATAATATACGTTTAAAATTTTTTTCTTTCCATGTTATCAATTTCTTAACATATTTTTTAGTTAACTCAGCATTTCAATCCTCCTAACATATATTATATATGTTGAGATATGTACCACATGTTAATCACAATATTTTTTTTATTTTACTTTTATACATACCTACGTTTATATATGCAATTTTATCAAATAAAATGTATTAATTTAATTAAATAAAAAATTTATTTCAAATATTAGTTTTATTTTTGAAAATTTAAATTGAAACGGTCATAAAACGCAGTGATGAAGTACTAAAATGAAAATAGAATAGTCATAAAATGCAAATTTTTTTTTAAATGAAAGTCGTGGTTCATTCACGATTTTTTTTATTATTATTATTTTTTTCAATGTTTCATGGTATTTTTTTTAGAAAAGGAAACCATGCGTATATATAATTTAACAGCATGTATAGGTTTTCCAAAAAGAAAAAAAAAACTTTTTTTTTCCTCCTTAAACATATATTCTTACACAAACATATATGCTAAGGTAAGCTAATTTTTGTTTTCAATGGCACTTTTCTCTCAAGCATATATGCTTAGAGAGTTAGAGCAAGCATATGTGCATATTTTCTCTAAGAACATTGATGGAAATGCTCCTAACTGCATCTCTACGACTCTACTATTCCCATTGACCAATCTTTCTCAAACATCTTCACCAAACTCGCCCAAAGCATAAAAATATAAGGGTTACCTTTTTTTTTCCCGGTTGAAGTGTCTTCCATTTCTTATATCAGCATGACTTTGAGGGAGCATATAACTAAATAAGTCAAACCTTCTCCATTAATTAGTTGCTCACAATAAAGCACAAATTAAAAACTGCAAAGTGAAGGCTTCAATAATGTTGATCATTGTGCTTGGTGCTATGAATAATATAAATAGCATAGTTAGCACCTATTTAAATGTCTCATCACTTCTCGGTTTAAGGCACTTATTAAAGTTATTTTGATTTGAAAAGAATATTATAAGTTCATTTTTTTTCTTAAAATATAAAAAATTACTCTTTCCAACATTTTTCTATTACTACATTTGGTTATATATATATATATATATATATATATATATAAGTGCTCAATTAGCATTTGCCTAAAATAAATATATGACAAATATAAACCGTTAAGAAGTCAAATGTTGTAAATAACCATTGAAAACTGCATTATTGTCCTAGATTTCCAAAACATGAAGTACGTGTATTCATGATTTTTTTTAAGTATAAAAACCTTAAAAAGTATTCTAAAAGCACTTGTGCTCGTTATTAGCAAGACCCTAAACATATTAAACTTAAGTATTCAAGCCGTGCAGCCTAAATTTCATTATTGTAGAGATGAGTTCTCCAATATTTGTTATAGTTTCAAACGTGTTTTTCAAATTATAAAGAGGATTATATAACTCATAAAACAAAAGGACAGTGCCAGTTATAAAGTCAAAGTGAAATTGTGTTGCCAATTTGTACAAGGAAAGATTGGTATATATCTAACACCCATCACAATTGTTAAAAATCTAACCTACTATTCTCAACTTCTTGTCTTACTAGTTTGAGTGTACTCTTTTTCTTGTGTTATATACAGTCGAATACCAAATCCCATCCACCAGGCAATGCAAGCAAAAACTCCATGTATGGTAAAAAGTTAATCATTGCTTGTAGAGAAATATGAAGGAAACTAACTGGCAGTGCGATAGAGCTATGGACCATGGGCATCATATGTAAAGCAATAACGCCATGCACGTGCTTTGTGCGCTAATCATCTACCTGTTGTATTCTTTGGACGACTATGTGCACAAGTAATCCATTCTGTCTTCCAGACTCAACCCTCCACCCTTTTTTTTTTTTAATATTTAATATTTAATATATTTAAAGTTGAGGTAGAGGTGTTTATGTGAGCAACCACTCATCCATTCAAATCAATATTATTTATGCCCTTTTCACATATATTCTCTTGAATTTTCATTTTTAGCCTGAAATTATTAGCATTTTCAAAACGGACCAACTAGCCACAATCGGATGAATTACCAGTTTAATTATATTTTGTCATCACTAAATTGTAAAGCTGGAAAAAACAATTCGATCCAATTGGCCCGACTCGAATAAGTCTGAGCAGATTTAGATTCTCAAAATACAACTTAAATAGATATTCCGAACATTTTTAATCCGATTTATAAAGCCCGAATCTGTCAAGTATATATATCCAAATCGCCCACTAATATCATTTAAAAAAAATCCAAATTAGATGTAGTTTAAAAAAATTCCAAATTTCGTTCAAGTCTTTTAATCCGACCTAATCATGACTCAAATCCGAAGCAAGCTAATCTAAACCCAACCTGATAGCTTGAGTACCACTTCTAATGTCTAAAGTGTAGTTATCAAAATTGCATATTTTTTTCATTTGAAAAAAGTTGTTTCTTGGACCTCAAGCAATGGAAATACAACCCATGCTTTAGTTCCAACTTCCAACCAAAACCGATCAGATCAGTAATATTAGCATATATCCTGATGAAGTTTTTATATTTTTATAATTTGCATTTCTTATATGATATTATATTTTTACTTTTTTTTTTAATTAGTGCAATGGCAACCATATAAGATGAAGCCTTTGCATCACCTTAATAATAGAATATATGGCCTCCAATTAGCATCTTGACTTTAAAATTAATGGAAACACAAATAATATATCTTGTGACGTAGATCCATAAGTTAATAATTTTGAAACATAAAATCATTTAAGTAATTTTTTTTATCAATAAAATGTTTTTTATGCACAACTTGGATCAGGGTGAAGCTATCAACACAACCAATCATAATCAATTTTTTTTTTTACGAAGTTGTGATTGGTTATTGAGAAGATGAATAGATTAATTGAAGACACAAATACCTCACCTTGAAGATCAAACCTTTAAAAGTGTAAATTTATCAAGTGGCATAATTTGTGTGACAAAAAATTGCTATTTTAAATTAGGACCAGCCTCTTATGGTTCATAATAGGGTCATTTGTAAAGGAAGTCCAGGCTATCTTCATTTCTTAAGGAAATGGATATGATTACACTTGATAAATAATTGAAAAGTAAATTAAAATATCAAATTAAACGTTGTTAAAAATATAACAATCATTGAATAAAGTAAATAGAAAAAAAATAAAGAGAACGAAATGAAAAAAATCTTAATGCATAAAAAGGGCCAGAAGAAGCATCAATGACATACCGTTAAACCTTTCAAAAATCATGGTGAATGTTTTTTTTATTTAAAAAAAATCATGGTGAATGTTAATGACAAATTTAAGAAAGGAAATGCTAATTAGTGGTTAAGGTCTTAAGGATACAAAAATAAGTAATTTTCCCAAAAAAATTGACATAAATTTGTACAGTATATTTTTTATTTAGTGTCTTAAAATTACTTTTTAGTAATATCACATAACCCTTTGAAAATATAATTTTTTGGAAATTTTTATTTTTTGTCCTATTTATATAATTTTATTCCAATTTTTTATGATACTTAGTTTTTTTTTTATAAAAATTTATATTTATTTAATATTTTTGGAACTATTTAAAAAATATTCACATTTCCAATATTACTAATAAAATTAAACAAATTTTTTATTTACATAAATATTTATTAAAAAAATAAGTCTTATACCGTAGAACAGAAGGAGTATACTGCAGTATTTAAAATTTAAAAAGAGAGAGAGAGAGAGAGATAAAAATGGAAAGTAGAAAATAGAAATATCATCATATGCCGAAA
Organism: Crotalaria pallida; assembly: GCA_037953625.1. Taxonomy (NCBI): domain Eukaryota; kingdom Viridiplantae; phylum Streptophyta; class Magnoliopsida; order Fabales; family Fabaceae; genus Crotalaria; species Crotalaria pallida. Next base: position 187,953,502 of record CM075649.1, on the reverse strand, counting down.
CGAGAAAAATAAGATTTTGAAATGAAACAAAGCATATGAACATTGGCAAGGAAAAAAATGACCACCTTTTTCTCGATGTTTGTAATATTTTCTTACTACACGCGACGAGAACGCCAACATATATATATATAGAAAGATAAAAACACACACACATAAATCTCTCTCTCTCTCTCTCTCTCTCTCTCTCAATATATTTATATATATATAAACTCAAACATACATACCAATACACATTTGCAAATTCCTTTCCTCCTCTGTCTCTGGCTCTCTCTCTCTCTCTCTCTCTCTCTAAGATAAAAAGAGAAGCTTCAAAATATGGTTTATCTCAGATCTTAGAATCTTTCAATTTCTTCTTCATCTGGGTTCTCTTCATTTGGTAATCAATCTTTAACTGCTTTGCTTTGTTTCGTTTTCTCATATTACCTCTCTTTCTTTCTCTATTATTTTTGTTCAACTCGTTCAATGTTAAAGTTTGATGCTTTTTGCAATTTTGGGTTTTGGGCTGATCGTGTTTTCGTTGATCATTGGTTTGATAGATGTTCCTGGATTCAATCCTATCCGAATCAATCACCCCTTTCAAACCTTAGATTTTGCGTTCTGCATTGTTTAATCCGCGTTATGATGTTTCATCTGTGCTTGTTGTTACTATTTCATTGTGTTTTATGCTGTAATTGAAGTTAGCAAAACAATGGTTTTTTTTTTTTTTTTTAAAAAAAAGTTTATATGTGGATTGTTATATAAGATTATAAGTATATGAGTTCCTGATTGGATGGATCCAATATGTTTTTATTCTTTCTTTCTTTCTACTTTTGGTGTTGTTGTTGAAGAAGAAGTAGAAGAAGAATTAAATCCTGTTGTTATTCATTCTTGGATATAAATTCTGGTTAGAAGCGTAATTGAAGAATGGAAATGGACCATGGCAAAGTTTTCATTGGTGGGATTTCGTGGGACACAAATGAAGACGGACTCACTCAGTATTTCCAGAATTTTGGAGATGTGGTGGAAGCTGTGATAATGAAGGACCGGACCACAGGGCGTGCCCGCGGTTTCGGATTTATTGTCTTTGCTGATCCTGCTATTGTTGAACGAGTTGTTACCGAAAAGCATGTCATAGATGGCAGAACCGTAAGTTACTTTTTTGTTTTTTTTTTTTTTTTTTTTTTTGCCAAATGGAAGAACTTTAAGTTTTAAGTAAATACATTTATTATTTTCCTGAGCTCCAACGTGTGCTGCACTATGATGCGAGTCATGCCACATTTAGAAAAAGGAGATTCTAACATACTGTACAGTTTGGAGAAAGCATAAATGTCATCCTTGTTGGATGTCCGGTTCACTGCATTCCGTAACATGATACAATTATCCGAGCCTGAAATATTCGAATGAGGATTAGTATTGCGTTCATGTTGATGAAAGTTAAAAATGTCATATCATAGATGACTTTGAAAATGGGGTTATTCGCGTCTTAGCAGTGCCAATACAAATATATTATAAGCAAATAATATGTGCAAGTCTGCTAGAAGATGTTACTGGAATTGTTAGATTTCTGGGAAGAAGAGAGTAGAGTCGTTAAAGTTATTTCTTCACTTTCTCTTCCAGGAATGTTGACAGATAAAAGAGCCTGTTCTCAACTGAATATCTAAAAACATGATTAACATCTTGCTAACAGAATCTTTGTACGTACTCCAAATCCTGATTAGTGATCTTTCTTTCTACTAAACTTAATTGTCATTCATTCCATATGCAGGTTGAAGCAAAAAGGGCTGTCCCTAGAGATGATCAGAATGTTCCCAACAGAAGCAACAGCAGCACTCATGGGTCACCTGATCCTACTCCTGCCCGCACAAAGAAGATTTTTGTTGGAGGTTTACCATCCACAGTTACTGAGAGTGACTTCAAGAACTACTTTGATCAATTTGGAACAATTACAGATGTTGTTGTGATGTATGACCATAACACCCAAAGGCCTAGAGGTTTTGGATTCATCACCTTTGACTCTAAGGAAGCAGTGGAGAAAGTGCTACACAAAACTTTTCATGAATTGAATGGTAAAATGGTTGAAGTTAAGCGGGCTGTTCCAAAGGAGTTATCTCCAGGTCCAAGTAGAGGTCAATTAGCTGGATATAATCATAGTATGAGTAGAGTTAGTAGCTTTCATAGTGGTTTTATTCAGGGATATAATCCCAGCCTGGTTGGAGGGCATGGGCTTAGAATAGATGGTAGATTGAGTCCTGCTACCATTGGTCGTAGTGGATATCCTCCTTTTAGTCCTAATTATGGGGCAAGACTCAACTTTGAGCTAGGATTGAGCCAGAATGGAAATGCTAACTATGCTTCTACTCTTTCATTAGGACAAACATTGAACCCTTCATATAATGGAAGTTCAAGCAGGTACAATAATGTCATTGGGTATGCTGGTGCAAGTTTAGGCAACAGTACAATCAGAAGTTCAACAAATCAGAACTTGTGGGGGAATGGTAATCTTAATTATGGTACTAACCCTGCAAACACTGATGCTTTTGGTGGATATGGAATTGAAAATTCAAGCATGGGATCTTTTGGCAGTATTGGACCACCTTGGAGTTCCTCCCCTAGTACAGGTCAACCTGGAACTATTGGCCCCGGCTATGGTAAGGCTCATCTTAGTTATGGCTCCGGAGGTAATGAAACCATTGCTTCACAATATGCTCAGCCAAATGGAAGTTATAGTGGGCCATATAAAGACATATATGAAATTGATTCATTTTATGGGGACCGGACTTGGAGATCATCATCACCTTCAAAACTAGAGGACTTAGGTTCTCTTGGTTTTGGCCTTGGAAATGCTGTTTCAGATTTGATAAGCAAAAGCTCTGGTGGTCATGTTGGGGATTATGCTGTTGCCAATGCACAATCAAATAGAGGTAACCTGTGTTTCTCCTTTATTTTCATTCTAAAACTGTTAGTTCTGTGACGTAATATTTAGCCATTGCAGCATACTAGCTGCATTTATAGTAGAATTGTTTGTGTGAGCATGTGCTCCACGTTGCAATACATAGGAATGAAAGTGTCAGATTTTGTTGTAATTGTTAAGTTCAGTTGGAATATATCCATTCAAGCAAATGGAATTCAAATTGGAATTACTGACTTCCTATTATTTCCAATTAATTTACTTGGAACTTCATACGTTCTTTTATTTAAATCTGAAATTTTGACATTTTAAAAGCTTATGAACCAAGTAAATTAAATGGAAATAACAGGAACTCAGTAAATTAGTATGCTTTGAGTTTTGACGATGGAAATAACCGTATACCTCAATGCTTCTACCCTTATACTTCATATCTTTTGTTACAGAAATTGCTGCTTAGGAAGGTTATGCAACCGATGCTTAGATTTTTTTGAAGTGAAGCGGACCAATGCGAAAAAGCACAAATCCCAAGTTTTCAGAATCTAAGTGCTTCTTAAATTTAATTAGAGCTAGTTCATTTGCCTATTTTGAAGAACATACACATACAAAGCACATACAGGGGGCATTTCTCTAAGGGTTGAGTGGAATATAGGTTTGCTTTGTGATTCTGAGACATTTAATTAGGTTATGGAGTTTGTCATATGATGCACATCTCCAATGACAGATCAATACACAAAACAAGCAGATCACATTCTTCTGTTTTATATTCTTTTTCCTTTTCCAACCTGTTTCTTCATTCTCTCATTTTTTTTCCTTAGTATTTTCTGCTTGTCTGCTTTTCAAGTATTAAGATTTTTCACTCTGTAAGGAGGGGTGCATGATTGAGCTTTCTGTGATAGAGCATTGTTTTAAGGAACGTTCATTTGGCTTCAATTAGTTTGTGGATTCATCTTCTATGGAATACATTTGTTTTCCTTGTGCCATATGAATCTCATTTATGTATTATGTGTATGTGTTACTGCTTACTAGAATTCATCTTTGATGTATTTTATAATTTCTGTATCGTCATTTGCCACAATCACAATTTAAACAAGTTATATTTATCCTCTTGTTGCAATCTGAAGGGTTTCTTGGATTAAGTATCTTCTAACCTATATATAGTTCAAATGGTATTTCCCTGCCCCATCAAATGTGAATGTGTAGTAAGGTTCAGTTTTCATTTCTTAAAACTCAATGTCCCTAGCTATATTTGATGGGGAAAATTTGTATACTTATCCCTGTTTATCCTCACTTGCTTTATGTGGACAGAAGAGGGATAAGAAATTTAAAACAAAGTTGTGGGAAGCAGGTAAGTGATGGGCTTTTAAAACAAGTTGTTCTTTCTTTTGAATCTGTTGAATCAGCTTAAAAGATTCTCTCAATACTGAATAGAATTTTTATTTTTTTTTTAGAGTCGGTTTTTGACGGAGAGGAAGAAGAGGAAATTGTGTAGCAATGAGAGATCGAATTCAGATGTCTCGTTATATGTCTTACGGTTTTCTATCAACTAGCTAACTTTTAGGGTTATACTAAATAAAAAACGTTAAATGAAAAAGTGATGCATCTAAAAAGATTATGAAGATTAGTTTGAGAAATGAAAATATGGATTTATAAATCCCCCCACCCTAGTGGAAAATGATAAGGCACCATCTGTCCAACCCTATCGACATTATCGTCACTTCCAAGTTAATCTATGATGTTCATTGCACCATCTTGTAGGCATATCCATGAATCATCCAAAAAAAAAGTGGAAAATATTGTCATATACTATTTGCCTTAAGTGCAATGTTGTCATTTCTCATTATTTCAAGAGTTAATAATTAGCTAGGTCTCTAAAAAATATATTAGACATCAATTTAGTTTTCAAAAGATTTTTTTTCACCAAATATATCTCTCGAAGATTAAAAGGGCAACAATTTCATCCCTCCGTACATCCATCCATTCGTTATGAGTTCCATCAAATGCTATATGACGCTTAGACTAGATTATTTTGAGGACTAAGTTGATGTCAATTGTCAAATATATTGTTGGTATCAATTAGACTATTAACTCTTTTAACTTTTAATCTCAACAATCAAACTTTTTAATAAATAAATCAAATGTATCAAGGAGGGAAGAATTGAAACAAAAACTTAAAAAATCACCATTCCTTTTTTTTTTTATGGTTTAGAAAACTTGTTCGCTTGTTCCGTTCACAAGTACTAGTATGTTCGTTGAGGAAAAAATAATGAGTGAAAGGACACTTTGGTCCCTCAAGTTTTTCGACAAGGACACTTTAGTCCCTCAATAAATTTAATTCATTTTTAGTCCCCAAAGTTTTCCAAAAGTACCAATTTAGTCCCTGTCCTATTTCCATTAACCACTTCGTTGAGGGACTAAATTGGTACTTTTGGAAAACATGAGGGACTAAATTGGTACTTTTGGAAAATATGAGGACTAAAAATGAATTAAATTTCTTGAGGGACTAAAGTGTCCCTGTTGAAAAACCTGAGGGACCAAAGTGTCCCTTCACTCAAAAATAATATTCACATGGGAACAAAGGTTTTTGCCCTCCTGAGCATGAAACTAACTTTCAAACTCAATTGTAATAAAGATAAAAGGTTTGAAAAATTAATCATCTAAATTATTTGAGTTTGTAGATTTTAGTTTTTTTATGCTTTAGACAAATGCATGTGGAGATATTTTTTGTTTCAAAACTCAATTTGGGTAAAATAAAACCTTAAGTAAACATTCATAAAATGTTCGTACGTGTATTGGAAGACTAAGTGAAGCGTGACTGTATTGCAAATTTTGATAAGTTAATTACTTTATGTGCGATAAATGAGCAGCAAGTCAAGATGGCCGAGTTGGTCTAAGGCGCCAGTTTCAGGTACTGGTCCGAAAGGGCATGGGTTCGAATCCCATTCTTGACATGGAGAAACTTTTTCTTTTTTTTCTCCTTTTGTTAAAAAATAAATAAATTTCTTTTCTATTTCATTCAGATTTCATGTGAACAAAAAGTGGGCCTGCATCACATGGTTATGGTCTTCCCATACTTTAAGCCATTGTGTATGTTTGGATCATGGGATCCACGTTAAATAAAGGCTAAATTAAACTACGTATTATATTGGTCATTATGTTTCTTTTTATTATCAAATTGGTCTTTAAATCACTGTTTATACTACGTGTCAACATCATATTGGTTCATATTTGCATTGTTGGAGAGAGAATTGACACGTGTGTATAGGGACCAATATAATACCGAAAAAGCTTAAGGGCCTAATTTGATAATAAAAAATAAGGTAAAAAACAAAATGAGTAATTTAACCTAAATTGAGTAAATTATACTAATTTCTATGTTTTTCTCTCTTGTTCTAATACAATCATGCTCAAGTGGAAACATTCATATTATAGAAGGATCGTTGATAATTCTCTCAAGTCTCAATGGAGTTTTTCTTTTTATACATAAATTTATTTGTACGTAGACATGTATCACTTTAACTAATTATACATGCATTGATTTCTATATTTAGTTTTTTGTGTTATCCAAGGATATCTAATTCATCATATGGATAAAGAATTAATTTTTTTTAGGTGTGTGTGAATGTCCTCCGAAACGAGTGTTGCTTGCACGAATCGTATATTTATCCTTTTATCTGATATGATATTTGAGTTGGATCTTACGTCACTAAACTAACACATTGTTTACCTTTTCTAATTTTCTTACTCCTATTTTAAAATTAGGATGTTGTTTATTGAGATTTATGTCACAAGCTGCTTAAGGAAAACTAAATTTAAAAAGTTTTTACTTAAACGATAACGATAAAGGAATATTTTTTTTAAAATTACAATAAAATCTAAATATTAAAATAAAGTACATAAATATAGTATAAATCACTTTATCTACTTTTCTCAACCTTTATATATATTTTGACCACTTTTTCCATACATTATTTTAGACATAAATCTCAAACATGTTGAACTAAAATATAGCACATAAAAATGTAACAACGTTAAGTACTTGATGAGAAGAATTTTGCTGCTAGTAATGATTTTATTCAACTCGAATTAGATTGACTTTGATAAACAAAAATACATATGGTTCATTAAAAAAAAAAAAGTAGTAATGTGATTGTGGATCGGAAATATTTTACTCTTGAAAAGGTGACATAAGGGAGAGTAAATACTAAATACTAGCACTAAGTAGCTAGTTGTGTGTTTTTTCAGAATTTCGTTTTCGTAAACTCAAATTCCAATAAGAGATTGCTTAGTTGCTTGGGTTAAAATTTACCAATTACTGTATTTGATATTTTTGTTTTTGTCTCATGTAACTTCAAGGCATTGTGAATTTAAAAAAAGAAAAAAGAAAAAACCTTCAAGGTTTTGGTAATTAGTAGTAAGATGTTACTATGAATCAGTTAAAACTACTGTATGTGATACTGTATAGCAATGGTTGTGTAATAGTATCAGCTAATTGACAAAGTAAAGAGTCGTTTATTGGTTGATGATTGTATTAGTATTTCGTACTATACAGCAACGTTGTTCCTTGATACTAATAAATACCACAAGGAAAATAAAGTTTAATTTGTTAGTTGGATTTATCATTCATCCAATTTAAGATTTTGGGATTAACAGGTAGTCTCAGAAAGGTAAGAAGCACGCACGCAGCATTGAGATAGGGATAAGGTGATGAGTCATGCTCATGTCACACGAGATGAAACCAAACGGTGTGAGTAATTTTTGGTATTTGTCGTAAATAGTAGTAAAAATGATAGAAGTCATAGAACCATTGTTATTGACCGATAAAAATGGAAAAGATTTCGGGAAGATTGTGGTAAAACTTTCAAGTCCCGGTCCCCACACCAACCCCAAAGTTGTTAGTCGTTACATTACATTAAATTACAGGTAATTTCATTTCCTGAATCTCCAAACCCCACACACTTCTTCACCCCTTTATCTTGCTCACAAGTCACAAGGCAAATTCAAGAACAAGGATAAGTAGGGCCGAAGAAGAAGAAGAAGCAGAAGAAGAAGAAGAAGCAGAAGAAGAAAAGGAAGCGCGGATAAGGCTTATTTATATTATCATCTTTTAGGTAATCAAAATCAAATATCATATCCTTTTAATTGCTTTTTTTCATTATTATTTTTTTTAGGTTCTCTTAATCTCAACCTTTAGGATTGAGGATAAATACTCCAAAATGATTAGGATAAACCTTTATAAATAGGATCGGAGGAAGAATTGATTTAGAAATTAAATTGCACATAGATTAAAAAAAAAAGTAAATGATATAAGAGTTTGATATTATCTCCTTTTTTAAATATGAGACTTTTTTGATACTTTTATAATTATAAGATCTTATACTAATTTTCAATGACAATTAATTACTTTTTTTTCCATAAGCATCATTACGTATCTGATAATTTTAGATTTCAAATACTATTAACATGAATAGTTTTAAAAATATATATCAAATATTCATATTTTCAATATTTTAATTAAATTAACTAAATTTCTTAATGATAGTGAAATCTACAAAAAGAGTATATTTTGACTAAATTACTCTTTTTAATAATAAGAGAGAATAACAATAAATATACGAAGATTTACTGCAGATATAATACATGATATGAAATACATGTATTAGATGACAAATTTTTATTAGTCCAACAAAGAATTACATAGCAACTATTCAAATTTAGATTGCATATTAGTAATTCCCTTGAAATAATGCTGAAAAATTAATGACAGTGAATGAAAATTAAGAGAATTGAAGTGGTGTCATGTCATCATCATTTTGGATATGGTCAACAACCTGATTTATAAATTGACCCTTTAAATTAAATAATATTGTAGTACTAGTACAATAGACACCGAAAAGAAAAACACGAGAGCTAGAGAGAAAAAAGGAATATCACGACAGAAAAACCACGCAAAGGCAACTTCTGTTTGTCCCAGGTAAGGTAATGTAATGCATGCTCATGCTCCCTCTCTCCCATATGTAATTCGATTGTCGAGTTAATTTGTAAATAACATCTCTTTTTTTTGTTTACATGGGAGGTCTGGGACTAGAACTCATGACCTAGGGGAGGGGGAAATCCTAAATGTCCCTGCAGCCACCAACTGAGCTGTCTTACGCGAACTAAATATTTATTTGGAAATTAGTTCTATGTTCTTTCACCGATTCAAAAAATTGTTTCCATGGCATATGTGCCAAGTAGAACAGAGTTGCGAAGATTTGTGGATTTAAAAGTGCAATTATAATCGATTATTATGCCAAACCCCTTTTTTTTTAATCGCAGGCAAATATGAAAGATCCAAACTGAAAAAATTTTAGTTTTCGTCTTTATGTTTCGTTAAAAAGTCTTTCAATAATTTTTTGTGATGATTTTTTTTTATTTTTAAATCTTATGATAATTTGATCTTTGACAATAGATATTGTCATTTAGTTTTTTTTATTGGTGGTTTTTTATTTTTATTATTTTATTAACATCAATTGGTTGTATTCTATGGAACAGTTTATGAGAGTGAGATCAAATAGTTAAAGCATAAAATACCTCTTTGCAATGGGATGGAGATCACTTGTCTCGTTCCCCACACAGAATATAATAAAGTAAAGAATAATTTTCTCAATTACTATGGCAATTTTGTAATATTTAATGAAATTTGATTGGTTGAAAACTTGAAGACATGATATTTGAAAACAGGAAACCCTTATCCGTTTGTGAGACATACTATGATAAGGGTTTGGTTAAGGACACTTTGTTTAGAAGTAAAAAATAAACATCCCAAGTCATTAATTTTTCTGATTCCGAAAACATTAAAGACTACATTTTTCAACATTTTTCAACTATGTATAACCTCTTAACAAGTATTTAAAGATACTCGTTAACATTTTCCTAACAATAATTATCCGCGTAAAACAAGTCTCAAATTTGACTTTGCTTCTATAGGCTTGATAAACATTCTAAGGTTTTTCAAATTTCTCTGAAGCCAAACAAAATTGATAGCAATGCATTTTGGTTTTTTTTTTAAATATGAGTAAGGTTAATAGAACAATGACATTTGAGTTAAAGAGTTTTATTCTAAAATATGTATTGATAATTTTTTACTTTTATTTTAATTTTAAAAAAAAATCGAGTTTATATCTGCCTTATATATTTGCCTTATACTTATTTATGAATATGAATTTAAGAATGAAGAACTAGTACTGTACATCCTCTCCAAAAAAAAAAAAAAACAAAAACAAAAACGTGGGTACAGGTAGTGTGCATACTAGTTACTAGATACTAGTAGAAGACTTGAAGTTATGTAATTAGTCTGAAGTGGGACCATGTTTGTGCCACGTTGAAGTTCAAGTGATGAACATGTGTGGCAAGATACTTTGGGTTAGTTATCGTCACCTAAAATCTTGAAACTGCCAGAATCACTGACTGTAGGCTGTAGCAGTGTTAACGAAATCCAGTTAATGTCAAAAAATATAAGCATTCAAATTCAATTTGCTTTAGCCTGGGTAATGCATGTAAGGACAAGAAATAGTTGACTTTGCTTTTAATTTTAGACAATAGTACTTAGCAGTAATGCATTAACGTATGTATGTATCTGTTTGTTTGTTGTGTTTCAGAGAGACCCTGAGGGAGAGGTGAGGGGTGTGATCATCAATAAACCAAGATGGAAGGGGGTCCCCAAGCAGCGAGTAAGACTGAGTTTACAGAATGTTGGAAGAGAGCAAGGGGTTCTCCTTACATCATGCGCCTCGCTTTATCTGCTGGCCTTGGTGGTCTCTTATTTGGTTATGATACAGGTATCATCTAACCCTCTTCCTTTTCTTCTTTTTAAAAGAAATGTCAATATAGTCGCATTATCCATCAATTTCATTAGATCCCTGAGTCAATTTGTTCTATAAGTCTGCATACCATCAATCGATGACATAAAATTTATAAGGTTATTGTTCCTGGTCTCGAATATTGACATTATGAAAAAAAAAAAAAAAAGTTATAACCAATTGACATTATTGGACAATTCATCCACTAGATTATGAAAACATGACCAAATTGATGTAATCTCCAAATCAAATTGATTGATAATGTCAATCTTAGGATCATATTGACATTTTTTTTTATATAATTTAAAAGTTATGGTCAAGGGTGGCTGCCTCGTCCCATGGTCGGGCAAGTCTTAAGGCATGTCATAAGCTTCAACGATCGTGATTGTGGCTGTAATATGCAGCGCATTTGATGAAATCCACTTTTTTAACCAAGTTGTTCCTGCATTGAATTGACATCACAGGTGTCATTTCTGGAGCATTGCTATACATCCGTGAGGACTTTGAACAAGTTGACAAGAAAACATGGCTTCAGGAAACCATTGTGAGTATGGCTGTTGCAGGAGCCATCTTTGGTGCTGCAATTGGAGGATGGATGAATGACAGGGTAGGCCGAAAGAAATCGATTTTAGTGGCCGATGTTTTGTTCTTTATTGGTGCTATAGTTATGGCTGTTGCTCCAGCTCCCTGGGTCATCATTATTGGAAGAATTTTAGTCGGTCTAGGAGTTGGTATGGCATCCATGACTTCCCCTTTATACATTTCAGAAGCCTCCCCTGCAAGGATTAGAGGAGCTCTAGTCTGTATCAATGGTTTGCTTATCACTGGCGGCCAATTTCTGTCCTACCTTATCAATTTGGCATTCACCAACGTATGCATATAACAACACATTCATACAATACTTTTGGATAGCATAACCCTTTGATTGAAGTATTTATAAATTGTTGTTTCTTTCAGACCCCTGGAACCTGGCGTTATATGCTTGGGGTGGCTGGAGCTCCCGCTCTGCTTCAGTTCATCTTAATGTTGTCCCTCCCTGAGTCACCTAGGTGGCTTTTCAATCAGGTACTGCAAATTCAAGCTTAAAAAATCTCCCTGCCAATGAAGATCTAAATTTTCGTGCATTCTATTGGGGGAGATAGTGTTGTTCTACCAGAAAAGATTGTTTAATATTTGTTAAAAGAATTTCTTATCAATGTTTACTGTTCAATAGCATTAATTTGAGTATGGCATTCTCTAATGCTTGGTTTCAATTAAACTCTGTACAAATCTAAAAAGAAAAATGATGACCATGCAATGCTTTTCTGAAAAATTCATATACCCTTTCAAGACAATAAGTATATTTATTTGCGCTTGTGTGATAAAGTGCAAAGCTTTTTATAGGACTTGTTTGTGGCTTTATGCCTACAATGTAACTCATTAGCATAAAGCAAAAATAAATCCTTAGCTTTCTTCATTTTTTGTTGTTATAAATATTCATGTAAACAGCTTATTGTTGTTTGATCATCCTTCTATTATCTTAATGCTTTTTGCTTATTTATCTATTTCATTTACCCTCAGAAAAGAAAAATTCCATCTTTGGGTTAGAGCCATTTTGTGTTCACTTGGTATTTCATTTCTTTCCAGGGGATGGAAGAGCAGGCAAAGGACATCCTATCAAGAATCTATAACCCTAGTGAAGTTGAAGATGAGATGAGAGCCATGCAAGAATCCATTGAGATTGAGAAGAAAGAGGAAGAGTTGGTTGGACGTAACCTTGGAGAGAAACTAAAGGGTGCCTTTGCTAACAAAGTAGTAAGAAGAGGACTCTATGCAGGTATCACCGTCCAAGTTGCTCAGCAGTTTGTTGGTATTAACACAGTCATGTATTACAGCCCAACCATCGTTCAGTATGCCGGAATTGCCTCTAACTCGACAGCCCTTGCACTTTCTCTGGTTACATCTGGTCTAAATGCTGTTGGCTCTATCATCAGTATGATATTCATTGATAGATATGGAAGGAGAAGATTGATGCTCATCTCCATGATTGGGATCATTGTCTGTCTCATAGTTTTAAGTGGTACATTTCTACATGCAGCTCACCATGCTCCTGCAGTTAGTAACCAGGACACGCTCTCTTTCGGTGCCAACTCTACATGCCGGGCTTACACAAATGCCCCAAATCTTGCTTCATGGAGCTGCACGCAATGTTTACAAGCAGAATGTGCCTTCTGTGCCAACGGCCAGAGTGAAGTAAGTTCTACCAACTTCATCTTGTCATATCTCATATGCTGGTTAGCTTTTAACATATGCTAGTTAGAAACTGAATCTCTCTTTTTGTGATGTTACCCATTCAGTTTCATCCAGGAGCATGCTTGGTTTCAGATAAGAGTATCAGAGGTGAGTGTCGAGGAAACCACAGGGTATGGTTTTCTTCAGGTTGCCCAAGCAGAATAGGATTGCTAGCAGTTATAATCCTTGGATTGTATATCTTAGCATATGCTCCTGGAATGGGAACCGTGCCATGGGTACTGAACTCTGAGATATATCCATTGAGATACAGAGGTTTAGGCGGAGGCATAGCTGCAGTTTCCAACTGGTGTGCTAATCTGGTTGTGAGTGAAACATTCTTGACCTTGACAAAGGCTTTAGGCTCTGCTGGCACATTCCTCCTCTTTGCTGGCTTCTCCTTCATCGGCCTCCTCTTCATCTATGCACTTGTACCCGAAACCAAAGGCCTTCAGTTCGAGGAGGTCGAGAAGATGCTTCAAAAAGGCTTCAGACCTTACCCTTTTAACAAGAACAAGAAACAAGACGACGACAAAGTGGGAGAAGATCAAGTCGCCTAACATTAATGCTATTGTTTTTCTTTTCTTTGGGAATAATAACATCATTTTCGACATTTCTTAAGGTGTTTTGTTGCAAAGGTTTTAGGGAAAACAGTGGCCCCTACTGAATGTATTGCACAGTGTTTCTCCTAACAAATGTAGATATATATATATTCATCGGACCCTGAAAAGTGTGGTCCTTTTCCTCACACCCTTTTCAGCCTGCATCACTCACTCAAAAACTTTATTTTATTTTATTTTTTTTACTTTTTCTTTTTTTCCACACTCATTACTCTTGGCCTCCATTGCCCTTGATTCACCGACCTTATGGAGACGCAAGATGATTTTCAATTTTCAAAAGGCGAAAACTATTTTAATTTATTATCAATTTGCATAAGGCGGAAGAATTACCGACTATTTAAAAGCGGAAATACTTCCGCCTTTTAAGAAGCGTAACAATTGAAATGTTGAAATATCATAAATGTCCCTCCATGAACCCTCCACCTCCCTTTTGTACGTGAATGAATGGAGGGGCAATTTTGGTATTATAACAAATTTTTAATGTTTCCGCCTGATAAAAGGTGGAATACTCAATTTTATTTATGACTTTGGAAAGGCGGAAGATAATATAACTTGCATAAGGCAGAAATTGTTTTATTTTGTTTCCACCTTGTTTCAAGCGGATCTTCCGACTTATTTCAGACAGTAAATAACAAATGGAGGCCAAAAAATAATGGTGGGGGCCAAAAAGAAAAAGTCTTTTTTTTATTGCCTTTTACAACTCCACATTTACCTTCCTCACCGAAATCACTCCCCTCCACAACCAAGTTACCGAATTTTTCTTTATTAATAATAATAATAATAATTTGTTACTATAAACTAATTTTACATGACAGAAAATTCAATTAACCAATTATCGTATACGAACGTTATTCATGAGAGAAGAAAATTAATTTTTCTTATGTACTCCCTCTGTCCTTTAATATAAGTCACTTTCATTTAATTCACGCAAATTAAAAAAAGTAATTATTACTTTCAAATTTATCAAAAAAATATGTTGTCATTCCAAAGTTACTCCTATTTAAAACTTGACTTAATTATGTCACAAGTCCCTGAAGTTTGGGGTATTTTTGTCAGATACCCTTATACTTTTTTTTCAATGTTTGACTCCCCGAAGTTACTTCTGGGTTTGTCATATATCCCTATTACCAATTCTGGCCAATTTTGATTACATGTAACATCAAAATCCTAATCAGACGCATGAGGTTGGTCATGTGATGCCGTGTGATGTCACACTGGCGAAGATGACCTCTCTCTTCAATTCTTTTATTTCTTTTTTTATTTAACTAAAAATATAAAAATATTAAGTTTTTAGTTTTTTAAAGTTTTGGAAAAAAGGATCTTCGCCCACGGGGCACCAGGTGCTTAACCTCGTGCGTCTGATCAGTATTCCGATATTACATGTCAGCAAAATTGACCAGAATTGGTAGTAGGAGTATATGACAAACCCAGAAGTAACTTCGGGGAGCTAGACGTTGGAAAAAAAAAGAATAAGGGTATCTGGCAAAAGTACCTCAAACTTCAGGGATTTGTGACATAATTAAGCCTAAAATATTTATAATACTACATAATAATGTACTACTCCCTCAGTCTTTTATTATAGGGCACCATTTTGATAAAATTTGTTTCCTTTTTTATAAGTCGTTTTAGAAAATCTAGGAATTTATTCCAAATACATCCCTCATCATTACATAGGGGTGATAAGGTAATAATCAAAATCCAGCAAACCAAAAATATATTCACACCCAACCTGGTAGCATTTCAACATTTCAATTAATACTTATTGAAAATTGGTATAGAGTCTTATCAATTAATGCTTATTTATAAGACTCTAATTAAACAGCATATTGGTCATTATTCATATATTTATATAAATATGTAAATATATTAAGATGAAATGGTGTTAAAAAATTAAATAATATAATAAATACTTTATTTCAAAAGCATGGCATTAAAAATATTGGTGATGCATGCTAAATCCAGTTCTATAAATAATAAATGGGGGAGACTCCCATCATGACATTTTTTTTTAAAATTAAGAGATTTATAGGAAACCGGTTCATCCATTAGTTCATCGGTTCAATAACGATTCAGGAATTGATTCATCGGTTTTGGTTAAAGGGGGGCAAAGTGTTAATAATACAAACCACAGGGGGGCAATATGTTAAAGTTGAAATCACATGTGGGCAAACTGAATTTTGGCCAAACCACGGGGGTTAAGTGTAATTAACCCTTATTATTATTATTATTATTTTATTTTTTTTTTTTTTTTTTTGACAATTGCTTTCAATTTTTTAGCAGAAGAAGAAACGGCAAGTAAACGTGGACAAAGTCAGTGTACCTCCACACGCCAATACGTTAGTTGGTAACTTGGTATTGGTTTTTTTTTTACTTGTTATGTCCAACTTTGTTTGACTAACTCTCACCGTTGCAAAATAAAATTTAAAAAAATGACGTGTATACTCCCAAAGTTTCACAGTATGCTAATACTATAAGGCATGATAAAAAATTCTTAAAATATGTTTAACAACTAGTCTGTGTTAGAATCCTTATATGCAAATTGCATTCATCGTCATATGTGTATGATTTACATATACCAAATGTAGAGTCCTTCTTGAGCTCATGTATTATTTTGACGTCCTCAGATATTCAATTATTAACAACTTTTACCAACGGAATATCCTAACCATTTCTTTTCTTCAGGAAAATTTTATTGTTATTATGTATTTTTATATTTTTTATGAACTCACTGTTATTTTGTATGCTCTACTGTTTGATTTCTTAATTTTATATAGCTCGTAAGATTTTAATGAGTATAATACAATCATTTTCATCATGTACCGAAAAATTATATGATCTGAACTCAATCTTGAAATTGAAGCATAAGCTGATAATACCCTTAACTTTTCAATCCCTTGTTATCTAAGCATATTAAGAAAAGGGGAACCTAGACATCTGGCACCTACCGTCAAAATTGTCTGACTCAACCGGCCAACAAAATTCAAGTATACAATTTCGAACACTACTCAAGGTAGAATTGCGAATAAGTGTAATACAGTGATATAAATTAGGCGAGTGCATGTATTAGATCTAAATTTTACTGAGGGTGATTGGAAAAAAAAAAAAAGGAGCATATGAAAACATTTAATTCATGTGACAACTAATTTTTTTTTGGGTTTATGTGGCAACTAAATTATTAAAAAGTATATTGTATGTGAACTATTAAGTTTTTTTTTTTTTTTTTTGTTGAATTGTGAATTTGTGAACTGGTAGTATTAAGTTTGAGTTAGGCAAAGAGGAAATAGTTGATTATATAAGATTAGATAATTAGAAAACATCTCAACTGGGGAAGTAGGAATTCGGATTTTTGAGGAACAAATCAAACTGCTAACCCATGGAATGGAAGCTTCGTGACAAGGGGCGGCGAACTCCTAACAGGAAAAAAAAGTGTTAAGATATTAGTGGTGGTCTATTTTATAGTATTTAGTTATTAACTTATTTACAATTTGATGATTAAAGCTTGTGAATAAGGGAAGGGTCTATTTATTTATTAATTTAAAATTATGCCTGCCTTTGTTGTACATCACCAACTCTAACAACCCAAACCCCACCAACTCTTCTGCATAATCGACCCCCTATATCATGTCTCTATTAGGTACCTGCTCCATTTTATTCAACTAAAATAGTTTGCTCGCAGCACAAAGAAACAAATACTATAATCGTGTTGAGTACTAGACTTCAATTTGGGAATATCTCACAAATATTATTTTGATCAGGCTATTATTATTATCCTTGACATTAGGAACCCAATCCGTGTTGACGAAAAACATGTTGAGGGTTGTATTGTTGTTGTTGTTGCCTGTTTTGAGCTGCGTGGTGTTGACATCCTATGCACAAACATGCAGCAGCCACATCTTCTCCAACAACAAGGTGTATGCAACATGTCGTGATCTTCCTCAATTAACCTCTTACCTTCACTGGAGTTATGATCAGGCCACTGGGGAGTTAGACATAGCATTCAGACATGGTGGAATCACTTCAACAGATAGTTGGGTAGCTTGGGCTATCAACCCCAACAATGTGCTTGATCCGGCTATGATCGGAGCACAAGCTCTTGTGGCTATTCCACAATCCAGTGGAAGCACAAGAGCCTATACTTCATCCATAGCCAACACCAGAACACAGTTGCAAGAGGGAAATATCTCTTATCCTGTCTCAGGTTTGAGTGCAACCTATCAGAATAACGAGGTAACTATCTTTGCTACTTTGACCCTTCCAAATGGTACCACATCCTTGGTCCATCTCTGGCAAGATGGTGCTCTCTCTACTTCTATCCCTCAGCAACATTACCAGAACCCTTCTCACCTCAGCTCCAAGGAAACCTTGGATCTTATTTCTGGTCAGTCTCAGGCATCATCAGGCGGCAACTCACGTCAAAGAAGAAGAAATGTAACTAACTGTCTTTTATATCTTTCATTTCATAATCTTCTTTTTGCGCATTTTTCAACACTATGCGAATTTAAATTGGAGAGACTGATAACAATAAAATGTTCATAATTTCAGACGCATGGAGTGCTAAATGCACTGAGCTGGGGGATATTGATGCCGACAGGTGCCATAATAGCAAGGTACTTGAAGGTGTTCAAATCCGCAGACCCTGCTTGGTTTTACCTCCATATCACGTGCCAAGCCTCTGCCTACATAGTTGGTGTTGCTGGATTTGGAACTGGTATCAAGCTCGGCAGTGACTCGGTGGGTGTCGAGTATCACACCCATAGAGCACTAGGTGTTGTCCTCTTCTGCCTTGGAACCCTTCAGGTAGGTACCTGATCATCTTTACCGTTCAATACCTTGTGAAAGTAACCATGCACATGTTTTATGTTATCCTGTTATTTAATTATATTTGTAATTTGAATTCAGGTGTTTGCTCTGTTCTTAAGGCTCAACAAAGATCATAAACACAGATTCTACTGGAATGTCTATCACCACGCGGTAGGATACGTCACCATAATCATCAGTATCATCAATGTTTTCGAAGGGTTCGACACGTTGGAGAATTACGTAGGGGATCGTTACAATAACTGGAAGCATGCCTACATTGGCATTATCGGAGCATTGGGAGGCATTGCCGTCTTTTTGGAAGCTTACACATGGATTATAGTCTTGAAGAGGAAGCAGTCAGAGTCAGAGAGCAATGTGCCACATGGCACAAATGGGGTTAATGGGTATGGTTCTAGGCCACAGCATGTGTAGCCGTATGTAGATATTGGTTTTCTTATTGTATGCTATGTTGTGCCCCTTACTCCTTCCTAAGTAGTTTTTGTTGTTGAACCCCTTTGTATATTTTCTTACATATATTCAGGGTATTTAGAGTTTACCCCAGCCGCTTAGAATCTCAGTTTTGAGGTAATTCTTTCATAGGATAGTGACTTTATTGGGTGTGATTTTCTACATGTTTCTTCTTATATTTATTATTTATTCATATCTCAGTTTTCCTGCATACTTTAAGTTTCAAATATATTAAAGGGCTGGTGCCAAAACAAAAGACAGGTTTTTACTATGAAATTTGGAATTAAAGTACTTCAAAAACAACCAATAAATTGTAGCATTTTAAAAGTTCTTTCCTAACCTTGGACTGGTCAACAAGAGTGTAATTGTAAATTAGAGTTTAAGCGTTCAATTGAAGTGTGCAGCACTACAGCTTTGATTCCCTGGATATGGAAGGATTAAGTGAACGTTGACCAAATTAGAATATATATTAGCTTGGTTAGAGATTAAAGGAATGCATTGTTTATTCTCTTCTTCCAACTTAGCTTTTTTTCTGTTCCAGATCAGTCATTTTATTCTATATTTAATCATTAAACCAAACCAAATTTGGAAGTAGACGGGCACCCCATGTCCTTTTATGATGGATGATAACTAACAACTTGCAATTTTTCTAATATTTCTGCCAAACTTTTTACTTTTAAGAACATACCAAGTACCAAAAGACTCATCAATATAACAACTAAATAGAAAGAAATAAAAATAGGTGTCACGATAAAAGACAAGAAACAGACCATAATCAAGGTGGAAATTTCTTGGCAGCCGCTCATAGGCTATGGGAGTGGAATTTATTCTAAAGAGAGTTGCATGATTAACCATGTGAGATTCTTCTAAGTTAGAGCATATGCTAATATTTTGGTGACACTTTAAAGTCACAGGAGAATTAGCAAACCGGAAATGAAATAACATTGGCTAATTCGTTATGGCAAGTTTCTCACTCGGTTTGGCGCAGAACATCCACAAGTGCATCCTTCAAGAAAGGGTTGGAAGCTGCTACTCGCTGCGATGTGATGTCAAAATCTGCACCAGACCTGAAGCAAATGGACCATCAGATTTTGAAGAAAGTTTAAAATCTTTAGAACATATTTATGCAATAGTGCATAAAAATTTGCCATATTGCTTGCCTATCCAAAGGTGTCAGCACAAGTGTCCTCATGAAGATCTATGTAAGTAACCAAGCTGACTACGTACCTAATGATGTGAACACTCCAGAAAAACATAATATACTCTTGTTAAGAATAAAGGTATTTAATGTCACTTACGGATCAAATATAACACCTCCAGCTTCTCTAACAATGACAGCACCACCTGCCACATCCCTGATAAAATGGAAGAGACCTAAATCACATATCATATTATTATTATTATTCACAATGCACAACATTAATGCAGGACGTGAAATTCATACCAAGGACCACCAAAGCCAAGTTCAAAGCATACATCCAGCCTACCACATGCAATTCCGCAGAGGTTCAATGCACATGATCCAGTCATTCGAAGGGATCTCACCTGACCATTTTAAAGGCACGGTTACAACACAATCATGTCAACTTTAATCCAATAAATTCCATGGAAAGTCAAGGTTTTACCTTGAAAAGCAAGCTATTGATCCTTTGTGTACAGGCATCTATTG
This sequence comes from Crotalaria pallida, assembly GCA_037953625.1. NCBI lineage: Eukaryota > Viridiplantae > Streptophyta > Magnoliopsida > Fabales > Fabaceae > Crotalaria > Crotalaria pallida. The sequence goes on along the minus strand of CM075649.1, from coordinate 187,932,952 downwards.
ATAACTTGTCACGTTTTGTTCCAGCCTACAATGATTCCAAAAAAATAATGTGAAGCCAACCCACATATTGGAATCATTTAACACGTTTGGGCATGTCAAGCTAGCACTAAAATATGATAATCATAAAATCTAGAGGGCACGATGACTTATATGCAATTAAACACAATAGTGCAGTGCAGTGACAAAAAAGATGAGTCAGTGGGGATAAACTTTAAAGCAGACTCAGTATTGAGTATTCACATGGCACAATCCACTAAATGATCATATTGTGAATTTGTGATTCAGATATTTCAGATATGTTACAAAGGTTATGAAATGCATATATACGGCATGTGCTCAGTATTAGGAATATTGTGTTGAAAGTAGCAATGAAACACAAGGCTCTGATTTGCCTAGTCTAGCATCCTGTCAAACCATTTTCAAAGTATAAAATATTTAGTATTATACGAAATTTGTAAATCCAACATGCACTAGTAACATAGAGAGCTCGAGGATCTTTTCCATGCAAATTTTCTGAGAATTCATAAATTTAGTTGAAAAAGAACTCTTCGTAGACAGTTGCTACTTCACCACTGTATTTTAAATAAAAGAAGACACTGAGAGCCAACAAAATCGTTGATGTATGTGAAGGTACACACATTGATCATATATGGAAAGAATAATGAGTGACTGATATGATTTATATGGGTTTTGCAATATTGGCCATGATGTGTGATGCTAGCTGCTGACTATAATAATTTTATACTACTATAGAGTATGGATGTAGTCAATTGGTCTGACAGAGTGTTGATAATCGAACAAGACTATCATGGTTAGAATACCCTACTTAACAGAAAGGACAAAAAAGGCACGGTATGTATAAGTCAAATAGGATCCTTGAGTATGTAGCTGCTTAGATTAACCGAAAGAATCATGGCTCACCAATGTGATTATTACCCAATGATATTTTGTTGCAAATTATTGTACCAACTCAACGTTTATAATCAATGCCAGAAATGCACGATGATGGGAGGGAGGGGAATACTCTATATTCATTCAAGCAAAAACATAAATGAATAGCTTGCACATAATTAAATCTTACTGTAACAAACTTGACATACCTCCGTCGCAAGAAGAGAGTTTATCAGTTCAGTTTTGGATGATACTGCAAAAATTCAAGGCAGATCCATGAGATAACCAAATTCTACTTATGATAACAATCAAAAGACAGAGAACAGAAGACAAACCTTTTATAGGGTTCCCGTTTAGAAAAGCACCTTTTCCACGGATTCCAGTGAAAAGCTGCATATATCAGTCTCAAATTTCAATCTGGGTAATGGATTCTAATCAAGGGAGGAAAATAAGAAAAATAATACAACTTTCATACCAATAATACTAATAGAAACGTAAATTATAGACTGTCATCCTTCACCAAAAACAATTTTCTTTAGTTCTTGAGGATTTCTTATCCTCCTTCAATTGTATACTTTTCTCTTCAATCTTAATATGTATTATTATTTTATCCAAAAAGAACAAGTCCCTCAGCCTTCAACAGGGCATTGTGGTTCCGTGATTCTACGTTACGGTATTCCAGAAACAAAATAAAAATCAATTGGGTGGCCAGTGCACGAGGCTCCCACCAGATAGTTATGTTTACCATCAAATAAAAATGCATAGGTTTAATGGTTTTGTGGTCACCTCTTATAAAATGCGTCTACAAAAAGAAAGATTCTGACCTCATTGATTATTGGGTTGTAAACAACACCGACGGTAGGAACTTTTCCGATTGTAAGACCAATGGATACACAAACAAAGGGGAACCTTATAAAAAGCAAAGAACTAAATAGTCAATCGATATGAAAATAGGAATGTAGTATGTATGAAATCTAATAGTATTATTATTTGTACCCGTGCACGAAATTAGTGGTTCCATCGAGAGGATCAACGATCCAAGTGGGTTCATGGGTAAGTTGTGTAGTGCCAAAAGCAGCAGTGGTTTCTTCTCCAATGAACTAATTAATCAGAAAAGCGATTGAAAAAGTTTAATATTAAGGGAATGTATGCATACTTAAAAAGCAGCTGATGACTAAACAGTAAACACCTTATGAGAGGGGTAAAGGTGCTTGAGATGATTAAAGATGAGGTCTTCGCAAGCTTTGTCAGTTTCAGTGACCAAATCAACCTGTCCTTTGTGCTCCACATGCTTGGTGCTGTAGAACCCTTTTCTAATGACCTGGAAACAAATCAAATGAAACCATTCAATTCACGTAGTACAATTAAATTGAACCAAACAACATACAGATATAGAGAGTGAGAATTGAGAGAGTGTGAGTGAGTGAGTGAGTGACTGACCTCACCAGCTTTGTGAGCAGCGTCCACTGCAGATGCCAGAAATTCGGAGAGCAGCGAATCTATATTATATCATCATCATTATTATTATTATTTGCAGCGATTAGAATAACAAAACAAACAAACAAACAAACCATATATATATATATATATATATATATATATATATATATATATATATATATAGATTATTTGAATATTGATTGAGAGTGCTTCTTCTTCTTCTACTACTACTCCTAATACTTACCATTAAGATTATCAGCCATTTTCTTTAATTTGTTCACTCGCTCGCAATGACAACGAACACCGACTACCGTCCCTGATCGATAGATCGATCACGATCACGACCACAATCTCAATAAGGAACAACACACCACACCATTTGGCTTGGCGGAGGAGAAGAATATACTGTAATCTATGGGTATGGAAAAAGCCTTTGTTGCTCAAGGCAAAACACTTCGGTAATATCTATGAATAGTACTCGACTATTGGCCACCCTTAGTGCATTAAAAAAAAGTTAAAGGGTTAACGTTTTAGTCCTTGAACTTAGGTGTTTTTTTGAATTAGTCCTTAAACTTTTATTCCAATGTTTTGGGTCTTTGAACTTTGTTTAATTTTTGGAAATGGTCATTTCGTCGCTTAAGTGATGATATAGCCCATAAGATGTCACGTCACTTTCACAATATCATGAGTGACGTGTTATGTAAAGCCACGGGACACTATATAATTTTTTTTAATTAAAAAACAATTTCTTTTAAAATTTATCAAAAGATTAAATTTTCTTTAAAAAATACAATTTTTAATTATTTTTAATAAATTTGAATTTTTTTAATTTAAAAAAATGACGTGGCATCATCTGATCCGTTACCTATCGATGTGACGAAGGTGACGTGGCATATCCTCGGTAATATCACCACTTAAATGATGAAAGGGCCATTTTCAAAATTTAAGCAAAGTTTAAGGACTCAAAACATCGAAAAAAAAATTTAAGGACTAATTCCAAAATAGAACCTAAATTCAGGGACTAAAAACTTAAATAAGTCAAAAATAAATAAGTAAGTCTTTTTCATACCCATAATATAAATCAAACCCTTAACATCTTATATCATACTTAAAAAACACAATTTTAGTATTTTTTTTTAAAAAAAAAAACACAATTTTTATTTGGTTGGGTGATAGTGTTTCCCCAATTGGGAGTAAAACCTCGAACCCACATGGTCTTTTTGATTTCGGAGTGCCCCATTGATTTTATGAATTCCCATGGATCGCAGTCAAAATTTTAGTATTTTTTTTTTAAAGGTTAAAATGAAATATTCATATTTTAAATAAAAAACATGAAAACATGGGTTTGCTTAATCTTAGTATTTAGGATTGAGAATAACAATTTAAAAAAAAAACTAAATTTATTTTCTTTAAAATATTAAATTTTTATTTTTTCAATGCAATATTTTATTAAGCATCTTATCCCAACATTAAGGATTAAGGGCAAGAAAATTCATATATATATATATATATATATATATATAACTAAATTTATTTTCTTTAAAATATTAAATTTTTACTTTTTCAATGCAATATTTTATTAAGCATCTTATCCCAACATTAAGGATTAAGGCCAAGAAAATCTCTCTCTCTCTCTGTGTATATATATATATATATATATATATATATGTGTGTATATATATATATATATGGTATTACTACATCTTTGCACTTGTGCATGGCTCCTCCTAGACCCGACTCCTTATTTGCAATTGTGCATCATGGAAGGTGCCATATTCTATTTGTTTTACTATATACTATCAATTTTATATATTTTGTGTTGTATGAATGAAAGGTATATGTATTAGTCTCTGAATTTATGGATTTGAGGCTGGGGAGGGAAATGCCTATGGACGGAATATGCCAACAACACTAGATGCTGGGTGCTTTGGTTTGCAACCAGGCAGGCACACATGGCCTCCTTTTGAAACCTCATTCTTTTTTTTTTTTTTTTTTGTTATACCAAAAATTGTGGAGGGGAATTTCATAGTCCCGGTACCTGGAGCAATATGGGTAAGATGCCGGATGTTCTCCACAAGGACTCGAGCCTCTGACCTTATGGTCTTATGGGTTCTCAATATCCTTATGATCCTAGCATGCTTCCACTAAGTCAAACCCATTTGGATAAAACCTCATTCTTTTGGTAATTGGAAGAACAGCACAAAGCATTAAATTTTGTTGAATATACAATCTACACCAAACATTAAATTTTTTTGGAGAAAACAGATGATACACCGAAAGTGTAAAGGTTTTTTACACCATCAGTGCATCATCGACCATTCACGTGTGTATGGTAGTTGACTTTTAAATAAAAGTAATGCAAATGAATAGTGAATGATAGACTTATGGTCGTTTACTTTTAAATAAAAGTAATACAAATAAATGGTGAATGATGAACTTATAGTGTAAAAAATGTTATACGGTTAGTGCACACCCATTGATCTCAATTTTTTATTATGAAAATTCAAAAAGTTTGGATTGCTGTTGCCATTGTCTACGTGGTATGTGGTTGTGCCTGAAGCCCCTTAGCCACTTCATGTTCCCCAATTCTGATGAACTGAAATTGAACGAGTGTACGTAGGCTGCAAAGCAACTCAAAGTTGGACCAGCGCCACAATAAATTATTCATACCAATTGTACATTCTCAAAGTTTTGCATGACCTTTTAAACTGTCGTCAAACCATAGGGCTAAATGTATGTAGCTCATTGTATAAAATTATATATAAGATTTTATATGAAATGCTAGTCCGTCTTAATGAAAACAAACTACTTGACACAATCTTCAGCTCAACAGCACTTGCTAGGCTCAAGAGCAGCAATTTCCTTCATAACTTGGGCTTTGTCAGCTTCAAACTGTTCATCCTCTACATAATAATAATAATAATAATAATAATAATAATAATAATAATAATAATAATAATAATAATAATCCCAATAAATATAAGATATTGGGTGATGACATTGATAGCATAAAAAAACAAGTTCAAACTCTTAAGAAATACCACCATCATCTCCTTACCTTTGTCAGTTTTTAAATCACCCAATAGTGTCAAAAGCTTGCTTCTGTTTGTCACAAGTATCCCGATGATATCGGCGGGTTTACTTTGGTTAGCAGCAAAAAGCTGTCATCACAAGCACACATTAATATAAAGAAGCAAAAATGGGAGGCATACAAAAGCTTAAAATAGCCACTTCAAATTGTGTGCTATTATATAATAAAAGTACCTTGAAAACATGGAATGCTTCTATTTGTATGCTCTTGCTTGATTCCTGCAATAAGATATCAGCAACAATCCTTCAAATGTCAGCAATGTTAGCATATCTCATTTCTGAACTTTCTGTTCAACATTAAAATGTATGGTAAGCATAAACTCAAAATTGAACATAACAATGCTTTGTAATCCTTATGTAAAGACCATACTCTTAGAAGATTCATTAAAATCCTCAAGCTGTCTCTTGAGCTGACATATTTAGTCATTACTGCTGAATTTGAGCGATCAAGTAACATATCTCCCAACAACTGATCAAGAGAAAGAAAGATATTCAACAAATGCATCATTGCAACAAAAAAGACAACAAAATAAAAAAAGTAGAGGGAATCTAGTGCATTGACATATTATAACATAGGATTGCAAATACTAATTATAATAACTTAGGGTAAAGAACCAAGACAGATCATCGTCACAACAAGAAAAGATTTCTTAAAAGCTGAAGCTATGTTTTCAAGAGGAGAAGCAGCGATTGCAGTCAATGCCAAAACTTATATCATACCTTCACAGCTTGACGCCGCGTAACATAATTGGAAGATTCCAACAGCTTAGAGTTAAATTCATCAAAAAACTGAGAAGCAACAACGAAGATACTGAGTAATGGTTGGTAACTAATAAATACAGAGATTTTAAAAATCCAAATTCAAAATAGAGCTCATCACATTTTAAGAATTATTTTTCTGAGAATAATATTTTTTATCTATTACAGAAAACCGGGAATTTTGAAGCAATATTGATCCAAGAATTGATACCCATTCCCTCATTAGCACCAAGCTACAACACTATTCTATAAGATCCTTTACCAATCCACACATGCTAGCAAGAGCATGGAAAGATAGGACAAAAAGTGGCATGTCATTTTTTTTAAATGCTGCTTTCTCCTTAAGTTGAAAAAGAAAGAGAAACCAACCCATTCATAATTCTTAGAGAGGAATTCAGCTACAGTAGATTTATGTCTTGTCAAGAGTTCCTGCAACAAAATGACTTGATAAAACATCGAACTTTGTTTAAAAAAAATGTTCATGGCATCAAAGACTACAAACTACCTTAAAAGTTACTGCAGCATCTGCGGCTATGTCGAAATTCGGAAGTTGAATGTAGTCAAAAAACTTCTCCATATGAGGTGAGTCAAGAACATATCTTACATGAAAACAGAAGAATTACAATATCACAAATTCACAATTTTTTATGCTAGAAAGAAATGAAATACCTAGATTTATTTTTTATTTTAATTTTGTACTGCTATGGTTTAGTTTTTTATTTTAGATTCTACACAGTCCCTTATCATTCGGCAATTAACATAAATCTCTGAGAGGCGCAATTGTATATATGGAAGTAAAAGAATCAAAACAACCTGTAGATGATTTAAGAGTTATAACTATTCTAGCATAGATTACAATCCTGACCATAATGGTTTTTTTTCCCAGCTGTCACCATTAATTGTTTTATGTCTGAAATTATATGCACGCACACACACACAGAAAATTATATGCACCTTTCTCCTTACTTTGCAACAATCTGGTGTCTAATACACTCCCTCAACATTGCACCATAGTGTAAAGTCATGCCTGTGTTTTCGTAGCTAAAAAAGAAACCACGGTTAGTTAATAGAATGTTAGAACCAATATGATGTAAAGCATAATTTTCATGATAAGAAACAAAAGAAGCCACATACATGCTCATAGTAAGATATGAACAGGACATGACTATTGTCACCTAAAATACACTACATTTGGTGATCAAGAGTAATTGCTTCAATATGTGTGATTCAGAGACATTATTTTATTGAACTGTTGTTCAAAGGGAAACACACATGCTAAGAAAATAGTTCGCTGAGGTGCGGACACATGCAGCCTTACTAGGCAGCAATCTTACTGTTACATTAAAATTAAGTGTTGCTAAGAAAATAGATTTAGATTTCTATTCATTTCGTCTGATGAATAAGGACCATGCCAGAAAAACATGAAGAAACCAAAGTCCAAAATGTTGATCCTATAGTTGCATACATCCTTACCCAGATATCAAAATATCCATAAGATACAAATTAGTCTCCAAGTAATCAGAAGCAATCAACCTAGATTGAACTTGTTGCCTTTGTAAATTAGCAACAACTTGAGTGGCATCTTTTCTGGCCTTCAAAAGCATAAGGACACACAGTTTGATCAACACAAGAAGACAGACACCAATCAAGCATAAAGAAAAACAGTTGATGAAATTTAAAAGGCTAAAATTACCTCCAAGTTCAATTTTGGGAGACAAATTATAAGGAGTCTCAAAGTGTCATCCTTGAAGAATTCCTGAGTCAACTGCGAACAAGCTTCAGCAATAGGTTCAGTTTCACTATCTCCATAAAGGATTGTCTTGAGCTCCCTCATGTTTTTAGACAACTCAGACATCTGCTGTATATGACATGCATGCATCAAATATAAAGCACATACACACATGGATTCATATAGCTAGCTAGCTAGGTTGGTTGAAATGGCACATATGAGTATATGACATGACATGATATGATATACCTTGTCCTTGTCATCGCCCTTAGCATCAAGGAATCGGAGAAGATCTCTGGTGTGGCGCACGATATCAGCAGGAGTGCGGGGCTTGGGCTTGAAGAGGCTCTTTATTTCCGGAGGTGGAGGCTGTGAAGCAACCACCACCAGGGGCGAAGAGCCTCTTCTAGCCCCGCTTGGTTTGGACACACACAGTCCTATCCTGATGATTAGATTGCAATGAGATTAAGGTTTCTGATTCTAATATTCATTCACTTCACCCTTTGTGTCTTTATCTTACAACATTCATTCTCTTCTCATTCTTGCCCCACCATATTAACATCCATCATTCAAATATGTGTGTTTCAACCACTCTGATCTCCACTAATCACATGAACAACCTAAACGACCTTTCAACTCTTTTTTCCTTTCCTCCTTCCAACTACTCTATCCTTTGTTATATTTCAAATAATTGTTTTTGTTTTGTACTAAACACCTGTATCTTTTATTCCTTTTCCTTTTGCTGCCAACTCAACTACTACCAAATATCAAATATTAACATGAATAAAAAAAAATAGATGAGTTCATTATTCATCAAGGCATAAAATTGCTAATTCGGGCTTTCAAATTTTTAAAGTTAAATTTAATCATTGGTGTGTCTTTTCACCTAGAGTTTGAGGCAGCATATGTATCATAGAAGTGGGTTAAATAAAGTTTTTTCACCTAGAGTTTGAGGCAGCGTATATATCATTGAAGTAGGTTAAATAAAGTTTTTTCTATTTACATAATAAAGATCGAACACTTAAAATCATGTTTAAAAAACTTAGTTATTTTAATCTATCAACTACATTGGACATTGTTGATTAATCATTCATCTCTTAGTGGATTTTGATGTTGATCTATAATTATTTAAATTTATTAAATCTAAGTTCAATACACTGTTAAATAATTTTTCAAAAATGAAATCTAGAGTTTAGGGACAAAATTTTTAGAAAATATAAACACTCCGAAACTTCAAGAATCATAAACATGTTGGTAATAAAAGTTTGATTGTAACAATAGTAACTTGCTACTTCCTCTTGTTTGAAATATAAGAAAAAAATATATTTTTATTGGTTTAAAATATAAACAAAACTAATTGATTTTATCAAATTTTGTTTTATTCTCAATTCTACTTTCTTAAAACATCCTTAGAAAATTGTTATATTTATTTTTGTTTTATTCACGATGCTATTTTCCTAAAATACCTCTATTTTTATAAATTTGAGAAAATTAAATACAATAAACTAATTTATTCAATAACCGTAAAATTAGTTTTTTTTCTTATAATTCAAACATGAGAATGTACATTATTTTGGTACCGAAACTACATTAACAAAAATGTTTATTAATTAAGCTGCCGGCCGGCGTCTTTTACTAGAATGAATCCTTTTTTTTTTATCGGTTCAGACATGAATCGTCTTGCTTGTCGCTATACTTTAATTTGTAGGTAATACTATACTGTACTTCTTTGGGGTCTTATATATAAGATTTTTTTTTAGGGTTTTATTTTGGTTTTATCTGTAAGATTTCATTTCAATTTTTAATAATATTTAATTACTTTTTTCACAAATACTCATATTAACCTAACACTTTTTAGAGTCTCAATTCACATAGATGGATGTTGGTCTTATTCGGCTCTATACCCGATCCATTACATATATTATACTAGTACTTTATATTAAAAAATATGTACATTTAATACTTTAAAGTTTTTTCAAAAATAATTATAGTTTTATTTTTAACGAGAGTTTGTTATGGTTGAATTCTTTAAACTATTTTTTAAATTGCTCATATTTTTCTTTTAATTTCTATATTCTCTACTCTTTTATTCTCTTATTTAACTTTTGACACCTTTCTTTCTTTTTTTTTTTTTCTTGTCAATTTCAAGAACTAAAAAGAATGTTAATTATTGGAGTCGAAGTTTTTGTTGCATTGAAGAGACGCTTGCTTGTGTCGTCGTTTGATTGAGGCAAATGGAGGCTGAGGATTGAGGATAATTAAGGGAGGAAAAAGGGATATTCATATTATTATGCAATGCATAATGCATACATTCATAACGCGAGGTTCTTCGTGACTGACATCTATTCCTCTATTTCATGCTGAGCCATCTCCGGAGCTAAAAGTAAATCATTTGTAATGGGTTGAATTAAGAGTAAGAATTAATACTTCTTAGCATGTAAAAACCTTGACTATTGGTAATTTTTTAAGAGAAAGAATTATGATTTCTCCTATATATAAAATATTATGTTTGGAGTTCATCATATGTTAAACAATTTTATAGATATATGTAACCTATCGTACAATGACAAATCCAGGAAATTTAATGTTGCTGGGCAGGATTTATATAAATGTTAGAGAAAAGCGGTGATGCTAGTGTAAAATTTTTTGCAGTGATCATTCATCATTCATTTATGTACTATATTATATTACTTTCAGTTAAGAGTTTATAACTATTAATACATGAATGATAAATAATATATTAATAATAATATAAAAAAAATCATTTTCACTGTCGATGTACAATTATTAAACTCATATTTTTATATATAAACATATTAATCGTTATGTAACTATAACTTGCAATCAACCGGTACAAGTAAAATATATGATAAAAAAGTCTTTCAATAACACTTATTCCAAGGCTTAATTAACGTTTTAGTCCCTCAACTTAGGTGCTCTTTTGGAATTAGTTCTTAAACTTTTTTTCCAATATTTTGGGTCATTGAACTTTGTTTAATTTTTTTAAATGGTCCTTTCGTCGTTTAAGTGATGATATAGCCCACGACATGTCACGTCACTTTCACAATATCGATGAATGACGTGTTATGTAGAGCCACGAGACACTATATAATTTTTTTTAACTAAAAAATAATTTCTTTTAAAATTTATCAAAAGATTAAATTTTCTTTAAAAAATACAATTTTTAATTATTTTTAATAAATTTGAATTTTTTTTAATTTAAAAAAAATGACGTGGCATCATCTGATACGTTATCTATCGATGTGACGAATGTGACGTGTCATATCCTTGGTCATATCACCACTTAAGTGATGAAAGAACCATTTTCAAAATTTAAGCAAAGTTTAAGGACTCAAAGCATCAAAAAAAAGTTTAAGGACCAATTTCAAAATAACACCAAAGTTCAGGGACTAAAAACTTAAATAAGCCCTTATTCCAATCTTTAATATATAATACCTTTTTGAGAAGCTTCATGGAGTCAAGTAAATTATTTAATATTGCTGATAACATTGTAAATGTCATAATTTGTTTTTTTTAATTGCACTTATTAATATTACTAAGACTTTAAAAAATGTTGAGTAAATAAAAGTGTTTGAGAAAAGAAATAATTAATATCACTGAAAATTGAAAAAAATGATTTACAAATAGGACAAAAAAAATTCTTAAAATAAACTTATATTAAAGACAAAAAAAAATAACATTTTACCATAACAATGAAATTTCAAAACATAGGAACATCCAACACGGATTTTCATAATTGTACCCTATATTTTCTAGAGTTTTAAAATATTGAATGATTTTCTCATTTTTAATACTCTTTTTGTCTCGATTTACATATCGTTTTAGCATTTTCAACTTGTTTCAAGTTATTTGTTGTTTTAGGAATTTGAGGGTTTATTAGTTAATTTTTTTTAACTTTAACCTTGTTTTTAAATGCTTTGAAATATGTGATAATCAATGTAGTGTAGTGTGAGGATAATAGAGTAAAATTGCCTTATTCCTCTCTTAAAAATTAAAGTATTAAATGACTTTATTAATCTGTTTGAAATCCCTAAAATGACAGATAAATTGGAACGAAAAGAGTACTACAAAAGAATATATTTTTTTACATAGGTAATCAAATTAGAACATGTTTGTTTTAGTAATTAAGATTGTAGTTTTAGTTTTTTTTCCAAAAAATAATCATAACATAATGTGTTTGTTTCTCAATGCAGATTATATTTTTAGAAAAATAATTAAAATCTAACAACGCCCTCAAAGCAGTTAAAGATTATTTTTTGTAAGATTATTTTTTTAGATCCATGCAATTTTTCTATTCCACTCTCATCACTTCAACATATTAATTACCCGCTTATTACTTCATACCTTTTTTTAATTTACTTAGTAAAAATAATCTTCTTTACATTATCCAAACAAAATAGATTAGCTTAAAGTCACTTTTAAGCTAAAATATCTAAACATAAACAAATTATAAAGATTATAATAAAAAAAATCATAATCTCATTTTACCATCTATACAAACACGCACTTAAACAATACATAAAGTATTCAGCACCTTCAGGATTTCATATCTAATTATTGATGCATGCATGATATTGATAGGCGATAGATAAATAATATGCATGCATGATAAAGATTTAAAGTACTCCCTCCACACTTGGAAATTGTATACTATGATGTGTGGTTAATCATTGAACAATTCATTAAATTACATAATTGATAAATGCACCATCAATTTAGTCATTTAAAAATATTTCTACTAATATAATCGATCAAAGATTAACTGTCTACTTTAGTTTCCTAAAAATATTTACAACCAAAATAATCTATCCACGATCAATTTGCCATTATGTTTGCCCCTCTGTGTTGATTTTAACGATGCTTATTTGATAGTACGTTATAATTTGCCACTAAAGAAATTTTGGAATGGCTAGTTATAATTTGTTGGAAAATTTGGTATGCTCGTAATTTGGTTATTTTCCAATCAAAATCAATTCATCCTCATTCTCTTTTGTTGGATTGTGAAACTCTTCAAACGGGGTGTCTAAGGCGAGGTGTAACCCAAGGATGTTGGGAGACTCCCCAATGGTGCAGGATTGGGTTCTGCCTAAGGGTGGTTTTTTTAAAATCAACACTGGTGCATTTTTTAATGCTAATTTGACTTCAGGTAATTCAGGTTTTATTGTCAAGGAGAGTACGATGAAATTTTTGAGTTGTGGAGCTGCTAAATCTCACCTTCAACAGTCAGCCTTTCATCAAGAAGTTGTAGCTTTGCTTGATGAAATCACATGGCCAAAAGAAATGGGTTGAAACTGCATTATTATGGAGTATGACTGTAAGGCTCTAATAATTGATTGTCTTCTCTCGTAATGGGAAAATCATTCTGAACTTGGTATTATTTGTACAGATATTGTCTCCTTAGCTAGTTATTTTTTTGTTTGTCGTTTCTCCTTTGTTCATAGTATCTGCAATTTGGCTGCACACTCTTTGGCTAAGTGGGTTGTGCATGCATTTGTAAACATGATTCGGTTTGATGTCCCTCATGTTTTTCTCGCTGACTCTTTGTAGCCGCTTTTAATAAAAGTCTTTTCATTCAAAAATAATTATAAAAAAAATCACAAAAACTAAGATAAATAAACAAAAATTATCTTGTGGGAAAATAAGGGAATAAGGATGGAGATGGAGAGTAAATTTTCCCCCGAGAGAAGAATGGGCCCTGATAATAAAAATAGAAGAGGGGATGACCACTGGTTGAGCTAGTTGTAGGTATTTGTTTGGTTTTTTTTAATTTTATTTATTTATTTACTTAAGTTTTTTCAATTTTATTTAATATGCTACGTGATCATTGTCAAATTATTTTGTAACAAAGCATTATTGATTGATTAACTTGGTGACATAATTGGTAATGAAGATTACTATATTGATTGCAAATATTATTAGAATACCAAATTGTTGACGTGATTAATTTTTAAAAGACAATATTTGTATTTAATATCTTTAAAGTGATAAAATTGATGACGCAATTAATCTTTGAAATTGATGATAACTACTCTTTTGTCTTATTTATAAGTTTTTTTTTAAAAAAAAAATTGATCTCATATATAAGGATCGGAAAAAAAATATTTGTATAGAATTAAATTAATGATAATATAATTAAAGGACAAATTTAAATACTATTTCATTTGGTCTTATATATAAAATATTTTTAGCAAAGAAAATTAATCATATGTATAAAATTATATTCTAATTTTTGATATTATTTAATTATTTATTTTTTAAATATTCTTATTGAGTCAAAACTTTTTTAAAATTTTAATATCATATGAATAATTTTGAAAAAAATGTTGCTATATTAAAATTTACATTTTTAATACTATTAATAACATTAATTTTTTTTTTAATTTCTCCGGAAAAATTCTATAATAAGACCTGAGGGAGTATACACTTAAACTAGGTCTTATTCCGTGCAATGCACGGGTTATTAAAATTTTAAATTTTTTAAATTAAATTTTTGAAAGAAAAGATAAAAGTAAATGTTAATATTAAATAATGGCAAAAAATAATTATACAAAAAGGCAAAGATTCAAATTAAACCTTACCATTAAAAAAAATCTAAATTACTTTGTTGATAAATTTTTTACTTCCCCATATAAATAAAAAATTACACTTCTTATCTAAGATATTCCTTATATATTTGGTAAATCAGAATTAAACATTTTGATTTTTTTTATATTAATTGAATAAAGAAGAAATGATTGTATAATATAAAAATTATAATTTAGATTTTGGAAGGATAAAAAATATGTGGAGTAATTGATATTGATTTTTCTTTTTAATTAATTAGAATATTGGAAACTTAGATAAACTTTAATCAATATTTTTAATAAAATAATTAAATACAATATGAATTCTTATGAATTTATAATAAAATATATAATTTTTTCACTTTAATTTGGGCAATATTCATACTCAAATACTAATTGAAGCAATACATAAATAAAAATGACATCTATATATTTATTTATATGTACCATTTTAAAAGGTACCAAGTTAGTGGAATGTACCACTTCATTCTTAAAACAACATACCATCTCCATTTCAAAGAGTGTAAGTTAGTGCAGTGTACCACTTTAATGTTGAAACGACATATCACTTGTGATAATTTTTTTAATTTTTAAAATATAAAATTTAATATAATATTATATATATATTTAATTTAATAATATTCAGGAAACAGTGCACCATTTCACCATTTCCTTGAACCTGTACCGAATTATATTTATTGGTTGAAACTTGAAACAATGTATCATTGAAATCAGGTGAAACAATGTATCATTTCAATTGCATTGTTATAAATGGTACTTAAAAAACCAAATTACAGAGTAAAACATTGCACCCCTAAACCTATAACGAATTATAGAGTAAAACATTGTACTGTTACATTAATTTTTTTTATTTTAAATATTTTCAAGACACGTTACATGTCTCGTTGTTTTTTATTTTCTTAACTTTTTCTGTAAATGTTCCATTTCATGAGGAGCTATCTGATTGAAAAGTTTGAGTTCAAAAATATAAAATAGAGTTTGACTATATATATATATATATATATATTCTTAAATTTTTAAAATACATTAGTATTATTATGAAAGGGTGTTTTGGATTTTTTTATAACAGGTGCATTAGTATTATTTTAAAATTTATTTTTTTAAAATATATTTAAAAACACCATTGTGAAATGATGGTAGTTCATAAGACATGACTTTCCAAAAATTTATTATTTTGTACGGGTGCATTAGTATTGTTTCGGAATTTGTTTTTTTTTAAATTATATTTAGAAACGCTATTATGAAAGGGTGTTAGTTCATAAGACATATCTTTTAAAAGGAAAATTATTTTTTTAAAACTATTATAAAATGGTGTTAGTTCATAAGACATAATTTTTTCTACAATTTATTATTTTGTACAGGTGCATTAATATTTTTTTCGGAATTTATTTTTTAAATTATATTTAGAAACATTATTATGAAAGAATGTTAGTCCATAAGATATATCTTTTCAAAAATTCTTTTTTTTTACTCCCTTCGTTTCATTATCTTCGTAAAAGAATGCAAAAATAATTTGTCTCATATTAAAGTAAAAAAATAAATGAAAAATCTTAAAGATTGTATTGTATCGATGTTTGATAAGTAAGTAAGGAAAGCATATCTAAAGATTTTTTTTTTTGGAATCAATATTGCAATATGTATTAACTGTAATGATATGAAAATTTGTATAATATCACTTTGTAATTAATAAGTGAATCATGCAAAATGTTAAACAGATACTCTCTTATTTTCATTGACTTGTGTGACTTTTACCAAGATAATGGGACAGAGGGAATAAAACAATTATGAAAGGGTGTTGGTTCATAAGACATATTTTTTTAATAATTTTTTATTTTTTAAATAATAAATACCGTTGACACGTAGTATAACTCATACGTTCCTATTTTCCTAACTTTTATCGTGAAAGCGATGAATTAAGCATTTGATTTCAAAATTATATAATATAAATTGTTTGATTTAAACGCAGCTACTGCCCATGAATGGGGACACGTTGAAATGGAAAAACCAAAAAAACAAAATAGAGACCAACTACACACAGAATTAGACCCCGTGATCTGTCCAATTGATTCATTATAATATTCAATCTGACGTCAAGACATTATCGTTTAATCTTCTTTCTGTCTATATCATAAATCTTTTTGTTCAATATTTATATATTTTAAATTAATTGATATTATTATTGATATTATTAAAAATGTAAATATTCGATATATTTTTTCAAAAGTATATCTATATAAAAGAATTTAAAAAAATATCTAGTAAATATACATATTTGTTAAAAAATAATTAATATTATTAAAAATAAGACTTATAATAAAGACAAAAAATATTTAAAAGGGTTATATATAGAATTGGAGGAAGGAATATACTCCATGGTTCCACTTTTTCTGTGGTTTAAGCATTTTGAAATATAAATGTGCATTAAATAATATTTTTAATACGTGCGAAACTCCAAGAACAACAAATAAATTGGATATTAGAAGGAGCAATAAATAATTATATTATGAAAAAAAAATAATCTGGATACTGACAATAATTGAAAGCAGGTATAATTCATAAACCGCAAAGAAGATCAGTACCGACATAACATATTCTGGATAATTCATAACATGCTACTCCGAGTGAGTATTTTAATTTTATTAGCATAAACATGATATGATATGATATGATATGGGATACAGAGCGAACAATTACAATAACAGTAACATTAACATTAATAAATTAATTAAGCATGAAGAGGGTCGAAGGAAAGGAGTTTCCTGAAATGCACCCATGGCTTGTCCCACACAACGGCTTGATAACTGTTGCCGTCGCTGGTGGCGAGGACAAGGCGGTAGTTTTCGCCAGCCACCACCTGAGACTCTCCCTTTACGACCCCGGTCAACCTGAGTTTGGCACCAGATCGCTTGTCGTGCTCCGCCACCGCGAAATTGGCGATCTCCACCACGTATGGGTCACTCAAGTCTTTGATTGGGTGCCAACCTCCAGGCATACCCTCTGTGGTTGTGGTTGATACAACAACAACCACCGACAAGAAGATGAGAAGAAGGCACCCCGCTTTCATCACCATCCTACTCTCTTTTTCTTTGTAACCTTCAATTCTCTGTTTTAATTTGTGGAATGGACTGGAATTGGTGGGGGTTGGGTTGAGTGGGATTCCCATTTATAGCCCACCAACAAGTCGTCACTCTAAATTATAACTAGGAAATATTTTAAGTTTTTAAATAAATGTCCATTTTCTCCCACCTCGGTCAAATATAATCAAATAAAAACAATTCATTAATTTTCTCTCACCTCGGTCAAATATAAACAAATAAAAACAATTCATTAATTGTTTCAATTATAAGTAAAACTAAATTAAATTATTTTTCTTAAAATAATTATTTCTAAAATATTTTAATGAAGTGATTGTATCATTTAATTTTTATTTCGTTTCAATATATGTTTTTTAAAGTAATTTATTTTCTTTAAGAATTCGAAAAAAATTAAATAAACTCAACTAATTTTCTTACTAAATGTGAAATTAACTTTTTTAATTAGAAACATGAAGGAGTAAGTTTTTTACACCATTGATCCATTCCCTTCTTCTATCTATAATATATAAAAATACCAATTATAATCTTAAATATAATAAAAAAATAATTTATATTTTTTTATTTTCAATATAATCATTTTAAAAATATTCTTATACAAAATTCTTTTTGGTCTTTATTATAAAGAATACTAAACCAAATTACACTTTTTTTTTGTTGTCCACCGGATTCCCTAAGTATTACATAGGTATATCCGGATCCGACCCGGGTCGCGTGCCTGGCTATGGCAGGTGAGTCTCCTAACATGAATTTTCTGCATTCACAAGGACTCGAACTCGAGACCTTGCTTAAGCAAGATCGAGCCGCTTACCACTCGTCCCAATCCATGTTGGTTAAACCAAATTACACATATTAAAGAAAATAATTAGTATGTGAATTTTATGAAAATATATTATAACATTTCAATTTTATCTCCTCAACTTTTCTTTGAAAGTTTAATTCATTAATGAATGAAAAACATAATGTAAATAATATAAACCATTTAATAAGGGCAAAAAAAAATCAATAAATGATACATATGAAATACTATAAAGGGATTTATAACTAGGATTAATAACATATTTTAAAATGTGACCTGTAACAAGGAGCGAAAGGAGTAATTATCTTGTTTAGTTTTTGTTTCGTTTGTAACTGAGGATGGGCAAAATAGCCATGTCTATGGGTACCCGCAAAAATACCTGCAACAGATATCCGCATTATTCCGTTGCGGGTGGGGATGAGTATTATGATACCCGGCCTGCGGGTACCCGCATATATAAAATAATGTTTTACTAATAAATATTATATATATTAATATTTTTTTATTACTTTGAGAATATATAAATTTTAAACTTTTATTACAATTTCTAAATTTTATTAATTACTCTAATTTTAATTTGAGACAAAAAAAATTGCTATTTTTTACCATCTTCAAAAACTGATAAAATATTTTATTAGTAAAAATCTTAAAAGTTACTATAAAAAAATATTTAACGAGTCAAAAGTTGAATTGACTATACTTTATGGGGTATAGCTAAATAAGAGTATCCATAGCATACTTTTAACATAAAACATGTAAAATTTTGATACATCAGTATTTTTATTATTATTATTTTATTACTATAAGACTTAATTTTAGGTTTTTCATATTTTTTTATCATATCAAGTAAGAATTATAAGATTCATGCATAGTTTTATATCATCTTGTCATTTCAACACTCAATTTCATTTCATAAATGTACAATAACCTATGTATTTCTAAAAATGACCTCAAATAATTATTTCAATACATTAATATTTATAAATTTTCAAAAACTATATTTAAATCAAAATAATGTTTAAACCTTAAAATTAAATAAAATTTAATACTAGTATTACAAATTATTATTTACTCGTATTATTTTATTTTAAAAAAGGAATATTACTTATTTATTTACTATTATTATTATAGTTTTTGAAAGTAAAAAAGATAAAAATTAAAAAAATTTGTATCCACGAAATTTAAAGTTGAGTCTTTCTCCTCTATTTTTTTTGGTTATGTTTTTTTTTTTAAGTTCACGATATTTTCAAGGGTCCATCATTATTAATGGAGTTCCCGAGACTAATTATTTTCACGTCCTGAGAGTGTTTTTTTCAACGGAATGTTTTTTTTTAATCGAATTCAGAACTATTAGCACATGAATCTCATTTCTAAGATCCCGTTAGTTCCACAAATGACACTAAGTAAACTCCCATTTATTTTCTCTACTAGCTTTTAAAAAATAATTTAATAAGAATTTTTATAAAAAAAGAAATGCTAACAAGGGCATTAGTTAAGCATAGCATTGGCAATTTGGGTGGGCAGGCTTGACCCTTGCCCGCGAATGCCCGCGTTTTTGACCGGCATGCCCGCCCACCCATTAAAATTTTTTGGCCGAAAAATTCAGGCTCTGCCCGCCTCATGGGTGAGCATGGCGGGCTTGTGGGAGGCCCTCTTTAAATTAAAAAAATATTTAAAAATATCATACTACAATTTTTTATTATAAATTCACAATAATATTTCACTATTTTATTACCAAATTCTTATCAATATTTTTGTTTTAACTTTTAAATATAACCGCATAATCACATGATTCATATTCAATTTCAAAAGATTAACAACAATTAACACATTCCCTGTAAGACTGTAACGACTGAGTGACTAACGAACAAATAATAATATTATCAAAAAGCTAGCAATTATAAAAAAACCAGCAACTTCCATCAATATGTAACTTGTAAGGTTGTAATCACTGAGGCATTAACCAACATAAGTACATAATAAATAACAACATTCTCAAACAACAAATAACCAACACAAGTAAATAGGTTTAGAAAAAAAATTATTAAATACGTAATGGGCGTCCCATGGGCGATTCGACGCACACCCAATAATGGCCACAAAAAATAGGCAGAGCGGGTAGACATAAATTTGAAATTGGGCATAAAATCAGCCTTCTGCCCATAAAAAATTGCGGACTGGCGGGCAGCTCCGTGGGTATGCGCCCAAATTCTCAATAATAATTAAGTATCTAAATGTAGTTAAATGATGTTGAAAAATACATTTTTTAAATTTTCAAGACATGAAAAATGATGTACTTATGATTAAATTTCTTTTGTTAATAATCTTAACAAATACTTTTTGCACACTTGTTAATAAGACATTTGTAAAAAATACGATATTAAAAAACGTAGAGATAACCACCCAATCAGAGCATGATACATTTGCTAGTTTTTTTTTTATTTTTTTATTTGGCTTAAATATGAAAATGGTCCCTAGCTATAAATATTGTCTTTTTTGAAATTGGTCCCTATAAAATTTTTCTTTTGGTTTTGGTCGCTACATTTATAAAATATTTTGGTTTTGGTCCCTCTTGTTATATGTGGATGAAAAATGCCGAAAATGTAATGTATTATATTTTATGACGTATTAAGGATGATATTCTTGCATTAATTCTCAAGGGTAAACAGAAAATTTACATTAAATAAGAAAACCAGTTCAAAAACCATGATATTAGAGGGATCAAAACCAACTGATTCTAAATAATAGAGGGACCAAAACAAACTACCAACATAATTATGGGGACCAAAATTTAATATGAGGGACCAAAACCAAAACGTTTGTAAGTGCAAGGACCAAAACCAAAAGAAAAATTTTACAATGACCAATTTCAAAGAAGTCAATATTTACAGGGACCATTTTCATATTTAAGCCTTTTTATTTTTATTTTTTTAATGCTTGTGCTAAAGATCCATGTGGCTTCGTGTCATTTCACGTGATTGTGTTTCTGAACCCAACCGCCATTTATCAAAGTGCGAATTATGAAAAAAATACCCATCATCAATCACCAAAGGGAAACCAAGGATTTTGACACTTTACAAATACTCCCTCCGATCTCGATTATTAAAATAAAAAAAAAATTCACATTTATCTTTTTTTAATGATCGGAGTGTGAACCGTCGACCGCATTGACTAATCTCCTCGCTGGCTTGTAGGCATAATTTCACATTTATTAAAAAAAGTTAATTTAGTATATTTAATTTTCTTGAAATGATAAAAAAAATTGACTACTTTAGGAAATGTGTATTGGGAATGAAACAAAAATAAAATGATACAATCACTTTATTGAGATATTTTAGGAATGATTGTATTGACAATAGAAAGATTATTAAATTTTGCTTATATTTAAGGTCACAAATAAGATGTTTTAGTTGCTTATAATTAAGACCGGAGGGAGTACTTGTTCTATTGTTCACGTTTATATATTGACAATTCAATGTGTCATTAAAATAAGAGTTTTGCTAACAAGTGTCCTTACTTATTAAGAATATTAAAACTGGAAAAAAAAATCACAAGTCCAAGTTAATTCACTATCTCGAGAATTAAAAAAAAATGCATTTTTCCATAATTTTTAACCGCATTCAATTTCTTAACAAGTGCCTAAGGACACTTTTTAGATTTTTCATAAAATAAAACGATTGATATATTTTTTAATAATTACTCCCTCTGTCTCTAAATATAAAGCTTTTATGACATTTTTATTTCGTCCCTATTTATAAAGTCTCATACCAATTTTCAATGTTCATTAATTATTTTTTTCACAAATACTCATATTTATTTAACACTTTTTAGATTCTCAATAATATTAATAAGGGTATTTTTTAAATTGTATATCAAAAGTTCACATTTCCAATACAATTAATTAAATTATCCACTTTCATAATGGACGTGAAATCTTCCAAAGAAACTTTATATTTAGAGACGGAGGAAGTACTTGATTCCGGACAAATATTAAAAATACTTGAATGAGTAAATTCTTATAATTTTTTTTTTATTAAAACAACGTTTAAACGATACTTCCTTTATCCCTTAATAATATAAGTCATTTTTAACTAGTTCACGCAAATTAAGAAAAGTAATTATTATTCTAAATTTTATCAAAAAAAATATGTTGTCATTCCAAAGTTACCCATATTTAAAACTTTACAACTCTATTCATTTCTCTCTATATTGTAATTATTACCATGTCACCCACATGTAATTATGAGGAGTGTATTTGGAATAAATTCTTTAATACTACCTAGATAATCTAAAACAACTTATAAAAAGGGACACAAATTCTACCAAAATTATTCCCTATATTAAGAGTCTGAGAGAGTATTAAACAACTATTATTTTTTTATATATATAAATTTGCTTTTTTTTTAAGTTTATTCACACGTACCTGGGGACAAATGTTTAAAAATCTCAAAATACTAATTTACAAGAAGAAAGGAGGAAAAAAAAAAGAAAAAATGATGGAATATATTTTCATTTTATAAGTCAAAATCATAGTTTATCAATACCTTAAAAAAGTTTAACCTTGTAAGTCAAAATCACAATTTATCAATACCTATTAATATATTTTAACTTCATAAGTCAAAATCACAGTTTATATATTTTCTAGATCAAATATTTGTATCAACAAGCTCTCGTGTGAAAAAAATTGCGAAATAAAACTCAATCAAATTTGTCATGTAATACATTTATATATGATTTTCATTTGCGAAAAAAATGAACATTAATAAAAAAAATACTAATTAATAAATTAAAATTATAAGATATTTCTCTCTTTATTTTTTTTTTATACTTTGTTCATATTTGTTGGTATTCATGATTTTTTAAAAAAAAAAATCTAAAATCAAAATAAGATTTTTAAACACAACAAAATCCAACTTCGAAATTGAGTATATGATTTTAGATAGTTTTAACAAACTCATTTCCTTACATTCACAAAAACCAAATTGTATATTATTGTTATTTTTTTAGAATTATTTAGTTAAGATTATTTTTTGAATTTTTCAAATGACTTCTATAACTAAAAATTTAAAATTCAAACAATTTTTTAATCAACATTTTAATTATTACTGTGAGTCCAACATCTATAAGAATATGTGGCACACCACACTCTTTAGGATATCATCCATGCGATAGCCAAAATTGCTAAAATAAATTGTGTTTATGATAAAATATTTTCCATACCCATGACAAATATGGAACAATTAACATTATGTAACGGTAACATATAGGTATACTAATTTGGTAATCCATTCGATCTCATTTGTGGAACATAACCTTTTATTATTGATTAGCAAAGATATGATATGATATGACACTAGCTAGATAGAGAATAGCGATGGTGTGCAACGAACATTGATTAATAAGCTTCAACCGGGGTGAATTGATTGCGGTTCCACGAATGATTATCTGGGCTTTCAACTACAACGGTTTCATAATTCTTGGCATCGCTGATGGCGAGGACTAGGCGGTACATGGTATAATAAGGCTGTGTCATAATATCACCCTTTATTATTTTCAACAAATTCAGTTTGCCACCATCTTTCCTGTTGGTCACTGTCACAGCGAACTTGGCGATCTCCACCACGTACGGGTCATTGAGGTTCTTGATTGGGACATAAGGGTAAATCTTTGCCTCCGAGGTTGAAACGACAACCACCACGGCAATAAGGAAGAGAACAATGCACCCCGCTTTCATCGTCATACAGTATCTCTCCCGGCCCGGCCCCCACCTAGTTTGTTTATTTTCTATGTGCTTTGTGGCGTGTGGGGGTTGGGTTTCAATTTATAGCCCATCATCACAACTCAAATTTTGTTCCGGAATTACTTTGCGGGGGAATTTACTTTTGCTAATGAAATTACTCGCTGTGGTATTTATTATTTCTGCTCGAATTATAATTAAAAATAATCAATTTTAAGTTTATTAAAAAGGTTAATTGATTGTACTGTATTTAATTTTCTCAAATTTATAAAAAGATAGAGTTATTTTAGGAAAGTTGTATGAAGAATGAAACAAAAATTAAATAAACTAACAATTTTCTATTGATGTTTTAAGAAAGTTGCATTGGGAATGAAATAAAATTTAAAAAAGTTTGTTAGTTTTACTTATATTTCAAACCAAAAGAAGTAGGTTTTTTTTATATATTTCAAGTCATACTCCCTCTGTCCCACAAGGATGGTAAAAAATTGCTAAATTTTTTGTCCCAAACTATAGTTAAAATAATTAATGAAAAGTTTAGAAATTGTAAACTTTGAATTATAATTGGTTGATTCATGCAAAATGCATTAAATTAGTTGTTTGATAATTGGTTGATGTGTTAGACAAACCAATAAATGCATACCTTCTTAATTTTTTGACTTTTGAATTTTTTTTATTCATCTTTGTGAAACACGGGGAGTATTTGATTACAGTACTTTATAAAAGCAAAGGAGGTGAGTTATTTTTCTTCAAACATTAAAAATACACTTTAACATTACAATTTTACAATATTAACTTTTACCGAAAATTTAACAAATACTTATTTTACATTAGTGAACAAAAAGTAAACAAGAAATTATAATAATAAATGTCTCGTAAAAATACAAAATGACTTATAAATATTTTAAAATAACTTATAAAAAAAGACAAAAAATCTACTAAAATGATGACTTATAATAAGGAACATAGAGAGTACAAGAAGGGAGGGAGTAATATCCTTGATTATAAAAAAAATAATTTAAGAATATTTCATCCGTTTTTATTTAACTGTCATTTTTTGTAAAAGTTTTTTGGTTTTTTATTATCTGTCATTTTGATGATTTCAAGAGTGTAATAAATGTTACTTTTTATGTTTACTCATATTTTATAAAGTATTGGTTTTCGTAAGTAGTGGAAAAAAGTAATGATTACACAGAGAGAAATAGTATAATGGGAAAAAACATAATTAATGTAATGAAAATCTATACAATGATTACACTTTTTAAAGGGTATGTTTTATTTGAAATAAGAGAGATACTTAAATAGGAACAGAGCGAGTAACTTAGGTTAAAGACAAAGATTGTACTCCCTCCGTCCCTAATTATAAGACCACTTTGGGAGATTTTAAGTTCATTAAGAAAATTGAATAATTTAGTTATTTGTATTGAAAATGTGAACTTTTGATGTGTATTTTCAAAATTACCCCTATTAATATTATTGGGAATCTAAAAGTGTTAAATAAATAAGGGTGTTTTTGAAAAAAAAATAATTAATGATCATTGAAAATTAGCATAAGAACTTATAAATATGAACAAAATAAAAATATCAAAAAATCTTATAATTAGGGACGGAAGGAATAATAATGACCAATGAGATATAAATGGCATTTAATAATGCAATAAATGTAGTGCATGTCTTCACTTTTATTACATCGATTAATGGATGTTTGTTTTAGATTGAAATTAGGCTAAACTACTCATTTGGTCCCTTACTTTATTTTTTAATTTCAAATTGGTCCCTTACCTTTTTTTGGTTTCATATTGGTCCTTTATGTGTCTTTTCACTATCAATTTGGTCCCAGAATCACTATTCATCCTACGTGTCAAAATTATATTGGTCCACGTATATATTGTTGGAGAGAGAAAGTGACACGTGTCGATAACATATTGGTCCACATAGGATGAACAGTGATTCTGGGACCAAATTGACAACGAAAAGAAACATAAGGGACCAATATAAAACCAAAAAAAGGTAAGGGATCAATTTGAAATTGAAAAATAAGGTAAGGGACCAAATGAGTAGTTTAGCCTTGAAATTATGTTTTGAGTTTTTTCTTCAAAATAATCATAATTTAATATGTTTGATTGTCAATACAAATTATAATTTTATATTATATTATTGAAAAATAATCAAAATCCAACATTTTTCATAAATACGTAGATTATTCTTGGTATGATTATTTTTTGAGATAATTGTAATTTTTTTTTATTTTACCCTTATCATTTCAATAATAATAATTGTTCCTTTTTGTAATTTATTAAGTAAAAATAATATTATTTACACTATTAGAACAAAACATGCAAAATTTTTATTGAGAGATAATGGATGAGATATTAATTATTGATAAATGTTAAAGGTAAAAAATGCAAAATTTAATACAAAAAGAGATATAAATTATAATTTTTAATTGGGTTTGCTTAAACTCAGCCCTTAGGGTTGAGGATAAGAAACTAAAAGTAGTAAATAAATCTAGAAAAACTAAGTTCACTATAATTTGAATCATTAAATATTTAGTTTTTCTATAAAAATACACTTCTTTTAGTCTCTTATCCCCAGGTCTAAAGGCTGAGGTTAAGAAAATCCTTTTTAATATACATGACACAACCTTAAAAGACTTATATTGTGAAAGAATTGAAGTACTTCCTCCGATATTAACTATAAAAAAAATAATTATAACTCACTTGTTTTTTTTTTTTAAGGGAAAAGGTATATTTTATTCATAGATCAAAAACAATACAAGAAATTTCACACTGATAATAATTAAAGGGAAAGCAAAATACACTGCAACAACATACTCTTCCATGTGATGGATCATCAGCAACTGCCAAAACCCGACTCTAACAGGAGATTCAATAGCCTTTAATACCAAGATAATAATCTCATTGATGCTGGGACTAAGCTCAGTTCGGCGACAAGGAATCTCAGATCTAAAACGAGAGAGTCGTTGGACGGTAGCCAAATCAACAGTCAGCAAAGAGAGATATGTCTCGACGAGTAGCCTTCCAATTATTGGAGCAAAGAGGATAACCATCAGATCTGAAAAGTGAAACTATCCAGAGGTATCCCTCCACTTGAAACACACAAAACAAAAACAACTTGCATAAAGGCAAGACAAAACCCAGAAAAACTGGGGGGAAATAAACCCACACCCTTTCCCCAAGGAAGGGGAGAGACAGATCCTCCTCCCCCTACCGAGAAATAGCAGATGAAAACAAGAGGAGCAGAAAAACGAGAAGGGGAGAAAAAAAATTAGGAGGCGATTATTCTAAGTTTTATATGTCATTATTATAACTCACTTGTTAAGAAATGTAGTTAACCTTATTTAATTTAAATCTCATTACCTAAATTGACCTTCATAACATTGAGAATTAATATGAAAAAAATTTGTTTTGAACGAAGTAAAAGTTACATGTTAAATTATATTAGAAATAAAATTTGAATAAAACGAAACTTATTTTAGGGATGACAGAATTTTCTAAATAAGGTTAATTAGATATTGTGTCTCTTTTTTGTTAAATATTTTTTTTTTTATATCTCCAATAATTGCGTTTAATTGTTTTAGCTTATAATGATATATATATATATATATATATATATATACTAGCTCTTACCCCGTGCAATGCACATGTTGTTGATATTTTAATTTTTTATATTAAATATTTTAAATTAAAAATTATTATTATTTTAATTATAAAGTAAAAATTATTATTAAACAACAACAAAAACAATTATATAAAAAGGTAGATGACTTAAAAAAATTAATCTAGATGATATTGTTGATAAATTTTGTACTTCCTCGTATAAATAAAAATGTAACACTTTTTACCAACATGGGTTGGGACGAGTGGTAAGCGGCTCGGTCTCGCTTAAGCAAGGTCTCGAGTTCGAGTCCTTGTGAATGCAGAAAATTCATGTTGGGAGACTCACCTGCCATAGCCAGGCACGCGACCCGGGTCGGATCCCTATGTACCTAGGTAGTACTTAGGGAACCGGGTGGGCAACCCAAAAAAAAATGTAACACTTTTTATCTCATATATTCCTTATTAATTTTTTGAATAAATTGACATTTGTATATATGATTATCGACTTTATTATGATAAATCAAAATTGAATCAGAATTAAACATTAATTAAAAAATATTAAACAAAAATATCATTGAGATCAATTTTATTTAATAATCCATCTGATTTTGAATATTTAGGCTTATTTAAGTTTTTAATCCTTAAACTTAAGTGCTCTTTTGGAATTGGCCTTAAACTTTTTTTCGATGTTTTGAGTCCCTAAACTTTGCTCAAATTTTGGAAATGGTCATTTCATCACTTAAGTGGTGATATGATCGAGGATATGTCACGTCACCTTCGCCACATCGATAGAAAACGTGCCAGATGATGACGCGTGAATTTTTTAAATTAAAATTAATTAAAAATTATATTTTTAATAGAAAATCAAATCTTTTAGTAAACTTTAAAAGAAATTATTTTTTAATAAAAAAATCATGTAGTGTCCCATGGATCTACATAACATGTCACTCGTCAATATTGCGAAAGTGACGTGACATGTCGGCGGCTATATCATTACTTAAGTGACGAAAGGACCATTTCCAAAAATTAAACAAAGTTCAGGAACTCAAAACATCGAAAAAAAAGTTCAAGGACCAATTCCAAAAAAACACATAAGTTCAGGGACTAAAATGTTAAATAAGCCATTAAAAAAAACTCGATTGGTGATCTTGCATATCAGCAAAAGTTAATTAAATCTCCATCCTTAAATATTATTATTTTTTAAAATACCTATATTGAAATCGGTTGTCTCAATTAATTTTTGTTTTATTTTGAGTGCTATAAAGATGATTTTGATAATAAGTTTTTTTAATGAATTTAAAAAAAAAATGCATTAAATTAACATCCATGTTATGTTGGTTTATAAGATAAACATCACTAAAGTAGTATTGAGATTAATTTTATTTGGCTTAAATACATTTTTGTCCTTTATCTTATTTTTAAGATTCATGTTCGTCCTTAATAGTTTTTTTAAAACTTGTTTTGGTACATTATTTTTGTTTTAAAAAAAAATTCAATTTGGTCATTTCGTCATAAAAATATTAGTTTTACTCGAAATATTTACATCCAGTACCATTTGATTGATAGAGCCCCAACTGCTATCTAAGTTCATATCTATATCACATTGTTATATCTATCCATATTTATCAACCACCATCACGAGCCAGCTTACTCTACCATTAGTGAAGATTCATCACTGTTCCTAACTTTTGTCGAGTGGTGGCCTGAAATTTTTCCAGATTCCGACAGTATTTTTCATTTTTTGGTAATAATTGTGAATATTTCGATAAAACTAGCACTATTATGATAAAATGACCAACTTATATTTTTTTTAAACAATAAAGGACCAATATAAGAAGAAAAAAAAGGTCCAAACTAAATATTGAAAATAAGATTAGGGACAAAAATGTAATTAAGTCTTTTTATTTTAATAAACATAATATAATATCATATTAATTTATTATTATAATATAGTTCTTGCATTGATAATGTTAATAAGGTACCAATTAGCGGTGGTTCAAGTGATACATGTTTGTTATTCTTTCATGTATCAGTATACCGGTTTGTTGATGGATGACGAAGGTGACAGGTTCTCGGTCAAAAGAACTCTGCTAGCCGAGTCAAGGTATTTGGAGTGATGTGTGTGTCATGCGTAATACGGGAGTTAAGAGTTGTGTCTCATACCTTGGCCTTTGCCTGATATTTATAGGGTGAATGGTATGATGAACCATGATTGACTATTATGGTCGTCGTTAATGTAGCAATAATGAGCAGACTCTAACCATCATTATTGTAAGGGAATCCTATGATTAACGATCTCAAAGCTTGACGGAGCAATTATACTGATTATCCGCAATCAATCAGTGCTTGTTGGTTTGTGGTAGCGATGTTTATTAGTCCGCGATACCGCTGATCTTTGGTCCGTGGCTTCGATCCATAACAAGTATGTTGGAAACTAACAAGCGGGCTTAGCAATTACTAGAGGGGGGGGGGGGTGAATAGTAATATGGAAGCAACAGTGACTAATTTTCGGTGCAATTAAAAGATAATTGATCAAAAGCTTGTTTTTCTGAAACTGGGCAATTTACTCGAGTGAATTTAAAAACACTCGCGTGTTTTTCAGAAAACCTGAAAAACACTCGCGTGAAAATGAAGAACACTCGAGTGAAATGCTACGAAATACTCGAGTGAATTGCAAAACACTCGAGTGTTTTATGCAGAACAGAAAGGATCAGTTTCAGAGAAATTTAGCAAAATGATTCAATTTCTTAAAGACTAATCCAGGGCAGATATAAATCAATGTAGAGGGCAATTTAACTAAGTTAAAACAAGTTAATTGCAACCAATTGCTACTAGAATTATAAAAGCCCCTTTCTAGAGAACTTAGGGTTTGGTTTTACTTGAAAACTAAGAAAGCTATAAAAGAGAGAGACAACACCAATTTTATCCTGGTTCACACTCAATCTAGAGTGCTAATCCAGTCCCCCTAATCAACTTAGGAGTTTCTACTAGTGATCAAATTGTTAGAAATTACAAGGATAAATTGAGATTCCTCACTCAATCCTAACCCTTTTCAAGAGTGTACCAAACTCATGAACTTTCTACCCCAACTTGATTTGGTGATGAAGAGTCCCTTCTTCTTAAGCTCCTTAGAACCTCCAAGAGCCCACCAAGCTAAGAATCCTCTTAGTCTTTGTGCTTGAGAACCTCTCAAGGCTTGAGAAACTTGGATACCTCACCAAGTACTTGGATACCTCACCAAGATTTTCTAAACAAGCTAATGTGTTTGAGTGTTTGAGAATTTTACAACAAATAATTCTCTTACAAATGAAGCACACTCTCTTAACTCACTAAGACAAATAATAAAGATGAATGCTTGGTTGAGTTTAGAGAGAAAATGATTTTTAACACTTCAGAGAGTGAAATCAATGATGGATTGTAAGCTTGTTGTTCCAAATGAGGTAACTCTTCAGAATATAAGTAAGGGGACAAAAGGGAAGGAAAAACCAAGTTATTCTTCCTTTTTGTCCTCTTCTAACGTTTAAAAAATTTGCTGACAAGCCTAAATCACTCGAGTCTTTTTGAAAACACTCGAGTGTTTTAGTCAACTCTGATAGTGTTGCCTTTTTACTTTATCCAACGGCTATATTACTGAAAATTCATAAATCACTCGAGTGAATTGAGAATCACTCGAGTGAATTGCTCAATGTTGGAAAAATTAAGTTTTTCTAACATTGTTTTCAATTCTCTTCTCAAGTCTAATTGGTTTTAATCTCAACCTTTCATGCATGATCATTATTTGACCTTATGTGAGAATAAAAACCTAAACTACCCACTCTCATAAATAAAATAAAATACATCAAAATGAAATGAGAATGAATAAATAACTAAGCACTTGATCTTCTTTAATGTTGGGCTTGCATTCTTCACTTTAAGTCCATAATTTAATTACATTGTCATCATCAAAATTAATCCGCCTCAATTGGAGACTTGATTTTACAATCTCCCCCTTTTTGATGATGACAAAATAATTAAACCTCTAGCACTTGAGAGCTCCCCCTCAATTTAGGAACCTTTTTAACCTGTACAATCCAGAAAATGCCAAGCATAACGTAATACAATAATAAACATAATCAAGTGCTCATTGGTATCAGAGCAAGAGCATATATCATCAGAATGTAAGCAAGAAAGCGGAAAAAAAATACTCTTTCTCTTTAATCTTCTTTCTCCCCCTTTTTGTCATGATCAAAAAGATAACATTTTGGAAACAAGGTGGAGAATGAAGGATACCAATAAGAAAACTTTCCCTTAAGAGTAAATAAGAAACAAAATATGATTATGAAGCAATATTAAAAAGAATTTTAAAGAACATGAAAAACCATGAAGAAAACATAATTAATGCATAAATATCATAAATCCACCATACACAAACCATAAAACATGAGTTTGAAAATAGGTACATCCAACTCCCAACAAAATTAACAAAAGTCTCAAAATAACTAAATAAAGTCATAAAGCATAAAATCTAGTGAAAAACTAGAAGAAATTTTGAAAAATTGGGGTTTTTGGGGAGTTAGGGTTTTGAATTTGATGCTCAAAAACTTGAATTTGACGTGAAATAGGAGTAGAAATGAGTTGAGAAGATAAAATAGAGTTGAAATATGACTGATAACTGAGTTTAGAAAATCGCAGCAGCATCAAACTATAACTGATGAATTCACTCGAGTGAATTTTAAAACACTCGCGTGTTTTTCAGAAAACCTGAAAAACACTCGAGTAAAAATGAATTCACTCGCGTGTTGGCCGAAAGATAGATTTTCAGAAACTTTGAATTCACTCGAGTGAAATGGGATTCACTCGAGTGTTGGCCCAAAAGACTCGAGCCTTTTCAAAAAGACTCGCGTATTTTCCATCAGACATGCTCAAAAACTTTTTCAATTAAAACTGATTTAATTTTGAATTAAAATCACTCGAGTGATTTTATAAACACTCGAGTGTTTTTATCAGTTATGCTGAAAATCACAGTTTTAAAACATAAAACACAAAATTCACCACATGTAATGAAAACAGCAGATAGGAAACTTAATCACACACAATTAGAACATAAATTTTTAAGCTCTCAAGGCAATTTCAATCAAGTATCACTACACATTAAATTTAGACACATTTGGTGATTTTCAAATGGCACAAATCAATTAGTTTATACTAGACTCATCTAAAATACCAAGTTCACCTCTTGTGTGATAGAAGGTATCCCTTGGTAAGGGTTTTGTAAAAATGTCCGCTAATTGATTTGTGGTACTTACAAATTCAATTGTGCAATCACCCTTTTGAACATGATCTCTTAGGAAATGATGTCTAATTTCAATGTGTTTAGTCCTTGAGTGATACACCGGATTCTTAGTTAGGTTAATGGCACTCGTGTTATCGCATTTTATGGGAACACTTTCTAATTTTAAACCAAAATCCGATAATTGTTGTTTCATCCACAAGAGTTGAGCACAACAACTACCAGCGGCGATATATTCCGCTTCGGCGGTGGAAAGAGCAACACAAGCTTGCTTTTTAGAAAACCATGACACTAATGAACTTCCCAATAAATGGCAAGTACCACTCGTGCTTTTGCGATCAAGCTTGCATCCCGCAAAGTCGGAATCCGAATAGCCAACTAAACTAAGACTAGCATCCCTAGGATACCATAATCCGGTGTTAATTGTCCCTTTAAGATATTTAAAAATATGTTTAACTGCAGATAGGTGTGATTCTTTAGGATTAGCTTGAAAACGGGCACACATGCATACACTAAACATAATATCCGGTCTAGATGCGGTAAGATATAGAAGACTACCTATCATGCCTCTATATTTACTAACATCAACCGGTGTACCTTTGTCATCCTTGTCTAGGTAGCATTATGTGCTCATGGGAGTATATGCTTCTTTGTATTTGTCCATTCCGAATTTTCCAAGGAGCTCCTTGCAATATTTTCCTTGATGCACAAAAATCCCCTCCTTGACTTGCTTGATTTGAAGTCCTAGGAAGAACTTGAGCTCCCCCATCATGGACATTTCAAATTCCTTTTTCATCAAGTTAGAGAACTTTCTACACAAGGACACGTTAGTGGCACCAAAGATAATATCATCTACATATATTTGCACTAACAAAAAATGTCCTCTTTGGTTTTATAGATGAATAGGGTATTATCAACATTTCCCCTTTGAAAGTCATTTTCTAATAAAAAGGTGCTTAATCGATCATACCAAGCTCTAGGAGCTTGTTTTAATCCATAAAGTGCCTTTTTCAATTTATAAACATGGTTTGGAAATTCATGACTTTCAAAACTGGGTGGTTGCTTAACATACACTTCTTCATTTATGAAACCATTCAAGAAAGCACTCTTGACATCCATTTGATAAAGAGTGAATTTCATTATTGATGCAAAGGCAAGCAAAATTCGGATTGCCTCAAGGCGTGCAACCGGAGCAAAGGTCTCATCATAATCAACACCTTCCTCTTGGTTGTACCCTTGGGCAACAAGTCTCGCTTTGTTTCTTATAATCAAACCGGATTCATCAAGCTTATTTCTATAAATCCATTTTACACCAATTATGGTATGATCATTGGGTGTAGGCACTAGTTCCCAAACATCATTTCTAATAAATTGATTTAGTTCTTCTTGCATGGCCATAACCCAATGTTCATCCTTAATTGCATCTTTAATTGAATTAGGTTCGATTTGAGAAACAAAGGAAACAAAATGACAAATATTTTGAATTGACCTACGAGTTAACACTCCCTTTGAAAGGTCTCCTATGACATTGTCAATAGGGTGAGCTTTCACCGTTTTCCAAGCCGGATCAAGTTCATCCTTGATTTCTCCTTCATCCTTTGATTTTTCCATCTCTTTGTCAACATTGGAAATCTCAAGTCCATCATCACTACCATCACATAAAACACTATCTTCTTTCGAAGACTCCTTAAAAACAATGTGAATTGATTCTTCAATAGTCATAGTTCGTTTATTATAAACTCTAAAAGCTTTACTATGAGAAGAGTAACCCAAAAATATTCCCTCATCCGATTTTGAATCAAATTTTCCAAGATGATCTTTTCCATTGTTTAAAATGTAAACTTTGCATCCAAAAACATGGAAATGGGATATATTGGGTTTTCTACCTTTGTAAAGCTCATAGGGGGTTTTCTTTATCATGGGCCTAATTAAAATTCTATTCATTACATAACAAGCCGTATTAACAGCATCGGTCCAAAAGTATTGAGGTACTTGAGAATCATTTAACATGGTTCTAGCAAGTTCCTCTAGCACCCTATTTTTCCTCTCAACAACTCCATTTTGTTGAGGAGTCCTAGGTGTCGAATATTGGTGCTCAATTCCATGCTTATCACAAAATCTATCAAATTTACAGTTTTCAAATTCACCTCCATGGTCGGTTCGAATAATAATCACTTTTTGATTTACTTGGTTTTGTGCAAGTTTAATATGGCGTTTAAAAGACTTGTAGGCCTCACTCTTAGCACTTAAAAATAATGTCCATGTAAATCTTGAAAAATCATCAACAATCACCAAGGCATAGTAGTTGTCACCAAAGCTTTTTACTTGAGAAGGTCCAAACAAGTCCATATGAAGCATTTCCAATGGTCTTGTTGTGGACACATCATTTTTGGAATCAAAATGATTTTTAGTTTGTTTGCACTTCTTGCAAGGAGTGCAATCACCTTTAATTTGAAAGTTGAGCTTTGGTAATCCAACTACTAAGTCTTTGGATTGAAGTTTCTTAAGTTGATTTACATTAATGTGAGCGGTCCTACGATGCCATAACCAAGTATCACTTTCTTTGCTAATTAAACATTTTGAAACTAAAGAAGTGATATTATTCAATTCAACCATGTAAGTGTTATTAGACTTTTTTCCAACAAATTTGATAGATTCATCTTTGTCACTTTTTATGAGACAATGAGTAGAGGTAAATAATACATGGTTACCAATATCACATAGTTGACTAATACTCAAAACATTATGTTCTAATCCTTGAACATAAAGTACATTATCAATAACCAAGTTGGAAGAATTACCAATTTTACCTATACCAAGTATTTTGCCTTTGTTGTTGTCTCCATATGTGACATATCCCTTTTCCTTAGGAGTAAGCTCAATGAAGTGTCGCTTATCTCCCGTCATGTGCCTAGAACATCCACTATCAAGTATCCAAAGTTGCTTTCCGGTTCTAAGGCACACCTACAAGACACAATCACTTGCTCATTTTGGGTACCCAAATTATGTTGGGTCCCTTTTTGTTAGTCTTGGATGATTCTTCCTTCTTAATCCAAACATAAGTACCATTTTGAATTCCAAAATTTTTGATATGGCACTTATTGTTTGTATGTCCAAATTTTCCACAATAAAAGCAAGTTGGTTTCTTTGTAAAATCAATTTTTGAGAATGAACCAACCTCTTTATTTTTCTTTTTCTTGTGGACATATCCTAGACCGGTTTTGTTTGAATTGTGTCTAAGAGAACCAATTAACCGATCTAGGTTTCTATCACTTTTGTTAAAAGTGTTGAGTTTGATTTTCAAATCATTAACTTCATTTTCAAGCACACAACACTTTTCACAATGAGTGATGGTATATGATTGATTTGCATTTTCACAAACATGACTAGAGTTAGCAAGTTCCAAGGATGCATTTTGGAGTTTCAAATCATTAATAGATTTTTCTAATTCATTGATTTCCTTTTGATACTCCAAAAGCTTCTTTCCTTTTTCTTTGTTAACTTTAGCAAGTCTTTCAAATTGAGTGAGCATTTCATTATATTCATTTAGCAAATCATCATAAGAAATAGTATGAGAGGAGGTGTAAGAATAGTTACATGATACCTCATCCTCACTCTCATTGTCATTTCTTTCACTACTTGAGGAGGCTTCATTGTCATTCTTGGCCATGAGGCATAGCTTGGCTTCCTCATCATCCGAACTACTTGAGGATGACTTGGAATCCTTTTCCGGTTCATCCCAAACAATGTAAGCTCTTTTCCCCTTGCCATCTTGAGTCTTCCTCTCATTCTTTCTCAAGTAGGTGGGACATTCCATTTTTATGTGTCCTATCCCACCACACTCATGACATTTGACACTTTCGCTTGAGCTCTTGTTTCTTGGCTTGCTATCCTTGAATCTTTTGTCTTGAGGTCTCTTGTCCTTAGAGAATGATGAACTACCCTTTTTGCCTTTGAGGAATTTGTTGAACCTCTTGGCAAATAAACCAATCTCTTCCTCATTTAGAGCACGATCGGAGCTTTCACTTGAAGATTCATCTTCATCCTCTTTTAACATTTTAGTTGAGGCTTTTAGAGAGATGCTCTTCTTTTGCTTGTCCGAATCTTCATTTAAGTGAAGTCTTGATAGTTCCATCTCATGTTCTTGGAGCTTCCCAAACAAGGTGGTCAAGTCCATAGATTTTACATCCTTAGCTTCCTTGATGGCGGTCACCTTAGGTTGCCATCTCCTATCAAGACATCTCAAGACTTTGTTAGTAGTTTCACCATCTCTAAATTCCTTTCATAAGCCAATCAATTGGTTAACGATATGTGTGAACCTTGTTTTCATATCATTGATAGACTCATTAGGGAACATATGAAAGAGCTCATATTCATGAGTTAAAGCATTTAATCTTGAGTCTCTAACTTCACTAGTTCCCTCATGAGTAATTTGCAAGGTATCCCACATTTCTTTAGCCGATTGACATTGTGAAATCCTATGAAATTCATTTTTGGACAAGGCGGAGAAGATGATATTTTTAGCTTTTAAATCATATGAAACTTTCTTTTTATCATCTTCATTCCAACTTGTCCTAGGAATAACAATGGCTTCACCATTAATCACTCTTCTAGGAATATAAGGACCTTTTTCAATTGCATCCCAAATATCGGTGTCTATTGCTTCTACAAACACTCTCATCCTAACCTTCCAATAAGAATAATCTTCACCATTGAAGAATGAAGGTCGGTTAAGAGACATAGACCCTTCTTGTTGATTGCTAGAGCCCATTTGTTTCCAAAAGGATCTTTTTCGAAAAAGCTTTTACGCTCGATCTTTCGACCGAGCTCTGATACCACTTGTTGGAAACCAACAAGCGGGCTTAGCAATTACTAGAGGGGGGTGAATAGTAATATGGAAGCAACAGTGACTAATTTTCGGTGCAATTAAAAGATAATTGATCAAAAGCTTGTTTTTCTGAAACTGGGCAATTTACTCGAGTGAATTTAAAAACACTCGCGTTTTCTGAAAAACACTCGCGTGAAAATGAAGAACACTCGAGTGAAATTCTACGAAATACTCGAGTGAATTGCAAAACACTCGAGTGTTTTATGCAGAACAGAAATGATCAGTTTCAGAGAAATTTAGCAAAATGATTCAATTTCTTAAAGACTAATCCAGGGCAGATATAAATCAAAGTAGAGGGCAATTTAACTAAGTTAAAACAAGTTGAAAACAAGTTAATTGCAACCAATTGCTACTAGAATTATAAAAGCCCCTTTCTAGAGAACTTAGGGTTTGGTTTTACTTGAAAACTAAGAAAGCTATAAAAGAGAGAGACAACACCAATTTTATCCTGGTTCACACTCAATCTAGAGTGCTAATCCAATCCCCCTAATCAACTTAGGAGTTTCTACTAGTGATCAAATTGTTAGAAATTACAAGGATAAATTGAGATTCCTCACTCAATCCTAACCCTTTTCAAGAGTGTACCAAACTCATGAACTTTCTACCCCAACTTGATTTGGTGATGAAGAGTCCCTTCTTCTTAAGCTCCTTGGAACCTCCAAGAGCCCACCAAGCTAAGAATCCTCTTAGTCTTTGTGCTTGAGAACCTCTCAAGGCTTGAGAAACTTGGATACCTCACCAAGTACTTGGATACCTCACCAAGATTTTCTAAACAAGCTAATGTGTTTGAGTGTTTGAGAATTTTACAACAAATAATTCTTTTACAAATGAAGCACACTCTCTTAACTCACTAAGACAAATAATAAAGATGAATGCTTGGTTGAGTTTAGAGAGAAAATGATTTTTAACACTTGAGAGAGAATGAAATCAATGAAGGATTGTAAGCTTGTTGTTCCAAATGAGGTCAACTCTTCAGAATATAAGTAAGGGGACAAAAGGGAAGGAAAACCCAAGTTATTCTTCCTTTTTGTCCTCTTCTAACGTTTAAAAAATTTGCTGACAGGCCTAAATCACTCGAGTCTTTTTGAAAACACTCGAGTGTTTTAGTCAACTCTGATAGTGTTGCCTTTTTACTTTATCCAATGGCTATATTACTGAAAATTCATAAATCACTCGAGTGAATTGAGAATCACTCGAGTGAATTGCTCAATGTTGGAAAAATTAAGTTTTTCTAACATTGTTTTCAATTCTCTTCTCAAGTCTAATTGGTTTTAATCTCAACCTTTCATGCATTATCATTATTTGACCTTATGTGAGAATAAAAACCTAAACTACCCACTCTCATAAATAAAATAAAATACATCAAAATGAAATGAGAATGAATAAATAACTAAGCACTTGATCTTCTTTAATGTTGGGCTTGCATTCTTCACTTTAAGTCCATAATTTAATTACATTGTCATCATCAAAATTAATCCGCCTCAATTGGAGACTTGATTTTACAAAGTACTATAGTCAAAATATACCAAATTTTTACATAATTTAATCATTTCTTAAAATAAATACTTTTGTAATGAAATGAGCTAGTAATTTAAAAGATCAAAGAAACACTTTTAGCCTAAGGTTATGTTTAGATATCTACCCATGAATGTAATAAAATGGAGTAGTGCAAAAATGCTATTCTATTGTTTGGGTATTGTTTGACGAAGTTGAATAAAATTTAATAGTATGAAATGAGTTATCATTGCTTACATTCCCATCTTACCATTAAATCTCATGTTTAAACATAGCATTGTCATGAATTTTTTAAAAAAAGTTATATTTTAAAACTTAAATTATAATGAAAAAGAAAAAGAAAAAGCATGAACAAATATTAAGTTTTATTTTATGAAACTTGATGGTAACTAAACAAAAAAAAACATGGTATTACATGGTGTTTCTTAGTGCGAATAGAAGGGAAGAGAGACGTGTGAGATGCGGAGTGAGAAGTGTTATGGCTCACAGTGACAATAATCGCAGTAGCTATGTGTTACATGACGAAGGAGTGAAGACGATGAAATTAAATTGAAAGGGTACATTTAGCT
This sequence comes from Crotalaria pallida, assembly GCA_037953625.1. NCBI lineage: Eukaryota > Viridiplantae > Streptophyta > Magnoliopsida > Fabales > Fabaceae > Crotalaria > Crotalaria pallida. The sequence goes on along the minus strand of CM075649.1, from coordinate 187,892,952 downwards.
ATTGCTTATCAATGTACATGTGTCAAATTTCATTGACAAGGCTATTTTTTAAATGGCTTTAGCATTTATCAAGAACTTTTTGGTATTTAAGCAAAATTTTGTTAATTGAATTTTTTTAAAAAAACAAAAAAGAGGTATGAAAAACTCTTTAAAAGTAATATGTAATGATTTTTAGCCATTGAACAAATTAATTTAAAATCAATAGGTGGGATGATAAGAGCGCATGTCCTCTCGAGAGCATTACTAAACTACTATGAAAGATTGTTTCAGAACTAGACGACAAGATGAATGAAGATGAATTTTAATTTTATTCTTGCACGAGATTGAACAAGAAAGGAAAGATAAGTACAAGACTAGGGTTGAACTTTAGGATGAAGAAGATAGAAATGTAAAAGGTGATCGATTCCATTACATACTCATCAAATTGGAGGTTTTTGAGAAAATAGGATGGAACCTATTCCATCTTACTCCATTCCACTAAATCAAAATATGAGGAGTGTCATGAAAGGGTATAAGACACGTAAAAAAACAATTTTTATGTTGATTACCATTTATTTCTTTAGGTCGCTATAACGCCTTTGCAGTTTAAATGATTTCGAGACGTTAATTTTGACAGATTTAATATGAATTCACGCAACTGTGTTTGTGAATTCCATCGTCATTTATCAAGCTTAAATTACTGCAAATATATTTTTTTATCCTCAAATAGTATAAACCTCAGAGATAAATAAGAATTTATTCGCATTTATGTAACAATTGATCTTTTTTTTTGTTTTAATGCATCACATCACATGCATATATGCATAGGTTAATCAATGGGAGGGATGTGTGAGGAGTTTAATGAGAGGTGTCATGGCTCGCGGCGACAACAACATCTATGTGCTACATGGTAGGGGAATAAAGATGATGGAGTTAAATTCAAAGGGTACATTTGGTTTTTTTAAATTAATATACAAGTGTTAAACTTAAGTGATAAGGTTACTTTTTTAAAAGGCTTTAGCATTTACCAAGAGCTTTTTGGTATTTAAGCAAAAATTATTAACTGAACTTTTTTGTAAAAACAAAAACGAAGTGTCAAAATCTTTTTAAAAATAACATGCAATGAGTTTTAGTCATTGATAATAATTTACTCAAAATCTGTGGATGGGATGATGAGAGCACATGTCATCTCGAGAGCATTGCAAAACTATCATGTAAGGTTGCTTTAGAACCAGGCGACAAGATGAATGAGATGAACCATGGGTTTATTCTTGAACAAGATTGGGGAAAGGAAACATAAGTATAGGACTAATGTTGAAGTTTAGGATGAAGAAGATAAAAGTGTAAAAGGTGATTAATTCCATCACATACTCGCCAAATTGGAGGTTTTTGAGAGCATAGGATGAAACTTTTTTCATCTCACTCCATGAAAGGATAATGAATGGGGAGTAGAATACGTTAAATAAAAACAATTTATATATTTTTTGATTACCATTTCATTCTTTAGATGACTATAACGCCGTTTCGATTTAGTATGTGTTTGGATTTGCGGCTCCCAAACACAAACGCGCGTTGGCCAAGAAGCGTCACAAATTTTTCTTCATATCAACATAACAATTGAGTTTTTTATTTTATTCATCCCATCCATTCATGTATAGGATAATCAAAGTTAAAAATATAAATTTTTACAAGAAAATGACGTCATGTGTGGATGGGATGGGATGGGACTAATTAGATTGGATTAGGTGTGAGTGGGTGTGTTTTACTTTTGAGGCGCTGTTATCCAAAATGCAGAATGGAAAACTGACAGAAACCCTAACCTAAAGATGGAGAATCTTCCAGAGGAGCTGATCTCGGAGATCCTCTCCCGCAGCGACGTGAAGTCCCTCCTCCAGTTACGCAGCACATGCAGATCACTGCGCTCCCTAATCGACAGCCCCTTCTTCATCCTCTACCACTTGAACAATGCCACCCATTCCCACACCATCATCTTCCCTCGAAGATCCGATCTCTTCCAACTCCCTCTCCCTCTCCCTCTCCATCTTCATTCTCATTCTCATACTCATACTCATTCTATTGCCCGCCACCTCTCCCATCCTCTCATCTCCTCCAGCAAGTTCATCAACCTCCTCGGCTCTTTCAACGGCCTCTTCTGCATCTCCAGTGATTCCGAAGACATCATCTTTTGGAATCCCTCTACTCGCAAACACAAGCTTCTCCCTTACCTCCCCGAAGACGAAAACAACCACAACAACTATTTCACTATCTTCGCCGCCAGGGTTTACGGATTCGGATTCGATTCCGTCACCGATGATTACAAATTGGTCAGGATTTCTTATTTCGTTGACCCTAGTACCCGCCATTTCAACACTGATGTCAAGCTTTACAGTTTGAGAAACAATGCTTGGAAAACCCTCCCCAATATAATGCCTTACGCTCTGTGCTTTGCACGCACCATGGGTGTTTTCGTCGGCGGCGCTTTGCACTGGGTGGTTACTCGGAGACTCCAACCCGATGAGCCTGATCTGATAGTTGCGTTCGATCTTGTGCAGGAGAGTTTCCGCGAAGTGCCCCTTCCGGAGACAGGGAATGTGAATGGGATTTACGGAATGGAGGTAGTGCTGTTAGGAGGGTGCCTTTGTATGATTGAAACTCGCGGAAGCGAGAGCATCGATGTTTGGGTTATGAAAGAGTATGGATCGAGAGAGTCGTGGTCGAAACTGTTGTCATTGACGGACATGAAATCGGTGAAGCCTTTGGGTTACTCAAGAGATGGTGGCCAGGTTCTGTTGGAAAAGAATCGTAAGAAGCTGTGTTGGTATGACCTGAAAACCAAACAAGTTACTTATGTTAATGTACCAGGGTTGCCTAACTCAATTGCAGGGATGATTTGTATGGAAACCCTTGTCCCACCGACTTTGCTACATGAAAGTGATAGCCAGCAGCAGAATTTGGAAGAAGAAACGTATGCCAAGAGGAGGTACCGATTTCACTATCTGTATCGTAGCTTTTTATTGTTCGAATGGTATCCACTCATTATTCCTATGTACTGTGTGATTCTGTTTGGTTCTGCTTTCGTGTTCACCTTGACTTGAACAAGTCCAGCTCTTGTCACAAAAAAGAATGTTTGAGTCAACTTGGGGTCAATATGTTATGATTTTATTTAAATATAAGGGTATCGTTTATAGAATTAATTTTAATTTTTTCCGTGGCCAAATCGTTGATCATGAACATTAATGAGGGTTTTGAAGTTTTGGACAGAGGCGGATCTTTTAAGGAACAGGTGGAAGGTATCGCTCCCCTTTAGATTTTGTGAACTATATATCTATCTTTGGTCTATCTTTGCTATAGACTATAGTATAACATTACAACGTAGATTGGTGTGGTGGTTTGGCAGTTGGGTTGGAATCATCGAGGTTATGAGTTCGATTCCATCACGAGAACCTTTTTGGTATCATTAACCATATTTTTTTTTTCAATTTAAAATGTTAAAAATTGGCAGGAAAAATAGTCACTGGCATTCGAACCCGGCACTTGTTAGATACAATCCGGCAGCAAATACCACCGCGCTATAACTTTTCCGTTGTTAGGATAAGCAAATTATGAAATATAAACATTCGAGAATTGACTTCCCAAAGCAGCATCTCTGAATTTGCAATCGGTGTAGGAAGGCCCACATCGTCAGTCTCAATTCATAGCATGTCTTTTATTCTTATGTTGGGCAACAACGCTAATTAACACAATTGGTTTAAAGATGGAATCTAGCATGATATTTAGGCCAGAGCCATGTTTGTCGTTGCATCCCCATCTCTGTGTAGTTTTGCCATTTTCCCCTTGTTCTGGTAGGCATCTATGGAGCCATAAAATACTCATTTTGGTTAGATCTGCCTCTTCGTAGAATGATGTTGCCTTTTGGTTTAATCTGATGGATATCATCTGAACCAGTGAGCCAATTTTGAATCTTGAACACTCCTCATCCTTGTGTGATCTTCTTATGCTTACTTTACTTTGTTTTTTTTTTTTTAAAAAAAAAAATCAGGGAGGACTATCTGTCCAAGGGATTGGAGTAGGATGCCAGGACAAGTCAAGCAATGGGTAAGAGCTGTTAGCCTCAATACAGACAAAGTGCTCCTTTTCATGTTTTGTTGAAATAAAATGAAATGCTCCCCGCCTCCTCCTAATGTTGAAACTTTTCAATGCTTCATTGGGTGGTTGTGCATGTGCGCTAAGTAACCACCCTTGTGCAAAACTTTAACAACTTTGTTACATAAACATCTATATTTGACATCTGTACGGGACACCTACCTTTTTTAGCAAAAACTGGTGAGTCCTGCAGTTTCTCTTTCTTACAGGACCCACCAGTTTTTATCCAAAAAGGCAGGTGTCACCCCCAGATGTCAAATACAGATGTCATTTAAACATTTTCCAAACTTTAATGCATGGTTATGTATGCGGAAGAAATTTGGATTTGTTCCCGGGAGAAAATGCATGGTTTGCTGAAATTTCGTACTCTCCAGCTTAAATGTGAAAGTTAAATTTGACATTGTATTGAATGTTGAATTGCTCCTGTTCCTTTCTGGCTTAAGCTTTAATTCTGTATTTCGGGGTAAAAGCTTGATTTCAGGTGGAAAATGAATTATTCTCTCTTTGGTAGGTGATCTTAGAAGAGACAGCCTTGAAATGATATTACGGAGTTATATATCTTGTTAAACATACAAGGGATGTTCTATAATGCTCCGGGCCAGTTAAAAAAAAGAAAAACATGTTTTGGGTTTTTTTTTTATTTATTTTATATACACGTTTTTTTTGAGTTTTTTTTTAATATATGTTTTATGACACATGTTAAAAAAAATTGTATATTGAGCAAATCTGCATTAAACATTGACATACACAGAAATTTGTGTGCAATTTATTTATTCAATATAATTTTTAATGCAGATTTACTCAGTATAATTTTTAAAATATGTTAATTTTTAATGCAGATTTACTTAATATAATTTTTTAACTGGTGTTACAAAACATATAATAAAAAAAATTCAAATCAAAATAACAAATACACGTGTATATCAAAGAAAAGATAATCCAAAACATATTTTTAATTTACCAGATACATTAAAAAATTTAAAAAAATAAATTGGTGGAGCATTTTAATGAAACTAAGGCCGGAGCATAATTGCATTACCATAAATACAAGGGTGTGTTAGGATTTAATTACCCAACATACAATAGTATGTTAGGATTTAAGTACACCAGGATAGCTCATTCCAAAGAATCACTCCATTAGCTTGGTGAGTTTCATGGCGTAAATACAACATTTAGTTTGTTAAGCTATACAATGCAAGACTTCTGACATAGCTAATAAGTCTTAAGGACCTGGCGCCTGCTTTGTCACCTTGGAGGAATTTCATGACTTGGGAACTCCAAATTGGTTCATTTCATTTCTATAGCAGTTAGCTAGATACTTTCACAGCCTGGGATTAGCATTGTTTCTTATATGGAAGTTTGAACTATATTTGTGAAAGAGAAGTATAATCCTTAGATAATGTGAGAAGGTTCTCTCCTCTCTTTGTTTTTTGAAAGTAATCAAGGGTTACAATGTCAAAGGTGGTTTATATGGATAAAATATACAGTAAATTAAACATATTGAAGGAACGAAAATTGCATCTACCATTCTAGCAAATAGCTTTGTTCTTCATGCCATTGTCATGGGCACATGGAATAATATCCTTAACTGAGTTATCGCATTTGGAGTTAGGACAATCTTGCTCAAAGAGCAACCCTTTCTTTCTCCCCATACTGACTGAGTTAAGGATTAGAATATATAGGCATCCCAACAATTTCTCTTAGATTTTGGGTTCCTGGTTTGCCGCTTCCTTTGACAAATACTATCAGTAGATCCCTTTATTAGTATAAAAAATAAAAAATTTAAATATGTTTTTGGCCTATCAAAACTTAGTAAGTTTTGGCAAGTTTTGGTTTTAGTCCCTTCTAGTTTTTTTTGTTGGTTTTAATCTTTATATATTTCAAAATTTTGGTTTTAATCATTGAAAATGATGTATCAACACCATAATTGTTCAAAATTTTGGATTATTTAAGTACCAAAATCATTTAAAATTTTGCTTTTAATCTTTAAAGATAATATATCGATATCATAATTGTTCAAAATTTTGGATTATTTAAAGACCAAAATTAACAAAAAGATTTTTAGGAACTAAAACAAAAAGATACACAATTTTCGCATAACAAAAACATATTTATACCTTAAAAGAAAAGAGTGCCACTTTTTGCTGTACTTTTTTCAATAGTCAACGTTGTGCTAATGTTACTCTTATTGCACACCGTTCTTTTCTAACACCAGTGTTATTGAACGAAATACACTTGGACACATCAATCTTTTTTCTTTTCTTTTCTCTCTCTCTCTCTTTTTTTTTTTTAATGAAATGGACACTTTAACCTATTTGTTTTCTGGCTTATTTATGGTTTTAGTCCCTAAAAGTTCAGCATGTTTTGGTTTTAGTTCCTAGAAGTTATTTTGATCGGGACTAATCCTTAAATTTCCAAATATTTTGGTTTTGGTCTCTTCCATTAGCTAAAATCCGTTATTTGTTTGTGTGGATAGCAGAATATTATATCAGCAGTCCATGTGGTTGGTGACACCAAATAGGTGATATGACGTGGATGATACAGATCCACAGACGCAAAATGATCCCGTACTGCAAAATTTTGAGTTCGTGGGCCTAAATCACATATCACATCACCTATTTGGCGCTAACTCACACCACGCGGCTGCTGGTATGGATTTTCATTAACCATGTCAGCACATAATAGATTTTTACTAATGGAAGGGATTAAAACCAAAATGTTTATAAATTTATGGATTAGTCCAGATCAAAATAACTTTTAGGGACTAAAATCAAAATACGCTAAACTTTTTGGGACTAAAACCATAAGTAAGCTTTGTTTTTTATAGGTTTTTTTTTTTGTGTGCTTAGAGCATCTCCAACCCTGGGTTCTTGACCCTGGGTTTCTGTGAAGAACCGTGAAGCACGCACCATATGGGTTGGAGGGTGCTGATGTGGAGGCTCGTCCCGCGCACCGTGTCATGGCCAAGGGATGGTGCTTGGAGGCCAATTGTGGGCCCCAGCACCGTACGGAGCAGCAGACAGAAATAAAAAAAAAAACAAATTGGTCTTCTTCCTCGGTTCACTGTGAGAAGCAATGAACAAAAAAAAATGCAACCAAACTCACATGAAACAGAGCAGAGAGGTGAAGTAGAACAGTAGAGAAATTAAAAAAATTAACAAAATAAAAAAATGAAAAGAAGAGGAAGGAAAGGGGAAAATCAAAAACCCTAAATCCTAATTTTTGTTCCCAATCAAAAATTGATGCTTGAGTGATGATCGATCCAGCCACATGCAGCGGTTGAGGCTGAAGAAGCGGCGGCGGCGGTTGAGGCTGAAGAAGCGGGCGCGGTTGAGGCTGAAGAAGCGATCACAACCGTGAGGGAGAGTGATGATCGATTCGCAACCGTGAGGGAGAGTGTTTGTGTTGATGAGATCAAACCGTGAGGACGGAGAGTGTGTGTTGGTCTCTGTGAGTGGTGATGGAGAGGGAGGGAGGCACCGTGAGGCAGTGTGGGTTGTGTTCGGCAGAGATGGAGGCAGCGGAGGTGATGCTTGTGTGAAGGCAAGGAGGTAGAGAGAGGGAGTATGCATGTGAGTGAAGAGTATACTTTGTGTGGTTTGTGAGAGGGAGTATACGGCAGAGAGAGGGAGTATAATTTGTGTGGTTTGGCTTGTGAAATGAAACGGCAGAGAGAGGGAGTATATTTGTGAGCTTTGTGAGTGAAGAGTATACTTTGTTTATCAATCATAAACAATTACAATTATACTAGCCGTTTATTACCGTTCATGTAGTCGTTTATTACCGTTCTTCAGATGCAAATTCTTGTTCTATAAATATGAATAAATTGTGTCAGGATTTCACAAGCAAAATTTCAATTTTCATTTAGCCAAATGGATCCCAATCAAAATCATTACAATGCTTATTTCAATTTCTTACAAAATCATTCACCTCCACCAAATACTAATTCCCAATACTCTCCAATTATTCCTAATACACAAGGTAGTAATTCAAACACTACAAATTCTCAAAATCCTCCCTATTTCCCAAATCCACAATATAACCCAAACTTCTACAATCATCCATTTTCTATGCCACATTCATACCAACACCCCATGTATCCACCACCACCACCACCACAAACCAACCTCACCATGGGTAATAACCTTGTTCAATTGATTGAGGAAGATCCCGAAACACCAAGTGGGTCAATTTCTTCATCTCAAGTACCACCATTTTTAACTCAATTCGGATTGGAGAATATCAATCTTGATGAACAAGGAGGAGGAGGAGCAACTGAGAAGACAAAAAATAGAGAAAAATTCTCTCAAGATGAAGATATGTTTCTCATTGAGGCATGGATAAATATTTCAAAGGATTCAGTTGTTGGAGTGGATCAAAAATCAGCTAGTTTTTGGGGAAGGATTGAGAGTAATTACAACCAGTACCGTGACAAGAAGTTTTCTACAAGGAGAGCACCCCAACTAAAATCAAGATGGCACAGGTTGAATAGTGCAACCCAAAAGTTTGCCGGATGCTACAAACAAGCCGTGGAAAATAAAAAAAGTGGGAGCAATCATGATGACATAATGAGAAATGCATACAAGATTTACGCTCAAGACGAAGGCGACAAGAAGTTTGAGTGTGAGCATGCTTGGCGTTTGTTGAAGGATGAACCCAAATGGGGTGCAGGTATGTTTGAATGTTCTTAAAAAAGAACAAAGATTTCTGCTTCCGGTGCATATTCATCATCTTCTAACCCACCAACCCCAACAAGTTCTGATTGCAACCCAACAGCGCCTGTATTGGAACGTCTGATTGGCCAAAAAGCTGCAAAAAGAAAGGCGAAAGGGAAGCAGGGTCAAACATCGAATTCAATCGATCTTTCTGAATTCAATGCCATACAACAAAAAAAAGTTGAGGCAATGCAAGATTTCAAGCGTGCATTTGATCAGAAGATGAAGGAGGATGCCGACAGGTTGAAGATAAATGATCTGCTAATCCTCACGAAGGATACATCTGAGATGAGTGAGAGACAACTACGAGATCATGAGGTGCTGTGCAACTTCATCAGGGAGAAATATGAGATAGTTTAGTATGAACTTTATTAGGTAGAAATATGTGTGATGTATTATTATTATTTTTTATGATGTTCTTTTTATGTAATTCAATTATGTATTATCATACTGGTTTATGAATTATGTATTATCATCTTATTTTATGAGTTAGGTATTATTATTTTAAAAATGTCGTTAAGAAACTAGCCGTTGTAAAGTAGCCGTTAAAAAACTAGTCGTTATAAAGTAGTTGTTGTAAAGTAGCCGTTAAAAAACTAGCCGTTGTAAAGTAGCCGTTTCGTCCAAGCCTATATATACTTCAGTCACTCTAGTTCTCCTATCATCCTCCAACTATCATATTTCCGAAACTCTTCTTTCAACTCCCAAATTATTCTCTCAATTTTAATCTTTCCAACAAAACCAATGGACCCTTCAGATCCGTTTGACTTGAACAATGTTGTTAAATGGTATTTTGACAATGTTATTAACGACAACAGTGAGGAGGAAATGATGAGGATCATCCTTGAAAAGCAAAGAGAGGAACAAGCTGGTAGCTCTACTAGGCGTACAGGGAAGAGAAGGCACATAGAGAGGAATCGTGAAGAAGGACATACAAGATTGTTCAACGATTATTTTTCTGAACAACCGGTGTACACGGATGAGCAGTTTCGCCGAAGGTTCCGAATGTCCAAGCATGTTTTCCTTCGTATTGTACAAGCCCTTGGTGAGCATGATGAGTATTTCCAGTTGAGGGTGGACGGATATGGTAGACAAGGTCTTTCACCACTTCAGAAATGCACTTCTGCTATTCGTATGTTAGCATATGCATCACCTGCTGACAGCCTGGATGATTATGTCAGAATGGGGGAGAGCACTTCGGTGGAATGCTTAGAGAAATTTACAAGCGGTGTGATCAAGATATTTGGGGAAGAATATCTAAGGAGGCCTACAACTGATGACATTCAACGCTTGTTGCAAATAGGGAATGATCGTGGTTTTCCAGGTATGTTGGGCAGCATAGATTGTATGCATTGGGAGTGGAAAAATTGCCCAGTTGCATGGCAGGGTCAATTTTCTCGAGGTGATCATGGGAATCCTACGGTTATGCTTGAAGCAGTGACATCAAAGGACTTGTGGATCTGACAGGCATTCTTTGGGGTTGCTGATTCAAACAACGACATTAATGTGCTGAATCAATCACTTGTCTTTAACGATATTCTACATGGCCGAGCTCTAGAGGTGAAGTACACTGTTAACGGAACTGAATACAATTTGGGGTATTATTTAGCAAACGACATTTATCCTGAATGGGCTACATTTGTCAAGACCATCCCAATGTCACAAGGAGAGAAGAGACAATTTTTTGCGAAGCAGCAAGAAGGTGCTAGAAAGGATATCGAGCGAGCATTTGGAGTTCTCCAAGCTCGATTCGCAATCGTACGTTGCTCAACTCGACAATGGCAATTAGACTCACTTGCGCGTATAATGTATGCTTGTATCATATTACATAATATGATTGTCGAAGATGAACGAGACACATATGGTGGTAATTTCGATTTTTGTGATGTTGGTAACGACACGGTCGAAGAATCTAACAACGGTCGTGACCCTGATATCCAAGATTACCTGCAAAGGAGATTCGCTGTTCGTGATAGGGTATCCCATCACCAACTTCAAGCCGATCTAATAGAACATGTTTGGGAGCACCACAGACGTATGAACGACCAAAATTGAAATATTATTATTTGTATTTTTATTTATTTTTCATTTAAATTAATGTAGTTTTTTTAATTTTTTTTATGTATTTTCGTAATTTTAAATGAATGTTGTTGAATTATTGGTATTAATTAAATTGTAATTTAATTTTTATTATAATATGTAGTATTTAAATAATATATAAAAAGTAATGTGGGGTAGGGTGTGGGGTCCATTCAAGAACCATAGTTGGGTTCTTGGGGTTGGAGCAAATTTGTGGTAGAGTTTCTTAAGGTATGAGGAAGTGTGAGATAATATAAAAAATGCTGTGGGATCCACCTAAGAACCAAAGTGATGGTTTGGCATTGGAGATGCTCTTACAACTTAATATTCCTAACATTATCCTTTGACATAATGTTACTTGAACATCGAGAATGGATGGATATCTGGGATTGACGCGTGCTTTTCTTATATCCATAATGTTAGTAACACTACTCTTATCCTTAACTCCCTGAAGCGTGTTTTACGTTTAGCCAACCTGAAGCATGGGGAAGCACATATTCTCCCATAATTTTCCTAACTTCTACATGATATATTAATTCATATATTTTTTTAATCAAGGGTGTGATCCAATTGGCAACTAGAGATTAATCTCGAAAAAGATATGCCACTAAAGTATATTTACTTAAAAGTACAACTTCAATTTATCAAGAATTCAAGATATACTATTACGTGGCAATTGACATTGGCAACAAGAGAAGTTTCATGTGGAGCATAATAAGCAAAGCAGTAAAACATGAAATTTTGACAAAAGCAAGACTTTAAAAAGTAAATATAATTTATTCAAACCATGAGGGACACATCAACCCCAAACTTCAGCAGTTATAGCTCACATCAATGAATACTTGACCCACAGAATTTCTAGCTTCCACTTGGCATGAATGGTGATGTGGAGCCAACTGCGCAGTGCTTACATCCATGTAGATATACATCCGCCACATTAAACCCACACCCAAAGATACATCATTATTAATAATAATAATAATAATAATAATAATAAACAAGATAGAAAAGATTTTCAACTTTTGACATGCAAAATGGTAGATATGATTTGATTCCCATAAGCATAAGTCTTCCTTCGTTCTAAGCTTCTGGCTCTGGGGTCTTGTCATCAACAGGAACCTCCTCAGTGGTGGTTTCAACTTCAACTGGTTTGCTCTCCTCAACTGACTTCTCTTCATCCACGGCTGCTGATTCAGTTTCAGTAGTTTCTTTAGTCTCCTCAGTGTTTGGCTCCTCCTGTTTCACTGATTCTTCAGTTTTTGCCTCTGTTACCTCAGCCTCCTCTGTTTCCACCTTACTCTCAATTGGAACTTCTTCAGTTTGTGGAGCAGCAGCTGGGGCTTCTGTTCTTTCTACTGCTGCTTCCTCTTTTGGTTCTTCGGTGGTTTCATCGATTGCTCGTTCAGTGGCAGGAACCTCAACCTGAGTTGCTGCTGGTTGTTCTGGGGTTATTATTTCTTCGATCTTGGGTGCCTCAACTGTTTCATTTTCTGACACGGTTGTTGTTGGTACTTGTTGTGCAACCTACAACCATCCATTAACTTAGTCAAGCTGTCTTGATTTTCTACAATTGCCAAAGTGCCAATACATAGAAGGATGTTATATATATATATATAGTTAGCTCCTTTGCCTCTTTGAATCCAAAACCATAAGATGCGTTTAAGAAGTTACTATTTGGTAAGTGATCTTTACTTTAAAGCAACCATATTGTGAAACTAAAACAAAAAGGGAGAGAGATTTACGCAAGGTTAATGATCACAATTCACAACTCATTCCGCCAATACTTTTGAGATATATAAAATTGATCTGTGTGAAACTGTTGCTTGAATCATAGCCTATGAACAAGATTGACATTAAGCAAGGTGATCACCCTTATAAATTAATCCGAATCCGATGAATCCATGATCCGCGTGCTACTCGTCATTGATATATATATATATATATATATATATATATATATATATATATGTATATGTATGATCAAAGCGAAAGAGACGAAGAAAAGGGGGAGGCATTAAAAAAAAAAGAGCAGAAAACAGTTGATTTGTATACTGACGTGATGATTTAGAGTATCACATCTGTGATGGTTGTATATTATTATTGCATTCTGTTTTATATAAAGCTATGTAGATTTCACATCATTAAACATAAAATGCATTCTGATGTGTTGATCGAGTATATTGAATTGAGTTACAAACTTACTGAGGAAATAAATATTCTGTATAGAGGATACTAAACTACACATGTCTAATAATGCAACGTACAAAAGCAGAGACTGGTAACTGCATCATTTATTTAATTACCTCAGCGCTGGCCATTTGGAATGCAAAGAGGTATCGTAATAGAAATGAAGAAAGGCTAGTTTGAGAGGCGTATGAACTATGAAACAACAACTGAGATGAGGAGCTGATGAAACTGAGAGAGGTTTATATAGAGAGTCGTAGAGTGGAGAGTGGCCACTAGGAAGAATCTTTTTCAAGCAGACATACACCTCATGTCACTGTCACATATCACATAAGATTAGTAGCATATACAGTTGTAAATGTTTTTTTTTTAATTAAAAAAAGGGGGGTTTATAATGTTTTTGTTGTTTTATTTATTTCTTCTTTCGATTCTTCTATTTTGGGAGGAACATTAATTTAATGAGAACTTGCTTACATCAGTATACAGATAGGCATTGAGAAAAATTGTGGAGACCCAATTTTGCTTATGCATCATATTGAGTGCACTTCACTGTGGTTTTATATATGCAGCACAGGCCACGCGGATGATAGATTATCAAGCATTCATGTTCAGGGATTTAAGTCCTTATTTATTCCCCAACTCTATTTCATTGTGTGTTTCTTTCAAAATGTTGTAGAACAACAAACATAATATCAGTGTTTACTGTCATGAAACTAGGATCAAGAAAAATGTTCAATTCTACAACTATGTTCATAAGTTTAAAATATCACTCTATTAGTCTTTTGGTAATTTCATTGGTAGCTCTTTAAAATTTTCAGGATTTATTTCATTGAGGGTATTGCTAACGAGTGTCTCAATTGTTAAGGTTTTTAGTATTGGAAAAACAATCGTAAGTGCACATTCTTTTATGTCTAGAGAATACAAAATATCACATTTTTTCATAAGTTTTTACGTTTGACTTCTTAACAAGTGTACTAAGGACACTTGTTAGTATTTGTCGTAGAATATGATGACATTTTAAACTTTATAAAAAAAATTTGGTAAGACTTTGTTCATATATAAAGTATAATTAAGGGAGTCAAGTTCCCATTTTACTCAATTAGAAGCTATTTATGTAAAAAAAATATAGAAACTATTCATAGAATTATAGCTCATGGACGACAACAGAGATGGCCGTGTCTCATTGAAAAAGATCCTTTAAAACTTGAATGAAAATTGGTCGTATCCAAACCTCAGCAGTGCAAACATTTAGTACTCCCAGCATCATATAAGGATAATAAAAAATTACAAAATATGTATTTAATGTATTTTGTATTAATCAATAAATCACATTCAAAATTTAAATTTTCAATTTTTTTATTAATTACTTTAAATTTAGTTTGGGATAAAGAATTTGATGTTTTTTATCATCCTTATCCTTATATCCTTATTTGATTGAGGGAGTATGATTTAGCTACAAAATCAGGCCTCCCACTAGATAATTTAATTTGTGTGACACTGGTTAAAGTTTATGCTAGGTAAGGTTAGCACTAATTGAACTTACGACATGTTTGTTTTCGTGTTTTGATGGTCTGGAATGAGCGTTTGCAAAAGCTTCACAAATACAACTTTTAAATTTATGGGTTTCGTAAAGCGGAATCAAACACACACGGAGTTGAGCTAGGGACATGGCATGCAGCTCTGGCGCATTAAACTTGTTTTAAGATATGGGCAAGCACAATCCGAATATGGATTCTCTAACATAAAAATAAAAATTCAGTAACTTCATGACTTCAATACATTTTAGGTCATCATAACTATTTAATGGTGTAGAAAATGAACTATTAGATAAATCCAATGGTATATTTACTATATGATTGCATTCTCTCTCCAACGTTAAAAAATCTGCATTCGACAAAATCCTTTGTAACCGTAAAATGAAAAAATAAAAAATAAAAGTTATAAATAAATTATGCCTTTTAAGTTTTAACTACTGAAGTCAAAAGTATTTACCAAATTGGATAAATCCTTAGGTGAGAAAGTAATCTTGGACAGATTATTTTGTTCCTAGATTGTAGTAATAGTAGCTTTTTGCTAAACAAAAACTTGATGTTAGGCAAAGAAAGAAAGTAAAGGAAACAAGGAAGGGACAGGGGCGGTGGCTGATGTGGGACCAAAGTGAGCAAGTGCGATCAGTACCGTCCAAAATGTACCCCACCCCTTACGGTGGCCCCACTTACCCATCACACAGTTGCCATAAACAAAGAAATGAAAATGGCTTTTGGCTCATTGAAATGTGGTGCAGCCAACCCCATTTGGGCACCGCCCCTTCCAATTTTTCTTATATAAAGGTGATAAAATTCATGCCCTCCATGCTCTCCACGTCATACACTCGTGACAAGGGGGCCACTTCCACCCCTACGATGTGCCACCTCACATTATTTCTTCTTTGGCTAAGGAAGATATTCTTGCTTCAAATAATTTTAATTTTAAATAATTTGTTTTTAAATCCAATTCTTCCCCTTCGTTATAATATTGCTGAGACTGATTGATTTTCGATCGTATTTCTCCTCTTATGTATTGCGTAATCTTAATGATAATGTGTTTTGGATGATTTTTTTTTAAAAAAAAATACTCATTTCAATCTTAATTATGAGATTGGTTAAACTATTTATTTTTACTTTTACTCTATTTTTCGCAATCAAATTATTTCTTTATGTTTTTTTGCTTTTATATTAATTTTCACCTTTTTTTACTATCAATTTGGTCATTAGGTTACTATTTATCGTATGATGACCAATATGATTCGTACACATGTCATTTTTCTCTCCAACGATGCAAATGTGAGCTAATATAATATTGAAACTTAAGATGAACAGTAACTCAAGAACCAATTTGATAATGAAAAAACGAGGGACTAATATAAAAAAGATGTGAAAGATTAATTTGATAATGAAAAATAAGATAATAAATCAAATGAACAGTTTAGCCTATGAAATTCTTTTGCAAAAATTTACATCTTCCAAAAATTGAATTAATTTTGTTACAACAAAAATGTAAACATTTTATATACTTTTTCATAAATAACCTTATAATTATTATTGAGATTCTAAAAACATTGACTTAATAAAAGTGTTTTTGTAAAATGTAATTAAATATTTCTAAAAATTGAAATATGATATTACATATAAAAGAAAAGCCACTTCAAAATGATCATATATTTAAGATCGAAGAGAATAATTAATTAAGAAAAAATGTCTCGTAACTTAAATATTACCACTTATTTTTGCACTTAACTTGAGAGTTTTAACATAATTTTTTTAATTTTTAAAATTATTTTTTCTATGAACATTTTTTATTAATTATACTCAATAATTATTTCAGATTTATTTCTTTTCAAATAGATTTTAGTGTAATAAGCTGCCACATTTTAAATTTAAAACCAACTGTGTTCTTGAAAAAACCAATATATAAGTACCAACTATGTTCTTCAATCTTTATAAGAAATATTTCATAATAAATTATTAATTATTAATTTTTTATTTTTTATTCTCATAAAAGAATTTGCCTATAAAAATAAAAACAAATTGCGTGTCACAAATAAACACGAAATATTAGCTCCAACTTTGGACGTAACCTAAGGTGCGTGGTCTGCCTCTACTTGTATTATTGCGTGTTCTCTCTTCTTTTATTTGATCGACTCAGAACAAGAAAAATACTAATAATAATGATGTTTCCAGCTTGTATACACGTAATATTGGGATGGACAGTCACATCTCCGTCGTGTTCTCCCTATTATCAGTTCTTCCCTTGTCACTGATTTAAATTATATATATAAATTATTTTACTTTTAAATATTACTTACTGCATACCCGATACAATATAATCAACTCCTTGTACCAAGATTTTTTTAGCACAAACATTTTATAATTTTAGATAAGTCAGCATAATATTAACGAGTATTGGGTGTACTCGAAATCATATAAAATGGATAAGTTAAGCAATGCATAATCTAGGACTCCTGAAGCAAAACATTTTATGTATAACTTTTGTAGATAATAACAAAAAATTCTTCCTTCATGTTTTATTTTTTATTTTTAAATTAAAAATGTATATAAAAAGTAAGAAATAAAAATAATTTTAGCTGTGAAAAGAATAAATTGTCAAATTATATTTTATATATAACATAAATCCTTTTTAAGCTATTATTACATATATCTAAAACATATAGTCATGCAGATAAGTAATTAGTAGGGGACCTTACTTAACCAAAATTAAATTGGCACTGACCCACCTATCCAGACAGAAGAAAATTTCACAACGTACTAGTAATACAATAATAAATCCACCTAGTCGAACGGTTCAAGCCTAAAATATTTGAATGACTGCCAACTGAGCTGCATGCTTATTGACCAAAATGCATGACGTGATGGAGGATTAAGTAATAGTAGTAGTTTTTTTTCCTCATAAGAGTATGCTATAAATTATAAAGAGCAAAGTGCTCATGCATCTACCATTAATTTGTTAAAGTGCATTGATATTTCAATTTTTTTTTTAAACCAACAAGAATAAATATATTATTCTAACTTGCTCATTTTACCTTTTGTTCACTTTAAAGGAGCTTTATTCATTAGTTAAAATGGTTTTGAGTTTTAATGAAGGACATATTTGTAAGAATAAATTTTTACAGTATATTTGTAATAAGAATAAGGTTGATAGATTATGCAATTGAAATGATAAAATGAAAAGAGAACATTTTACCCAACAACATTAATAAAAACTGAAGAGAGAACAGTGTGTTTTTCAAGCTTGGTGTTAGCGAAAGGAGAAGAAATTCTTATACTATACTATTAACGAGTTTGAACTCCAAGTGGTCAAAGCTGATTTGGACGACGAAGTTGGCGAGTCATGATAGCTTTGTGATGGAAAAGGACCAGCTGGCAATTTTAATGTCGTTTTCCCTTTGGTCATTCTTTTTGGAACTTTCCTTTTATTATTGTTGGGCAGTATCCTTTGCTCGTTCAATTCGATTATTGTTTCTACATCAGAAACAACATAGGCCCCTTTGTTGCGAAAATTGTGGGAGAGTTATGTATCAACCTATGTCTCAAACAACTCGATCAACTTTCAGCCCATTGAGGAAGGTTGTTCATTGAACAATATCCATTCCAATTAATCCAACCACGAATAATATAAAACTACGTTCTTTTCTCTTTAGGCAATAATTTCATTCTTTTCGCCAGCTGCCATCCCATCCCATATACATATTAGCAATATCCATTGCATATTTGCATTTTAATCTTTAAGCAAACATGTATTAAAAAAATATTTAACCAAATAATTATTGTCTGATTGAAACTGAAATTCCATATTAGTAAAACTTTTGGGTAAGAACTCGGAACATAGTTAATTAAGTTATTATGCACCAAGTCATATCTTAAATACTCGAACTATTATTTGACATGTATAAGAGCAATTTTAAAGATGATGCAATTCTATGATGATCGATCTACACAATGTTACACATGTCAAATTATAATAATATTCTCATATAAGTATATATATGTAATATACAGTAACTGAATAAGATTGGTGATGGAGAAATCTGTGTAAATTATCATTAGATTTAGATTAATTGAACCGAACCGAACTTTAGACTAAAGTATCGTGTCAATCTTCTACACAATAACACTTGTTCTCTCTTTTGGTTTTGCACTTGTTGAAGGCTTAATTATGTTATATACTCATGTGCCATGTTTTTTTTTAAGATACTTTTATTTTTTTCATGTTTATCTATGTGAATTAACAGAATATTTGGATTATAGTTATCTATTCACTTTGGTTTATTTTTGCTGACGTGACAAACTTAAATCCATATCAACACCTCCACATCAGCAAAAACTGGATGTGAAGATGTTGACGTTGATTTCCATTTATTATGTAAGCAAAAATTGGATAAAGGGTATAATCCAAATAGCCCGTAAATGTAAGGAGGTAAATATTGGGAAAAATGTTTAATTATATGTTCAATTGTTGAACTAATGACCGACTATCCTAAGTTATTTCTAGGTTTTTTATATACCCCTGTTAACAATTCTGATCAAATTTTTGTTGACTTGTGTCGCCGGAATCCTAGTTAGATGTTGGAGGTTAGTCATGTAGTGGGCAAAGACAATCTCTCTCACTCCAATACATTTATATATAAAAAAAATTAATAATATAAAAAATTAATTTTTGAAGCTTTGTAAGTTTTTTTTTTTTTAAAAAAAAAATCTCTGTTCATGTGGCTAACCTCTAGTTTTGTCTAGAATTCCAACGTGCATGTCAGCAAAATTTGGCTGCAATTGATAACAGGAATATATGATAAATCTAGATATAATTTCGTATATCCAGACATTAAAAAAAAAAAAAAACTAGGGCTCGGTACAAAACAACCCTAAATTTTAAAAGCCAAAGCAGAATTAAGCCAAAAAAAGAATAAGGGAATTTTCCAAAGAAAGAAACTCCATAACATAGAGGTGTAAAACATAATTAAGCCGTTGCTGAATTCAAGGGCCTCATTTCCTTGCACTGGCCTCCTAAAGTGCAATAGAGCAACCTCATTTACCCCACCGCATTTGTCCCTTACTTGTAATCTGTAACACTTATCTACCTATAAATGTTCATGTATGTGGCAATTCGTACAGTCCATTTTCGTATCAATCCTTAATTCCTAGTAGTAATTTGTATTCCCTGAGGCAGACAGGGATATCCCTGGTTGCCTTCAATAGTAAGAGCTCAGGATCAAAAGAAGTAGGAGATAATCAAGCCCTGGATGCAGTTCTCAAGTTATACTATGCCATCTAGAACAAAGATAAATCCACATTCAAGTCATCAAGTGTTTCCTTTTTTTCCTGGTCCCTGTTTTAAATAAGTCTAACTGAGAATCAATTAAAATAATTGTTCTAAAGTTATAAATCTACAGTGATCAAACTAAGGCATTAAAAATACTTACTGAGTTATTATTGAATAATAATAATAATCGGATGAGCAAGCTCTTGGTTTTTTCATTGAAACGAGTCCTAAATAAATCATGGCAGACAAACTGATTATGTTATATTCATGTCTCATGCACTTCAGCAAGTGTTGAAATTCTTGTCTTATTTGATGAGAACATTTGGGGACAACATTCATATTGCCGTGAGACCAACTTTGCAAGATGGCATGAATGTTTCTGTCCAGTGGGAATTTGGTATATTATATGCACACACTCCTCATCCCTTATCTTCATAATCAGATCGTTGGAATATTTTTTGCTTTGGTATGAATTCAGTTATTTGTGTAGAGGCTATCCACATATGCTGGATGTACAAGGGAAAGGCAGTAATAAAATAAGTTGTGTTTAATCATGGTCCATTCATTCAAGAGACTGTTTTTACTATTTTGATCTATGAATTGAATTGTTGGTAACATTTTTAGTTTTTGTTTTATGATTAACTCAGGAATATTGAGATGTTTATGGAACCACTATTCCACTCTGAACCCTTTAGACTGGTGTGCAATTTTTAACTGGGTTTGATTTCAATTTTTTGATGCAGGAAATGATGGTAAGCCTCACAGAACTAACGGAGAAGATAGGTCTATTGATGGTGTGGAAATCTGAAAAAGCAAATACAATTTTACACCTTGTGCTTCTAGCGTTGATCTTTACTGCATTGGTATTATTCTTTGTGAAACTCCCATCTAGGGAAGCTGTGACATAACATAACTCAAGGCCCATGGCATATTAGTTTGTATATCACAACAACATATAAGCCTTTGTCTCACTGTATAAAGTTGGTTACATAGATGAAACAACACGATGATGATCTGTCATAAATCATGATATATTAATTTGTGCATCTGTGCAACAGGTGAAATTTTGCCCCGCACCCGATGCCCATATGCACTTGAGTTGTAGGCAATTGATTTTTGAATGAACTTGATCTATGGTTAGAAATTTCTACTGGGTAAAGGTCAAAATGGTAGAGGGGTGTACTGGTGTAGGTACATCCAAAAAATTTCTTTTACATTTTGGGATAAATTTATTACTATAAAGTAAGATTAACATTTTGCCCCAAAAAATCTATTTTTTCTTATTTCTTATTTCCATCTTCATCAACACTTGAGTATGTCGACATGGTGAACATGGTCCCAAGCTGGATGCCGTACGTGAGGCTCTGGTGAACATGGTGAACACTCGAGTTATTGTTGTGTTGTGTCGAAGAAGAGTTGCACCTAGGCAGAAGTATTAACACAAGCATTTCAACATCATATCATAGAACTTGCAAGTTACCAGAACTTCCTCCAAGGCAATATCATAGAACTAAAATAAAATAAAACCTTAAATCAAGCCTCTTCGTGAAATGAAGATGAAGAAATGCTAAATGATGTTTCCTAATAAGATCGCGGAAGAAGTTGAGTAAAATGGCTTCTCCTAGGTGGTTCTCTAATCATTCAGGGTGAGTAAAATGGTTCATCAAATGAATGATATACACATGACAAATAGCGGTACAACTAGTTTACTTCTTCAGGGAGACACGGTAGATTAGTTGCCAAGAGATTTTTACAATTCGGTTTGGTGCATTTCAATGTATTAGTGTATCTCAATGTACAAATGTACCAGTAATTCAAGTTCAGTTCCTTTAGCAAGTTGAGGTTAGACATTGAGAATTAATATAATAAAATGCACAGGGAACCTAAAAAGTCGTACATAAATACAATATACTCCCTGCCTGCCTATCCCAAGATATATTGTCATTCTAAACAACGAACCTAATTTACCTAATACCGTTAGAAACAACATACAGTCTACATATGTCAAGTTACAAACGGGAAAAAGAAAGATGCTACAGGAATAAGCAAGAAAATCCTATATATAGTCTAGCAGCAAGCACAAACACATAACTTTCTAAGGCTCCATGGGGACCAAGCCCTGCAACATAATAAAGGAAAAATACAAAGAACCATTTGTTAGCCAACTTCCATATGCAGGGAACAAAATACACCTTGAAAACAAAAATAGCCCACAAACATCTAGAAGTTGATAAAAGAAAATAGCAGCAGGGGCATAAAGAGAATAAAGTGATCAAGCTGAGAATCTAGTAGATGAAAGTTAACCTCTTATGATAATAACTGACCAGAATTAACAGGTGCTAGACTGTCTAAATAGATGATGGCGTACTATCATCTCTGGCACCCCTAAAGCAGAAATGCTTTCACATCCTAGTAGCTCCTGAAGCTTTTCATCACATAATATCACCATTGCATTTAGAGGATCCTACAAATGACATGGAACAATGGTAAATCAAACAATTATGGATGTCAAGGAAAGCTCAAAGAAATGAACTTGCTTAATGAGAAGGACAAGACCTACTTTCTTAATTAACCTTTGAATATGCTTACCTAAAGATATCTGTTAATTTAAAGAAAAAGGCAATACTTGAAAAGGAATTTATAACAAATATCCTAGGAAGTAAGACTTTTCTTTATTTTTTTTCTTGTGCAAACAGTTTAGTCTCCACCACAAAGGCCAATGATCTTCTTACATAGGCATTGGAATCTTAAACTGAAGGGTGGAGTTTCTTAAGCATGAGAGAGTGGATAAAGTCATGGACATGGCTACGCACCTCCAAATGGTTAACCTTGATGTACTCCCAAACAAGTTTTATGGCTTCAGATTGTTGCATCTCCCTTCCCCCCACGCCCAAAAATTTGGCAAGAGCTTCAGATATTATCACAGTAGATGAAGCAGGTTCAGAACTTTCAATTGTAGATTCAGCATCCACCTTGATTCGTTTAGCTTGTGGCTGCTCTGGAGTGACAAGAGTGCAGGATATTTCAGATAAACAATAAGAGAGAAAGATATATTTAGATGAAAAATGTGAAAGATCACTACTTACTTGTAGGTCCAAGTGGTATAATGTGCTTGGCTAGCAGTTTATTCATCTTGAACATGTCAGTGCAGTCAGTCTCAAATACCAAACGCAGGGCATCATCACAAATGATCTTTCTTTTGTTACCAGGATCTTGGAGGTTGTTTTTCCTTATGTATGCCCACAGCTGTCTCACAATCTGAATTGAGCATATCAAAGTGTTTAAAAAAGATTTTTTGAATTAATGATTCATTTAAAACAAATGAAGATAGAAGTTTCCATAACGAGGCTATAAGAAAAATAAGTAAGTTGGGGGGGGGATTACCTCAGTTCTAGGCAATTCAGGCTCACCGACAACTGCCTGAAGTAAAGGAGAAACACCGCAAACTTTGTTTAGACCACCTGCACCACCTCTTCTTTTGCCTCCAGTTGGAGCACTGGTAAATCATTTACACACCATGTCATATATTAATCCCATAACATAGATCACACCACATGGCACAGATATTGAACCTATGCAATCAAGTCAACTTCAAAGCAAATTGGATGCAATAGTCTAGCAATATGCAAGAAAAGAGCCTGTAGATTGTGTAGTATATATTGATCTCAAACCGAAGGAAAAAGAATGAAGAAAATTTTAGTAGTATAAATTATAAAATGGGCAAGCACAAAAGCTAATTAAGTTTATGTTTATATGAGACATGTCCAAGCTGTGGCAATTACTATACCAATTAGGACTTTGAATAATTACAACCACGCATTTAAGAAAATGACAAATAACTCTGACCAAATTTTGTTTATCATACAAAATGTTCCTGGCCAATGAACTATGAATAATAAATAATATTTGAGAAATTCAACAACTGCAAAAAAAAAGAGAGAGAATAGTTTAGAGAGAGAGAGTGCAGTTATGGAAGGTTCCAATAAACAAAATTAATAGTAGAAGATGATAAAAATATCATGCGGAAAAGGACATGACATATAGTACAAATTTAGAACTAAAATACCAACAAATTTTATTGTTACAATAAAAATTGTGTCAAGACTAAAGATACAAACTTTCAACATAAGAACCATATAGGGGATGTGTGTGTATATATATAATACGAGTAGCAAACAAACCAAAGCATTAGCATTTTCCAGAAATAGAACCTTTGGACTTGGACAAAATACTCTAACCCTAAATCGGACCACCGAACAAAAACCTAGGACCTAGCCTACCATGGGATCTTAATCCAACGCAAAAAATGATAAAAAGCACACAAAAAAAATATGGATGATAAAAAATAAAGTTAGAAAATACTGAAATAGTAGTAAAAAGCAAAAAAGGAATATGAAAAAATGAAACCTTTCTTTGGGTGGTTGAGCAGCAGCAGCAGCATTTTGCAGCGGAAGTGGGTGAGGAGGGTGTGGGTGTGGTTGGCAGAAGTTGATCTCATCATGGGGTTGGAGGGCAAAATGGGGAGAATAGTGGGTGGTTGAGAACTGTTGTTGGTGAGGGTGAAGGGTAAAATGGTCTTTGGATGGTTGAGGAAGAAATGCTTGGTGTTGCTGTTGTTGTTGGTGTTGGTGTGGTCGGAGAAGAATGTCGATCTGGTCTCTGATAAAAGCAGCCTTGTGAGAGAGGTCCAAACCCAGCTTTCCCTCAAGCTGCTGAACGACAGCGTTTAGTGTTGTGATTGAGTTTGGGTCTGAGTGACGCAGCACCGACTCCACCCCTTTCGCTATTTCCTCGTCTGTCACTACCACCATTCTTCTTTCTTCTCCCTTCATTCATTCATTCATAAACTACTCCTGCCCTGCTACTACCCCCAACAACTAAATAAACGCCTCCCTCTCTCTTCTCTCTCTCTCTTCTTCTCCTTCTTCTCTATCTCTCTATCTCTCTTTCTCTTTATAACACTGAAATCACTAAAATGCCCTTTTTCCAATTTCTAATATTTATGGTTTTATAACAAAATTACAGCTCTACCCGGAGGTTATCCGTGATGTGTTGATGGGCAATTGGAGTACAAGCGTAATTTTGTGAGGTGGATAAGGGGTGAGGAGTGGTTAGAGGGTAGAAATGTAAAAAACGAAAAGGAGAACTCAAGTGGCAGTGGTAGAATCTTCTTTCGGAGGTTACACAGTAAAGAGAGGTGGTTAAAGAGGATGGGGGATGAATAGGATAGACTTTTTTTTTTTTTTTTTCGCCCATTGCTATTTGGCCCCATTACTTTAGAAACAAAGTGGAAATAAAATAAAATAATTTTCGTCTTATACAAGTCGTATTATTTTTCACCTTTTCAAAGTAGTAAATAAAATAGAGTATTCCGTCTTTCACCAAATGAAAACATTAAAAATTTGTTATAATACCAAATTGTCCCTTCGTTCATTCACGTACAAAAGGGAGGTGGAGGGTTCACGGAGGAACATTTCTGAGATTTCAACATTTTAATTGTTTCGCTTCTTAAAAGGTGGAGATATTTTCGCTTTTAAATAATCGGTAATTCTTCTATCTTATGCAAATCGGTAGTAAATTAAAATAGTTTCCGCCTTTTGAAAATCGGAAATCATCTTCCGCCAATGTAAAGTCGATAAATTAAAGATAAATGGAACCAAAGAGGAATAAGTGGAGATTAAAAAGAAAAAGTCACATGAAATGAAATGACAACAGAAAATTATGGATAAAGTGGATGGCCCAAATCAAACTGTCTCCTCTTGCCTCTTGCTACCTAAAGTGTGAGGTAAAGTTTAAGCAATCTGGAATGACCCAATTGCCCATTACTTTTTTTTTTTTATTTCATATTTTTCTAACCTATGAATTCATGTATAAGCCTTTAAAATATATATATATAAAAATAATAAATTTGTATTGAAAAATTAATATTTAATTTTTTATTTATTAAGTGTATTTTTTTTTGTAAACTATAAGTGTATTGTTTTTCAAAAAAAGTTTGCCTTTTTTTTTTCAAGGTTTGATTATGGTTAGAAATACACATTTATTTTTGGTAAAATGCAGTGTACTAGTACTACTTGCTTTTATTTATTTTATCTTTTCAACAAGGGGGCAGAATTTGAAGAATGATGTGCTTTGTAAGGATTAGGGGAGTTTGGTCAGCTAATTAAGGATGTTTGGAATGGAATTAGAATTGACGGGGTGAGGGGTTTGATCTACTGAGTCTGAGATAGTAACACAGAATTTTCCAACAAAGAAGGGTGATGCTTCATGGAGATTTGTTAAAATGCTCTGCCCCATTTTTTTTAATTATTTAATGTATTTAGTAAATTAAAAATATGTTTTGAGTATTTTGTTTTACTTATATGTATATATTTTTGTTATTTGGGTTTAAAATTTTTTATTATATGCTTTCTGATACAGGTACACAAATTATATTGAGTAAATCTGCATTAAAAATTGACATATTTTAATAAATCAGCATTAAAAATCTGTATTAAAAAATATTTTGAGTAAGTCTACATTAAAAAAAATCTTTTTTTTTTATAAAAAAAAAAGAAAGAAAAAACCCTGCCCAATGCATGATAAATCCGAGCAGGGTAGAATTTTCCATCAAAGAATTCAATTAATAGGCAACTACAAACATGACCTGGTTTTACCATAGTTTACAAGTACCGGTAGTCAAGGGTGTAACGGTTCGGTCCGATCTGATATTTAAAGAATATTAGGGACCGAACCAATTAAATTACATTATCTGATCTGATTTGGTTCAGACAATTTTTATGTACAAAGACTGGACTGGATCGGACCATTCAAAATGGTTCAGTCCGATTCGGTCTGGTATTTAGACCATAACTACTTGGCAATAAAAAAAATTTAAAAAATCTGCATCTGATTCCAACAAAGAAAAATTAAAAAAATTTGCTTCATATTTGTTGCCCTCATACTGTTAGGCCATGTCTCAAAAATACACTGTTTGGTTTAGGTTTTAACTTAAGCGGTCCGGTCCGGTTTGAACGGTCTCAAAAATAGTGAGACTGTGGACCAGACTATAAGACAAAGATCTAGAAATTTTGAAATTGGATCAGACCATGAGATCAGACCGAACTGTATTTTTCGGTTTGGTCCAGTTCGATTCGACCGATCTCGCCGTATTGAATCGGATCACTTACACCCCTGCTAATAACAGTATAGTAGTATTATTCAGTAATATTGAAAAGAATGACTAAATAAGCAAATATGACAACTTTTTTTTGTGTTTAATTAATAGTCATGCTTCAATGTGACATCTTTCTTTGATTTATATTTCAGCTTTGATTTCCTCTTATGTTTAATGATTTTTTTCGACGATTAATTAACACGTATTGCATGTTATTTACTCTTTATAATGGGTAAATAAAACAATGATCCTATGTGAATAACTTGTCCCCTTTAGCAGACGAGGTGTCGGCGCAATACATGGTCTTATAACCTATGGGTATGAAGTTCAAATCTCATCTGAAATGTATTGAGACTGTCACTTAGTTGAAGTGGTTTACTTTTTCTATGGGGTTTGCAGATTATTTCATGGAGGAGGGGTTGCTCATCCAAATGATCTTTGTGTTGCAACGAAAGTGAGATTTTCCTCTTCAACCCAAATAAAAAAACCCTTGTCTCCTTTGAAAAGAAAAAAATTGGTGAATAACTTTTCTTTTTATTATAGTCCTAGACAGCTGAATAATACTAAATAACTTGTCTATATCTTGACACATTACCTGACATTTGCAGAGTGCCGATTATGATGAGCAATGATGGACCATTATGCTTGATTGCTTGTTATAGTTATATCGCCATAATTGCACTAATGGCGTTTGAATGCTATTAAGAATCATAATAATCGTCAACCATTATAATCATTATAATGTTCCAATCGACCCACCGATCGTCGAGTGGTGAATCTGTTGTATCGAGGTCGGAGCCAATTTTTTTTATTATTTAATGTTATTATGCCTACCTGTTTCTTTTAAATGCGAATATATGGTATTTATCAAATATTTTTAAATGTGAGTATAATGGTCGATATTAACTAGAGGAAATTATTAAATCCATCCTATTTACTTTATCTGTTTTTTAAATAGAAGATCATTTTGGTGAAATTAAAGTTTATTAAAAAAAATTGGTTAATTTAATGAATGATATTGAAAATGTGAATATTTAATATGTTTTTTGAAACTGCCTTTATAATATTATTGGAACTTTATAAAATATTACATAAATAGGAATATTTATGAAAATAACTAATTAATTATCATTAAAAATTGATAAAAAAAATATAAATAGGGTCAAAATAAAAGTTTAAAATGGCCTTATATTTGAATACTAAAAAAAGTAAATATTATCAATACGAAAGTGCCATAAAATAAGTGATGGTAAAAGTAAGATATTATATTAAAAGATATATTAGTATATAAAATTAACCTAACTCTAAACCAATTTAGGCACTTGCATCAGAAGAAAATAAAATAAAATACTATAATTTATGATCTAATTAGTCCATATGTGATTGTGGTACACACCTCGTTAGGAGAGACATAGGAATGGATCGAACCCCTAATGTCATGGTTAAAGAACTCAACTATCTACCAGTTATGCTGGACTTTGTTAGTGACAAGTGAGTCTTCTAACATGATTTTTTTACATTTTGTAAGGAATTGATCAAATTTGAGAGCTTATTTAAGCGAGATTGGACCTAAGCCAATGTTAATAATAGTAGTATCTTTCAGAGAATAACGTATCTCCTTATACCAGGAGATATCAGTCCAGTAATATAATGACATCTGTCCATTTTTTTCCCCTCTGTTTTCTTCTCTTTCTAATCGTTCTTCCTCTCCGTTCTTTCTCTCCATTTTTCTTCTCTGCTCAACTTCTTTCTTTTCATTATTTTCTTCTTCTCTCTCATGCCCGCCACCGTCACGCCACTCGCCACCCGCCTTCCGCTTTCTGCCACTGTCTCGCAGCCACTCGCCGCCTTCATGCCTACACCGTCGTCCGCCGCCTTCATGCCTCCACCGTCGTCCACCGCCACAGCCACTTTCAGACCACCATCGCATCGCCAGACTCGCACAACACAACAGGTCTCTTCTTCCTTCCTTCCCCCTCCCACTTTTCAATTTAAGGTTCCCAATTTTCATTTTAGGGTTCCCAATTTCAATTTGATTTATTTGAATTGGTTTTAAATTTTTTTTACTGTTCCATCATTGTACTATGAGGTAGCCGCCCCGGCTTCTTTATGTGAATTGAGAGTCACTAAGTGGGTGAGGGTCTCTCATGTTATGTGGTCTCTCATGTTATGTTGTCATTTTTTGCTGCATTTTTTGTCTTGGTGGGAAAAATATGCCATTGAAGCCTGGAGATGTAATGGAAGCCTTAAATCATCAGGCCTCACCTTTTCCTGTTGCCTTTATCCAAGCCATTTCCTCATTGCATTAGTTACTTCATGTGAAATAAGTAGGAATTTGAACTTAAAGTCGTGAACTGTTTGCAATCACATTCGCCATGATGCACAAGAATATACTTCTGCCCAAAAGAACAATTCTCTCATTGTACATCAAATTGATGACTCCAAAGCAGATGTGTTTTGGCACAACTTTTAGTATTGATATCATGACACAAAAGCAAAACAAAAATAAATACTCCAAAATTGAGAGTTCCACTCTACATAACTAGTATGTTTTAATTAGATTAGTTTACAACTAAATTTGTCATTTTCTCTACTTTTTGTTAGGGCCTCTCCCACATATCCAAATCATTAATAATTCATTGATGAGTTAGAATTATGTGTTTATTCAAAATCAATGGAGATCACTCGTCTGGACCATGCAATATTTCTGCTCTTGGTGAGAGACTCTTCTAATAATAATTTTTAACTACATTGCATTTTTTTTTTTTGGTTTACAACTACGTTGCATATTTGCATGATGGAAACAGCTATTGTTAATGACACGATTCTGCCTCTTTTTTTTCCTTATTTGATTGTCAGAATACAATCTCCTTTACCATATCTCTCTAAATTTGTCTTCATGGTGTCTAGGTCTTTAACAAATATGATCCACCAGGAAGCATAGCATATGATCCACCAGGAAGCATAGCATATGATCCACCCCATATTCCTTTAACAAATATGAGCAACAACTATAAACAACACAAACTCAAGGGTTCTTTCTCAAAGCTTGAGAAAAAATTAGTCAAAGTCTGATATTAGTTGCAAAAGAAAATGAACTTAGAGCTGCAGATACCACAACCACAGTTAATTGACAGCAAAAATTCCAACTTTCTCATCTTTTTTTCAAAGAACATGCTAAACGGGTTTTGATTAAACTGTGTTCAAAGTTTTAGAATTGTCTTTCTTGCAGGTATGTTTATAAAAAACTAAGTTATCTTATACTCTGCAAATGAGCAATGATATTAGCTATATAATTAGTGTATAAGAACATCTCACTGCTAAATGATATTCTGCCTTTGATGAATGAGCATTATGTATACATGATTCAATAGGGTCTGGTATTGATGCATCTGTTCAGATTTTGGTATGTGACAGGAATGTGCTTGTGTTCCAAATTTGGTTGATCCACTATACAATGGCAAGAAATTGGGCAGAGTTGGCATCTCTTTTACAAGAAGCTTTGGCTATTTCGTGAGGCTCTAATTTCTCAAGGTTGACAAAGTATCATACTGGAGAGTGACTGTCAAAGACTTGTAAATGAGATAAATAATGATATTGTGGATTTGTATGAGCTAGTCTGAACTAGGAGCTGATGTAATTTATCATTTCTTCCATATCTTAGTACAAGCAAAAGTTTGATCTGATGTAATTTATCATTTCTTCCATATCTTAGTACAAGCAAAAGTTTGATGTAAATGATATGTCAGTGTTGTATGAATATAAAGATGAGATAATAAAACTTGCCGGTTATTCTAATTCTCATCTTCAAGTAATCTTTTACAATGAAAATTATATGTGCAATACCAAGATGAAGTTATAATTTGAGTTGCTGTATTTCAAAGAGTTTAGTTATAATTTTTCTGGTTTGGTACATCTTGCATAAGAGTTGCATACACTCTCCGTAAACCATGTTTCTTTAAAAAAAATCTGCACAACAGTACAACATAACTAAACTTATCAATGTTATAATACAAGCGAATTCAACATTGTCACATAATGCACTATATGTGCCTATTTGTTCAAGATAAAATACACAAATAATTCAGCAACTAAAAAGCTAGAATTCCAAAAGTAGTTCTAATAAAGTTTTTAGATAAGAAAAGAAATATTATTAAAGCAAAGAAGCAAAAGGATTGATTCAAAGCCAAATAAAGAACAACTAGAGTACAACCAACAATTTTCAGAATTACAGCAACTACTAGGCCAAGACAAAAACTATGACCATCATCAGTTATTTGGCTACTACACAGAAACAAAAAATATGAATGGCTCCTCTTTCCACATACATTAATCTCCTAGCCTACAAATCACACCCTCATGTTCTGCATACTCTTCGCAGGCAGAGAATGGGATTGTATATCCATTCAAATGTTGACATCCAAGCACATTTTTGCCTGCCTTTAATCCAAGCCCAAGATCGGAACTTGATCTTATCCACCACATCTTCAGGTGTCATCTTCTCTGAACCAAATATAGCTTCGTTCTGGCATAACCATATTGAAACAAGAATTACATTTTTCATACAAGTTTACATCACTGTATACAAATCTCTGTCTCATACATCAATATACAAAATTACATGTCACATAAAATATACACAATTTTCTTTCATAAGATTTTCCTTAGTTTTCTCAGCTACAAGAGTAACTCTGGTTTTCCTCTTATTTGCATTTCATAGTCTCAAAAGCCACAAGGACGAAATACATGTAAACCCAACTTTCCAATAAGCACCATCACCGGTGTAAGAGAATTATGCATCAGAAACAGAACTAAACTCAAATTTCTAACCATGCAACAATTTAGTTGAGAATTGAATAAATGAACAAATAAAAGTTAAGTGACACAAATCAATTCTCATGGCATGTGCATCACAATTTAGAGATTATATTGCACACGGTAAATATCACACACATGTTAAATTGATCTTCACTGCTTAAGAAGTGAATAAAATAGAAACTTGAGCCTGCATATGATAGAACAAATTAAAAGAATTCACTTCTTAAGGTTGAATAAAATAGCAACTTGAGAATGCATATGATAGAGCAAATTAAAAGAATTCACTGCTTAAGGTTGAATAAAATAGCAACTTGAGAATGCATATGATAGAACAAATTAAAAGAAAAATACAGACCTATGAAAGAATCTTTTTTCTCTCCTAATCTCAATGAGGCATTAAGTCAAACAGATGGTGGACATAGTTATAGCAAAAATAATTACCTATGTTTCCCATCACTGATAATAACCGCTATGGACAACCAGATCACAACAAAAAAGAGCAAGAAAATGATGAACAGGAAGAGCATTTTTAATAACCAAAATACTGGGAGAGGTTTTTTGAGTACCAAAATTAGAGATAAGGGGTGGTTCAAATAAATCAAATTGAAATTGGGAACCCTAAAATGAAAATTGGGAACCCTAAATTGAAAAGTGGGAGGGGGAAGGAAGGAAGAAGAGACCTGTTGTGTTGTGCGAGTCTGACGGTGCGATGGTGGTCTGAAAGTGGTTGTGGCGGTGGACGACGGTGGAGGCATGAAGGCGGCGGACGACGGTGTAGGCATGAAGGCGGCGAATGGCTGCGAGACAGTGGCAGAAGGCGGAAGGCGGGTGGCGGGTGGCGGGTGGCGTGACGGTGGCGGGCGTGAGAGAGAAGAAGAAAATAATGAAAAGAGAGAAGTTGAGCAGAGAAGAAAAATGGAGAGAAAGAAC
This sequence comes from Crotalaria pallida, assembly GCA_037953625.1. Classification (NCBI taxonomy): domain Eukaryota; kingdom Viridiplantae; phylum Streptophyta; class Magnoliopsida; order Fabales; family Fabaceae; genus Crotalaria; species Crotalaria pallida. The sequence continues at coordinate 187,860,135 of CM075649.1, read as the reverse complement.
GATTAGAAAGAGAAGAAAACAGAGGGGAAAAAAAAGAAATGGACAGATGTCATTATATTATTGGACTGAGGAGATAACTTATCTCCTGGTATAAGGAGATACATTATTCTGTATCTTTTAATACATTTGAAGGATTTTTTTTTTTCCAGAGAAGTAATTTGGCAATAATAGTTTTTTTTAAGAGGGAAAAAAAAAAGTTTTTCATGTAGTTGAATTAAATTCGTAATTTAAAAAACAAAAATCTTAAATTGATACTATTACTGTAGAGCCTTGAGTTGAAACCAGTGATTTACAAGCCATCGTGAATTGCGATGCGATAGAGCGCAGAGAGAGAGAGAGAGAGAGAGAGAGAGAGAGAGAGAGAGAGAGTGTAGCCGTGAAGTGAAGGAGTGAGGTAAAAGTATGGCGCAGATAGTAAACCTAATAAGTAGTAGTAGGAGCTACTCCTACTCCTACTCCTACTCCTACTCATGCTCGTACTCGCCGCCGTGCCGGTCTCAATTTGGGGCGCACGACTGCATTTCTTTGCAGCCCCCACAGTTGAAGACCGCCAACGACGCTAGCTTCCTTTGCCTTTTCTCTCACAACAACAACAAAAACAAAAACAACATCGATAAGAGACAGGTATTTTAGCGTTTCATTCATTTTCCATATATTCCGGCGTCTTATTGGATTTTAGTTAGGGTTTTATTATCCTTTTCTGCATATTATTTCCCCTATCATTGGTGATGGTGCCTCAGTCAGCTCACACTGCTGATGTGAAAAGAAACTGAAAGTGAAATTGATTGCAGGAAGAAGCTAGAAAAGCCTTGGAAGGTGCACTCAGTGGGAAGAAAAATGAATATGACAAGTGGGACAAACAAATCAAAAGAAGGGAGGAGCTGGGAGGTGGAGGCGGCGGTGGAGGAGGTTGGTTCGGGTGGGGTGGACGCTTTGGCTGGTCTAATGGTGATGATTTTTGGGGAGAAGCGAAACAAGCTTGCCTCACTATACTTGGCATCATTCTCATGGTAACAACTTCCCCCATTCCATTTTCAAAATTCTTTTGCTGATATAGTCATCATCATTACCATTACCATATACTATAATAAAACTTCATCTTTCCTTTCTCTCTTCATTTCCAGTATCTCCTTGTTGCAAAGGGTGATTTGCTCCTGGCTGTGATCGTCAATCCTTTGCTGTATGCACTGCGGGGAGTGAGAAATGGATTTGGTTTCATTACATCGAAAGCCTTGAAGAGTACTACCAATAACCACCCTAATTTTGGTGGTTTTTTGAAGAAGGAAGATTATCAGCGTGCTTCCGCCAAAGAGAATGTTATAAGAAAATGGGGTAGTGACTAATGTGTAACAAGTTTGTTACAGGATTGGCATTACCCCTTTTGATGCAGAATTTTATTTATATTACAAACCTAAAAGCAGCTATTATTGTTGTGACTCAAATTTTGATTTTTCCTTGGCTTCCAATTTTTTTTTTCCTGTTTCCTGTCCTGCTTTCCTGAGAAGTTGGTTAGGGGTTCAATATTGTGCTCATATATGATATTGAATCCTCCTTTAAAAGCTTGCAATTGATAAGGAAATTCGGTCTTGGTGAAGAAAGAAAATGAGTTGGGAATTACTGAGTTTCAACAGTGGTTAGTTACTCGTGAATTTTAATGTTAACAACATCTTGGTTGGTTCTCAATTTTATCAAGAAAACAGGTTTCTCATTGTCCTGCATACTACTGTTGTATATGAACACCTTAAAAGTGGCTTAACAGAGGTGCCTGGTACATATTCAGTTCTCTATAAACCTGCCAGGTAGATTTATTTATTATTGTTCTTATTTATTTTGAATGCAATCCTTACCTTGCATGGATTGTTCTGGAATTGAATTGTATTTGCTTATTTCATTATCATCCGAGCTGTCTCATATTTTTAATATTTAACACCATCTTCTGCATTTATGGTTTATGGCTGTCTCTTTCAACCACTAAGCTTCTCAGGGAACAAGGGCATATCCAATCAAATTGAGCTGACCTGAAAGTTGAAATTTGCATGTCTCGGGGCATCAGAATGATGTGAGCATATACATTATTTTAGTTGCTGTAGTATTTGAAGGTCAACAAATCAATTTCTTTGTTTATTCTAAGATGCTTGAATTGATTGTCTGAATTATAGTTTCTTTGTTTCCTTTTACAACTATATATATGGTATAGTGTATATACATGCTAGATAGATTTGTGTGAAAAGATGCTGGCTGATTATGAAGTTGTCAAACCTTATCTCTCCAATCTCTGGTGTTACCAGCTGTGGGCTGCAGGAGAATATATATATATATATATATTTTATTTTTTTTTTTAATGACCAGATTAGGAATTAAACCATTTCGTAGAAGAAATATTTTTCATTTCAATTCTTGTTGAGTCACATGTTCCATTGTTTACCAGAGAAAGATGTTCTTTTGATTATTGTATCAATTAAAGTTGTGTATTGTTGTTGCATTAAATTATTAAAATAATGCTAGGATGGTTGAGCAGGTTTTACTTCACCATTTTCGAACTCCAAATATTCTGAGCTCGCCTACGATTTTAAGATTATGGAAAGAAAATTTTAATATCAATCGCACAAAGCCAACATTTTATTTTCAACCTTAGAAGCTTGAATCTTAAAGTATAACCTGGTTAGAATATGTTATCGATTATTGAAAATCATCATGTTTGTGTAATAGCAACGTGCTTCCCTCATTCTCGTTCAAACCAAAATAATGGACTCAACGCACCCACGTTCTCCAATAATATCCTTCTAGGATAGTGAACTGATTATAAATAATTATTTAACCCTTTTTTTTATATATTAAAAAAAAAAAACCTTACCCAAATGAGTTTGGCTTAGTGAAAGCATGTCAGGGACTATAAGGATATTGAGAACCCATAAGACCATAAGGTCAGAGGCTCGAGTCCTTGTGGAGAACATCTCTTGGGGAGGCATCCCACCCGTGTTGCTCCAGGTGGGGAGGCATCCCACCCGTGTTGCTCCAGGTGCCGGGACCGTGAAGTTTCCCTCCACAGTTAAAAAAAAAAAAAAAACTTTAGTAGTTGGCAATTTTTTTCCAGCTAAAATGTGAGAGGACCGCATGCAATACATCAATGTTTTAACATCTAGATGAAAAGATTTTCCTTTCAATAAGATTATAAGAAGATGGCAACCGTTAAATTTATGTGAGTGCAAATATTTAAAAAATTATCACAGTACTTTTATAAAATATTATATCAAGTGAGTTAAAATATTATTTTAGGTCACCAGCTTATAAAAGTGTTAACTTTCAAAACCAACTATAAATATAATGATAGTAACGGTATTACCCATAAAAAGGACTGAAAGGGTCAAAATCCATGTTTAGTTAACCAACCAATTACTCAAACCTCAATCTTAATTTCTTGGCCATTGCTGTCAATTATCTTCTTCAAAGATTATTTTATTTTAATTTTCCCGTGTAGCTTTCTTTCTTGTGTACTGCTTTAATAATAAAGTGTAAATGTTTCTATTTTTTATTTTTTTAATTGAAAATATAATTAATCTTAATATGGAGTATATTTATAGTTTAGAGGTAGATGAGTGACGTTGAGGAGCATGAAAGACATGCAATGCACGCCCTTGACATTGAGTGAGAGGAGACTCTCACATTCATTCCCATAGTTGTCGTTCTGAATAGCGGATCACCACAAGACTCTTTCCTTCTCTCTCTTTTTCTTTTCTTTGGCCTTCCTTTTCTTGAAACTTACTCCAACACTTAATCCTGTGTTCCATTGGGTTTGAGCATAGAGTCATTCTTCTTCTTCTACCAAGTGGGTTGGTTTTCTTGCTTCCCTTCTCTGTTGTGGGGGTGGCTGTGGTGGTTGTGCTGTGACCCTTTACAAACATATTCTCTCCCGTGTTTCTGTGGTCACACACTCCTCCTCCCATTTTCTGTTTCTTTTTTTTTTTTTTTTTTCCTTTTTCTTTTCCACTGTTAAGGCCACTGGAGTTGTTAGTTTCTTCCAATTCCAAAAAAACAACATGGCTTTTGATGATGACAACAAACACGGTGAGGGTACTGCTGCTGCTGCAAATGTAGAAGAGGAGAGCGGCGATGAAGGACGGACTACCAGTCTGAGTAGAAAGATGAGTGAAAGTTCCATTGCTGTCACTGAGGATGAGGAAGATGATTTGGATAGGAAGATTGAATTGGGTCCTCAATGCTCTTTGAAAGAGCATCTTGAAAAAGACAAGGTAATTGCTTCTTCTCTTTTCTTGTCTTCATTGGTGATTCTGAGTGAAAAAGATCTACGCTTTTTTGGTTACTTCACCTGTGGCTGGCTGTTTTTTTGTGTTTGAGTCCATAGGATGATGAGAGCTTGAGGAGATGGAAGGAACAGCTTCTTGGAAGTGTTGACATGAATTCTGTTGGAGGTAATTGTTTCTTCTTCAACTGCTTCTTTTAAACTCAGATTGGTTTTCACTTTCAACTATTGTTTATGTTTCTTCATATGCATTTATGTTTTAATCTTGACAATTCAAATAAGCTATGTCATAGAATTGGTATGAGCTTCTGCATAGACAATGAAAGTAAAATCAGTTTCTATGAGTTTCTGTTTGAATAATTTAATTCAATCCCTCTTCCGTCTGAGTCATAAGTTTTCTAATTCTAATAACCAATACTGCTCTAGAACAGAACAAGCAGAGGGAAAGGCAAGGATTGAATTTTGAAACATGTTCTTTATATTTTCTTTCTTTTCCTTTTGATTATAATGTTTTGATGGTTTTACAAAAAGCAATTGATTTAATAAATCACAGAAGGGATGGATGTGGCACCCTTCTTGTGTTCTTTCTTTTGTAGCTTCACGGAATGAATATCCTTTAGCTTATGGAATTTCATTTATCAGTTATTGACTTAACTTTTTCATATGTTTTTATTAAGAAACTCTGGAGCCAGAAGTGAAAATCTTGAGCCTTGCAATCAAGACAGCTGGCAGACCTGATATTGTTCTTCCGATTCCAGAGAATGGAAATCCCAACGGATTGTGGTTTACTTTAAAAGAAGGTAGCCGTTACAGGCTTATGTTTACTTTCCAAGTCAGCAATAACATCGTTTCAGGTCTCAAATACACCAACACTGTGTGGAAAACTGCAATCAAGGGTAAGTTCTCTTCTCTCACTCAATTCATTCCCCCACATACAGTAATTTTTTTTTCATTCACTTATCTAATTGTTTGAGACTTGTTACAGTTGACAGCGCTAAAGAGATGATTGGAACATTCAGCCCCCAACCAGAGCCTTACACACATGAGATGCCCGAAGAGACAACACCGTCTGGGATATTTGCTAGAGGCGCGTATACAGCAAGAACCAAGGTACTTTAACATTCCAGCTTGTGTTTGAATAGCTTATAATCAAAATATTGATGATATAACTTTTGTAAAATGAGTTAAGACTGGTTTTAAAATTCATAGCTCATGTGCATTTACTATCTTACTTTTCTTGAGGCATTATTAAAAAAGGGAAAAAAAAAAAAAGAAAAGTGTTCCTTCACAAGCAGCCTAAGTCGCTAATGAATGAATATAAGCTTGCAGTCTTTCAAGGGAAAATTAAATATATCACATTCAATTAGAATAATAAATACATCACATCTCAATAAGAGCTTCTTCTTCTTCTTTTTTTTTTAAAAAAAAAATCCTAAACAAGTGATCATAGACCCATAATAGAAAAAACCTATAAGGAAAAGACTCTGCTGTTGAACACCGGGCCCTATATCTGTTTAGTGTGACAGCATTTGATCCTGTTTGAGCATTCTATAGCAGAAGAGCAGAGCCCTAGAAAAAAATTATTCCATCCTAAATTATTATTATCTGAGATCATACTGCTGTAGTGAATTTGTTTTGGAAAGAAAGTGTGCATGAGTTAATGCCTCCTTGGGATCAACTGAGCCCACCAATAAATGTTTTAATAAATTTGTTGCCAGACTTCATGTGCATACATTGAATGATTTAACCACTTGTTCAAAATTCAAATCCTCAACACACTTATTTTTATTTAATGTTACTAATATTTGCATAATCTTTCATTTGGGTTAATCAACCACTTGACATGTATTGGTGTTTCAGTTTCTTGATGATGACAACAAGTTGTACTTGGAAATCAACTACACTTTTGATATTCGGAAGGAGTGGCAGTAAGAATCGACTGACTTCTCCTTGAGTGATGATTAATCCACTGTCATTGTTATCTGAGCTGAAATCTCCTTCAGTGTTTACTCGTTTCTTTTCCCTTGTTCATTTATTTCTAATCCTATCTGAGACCAGTAATCTTAACAATGACTAGAGGATTTGGAGGAAGAAAGTGAAACTCATTTGGTAGATAATTTTGTCAATAAAATTGACTTATGCCTGTTTGGGTGCACAACTATGCTCTCTCTCCCTTTATTCTCAGTCTGCCCTTTGTAATTATTAAGCTAATATGGAGCAGTCTTTTTTTTTTCTCTTCTACTGAATTTGCTTAACGAAATTATGAGTTTTATTTAATGTTTAGAATTATATCGACTCTATTTTAAGCTCGAGGTGCTGCTCTTCTTTTAAGAGGATAGCCTGCCAGATTTTTCTCAACTATAGTTCAAGATTAATTACTAATGACAGCATTGCTGAAAAATGAAAAGGAATTCCAATGATGGGAAATGAGCATTTAAAGCATAAAATCATGTGTTGTGACTAAACAAAAAGAAATACTGTATTAAATAAAAATCGGGAAATTTTTTTTATTTTTTTTAAAAAAAAGTGGACTTGGATGTGTAGGGAGACCAATGACTAAGACAAGGGACAAATACTCTATGTTATGTTGTCGTATTGCTTTTGGCAAATCAAATGGTTGTTTTGATTCTTTATCCGTGTAGAAGAATCATGGTCGTGTGTCAAATACTTGATGCTTTGTATATTCCTCTTTGTCCAACCGTTTTGACTTATTTAGTGCACTGTGTGTAATGCATTATACATTCTTATGGACCATGAAGTTTTTCTCAAAATATTCACTACAGAGTTTACATTCGTGTGTTAAGATATATAGTTTTTCAAAGAGTAAATAATATATGTAAAATTACAGCTCAACTCACATATTTCCATCAAGTAATCTAAGTAATCATATAATGAGTAAAACTTATTTGGCTTATGTTTTGGTCCTAAAAGTTCAGCATGTTTTGGTTTTAGTCCCTATAAGTTATTTTGACCGGGACTAATCCTTAATTTTTCAAACATTTTGGTTTTGATATACTCCATTATGAAAAAAATGTTATTTGCTGATGTGGCTAGCGGAACACCATATTAGGAGTAGTGTGAGGAGACATCAAATAAGTAATATAGCGTGAATGATACATATCCATGGACACAAAATGGTCCACGCAAAATGGTCTCATACGCAGAATTTTGCGTTTATGGAACTGAATCATCTATGTCACAATACTTATTTAGCACTATCTTAACATCACGTAGCTGTTGGTGTGGATTTCTGTTAACCACGTCAACAAATAATTGATTTTTTTTAACAGATGGAATCAAAACCAAAATATTTGAAAAATTAAGGAGCAGTCACGATCAAAATAACTTTTATGGACTAAAATCAAAACACGCTGAACTTTTAGAGGTTAAAACCATAAATAAGCCAACTTATTTTATACGGTGAAGCATGTACACATAAGTATATTCTTACCTCTTGCGTTGCATCACAGTTAAAACTTATTTCATGGGTGATCGAGCTATTCATTTCAACTTAATTTTAATGAGTTAAACATCAATTTGATGATTTGATCCATGAGATTGATATCATTAGTAAATCCGGTTTCCAACAATACAAAAATATAATATCAATTTGGTCTCTTATTTTGCACATTGTAAATAAGATCGGTCGTTAAGTTAATAGGTGTTAGTTATTATCAAGGTTGTCAAATCGCGATATAATCGCCGTTTTTGCGATTATCCCAACCTTCGGCGATCCAGAACGAAGAAGAAGATCGCGCAGTGGTGGGCGCGGTGGGTTCGTCGGGAAAACGCTGCAATCGTGCGTTTCGCTGCGTTTCTGGGAGAGAGAACCCTAATTTGGTTCTCCCCATCTTTGACCGGTTTTGACCCGACCGGGTTGGGCCCAAAACACTTCTTATCCCTTCTAATATGCTTGAGGTGACTGAGCGGGTGAAAATAGCGCTCATTCTTCTACTTCCTTCTTATGCAAGAGTCATTTTTCTCTCTTCTCAACACCAATATATATCATCTTCGGTCAATGGTAACACATAATCTTCTCCCTTCTCACTTTTTTTCTATGTTCTTCATGTACAACATATAATAGCAACACATCCTCTTCTACCTTCTCACTTTTTCTATGTCTCCATGTACTGTCATAGACTCATAGATATCTTATATCTAGATAGGCATTTGGTTTAGGGGTTTCTTTTGGCTAAAAACTTAGATATTGGTTTAATTGTAGACTTATAACTGCTGTCCATGGCATGAATATGCCTTATTTTGTATGTATTTTGACATATGACATATAGTCTTAACTTGGTATATGGTTGTTTACATGGATAAATATGTTATATATATATATACATATATATATATATATATATATATAGTTGGTAGGATCTTACGATCCGTGTTACGATTTCACGATTTACTCCCCCCCTCCGAGCTTGTCTAAAATCTAGATTTTGACAACCTTGGTTATTATGGCTCGGATCCAATTGATTGACAATTTGCAAACTCATGGACTAAGATTGACGTTTTCGTAAAGTTAGGAACCAAATTGATCGATGGTGAATGATGAACGGGTTGAGCAGCAGTCACAATCACAGCAATAGGTGCCAATACGAATGCAAGAGCACTCCTGCTTCAAATTTCTGGAAGAGACAAAGACACGAGGAAGAGTATCCACTGCGAGTCTGCCATTGACATAAGGCTCCTCTGCTATGTCAAATGAATTAAGTCTCTCTGGTGAGGGAAATGAGTCATCACTGTAGTAAGGGTCCTCTGGTGAGCTTAATGAGGCTTCTTTGCACCAAGGCTCATCTGGTGAGTAAAGTATAAGAACGTGAGGAAGTTTAAATCTCACCCTCTTCCGTGATTTCCCACTAACTGATGATGAACAAGTTGACAATATTGCTTCACTCTTTTCATAAGGATTCATGAGCATGGGTCTTTCCAAGGATAAACTGTCTTTTGCTTCGCCTAGCGATGATCCACGGCACTGAGAAGAACAAGGGTGCACTTTCTTCTTCTTAGCAGACTGCTTAAATGCACATAATTCACCTCTCTTCTTATAGTCTGGCTTCAAGCCAGGAGGGGAGGCTAATAACCAATCTTCTAGAGTCAGTTTTGTAGCCTTTGGAATCTTATTCTCAACTCCATCCATCTCTATCATCTCTTTCTTTCTCTTCAAATTCGTGTTTGCGCTTCTTCTGTTATATTTCTTCATGCACTTGGGTTTGATAAACTCCTTGAATGAAGACCCTGTCCTTGCTCTAGTATCACGTGACTTTGAGTTTTGTTCTGATATTGGGCACCACAGAGTACAGAGGTTGGCGCCCATTATCAGAAATTAGAAGAATGAATCTGAAAGAGAGAAGTTGTGGAGAAGAATATAATGAGATAAATGAACTGATTCAGTATCTTTAGTGGTTATAACTTATAAAGGGATTTCATTGACGGAGAGAGCTAGAGCAAGAATTGGATCTTCACCGTCCACAAACATTGCTAGCCTTAACTTGGTAATATCAATGTTGTATTTTTCTAAGTCCTCCCGTAGGCGGTTTTATAAATTCTACGATTTTCTTGTGCTTAGGATTGTCACATGTGGACAACAACGTTTGTTCCAATTTTTTATCCATAACCCTTCACCCAAGGAAGTTTCATGGAATTTAGTTTTGACAGACAAATTGGAGGTAAAGATGATATGATAAAGCACAAATCCATGTCATGATGTCTTCATATGAAATGGCCTTAGACAGTCAAATTATTCTTCCTCCATGATGTTGTTTATGGAGCTCAGTTTAGGAGTTTTGCTGTCATTCTTTGATATTGCCGTGCAACATAGATGTATAGAATAACATGGGTTTTATAATAACATGTCGTTGCTTGCAGTTGCAAACATCACATGGGTTTTTCTCGGCGTGGCTATTGGCTGATATGTCCTAGGAAGATAGGCACTTAAACGTAACGAATCATAAGTAATAGTAATTGATATGCCACTTTTTTTTAATATTTCCACTCGCTAACTGCCTTCACTGTGATCCTGGTCCACTGTTTGAACTAACAATGGTAAGAAGTGCTACTTGACAATCAGAGCACCGTACGAATATATTGTTGTCATTTTATTTTTTTTTGCTAATTTTTTTTTCCTTGGAAATTTAACGTGGTTTGGTTTTTAGTTGTTCAAAGTTATTTTGATTAGGATTAATTCTTAAATTTTCAAATGTTTTGGTTTTGGTTTCGCCATAAAAAAAATGACTAGCGAAATACTACTTTAACATAAATACATGTGATTGTTAATGTGATATGAAATGATGCATCATAAATAATATGGCGTAAATAATACATGCATACAATCCCATATTAAAGGAGAAAGGCTAATAAAAATATAAAATAAAATGTAAGTTAGGGGCTTATATATAAACCTTTGACATTGGCTATATCAAAGAGCAACACTTGCGTTGACACGTGTCTATTTGACAAAAACAAATAGTATCAACCATTGAATTCTTTGAAAAGGTAAATAATAAGCCTTTGTTAAACTTTATTAAAATATAATAATTGGAATTGTTTGTATTCATTGAACACGTGTTTATACAAGTTTTTCTATGTGTCAAATGCATCCTAAAATGTGAATATTATAATTTTTCATCACTAGATTCCCATAATTATGGAACTCAATAATAATAATAATAATAATAATAATAATAATAATAATAATAATAATCTGTTCTTTTATTAACAAGGCTGGCACAATTGTTGCTAGATAACTATATTTTTTAAATATGTCAGGATTCAATTTGTCTTGTGTTTTGGATATGAAAAAAAAAATTGTTGATAAAGGCAAAAGTAGCAAAGCGTTTTGTTGACCGTTTTTTATAAGGCTGGGGGATTTTAAAACGTAAACGAGTTTTTGTTTAATTTTATTTTATTAGAAAAGAAAAAGAAACTTCATGCGTTTTGAGTTAGATTGAAAAGAAGGAAGGAAGGTTGACGTTGTAGTGAGTTGAAGAAAGAAAGCAATAAGGCAAGCAACGCAAGTATCTGTCCTTCTGTCTGGTCAGTGCAGTAGACTAACTAGCTAGCTAGTACGTGTTACGTGTACCCTCTGATATGGTTGGTTCCACGTCTTATTTTATTTTCTATTAAGGTTTTCCTCACCCTCTATCTGCTCTGCTGCAGCAAACTGCAATCTAGTATTTATTTATTATTTATTTTCTCTTTCGCTCCAAACCACATCAAAAAATATACTAACAACTGTATCCTCTCTACTCTCTATTTATGTGTATTGGGGCATCTGTTACAACCATATTTCTGCATTTCTGGTGAGCGTGCCTTTCAATTTGGTCATTAAGATGTTACTGTTGAGGGCAGGGGGGATAGGGTGCTTATCACTGAACCAAAACGTGAGCATGTTTGTTAAATGATCGCAACTAGCTAAATAGACTCTCGAAAACCTTGATCAGATTTATCGTCAATTGCTTTTGGAAATTAAGTGCCTGCTTCTCTTACAGTCAATCAACCTGTTCAGAATTGGGTAGATCATACCAAGTTATCAACTGATACATTATACAGCATTATTCAACATTCAAGCAACTTGCTGTGTCTCTTGGGATATAACATGCAGGATTTATCAACTCATTGGCTGCATTGTGATCCTGGTCCGTTATTTAAGCCAGAGTCTTACATTTTACCAGGATGGATTCCGCACTGGGTAAGTAGTTGACATTCAGCTGAGTTTATGATCTTTTTAACAGAATAGTTCAATATTTAGTTAAATAGACTACTATACTAACCACAAGTAGCTACTTTTTTTCGTATAAAAATGTTCATTTGTTGCTTACTGTTCAAACTTTAGCATGTAACTTAAGATGTGCATTGTTTTTATATGTAAGTATGTATGTGTGTGCTTGTGTATCTGTCCCATGGAAGTTTATCTAATTTTATGAATTTAGCATAGATCAAAATTAAAAGAGTGTTACCTATGATGGTTATCCCACCCAGTAAAATAGAATTTCCTGTTGAACTTGGATTTTTTAGCTACTGCCAGTTTAACTATTAGATGGAGTCCAGTTTTTGTTTTGAAACTTTTTGATGCCATAAGCTGTCTACCTAATACCATAGGTTATATAAAATCATCGCTACATGCTATTTCGGCTTATAATAAAGATGCCAACCCAAAAGGTCTGAAATTGTGACTCACATTGGTTTTAGATTTTAACGCATTGGTTTCTCCTTACGCTCTTCGTCTACCCCTCGAAAAGAAAATAAATAACAAGAAACCCAGAAATCATGGCTTAACAATAAACTTACTGATAAAAGGGAAGTTTTATGATACCAAATGATTACTATAGTATAATTTATTATCATTATGAAATGGGTATTTACTTCGAACATCTGCATCTTTCTACTTGTATTTAGTTCGATTCATTTGCTTTACGAGATTGCTTCCCTCATCCTGTATATGCTGCCAGTAAACTATTTGGTTGTATCTGAGGGCTGTTGTTTAATGCTGGAAATGGAAGTTAAAACCATCCCATCATTTTGCTTTATATGTTTGGTTGGGCCAAGCCAGATTTAACTTTTTTTTCCCTATTCAGATGGTCATGGCCGTTTTTGCCTATATATATCATCAGTCATTTGTTGTGCCGCAAAGTCTCTCGGTTGAAATGGTTTTGGATCAGGTACAATAATATTTCATTACGTAATTTATATTTCTACTACTTGATTAATATATTAAAAATGTTTGATCGATATTCGATGTGCTGTTTGATTAATATATTAAAAACCTTACCTTAGAAGAACAAGAAGCTCTATACAGGAGGCTTGGGGAAATGTTGCAAGAGGTGATTAGAAAGCAATCTTGGTTCCATGCATAGCTGTATTTTCCGCTCACTTTCTATCATAATAAGGAGAATGGAAAAGATACTTTGTAGCTTGTACATGTGTGCTATATTTTTCTCTTTTCACGGAATCATTCGAACAAGTAGTTTTAGGTAGCTGTTTAAAAGCCATTGCTCACTCAAGATGATGATACAAAGTGCATTTGGCAGAGAGCAAAAACATGTTAAGCTTGTGTTGTATTCGATCTCATTCATAGTTTTTTTAAGGGCCTTTTGATTATCTGTTGGATTGCAAATAAACGCTATGTTATCTTATTTTATTATTAGTTCTAGCAAATATTGTGAAAGGAAATGTCAACGACAACGTTTGAATTTTTTTGGGTTCAAGTTACATTCTCTGATAGTCCATACAATGTTTATGTTCTTTTATTTAAAGGGCAGATTTTCCCATTTAGCCATCGTTGTGGTGTTGTTTTTTACTACTACTATTTATGCTATCTACCTTTCAAAATTGATTTAAGACCCCGGGGTTCTTCCTCCATACAAATATCAAAGGACTTGAATCTCTCAAGCAGCTTGAAGCAATATTTTTCCAAAGGAAAATTCTAGCTTGGCATGACTTTTGTTAGAAAATTTCATGGAACTGAGAACTATTGGTTATGATGAAGAAAAGGCTGAGATATGTATAAGTTGGAAGAAAATAAAAGATTGATTTACGAGTTACATGGAGAACAAAAATTCGCAAAAGCAAAACCTTCCTTTAATCCTTCCCCGTGTATAACAGCAGGCGGCAGCAATTCCCTTGAAGAAAAAAAAAACACTTTTCTTAGCACGTTTACTCTCAGATTAAACCCGTGATTCAATACCAACTTAGGAAGAGAAAAAACTCAGTGAAGAATATTACCAGGGCTAACAGAAGAACCCAGGTTCTATTTAATTTAACAGTCAACACTCGAGATAATTTAGAGCCCGTGACTTTTCTTTTCTAAAATCCACCAAGAATAAGGCAAATTATACCCATTTGCATCAAACATAAGAATCTCAACCTCCCGAATAGCTTTTGATGTCACAATAGCTTCAATAAGCATCATACTAGTAATTCATAAGAAACAGTCGCTTTGACCAATATTTCAAAAGTTTAAAAAACATATAATAATATACTCAAATGAACCAGAATAAAGAGTTACAGATAATACCATAAGTAGAACTAGAGCATTGACTCAACTGGGAGCCGAAAACAACCAGTACGGCAAAACTCTGTTTTTGGTGGTCATAACAAGTTTAGAGCAAAGAAAAGTCCAAGCTCAAGAAAGTATCCATTTGATAAATATGGTACATGTCCTACTTCTACAACGAAATATGTAAATAATCATCATCGTTTAAGCCAATCTAAATAAGAAAAAAAAAACTGAGGAAAAGAACACATGTTTTTCTAACAACTTATCTAGCCAAAATGTATCGCGACAATCTTTTCCCACGAATTTCTCTCACTGGCTTTTAGGTTTCTCAATCTTCACGTAGGGTAAACCACCCAATAAATGAACAACTTTTGGAGACCACCCTCGCTGTTGAGCACGGCAAAACATCAAGAAAGTGTTTGCAAAGTAGGAATTGAAACCCATGAAGACATGCCACAAAGCATGACCCTGCGGATTAATCGGCCAACGGGATATCTCCTTGCAGAAAACCCGATCACAGACCCCAAACAAACTGCCCAATGCAAGAGTACCTACAAATAGCTTAGCAAGCCGCTTGGCAGAAACATCTTGTGTGTAAATGTAATACTTGTACATTCTCGGAGTGCAGAGGAGACAGAGAATGATATAATGCACTTTGAAGCTAACACCAAAATGGAACACTGAATGAGAAATGGCAAACACCGCACCATACACAAAGAGGAAGATGGGCATTGTACTGCGGTAATGCCAATCAGGAGAGTAGAGGATGTACATGTACAGCAGCACCTCCCATACCATAGGAGTTTCATCACTTTGCTGTGTCCTATATTAAAGGGAAAAATCTGAACAATAAATAGTCATCCAGCACAGACGGACAATGAATTTTTGATGGACAAAGTAAATAATCAAACTTCACATACTTTGATTATTATAAAGGGCATAGACGTAGCAACCTAGTAGCACTTATTCAAAAGCAGAAAAACGGTTACTGGAAAATATTACTTCATATGACACACTCATGCATTTACAAGCAAAATTACCATTTTTTAGGCCATATATCAGTAAATGCAATAAACTCTATATTCTATAAACAATATGCCTAGAGTAAACTTGTTTAAATCACAACTAAATGGAGGCTGGAAAGACTGACTTAGATACTGATATAAACTTCCAAATTTGTTTCTTAATTAATTAAAAAACTAAGCATCCATTCTACTATCTGAGAATTGAAATCTTGATGCATATAAACTGTAAAGAAAGCATGCTGTCTCAATAATGGTAACTGGTTCACAAGTTTCAAGTCGGTAAGGTATACCCTTTCTTCAAGCAACAAAGAGAAAGGTTAAAACTGATGGAACCACACGAATACGCGGGAAAAATACATAATGATATGAAATTTAGTCGCCTAATTTAGACGCATAAGTTGCTTTATTCTAATAACTACACTCAATGCACGAACAAGAGTCTTTTCATAATTTCATTACTATTATTATTATTATTATTATTATTATTATTATTATTATTATTTCCTGAAGTTCTGTTTAATTATTTCCCCTGAAGTTCTGTTTAATTATTTCCACTTCAGTCCAGATTTTCAAATGGATGGTCACTGCCCTTTTAAAGCCAGAATTAGTATGCTCACAGTACTCATAAAATTCATATATTCTATTTAAAATGTTTTAGGAAAAAAATGGCACAAAGTGGGCCCTCAGGATTTTCATGTTTCCTACATAGTAGAATAAAATACAGACATGAGTTGCATGAGATAAAATAGATAACATGAGTGAGATAGGATAAATTAAATGTGATCTTTGTTATGTCAGAGAAAGCAACGCAAACTCTTGATCAATATGAAAAACAATTGGACAAGCATATGCATTTGAAAAGCTTTTGACGTTCGGCCATATTAATGTTGTTAATCAAAAATCCACCTCATTCTTCTGGTTCAATATTTCTCCACAACAACATGTACCTATGGAATGATGATATAACTTCTGCAAAAACACCTTATATCCAAACTCTTCAATTATGTAGTGCTCATCACAAACAAAAACAAAAAACGCAAAACTCATTTCTATTAATGCCAAATAGGTTGAAATAAAATGGAACAAATAAGACAAAGAAACATAAATTTTAACAAACTAATAAACTAATGCAGCATGTACTTACACATTTTGCAGCGTAGCATGGTACAACATGCTTCCAATGGCAAGTGTCATATTTGATAGGTGAAGGACACTAAATCTTTTCTCAAATCGCTGTCTAACAGCATTTATGAGACCAATCAGAGCCAAGAGAATCGTCGGGATGTTTGAGATTGTATTATAAAATTCTGCAATGTAAGGTGAATATGCATAGTTTATTTCACAACACTCTTTAGGGGAAGTAACAGGACCCCAGAAGCTAGATATACTTTCAGCCATTCTCCTCTACAGACAGCCACAGCCCAGCGATATGTTTACCTGTACTTCTCAGATGCGGAGTTCATAAAATCCCTGAAAACCATGTACCAGCATGCCAAGTCAGGATCAATCTCAGAACTTATTTATGAGGATGGAAGAAATTAAGGCAAGCGTGATAGACATATACTTATTAATGAAGGCAAGCACGATAAATAGACGTATTAATTAAGTCAATGGATCTCATACTATAACTCATTAATTATGTAGTTCACAAGGAAGGCGTGATAGAGGCAATTAAGTCAACGTGGATTATAGTAAAACGACAAAGAATGTGCGTGCCCCGCACTAAATCCAACTTCATACGGATGCAAGTCTGTAAAAACAGAATATCAGCGGAGACAACATAGTACATTACAGCGATTTACATTTGGATCACACCGCCTTATAACAACAAATTGGTTAGATAAAAAGCTAAGAGACAGAGACAGGTGACAACAGAAAATTAAGTTTGTTAGTTACAATGTGGAAAATGAATTTACTACTGGTAAATTACAAGCATAGATAGAAATGCATTGCTAAGAGTAAGAGAATAGGAAAAGATGGATGGGGTTATTATTGCTAAAACATGCACCGTTGTTGAGTACAGAACTGCAGATCATAGTCCAGAAAGGGAAAAAGGAATTGGAAATTGGAAACGGATCCACAATAAACGGTGAACTCTGACATGCCCTAACCTAATAAAATACTAGTAGTGTTTCGAATTATCAGGAGATAATGATAAATAAAAATGGATTAAAGTTAAAGGAAACAATTGAAGGGGGGGAAATAATAAGGTGAAGTAGGGTTAGGGAAAATGAGAAGGTGAAACCAGGAATAGAAGCAGCAGAAGAAGCCATTATTATAATTATAAGTTTGATTAATAATAATAATTGAAATCAGACCTGAATGAGAATGATGGAGAAGGAAGAAGAAGAAGAAGAAGCGGCGGAGAAGAAGTAGCAGCAGAGAATGAGAGAAGCCAATGCCGTGGGAGTCACGGCCGCGAAGGACAACACCAACTCAACACGACGACGCGTCAATTCGCGAATCCCATCATCGGAACGACACACAACCCAACCCTACCGATTCATACGAAACGGCATTTGTTCAGATGCCGTATTTTAAATCAGAATACTTACTGTATCTTATTATTATTATTATTATTCTCTATCATCATGGATCGGGTCGGGAACCCCAGATCTATATATTCCAAGGCCCTTAAAATACCTCAACGGTTAAGATTCTCATTGAAACCAGATCCAACTTATTACTAGTATAACTTTTTTTTTTTTTTTTAAGTTTAGTAAACAAGTGTTTTTTAAGGTTGCTAAAGGTGAAAAAGGATTATGCGTGAGTATTAAATCTTTTGTTAAAACCTTAAAAAATATATTTTTTAATAATTTTATATTATATTTAGCTTTTTAATAAGTAAAAATGTAAAAGGCCAAACAATATAACAAGAAAAAAAGGTTAAAAGGCCAAATATGGTGAAAGAGATGGAGTATATAACTAGTAGTTAAAGGTTAAAATATTATTAAATGATATTAGAATTTGTATTATTTTAATAATAATATTTTTATATAATTATTATTGAAGAGATAAAAAATTGAAAATAAAAAATTGTGATAAATAAAAATATAATTAAAAAATACTTTAAATAATGTATTGAATTTGTAAAATAAGAATACAAACTAAATAAGAGACTATTGGTATATTATATGTTGCAGTTTCTACAACAGGGGTGATATCAATTGCAAACAGCATTGCATTGAAGTTGTGTTCTTTCTTGTTTGTGTGCCTTTATTTTAAAGAGTGGAAAAATGGTTTCAACTTTGAAGTCGTTGGTTTTCTATTATATTCATTTTGGAAGTAAAATACTACGAGGTTGTTAGTTTAGCATTTGCAGTTTTTTTTTACACCAAGAGTATCATTTAGCCGAAGACTAATTCTATTTGAAGCATAGAGATTACCGAAATGAGTTTTTCCACGTCATGGTTAAGGAGTTCAACTATCTATCAACTGTGCTCGGTCTTGTTGGTTAGCATTTGCAGCTTTTAAATATACACTAAAATTTTGATTGAATTTTGCATATCCTTTCTTATAGAATTCTACATATTACTGAATTTGTAACTATCACTGAAAATGTAACTATCACTGAATTTGAGATTAAAACAAAAACCGAAATCTAATTATACCTATAATTTAACTATTTGTAAAATTATAATTGTAGCTATTTATAAAATTGTAACTATAATTATAACTATTTGTAAAATGGGAATATTGTCCGGAAAGAATAATCAATGGCAAAAAGATTGGTCACTTTATTCGTGTGAATGAAAACATGGGGAAAAAACAACCAATAATTTTATGGAAGTTTGTGTAAACTCGCTCAAGAGTAAACTACTACTCCCTCTGTTCTTTTGTATATACACATTAGATAATGAAAGCATCTTGATTTTTTATAAGCATTTTGTATAATTTTCAATGACATTGATTTTTTTTAAATATCTTTATTTTTATTCAACACTTTTTGAAATGTTAGTAATAATTATAGGGATAATTTTTAAAAAAAAATACTACCTTCGTCCCTAATTATAAGGCCCTCTTGGGATATTTCACGTCCATTAAAAAAGTGAAATAATTTAGTTAATTGTCTTTTGATATGTATTTTCAAAATTACCCTTATTAATATTATTGAGAATCTAAAAAGTGTTAAATAAATAGGGGTGTTTGTGGAAAAAAATAATTAATGCTCATTGAAGATTGGTAAATGGCTTTATAAATAGGGACAAAATAAAAATGTTAAGAGGGTCTTATAATTAGGGACGGACGGAGTACCAAATATTATCAATTCTAATGTCACAAACAATATTAATTAACTTACTTAACTCACGTTCAAATAAATTTTAGAGGCTTATAAATAGAATGGGAAGGACTAAGGAGTATATTGTTTTATCTTTTGAAAAGAAAAAGGTTACTTATGATATTTGAACTACTCAACCATACAATGCATACTGAATTCGTCCCAATTTGAAAAGAAAAGGTTACTGATGATATTTGAACAACTAAACCATACAATGCATGCTGAATTCGTCCCACCAGGCCCGACCTCAAGGGAGGGCGACAAGGGCGGCCGCCCTGGGTCCAAAAAATTTAGGGGTCCATAATATTTTTTAATGGTACATTTATTTTTGGAAAAAAAATTTAATAATTGCAAGTTCTTTTTATCTTTTAACTTTCAATGATTTTTAGCATAATATTTTAATTTGTTTTTTTCATTTGCTCACTTAATTTAAATATATATGAAGTAATGAATTTTACTTTTGTAATCCAACATGAAAAAGGTATTTTATTACCTCTTTACCAAATAACTTTTTATATTATTTCAAATCTTATTTTTTAATAATTAATTCTATTATTGATTGTTATCATTATTTTAATTGATTATTCGTATATGTACTAAATTTTTAATTGATTTAATTTTAATAATTTTTATTTTTATGAATTAGGGACCCCAAATTTTTTTTCGCCCTAGGGCCCAAATTAGGTTAGGACCGGGCCTGCGTCCCACTAATTTAAAATATAGAAATCGAGATTGAAGTGCGTAGAGGTAGAAATAAATATTCTACTTCAACATATGCGTGCAAATTTTATTGTAAGTAAGTTTCACATAGATAACGTTGTAGTAAAGCCACCATGCATTATGCATATGGACACTTTATTCAGATTCATTGAATCTAGTCTAGTCTAGTTCCAGAGTACTACTCCCTCCGGTCCTATATATAGGACATATTCTAGAAGCAATCTTTGATCCTATATATAAGACATTTTGTATTTTCTATGCATCATTTATTGTTTTTTCTCTTTTTTGCCCTTATTAAATGCTTTGACTATTTATGTGTTTTTTGTTATTCATTAATGAGTGAGAGTTTTTCAAAAAAAGTTGAGAGGGCAAAATTGTAATGTTACAATATATTCTCATGGAATTCATAAAACTAACTACTTTTCTTGGTCAGAGAAATATGGTTAAGTATGTCCTATATTTAGGACCGGAAGGAGTATTACAATACTGCTGCTACTCTGCTAGTCTATTACTAGCAGCTCCCGATAAGGGAAGGAACTCACACACTGACCAATTTCCACATCACATGAAAGTAAGAAACACGAGAAGATGCTGATTTGGATAGAAAGTGGAGTGGCACGTGGCAAATTGTGCTTGGTAAATCTCTTGGTGGATCTCTCTTGGTGAATCATAAATTATCATATGGAGTAAAAAAAAGTGAAAGAGTAGTTACTTTTATCACCTGGAACAAGATGACGTGATAATATTGAATCAACTTAAAAACTTAGAAGCATTTCATCAAACATTAATTTAATGCCTGCCTTACCGTAGTGATTACAATAATTGAACGTTTGCCAATAAGCTTAAAAAGTACTCCACTCGAGTAGTACTTAGTACACTGTATATGTAACCCATATATTATAGAGTTGGTTTAATTATGTCACAAGTTTTTGAAGTTTGGGATACTTTTGTCAGATATTTTTATACTTTTTTTTTCAATATTTTACTCTCCGAAATTTGTCATATAACCCTACTACCAAGCCAATTTTGATTACATGTAACATCAGAATCTCAATCAGACGCAGGAGGTTGATCATGTGGTACCGCGTGATGTCGGTCATGTGTTGTCGCGTGATGTCACACTAACGAAGACGACCTCTCTCTTCAATTCTTTTATTTCTTTTTTTATTTAACTAAAAAATATAAAAATGTTAAGTTTTTTAGTTTTTTAAAGTTTTGGAAAAAAGGATCTTCGCCCATGGGGCACCAGGTGCTTAACCTCCTGTGTCTGATCATGATTCCAATGTTAAATGTCAGCAAAATTGACCAGAATTGATAGTAGGTGTATATGACAAACCCAGAAGTAACTTCAGGGAGTCAGACGTTGAAAAAAAAAGAATAAGGGTATCTGACCAAAGTACCCCAAACTTCAGGGATTGTGACATAATTAAGTCTATGGAGTTTAATAATTAATTGCCATTGTCTTATACCCTCCAGCTTAAAATATAAGCAAAATTAACTACTTTCACACTTACTCCCTCCGGTCCTATTTATAAGACCCTTTTGGTGTTTTTCGCTTCCATCAAGGAAAGTGGATAAATTTGTTAGTAACATTGAAAATGTGAAAATTTGATATACTTTTTCAAAACTACCCCTATAATTATTATTGGAACTCTAAAAAGTGTTGACTTAATAAGGGTGTTTGTGGAAAGAAGTAATTAAATGCTATTGAAAATTGAAAATGAGTCTTATAAATAGGACCAAAATAAAAATTCCAAAATGGTCTTATAAATAGGGCTAGAGGGAGTATTAAGAAGGTTAGTTAATTGTATTTAATTTTTTTAAATTTATAAAAAAATAGAGGTATTTTAGGAAATTAGTATTGAGAATGAAACAAAAATTAAATGAGAAAACAATTTTCTTGGCATATTTTAAGAAAGTAGAATTGAGAATGAAACAAAATTTAAGAAATTTAATTACTTTTGCTTATGTTTTAAACAAAATAAAATATATTTTTTGTTGTTTATATTTTGAACCGAAAGGAGTAGCGTATAGTAAAAAATGGGATATAGTATATATTTAATTTGGCTATCACCTATTGTACAAAATCGTGTACTGTGTACTTCATCCGGCGGTTAGCAATATAAATAAAATATATTTCCCCCATCTTGTGATTGAATATATCTCCCCCATCTCATGGTTTCAAATTGAATGTAAAATAATAATTTAAATTTCTTAAATCGATATATTATGTTTATGATTAAATAATTAAGGGAAGATACACTAAATTATTAAAAAAGAAAATATGTGATTCATTAATAGTAAAAGAAAACAATTATGTAAATATGTGTATAATTTGTAATTAATGAATCTTTATTTTTTTTACAAAGATATTGGAATTGAGGGAGTATTTTTATTAGTTTAAAATATGAGAAAAAAATAACCAATTTTAAAAATTTATTTCATTTTTAATATTATTTTTCTAAAAATCGATTAGAAAATTGCTATCCTATTTAATTTTTGTTTCGTTTTCACCGTTACTTTTATAAAATATTTCTGTTTCTTCCTCATATTTTAAACGGGAGAAAGTACTTGTACGTTTCAACAATTTGACTGTGCTGAATGCCGTAACTAAGTGTACTACTACTACTACTCTACTGTAGTACTGTACAGTAGTAAACCATGTATGTATTTATGAATGTAGGGATACGGATGTATCTTGGTTGGAATGCAATTATAGAGTGAGAACCTGGACTCTTTTATATGTTAAGGTTCATTATATTATAGGAAAATGTCGTAATATAGACCACATTCATTTTGGAACTTAACAGCATTATCGTTTTATTATTACTCCCTTCGGTCCTATATATAGATCACATTCTAGAAAGTTTTTTTGGTCCTAATTATAAGTCATTTTATATTTTCTATGCATCATTTATTGATTTTTCTCTTTTTTGCCCTTATTAAATGCTTTGACTATCTATGTGTTTTTTGTTGTTCATTAATGAGTGTGAATTTTCCAAGAAAAGTTAAGGGGGTAAAATTGTAATGTTACAATATATTCTCATTGAATTCATAAAACCAATCACTTTCCTTGATATGTGTAATTATGTTAAGTATGCCCTATATCAAGACAGGAGGGAGTACTATTATCATTATCATCACTCCCTAATAGGTGAAAAAGAAGGAGATGAGATTGGGATTGGGATTGTTAATTATGTAGCAGTATAAATACGACGCCCTTCAAGTCTTGCCATTGTTACTCTATTTTGTTGTCATCCTTATCTCTCATTTGTCCTTTTATTTATTTATTTATGTAAACACCGTTTCAACATCTCAACGACATACATATCTTCCTAGCTAGCTACCTCCATTCATTTCGATCTCTCTCTTTCTCTCTTCATCTTCATACATACACACACCTATAAGTGAAGTGAAGAAGAAAATACTGATTAATTAATTAAGAGAAGAAGAAGATGACAATAAGGATTCCGGGGGTGAGGTTTGAGAGGGTAGCGGCGGCATTTGACGCTGACGTGGCACGTGTGAGGCTGTGCGAAAGCAGCAGTGGGAGCGACCACTCTCCGCCGGAGACCTCCTCCTCATCAAGCGATCATCATTTATCATATCTTGTCAAGTCATTCATGGAAAGAGGTGAAGGAGAAGGAGAGTTATTTGCTCCTCGTGCAGCAGCAGATACAAGAGAAAGAGAGGATTATGATGATGATGATGATGATGATGGCATTCCTTATTCTGATTTTGATTCTGCTGAGAAGAAGAGGGAGATGTTGGAGGGTTTATTATTATTATTTGCTGGTGGTGCAAGAGATGATGATAGGGAAGCTGCTGCCAAAGAAAAGATAAGGAAAGAGACGGCTGAAATAGCAGCAGCATGGAAGCAGCTTGTTGGATCCAAATCCTCTTCCCATTTCAAACGTCATGTCATGGCTCGATTGCGGGAAAGAGGTTTTGATGCCGGTGAG
Organism: Crotalaria pallida; assembly: GCA_037953625.1. Taxonomy (NCBI): domain Eukaryota; kingdom Viridiplantae; phylum Streptophyta; class Magnoliopsida; order Fabales; family Fabaceae; genus Crotalaria; species Crotalaria pallida. The sequence continues at coordinate 187,835,885 of CM075649.1, read as the reverse complement.
TATTATTTCCTCTCCTCCGATCCCAATTAAATCCGTCCCTTAAAATAAAACATGTATGTGTAGATATGCTGCTTCAACTCCTAAACCATATATGGTTCTTGTTTTGATTAGAATTTTGACCTTTTTATGCACACATACAGGCCTTTGCAAATCTAAGTGGGAGAGAAACGGAAGATTCCCGGCTGGTGACTATGAGTACGTCGATGTGAATTTTGATGGAAAACGATACATTGTCCAAGTTTCCCTTGCTTCAGAATTCGAAATAGCTCGTCCTACAAATCTATATTCATCCTTGCTAGATGTTTTCCCTCCGGTATTTGTTGGTAAAGTTGAAGAGCTGAAGCAGGTTGTGAGGCTGATGTGCAATGCTATTAAGGGCTCCATGAAAAGCACGGACTTGCTTACTCCTCCATGGAGGAGAAATGGCTACATGCAAGCTAAGTGGTTTAGTTCCTACAAGAGAACAACTAATGATGTTGCTACTAAAAAGGCATCACCACCTTTTTCTCCTGGTGATCATGCTTTTACCCCTAAAAGGTCTATTGGATTTGAAGCACGACCCGTGAATTCATTCAATTGCAGGGATGTTTATGAGAGGAAAACTGGATTTAGAGTCAGCCATTTGACTGAGGCGTTTTTATAGATACATTGATGCTACATTATTGTGCATACAAATGCTTTCTTTTTTGTGGATGATTGGTGTTAGAGAGTTTTGGCTCAGGAGTTGAGTCAGGCACATAAAGTGCTTCGGATCAAACTTTTCTGGTGCGGTGCTTGTGCTCTGCCATAATTTTGCCTGTTGGAGTAGGAAGGATTAGCTAGTGAGGACGATTAGTGGCATTTTTTTTATCATCATTATTAATTTATTATCGGAGATAACTATTGTAAAAAAATATATATATTTAGAGACTTACGAACCTACAAACTTGCGCATAAATGATAGTAGCTAATTGCGTTGCAACCTACTAATGTTATTATTCTCATAAATGACAGTAGCAAATTGGCAATGAATAGACAGAGCCTTCAAATATCCATATCAGTAAACATTAAGCAGCATCCTTCTGAGGTTGATAAAGTTGCTACTACTTCCTTTGCCGAATATAGGAGTACTATTTTAAAAAGACCATTTCTCCTTTTCAACAAGTGCCAAAGTAAGCATGATTAATTAAGTCTGGCATCTCATTCAAAGTGACTACAAAATTTAATTTAATTTAGTGGAGGTTGGCTGGATAAAGGGAATCATAAGGTAAGTCTTGCGGAAACAATTACTAGTATAAATTAGAGTATTAGACAAACCAAATATCTTATCCAGATAGCACTAACAGTGAGTGGAGAATCAGAATCCTCCTGTAGCAATGGTCTAAATCATGATAATACTAGTATTAGATGGAATTATTTAAATCATCACTTTTTGAATAAATGACCTCCATCGTCAGAGACTAAAGAGTAAAATGACCTGAACAGTGCACAAGATACAATTTTCACTTTCATTCTGTAAAATTAATAGTGTAATCTAATTCTCGAAATTCGATTGAAGGACAAAGTGATAGTAAAAACTATACAACAGAAGAGTCATTTTTATCATTTTTGATATTTTTCGCAAATTTCTTTCTCTAGAAGCTGCGTGAAAAATAAAATTCCAAGGAGATTATAAAAAAATAATGAATAATTTAAGTGTAGGCATCGTTAGGGGGAAGCTGCTGGAAATTCAAAGCAGTTTCCATCAAAGATGACCTCTATATATATTTAGAATTGATGTAAGAGAAGGGTCTCTGAAAAATGCCAAAGACTACGGCATTTCCCTCTTCTCCCCTTCTCATAAACAATAACAAAACCCCAAAACAACATGAAATAGCATCCCACAACAACAATAAACCTTATCATTCAATGACCAATTATCACCAAAGAGCAAAGCAAAAGACATGATTTGAGAATAAGGGCACAGGTAACCCTAGATAATTTGGGGATAACTATCAAGCGCTTCGTAGTTATATATAATCTTAGTCGGTGCACACTTCAGGAACGAGGAAAGATCACTACCGTTGTTTATGTTTTGAAAAACAGATCGGGACCGTTTATAATTCTTTTTTTTTTGCCTTTATCCGGTCTCGCATGGTGTATGAGTATTTTTTGGCATTTGTAATTTTTAATATTTTAAAATACTTTATATTTTTATTTATATTCTTAATAGTTTTTTTTTTTTAAAAAAACTTTATTTTTTTTTATTACTCCTTCCGGTCTTATATATAGGACATACTTAACCATATTCCCCTAATCAAGTAAAGTGGTTAGTTTTGTGAACTTTAAGAGAATATATTGTAACATTACAATTTTACCCCCTCCACTTTACTTGGGAAGTTCACATTCATTAATGAATAACAAAAAAACATAGTTAGTCAAAACATTTAATTATAGCAAAAAAGAGAAAAAACAATTAATGATGCATAGGAAAAATATAAAGTGCCCTATATGTAGGACCAAAGATTTCTTCTAGAATGTGCCCTATATACAGGACCAGAGGGACTATTACAAAGGAGGTATCTGAGATTAAAACCCAGAACCTGGAGACCTAAGCTACCTTGGTGTCTCTGCAGCTACCAACTAGGCTGACTTACGCAGACTAAAAAAAACGTTATTCCATCAAAGAAAGGGAAATTGTTTTTTGTCCCCCAATGGTAGACTTTTTGGTCCCCATTTTTATTTTTCAAGGGCAAAATACCCCAAACATTTTAATCTTTCCGGTTCTACAAACTCAGAAAAATAATTTCAGTACTACAAATACGGAATACATCTATTTCATATTTCCGATTTTGCTATAAAAAAATATGGTTTTTGACTTTGAAAAACCGAAAAAAATTAATAATTTCCGTCTCCACAAACACGGAAAAAGTGTGGTTTGCAGATACCACACTTCCAGGCTTCCAGCTATCACTGGCTCTTGAAAAAAACAGCGAACCAAACGATAAATCATCAATTCAACTATTTCCTGAAAATAATAGAAGTAATTTTTTTCAAAAAATAAATTAGTTATTGGAAATATTTTTCATTGGCAGTTGCAAATTAAGATTTGTACTTTACAAAATTTTCCATCCCAAGAAGCTCTATAAAATTCAATCATATCCAGAATTTCAGACAACAGATGCACTAAAGAAGATGCCCTTTGAAATAAAGCATAAAATACTAGAGAGATAGAAAAAGTGAATAACAGTGCAAGACAAGTCGCACACCAAAGTGCAGCACTTTCCAGGAGAGGAGGCACAGGTATGTCTTCTTCGGATTTCTTAAAGCTCCTGTTTTAATTAAACAAATTACAAAAAGAAAAATAATACTGTAAATAAAAAACATTCATATGGCAATTGTTATGGACCAGAAAAATACTTCACGAAACCGGGTTACCGAGTTGAGAGGCCTCCTAAGCGCCACAGTCTTCACGAAACCGATTTACCGGTAATAGAGTCCCTTTAAGGGCCCAATACCTCACGAAACCGATTTACCGGTATAGGAGGCCCACTAATAGCCCAAATCCTCTATTCCCCCAAACTGACAAAGAAGAATTGTCATCGACAGATAAAGATTCTTTTACCTCGTGATATCGGTATAGCTGTTACACAGAGGACAGAGCAATGAAGAAGGTCTTCCTCGGATTCCTATACAATGATGAGCAGCAGTAATCCATTAATGTCCACTTTACTCCTGTCGTTAGCGGTAATTCGGTAATACCCATTGATGAGGAGGGAAACCCAACGGTAAGGTGATCAGCTTATATAAAAGAGCATAGGGTAACCAGGTATGCATCCTTTAATCTCACACAAACACACACAACACCCCCAAATTAACGACAATAGAGCTGGTATCCTGGTAATCAGGGTGCCTATCTTCAGTCTAAAAGCAAACAATAGAATACTAGGACACTTGACCGCTTAGTTCAAGTACCAGACGTTCTACAACAGAACATTGACGACCACAGTGGGAGCGAGAAACTTATTCCCACCACCTTCTGAAGAAGTCCATGACAAACCAGTCATAGGGAGAACGTGCTGAACCCAGCCACCACAGTGCGCTGGAATTAAGAAAAAACCTGAGCGGAGAACAAACACCTTATCGTCAGAATGACCTCAGGGAACGATTAAGCGAAGGAAGAAGACGGGCAGAGCAAGAGCGTTCGAGACAAGATGAACCTTCTCATCACGAACAGGAGAAATCGCGACAAAGGCCCCCCACCAGAGGAGGAAGCCCTTCGCATTCCCGACATGAGAGTAAGGGGTCATCTGGCGGGTGCTCGCAGGGGAAAGCAAGCATGGAGACAGAGCTGGCTCGTTTGCGCAAGCGGTTAGATGAGCAGGACAAGTTGTTGAAAGAGTTGAGGAAAGGAACATCCCAATCAGGCGTTGGCAAAGGAAATGAGGTGGAGCTGGTTGAAGAACCTGAAGAAAAAGACCACCCATTTTCTGAAAGCATAATGGCTTTCCCCATGCCTGAAAATCTCAAAGCTCCGGCCAATGTAGATCCATATTTTGGGAACTCAGATCCACAAGAACATATTGACAGTTTTCTGATGGTAATGTCCTGTCAGGGGGCTAAAGATGCGTATAAGTGTCGCATTTTTCCCTTGACTCCGAAGAAAGCGGCGTTACGATGGTATTCAAAGCTGGAACCCAACTCTATCAAATGTTGGAAGGATTTGGCAGCAAAGTTTCTGGGTCATTTCACCACCAGTAAGGCACAACCGAAATATGAACATCACCTGTCTCAGATTAAGCAAGGAAAAGACGAATCACTAAGGGACTTCCTCACTCGATTCAATTCAGAATATTTGTCTACCATTGACATTGAAACCTCTGTGGCACTTCACTTACCGATGAGGGCTTTGAAACCTAGTGAATTTGCTGATCATTTGGTAATGCACAAGATTAGAACCATGGATGACGTCATGAAAAGGGCAGAGAAGTACATCAATCTTGAGGAATACCAGAGGGCCCAGGATAATTATGTCCCTGGAGGATTTGGTAAGGAGAAGGAGGCTGGGAGAGGAGATTCAAGATAAAAAATCCTTGGAATGCAGCTAGACTTCGAATCTACTACAATTTAAAACCCCCTTCTGAGTGGATTGACAAGAGAAAGCAGTTTTTAGGATATTTCAATTCCAATAAGGCCTTTTGAGCCACTGTTGTCTTTAGTCAGGGTGAATGCTTTCTCGGTTATAAAGATTTGATGCTATAATAAACAAGAATTTCAGTTGGCATTTGTTGAGTTCTTTTTATCGCCATTAAACCGAACTAACGGTTTAGAAGTGCAATATAAAACATAGTTTACATAAACCGATTAAACGGTTTAACGTCGTTTAACTCCACAAAACCGGTTTAACGGTTTGGTAGTGTAGTTCGGGCATTTAATACAATGACAAACCGGTTTAACGGTTTGGACTTGTGAGGAAACATCAGTCTAAACTCACAAAATCAAAGCTCAAAAGTCCAACTTCGAGGGGATTTTCCAATCCTATGGAAATTAATAAGACCAACTTAAAGTACACTACCTATTTGGCTAGCCACCTTGTAGGGAGTGAATTGGGTAAGAGGATGTCCTAAAAATCAATAAGAGACACCACCCATGTACTGATGGTAAGACTACTGTTAGACTTCTTTCGGAGTCTAATAAGGTTAAAAGGAATTTCCTTCGCTGGCTAGAAGAGAAATTACCAAATGTCTACCAAGTATGGACACAAATTGAATACCAGACTTGAGCACGTTTAAGTAAAGGCAATACTTTTTCATTCATAAAGAAGAGAAGAAAGTACATTTCTGAGAAATAATGCTTGCATAAATCCAGAAAATTTGAATGACATGTACGTGGAGAAACTGGTATACCGGAAATACTGCAAATTATCCAAATAAGGACACGTTTACCGGTTTAGCGACAAGGTTCTTCAAGAACCCAAGTCCTTTCCCGTTTACCAGTATACCAGCTTTATGAGGCTTCAAAGAAAGTCCAAACCAATGTAAACCGGTTTACCGGTTATACGCAGACAAATCGGCTAGACAACCAAAGTATTTTCTGATCCTGTAGAATTATTCATACCATGCTTTACAAGGGTAAACCTTGGCCTGGGGGGCAACTGTTATGGACCAAAAAAATACTTCACGAAACCGGGTTACCGGGTTGAGAGGCCTCCTAAGGGCCACAGTCTTCACGAAACTGGTTTACCGGTATAGGAGGCCCACTAATAGCCCAAATCCTCCATTCCCCCAAACTGACAAAGAAGAAGACTTGTCATCGACAGATAAAGATTCTTTTACCTCGTGATACCGGTATAGCGGTTACACAGAGGACGGAGCAATGAAGAAGGTCTTCCTCGGATTCCTATACAATGATGAGCAGCAGTAATCCATTAATGTCCACTTTACTCCTGCCGTTAGCGTTAATTTGGTAATACCCATTGATGAGGAGGGAAACCCAACGGTAAGGTGATCAGCTTATATAAGAGAGCAGAGGGTAACCAGGTATGCATCCTTCAATCTCACACAAACACACACAATGTAACAGCCTAGCCCCAGCCAACCGTACGGTACTGGGCACTGGGGCCCAGCGTACCGCCACGTGGATATTGTCTGCTTTGGGCATCCTTCACCCTCACGGTTTTGCTCTTGGTCTCACACTAACAGTGAGCCCCAAAACGCGTCCACGTGAGGTAAGGTATCCACACCCTATATAAGGCATGCTTCGTTCACCTTACCAGCCAATGTGGGACTAAGGCTTGCCCTTACACACAACACCCCCAAATTAACGACAATAGAGCTGGTATCCTGGTAATCAGGGTGCCTATCTTCAGTCTAAAAGCAAACAGTAGAATATTGGGACACTTGATCGCTTAGTTCAAGTACCAGACGTTCTACAACAGAACAGCATTGCTTTTCGCATTTGTGATCATATAATGCAGCGAACAGAAGATTTAGTGAACAGGTATATACGTATGCAGCAGAAGCCGGAAACCACACTTTTCTGTTTTTGTAGAGACGAAAATTATTAATTTTTCCGGTTTCATAAAGCCGAAAATCATATTCCGTTTTAGCAAAACCGGAAATATGAAATAAATGTATTTCGTCTTTGTAGTACCGAAATTACTTTTCCAAATTTGTAAAATCGAAAAGATTTGGGATATTTTTATCCTTGAAAAATAAAAATAGGGCCAAAAAATCTACCATGCGGACAAAAAGCAATTTTCCAAAGAAAAAACTTACACTTTCATCCTATAATCCAGTAAAAAAATCGGATGTCCCAATAATCATGGACAGGAGTATTGCTTTTATTCTTGACTCACGGTACTTACTCATCTCAAACCCATGTCCGACTTAGCCCACTCAAGTTTGTTTACGAGGGTCCTTAGTTAGAAAAATTATTAGTTGATCATGAATCATGGTGGTCCAAATCTATCTCAACCGTTTATCATGTTAAAAATTTTTAAAAATAAATAATAAATGTTCCCGGTTCCCTTCTTGTTCAGTCTTAAATTTTCTGCTTGGTAATTTTATCTTAACGTACAATCAGATTTAAAATAACATATTAAGCACATCTAAGATGGCATTTGTTGGCAACATGACAAGCTTAAAATCATGCTGCCTGTCTAGACAATGCCATATGTTTTCCCACTTTATAAGGTGATGAAATATATTGATTTGCTTGTATATGGCAAAATTTTGAATTGTGAATGGCAACCGTGATTTACCTTTAAACATTTTTTTTTTTAAATATTTGGAAAAGTTGTGCTTGAGATACACAACTTTACTACTCGTATAATTTTTTTTTATTTTTTTTATGTATAAAAAATCGTCCCTTACATGTAAGACTTTACATTATTTAAAAACAACACGTTAAATATATTTTTTAACCCAAACACTATAACTTTAAACGACAATTATTTATGAACATATAGCCGGACCCGATCCTAACCTATTTCGGGCCCTAGGGCGAAAAAAAGAATTTGGGGCCCCTAATTCATTAAAAAAAAGTTTAAAAAAATCAATTAAAAATTTAGTATATATGCATATAATCAATTAAAACAATGATATCAATCAATAATAAAACTAATTATCAAAAATAAGATTTGAAATAAAACAAAACTTATCGAGTAAAGAGGTAATAAAAAACTTTTTTTTATGTTGGGTTGCAAAAGTAAAGTTCATTACTTTATTTATTTATAAATTAAGTGAACAAATGAAAAAGAAAAATTGAAATTTTATGCTAAAAATCATTGATGGTCAAGAGATAAAAGAAATTGCAACTATTAATTTTTTTTTTCAAAAATAAATATACTATTACAAAAATTATGGACCCCTGAATTTTTTAGACCCAGGACGACCGCCCTTGTCGCCGTCCCTCAGGGTCGACCCTGCATATAGCGTATTGTTTTTAAGTTATAAAAATTTAAAAAGTATATTTGTCTTTCATATTGATTAACTTTTTATTTCTTTCTTCATATTTTTTATCCAACTAAACAAAAAGGAAGAAAAGTCAATATTCCTCCATTCTCATTTTCTTTCATTTTTTTTTTTCAAACCAAACAATGCAGTTTTTTTTTTACATCACTTTCCCGATTTCTTTTTTCATGTTCCTCCATTCTCTTTTGCAATCAAACAACATGTAAATAAAATTTTAGCGTACTATTCATGAAGTCCATAAAAAAAACATAAATTCTTACTCATCCTTTGGTTCTTACTGTAAATTCCATTTGAGAATTATTTTAATAATGTTTAATTATTCATGTAAATGAAAGATCAGTTTTACGTAATTTTAATAATGTTTAATTATTTTTCTTTTCAGAAACATCTTTATTTATTTAGTATTTTTAAGAATCCTAATAACAATTGAATTTTCTTAACCTTAGATCTCAGGGCTAAGGATAAGAGGTTTTAAAAAACATTTTTGCATTGAAAACTTAATCATTTAAGACTTGAAACTTAATAAATTTATGTTTTCATTATTTTTTTTCTATTTTTTAACCTCTTATCCTCAGCCCTAAGGACCGAAGTTAAGCAAACCCATAATAATTATAAGGAATTTTTTTTAAAAAAAAATCTATATTTATATTTTTATTGTCACCAACAATATTACTCCTCCAACTCTTTATATAAAACCATTATGAGAATATTATTTTTGTCTTATTTGTAAAATATTATACCATTTTTTAATGACAATTAATAATTTTTTTTTCATTCAACATTGTTTAGAATTTTAACAATAATTATAGATCTATTTTTAAACAGACATGAATTAAAAAATAATTTTTTTTGAGGATTTCATGTTAATAGATGTAATTTGACCCAAATAGAATCTTATATTTCCTCAGGTCCAATATATAAACTTTATTTGAAGATTTTCTTTTAATCTTTAACTTAAGCTTTTGCATATTAGTATATTAGAGACAAAAAAAATATGTATGAATTTTCTTGTATTAGAGATCGGAGGAAGTATTATCTCCGTTCCTAGATATAATACACTTTTATTTTGTTCATATTTATATTTATAAGACCTATACAAATTTTCAGTGACAATTAATTAATTTTTTCACAAATACTGTATCCCTATTAATATGTAATATTTTTTAGATTCTCAATAATATTAATAATGATAATTTTGAAAATACATTTTCAATACTATTAAGTACTCCTCTAGTCCTATTTATAGGGCATATTTATCCATATATCACACGAACCCAGGAAGTTAATTAAGTTTCTTGAAACTTAAAAAAAAATACTTTAACATTACAATTTTACCCTATTATCTTGTATTGGGATTTTCATAATGTATTATTTCACATTAATAGATAAAGGACAAATAAAAGTAAATAGCAATAAATACTTCATAAAAAATGCAAAATGATTTATAAACAGGACCAAATACTTTTTCTAGAATATACATATAAATAAGACCGGAAGAAGTATATTACTCCAACCGGTCCTTATTATAAGACATACTTAACCGAATTACACATACCATAAAAAATGGTTGGTTTTATAAATACTATGAGAATATATTGTAACATTACAATTTTACCTCCTTAACTTTTCTTGGAAAATTCGCATTCATTAATGAACAACAAAAAACACATAGATAATCAAAGTATTTAATAAGGCAAAAAATAGAAAAATCAATAAATGATGCATAGAAAATATAAAGTGACTTATAATTAAGACAAAAAACTTTCTAGAATGTGACCTATGCATAAGACCGGAGTAAATAATAAACTTTCTCAGTGAATATAAAATCTACGAAGGGAACGGAGTGGTGGGAGCACACTACATTGTGGACGTAAACATGTTTATTTTAATGAGAGACAGGGAGGAGTAGGTGTCACGAAAAACGAGGTCGGCGAAAAATGGCTTTGGCTTCGATTAAAGCAAAGGGCAGAAACAAATGCCCTCTCTCTCTCTCTCTCGCTCTCTTCTGATGGCACTCTACTTCTGTCCAATTTTCGTTTTTCGTTCTTCTCCATTGACATTTATTTTAGGGTTTTCTTAACCTCAGCCCTAATATAAGAGGCTAAAAGTGGACATCATGTGTTGGAAAATGGTACATTGAAAGAATAAAAACACTTTATATTTAGTTTTTCAAAACATGATGTCCACTTTTAACCTCTTATCAAGGGTTGAGGTTAAGAAAACCCTTTATTTTAACATTTGTACTATGTTCATAAGTTTTGTTCTCAATACTCCCTTCGTCTCACAATATTTGGTCTTTTAGCTTTTTTTTCTTGTTTCACGATGTTTGGCTTTTTACATTTTCAATACACAAACATATTTTTTTTTCCAATATTAACCTTTCATTCAATCATTTCTCTTACTCCTCATTAATTCTACTTTTATCATCTCTCTCATCTCTAAACCACTATACATTAATTAATAGACACACTTACTAATAAAAATTAAATACTATTACAATTTTCAATAAGAATTAAATAGGGACATTTTAGACAAACTATACATAATACTTACAATAATTAACACTTTCTTAATCTGTGTGCCCAGACCTAAAAGGCCAAACATTGTGAAACAGAGGGAGTATTATTTTCTATAAACACATCTCTATTTATTGTACTCTCTTTTTCACTTCCAATATTTTTTTTCTCTTCAATAATGATTATATAGAGACATTATAGTCAAAATACAACAAATCCTTACATCATTTAACCATTTCTTAAAACTCGTGAATAATCTTAAAACACACTACATATAAAATGGAGGAAGTACTCTTTCCGTCTTTACTGAAACCACCTCGGTTTCATTTATAAGTAAAAAAAGACACTCCATTTAATATAAGCAAAAATTAACTACTCCATTAGCTTTTTATTTTTAATATAATTATTTCTAAAATATCCTCATAATGTGATTAAATCATTTAATTTTTGTTTCATTCCTATTATAAATTTACGAAAGTAATATTTTTTTTTTAATTTGAGAAAATTAAATACATTCAACTAACTTCTTTAATTCTCATTCTGAATTAGTTATTTTTGCTTGAAAATGATACCGGATGGAGTAAGATCATTTTAGTAGATTTTATGCCTATTAAATATATTAATTAATTTAGTTACTGGATTCAAAAATGCAAATATTTTATAAGTATTTTTAAAATTATCTCAATTAATAGTATTGAGAATTTAAAAAGTATTAAATAAATAAAATGTTTGTAAAAAAATAATTAATTATAATTGAAAATTGATATAGGATCTTATAAATAAAAACAAAACAAAAATATTACAAATGTTTTATATATAGGAACAGAGATAATAGTATGTTAAAGGAAAATATTAAAAAATATTTTTATGGTATTGGTTAAGAAGGTAAAAAGGTAATTTTTCTTAGAAAATAATTAATTTATAATATCGAAAACCAATAAACTTAATTTCCAATACAATTTTTTTCTTAATAGATTTCTTAACCAATGCAATACTATATTTAAAAATCAAATTACTTCATGTAAATATCATTTTTTTTTAAAATTAGTTTTTTTTACTTGGGTCTCGTTTTATTTTGGTTTTGATTTCCGATATTAATTACATAAGATAATGCAAATGTAATTTTGATTTTGATTTTCATATTTTCATTGTTTGGAGGTTTTAGTCCATCCTTTTCTATTTCGATGTTGTTTTGGTTTTTTTTTTTAATTCTTTTTTCGTTTTGGTTTAGATGTCTATCTCGTTAGACCATTTCATCATTTTTTATTCAAATTTTATATTATCGGCCAAAACCGAAATATTAAAAAAAAATATCAAAACAAAATATGTAAGTATTAATTTTAAAAGGTCAATACTTTTATGGACCAATTTAAAATGTAAATTTCATTTAATTTTTTTATATATAAGCATATTTTCTAATTTTTATATAAGCATAATGTACTAATAATACTGAATAATTTTTATATAAGAAAATCACAAGATTAACTTTTATAATTAGATTTATATCAGAAAGTGACATATGTCACTTGTTTATTATTGATTGATTAATAAATGATAAATACACTTTCATATGGTATAGCATTATTTATAGATTGATTTATCATTATTGTGAGAGAAAAAGATTGCAGCACGATTTGAATTTCTCTCTCACACCACGAAGAAGAATCATCTCTGGTCCTATTTATAAGTTATTTTTGATGTTTTTCATTCTTCACAAGGAGAGTGGATAAATTTATTAGTGACATTGGAAATCTAAAAGTGTTACTACCCCCGTCCCTAATTATAAGACTCTTTTAGGAGATTTCACGTCCATTAAGAAAGTGGAATAATTTAGTTAATTGTATTTGAAATCTGAATTTTTGATATGTATTTTCAAATTTACCCCTATTAATATCATTGGGAATCTAAAAAGTGTTAAATAAATAGGGGTATTTGTGGAAAAAAATAATTAATGCTTATTGAAAATTGGTAAAGGGCCTTATAAATAGGAACAAAATAAAAGTGTTAAGAGAAACTTATAGTTAGAGACGGATGAAGTAATTATATAGCAGTATTAGTGAGAAAAAGTAATTAAATATTATTAAAAATTGAAAAATGTCGTTGGATGAAAATAAAAACACACAAAATATGTTATAAATTGGAGTGGAGACAGTACTTTGAAAGTATTTTCCTTTTTTATGTCTGATTCCATTTTCAAAAAGAAGAAGTTGTTATTGTTATTGCTGTTGAAGAAGGAAAGCATGAAGAAGCTGTATCGCAAAGGCACCATTCATCCATCACCCTCGCCAATATTATCAGTATACGTAGACCCCCTCTCTTTGTCTTTCCTCCCACCCACCATCCTCGCTCTCACCCTCTCTCTTTCCCCACAAGACAGAGAAGTCCTCGCTTACCTCATCTCTTCTTCTTCTTTTTCTTCTTCTCTTATTATTAACCCTTCCACGAAGCCTAAGCCTAAGCCTAAGCCTAAGGATGATCACCCCTCTCTCTTCAACTGCAGTTGTTTCCGCTGTTACATGAGTTACTGGGCGAGGTGGGATTCTTCCCCTAATCACCAACTCATACACCAAATCATCGATGCCTTTGAAGATTGGTTGTTGGCAACAGCAGCTCAAAACACCAAACCTCCCAACAACAACAACAAGAATAAGAGAAACAAGATTAAGAATAAAGCTGGTGAACTGATGAAGCCGGCTGATGAGTTAACGAGTTCGGTTTTGGACGAGTCTGAATCGGTGGTTGAGAGTAGCAGTACTTGTGTTATTAGTGGTGGAGATGAAGTTGTTGAAGGAGATGATGAAGATGATGGTGAGGAGGAGAAAGGTTCAGTGAGAAGGTTTTTCAGTTTCATTGGAGAGAAGCTACTTTGGGGTTCTTAAACTTAATTAGCTACACTGTCTCGCTTCTTATTTGCCTCCGCTCCACCACTGAATCTATAATTTCCAACCTTAATTAATTAAATTAAGGAAAGGTGGGTTTTAGTTTTATTTACTACTCCCTTGCCAGTTCTATATATCTATTTATCTGTTATTTTTTCTTTTCCTTTTCATATTTCGCTCTAGTAATAATAATCAGTATCAATGTATAAACAAATATGCTAGCTAGCTTGGATTTTGTGATTTATTAGTTCTTGTTATGTATAGTACTATAGCCTAATCATATCATAGGAGAACATATTTACGTATATCAACCCATTTTTGTTGTGTTTGGAACTCTTTCTAAATGCTGTGTTAATTGTTTTTGGTATATAGAAGCTAAATATATCACTGTCTTGATTGAGCTTAAATCAACGGTGACAAAGTAATTTCTTTCTTCTTATTCTAGCTTAATGCATTTAGTTAGTTGAATGTACGAGAGTATGCTGATTTTTTAGTTTTTGTTTCCGGATTTGTTCAAAGAATTAGAATCTTTACATCAAAGAATTAATTTTTTTACACATTAGGATCTTTATATCAAAAAATTAATTTTTTTTAATTTGAAAATAACAAGGGTAGATTATGTTTTATAATTATGAATTATTACAACTACTAATTAGAATGGTGAGTCTGATTACTTCCTCGGATTCATGTCTTCTGAAACTGATTAGCATTCCTTTGATCACGAGCACTATTAACGAAATTTCCGAATGGCTGAGAATCAAAACCAACGCGTTTGTCTGGGTTCAGAGTAAATGGGCGGTGGGGTGATTTTGTTTTTTGTTGCAGGCGCCAGTCATCACCAAACACGCCGCACCGGTTCCAATTTGAATCCCGAAATTTGCCACTAGGCAGGAGAAATGTCCATCAATTATACAAGAGCATTATCGGGAACGTATTAATTTAGTGATTTTAGTTTAGCCTTAAATATCAAAAGGCACTCCTTCCATTCTATCCAAATTTAATGGTACCACAATAAAACTCATTGATAAATCAAAGGTCGGGTCATAAATTATTTAATGAGATATGCATTTTACTCCCTCCGTTCCTTATTACTGTATTTCTTGCTTTTTGAAAGATTTTTTGGTTTTTTTATTTGTCGTATTGGGGATTTCAAGAGTGTAAGCTTTTTGAAAGATTTTTTTGGTTTTTTTATTTGTCGTATTGAGGATTTCAAGAGTGTAATAAATGTTATTTTCCATGCTTGTCTCTATTTAATGTCTTTGGTTTATGTAAGTAGTGAAGAAAAATTAATGATTATAGAAAGAGAAATGGTATAGTGAGAAAAAACATAATCAATATATTGGAAATATTAATAATAATTAGATTTCTTAAAGAGTGTATTTTGTTTGAAATATGACAGATAAATAAGAACGAAGGAATTATCATTTGATGGTTAAAATTGAATACTATTTTGTTACTTATTCATTGATTATATTAATGGGTTATTGGGTTAACTCAATTTTGATTTCATGGTAAAAATATTCCATACAAATTGGTTTCTAGTTTTTACATTTTATTCCATGTTGTTTTGGTTTTTTTTTATAATTTCATTTTTATTTTTGTCATTAGCTTCGGGCTAATACGATAAAAATCAAAATAAAATGGAGAAGTAGAAACTAAAACCTTCGTATGATAAAAATATGGGGCCAAAATAAAACACTGCATTTGTATTGTCGTATATTATAATTAACTGCAGAAATCAAAACTAAATTGAAATAAAAAATAGAAATTAAAAAAGAATATATTCCCTCTTATGGAGTATAAGTTAAATTTAGATAAATTAGTTATTTGCATTCAAATCGTAAATTTTTAGTATATAAGAATTTTTCTAAATTTATTGTTTTCTCTTCTCACATGATTGATGTTTTTTTAATGAAATATTTTTATTATATAAAAAAATTCTAAGTTTATATTCATTACTTTCTCGAAAACATAAAAAATCACATATCGATAATTTTTATCAATAATTATTTTTTTAACACTTGCCCTAGCATTTTTCATATTTAGAAGAACTAGTTTAATATTACATTTGGTCTTATTTATAAGTTACTTTATAGAAGAATTTTTTGGTCTTATTTATAAATTACTTTGTACGTATTTTCTAGGAAGCATTTATTGTTATTATCTTTTATTTACCCTTTGTCCCAATACAAGTTAAGAATGTAAGATTGTAATATTAAAGTATTTTTTTAAAGTTTCAAGAAACCTAAATCTTTCTTGATTCGTGTGATATGGTTAAATATGCATTATATAGAACCAGAGGAAATAATAATATACTCCGTGAGGTCCTATATATATATGACATATTTAACTGTATTCCCCGGAACAAAGAAAGTAGTTAGTTTTGTGAATATATGAGAAGATATTGTAACTTTAAAATTTTACCCTCTCCATTTTACAAGGAAAGTTCACATTCATTAATGAAAAAAAATATAGTTAGTCAAAGTATTTAATAAGACAAAAATAAAATAAAATTAATGATGCATAATAAATATAAAATGCCCTATAAATAAGAATATATATAAGAATTTAAAATGCTCCCTTACTGGGAGCATCGCCCCCGAAAGGGCCTGACTGTGGTGCGAGAGATTAGTCATCCAGTTGCGCGGATGGATATCCTGGTTCATCCAAAAAAAATATAAGAAAAATTTCTTTAAAAAGTGATATATATATATACAGTATATATATATATATATATATCTATCTACTATCACAAATTGAGGGTTGCTCCTACCCCTTCTTTTCCTGTTCATTTCCACGTCATCTTCCTGGCGTGCGCCTCCCACGTGCGGCTACTGAGCTTTCTCTCTTTGCAGAGTGCCTTGTGTTGGTAATCCCTAATTATGTGCGTTCACACCACAATTTATTGAAATTGGCTTCATCAAATGCCTTATATTATTACGCTTGGCTGCATATGCTTTCAGCTTTCATGAACTTTGTCGTTTCCATGACAATTGTAGAGGTTCATTGGGTGATCTCTCCGTATCTCTCATTTCGTTCTTTGGCACATGTAAGTGTAAATTACTTCCCTTGCCGTTTGTTTTCTTTGCCTTGGCTTCTACGTGGTTGTAATCGTTCTGTATTTCGAAGGCTATGTTGTAATTACACGAATGCACTCTTTGTCTTACCTATGACAAATGCAGAGGTTTGGTTGCTGCTCTGTCTGTATTGTTTCTTGTTTTATTTTAAATTACTGTCTTCGCCCTTGATTTTCTTTGGTTTTACTTCGACCCTGTTGTAATCGGTCTGACTTTCGATGGGTGTTTTGTAATTTAAATTTCTCGTCTTGTCCCTTTGTGCATGTTATTTCTCCTCATTACGCAGAGGTTCAGACCTTCACCTCAGTATGCAGAGGTTCATTTTATTTTCCCTCCCAATGCTCGATTCAAATTGTGTTTTTTTCTCTATATAATGTAATGCTCCGAACTATTGATGGATCAGAGGCGTGTGTCTCGGATGTAACATTTAAAACTACTCACAAATACTAATATGAAAGTCAAATAACCCAGATAAAACTTACACTCACGTAACTCTCTCTCTTCTCTCTACTCACAAAAACCCCATGGATTTGATTGGTGGCATCCATGGCTCTCTCTCTCTCCACCAACCTTCGATCTCCCCGGCTCTCTCTCTCCATCAACCTTCGATCTCCGCCGCTGCCGTCATTCCTCCGCCACCATTCTCTTCCTCCTCTTTCCTCATCCACACTCTCACCACTCAATAAGGTAATTATTCTCTCTCTATCTAATTTGTGTATTAGATAGCACTTTCAGGGTTTCTGTGTTGAGTTATTCTTCTTCATTTTTTTTTAAATTTAATCTTCTTTGTTTTTATGTTTTATGGATTTCTGGTATTTTTTTGGTTTAATCTCTCTCTCACTTGGGGTGTTGGTGTTCTTCTGCTATTTTACAGATGCATGGTGGATGTGGGAAGCACCATCTTAATGTAGCTTAGAAGAGGCTAAATGTACATTTTTTACATTTGTTTATCGCTCTCTCTGAGTTTTCTTTTTACAGTTGCCGTGCAGATAAAGAAGCTTTTCAAGAGGCTAAAGGTACCATCTTAATTAATATTAGACATATTAAGTGTTTTGTTGGGCTTGACTAAAATGTTTAGTTTTTATTTTGGTTATGATTTGTTTCATTAAATATTCATTCTTTATTTTTTATTTTGGTTTTGAATTTGTTCCACTTTGGTTTATCATTTTCTCATGAGTGTTGTTTTGCAGATGTTATGCCCTGTTTGCAAGATCAATAAATCTTTTCTCAAATCTACAAAATATCCAATTGATGAGATCCCCCGAGTCTACAAGTTCCATTAGAAATGTTGCATTGTTATTCTTATCGGTTTTGATGGGAGGATGTGTGGAGTTTCCAAGTTTCTTCTTTCTTTCTTTATATTTGTTGTTGGCCTCTGTGTAGAGAGAGAGAACGTGTGATGGAATAGGTCAGAGAGAGAAAGGAAAGGGTTTTATTTTCTTATTGAAGATAGGGGCTGCCAAATACTCTAATAAATATAAATAAAATAAAAAGGGGTTTATAAATGAGATGATGCTGTTAGCAGTTGTTGGTTGTTTTCAACCTTTTTTTTAGGATGATGCCCATGGTGTGGTGTTTACAAACCATACAGAAATGAAATACCCTTCATTCCTTTTCATATTATTTTTACCTGCGTACCCTTTTTCTTGGTGATTGATTATGATTGATGCTTCTTTTGTTATTACTATTGCATATAAATTTGCTTGCCTCAATTTGAGAAGCATCTATATTTTGCTGTTATTATCCTACTGTTTGATGAGTTTAAACAATTGTTTAAGCTTTGACATCTTATATCAGGCCTTCTAAAATTTTAGCCTTTTGTATTCCTACATTATATAAGCATTCCGATTATATGATTTCCTATAGTTTCTTTTGTTTAGTTGGTCATGTACATTATTTAACAGTTTCAGAGAGATAAGTTGGCCAAACTCTAACATATTTTCATGAAAATGCAGTGGTTGGCCAAACTCTTATATGCTGGCTTGAATCATAACAATTTATTTTGTTCAGGTTTTTAAGTTATTATTTTTGTGCTCTATATTTGCAGGAAGGAAACTGCTTTGCGACAAAGAGAAGTATGCAGGAAGGGTGGATGCTGGATGTGGCTGAAATATGAAATCAATGATGATTCGAAGTTTTATTTGTTATGATTACCCTGCTTGATATTTGACTACACAATCTTTTCTAAGTTTAATCTTGAGAAAGTTTCCTGCACTATCTAGAAGTACATAAGTGCATATTTGGGTGAAGGGGATTAACCAGAGGCATTTATGGTGCTGGCCATATAATAACATGATATTTTTATTGCTAAAGCTCTATTTCCAATTACAGTTTTATTCTTGAATTGTGTTTTGAGCACAAGCTAATCAATGCTGGTTCTTTTGGAGAATGTCCTTGGAATACTCAGTATTTTTGTCACAGGTTGCTTTCAAGGCTGCACATCAAACACAGGATGGTAGACATGAGGAAATGGTAGACACGAGGAATATGGCTTTATTGGATGACATCTTAGTTCTTTTATGAAGGTTTAGTTCTTTTGTGTCCTGTGGTGTCTGATTCATGTTGCTTTGTTTCATGTTAAAACAGTCTGACTCTGCCATATTTGAGCCATTGAGGAGCAGGCTACAACTGATGGAGCTCACCATGGATCATCTAAAGGTTTGAATTGAATCATTCCTTACTCATTCTGTGAATCTGCCTTTTTTCCTTGCATTTTTGGGCTATTTATTCTCGCTTTTTCCATTGCCCTTCATGTTTAATCCACTAATTATCAGAATTTTAACTTTGCCAAGCTTCTGAGATTGGAAAGGCTGTCAATCCTCTACGAAAGCACTTATCAAAGGAAATTCGTTAGCTCGCACGAACTCTAATCGAGTATGATATTTTAGTAGCAGAAAGGAACAATCAATGCCATATGAAGTCATATCAATGTAAAACACGCACAACTTTTCACCAAAACACGTCCATTTATAGTGGTTTCATTATTGAGGCTTGCTTCTTTATCCTTTGTTACAGGTTTTCTAAACTATGCCCTGATGGTTTTTAGCCAAAAACAATTAATCAAAGATGTGATACCAAAACACGTCCATTTGTAGTGGTTTTTTTGTCAGTTTTGGACAACAGATACATTGCTCCAGCTGTGTTGTATATATACACAAGTGTCTGTTCTTCAGGTAATTTCATAGGCCGAGGTCCGATCCCAAGTTGGCTATGCAGAACCAGAGCAACAATGATTCCAGATCTCAGGCCCGTGAAGAAGATAGGGACAGGGATAGGGATGTTGGATATGAGGGCAATCTTCCATCTCAAACTTTTGAAGGTCTCGAGAAGAATTTTAATGATGACATTGTTAAACTAGCCAAGGAGCTGAATGATGCTGAAGATGCAGAATATGTCAGGCACAGAGAGGTTAGTGCTAAGCGTTGACACTTAACAGGATTTGTTTATTACCGTGTTCTTGAAAGTTGAAATACCCAAACCCCTTGATGTCTTTTTCTTTCTTTTCTCAGTAGATGAACCCATAATCATGCAAAACCCTTGAGGGATTGGATCTAGACCACATTAGGTTAACTTGACTTGTTTGGCATCAGCACACCACAAAGGGTAGAAACATGATGAGCGATTTGGAGTCTAAACTGCTTTGTGGGTATCCAGATTTGTATAAATTAATTAATTAATGATTTTATGCTCAACTCTTAATATTCTCATCAAAATTTCCCATGCTCTCATTTGACGACTTGCCTTAGCTATATGACACATGCATGTTTGCCTGGCAGAGAGTTTAGGAGGGTCTTGCTTTGTTAGAGGCATTGGTATACATGTTTTTGTGCTACTACTTTGCAGTGAATAAAGTCTTTGAAAATTGAGACAGTCTACTTCATTTAGCAAGCCATAATGCAATGCCCCCACAAAAAAGGCAAATGAAGAAGAATAATAACTCCTGCCTGCTTAATACTACAGTATTGAGTTATTGATTCCTCTGTGAAAGCAAAGCTGTATTTGCCTCTCTTTCCGAATTTGGTTCCACTTTGGTACAACACTTTTTGGGAATTGTTGAACGTGCTGCTTTCAGCCCCCAAACTTTTCTACTGCCTTTTGCATCTTTTAAATTATAAACTACCTTTTATGTTGTTGGATCTTTATACTGTAGATCTGTGATTGTTACCTATTTTTAGAGTACTTTTTGAATTTGAATCAGGCTTATGTTATCAATCACCTCTGAAGAATGATGCTTTTTTATTCTTGAGTTTGGTTCATCTGTCAGCTGATTGTCATTGCTAAGTCTAGTGCTTTGTATTTCTAAAGAAATTTTTGCCATGAGTGTATTCAAACCGGATATCACAACACGCTGGGGGTTACATGACCAAATAATATTATTGATGTTGAATTTGATGATATATTTAAGTGCTACTATATAAAACCACGTCTCTCATTTCCATCAAACTTTTAACTATGTTCCATTCCATGCATTGTTCATTTTCAGAAAATAAATGCAATCAATACACAGTATGAAGAAAAACTGGCAGCACTCCGGTCTCAGCATGCGAGTCGCAGAGCTGAATTTCTTCAAAGGGAAGCACAAGCAAGACAACAGCAGTACCAACAAAGCATAAGGGATCCTTACCCCAGTAGTGGTATGCCTCCCAGAGACCGAGACCCTCATGGTTACAACCCTGTAAATGCTTTAGCTGGCGGTGGAGAAAGAGGCTATTCTGCTGATCACTTTGATCCTTACAAAGAGCGAGCTAGATTTCTCGGAAGTGCAAGGGATCAAGGATTTGAGCCTAGAGGTCCATATCCCGGTGGGCGTGTCTATGATACTACTTTTTCACGCTACTACAATTGAGTCTTTAAATTGCATTTTAAGTTGCTTAATATATTGACATCGATGCTTCTTATCATTCCATCTTTATGGTGAATCAACATTTGGAGGTGCACACGTTTACATTGATGTTGTCCTATGTACCTGTTAAAGATGTGATGTGAGATGTCTGAGTTGTTGTTTGTGCTTATAAGAAAGACAATAATATTCAGAACTATGCAATACAATATTCCAAGTGAGATCAACTTCATTAGACCACGTTTAGTTGGAAAGGATGACTACACAAGTTGTTGGAAACATTTTTTTTTTATAGTTTGGAGATTGATACATAGCCCGAAATTGATGGATCACGGTTGGTCAGAGCAATTAGAACATGATAATGAATGAGTCCCCACTATAGGTGGGAATGTGGTATCTACCAGCATGAAAATAGAGTAGTGTGTGATGGTGAAGCTTGGGGATAAAAGTCTCCCAGGCTGTAAAGCCTTTTCCTATAAGTTTAGATGTCTTTTAACTCTTTTAAAAGGTGCCTGATCCGCAGGGTCTGAATTTATATCGGTTGATCACAAGGTTCAGCAATGTTGCTAGATAATACCTCTTATTCTTGTTTTAAATATAACCATTAGTTTTTGGTTTTATTTGATCTTTTTTATAAGTTCTTATTTCAATTTAATCAAAGTTCGGTCATGGGATTGGTTCTCTTTTTTTGTTGGTAGGTAGGTTTTCTTTGCGAGTTGGTGCATGAGTGCTAAATTGTGTATCAACTTAGAGACACTATTATATTGTAAGGAGCATTTTGTTCCTGGTTAATATAATTTTGATTAACAAAAATATAAATTTTATTACAATCAAAGTTCCTCAGGAAATGGAGCTCTCACAATCAAAGTTGGGAAAATGAAGGATAAGTAGATATGCCACATGTCCTTATTTATTTACAATTTACAATTAAAATTTAAATAAAAAATTAATTTTGAAAAGATGCACCTGCTGAATACAAATCAAAAGTTGCACCTGGTGAATACAAATCAAAGGGACACATAGTTTTGGAACCAAAAGATGCACCTGTTAAATTAGAATCAAAGGGACACATGGTTTTGGTATGGAACCAAAAGATGCACATGTTAAATGCACCTGTTAAATTAGAATAAAAGGGACGCATGATTTTGGTATGTATATTTAAATTCAAATCAAAAGATGCATTGTTGAATGCATCGTCAGACTTAATCACGTATGCATCATAAAACTTGCAAGTTACATTACTACTCCGTGCATAATCAGACTTAATATACAACACGTATGCATCATAAGACTTATGCATCATAAGACTTGCAATTTTTATTACTTCTTTGTGCATCATCAGACTTAATATACAACAGGTATGCATCATAACACTTGCAAGTTTCATTACTTCATTGTCTCTTTCTCAGACTTGCAAGTTCCATTACTTCTCTGTCTCTTTTTCATTTTTAAACTTCAAAAGTCCTGTTAACACAATTATATTCCAACCACAAGGAATCATAGAATGGAACTCTCTCAAAAAAAGTTGAGAGAATAGAAGATAATTAGATATGCCACATGTCCTTATTTATTTTCTTATCCCACAGAAAATGCTGCACCCTGTTATGCACCCTGTTATGTTCTTATGAAATTCATAAATACAATATCAGAAAATGAAAGAATTTGCCAATTGGATACTGCAGGTTGGTAACGGTACTGTTGGAGTACTGCTGATGGAGAGACAAATATAGAAATCCCACAAGAATTGCTTATCAAACAATTTGATAATCCTATAACATCAATAGTACTATGTCCAAACATTGCGTATGATAAAGAAGATCAATGATTTTATGATGACAAAGATCCCTGGTGAAGAAAAAATTTATTACAGTTCAAATAGTATTTATCAAATTTAAAGACAGCAACGAGAAATGTCACATGTCCTTATTTATTTTCTTATTTATTTTAAATAAAAATAAAAATTTAATTTTGAAAATATTTATTTGCTGAATTGAAATCAAAAGATACACCTGCTGAATAATAATCAAAGGGACGCATAGTTTTGATCTGCACATGAAGAATTTAAATCAAAGGATGCACCTGCTGAATACATGTGAATATACTGTTCCGTACATGTAAAAAAACGGGACTAAAACAACACGAATGAGAAAAGAAAGTGTAGAGTTTAAAAACTTCTTTCTGCACAGTGAAATTTATATATAATATATATATACACACATCACGAATGCATCATCAGAATTGATAATTTCACTACTTCCACAGAAAATGCTGACTTGCATAATCAAACCATGGTCAACAATATGAATATTTTTTCATAAATACAATATGAATACAAACTTGTTATGTTCTTATGAAATTCATAAATACACTATGAATATTTGCTCATAAGTGTTTTTCTGAGATTATTTTTTCAACAATCAATTCCTCCTACGTATGGAATGATTGTGACCAATCACAATCACAATCACAATGCTATATAATGGGACTAGATTGATGGTGACTAGATTGAACACTTATGTCATTGATGACATGGACAAAATATGGTGAAAAAGTCTTCATTCCTCGCATGGTCATGGTCCCATCACAAATTAAATGATCATCAAGCTACATATAAGGCAATTTCCAATTACTTTAATTATCAATTCCTCGCTTATAAAATATTACAGGTTAATTAGTAATTATTATCGTTTAATTAGTGTAACATTTTAACTCTGTGCAATGATATTATTCATTATTTACTTCCTTATGTTGACAAAAAAGTTCGTCAAATTATTCGATATTATTCAATAATAACATATGAATTGATGGAGAAAATAAAAATTAGAGCATGACTATGGTTAAAAGTAAAGACTAATATGCGGTGTATGTCCCTCTTTGAATGGCAAACAAATGCAATTCAAAGCATGTTATTTTATTGCCTTTAGATTTGGAGAGTCTTAGTTTTGCGGTTTAGCCGTAAAATATAGTTTATGTGGGGGTTGACTGGTTTGTTGTGTAGGTGTTATCTTACATGTAAAATTCATGGAGATGCACAATTGTTGCATGCATGTGCATGTGCATCCCCTATCCTGTACTTAGGGTTCTATTTTTGTTTCGGTTAAAGCTTTGCATTCTGTACTATCTTCATGAAGGATATTATACTTCTTCACTTTTGGATGAAATTTTTTTTATCTTATAAAAAAAAATAAAATCCTGAATATTATTAAAATAAAAAAAAACAAAATATATATTTTCGAGTCCAATCCTTGCAAAAATCTAAATTCAAAGTTATTGATGATATCAATTACTTCCTTTTCAACAAAGTCTACCTAGACTATCATGAATTTAATTTTATATTTTTTTAATGCTAAATTGAATGTATTTAATTTTTTTGAACTATTTGATTTTAAATAACAAATACAATGATGAATATATATCGTACATTGAACCAATCATAATATTACAAGAATATTATTACTAAATAATAATATAATTAAAAATATTTGTACAACCCGTGCGGGTTAAAAACTAGTCAACTCTAAACCCTAATATGCGCACACCATGTTCATACTCTCCTTCTCCCTTCTGCTGCTGCTTCTTTTTTCACTCATTTAAAAAAAACCCTAATAACCACAGCACAGCACAGCACCACCGTGCCACATTCTCCAATGGCGGCTGTGATCGTAACCCCAGAAACCGTTGAACAAGCCATAGACTCTCTCCTCAAATGGTGCACTTCCCAGTCCCAATCCCAGAAACCAAAACTCTTCCACCAAGACGACGAATTCGTCTACCTCGTCCTCACCCTCAAGAAGATCCCACCCAGGGGGCGCGTGAACCCACACAAGCTCCCCCTCCCCCATTCCCTCTTCTCCCAATTCTCTGAGCGCTGTTTAATCATCGACGACCGTCCCAAATCCAATCTTACCAAATCCCACGCTCAGGAAAGGATCCAATCCGAAAACATCCCCATTTCCAAGGTCCTCAAGCTCTCGAAGCTTGCTTCTGATTACCGCGCCTTCGAGGCGAAGCGTAAGCTCTGTAATTCTTATGATATGTTCTTCGCTGATAAGCGCATTGTGCCGCTCCTCCCGAGGTTGCTGGGGAAGCAGTTCTTCAAGAAGAAGAAGATTCCTGTGGTGTTGGATTTGAGGAAGGCGAATTGGAAGGAGCAGGTCGAGAAGTCGTGCTCCGCGGGGCTGTTCAGGCTTGGGACGGGGACTTGCAGCGTTGTTAGGGTTGCGAAGCTGAGTATGGAGAGGGATGACATCGTGGAGAATGTGGTTGCGGCGATAGGTGGGGTTGTTGAGATTATTCCGAAGAATTGGGGGAATGTGAGGTCTTTTCATGTCAAGTTGTTGGAGTCGGTCGCGTTGCCGATTTATCAGGCTGTGCCGGATATTAAGCTGAGGATCGAGGGGAGTAAAGCTGAGGAGGAGGAGGAAGCTGAGAGGAAAATGAAGGAGGAGAGCGAGAAGGAGGAGAGTGATCGGAAAGCGGGGAAGAAGAAGAAGAAGAAGGGGAGGATTCATGAAGTTAAGTACATGGATGATAAAGTTGGTGAGGATGTTGTTAAAGAAAAGTCAGGCGGCGAGGATGGTGACGACGACGACAATGATGATGTTCAGGATGCCGCTGCTGATGACTCTGCCGACATTGATGAAAAGCTAGGTCAAGAATTGGTGAATAAGAAAAGGAAGAAAGGAACTAAAGTTGAAAATGGGGCATTTGGTGATTTGGGCAATGAGAAGAAGAAAATGAAGAAATCTGCTCAGGAAAGTGGCAAAAAGAAGAAGAAAGATGGGAAGGAAAATTTGATCAAGCAAAGTAAAAGCGAGGATGAAGAGTCAGGCGAGAAGGAGAAAAAGAAAAAGCAAAGTAGAAGCGAGGCTGAAGAGTCAGGCAAGAAGGAGAAGAAGAAGAAGCAAAATAGAAGTGAGGATGAAGAGTCAGGCAAGAAGCAGAAGAAGGGAGTGGATGTGAAAGCTAAGGTTAAGAAAAGTAAGAAGGCTGCATAAGCTTACTCTTAATGATAAAGAGTATTTGCCATTAGGATTTACTCTGTTTGATGTGGCTCTTTGTTGTTACTCTAGCAAATTTTGTTTGAGCATTTTATTTTATGGGATTTATTTTGCTATGTATCGGTCATTTTATCATTTGCTAATTTTGATTGCCAATACTTGAGCTTTAGAATGGTTCATAAAGTTATAATTCTTCTGAAGTACAGTTACACAATACAGTTGAAAGAACATGAAGCGTGTGTAAACTATGATGGGCTATACACATATACAAGTTATATGAGCTTTTAATATGGAAGAAGACAACAACGATGACTTGCAGGGGAATCAAGCATGTACAGGTATGGAGGAGCTCATGGAGACACAGCCTTTTAAGCGTTGAATAATGGCATTTCGGTTGACTAGCCCTGAATGATGAGTTAGAGGTAGGCCCTCCTTGACACATTCATCATACTTCTCCAGAGTAGACACAATATCACTGAAATCTGGCCGCTTCGAAGGGTTTTCGGACCAACAACGCTTTATGAGATGAGCAAGCGCCGGCTGACAACTAGCAGGCAATGGAGGCCTTTCGTTCTGCTCAAAATAATTGAATCAGTATTTATTCTCTTAAATGTTCTGCTCAAAATAATTGAATCAGTATTTATTCTCTTAAATTGAAATGATAGCAGTAAACCTTCCACTATACTTAATTAGCGAGGCACTTAAAGGGTTTCTAATAATATATACTCCCTCCGGTCCATATTATAAGCACCCTTTTTGTGAGAGAGAAAGGGTGCTTATAATATAGACCAGAGAGAGTAGTATTCAGCACAAAAAAGGAGTGGAAATCCAAGTGCTAGTTTTGCAGAATATTTTTGAGGTCTTTGTAAGATTTATGTACCAAAATTCAACAACTGTTACAATATTTAACATCTTGGACTACTTTTATCTACAGAAAGCTTCTTTTCTAAACGAAAATGCTATAATCTAGTAAACCATGATATTGGTACTCAAATGATCTTGATATTAATGTAGCGGTTAAAAATTGTTGACATTCTCATCTTGTTTCTGTTTAATAATGACTATAACATGCGTGTTGTAAACATTCAGCAACATGGCCTCCAGAGTTTCTTTCCTTTAAAAGAAATTAAGTTGACAGAGGTATTACACCAATCCGAATTAAATAGGAGTTAAAGGCTTGTCCATCCATAGATGACAAATACATAAAGTAGGTCATGATAATCACTAGTTGGGGGCTCAATATTTAGATGATAAGGATATCCTAGTTAGTCTGCACGCCTTAGAGATTATGTAGTATAGCAGTACAGGATTGATAAAAGTTTTGAAATTCAACTCTTTTTTTTAGCTATGCTGTATAATGGTTTGAAGATTGGGAGAGACTCAACTTTTGGCACTAAACATTTAGCAAAAAGCTATAGATTAAAAACATTAGAAATGCTATTAGCAGACAAGTGATGCACTCTTCTATCTCAAAACATTTACCATGATAAGTAAGACGGATTAAAATTTAGACACATGAATCTGACCTTTTCAGCAACAGCAAAAGCAGCTTGCACAGGGGTCATTCCTTGGAAGGGAAGTAGAGCGGTTGTGAGTTCCCAAAGCACAATACCAAAACTGTACACATCTACTTTACGAGTATAAGGTTTCTCCTTAACCATTTCCGGTGCCATCCATCGATATGTTCCCATGTTTCCTTTGGTCTCCCGGCATCGTGTTTCAAGACACGATGTTCCAAAATCTGCCACCTTAACCCTCATCTCATCATTGAGAAGCAAGTTATTTGACTTCAGGTCTCTGTGAATTACACCTTGTGAATGAAGGTACTCCATACCCCTTGATATGTCAAGAGCTAACCTTAGTATTGTTTCGATTGAAAGAGAGTACGGCTCTTTCTTGTTCAGATACATCCTCAGAGTTCCTTGTGACATGTACTCTGTTATGATACAGTACACGGGTGGTTTTTTACAAGCTGCAATAAACTGTAAATTAACAGTCATTTAATGTTCAGAGACCTTAGTTCCCCATTCAAATAAGAGATAAGATGACATAGCATTATCTCTGTGGACCTTAGTTC
The DNA here is from genome assembly GCA_037953625.1 of Crotalaria pallida. Taxonomy (NCBI): domain Eukaryota; kingdom Viridiplantae; phylum Streptophyta; class Magnoliopsida; order Fabales; family Fabaceae; genus Crotalaria; species Crotalaria pallida. The sequence continues at coordinate 187,807,064 of CM075649.1, read as the reverse complement.
CCCATTTTATAAACTGCTCACTAATCATATTATCTCTGTGGACAAAACTTTTGTGTTGTTCTTTAGTTGCTTGTGATGACATAGCATGTTTAACACTTACAGTTCACTGATAGAAATATAACAATATGTTATTGTTTTTATTGCAAGAAAAATACTACAAACATTTAAAGAACAACACCTAAGTTTAATCTTATCTCTAACTACTTAATTGTGTTCTGTGTACAACTAAGAGAACAAGTCAAAGACCCTGCAAATAAGAAGATCACATAAGAAACAATGATTGCAACATACACCTCAATTACCTGAACTATGTTAGGATGAAAGAGGCGTGAAAGTAAAGCCACTTCAGATTTGAACTGCTGCTCTAGCAAGCCTCTTCTCTCCTCATTTTGAGTTGGAATCCTCACCATTTTGACAGCAACGGCTCTTTGCTTGTAAATTCCACGGTAAATTCGACTATGAGCTCCGGATGCGAACTTGTTACCGATGAAAAGCTGCGAAAGATCTGCAGTCCATTCCTCCTGATCCTCCTTTGAGGCTTCCCATGTCTCCACATTCTCAGACTCCAATATCATGGACCATGATTCCAAGCTATCAAACCTCTTTCTTTCCATGTTTTCTAAGTCAGAATTCAACCTGAACTTGGATGAAGAAGAAGGGTCTGGTAAAGCTTTACTCTTCGACCTTCTTAACCGAAGTGCATGGAAACATGAGCTTGCCATTGAAGCTCTAGTAAAGTGCATGCGTTGCCTTGTGTTTGAAGCCTCTTAAGTGATGCTTGCTGCTTATCAAAACAAACAATCAAAAGGAACTTTCCTTCTGAATGTGAAAACTGATTCTGAAATATGGGTCCCAATAAAGAAAGAAGAATATGTATGAAAAGGATTCATTTTGGAATTCAAACAAAACCCTTTTGTTTTTATAGTAATATGGAAAAAGAAAAGAACTTATGGAACCACCGGTACACTGTTTTTCATGCCAAGCGTGGTCATCAAATTTGTGAGGAAGAAAAACTCTTTGAACAGCAGATAAGAGTAAGAGACACCAAAAGAGACAAAGAGGTATGCTTTGATTTCATTGTTTGTGGAAATGGAACCAAATGTAGGCAAGTTTCATGAAAATGTAATTGTAACAGAGAAAGAGAAAAGGAAGAAGAAGCGGTTTTCACGGTTATAACTTTTTGCTAATAGGATGGATCAGGAGTATTAGGTCGTTTAGCAGCATAAAGATGAGTTCAAAAGCATAAGCTTCAGGGATGACTCGTGACTGCTTGGTTCAAAAGTAGATAAAAGGAGATTTAGTCGTTTTGCTTGGTTTAATAGAGCTCCCTTTCTTCCCTATGGGTTTCTTTTCTTGCATGCAACATAATCATTCAACAATGTTGAGTGGCCACAGTGCAAAGGTTGATAGATTTGAGACTTGCGTTAATCTCATCCAACAATTTGCTCTTTGCAGTCTTCTCAGTCTTTGGGATATATCCCATGTCCCAACCTTTCACTGTAGCATCATATTGTTGGGTTGGGACCCAAAAGAGTCCTAGAATACAAGTGGCATGAAACGTAGAAAAACAAAAATAAATAAATAAGGGCAGACAAGTGCCAATTTAAGGACCGTTTGATCCAAGTGCAAGTGATTGCTGTATATTCTTCTGACTTTCCTTCTGCTGAGAAATTGAGCAGTACTGGGTGGTACAAACATGTGTAATTTCCTTTGGAAAGTTAATGATGTTTATTCTCTTCCTTATACACATTTTTTGTGCTCAAGGTCACAAGGCTCCCACTTTATTCGATCTACCATTTAGGCTATACAGCACTACCTAAAAGATAACAATTTGGTCAAGGCAAGGCAACAACATATATTCCAAGACCATGTTTTTGAATTGTGATTTGGTAAAGCAGAGATTCCAAGCATGGAATCAGACCTTTAAGTATATCAAAAGGCTTGGAATCTAATTAAAGGCTAACGTTTGAGAAATTAATTAGAATTGTGAAACAACAAAGCGTATTAAGATAAAAGATTGAGGGAAAATCATACACGCACCAAACCTTCTAGCTTCATTTGAATCATATAATGTGGAACAGAACAGTTTGATTCCAAATTCAATCACCCTAGAACCTAGAGGATATGCTGTCTGAAGTGGCAAGGTAAAAAAGAAATGCAGCCCAGAGGCTCCCACCAACAAAAACTGTTTCCAGGATTTGAAACAGTAACCTACATAATTTGAATAATAGTTTCTCTATCGGTTATTTTGATTTTTCTTTTGTGAAAGACTTCGACATTCTTAGCCTTAGCACTAAACTTTACACATTTCTTTACACCATCTGTTACGTAAATTTGATAAAACTTTAAACATTTAGTAATGTTTCTGTACCTTTCTTCCTCAAAACGTGATCACTGTTATCATTTCACCAATTATGGGAAAAGTAAGCACGTACAAAGAACCAATAATGAACTGAAAAGAAAACTCTCCCAAACTACTGAAATATTATTTTCCAAGGGGATGTGGGGTATCCAAAACAAAGGGTCAAATAAGGGATAATAAGTTTCAGGCTAAGTCTGCAAAGATGCACAGTAAAAGAAGATGAAAATGGAAGCTAGAGCCTGGAGGGCACTCCCCCAGCAACAACAATAGTTTCTCCTGTTATATAAGAAGCATCATCAGATGCCAAAAAAGCTGTTGCAGCAGCCATGTCTTCCGTAGTACCGAGCCTTCCAAGCATTGTCTTCCCTTCAAGCTCCTTCCTCTGTAGTAGTAGTACATCATGAAAATCCATTCAAATAGCGAGGAAGGAAAAAAACTACTCAGTTGAAAAGGAACTCACTATTGCATCATTAGAGGTGAGGAATTCGGCAAAATGAGTTGGGACAAAACCAGGAGCAACACAGTTAACACGAGTGTTAGGAGCCATCTCATCAGCCAGGGCCTATATAAGCAATACGAATAAGAAATAATTAGCGGATGATAGATAGATGCAGTTAATTTTTGAAACAAAGAAAAATGGAAGGGAATGAAGGACCAACTTTGCCAAGTCCAAAAAGGGCTGTCTTTGTGACTCCATACATGGCCATAGAAGCCGGTGGATTATAACCAGCGATAGAGGAAATGATAACCACGGAAGAACCCTTGTGCAAGTGAGCAGCTGCATCCTGCATACATCATAAAAAATGGATGGTAAACACAACATGCCGAAACATGAAACATGCATGCATTGATTGCATTCTTTTTTTATTGTTTTGTTTCAGTAGTTACCTTGAGAAGAAGGATGGTGGCTTTGACATTGATCTCCCATAGCTTGTCGAGGACGGAGTCGGGGGTTTTCAAAATGGGTTCGGTAGAAGGATTAGCAGCAGCATTGGACACAATAACATCTATCTTTCCATACTTCTGTAACAAAGCAGCAGCAGCAGAATGTTCAACAACTCAACTACACGTACATGTTAGTATGTTATAACAGCATTCAAATTCTTCAAAAGACAGAATCCACGAAAACATCACACAAACTAATGCACTCAAGAAAAACCCAGGCCAAATCGTCCAGATCAAGATACCATAATAAAAATAATAGAGAGTTATGGCCTAATGAGTGATAAGCAAGATTATAAATAGGTTTAGTTGTTCATAATAAAAAGATAAGATTGAATAAAAAATAAAAAAGAAAAAAAGAAAAGAGGAAAAGAATAAGGAGGAGGACCTGGAGAGTAGAATGAATAAGATTGTGCCTTTGTTGAGGATTGGAGACGTGGCAAACAACGGCCAAGACATCGATACCTTTAGCCCTGAGTTGATCGGCAGCATCATCAACATTTTTCTGTTTGCGAGAAGAGATGACAACGGAAGCGCCCTCTAAGCCGAGCCTCTCAGCTATCCCAAACCCGATTCCCTGAGTGGATGCAGTCACGATTGCTACCTTCCCTTCAAATCTCCTTGCTTTTACCGCCTTTTCCATTTCTATCTATTTACCTAACTCGATTCTCTCTCTCTCTTTCTTTCTAAGCAACAATACAATCAAATCTAACCCGAGTAGCAGTAGAAGAAGAAGAACAACAATAGTGCTCACAAGGGCGACGATATTGTCCAGGCATCAGATTTATTTATTTATTTATTATATTTTATTCACTTTATTTCGCAAATTTCACCACTTGTCATTTTCCCCTCCCTCCCTCCCTCCCTCCCTCCCAATGTATTAAAATCGTACCATCTTCAAACTAACTTGGGCATTGATTTACTCATGCACTGGTTTAACCACTTACTGCCTCCGACTCGAATTATAAGCAAAACTAATTAAATTTGCGCTTATTAAGGAGTTTAGTTGATTGTATTTAATTTTCTCAAATTTATAAAAGAATAGAGATATTTTAAGAAAGTTGCATTGAAAATAAAACAAAAATTAAATAAAATAACAATTTTCAAGGAATATTTTCGGAAAGTTGCATTGGGAATGAAATAAAATTTAAGATAGTTGGTTAATTTTGCTTATATTTTAAACCAAGAGAGATGTGTTTTTTGTTGCTTATATTTCAAGCCGAAGGAGTAAATATTAGTAGTATGTATATGTATTAATTATATTAATTGTTTTCAAAAAGTTTAATTATCTTATAGGTTCCTGAACTATCTAAGAATTTTCAAATAAATTCATAAACCGTAAAAATTTATAATCAAATCGTTAAACTTTAAAATAATTTATAATTAGGTCCTTGAATTTCAAAATTTGTGAATAGATCCCTAATCTCTAAAACAATTAGTAATTGGGTCCTTCATCGATATCCTTAAATAATAATTGTTAATGTTATGAACTTATGATAAATAAATTATTAACTAAATAAAATTAGAGGTGGATACATGATGATTTGTTTTTTTTATTTTTTATAGTCATAGTCTCACAGATGTCCTTCTCTTGCAAACAATTGTATTCAAGTCAAGAATATGCACAACATTTTGAGCTAAATTTTGTATTTTTTTTTTCAAAATATGAGATTCCTCTAAAGTGTAATCTAATGCGCATAAATTTCGACCAAACTTTGATATACTTTTGTTTATCTAGTATAATGATGTCAATCGTTCATCATGTTGAATAATAAAAATTTATTCACTTCAAGCAAAACGTACTTCAGAAGAGTCATATATTAAAAATTAATATAGTTTTATTAATTTTATTTTGAAAAATACATTTATCTTAAAAAATAATAAGGAACTAATTACAAACACATAATGATTAAAGATCCGGCTACAATTTCAAAGTTTAATTACAAATTTTTAAAATTTAGGAACATATTTAAAAATTCTTAAATAATTTAAGGATTTATCGGATAATTTGACTTTTTAAAAAGTACTATATAAAATATTATATTTCTAATATCACTAAATTCTCGGATTCTTACCTTCACTGATAAAGTGAGTATTATTGCATGTTTTGTTTCATGTAATTTTTTTTAGTTTACACGAAGAACAATTTTCGGTCGATAGTCGAAGACAAATCCTCTTCGAGATATAAAGATTACTAAAGTGAGTTTTGCCTCTAAATATAAAACATTTTCCTTACCCACGAAGGTTTCATGTCATTTAATCCCTGAAAAAAAAAATTGTTTTCATTTATGTGTTGTTTTATAAGTTAATAAACTAATAATATATGCTTTCTCATCCCTTTGTTTGAATAACTAAAAAATAGACAATAGAGTAATATTAGTGGTACAAGAATAGTTGATGATTGATATGGTAATATTAAAAATAGTTGATAAAGAGATAATAATTCAATACAAAAACAAAATAAATAGTTTAGAAAAGTTTATTTGTATCAACTATTTTTATTTGTTTGTGATTTTATATCTAAAAAAACATAAATTGGAATAAAAAGAATTATTATTATTATTATTATTATTATTATTATTATTATTATTATTATTACAGCATTATTTTATTATCACGTCGAAATTTAATGCAGAAACTGATACTTTTTATAAGATCATTATGGATAAATCCACGTACAGTTTAAAATTACACCATCTTGAAAATTGTTAATTAATTAGACAAAAAAAATTTGTAAATGCATGGAGACCACGGACATTATAAGTGCAAATGCAAATGCAAATGCAAATGCAAAAAAAAAGCCTCCAGAATGAATTTCTAATGTATTATCAACTACCAAAATCTCAATCAAGGAATACTCATGACAAAATTAATAACATGCTCGAACATCTTTCCAATTCAACTTATTCAACCATAAGGATTTCTGAATTTCTTTAACAGCTCCGGTATATCATATGCTAGCATGTCATCTACAGCTTGAATCATCTTGGGCTTTAGTTTCTCAAATCTGTCTATGCTATAACCACTCAAAATCTCTCTGAAGTGCTCTACATTGGGAAAGTCACCAGCTGGTAGATGAAACTCCCTCTGAACCTGTTTAGCAAGATCATGAATGATAAGTCTAGAAAAATTAAGTTAAGCATAAGATGAGGAAAATAAGGAGACCTTTCTAAATTCATCTTCAAGATTATCGATAAGCTGTTGTTGAGCCTTAGCTTTGCCCAGAATTATAGGCATCTGCTTCTTAAGATGGCTAATTATATACGCATGAATTTTTGCGGCTCTAGCACGTTTCACAAATTCATTGATCTGCGACAGTACAATGACATCAGATCTTAAAAACATAAAATAAAAGTGACACAAGCAAACACGAGTATAAGCCTAAGGACACTTGTTAGGAAAACCCTTAAAAAATAGGAACATACCCGACTATCGCAAGCCTTTCTTGGCATATCTACCAAATCTATGAGGAGATCATTCTGTTCTTTCTCAAAGAGTTCCTGTCCTAAAGGGCCAAGAAAGCCTTCGTTGATAGGCTTATCATTGAATGAGCTGAAAAGTCAACAAAAATAGCACGAACTTAAAACTAAAGAATGTCAAATTCATCATAGAAAGAATCCATGAATGCAATGTGAGGAGCATGGCAGATACCATAACTTAAATGCTAATTTCAATTATAAAATGTTAAGAAAAAGCAGTAAGATTAGTTTTCACCAAAACTGTAAATAAATAGAAATATCAGAATGTTCAACTGCAACCAGAGACAATAAGCTTAAACGAATGGTTAAATTGAGCTCTCGTAATTAAAGTAGTGAACCATTAGTGATATTTTAAAGATAACAATCCTACCCAATATATACACGCACAACTTCTGGAGTGTTAAGAACTTTCCCCAATGACCACATCAATGCTCCATAAACTCTCATAAGCTACAATATCACAATATGGGGCACGTAAGTGGACCAGATGTTTGACAACAAATACACTTAATGAAGTTAGTTAATTCAAATTAGGTTATTGATATCGCCTTACTTGTTGAGCATCAATTTGGTCTGCCTTATTCAAAACCACACGTATCTTATCATCATGACCACGTATAGATGCAATGACACGTTTAAATTCATCACTGATGTCAAGTTTGTGTGGATCAAATAAGAGAAGAATCAGATCACATTTTGCAGCGAACCAAGTTATAACGCCAGTGAAATCATAACTACGTTGAGTCCTTTGCTTTTCTCCAGAGAGGACACCAGGAGTGTCCACAAATGTTATTTCATCTAGCAGCTGAAAGAATAAATTCCATCAAGTTCAATAATTCAAATGACCAACACATGACACAATCAATTGTTGAACAAAACAGGAATTGTTTAATATTTAGAGAGCTCACTGGATGCGGCATTTGTGAACATTGGAACTTTGACAAAAAAGAACCACCAAAAGTTGACAAGCCACTAAAAGGCATGGAGGCATCAACAGCTACAGTATTTCCCGGAATACTCCTTTCATCAGGTCCAGACTACATATAAAATAATATCGAGTTTTGAACCCCCACAAACACAAGCATCGCACACACAAACATGATGGAAATGATTATCAATTACATAATGATCTCTATCAGCCCAGAAAAACAAAACTATTTTCTGTTTGGACTTGATTAGCTTTCAAAGGCGATACTAGAATAAAGAAGATTATGGAATATGGTACCATGACAGCAACAAATCTGTCAGTCGTAGGCTCTGGTCCAATGTGTGCCCCTGCATCAAGAGTTAAAAGGAAACAAAGGATCGGTAAAGTAATTGATGTCACGCTATCATATTTATGCATGAAGGAATTGATGTATTGTAGCTGCTAGATCATCCGCAACTTAACCAACCTGGATAATCACATTTTAACAAATGTTTTATAAAAGTTGTTTTTCCTGTAGAATATTGACCAAGAAGTATGACCATCGGCTTAGCGTCAAAATCACTGTCGGTCTGGAAGGGTAAAATCACGGACATTCTTAAACTTATGTCATCATATTTACATAGATAAATATCATGTTAACCAGAGCAAATTAGTAACATGTTCACCCATGAAGTCCATTAGTTTTAACTTTTAACACCTTTTACTTATATATTGGGTGCAAATTTCAATTACCAGCAATGGAGATACAAAATCATTGAATTGATAAGTGACTTCCAACGGCATTAGCCTCTCCACATACAATCTCTTCAAGCCATCAATTATTGATGTAACTGCATTGAGAGGTAGCTATGAAGAAGCAAACTATTATCATTAGAATATACCTCCCAACAAATTGAAACAAAGCAAAGCCATGTATAGCAGAGTTTCAAAAGAAGCAAATACTATATCACTTTGACTTAGAGGGAAAATAGCTTGAATATCTCTTTTATACATCATCTGATTCATCAAGGCAACAAATGCAAGCAAATACTAATAGAATATAGAATTTACCTCAAAACAAATTGAAACAAAGCAAAGCCACAAATAGCAGAGTTTCAAAAGAAGCAAATTCTTTCACTTTTACTTTGTGGGAAAATTGCTTGAATTTTTGTGAAAACTGGGCATTAATATTTTTTGACAGGAGTTAGGACTCACTTTCTTTACTGATTTTGAAGCAACCCGTGGATTAGGTGCCAGCGGCTGGGACTGAGCAGCCCCTACATGTTATCAGGAAAATGACTCCATCAATATTAACTAAACAACACAATGTCATGAATAATGAAAGAAAAAACTAAGTGTCTAACCATCTACTTCAAGTTGGTCACTTGGTGTTACAGGCTTTGTTTTCTGCAAACAAAAAGAAAAGAAACCAATAAGATAAATAATCAACAGAAAACAATATGATCTAACTGATAAAGCACAAAGAGAGAATAGGATAGGAAGCATTGCTTACTGCTACTAAAGCATCTAGTCCTTCCATCACTGGAGGATTAATATTATCCTCATCAACTGGAGTGAATAGAAACAAAATAATGGAAATGCATTGAAATAGGTGAATATTAGTACAAATTAACTGAGAATGATAGAGAAGGAAGTTAGACATTAACGAAACACATAAGTGAACGAACTTACTTTCGGTTTTAAGGAAATCAGGGTTGATATCAAATCCTGCCTGTGCTAGTGAAACAAGCTGTTCATTCAATATAGAAGTCAGATTCTGATATATAAAATGGAGGAGTTAGTATAAAAATTTCATGAATTACAGATACGCAACCAACCTGCATTGCAGTAACGAATTCAGAGAAACCTAAAAAACCTTGTCTTCTGGTATCAGCAATAGCCCAAACCTAAGGGAGGCAAATGAGGAGGGGAAAACAACAGCAACAGCATCATCAGTAATTACTACTAACTAATTAATTAACACATGGAATAACTAAATTAATCCACTTTCTTATGGACGTGAAATCCTCCAAAAGGGTCTTATAAATAGGGACGGAGGGAGAAATAACAAGAAAAAGGGAAATGTAAATGAAGAAAAAGAAAAAAAGGAGAAACCTGCTTGAGTTGAGGGCGAGACAAGTTGGAGAGAGCAAAGAAGTTGATAGCATCGTTCCCAGTGATGCGCCCATCTCCATCTATCATCAATTAAGGAATGATAATAATTAATCCTGGTAGAGTGATAATGATAAAGGGTGAGGAGAGGAGCAACATAAAAATAAAAATAAAACCTGAATCGGCGAAGGAGAACCAATGGTGGTAGATATTTAATAGCAGCTCATTAGAACAAGATTGGATCCAATCAGATACCCTTACCCTCTTCATCGCATTCGCATTCGCATTCGAGTGAGGGAGGGAGGGAGGGAGGGTTGCTTCCTCTTCAATCTTCACTGTGGGTGTGGGGTGACTTTATTTGATTTAAGTGGGGTCCTTTACTGAGTTTCCAAGTTTCCTTTCGTTTTTTTGAATAATAATAGGAGTAATAGAGTACTCCTAAAAAAGAGTAGAGCGCCGCCACTTGCCATTCCCAGCCCCCGCTTTCCATGGCTGCGGGGGCAGCAGCAGCAGCACCACCCCATTATCATTCCGCGTCTCAAACGCCGCTCATCCATGCCATTATTTTATTTTAGGAGTATTTTATTTTTTAAATAATACTCTACTAAGAATCTAACATGTTTTTTAAAAAAATTAATATCATCATTAAAAATCGAAAATTATTGTACTCCATTTGGTTTGAATATAATATAGATTTTGATAAAATAAAAAAAATATTTATTAAAAAAAGTTGATTATGTACATTTAAATTTTTTATTCAATTTAAAATACAAGAAGTATAATTTAAATTGTTTTTGTTAGAAATGTAATTTTTAAATGAATAAATGATGAAATTTAAGATTATTTTAAAAAATTTATGAATATTTTCTAAATTATATGGTTTTTTTTATTTTGATAGTATATTTTTAATCGGAGGAGCATGATTTAACTAGTATGTATGTGACGTGAATTTTTTTATTTCATCTTTTGATGAAGTCAATTATCCAAAAATTAAAAATATATGCATTATCTTTTTTCAAAATTTAATTATAAAAAAAGTTAGTTGAAAGGTCAGACTTTCATACCATCACAATTCTAACTACAGAAAATCCATTCCTCCTCTATTAGCGTTTTATTGTTCTAGCTCTTTTAACCGGTTGGGTTTTATTGGCTTATAGTATTATCATTGTCCTTTTTAATGTTCCTCACCAACAATTTTATTGGTCAAAATACCATACATCATAACATGAATTGTGATTTTTATGAGTTTGGAGTTCAAAAATACAGATTTGGATTTTTATTTTTTATTTTTTATTATTATTTTTTTTGTGTGTGTGGATAGATTTGGATTTTTTAAACATAATGTTAGAATAACGTTAATGTTGAATGATTGAAATTCAAAATAAAACCAAAATTTAGTGTTTTGAATATTAATAGTTTTAACTAGATATGACTTACAGTGGTATTTTTTTGGGCCAAGATGCAGCTGCTCCTTGCTAGGATCTTAATAAATTCAAACAAATATACTGTACGTTTATTTATCAGACTGAGAATTATCATTTGCATAATAACTTGTTCTTCAATCTCATCCACATGTTTGTAAAGAGTTATACAGAAAAAATAAATATCCCAATTGAACTACTAATTAAAACAGTTAAGCATAAGGAAAATCAACTTTACATATGAGAGACTGATCTGATGCAAAAAAAGAGAGTGATGCTTCCAATTTTACAAGATTGAGAGTCTCCCGGTGGGTCAAGGCAAACAGTGATTCCGTGTTCATTTGCTTTCACTTGAAAACAAACAGCAACAACACTGCATCATAACATTGGAATTTGAAAATCAATACTTCAAAACCTCATACGTAATTTAAAAGGATTAAACAAATTAAAATTGAAATATTTAATAGCAACTGAATAAAGAAATTTCTCCTCATTCAGCTCAATCATATGATAACATGCATTTTATGGCAAGCAATATATGAAGTGTTAACACGCTACTATATACAAAGTAATTTACTAATTTTTACCTTAGATAATAGAGTAGGTGAAGATGTGCCACCTTGATTCTGGTTCAGCGATTTAGTCTTAATGTTGATGTGGGTAGATGCAATTTGCTTTTCTTCTTTTATTTTTTTGAACAGAGCAGTATAACCTTCTCCTGATTTGGGATCCTTGACATCCCAGGCACCAAATTGTGGTACTTGTGTTGCTTCATGCTTCTATCCCACACAACAAAACCCGTTACTTAGATTAGCCAAACAACCAGTATATGGTCAGCAATTAACCTTGATAAGAGTAGCAAAATGTTCCTACGCCTAAATCCTAAAATAATACTAGTACATGTAATTAAAATGTAATGGTCTTAAAAAAAGTGGTATGATGAGAGCATCATAATTCAAAGTTACTAGCCATTATGGTGGAACCATTCATGCCATATATGCACGAGATCGACTATTGAATACACTTTAATCAAGATTTTTGAGACAACGGGAACTTACTGCATGGTCATTTAAGGAATGTCTTCCACTTCTGCGTTTAACATGACTTGATGAAGATATGATACTAGCTCCCACAGACAAGCTCTTTTTGTGATCTGATTTCACTCTCTCCGTGCCAGACTCAGCTGTGCTTGTGAAGCTACCGTGACTTCTCCTACTCCTCCTATGGTGCAAGTGTCTAGCATTGCTTCCCCCCTCTTCATGCTTTATTATTTTTTGTGATGAAGAACTTTTATTATTGGAGTAAATGCCAGAAGAAACCTTCACCACATCACCATCATTATTATTTTCAACACCTCCAATGCTATTGAAGACCTCTTTATCGTTTGGATTTATCGTGGCTGTGGCTGCTTTGCGTGCACTCTCAAAATATGCCGAGTATGGCACGTTTTCAGCACTGTCCCAGTTTCCAAACTTTGGGACGTGGGAATTCTGCAATTTCCATACAATTTGTGAGTGAGATAATGAATTTGGTTTTGTAACAAATGGAAAGTACTCGGGGTCCATGGACTAGTTAGACTCATGATTCATGACTATTGAATTGGAATTTCATAAATTCATAATGCTATTTGCTAAGAATTGAAACTCTCGATATGTTCACTTTGTCAGTTCTCTCTAGCTTATAAATCAATTTTTCTGGTACGTACTGTAATCAATCAATAACATAAGTAATAGTAATAACAATTATTGAATGTTATTTTAATTTAGACTAAGTAATATAAAATCATTCAAGTTAAAATAATGATGTGCTAAGTCTAGGTGCAGAGCTTTTTTAGCTTAAAATTTCCCGCTACACGGGACAATAAAACTAACCCGTGTTCATATGATTGCACTGTCCATTTACAAGTGAGTCAAAATAATCCACATTTTAAATACTACGGGCATGGCAAAGGAAAAAATGTAGAAGAGGAACAATTAGTTTCTCAATTTAATAACCAATTAGCAGATGCTTAGAGTTGAGACCATATATACTTACCGTCATATTAGAAAGAGTTGAGAGAAATTAAAACTAGTATAGAAGTAGCACATAAATGATTGTTAAGAACTTAGCAATGTGAAAGTGAGGAAGAACCAGAAGTCTAATGGCACGACTAACAAAATAAATCGATAGTTACAAAGTTTATTTGACGGTGTCTTCTTTTTTTTGGGTGCAGATTGTTTTGCTATGTATTGATGTCGCTTTCTAGTCTACTAAATTAGAATCTGAAAAGAATAAACTCTTGTTTTAGTCTTATAGTTCAGGTGATTTATTAACTGTTCATAAATCTTATAAAATAGCATTAATTTTTTCATTAAAAAAAATTATGCTAACTTTGTATCTTAGACATAAAAAAAAAATTGATATATTACGCGATTTTGCCGTCCAATTGAAAACTTCATAAGAAATTGTCTCCTTCAATTGTTGATTGCCCTGGGTTATTGGCAATAGTAATTAATTTCCAATCTCTTAATTCAGGAAGAATTTGGTACCCTCGTGGTTAGGGATGGCAATGGGGGACTGTACATGGGAATCCCGGCGGGGAACGCCCCATTCGAGTACCCGAAATTCGGGGATTTTTCCCCATCGGGAGCGGGGTGGGGGGATTTTTCCCTCCGAACAGATTTTGGGGCGGGGAATGGGATTGGTTCCCCCGTCCCCGCCTATTTTACCTATATGCCCTTAAATATTTTTTCGTAATTTCACATATATTAATTATAAAAAAAAGTTGAAAACCTATCTCAACCCTAGTTTACGACTCAGTAGCGCAACACCTTCTCTAATCCCTCTGCGGCAGCTTCTTCTTCTTCTTCCTCCGGTGCGGCGTTGCGCTTCTTCTTCATCTTCCTTCGCTGCTCGGTGCTGCTCTTCTTCTTCCTTCTGCTGCGCGACGCTTCTTCTTCTTCTTCCTTTGCTGCGGCGCTGCCCTTCTTGTTCTTCTTCCTTCCGCTACGCGATTCTTCTTCTTCCTTCCGTAGCGCTGCCCGCCGTGATCCGCCGCTCTCTCTCACCTCTTCTTGGTCTTTGTTTGTTGCTTTAGCTTGGTGATAAATTTAGTAGCAGACATGGCCAAGAAGGTGTATGTGGAACCACGCTATGCTCCGCCTTTCTCTAACCATCTCACGGGCTCCACCACTTGTCACTAATCAAGTATGTTGTTGATGCTATTGGATTGGGTAATTTTCTTTTTTTATTTTTTTGGAACATTTCAATTTATAATTTTGCATTAATATCAGTTTATCATATGTTTTTGGATTGAATCTTTTGAATTTTAATGATTATTTTTCTGTAGTATACAAGTTTAAAAATGTTATTCGACATTGCTAATTTTATAATAGGTCAAATTGAAATTATATGTTTAGGTTTTTCGTGGGGTGGTGGGGATTAATCTACCCCCGACATGGGGTTTGTGGATGGGGATGGGGGCAAATGAGACCCGAAGATGGGAAATGGGAAAGACCAACCCGAACATTCCCCGCCCCCGATGCCATCCCTACTCGTGGTTGTTCAAATTAAAATGAGATTAATTAATGGTATATTTTGTCACATCAATTGCCCAATCAAATGAATGCATAAATTTTATAAAATTTGCAATCAAATCTATAGGATCCAATTTTCAAAACTATACAAAAAAAAAATCAATTGCCCCTAATTCTCCATTGTTCACTCAGGATTAGGGATGGTAATGGGAGACTGTAAATGAGGATCCCTGCGGGGAACGCCCCGTTCAGGTACCCGAGTTTGGGGATTTTTTCCCAGCGGGGGCGGGGATGGGGGGATTTTTCCCCCGAACAAATTTTGGGGCGGGGAATGGGATTGGTTCCCCCGTCCCCGCGGGTTCCCCGTCCCCGATAATTTTACTTATATGTCCTTAAATATTTAGGCTTTATATAGTTAAAAAATAGGTTTTTTAGTAACTTCAAATATATCATTATAATTATAAATATAATTATTATTATCAACGATTTTTTTAAATTGAATCTCTTGAATTTTAACGATTATTTTTCTGTAGTGTACAAGTTTAAAAATGCTATTTGATGGTGTGAATTTTATAACAGGTCAAATTGAAGTTAGGTTCCCCGTGGGGATCCGTGGGGTGGTGGGGAATGGGGATGGGGGCTAATCAACCCCCGACATGGGGAATGAGGATGGGGTAAATGAGACCCGAGGATGGGGAATGGGAAAGGTCTCCCCGAGCATTCCCCACCCCGTTGTCATCCCTACTCAGGATACCCTATATCCTTAAAATCTTTACTATATTTAACTTCTTAAGTATATTTATCAACATTTATCAATAAATTATTGAAAAATGATTATTTACAATAAACTATTTGTGTTGTCTGAAATTAATGATTCTGGTCACAAATAGTATACTACTTCCTCCTTCCTATAAAAAATGACTAAATTTTTTTGTCCCAAACTAAAGTTAAAGTAATTAATGAATAAACCTAAAAATTACACTTTGAATGTGATTGTTGATTATTGCAAAATGCATTAAATTAGTTGTTTGATAATTGATTAATGTGTTAGACAAACTATTAAATACGTGTCTCCTTAAAAAAAATTTTACTTTACAATTTTTTAACATCCTTACAAAACAGAGGGAGTATTGATTTTGAAAAAAATATACATAATTTTTAACCGTACAAGTGTGTTCAAAATCGGATCACACAACAATTCGTGTCCTGAATACCAAAAACAAAAGCATGACCATTAGAGGATGATTGCTTAGATATAGATTTGTGCTCCCTTAGAGATACTTATCCCAAATTTTTTTCACCTTCAATCTCTTTTTTTCTTCAATAATGATATTATAAGAATATTATAATCAAAATACCTTAAATTTTTACATCATTTAATTATTTCTCAATTTTTTTACATGATAGATATGAAATAGAGGGAGGAAGCCATGGCAGATAGCCATGAAATTGACAGCACTTGCATTGTCTCCCCAAGCCTAATTAGAGGGAAAATTATTAGTTAGTCCTGGAACATGGTCCACGCACATCTCAACCGTCGATAGTTTATTTTTTAATTAAAAAAATTCAAAAATGATGGTGATTATCCTCGACCATGTGATCCCAAACCACCTAATAATTGCTCATAATTAGAGGGCATGTAATGTACGGCTCTTCCACTAATCCTAAGCACATTTATAAATAAATAAATATGGTAGCTCACTTGGTCAAGTGATAGCTAACTTGGTCTCTTAATCAACTGGTCTCGAGTTCGAGCCTTGGGTATGGAGTAATCCCGCTGGGAGACCCCTACCGCTTAGTGCGAGCTCAGTTGGTTCGGGTCGGATGAGTCAGATTCTGGGTAAACCAGCTCCGAATACCGGTTGGTGTAAAAAAAATAAAATAAAATTTTAAGAAAACTTTTATACACACTTGATAGTTGATAATAAGTTGGATTATCCTGAAAGATGAGTAGAGAAGTATTTAAACTTGTATGATGATAAGGCTTTTTGAAGAGATACCAAATGAAAAAATGGCATATGTTTGATAGGAAACAAATTTAGGCTGCACATTTTGTATGCATATTTTACTACTAGTTATGTGCTTGGTTTAGTTCGTTATATCATTGATGCTGATCAACCGAATAAGTAATTGAAGAAATATCCAGGATGTCAATAGTCTTCTTTTGATAAACATAACTGATAAATGAAAAAGGGGCCGGGAAAAGCAACATTAAGCCACATTGCTGGATGTAAACAACTGAAACAGTGCAGTTTAGCAGGCAGCAGCACAAACAAACAATGCAAGAGTGAACACACACTGACCTAGGTTGCCTTTTTCTAAATTATTATCATTAAATACCATGCCATGTTTGAGTGAGTTGCAAGTTTATTCCATTTAATACCCGTCTGCTGGGTTCTTCTGTCGCTGATTTTATATGTTGGTTTATGACTATCTAGTGCAGATCACTTTTCTGAATGTGTAGAGAATCATGCCTATGAAATGTTAGAAAAATGAGTTGAAGATGGCTGTATCGTGGATAGTCGCTTTCGAAAGAGAAGGAAGGGGTCAAAAATTTACTGTATACGAAACAGAAAGAAGATAGAGGGCTTAGAATCAGAGGAAGGCATGTGCACGTATTGAGACCAACAAATTCATTACCAAAACCCAATAACTTATTTGTAAGTGTGTAAGGAGGAATAAAATATAAAGGTTTAAGATCTTCCCAAATTGACCAATGTGGGACTAAGGTTTATAGTGTGAATGCCATTAATTCCAACATGAAACTTATGATAATTTTATCAAGGATCAAGGAGGTACCAAATGGAGATTACTTCTTTTCTTTTCTGTCATTTGTTAATGAGCTGAGCTGTTGGGCTGTAGTGTGTTGTTTGAATATGAGTAGCTGAGCTTATTCTGGCTTTATGTTGAGACTTGAGACTTACGATCATCTGTCTTTAATTGACTTGTTCAAAAAATTAACTTAACTCATTTTATAAATATTAAGGATTTTCTTAACCTCAGCCCTTAGGGCTGAGGATAAGCACCTTAATCTAGACTTGTTTTCTTGAAAAAATAAAAATATAAAGTTTTATCTCTTCTAAATACACTATTTTTTATAAAACTTAACTACTTTTGGACTCTTATCCTCAGCCCTTAGGGCTGAGGTTAAGCAAACCCAAATATTAATAATAATAAGAATAATAGAAAAGAAAAGAGAGCATAGAAATGGCCCTTAACTATAATTCAATTAAATTGTGTTGCTTATTATACTTAATGAAAGTTCAACACAGATTACTCTTCTGTTCACTTCAATAAGTCTAATGTGGCTTATTATACAGAAGGTGACTTGTATTTATTTGGTAAATTTTTATTATTAATATTTTTTTAATGTCCTATGGTTGTCTACTGGATGAAAACTGTAGTTTCACATTTCTCATGACATTTTAATTTCCTCAGATGAATTTCAAACTACCAGAGTTCCAAATTCTCTAAGGCCTAAGACAGGAGGTATGCTTTTACTCCTGGTCCAATGCATTTATATTCTGAATTTGTTACAAACTTTTTCTTGCCATGGGGGAAAACATGACCGTTACGGTTGTTTTTTTTTTTTGGGGGGGTATGGAATTTCCAAATTTGGATGATTGCCTTAGGAGGAACAAGCCAAAATAATCTTACTTCCTTCCCTGCATCTTTGTTTTCAACTCTCTCTTTTTGATCTTAAGTATTGTATCCATTTTCCCAGCGGAGAATTTGTTCGAGGTGTTAGCAAATATCATCAGAGACAATGAAGCTGAACGTCGCAAGACAATGAATGCCTGCCAAACCCAAGGGCCAAGGGAACCAGCGGTCACCTGCGCAGAGGATGCATTTGAAGATGACTCGTAACTGAATAGACTATTTTCAAAATTCGAACTCGTAATTTTTTAATTACTAAACCATAACCTTATTGTTACGAGGATGTTTTTTTAGCGTGATTCGAATCTAAGACCTTATATAGAGTAATGTTAGATTAACCACTAGGTTGGATAGATGTTGGCTACACACTCAGAGATACAGTAAGAAATTACTACTTTCTTACTTTTTCATAAACGATAATTACGATATGGAACTTATCTGTTTTGTTCCTTAGTGTACATCCTTAATAAATTATTCATCTCTTACTCTTATTATGGTGGAACTGAAGTTTAGTTTTACTGCTTTACATGGGACTTGTCTTTATCTATATATATATCAGCTCCTTTTCTTTTAATTTTGGTTCCTCAAATTGCAATCAATTGCGTACAGAGCTTTACATTGTTGGGTGTCATAGATTAGGTTGGGTGGCAATTTACGTAATCAACAATGCAAATAGAAAGTCGGCACTTTTAGTAATGCAAAAGTCACCAGCAAGTGCATGTGGACGTAGGTTGGTAGGTAAAGTCTGGACGCTAGTCCAAACCCGCCAGATTCTCTTCTCTTTGGTCCGCACCCTTTGCCTTTTGGTATCAAATAGCAGCCACATGTCACGTTGGCAACGATTGCTCATCTTTAGCCCCTTTTTGCCCCACATCAATTTTGAATTGATTCTTCGACACCTTTAAAATCCAAACAGAGGTGAGAGAACCAATTTGGTCATCACTGGATTTCAACAATAAAATGTGTACTTCTTTCAATCTTATATTTAAGATTTTTTTTTTTAGGAAAAAATCGGTTGTATGTGTAAGATTATATTTTATTTTTAATATTTTTAATTACTTTTTTTTAATATTCTTATAAGTTAATACTTGTTAGAATTTTTATAACAATTATATGAATAATTTTTAAATACTATATTAAATCTTGACATTTTCAACACCAATAATAATCTTAATAAATCTTAATCTATTTTATTAGTGAACGTGAATTTATGTAAAATTCTACATATAGGATCAGAAAGAACAAAAGATAATATATTATATATTATAAGTATAATGTCCAATAAAATTAGTGGAGAGTGAGATTGGCCTGTGCTTAATTCCATTCTCCCAAGTTATGTCTGTGATAAAATTGCTGCTATTGTCCCGCCTAATCATATTGCAGGTGCTGATTCTATGGTTTGGAATGCGGAAAGCTGCCTATGATTTTCTTTTGTCAAGGAATCATGGTGTGGCTACTCTCCAATCTTCTAGTTCGCCTATTTTTGAAGCCATTTGGAAATGGGATGGTCCTCAACGGATTAAAGCGATGCTTTGGAAATCTGGTCATGAAAGGCTCCTGACAAATTCTGAGTGTGTGAAGTGAAGTATGACTAGTAATGCTAACTGTCCTCGTTGTCGTATGAATGAGGAAACTATTTTGCATTGTCTCAGGGACTGTGATGATGTTAACAGGCTTTGGAATAAGGTTGTGCATCCTTCTAAAGCCCTTTCTTTCTTCACTGCTGATTTTCAATCTTGGTTATCTCTCAATCTTGCGGATGGTGATTTGGGTATTGTGGATGTTCCTTGGAATATTTTCTCTCAATATTTTATTGTGATGTTGCCTTCCCAAGGATGATTCGTTAATCTGTTGTCTTTTGGACATTTTGCCCCATTTATTATAAAAAAAAAAAAGTATAATGTCCAATAAAACCAGAGTTAGGGGGTTTTGTGCCTATTATCCACACTTTGTTTAGGAAAGAGACTACTATGCTTGTTGATGTTCCACAATTAACTACTGTATCTAATCTCTCCATTGGATTTTGAATCCAGTGCTCAAACCAAAAAAATAAAACCAATAAAATTTTGCCGTTCGCAATAGTTATATCCGCTTATCCAATTCGAGCAAGATAATAGTAATAATGTAATATTTCAACCTCATTAAAAAATACTTAGTGTATTCACCAAAAAAGAAAATACTTAGTGTATAATAAAGGTTTTATTATCATTTTAAGTTGCTATTTTAATGAGGTTAAATTCTTTTATTAATCTTGTTTCCCAAAATTTAAATTGATATGTGGATTTGGGTTCAGTATTTGAATAAAATTTTGTTGATAATAATAAAATTCATTCACTTCATTTCAGGAATCTTTATCGTATCTCAGAAGATTCCACAAGCAACGTCTCTTACTTTTAAAAATAATAATAATAATAGTTAATTAAAAGTGAAATAAATAAAGAAAAAGAGAAAAGAAGGCAACTTTAGTATTGCGTTGCGTTGTGGCTTCCCATCTAAGCAAGCAATAGCATATTCTACTTTGCCTCTGTTCATAACTCATAACCCCCACACACACACACTCGGGAAGAAAAGCATCTTACCCAAGATCCCTCCCACCTCCTCACTTTACCCTTTTTTCCTTTTCTCTCTCTCTCTCTCTCTCTCCGAATTTTAAAGTCTAATTCTGCATTTCAAATTTCTTTATAAATAAATAAATAATAAACTACTGGAGAGTGAGATCCCATGAATCACTTCTCAACCTAACTTGAATCTCTTTCTTTCTTTCTTTCTTTCTTTCTCAATTCACTGTTGTTTTGGCGCCAAAATCATGAAGCTGGACAACTCCAACGGCCAGATATGCGCGCCAACCAACTCCTCCGCCCCGGCGAGGAACGACAACGAGGAGAAGGAGGGAGAGGAGATATTCGTTCCGCCGCTCAACTTCGCCATGGTCGACAATGGCATTTTTAGGTCTGGTTTTCCTGATTCCGCCAACTTCGCCTTCTTGAAATCCCTTCGTCTCCGTTCCGTTATGTGAGTCTCCTCTTTTTCTTCTTCTTCTTCTTCTTCTTTATATAGGAGTATCACTTTTCCGTTCCGTTCTCACGATCAACGTCAGTGTTTTAAATTTACTGCAATCGCTTAGGATTGCGGGAAAATGAGGGGCTGCGATTGTGTTTGCGCAGAGACTCCCAAATTAAAGAAGCAATATTCTGATGACCTTTAATAATAACACTTGTCAGTGAGTTCGGTTTCTGAATTTGAGGGTTTTTGGTGCAGATGTTTGTGCCCTGAACCGTATCCAGAACCTACTCTGGAATTCTTGAAGGCCAACGGAATTAAGCTTTATCAATTTGGAATTGATGGCTGTAAGGTTTGTTTCTTTTCTTCTACTCTTTAATTCATTATCCTTTCATCCCTTAAATTCTCTTATTTTTTGTGGCAGTGATGCTTTCATATCTTGCATGAGAAGTGTGAATTGCTTTATTGATTACAAGTAAATAGAAGTACTCCTATTTCTTGGACATGTCTTTTTTATCAATGAATAGACGTGTTTCTTTACTCATGGAGAGACATCACTGTTGATGAATCTATTAAATAGAGTTTACAGTATTTCTCTAGTGTAATTTTCTAATGTTAGAAATTTAGAACTTCAATCTGATGTTGCATTGCTGGATACAATTCGTTTCCTATATCAATTTATGCAAACTATACCTAATGATTCATGCGCTAACTACCGCTCAATTTCTTTATTCTTGTTAACATTGATAAAATACTTACCAAGTGGATCAGGCTTGAGTCACTTAAACATCTGGTGCTAGGTTTGATCCCTCCTTATATTCATGTTTATGTAAAAAAATAAATAAATAAATAAAAAAATAATAATAATAATAATAATAAACCATTGAGAGGGATAACCGATTAGACATATGATCGCACTCTGGAGATTAGTCTCTTACCTATTGGGAGAGGGTACCCTGGGAAACATTTAAAAAAAAATTGATAAATTAGTCAGTGGATTAGCTTATTTGGATGCATGCCAAATTTCACCCACCATTTTTGTATTTGTGTTTAAGCTTTATTTTCAGTTAGTTGTAGTGATACCTTTTTGCCCTAAGAAGAAACCATTTCTATATTTTAAGTTACTGCTAAAATTAAATTGTTACAGTATCATGATTTTAGCTTGTAGCTGTGCATGTGTGTTTAAATTAAAGAAGACTTTTGGCTTACCTGCCTTCAAGTTATATCGATTCCCTTTATTTTTTTTTTCTTCAAGCCAATCTAGAAAAATTACAGCTTAAGTCCCTTCATCCTTGCATACATACATCTCATATTTGCTATTGAATTCATGAACTACAGTCTGGAGTCCTGTGTTCCAAAGCAGTTTGTTCCTTTATCTGTCAAAAAGTATTTCTGAATTAGCCTGTTTATTATTCAATGCCCCTTGGTAAAGTCTTACTTCATTTAAGATGTTTATCACACAAACTAACACACGTTTTCATCTCCTCCTAATAACAATGACATCCATATTAGCCGTATAATCCATCTCATCCTAGCATGGCCCTATAACCCTAAATGTAGGAGCTTTAAAGGACAATCCAGGGCATGCTGGACCGATGGCATTAAGTTCTCTTTTTCATGTGAATTTGACCTTTATGTACAAAGCTTGTTTCAAATAATATGCAAAAGCTTTGGGATTGAGGAACGGTCTTTAAAAACATGTTTACTTACCTTGGCTTACACAAAAGCTAAATATATACAGTACTGATTTCAAATTTAAATGCTACTCACGGCAGGTGTGAGTAGTGGCACTATTTTAAGTGCTACTCCAAGTTGGTCTTCCGAGCAAAAAGGCACCGTGTGGAGTGGTCTATAAAGAGTGGGGTGGAGTTTTGAGACAGACAAAGAGGGCTTGGGGAAGGGGCAAAAGAAGCTGGTAGAAGATCTAAGTTGCGTACTTTGCAATTTTCTAATTTTTCAGATTTAAAATTAAAAATTGCATAACAGTGTCAAAGAAAGTGTTAAATCAAATAAGGAAAAAAAAAATGCTTTCATTGAGAGTTGAACTCAAGACCTCCCGCTTACTAAACGGGTGCTCTAACCAACTGAGCTATGAAAGCAATTGATGTCAATGATATCGGTGTAACTGGATTTATTTTGAATGCTTCATTTTTGTTCCTTGTATGCAACACTATGGGACATGTAAAGTCAGAATGTGCTACTTCCGCACTTTGTAATTAATCAATTACTATTAATTATGGCTACTCTCACACTATCGCATACTCCTTCACTCTTTCAGCATACTTTGCCCAATGCAGACTAACATCTTCTTTAGCTGGGGTTTTGAAGCTGGCTCCCTCTATGCTTTATATTCTTTTATTTTTTGCAGTTGCATTTTTTAGTGAATCTTTTCTACCTGCTGTAGCTTTTATGCTCATTGGATGTGTTGGGCTATCTCCATTAACATTGAAACAAAAATAACCCCCCTGGGTACCAGGAAGGGTAGAAAAGCTAAAGATCGATAAGATGATATTTTAACTGATATCTTGAATAACATTACGTTCTGCATATTGATTACACTTGCTGTGGACAGGAACCCTTTGTCAACATCCCACATGATACAGTTCGTGAAGCTTTGAAAGTAGCCCTTGGTAAGTTGGTATTTCAAACTCTTGAACTTCATTATTGTAATAGTACAGCTGTTTAAGTGATAATTTGACCTAATTGATGCATGTTTTTCATGCTCCAGATCAAAGGAACCACCCCCTACTGATTCATTGTAAACGAGGAAAGGTATTCGCTATTTTTATGTTTATTTGTTTTTTTTTTTTAAAAAAAAAATTTGAATTATGATTCTGCATTAATTATGTGTGTTTTACAATGAGCAGCACCGCACTGGTTGTCTAGTTGGATGCATAAGAAGATTGCAGAGATGGTGTCTATCATCTGTTTTTGATGAGTACCAAAGGTTTGCAGGTGCCAAGGCCAGAGTGTCAGATCAGAGATTCATCGAATTGTTTGATCTTTCATGTTTGAAGCACCACCCACTGTCATTTTCAAGCTCAGGGAAATAAAAATTGGAATAATGGGGTATTTTATAAGCTGCTGCTTCCTCTCATGGAATGTTTTCATGGTGAAGTGAAGTATGATCAGTTAATAACTAGCCTTTTTTGTTTTTTGACTGAAAATTATTGCTGGAGGAGTATGGTTGTTAATATCATGTTATTCTTCTTTGCGTTTCCTTTCTTTCCATTCCTGTTTCAATGTGGGACGTGCAAGTTAGCAATTTATGCAAATCGGATGCTGGTGAGTGGTGACTCTTTTCCGATTTCAATCCGATTTTCCGAAAGGAAGTGATAAGAAGTTTTAATGTTGCTGTTGCTGTTGCGGCATGAGCGAATGGCACTGCCGTTGGGTACTACAAATCACTTTTCTATCTAGGCCATGGCCCTTTGTGATCATCACCAGTAGTTCAGCCCAGATTTAAGCTAACGGATTTTCAGCCCTATTTGATTGCCATGTTTAGAGGACAGGTGTTTGTGGCTGTTAAACTTGTGGGGAAAAAATTCGTATACCCCTCATATCAATTGATGCACCCCATTATTAAGTGAAAGTACAAAAGTGCCCTTCTTAATAAAAAACCCTATCAAACTTCTCTCTCTCCTCTAACACCCCACACCAGCCCCACCCTACACACCAGCACCCCACACCCATCAGCAGCACCACGCACCCTCCCTCCGGCGTCGCTCGCCACCTCCCTGTGGCCCTACACCTATCCTCCTCCGACGCAAGTCTCCGCTGCCGTCGCTTGCAAGGACCCACACTCATCCTCATCCGTTGTAGGTCCCCGCTGTCGCCGCTCGCAATCGCTCCCGCTGCTGCAGCGAGCAAGGACCCACCGTCGCAGCGAGCAACCCATCCTCACCGTCGCAGCGAACAACCCATCTCCAACTTCAGAGCACTCGCGATCTCAACCTCTGTCCAGGTGAGCAATGAGCTCGGGTCGGCAACTAGTTCACGACCCCAACCTTATTTAATATTTTTTTTTTTAAATTTGAGACGAGTCGTGAGGAGTGTGTTGACTCAGGGTTGTGAGGTAGTTCACGACCCTGACCCAGACCCAAATCGCGAGCCGACCACCGTCTCTACCTTCCTCCTTCCTCTTCTCTCTTCTCTTGTGGTGACCCTGGTAACGAACGAAACTTACAGTGGGGTGGGAAGGGTTGAGGCGGTGCCAACGAGCAATGGTGTGGCTGTTGGGTGGGGTGGGATAGCAGAGTCATGAAGGGGGTGACGGTTTGGGTTGTGAAGAGGGTCACGACCGACGGTGGCAGTGGGGTAGCTGTGTTAAGGGCATGGTCGTGAAGGGGGTGACGATTTGGGTTGTGAAGGGGGTCACGACCGACGGTGGCAGTGGGGTGTTTGTGGGAAGGGCAGGGTCGTGAAGTGGGTTACGACCTGGGTTGTGAAGTGGGTCACGACCGAGTGGCAGTGGGGTGTTTTTACCATACGTAACTCACTGCATGTCGGTCGTGAGGGGGGCACGACTCCTTCGGCGGGGTGTGATCGTGACATCTCTCACGACCCGAGGTCGAAGATTTAAAAAAAAAAAAGAATGCAAGGAAGGAAGGAAAAGAAAAAGCTAGGATGTTTGGTGGTGTGTAGGTGCTGTGGTGGTTGTGGTGGTGTGTGTGGGTGGTATAGGTGGTGTTTGAGAGTGGGGTTTAGGTGGTGGTGGTGTGTGTGGGGGGTGTATGTGGTGGTGTGTGGAGGTGGGGGCATTTTTGAGAAAATAAAAGACAGTGGGGTGCCTAAATTGTACTATGGGGTGCCTAAATTTTTTCTCAACTTGTGATATTCAAGTTCTAATGCTTGTGCTCTAGAATAATCACCCATATTCATATCGCTTATTCAGTTAATAAGGAAATGATTAATAATTCACGAAGTTGTGAATTCAAATAATTTTGTGGTAGACATGAGAATTTTATTAATGGGTAGTTTGTGAGTATTTTGGTAAGTATTCATATAGTCGTGAAGTCTATCATAATTTTGGTGAGCTCGTGAGACTAGGTGTGTGTGTGAGACGAGTTAGGTTTATCCATCATCTTGTTTAAAATGCTAATCCCATCATCCTTTAAAGTTAGACATGTTTCAAACCTGAAGAGATCTTTTTAGGTTAAATATTTCATCAAGATCGTTCAAGATAAAGACTTGACTAGATTAATTCGAGAGAGAAATGACGAATTTAAAATAATGCATGTTTTGTTCTTTTTTGTAAAATATTATTGATGTGTCGAACTTTTTCAAAAAAATTAGTGCAATTTTCTTAGTTTTGCCATAACGTCAAAAGGTTTCGCATGTTAAAATTATTCATTACTTAAGTAAGTTGATTATATTAAGTAAGTTGATAATTAGTTTTGTTGTACGAGTTTCAAGAATAGCTATGGGTATGCATGAGACAACTAAAATTTTTCTCTTCAATTTGTGATGGATGAGTCTAATCAGATCTGATTTTTTTGGTAGTAAATTTCAGACTAAGTCAAGTTATACTCATTCTTACCTTAAATTTAACTCACTTAAACTTTGTTGAAAAAAAAAAAAAATCATGTACTAACAATGATCGTAACCGGTAAAACATGTTGATTTGAGTGAAAATAACATCCACGTTTATACCCTTGTAAAAAAAAAAATCACATTTATCGTTCATAGAGAACAGTTTATCAGTAAAAAAACACTTACTTATATAAACAAAAATTAACTAACTTTCTATTCTTAGTAGTTAATACAATCATTCTCAAAATATCCCACTAAACTGGTTGAATAATTTAATTTTTATTTCATTCTCAATATAAGCTTACTAAATTAATCTATTTTTTTATGAATTTGAAAAAATTAAATACACTCAATCAATCAACTAACTTACTTCTTTAATAGGTGTGAAATTATTTTTTTTCTTAAAAATAAGATCGGGGAAGTATTAAATAAATGTAATTTAATAAAATAGATCAAATTCTTATATTATTTACTCATTTCTTAATCTATACTCTCTCCGGCTCGAATTATAAGCAAATCCAACTACTTTTACGCTTATTAAAGAGGTTAGTTGATTGTATTTAATTTTCTCAAATTTATAAAAAAAAATAGAGGTATTTTAGGAAAGTAGTATTGGGAATGAAACAAAAATTAATAAAGATTACAATTTTCTAGAGATGTTTTAGGAAAGTGACATTGAGAATGAAACAAACTTTAATAAAGTTAGTTAATTTTGCTTATATTTTAAATCAAGATAAATATGTTTTTTGTTACTTATAATTCGAGCCGGAAGGAGTATGTAATAACAAAAAATAACAAAAAGTGATGCTAATCTATGTGAGGGATTCCCTCCGGTTCTATTTATAAGACCCTTTTGGGTTTTTATTTTGGTCCTATTTATAAGACATTTTTATTAACATTTATTTTTTTTCTACCAACACCCCTATATAGTCAATACTTTTTAGAGCTTTTTAGAGTTCCAATAATAATTACAGAGGTAGTTTTCAAAAAGTATATCAAATTTTCATATTTCCAATGTCACTAACAAATTTATCCACTCTCCTTAGTGGGAGTAAAAAACCCAAAAGAATTTTATAAATAGGAGCAGACGGAGTATAACAGAGCTTTATGTATTTATAAAAAAAAAATAAAAAATCATAAATAGGTGAACAAAGAGTACATTTCACAACTATCATGTTACACGTGAAATATCAAATGAGATTTGTATTCCATTAAAATTTTATCAAGAGGAAAAAAAGAAAAAAGAAATTGAAAAAAGTAGTAGTACTCCGTAGTAAGGAGGTGGTTGTGTTGTGTATTCCGTTGATGATCCGGCAGGCAGGCATTAGGTAGGAGGAGAGAGGGGGATCTGATCCAAGAATGAAGAATGAATGAATGAATCAGAAGATGTCGAGAATCTCGAGAATGGAACGGTTACAAAGGGGACACGTGCCTCGATTCAACCAAAGCTCCCTGGAACACACTCTGCAATACGTGTGCCCACATGGTATGAACGCTGCTCCTTTCTTCCTTCCCATGCACACGCAGCACACCCAATCACTCCCATTCCCATTCTCACCTCCTTCTTCTTCTTTCTTCTCCCTCTCCTCTGTCGTTGTCTCTTCCAGCAACCTCATCAACGACACCCTCCACGGCACCACCGCCCCCCTCCTTCCTCCTCCTCCCACCTCTTCCCTTATTTGTCTCTCCGCCGCCAACGCCGCCGCCAGATTCATCCCCGAACTCCCCTGCTCTTGAACCGATTCCATTTCCTGGACATTTTGATGATCTTCTTCATGTTGATGGTGATGACGTGGCAGAGATGCTTCGTCTTCTTCTTCCTGTTGTTGTTGATGCTGAAGAGGTGGGTGAGAATGATGAGTGAGGGTTAGGGTAGGGATCCGGAAAACCCAGTGGGCCCCACAGCAACGAATACCGGTGAATCTGAGGCGATCTTTGAGAGTCCGCCTTCTTCTTCTTCTCCGCTGGCTTTCCTCCTCTTCCCCTCTATGGACATCATCTCCTCCTCCACCCTCACCTTCCATTTGATGATGATGATGATGATGATGATGATGATGGGTTAACAATCCAAGAATGGTAGTAGTAGTAGTAGTTGATGACGATGATTCTCTCTGAGATTCCTGCAACATTACACCCAGTTGATGACTCATCTCTCTACACATACACAACACAAGTGAGCGAATGAGTGAGGTAAAGAAGAAGAGAGGAGAAGTGGAGCAACAACATATGATGATGGGTGGCTATATTAGATAATAGATAGTATCATCATTATTCATTAGGATATGGGATAGGAGAGGACCACACATGACATCACACATCCCGTGAGCGATGTCTAAGTTCCTGTTCTAAACAACAAAACCCCCCGCGTCCCCGTTAGGCTCACTCACTCACTCATCGGATAGAAGAGAAGAGAAGAAGATATAATATATAAGAAGGAAATAGAGGGCAGATAGAAGAAGAAGATGATGATGGGATAGTACTGGTAGTAATACAAGAGTAGAACCAAAATAAGAAGTAGTGCTGACAAACAGATGGGGCCAAATGAAAGCTGCTCAAAATACTAGATGAGATCTTAATTAACTAATTAATTAATTAATTAATGAGACCGCAAGGAATCTGAAATCAATGTAACCAAATCAGGACAAAATAGAAGGAGAGCCTAAAGTAGTTACAGATAAAGAAAGAAGGAAGAAAACAAAAGGAAGACCAAATGCCTCTCTTTTTATCCCCCCCTCCCCTCTGTTTATTCCTCTTATTACCTTCTTTCTTTCTTTCTTTCTTTTTTTTATACCACCACCTCAAGACTCAAGTCCTCAACCATAACCCAATTGCGTTACCCAAACACCATCTCATCTAATCAACTTTGGCCTATTCTCTCTTCTTCATCTCTGCACTAATTTCAGTAATCAATTCATTTATTATAGATAAAAGTATTAATCCATTCATATCGTGATATTATAAATTTGTAGTAATAGGGATTTACTAAGATTCACTCTATTTTTATGCAAAAATAACTAACTTCACACTTATTAAGAAAATTAATTGGATGTATTTAATTTTCTCAAATTTATAAAAAAATAGATTACTTTAGTATATTACCTTGGGAATGAAATAAAAATTAAATGACTCAACTACATTATGAGGATATTTTATGAATGATTGTATTGAGAATAGAAAATTAGTTAATTTTTGCTTATGTCACTGAAGTGTCATTTTTTTGCTTATAAATGAGATCGGATGGAGTAATTTTTAAGGATCTAAAATTGTAAATTAATCAACAAAAAGATGATGAAGTATTTAAACATGACGTTAGGCGTTCGATCCTTGACATGAGTATGAAAAAGATTTTGTTGATAAAGACAAAACTCACTTTAATAATTTTTACACCTCGAATGGAATTAATCTTCGGATGAAAGATACCCTAAGTACACACTAAAATTGTAAAATTAATCAAAAGTTAAAATTGTTATTTAAAAAAATGTTTAAGAAATTAAAATTGTAAATTAATTTAAAAAATAATGTATTTAAAATATTAAAAATAAAACTTGCAATTACTCACTATTTACTTAACATTTTTAAATTTATTAAGCATTACTCTTACCAAAGAAGTCCTTTGTAGTTACCACTACTTTTGTTTCAATTTATTTATCGTTTTATTTTTTTTTACACCAACTGAATTTACCCAAAATCCGACTCATCCGGTCCGACCTAATTAAGCTTGCACTAAGCAGTCAGAGTCTCCCAGCGGGGATTGCTCCATACCCAAGGCTCGAACTTGATATCAGTTGGTTAAGAGACCAAGTGAATTACCACTTAACCAACCCCACGTTAGTATTTATTTATTTATTTATCGTTTTAGGAGGTTCATATGAATTAAAAAAATTATTTAATGTTTTAATTTTTAAAAGAAATATTAAATAAATTTATTATAATAATTTCACACTACATTAGTTATCATTCATTTCGCATTTTAACTACAAGATTAAAGTTAAAAAAATCAATTATTCACTCCTATCTCTAATATAAGTACCATTTGACCAATTTCATTCTCTTTAAGAAAGTTAGTTAATATTGTTGGTGATATTGAAAATTTAAATATTTGGTATACTTTTTCAAAAGTACCCCTATAATTATTATTGGAAATCTAAAAAGTGTTGAATAAATAAGGGTGTTTGTGGAAAAGAAGTAATTAATGCTATTGAAAATTGGAAATGAGGCTTATATTAAGGATCTAAAAAAAGTCTTCAAAATGGGCTTATATATAGGACTGAAGGGAGTAACACATACTCAAATTTTTAAGGTAATAATTAATTTAAAATAAATTTGAAAAAAAATAAAGCTCGGTTAATATGTTTTAATCGTATTTGGTTTTTTCAAATAAAACTCACTAATGGGTCAGCAAACTGTGTAAAATAATAATCTCATTGACCTTGCAGCGAGAAGGAAAAAAGTTAAAAAATAAAAAATAAAGCTCGTTGATGGGTCAGCGAGCTTGTAAAATTACAAACTCACAGGAGCGAGCCATTGATTTTTGGATAAGGGTGCTTTTGGGTTTTGACAAAAAAGAAAAAAGAAATCAAATAATTAAATTGGGGTTAATACACTACTACCACTAATAATAATTTTCAGATTTGCACACTTGTTGTTGATCTGCTGGCCGGCTCAGCAAAATAGTCAAAAGTCAATTTTATTAGGTCCTAAACGGTCAAAAGCCAATCCAAGCATCGGCCAAATGGCTCTTTGTCACGTGGGATTATCTATTGTCTTGTTTCTTAATGGATCTCACGCATTATTTTATTGTTCTTCACATTTTTTTAATTTAAGAACTATTAAGAACTTCAATTACATTTTTTATCTCATCCATGAACCTACTTTTCGTTCATAAATGAGTCTCACTACATACCTCACATTCCTAATATTTTATTATAAATATAATCACCATCAAATAACCAATTTTTTTTACCGCCAAAAAAACTAACTACATTTTGAATAATTTTTACATTTTTCAACGGCTATTTTTTTTAAACTATTTTTTTCCCATAAACTCAAAAGCATAAAAGTATAAAATATCATAAATTCAAATTAGTAATGGTTATTGAAATACATTTCATCTCATATCATACTACATAGTGCATCATAATTGAAATATTCATAGAAACTACAAATATACAATAACAAACTACATACTAATTCATCCCATATCTTTTCTAATTATATCGCACAACATTACATAATTTTTTTTATTGCTATTTTTTTTATTGCTATTCACTCCATTATTTGCAAGAAATGCTACGACCCACTCTCTCTTATCTATCCCTTTTGCTTCATCCACTCACACTCTCTCTTATCTATTCATTTGCCTCAACCACCCCATTTTTCTCTGTAGTTATCTTCCACGTAAATACATATCTTCATCTCCTTCATTCCCCATTATTTTCTCTGTTTCACCTTCCTCTGATCCATTCATCTTTCGTCTCCCTCCATCTCTTTCTCTAATTGATTCTCACTCTTCATCCCTTTCTGAAGTTTCCATAACCATCCCTCCACTCCCCTCTGCTTTGATCTCCCCTTCAACGGTGCTCCATCCTCAGCCACGTATAATCGAGGTCACTCTCACACCCATCGTTCTTCGTCTTTCCCTCTTCTCTCTGCTCACCCACATGCAATCAAGTCCCAACTTAGCACTCACAAGTCCTTTGTAATTGAAGTCTCTCTGGTTTGATTTTTCTTGTAATTTGATTTGGGTTTTTTTTTATTGTTGTTGATTTGGGGTTTATTGTAACAAATTTTATTTTTATTTTGTTATATTTCCCATTTAATTTTGGGATTATGTTATTGTTTAATTTTTTGTAATTTTTGCTTAATTTTGTGGAATTTTTTCTGGAACTGTACGGTTTATTTGGGGTCCAGGATTGTTGTTGATTATAGCCGTTGGTTTCTCTCTCTTCATATTCAATTTTTTATTATTTTTTCACTGCCTTCATCTCAGTTACGAACATGGTGAAATAGTGCACGGGTAACCGCATATCTCCACAGCGGTGAACGGGCGGGACGAACGTTCATATATTGATGAACGAAATATTTTTATACCCGCTGGAGATGCTCTTAAGGGCATTACTTCCCCGCAAGTCTGCAACAAATTTTGGATGGTCTTTGATAAACCATTAGTTGTTTGATAAATCATCCAATAAATATATATATTATTGTCAAATAATAAAATTAAATTGAAATAACAAAGCTTTAATATTGGGTCAAATAGAAAGAATTTAATTTTTGATTTATATGAAGCTGAAGTGGTTACGACATGAATTCAATATATAATTTGTCAAATAATCATTGATTTATCTATGGGTTATTATGCAATCATCCAAAATTTGATTGCATGATAGAAATATTCTTTTATTAATCCTTATATTTTTGTAGTAGTAAATATTTAAAAAAAAAATACAACAAACTAATTTTTCCCCCAAGAATTCTTTCTTATAAAATGTTTCATTATAATGACAAATAATGTTTCATCATATATTAAAATTTAAAGGATTTTCATAAAGAGTAATTTTATATTGAAAAAATAAATATTAATATTTAAAAAGATATGCATTTAGTTTTTCAATAATTTTTTAAATCATTTTTTAATATTTTTTTTATTCTCAGCAAACCCCAATTTAAATGTTGAGCAAATGAGTTAGCTAAATGCATAACGTAGTGTCTTTGACTGGAAGAACTGCGAGACCAAGAGAATGCCTCAAACCCTAGCGTAGTTAAGAGATTGATGTACTCCCTCCGGCTTGAAATATAAGCAACAAAAAACATACTTTTTTTGGTTTAAAATATAAGCAAAACTAACCAACTTTCTTAAATTTTATTTCATTCCCAATGCCACTTTCCTAAAACATCCCTAGAAATTTGTTATCTTATTTAATTTTTGTTTCATTTCCAATGCAATTTTCCTAAAATACCTCTATTTTTTTTTATAAATTTGAGAAAATTAAATACAATCAACTAACATTCTTGATAAGCGTAAAATTAGTTGGTTTTAATTTGCTTATAATTCGAGCCGAAGAGAGTAGGACTTTAAAATTATAGAATACCCTAATTTGGATCTCCCTAATCAACTGTGTATGAAGAGTGTCGACTTAGGAATTAGAAAATATACATTAGCCCAAACAACGTGAAGCTCCTTACAGAGGAGGTGGTGACGTGCGTATGGGTCTACATGGGCTTGTAGATTTGGCCAGTGATTCCTAGAATCAAGGGGAAATTATGGTGAAATATTCTCCTAATTGCAGAGAGGATCAACACGTTGCCAGCTCTTGCGAATTAGACACGCGAGATTATAGGAGAAAATCTCAAAAGAGCATAAATATGCTTAGTGGAATATCGGGTTCTCGATTAGGTAGGCATAATCATGCTTATGGTGTTGCGTTGAGCAAATGCATAAATGACGAGGGTCGACCGTAAGACCGAGTACGCAAAAGGTCGAGATCTGGACTGCCTGGTATACTAAATACTCGGAGGAAGATCAACACGAAGTTCCTTCAGTTCATCACACATTCTAATCAAATCAACCACTATCTAATTTATCTGTTACAGGTATGACATAAGGATTAAATGAATCAAATGTATAATGGTAAGTTGTTGATAAGTGTTAAAAAAAATGAATTTCAAGACTTTTCCCAGTTTACGTGCGTATATCCAAATAAAAAGTACTTTCTCGGGTCCTAAGGGCTGAGGTTAAGAAAACCCATAAATTAAATATATATATATATATATATATATATATATATATATATATATATTAAGTTTATGTAACTTTATGTAATTCCCTTGTAACAAAGATTGATATTTCAGTCACACAATTTATAATACTTTCAGCTTACTTGGTGATAGTACTATTGAAAGGGCAATAATTGATTAATGTAGTAGAGTGGGAAATGTGTTTCGGGTTTCAGCACTTGGTCGGAGGTAAAAGGCGCAAATTGCATAAAACAACATTGGAACTGTATGCACTTTGCATAGCAGTGCTATGTTGTGGGAGGGGAACTTGGCTTATGTTTCTGACAGTATCCGGAATCAAATACCAACTGTTTTTACTGATTATTGAACTCACCAGAATTTCTGACAAGGCTCACATGAGATGTGAGTGAGTACAATAATTTAATTTGAAAAAGGTTGTCTGGCAGTACCCGTTAACATGTGAGGAAGTCTCAGTAGGGGCTGTAGTTTTCAATCCAGTGATTTTTATTTTTTAGTTATGCGTTAAACCTTTTAACATTTATACAATGCCTTACTAATTATATTCTGCAAGGTAGACGACATTCATTGAAGGTATGTGAATATGTTCACACTATTGTCTAGGGGAACCCTACTATTGAGCAAGGTAGTGTAATATATTAGACCATGGAATCACAGAATTTGACTGTCCAAAACAATACTATTTAGCTTGCTCATGATCCATTAGCTAACACCACCATTATTACAATCCCTGATAAATAGGAAGCAAATTATGAACTTTGGAAGAATAAGGATATGATTGGATAGGATTTTATTGAGTTGTTAGCTGAGAAAAACTATATATTCATGGACCAAAAGGTCTCTCGCACCACACTGCAAGAGGTTACTTATAGGGTACAACAGATCAAGCTGTCCTTTTTTGAGCAGAACAAGGTAAAGTGTCTAAAGAAAAGCAAAAGGTCGCTCAAGAAGAAGATATAACAAAGGTTAAGTGTAGCTGTCAAAAGAAAAAGGAAGGAAAAGCATATCCTTCACCCAACATTGCCCAAGTGCGATGACATACAGCCGCAGAAATGTAATTATAGAAGTTATGGAAAAATGTTATCCAAGATAAGCCTAAAATATTATTCATCACTGTTGAGCATTGTCACAGAATATTCTGTCAAATAATAAAGAGAAAGGAATCAAGAAAATTGTATGTTCTCTGGCTGAAAATGAATTACGAAGACTGAAGGTCTCTTGCACCACACTGCAAACCTTAAAGTCAGATCCCAACTTGATGAATGGTGTTGGTGATGCTATGTAATTTCAGGAGAAATTATGTTGGTTCAAACTTCACAGTAAGAATATTTTTCCCCTTCCCATCATATAAATATAGACTAATAGATTATGCATTCGTGACTTCACTGTTTATTCAAAATCAGTGATCTATTCACATATTATTGGTGATCCTTTCTATTCCATCCTAAATCCTCCATTCAATTGTTAAGGTAGAATACTAGAATTTGATACTAAATACTAATTGGATTATGCTGTATGCCAATATATAGAAACGACCTACCCCTTCATTCATTTTTTTAAAGCACTTGAACAAGAACAATCATATTTCAGTGTTGGTGCTCAACATAGAAACAACAGCATGCATCTAGAAGACAATAAATTGAACTAAAATCTGTCCATTCACATTAAACATTAGTTAGGTTAAAGTTATTATTTTAAATGTGTAAATGGGGCTTCCAGGTGATTATCTCACTCTAGTCCGTCCCATTCTCATGTCAACATCCTAGTCTGTTTTTCATCAGAAATGAATACTTAGGCTATAATGAATTTGTGTAAAATGTACATGTAGCATGTGGAAAGAGGAGTTCCTTCTTGTTGTACAATGCAATGTAACAAGAGCCAAACCTAAAATGAATCATGGATAGAAAGAGAGACTGCTCAGTCATGCAATTGGAATTTGTAAAAAGTAAAACTAAACCATCTCCCACTTGCTTTAATAACAATCAGTAAAATAGTTGGCAATTCCACAGTTCTTACCAATGGCATTTACATGAAGAGAATAACTTAGTACAAACCTCATGAAAAACCTCGAGTATAACACTATGGTAATCTTTGGAGTTCATTGACAAATAATAATTCAATAGACTACGAAGATCTTTTGCATCTTGAAGGCGGTTCGCAGTTATCATCTCCATCATGGACTCCCTAAAATCTTCTCTTGGATCATAAGAGGACTTCTCCATGGCTACCATTACTACGAATTTAGTTCCTTCTCTGCTCTTCTGCCGCCTTCTCTCTACATGTTTAGTTTCCAACCTTTCTCTAATCATTTGGTCAAGTCTCTCTTGCACCATTGCATGAGCTAGGCTTGAAACTGAAGGAAATCTATCAGAGACAGAGCTCTCTGCTTCCTCTGAGGAAGAAACACTTAACCTGCTACAACTGCAGCAACACAATGCCTTGCATCCTCTCTGTTGGAGCTGATGCTGCTTATTATGTTGCTTTGAGGCTTTCATTGCAGTACACAATGACTTAGCTTTGAAGGGAAATTTGTGCAAGGATAATCACTTATGCACAATTGACAAGTGGGACAAATGAGTGAAATAATGATTAAGTTTTGTTCTAAGAACATTCAAAACTAAATTGAGTGTTAGTTTGGAGGGCAGATGGGGGACATAACTATAGTTATTTAAGCCAAAGATCATTATGTATAACTAAACTATCATGATCTTAACCCTTTTTAGGGTAACATTAGGTGGCCTAAATTTTGGAATCTTATCAATAAGGAAGGAAAAAGAGAGGGTCGTGACTCATGAAGCCTCTTGAATAATAGCTAGTTGATGACGTGCCTTGTGGAGCTCTAGCACACTAGCTTATTAATTTAACATAATAACAAAAACATAGTTTTAAATTATGTTCTGGAACCATAATTGAGGACACAATGTAATAGTTTTTGGATGTCACC
Source organism: Crotalaria pallida (assembly GCA_037953625.1). Classification (NCBI taxonomy): domain Eukaryota; kingdom Viridiplantae; phylum Streptophyta; class Magnoliopsida; order Fabales; family Fabaceae; genus Crotalaria; species Crotalaria pallida. The sequence goes on along the minus strand of CM075649.1, from coordinate 187,769,438 downwards.
AATCAGGTGCGGAGTCAGGATTTCATCACAAGAATTGCCATGACTAAATAATATATAACTTATAATAAAAGAAAATTTAAGTACCAAATGTATATTACATGAAACAAATTAGATAATAACTAACTTAAAAAAAAATATATTTATCATATTCACAGATAATGAATATATAACACGAATCCATAACCACACTTGCATATGCATTTTTCTTAATTGCGGTAAACCAACTATTTGCAACCGTAATTTAAAACCATGCATGCCTATTGATCCATTTTCTCTTTGAAATTAAGAAAAATGATTAAAGTAATGGATGACCGATCATTAAAAAGTTTCAGCTAAAGATGTCTATATTCATTGTCTTCATCTTCTAGGGTACCCTTCACTCCCAATATTGGATTGGATGACTAGATGAATTGAATTAGATTATAGATTCAAGCATTTCTCTCTCTTTTCTTTTCTTGTTAATTAAAACTTTGGTTCCATGAATTGCTTTAGTGTGTGTGCAGTGGGCACTCCCTCTAGTGGTTGTGAAACCCCAATTATGAAAAAAAATCAGACAAAGATACACACAGCTAATTAAGAATCTCCTTAACAGATTCGTCTATGTATGCTTAATAGTACAAAGGCAGCATAACTAGTACAGAAAGCAAAAGAAGGTTGCTAGGTGATTAGCATGTGATTATAATTGATTACTTAGAGCTTATTTGAGAGAAACATGATCCTCATTTTTCAACATCATTACGGTGATTATATGTCATGACTCATGAGTCAGTGCAACCAAGTTGTTTATGCCATGCACTGAAGCACGTGTTGCTATAATGATTTTCACTCATTAAAGGTAAAGCCTAAGTCCCTGGGTGAAATACAGTAAGATAAATAGAATTAGGGAAACACCGGTAGGACAAACTAGGTTTTGCTTTTCTTTAGAATAAGGAAACCAGGTGGTGAAGAAAAGGGTTAGGGGAGGGATCCAGATTCTTTAACATCACAAAAAGCATGTAGTCTGCTGTCAATCTTTGTGTCATTGGATTCATCTAATAGATTTTTAAATTAACATACTATATGCACATAAAACTAATCCAATGGCAAAAAATTCAATGATGTTACACGATCGGTCGATGTTAGGCAATCATAATGAGTTAGTGGAGTATTATCCATTCATATGTAAGGCCATAAATGTGATGACTTCCAACTCTATAATATTATTTCTTTTTTTTTTTTTACATGGGAGGTTTGGGATTAGAACCCATGATCCGGGGGAAAGGAAAATCCTAAGTGTCACTGCAGCCACCAACTGGGCTGTCTTACGCGGACTCTATAATATTATTTCCCATGACTAATTATAGTAGTCAATGACTGCTTTCTTCAAAAAAAATTTTACATAATAACGTTGCCTATAGCCTCCTCTAATAATTTGAAACGAGTGGAGTAAGGTAGAGACTTTCTTCATGCGCTCAGGGAACAACAAAAAGAACATATACCCACGCCCTACTTCTACTCCCTCCCTCCCTGTTTATATGTAAGTTAAATCTTTTTAAGGTTTATTTGTTTCTAAATAAATTATTTATCATTTTATGATATTTAGGAAATATTAAATAACTTACATTAAATATATTTATAATAATTTCACTTAATATTTCATATTTTAATAATTCTTTTTATTTTTCTGTAATAATGACTACACCAATTTTGTTGTATTAATTTTAAATAAGGATAATTTTAAAATTTTGAAATATATTTTTTAACTTTAAATGAAATAATTATTTTAACCATTTTTTTAATCTATGTAAATTTATTAAAAATGTCTTATAAATAAATAAGAAATAGGAAGTAATTCATACTTGCTGAGGTCTACCAACCAAATGTTGTCACCTTGTAAAGTACCTCATCTAATTTAATCTGATCTCCCAAAGTTAGATAACATAAATTAAGTAATAGGTAGGAATAAAAACCATATTTTAACTTTTGTAGACGGAAGCGAGCCAACAGCAAAGTTAAACGAAAAAGAAAAAGAGGGTTCATCGATTCAAGTTAAAAGAAAAAGGGTGAAGCTAAAGTAAAATCTCATCTAATCTAATCTAATCTAAAACGTAAAAATTATTATAGGAGAATATCAATAGGCCAACCAAACGAATGAAACGATGTCACATAATCAAGTACCTAATATTGTTTAAGTCTCTGCAAGTTAGATAACCACTTACTCGTATTTCTTCTACAGGTAGTGATTAAAACGAAGATGAAAATTACTAAATCGATCACTTAAGTTATTGACTTTTTCTTTTTGGCCCCCAAGTTTTACTCCTTGGCTCCCATTTGTTCTTAAAAGGACGAAATTGTCCTTATTGTACCGACCGAAAAGAAGCGGAAGTTACTTTCCGATTTTAAAAAAGCGAAATAATTTTTTCAACTTCCGATACTTAATAATCGAAATAACTCTTCCGATTTTTACAAGTCGAAAACATATTTATAGATTTTTCCGACTTATACCAGTCGAAAATATATTTTTAATTTCCAACTTATACTAGTCGGAAGTTAATAAACATAAGTGGAATGCACCTCCCTCCCGCAGTTAACCAACTTATATATAAAAATTATAAAAAAAAGTGGCAAACCCAAAGGCATCCATTGGGTGCATGCACCTCCCTCCCACAATTACACACGTATGCTATGCTATGCACCATTTCATCTGGGCGTGTCAAGCATGGAACAATCGAGAGGTGATGATGTAAGCTTAAAAGGCAAATCCATAAAAATGGGAATTGTGGAGGCAGCTGTTTCCGATTGGTAGTAGTCGGGAATTAAAAATATATTTCCGATTAGTATAAGTCGAAAAAATCTATAAAATTTGTTTCTGATTTTTAAAAATCGGAATATTTATTCCGACTATTAAGAGTCGGAAGTTGAAAAATTATTCCGCCTTTTTGAGATCGGAACCATTATTCTGTTTGTTTCCGCCTTGTTAAAATCGGAAAGTAACTTTCGCCTTGTTTCAGTCGGTACAATAAGGACAACTTCGTCTTTTAAAAACAAATGGGGTCAAAGAGTAAAACATGGGCCCAAAAGGAAAAAACTCTAAGTTATTTTTATATGAAAAATGTTAAGACACTTGTTAAGAGATTAAATATAGTTTAAAAATATTAAAATTTGTACTTTTTTATGTTTTTGAAAAAAGAAAGAAGTGAAACTCATGATATTTTTTGCACTTCTAAAAAGCATAAGGGTACTTGTTAGCAAAATTATAATTTAATTCTTTAATTTATTTTTTTTTGAAATAGGTTTCATAAATTATTGTCATTCAATAAATACATTATTTTCATTAATTTTTTTAACTGAACACCATAAAAAAAAATTAACACTTGACACTATTCATAAAATGTAACCGTTCATATAATTAATTAAAATATCAATCTAACAAAAGACATCCACCCTTGTAATCCACACACATCCAGACACATTATTAACAGTCAAATCATCTCCATGATTGAACAAATTTTCCGTTTTTAAATAGACTCACACATTATTTTATTATTCTTTACATCTTTTTATACTTTAAGAACAACTAAGAACGTGAACCACTTTTCACTCCATCCATAAACCTATTTTTCGTTCATAAATGGGTCACACTACCTACCTCATACTCCTAATATTTTATAATAAATATAATCATCATCAATTAACCATATTTTTTTACCGCAAAAAAAAACTAACTACATTTTGAATAATTTATTTTGTCATACAGGCTAAAAATTAATACTTACGTCTTGGTTGAAACGTAGGGGTTTAAAAAAAAATTAATACATAAGTCAAAGCTTAGACGTAAATGTTAAAATTATATATAAAAGCTGTAACATCCTAAATTTTATACCAGATAATTGTAATATTTACAACTTTAAACATAAATTCCACCGTTGGATGTGAAGATAAGTATGTAAGGAAGTTTGTTTTCAAATTTGAGCAAAATCCAACGGTTAACGAATAAGATATGAAATTTTGAAGTTTTTTTTTTTTTTTTAAAATAGAAGCACAACACTACTCATGGTACTCGAGTTCTCCCACTCTTAGTTTTGGAAAAAAAAAAAGAAAAAAAAGAGAGTAGCCGCACTACTCGAGCACCATTCCCTCTGTTGATGTGACTGTTGAACGCGTTATGATTTAGTTCACGAGAAACGACTCGCAAAAACACCCAGCGGAAGGAACATGAAAAGCAAGTTGCGAAGGGAAGAACGTGATGAAAACGAACCCTGCTTAGATGCTCTTAAGTCAACGAACCAAGTGTTGGCACCTTGTTAAGTACTGTACCCGGTCAAATCCAATTTTCTTTAGCTGGTAGGAATACCAAATCTAACAATCCCTCAAAGATAACAATTTTTTTAATAATAAAATAGTATTTTTTTTTAAATTTAATTTTTGGGTGAACCAAATAGTTACATTTTTATATATAGCAGCTATTATTTTTTTCTCTTTTTCCCCTGTTAAATATTTTAATTTTATATGACACTTACATTATAGCTTTGGCACTTGCTTTGGCAAGGAGAGAATGTAAAGAAGAGCTATTGTATTGAGCTATTGTGTTCATAGAGTGTGAATGCAATTTACGAAAGGATGTAAATTTATAAGAGATGTAAAGTTTGCAAGTAAATACGAGAGATTAAACTGAATACAATCTTGTAAAATTATTGTTATTACAGTGAAGGATTAAAGTAAATTAAAATTTTAAAGTTAGAGACTAAAATGAAACACGATATACGTTAAAGTTAACGATCACTTAACGTATATGACCGAAGAATATTGCCAATAACTAACACGAGTAACTTTTTTCAAAGTGAGGAATTAAATAAAAATTATTAAAAAATTAGAGCTAAAGTAAAAGCTCCTTAAAAATGTGGGACTAAGTTGTTAAAAATATATAACCAGAACCAAAAGGAGTACTGTAATAATTTTGATTGTTTCCGTTCGTTACTAATTTGATAAACGTCTTACGTGCGTAGTTATCTTATCTTTTAATTTTAATCATTTTTATTTTTTATTTTTTATCATCTGACTTGATGCATAACACCATTTCTGTAATTCATTTCATTTCATCACTCTCTCACTCTCAGTGCTAAAAAATGACACCGTCTTTTCCAACAAACACCGGCGGCAGGGTGGCTACTCCTTCAGCGACAGGGAGATTCGCCGCCGTGTACAGCGAGGTCCAAAACAGCCGTATCGACTACTCCCTCCCTCTTCCCTCGGTTCTCAAAAAACCTTTCAAGATCGTGGATGGTCCTCGAAGCTCCTCTGCTGGGAATCCAGGTAGGTAGTAGACTATGTGCTCTCTCTACTCTCTAATCTCTATCTCCCTTCTCTTCTCTTCTCTTCTCTTCTCTTCTCTTCTCTTCTCTTGATCATCAATCAATCAAATCAATGATTCATTAATCTATTCTCAATAATTTTGAATTTGGCAGATGAGATAGCCAAGCTGTTCCCTAACCTCTTTGGGCAACCATCGGCGGCGTTGGTGCCCACTGATTCCGGGGCGGTGCAACCAACTCACAAGTTGAAGATCGGTGTGGTCTTGTCCGGTGGTCAGGCTCCTGGAGGCCACAATGTTATTTCTGGAATATTCGGTAACCATCGCCATTGTTTTCTTTCTATTTTACTCCCTCCTTTGTTGAAACAAATTTACATGTTTAATTTTGTTACTCACATTGAAAATATAAAATATTATATACTATATTTCAATTATTTTTATAATTATTATTAGAACTCTAAATTGTAGTATTGACTATGTGGAAGAACGTAATTTAATACAGTACCATTGATAATTGTAAGGACTAAGGAGGTACTCCTATTATAAATAGGAGCATAGGACCAAAGAAAAAGATTACCAAAAAGATTACCTTAGGAAAGGGCACTTGTTAAGGTTACTATATAGAGAAAAAATCCTAAGTCCTCATTCAGCACTCTCTCGAAAACATAAAAAATCGCACTTTTCAATAACTTTTATCTATAATTACTCTCTTAACAAGTGCCTTGTTAGCATTTTTCTTACTAAAATGGTCTTAAGGACGGGAGGGAATACTTTTCAAGTCTATTATTATTGTTGTGTTGTCAGATTAGGTTTCAATTCAATTTTTATGACAATTGAGTTTATTTATGGTCATAGATTACCTGCAAGAACGAGCAAAAGGAAGCACACTGTATGGTTTCAGGGGTGGTCCAGCTGGCATCATGAAGTGCAAATATGTTCAACTCACCTCTAACTATATTTATCCTTATAGAAATCAGGTTTCCCCCTTTCTTACTTACCATCTCTCTCTCTCTCTCTCTCTCTCTCTCTCTCTCTTTTTAAACCTATAGGTTTCAAAACCTTAACATATATGAATGAATCTAGTTGTTTTAGTTCTTATTTAATCATGTTACCTGGTTTTAATTTTAATTTGCGACCCACTCCGCTATATTGCGGTTTCTCTCGCAGCCACATCGGCCGCGCTTTCCCGTCATTTTACGTAACTGAAAACTCAATTTAAAACCATTAAGGTTCCATCTCAAAACCCAGGCGATGCGGGACTTCCAACATGCCCCACCAGACAAAGGGTATCTATTGACCCATAACAAAGGGCAACTTTTGGCCCATAACAACCGGAAAGAAGTTGGGCTCTGGATCTGATACTGTGTTAAGGTTCCATTTCAAAACCAATTGGCAATTAGAGGAGTAACCCAACAGGTATTTAAACCATGCCATATATTATGAGGTAGGCGATATGGGACTTCCAACAGCTTATACTATCTTTGAAGCTTTACATCTGTGTGTATTTTGTGAGTCATTAACTGGTTAAAGCAAGCAAACAACTTCATTTCGTTCTGCGTAATAGGATATTAGCCTTGCGCTTAGGGGTGTAACGGGTCGGGTCGGGTTGGGTTTTGATGAGGTTTAACACCCAACCCAACCAAAATAAATTGGGTTGGGTTGGGTTGGGTTATTCTTAATTTGAGTGTTAAAACCGACCCAACCCAACCCATGAAAATTCGGGTTGGGTTGGGTTGGGTTGGGTGATTGAGTTTATATATTTTGATTTTTATAAAATAAAAACTAAAAAAATCTAAGTAAATATAAAAATAAAATTAAAAATAGAACAAAAATCACATAAATAAGTAATTAAATATTATCCAAATCAACCAAATTACATAATTATGAACCATATTATCCATAAACTATACAGTTACACAATTTTTCATCAAATTATGATAAATTAAGCATAAAATATGTTAGAAATAAATAAAGAAATAAAATATATTTATATTAGTGGGTTGGGTTGGGTTAATCGGTTTTTAAGTGACCCAACCCATACTTGATTGGGTTGCAAAATAAAAAACCAACCCAACCCGTTAAATCGACCCAACCCGTCAAATATGAGTTGGGTTGGGTTGGGTTCATCGGGTTCGCGGGTTAATTCTGACCCACTTACACCCCTACTTGCGCTAATGCTGTTTGTATTTCTTGACTTCTGATACAGTGACCATAATCAGGGACAGACCCTGCTTGCCCTCCCCTCTTTGTATATACTTTATTTACTATTTTTTAATTAGAAAAACCTTCTAAAAAATATTTGCTACACGTATATGTATACTTTTGTGTATATGTTGTATTTGCTACACTCTATTTTACATATGGTTTTTTTTTTATTATTATTAGAAAATAATTTGCTCCAGGTAGTATACATTTTTATTTGTCAGCCCCTCCTTCTGATGGGTTCTGGATGTGTCCCTAACCATAATGCATTTGACATGTCTCTATTGCTAGCTTGTACGCATGGCCTACTGTTATCACTGACCTTGTTTTTTAGAACAATGATCAGGAGAGTGTGACACCTAACATGAATAAGTTCTCTTCGCAGGGTGGCTTTGACATGATTCGCAGTGGGAGGGACAAGATTGAAACTCCTGAGCAGGTGAGTCTATTGGTTTGCTGTATGAATTGTTCATTTGAATTTTGAACACTTATACATGTTCTTCAAGTACGAAGAGTAGTTTATTTTGCACATGTGCAGTTTAAACAAGCTGAAGAAACAGTACAGAAGCTAGATTTGGATGGGCTTGTTGTTATTGGTGGAGATGACTCAAACACAAATGCATGCCTCCTCGCTGAGTATTTCAGGTTTTTAAAATGGAATTTCGTTTTTGGCATGACCTGTGACCAAAAAGCTTTGTTAAGTGAATTTTTATTTATACAGGAGCAAAAATATTAAAACTCGTGTAATTGGATGCCCTAAAACCATTGATGGTGATTTGAAATGCAAAGAAGTTCCCACTAGTTTTGGGTTTGACACTGCGTGCAAGGTGATCAATGCTATGCTGTCAGTCTTTGCTATGCATTTATAATTATGTTAAGTTCTCCAACAATACAATCAAGATCTGATGATCAATTATGGGATGTTCCATTAATGCTGCCTTTTGCTTTTGGATACATGTTGCATATTCACATGGTCTGACCTTGTTCACGCAGATATATGCCGAAATGATTGGGAATGTTATGATAGATGCTCGATCAACTGGAAAATATTACCATTGTAAGTATAAAGTATATGAGAGTGGGAAACTTTTTTAAACTATAGCAGTTAAAGAGTGGATATTTTTCCACGTTGCACAGACACCAGTCTTTTAAGTTTTAAGTTTTAACATGTTAAGATCTGATCTTCCCACAATATCACTTCTTCTTAACATATGTACATGATATCCTCTCCCATTTTACGTTTGGGACAGAAATACCTTGTTCTTATATCTCCCTTATGTACATTTTTTTTGTTATGTAAATCTTCTACTTATGATTTTTTTGAATCGTACGTGTTATCACTTATCCGAATTTAGTATTTACTGAAGGGCTCATTATCTTTCATGATCTTTTATTTTGTTGTTGACTAGTAGGTGTATCTAATTTATTGCCTCAAAGATTTATTTTGATAGAAATTGATTCTGCACTTCTTTGAACATACTTTTCATTTAATACCTAGAAGCTTCCTTTCCTTTTTCTACCCTCTCTCTCTCTCTCTCTCTCCATGTGTGAGTGTGTGTGTTTTCGTTGTTGTTCAACTGGTTTTCAAGCAATGTGTAAGATTTGGTCGTCTATCTGCAGTTGTGCGGCTTATGGGACGTGCAGCTTCACACATTACACTGGAATGTGCTTTACAAACTCATCCAAATATTACTATTATTGGAGAAGAGGTTTGTCATAAATCTGATCATTTTATCGTGTGATTGAACTGTGTAGGGGCTGGTGAAATCAATATAAAATGCATCCATCTTAATCTTATGATTATGTTTGCTAGTTGTCTCTTCCCTGATCTGTGCTCACTATTTTTTTTATTTGTTGTATTAATTTTAAGTGAAAGAAAATTCACTGGTCGGTCCAGCTTTGTAACCTAAGAAACAGAAACAAATGATGGACGTAATCCAAAATTTTGCAATCAGTTTTTAATATAAAAGTGTATGGACCATGATACTGCAATACTGAAGGCCTGCGGAAATATAAAGTGTAGGCTTAAGTAACTAATAGTCTAATATCTTTCAACATTTATCACCCCCACCCCCTAAGCAAATTTGGGTTTCCTTGTGCAGTTTTTCTACTTCGAGCAAAGTGTCAGGGGTCTCTATCAAATTTGACATGTAAATGTCTTATTTCAGGTTGCTGCCCAGAAGCTGACCCTGAAGAATGTGACTGACTACATTGTAAATATCATTTGTAAGAGAGCCGAGGCTAATTATAACTATGGGGTCATTCTTATCCCTGAAGGTCTAATTGATTTCATTCCTGAGGTAGCTATCATTCTTAACGAAGTGAATTTATTTTGCTTGTTTTTCTCCCTGAATGATGTTTTGGTACCTCTTGGTATACAATATGAATGGAAAGTCATGAAGATTTTATACTCTATTGTGCCATTTGCAGGTCCAGCACCTTATTGCAGAACTCAATGAAATTCTGGCCAGTTGCACTGTGGACGAGGGTGGGCTATGGAAGAAGAAATTCACTGATCAGTCCTTAAAACTTTTTGAATTACTACCTCAAGCTATTCAAGAACAATTAATGCTTGAACGAGATCCGCATGGCAATGTTCAGGTGCTTAATGGTTTTATTGTTTATTTTGCCCCATTATGAAATTTGACTAGGCTTCAATGGTATGCTGGTATATTTAGGTTGCCAAGATTGAAACAGAGAAAATGTTAATTCAAATGGTTGAAACTGAGTTGGAGAAGAGAAAGCACGAAGGCGCATATAAAGCTGTATTTAGAGGGCAGTCTCACTTTTTCGGGTACTTCATCTAATTTAGATGTTATTGAAGGTTTGTTGATCTAAATTTCTTTTAAAAAACAATATTTTGATCATAGATTTGCGAAGGGTATCATTATATTTGCCTTAACTGGCTAGAGTTTGTAATTTACCTGCAATTGTTCAAAATATGCAGCTATGAAGGGAGATGTGGTTTGCCAACTAATTTTGATTCTACTTACTGCTATGCATTGGGTTATGGTGCTGGAGCCCTCCTTCAAAGTGGGAAGACTGGATTAATATCATCGGTTTGCACTTCTCGCTTTCTCCTAATGCTCTTCTCATTATCTTTTTAAGGGTTTACTTAATCTCCGTCCTAAGGGCTAAGGATAAGAAGTTAAAATATAGTAAATATGTATTGGAAATCTGAGTCGACTAATTCTCGTAGTTATAAATGTCTTTTTCCATACAAAACTTCCTTTTAAGGTTCTTATCCTCAAATCCTTTTTTTAATTATCAACTTGATATTTCTTCTAGATTGGTCTTGATATTTGCTTGTGGTTGAAAATGTTTGGTAATAATGTTGTAGCATTCTCAGTTGTTGGATTTGCTATGATACTTTCATCAGGTTGGGAATTTGTGTGCTCCTGTAGAAGAATGGACTGTTGGTGGAACTGCTCTCACCTCATTGATGGATGTGGAGAGGAGACATGGTATGCTTTGAAATCTACTGGAGTTTTTGCTTTACCCAATGTCTGTTTTCTAAGTTTCCATTCTTTAAATAACCTTTTGTTTCCATGTTGTTCCAAAACTTATATTACTTAGATCCGAAGTTGTCCTCAAGATTCATGCTCAAGTGGTAGAGCCACGGGACCTAAAGTATTAGGACATGGGTTCAAACCCTGGTGGCTGCGTTTGGTCATCCCCCACCCCCACACCACCACAAATAAATAAATAAATAAATAAATAATAAAAGGAACAAAATTATTTGCCTATAAAAAAAAATTGCGGTGAAATGTTTTGCAACCGGATTTGACGATATATGCATTTTAAAGTAGAGATATTTTCTTTTTTGTATTTTCTGATAATATTCATTAGGAGTTGTTTCTATTGACAGCGTTTGGTTATATTAAAAATATCAGGAAATTTGTGCATGCTTCATTTATATGAATGATTTCTCTGATGGTCTGTGATTTATGAATCGTGTGATTTTCTTTGCAGGTAAATTCAAGCCTGTGATCAAGAAGGCAATGGTGGAGCTTGAAGGTACATATCATCTATTCTTTTCTTCTCTAAAATAGTTGGTGAGAATTATATTTTTCAGCTGCGTGGAAGTAGAACAATGAAAAATGGAAACGAGGGTCCGTTTCGTGGCACAAAATATTAGTTTTTTTTATAAACATGGATTTACAAAATCAGACGATATCAACTTCAGTTGTCTTGGGCACTGAATGACTACATTTCGTGTTGAATGTGCAGGAGCACCCTTCAAAAAGTTTGCCTCGATGCGGGATGAGTGGGCCCTAAAGAATCGCTACATCAGTCCAGGTATTAATTGACTGTTCTTTCAATGGCTATTTCTTCTGTGTGCACCCGAGAAAAGTCATGCTTCTTTGCTTAGAAAAAGTGCAATAAGTTTAATTAAAATTATTCTAAGATATCTATCCATGCTCCGATACTAACAAATTGCTAGTTTTTTTATTTTGCAAAATTATTACTGTATCGATCAATACTAGCTCTAAGTTCAAATCAATTTTTTTTTTGTCAAAATGGTGTCATGCTGTGATGATTTTCCTTTTTTTTTGTAGGTCCAATTCAATTCGCTGGCCCAGGATCTGATGCAATTAGTTATACTCTACGCTTGGAGCTTGATGTGCATGCTTAAGACACATTTTGAGCACCTCGTTTTGATCGTGTCAATTTTTTTTTTTTTGGGAACTACTGCATCTATAGTAGGTCGGAAATTAGATAGGGTTTCTATGTTTTTAACTTCAAAAGAGAGCGGTTTATGAGTTGATGTTGTGTTGCATCAGCATCTACAACTTATAGGTCGTGTTTGGGAACATTCTCTGCATTTTTCCAGGTCAGTTGTTTCTCCATTTTGGGAGCATACTTGGGATGTCTGTTAGAAGGGGTTAAAAGTATATTTGGAGTTTCAAACCATGGTTGGAGCATAAGTGGAAAATTATTCATATTCCAATTTGAGAAAACTATTGAGTTTTGAAATGCACTTTACAATGATACCTTAAACAAGCATTACTCATCTACTTTACCCTTTGTTTCAAAATTTTGTGTACTAGTCTTAAGTTTGTGCCATGCACAGGGCTAAAGATTTTTTGAAGCTGCTGATTGGAAATTGCCAAATGATCCTGATGTGGAAATTTTATTTACTGTTGTTGTAGCTAGTTTTTATTTTTCTACGGCAAGGCCATGTTTTGAAGCAGCTCGCAATGCTGCAACTTCCCCGTGGTGGCTCTTGTTCGCTTACGGATCTGCTGGTAATTCCTCTGCTATTGGCAGCTGAAGTCTCATTTTTCATACTTCAATGTAGTATCTACACCAATAAATATAGATTTAATTTATGAATCTTGCTAACACGTGCTTTTAGGGTAAGAGCATTTGTTAAGGTTTTTTTTTAAAAAATTTTATTATTTTTTTTTAAACCGCTGATCTTGGTTTCTTCTATATGAAATATTAAAAATTATATTTTAAAATGGTTTTTCTTTTATATGAAATATTAAAAATTATATTTTTCTACGGTTTTTCAGTTTTATTTTTTTTATTAACGGTTTTTCATTTTATTTGATTCTTTAACAAGTGTGTTAAAAATGTTTCTTATTTACTTTAATTTATAAGGTATAAAAATTACCATTCGCAGCAGTTTAAAGGATTTTTTTTTCCCATTTCAGTCTCTGAAAATGTGTACCAAGTCCTTCACCCAAATCACAACTACTGTATTTTATAGTGACATATTATAGTCTATTTGACATGAGAATTTCAACAAGATGAACAACTAATCAATTTGCGTTTTTAGGGTGCAACTTAACGCATTGACAATCGAACATGGTGGGGCTTGGTTTTGGGCCGAAGATGAAGAGTTTGAGTTTTATTTTGGGGATTAGTCTACAAACTCCACTATTATCCCCCAAACCCCATTTTAATGGGGAAATTTCCATTATGCCCATCAGCATTCAAAACACCAAAAAAAAAAAAAAAGAAAAAAAAGGAAGAAACCCCAAACCCCACCACCTTTCTACCTTCTACTCTAAGAAAACCCCATAACCCCATGTGCATCTCTCCATATTCCATATAACAAATCGCTCTCTCCATGACATTCTCTAAAGCAAAAAGTCATTAAAATTCAGAAGCTTTACCCATCTTCATCCGTAAAGAAGTTCTAATGGTCTTTCTCTGCTCCTTGTTGAAGGTAACTTCTGTTTAATGTGCGTTTTTTTTTTATGTTACTGGAAAAAACCCGACACACCATTCCGACATGGGTATGTCTGAAAAATTTGTTAAATTTGTTTAAAAAAATTCTGAGAACCATGTGTTGGAATTTCAATTTTTCGACATTGGTTCGTCGGAATTAACCAGAGAGAGAAAAAAAAATTCAACCGTAGTAACAGCAACAACAACAACTAAACACATCAACACAGAAAATGGCGAATGGGAAAAACCAACACAAAAACGAAACAAAAACAACACCTAACACCAAATAAACAAACGAAAAACGAAAAACAAAAAAGAACAAAACAGATTCGAATTTCATATTTTTCCAACACCCCCGTGTCGGAAATTTGCAGCGGCAGCAGAGCTTCTACACATCAATGGCGAATGCGAAAAGAAACACGACAACAATAAAAATAAACCCTAAAACTACAGTAATGAAAAAGAACAAAACCCTAAAAGCAAAAAACAAAACATAAACCAAACCCTCCTACATCAAATAAACAAAACAAAAAACAAAAAAAAAAACAAGAACATAAAACCCATAGAGAAGAAAAACGGTGATGAATGAGGGAAGAAGAAAAACGTTCATACCTTGAGGCGGCGCGGTGGTGGCGGCAAACGGCGGTGGAAGCAAGATAAATGAGGAAGGTTGGAATGGGAAGGAGGAAGAAGAAGGATGGAACGTGAAGGAGGGGAGTTGAACGGTTTTTCTTTGGGTGGGGTGTGGGGTTTGTGAAATGAAAAAGGGAAGGAGTATAATAGGGCGGTTTGAAAGAAGAGTAGTTTTGGTATTATTGATAAAAGTGAGGTTTGGGAGATAAAATGGGGGTTTGAGGACTAATGACCTTTTATTTTTTGAGTAGTAGTTCCACATCCTCACTTTTTAAATCCCAAACCACGTTTTTTTTATGGGGTTAAATCATAATTTTTTTCGATATCCCTGAGTATAAATCACCACTTTAGAGATTGTTGGATGAAGACACTGTCAACCCCCACCATCAAATTGGACGATGTTGGAAAAATTAAGCTCACGATTAACTTGCTTCTTCTCGACAAGCTCTTCTAAAAAAAATTTAAAAAAAAATAATGGAATGATAGATTTATTGGATTGTAACAACTTACGATACTTATCTAAACCATAAAAAAAAACCCTGATCGTCTTATGGATTGATGATTGTCCCCATATAACAAAAAATCTTGACTGTTTTTGGAAAAAGGGTTCTAAGAAAATAAAGGAAGAGTTTGGGAAGAGAGGTCGAAGTGATGTTGATATCTATATGGAGAGAGTGGAGAAAAAAATCACCTGTTTGTGACTTAATGATGATCGAAGAGTGGTCTATTAAGCAAAAGCTCCATTTTTTTTATAAGGAGAAGCTCCTAGGGAGCTTTTTCAAAGCTTTTTTTTTTCATATAAATTTTTAAGTTCCTTAAAAGTAGTAGAACTATTTTTATTTTTATTTTTAAAGTAGCCTAACTTCTACTTATAAGGAAATTTTTTTTAAAAAAAAAAAAACTACAGAGTTAGGCCCAAAAAGGTTGTATGTATGGGCTTGTGGTGGGTTGAGAGTTGAGAGAGAGAGGGAGAGAGGGCTGCACAGTGCTTTGGGCCATGGGTGTAGCTTAACATCCTCTTCGCTTGTCTTGTTGTTCGTACTTCTCTCTTGTTTGTAATTTGTAACTTGGAAAATGTTGGGGCGGAGCAGGTTTCTCTCTTTCCCTTTGGTCATCGGGGCAGTCATGTATGCTTCTTTCACTATTCTCTTTCTCTCTTTCTTTTTTACTTTCTCCTTCCGTTGCTATCTAATTTATTTCCCTCTGTCTTATTACTGTTATTAATCATATATACATACATACATACATGCTCCTATTTGCTTACTTTGTCATTCTGCATAATTGATTGATTCATTCATATCTTAAATAAAATAACCATAGGCATGCATTGGAGATTTAAGTTTTGGTTTTCTGCTATCATCTTATCTTATGTATCACACATATGTGCCCTATTGCTTCCCTTTTTGTTTAAATTTTAGGGATCTTAGACAACTAACCAAACCTTTTTGAAATTTTGAATTATCTTAGTTGGGATATTTATGGGACGACGTTAGCTAACGGATTTTTGCTAACGGTATGAACAAAATCCAAAATCATTGTATTTTTTGGGACTGAAACAAAAAAATAATCTAGGTACTAAAACAAGATACGGGCGTATTTGGAGTGACCGGTAACTTAATCAAACCATAATTTATCAATATAAATGTATGAGTATCAATTTACCATGCTATAGAAATATCAGGTTTAATTTCTAGAAACTGAACCTCTGGTAATTAGCTTCCGGCAGATTAGTGTTGATTGCCCCCTAATCTTAAGTGCTTGATGTGGTAGCATTGGTGTTGTTTCTGGGAAGGCAATATTTGGAGCCCCACTTGACGATTATTGGAAAAAGAAGCATCAGGAGGAGGCTGCTGCTGCTGCAGTTGCAAAGGAAAATGACTCAACAGGATGAGTGGACCCTAAAGAATCGCTACATCAGTCCAGGTATTAATTGACTGTTCTTTCAATGGCTGTTTCTTCTGTGTGCACCCAAGAAAAGTCATGCTCCTTTGCTTAGAAAAAGTGTAATAAGTTTAATTAAAATTAGGCTTAATTATGTCGCAGGGGCTTGAAGTTTGGGGTACTTTTGTCAGATACTCTTATTTTTTTTTTCAATGTTTGACTTCCCGAAGTTACTTATGGGTTTGTCATATACCCCTACTATCAATTCTGACCAATTTTGCTGACATGTAACATCAGACGTAGGAGGTTGATCATGTGGTGTCGCATGATGTTACACAGGCGAAGACAACCTCTCTCTTCAATCCTTTTCTTTCTTTTTTTATTTAACTAAAAATATAAAAACATCAAATTTTTTTAGTTTTTTAATTTAAAAAAAAAAAAAAAAGAATCTTCGCTCACAAGGCGCTTAGTAGGGGGTATATGACAAACCCAGAAGTAACTTCGGGGAGTCAAACATTGACAAAAAAAAAGAATAAGGGTATCTGACAAAGTACCCCAAACTTCAGGGACTCGTGACATAATTAAGCCTTAAAATTATTCTAAGATGTCTATCCATGCTCCGATACTAACACATTACTAGTTTTTTATTATGCAAAATTATTATTGATCAATACTCGCTCTAAGTTCAATTTTTTTTTTTTTTGTCAAATGGTGTCATGTTGTGATGATTTTCCTTATTTTTTTGTGGGTCCAATTCAATTCGCTGGCCCAGGATCTGATGCAATTAGTTATACTCTGTGCATGGAGCTTGATGTGCATGCTTAAGGCACATTTTGAGCACCTCGTTTTTATCGTGTCAATTTTTTTTGGAGCTACCGCATGTATAGTAGGTCGGAAATTAGATAGGGCTTCTTTGTTTTTAACTTAAAAGGAGAGCGGTTTATGAGTTGATGTTGTGTTGCATCAGCATCTACAACTTATAGGTCGTGTTTGGGAACATTCTCTGCATTTTGCCAGGTCAGTTGTTTCTCCATTTTGGGAGCATGCTTGGGATGTCTGTTAGAACTTGGAAGGGGTTAAAAGTATATTTGGAGTTTCAAACCATAGTTGGAGCATAAGTGGAAAATTATTCATTTTCCAATTTGAGAAAACTCTTTTTTGAGTTTTGAAATGCACTCTACAATGATACCTTTAACAAGTATTACTCATCTACTTTACCCTTTGTTTCAAAATTTTGTTGTACCAGCCTTAAGTTTGTGCCATGCACAGGGCTAATGATTTTGCTTACTATATCATTGTGCAAAATTACTGTTACTATATCCCTGAGGTGGCTCTTGTTCGCTTACGGATCTGCTGGTAATTCCTCTGCTATTGGCAGCTTGTAAGCTGTCGTCTCATTTTTCATACCTTCAATGTAGTATCTACACCAATAAATATAGATTCAAGGTTTATTCAACATTTTAGTCCTTGAACTTAGATGCTCTTTTGGAATTGGTCCTTAAACTTTTTTTTTGGATGTTTTAGGTTTCTGAACTTTGTTTAATTTTGGAAATGGTCCTTTCGTCGCTTAAGTAGTGATATGATTGAGAATATTTCACGTCACCTTTGCCAAATCGATAGGTAACGTCCTAGATGATTATACATGAATTTTTTAAATTAAAAAAAATTCAAATTTATTAAAAATAATTAAAAATTGTATTTTTTTTAAAGAAAAACGAATCTTTAATAAATTTTAAAATAAATTATTTTTTCAATATAAAAAATAATGATGTGTCTCGTGGCTCTACATAACACGTCACTCGTCGATACTGTGAGAGTCAAGTGACATATCTTCGGCTATATCATCACTTAAGCGACGAAATGACCATTTCCAAAAATTAAACAAAGTTCAGGGACCTAAAGCAACGAAAAAAATTTAAGGACCAATTTCAAAATAGCATCTAAGTTCAGAGACTAAAATGTTAAATAAGCCTAGATTTAATTTATGAATCTCATTAACACGTACTTTTAGGGTAAGAGCATACGTTAAGGTTCTTACATATGGGAAAGAAAAAAAAACTATTACTAGTCTTGATTTCTTTTATATGAACCATAAAAAATTTATATTTTCCAATGGTTTTTAATTTTATTTGGCTCTTTAACCAGTGTGTTAAAGAGGTTTCTTAGAATTTACTTTAATTTATAAGGTATAAAATTACCATTCGCAGCAGTTTAATGGATTTTTTTTTCCATTTCAGTCTCTGACAACGTGCACTAAGTCCTTCACCCACATTACAACTATTTTATAGTGACATATTATAGTCTATTTGCATGAGAATTTCAACAAGATGATCAACCACTGATCAATTTGCATTTTTAGGGTGCAACTTAAAACGCATTGACAATCAAACATGGTGGGGCTTGGTACTGGGCCGAAGGTGAAAAGTTTGAGTTTTATTTTGGGTTATGGAATTTGAACCCTATATTTATCTCATAACCCCATTTTTCTTTTTTATTTCAAACATAATTTTCTCACCCTAAATCTCAAATCCTTCTTCTTTCACTTCCCTCCCCTCTCTCCCAAATTCTTTTTAAATCTTAAAAAATGATTCGTACAAATTTAGGATTCTTTATTTTTCGAATTACATGTACTCCCTCCCTTCATTCTTATTTATTTGTTTCATTGCAAAAATAAAATAAAATAAATAAATAAATAAAAAAATACACTATTAAATCAATATTAAATAGGGGCAAAAATAAAAAAATAATATTTATTACACACTTGAACTTCTAAACATGATAAATAAATAAATAAAAATAGAAAAATTCTAAAAAAAAATGATAATAAGGAACAGAAGAATAATTTGTTTTGATCCCTAATTGATGAAGAAAATCGAAAATGCGCATATCTCTTCACTCCCAATCAGGATCTATCAACAACAACACCAATCTTGCAACAACAGCGCCTCTTGATCATCGCTTCAGAGACTACTAGACGAGAACACTGCCAGCCCCCGCCATCAAACTGGACGTCCTTAGAAACATTGGGCTCACCATTCACGCTTCTTCTCAACAAGCTCTTATAAAAAAAAAAAATTAATAATAATGGAAATGACGGATTTTTTAGTTTACAACAATTTACAAGACTTATTTGAAAAAAAATAATTAGGATTTGGTTTTTAATCTAAAATTAAGGATTTGTTATTGTATATTACTCCCTCTGGTCCTATATATAGGACATACTTAACCATATTCCTCGGACCAAGAAAAGTAGTTAGTTTTATGAATTCTATGAGAATATATTGTAACATTACAATTTTACCTTCTCAACTTTTCTTGAAAAATTCACACTCATTAATGAACAACAAAAAACACATAAATAGTCAAAGCATTTAATAAGGGCAAAAAAGATAAAAAGCAATAAATGATGCATAGAAAATACAAAATGTCTTATATATAGGACCAAAGATTGCTTCTAGAATATGTCTTATATATAGGACCGGAGGGAGTATTAAATAGGGGCCCTACTTTTTTGACCCCCTTTGTTACTTAGTTAACCCACTTATTTGAATGAAAATTCCATAATAACCTTAAAAATTTTCAATAATCCCAAAATACCCCTTTTTTATTCCATCCTTATCCCTCCCTTCTTTCACTCATGTTTAAATTTCAAATTCAAATCTCTCACACACCTTCTCACATTCAACACAATATTCAAGAAAAAGAAAAAAAACAGAGAAAAACCAAAGCAGAGAAGAAGAACATCATAGCAAGCCAGCAACTGAAGCCAAAGAAGCAAAGCAGAAAAAAACAAAAATTTTAAAAAAAAATATCCCTCGCTGGGGGTACAACGAGAGAACAAATTCATGCTCTCGCTGCAGGTGCAGCGAGAGCATGAATTTGTTCTCTCGCTGCACCCCCAGCGAGGGTGTTATTTTTCCAGAAAAAAAAAATAACACACTCGCTAAGGGTGCAGCGAGAGCATGAATTTGTTCTCTCGCTGCACCCTCAGCGAGGGTGTTATTTTTCCAGAAAAATAACACCCGCAGAACCACGATTTTTCTAATTTCCTATAAAAAAAACAAGGGCATGTATATTGTTTGCTTAATATTAACCACTTCAAACCCATAATGATACAAAAATAAGCATAATGAATCAAGTTTATGATCATAGAATTACCTCTTAATGAATGTTTATTAATTAATTGCAAGTGAAGAAAGTGGAAGAGAAAACAGGTTTTGGGTTGATGAATATTGGAAGAGGTTGTTGTAGAGAATAGAAAAAAATATAAGTTTCTATGTATAAGAGAAAGAAGGGTATTTTGGGTAGTTTATATTATTGTAAGGTTAATAGAGACTTAAACAAAAAAAGTGGGTTAATTAAGTAATGGGGTGGGTCAAAAAAGAAATTCCCTTAAATAGTGTACATTATATACTTTCCAAGAGTTATAAACCCAATAGATATGGGCCCGTTTCCCATTTTTATTTGTTATCCAAAAAATAAAAAAATAAAAAAACGTGAAATGTTAACCAATGCCATGTGGTTACCTTAGTTGACGAGGAATGTTGAACTTTTACTAATAAAACCGGATTTCAAAAAGGAGCAATATAGAAGCTCTAATTGTATACCTTTTTATACAATAAGGAAAGATAAATGTGAATGTCCTCTAATGTACATTATTGAACTTCGCACGCACATGACTTACCAATTTACCATGTATCACCAATATATTGGAGGTTAGGTAGGCTGGGTCCATAATTCTATCTGTAAGCATCTCTGGGATATGGTATATCATGGATAGCTGTGATATTTTGGAAGCAAATAAAATAAGCACAATCATATACAATATTGTTTCTGCTTCACTTGTTTTCTTTCCTTTTTTCAATATGCCCTTCAATATCAACATGCACACCAAAAAGGACTGCCACTTTTTCTCTCATGAATTCATGACTTTAATTTGCTAGTCTTTTGGAACATAGACTTTTTTTTAAGGTGAAAAGGGTTTCTTTTTCTCTTAATATGCATTGCAAAGCTCGTTCTTTCACATGCTTGCTTATTTGCCCCTTTTAGTTATGGTTCCAAACACATCTTGAAGACTTGAACTATCCTTGATCACGTACAAAATGTTGGAAATAATGACATTCCCAATAAAACTTTAGTCCTATATTGCTAATCTTTTGATAAATTTAGCCTTTTATATTTCATTCTATTCTACACACTTGTAAATATTTTACTGGGTTTTAATAGTGGACTTATTGGGTCTATTTCACTCGGGCATGCCCTTCCTCTTTTAGGAACACCAATTAACCTATTACTATGAGAAACATCCTCCTCAATTTGATTGAGATAGAACTGGGATACTTCCCTTTTTCTTTCTTCATTCCTATTAGAGTGCAAGAATCAGAAAACTGTAGTGCTAATCTTGAGAACAAGACCAATTACATAGTTGCACATTGATTATCCGATGACAAATTTGCTTTTAAGACAATGAATTTTATCACAATAGAATCATCTTCAACATATTTTTTCAATCCAAAACCCTAATAATCATAAGTTAACTATGCAAATTAAAGCATTGTATATACTATGTAATTGTCGTACCAAAGTGGTTATGATTTATGATGGAGTTGAATACTGTAGCAACACTGTAGCAAATCAATGTTGAATCACTGAAAAGTGACAGTTGATTATATTCCGCTAGCAACCGATTGCAACAGGAAAAGGAATGTTGGCTTTTGCCCGTAATTCCGTGATCCTTCAGAACACCTCCTAAGTGGAAATATTATATTCCTTATGCTCTTATATGTCAAATCCTTTTTGGAAAATTCATGTCCATAAAAAAAATGTATTAAAGTTATAAGTGATATTGGAAATGCAAACATTTAGTACTACTTCCGTCCTTAAATATAAGATTTTTTTAACATTTTTTTTTGTTTTTATTTAAACCCTATACTCCATCCGGCTCGAATTATAAGCAAATTCAACCACTTTTACGCTTATTAAGGAGTTTAGTTGATTGTATTTAATTTTCTCAAATTTATAAAAAATAGAGGTATTTTAGGAAAGTAGTATTGGGAATGAAACAAAAATTAATTAAGATTACAATTTTCTAGAGATGTTTTAGGAAAGTGGCATTGGAAATGAAACAAAATTTAATAAAGTTAGTTGATTTTGCTTATATTTTAAACCAAAAGAATGATGCTTTTTGTTGTTTATAATTCGAGCCGGAGGGAGTACCAATTTTCAATGATCATTAATTACATTTTTCCACAAACATCCTTATTTATTTAACACTTTTTAGATTCCCGATAATATTAATAGGGGTAATTTTCAAAATACATATCAAAAGTTAACATTTCCAATACAATTAACTAAATTACTCCACTTTGTTAATGAACATAAAATCCTCGAAAAGGAACTTATAAATAGGGACGGAGGGAGTATATTTTTTCAAAATTCAATCAATTATGATTTATGAACTATGCTGAGTTTTATGATAAAATCTTGTTACTTTATGTAAGTCTTTGAGTTTTGATGATAAAATCTTGTTACTTTATGTAAGTCTTTGGTATATTGTTCAAGGAATTTGACCTTATATTATTTACTACTCTTACCCTTATTTCCCCTCTATTATATTTGGAAAAAATACTCAACTGAAATGAATTGCTGAAAATTAGCAAGTAAAAATATAATGTATTCATCTTTAGCAACAAGTTTAGTAAGTTGAAATCTTTATCATATAGAAAGTGGTTAATTAAGTTTTTATCCTTGAAAATAGTTTCAATTTTGCGTTTAGTCTCAGTAATTTTATTTTTTTTTAGGTTTTAGTTCTTGAATTTCTAAATTAGTCCATCCATTCATGTGATTTCGTTAAGCACTGAAGTGGCAAACGGAAATCCGTGTCAACAGTGTCACGTATAACACATATAACATATGGAGCCTTTAAATTTTTTTATATTCGATAAATACTAAAAAATACGGATATATTTTCTCATCGCTTTTACAATTTTTTTGGATTTTTTTTCTTCATATTTTCAAGTACTTATCTAATATTATAAAAAAAAAAAAATCATGTGCCATGTGATATACATGACAAGTGACATGATGGTGCTGATGGGAACTTCAATCTACCATGTCAACATTTAACTTTGACGGGGCAATTAATTCTAAAACTTTAAACTTTATAAGCGGTAAAAAGCACACAAGAAATCTTTCAAGGTCTAAATACAAATTAAAATTGACTTGTTTACAAAGGATCAAAACCTTAACAAACCAACCAACGTGGGGTTGGTCAAGTGGTAGCTCACTTGGTCCCTTAACCAACTGGTCTTGAGTTTGAGCCTTGGGTATGGAGCAACCCCCGCTGGGAGACTCCTACCGCTTAATGCGAGCTCAGTTGGGTCGGACCGAATGAGTTGGATTCTGGATAAACCAGATTCGGGTACCGGTTTGTGTGGAAAAAAAAAAAAAACCTTAACAAACCATATAGAAATGAATGAGCAATATTAAATATTTCCAATATTTTAGTGTAAAAATTCTCGTATTCACCTACTTTAGAAATAAACTTACTCTGGCTATTATTTGAAGCATAACTTTAATATGAAATTTTCAATTTTAAACCATTTACTTTGCAATACCATATTCAATTTACTCTCGCACTTTTCTGAAAAAACATAAAGGAAAAATTTTTGTATTGAAAAATTAGTTTCAGCACTTTTCTAAGTCAAAGTTTATTTTTCTTTTTTGCTACAAATGTAGATTGGACACATACTTCAACAAAGATAAGTCATAAGACTAATGATATTCTTATAATTTTTTGTTTATATTTTCATTTATATATATATATATATATACTTATTACATCAAATCATTAATTATTATTTTTTATTTATATATTTTATACAGTATCTAAATACAAAATGTAGTTATAACATTCCTCTTAAAATAATACCAATAAACCACTCAATCGTTAATAATTGGAATGACACATTTGATACCTCATTCCCCCAACGTAAGAGCTATTAAGTCGGTAAGTGACCATCTAATCGGAACAACCAAAAAAAAGAACATTGAAGGAGACACTGCCACTTAGAAAAATACAGTAGTAGCGTAAAGTAGTACTTGTATCATGTACTTGGAAGGAAACCAAGGCTCAGTATTGGGAGCTATGTCCTATGGGATAGGGTCCGAACCCATATATAGGTCCCTTTTCCTAAGCTGTCCTTCATTGTTAGCGGGAGTAATGTACTTTTATAGCTTCGCAATATTTTAGGATGTGTTTGGATTTGTGGTGGGCTATCGCAATCGTGGAGCCACTGAAGACTAGCTTCCAGCCCACCGCGCATTTGGGAGCCCCAAACGCCACCCCAAGCACGTTATAAAATTATAAGAATATTGCATCATTTTAATGTATGTCCATAACTCACTAATTTATCGGGTTCAAAATTAAGTATTCTTTGAAGATTTATTGCTGTTTTTTTTTCTTAAGATTTATTGTTGTTTTTAATATAAGTTCCAAATTTAATTTTTAATAACATTTGTAATGAACCTTAATCAGGCCCGATCCTCGGCAATGGTCTTGAGGGCGACCGCTCATGGCCCCAAAAATTTTAGGAGCCCATAAACTTTTTTTTTTCAATTATTAATGATTCTCAACATTAATAAATGATCACCTTGTAAACGATACCGGTGGACATCAAATAACTAATTTTTCTATTTATCATGACCGGTCCATATATAAATGGTCACCTTGTAAACGATACTGATGGATATCAAATAACAGACCACTACAAACTGGCCATCACAAACCGATCCACTAATAATCGGCCATAGCAAACCAACCCAGATCACATTTACTAATCCAGTTTTCACATGTATCCGCTTGGAGATGTGCTCGTTTTCTCGCGTGCCCCACTTCCAACAAGTAACTCATAACACATTAGTCACGTGGCTGGGTAATGATCGGAGGCCTTGCAACAATTATAATTTTCGTCATCTGCGAGATATTCGTTGATGGAGAGAATCACGGGCTCTATCATAATACCAACTGTTACAAGGATTGCAGCAACGATTTAATTTCTTTCCACTCCTATAAAGCGTCGGTAAGAATCTCAGCATGTATGTTCATTTTCTCTTTTACACACAAGCACATACTCCACTCACAAATACAATGACTAGGCTGCCTCATTTTTTGAACTCTCACCACTATCATACATCAATAAATTAACTTCACAGACACATTGCGATAAAATCCCATGATATCATTAATTAATTCTTTTTCGTAAATATCCATATTTACTAAATATTTTTTAAAGTCTCAATAATTATTATAAGAATAGTTTTGAAAAAGTATATCAAATATATACATTTCATATGTCACTAATAACACTAACTAACTTTCTTTAAAATATTTTTTTAATAAAAAAACTTAATTACATTTATAACCACACAAAATAGATTTATTTAAAGAAAAAACAATGACCAATGAGACTCGGTAAATAAAAAATGGAAAATGCTACCCTCATCCAACAGAGATAATCTACTATGAGTCGGGTATAGAAAAATGTGTTTAGTATCAAATGAAACAATAAACTTAATTTTTGAAAAAATATTTACTTTATTTTTCTAATTTTTTATCTTCAATGGTGAAAATTGAGGATATATAACACAACCTAAAAAAAAGACACAAACAAACGCACAAGTAGGGGTGGGAATGAGCCAGACCGGCTCATGGAAACCTATGATTTGACTCACTTAAGGCTAATGAATTACTACTAGTTTTGCCAAAAAAAAATGTTATACTTATATGTATATCCAAATCTTACATTTACATTCAATACTTGCCTCTTTTAAGAAATAAAGGAGAATTATTCAAATTTTCATACTTCTTTATTTTCTTAAGAGGAAAAAACAAATATTAAATGTAGATATTAGATTTAGATGAATATGTAACATTTTTGTTTTGCCAAATAATACCAATAAAACAAGGTGCGGTCCTTTATCTATGCGAGTGAAATACCTCCGATTAGTGTGGTCCTTACCTATTATTATTATTATTATTATTATTATTATTATTATTATTATTATTATTATGAATGAAGACTCTAACACATATCGTTGCTCATACTACTCTGTGTATTTTTTGCATGAAAGCCTCGAAGAGTTATTAACGGCCAAGAAGGTAGGTAGTAAGGTACAACAGCACTACATATACAAGAAAAAGCTTGTCATAACCAAAGGCTCTTTTTGGAGCGGGACCTTATTCATTAATGAAAAAATGTTATTGTTTTTGGCAGCACGTGGCTCATCATTTTGCCTCCAAACAAACCCCCATTAACAACCTCAACCCTTTTCGTTGGTGCTTTCTTCAACTTTCAACTATCCAACTCTCTCTGTCTGCAAGCCAGGGTTAACATATATCATTGCTCAGAAGAAACAGAATTTATGCTGGTGATAGCTAATGTCATTGTTATTCATTTAAGAAAAAAAAAAAAAAAACTAATGTCACAATTATCTTTTTATTCCTTATACTTTCGTTTTAATCAAGGGTATCCCAGTAAATTATGAATAAGAAACAAATCATTTTTTAGGTGTGTGCCCCTTTTCTTAAGAATTGTTATTTATAGGAATCAAACCTTTAATTTTTGACTTGGTTTACTTGAAAAATGAAAAAGAATTATTAGGTGGTTTGAGATTATTGATTCTAGATACATCATTATTATCCACTATTCATTTTATATTTTATTTTATTTCCTCCATCTTTATTTATAAGTCATTATTTTGAAGGTTTAATGTCTCTAAATATAAGTCACTTTAAAACATAAATAAATTATACCAAATATAATTTTAATGATTTCATTCTATATTTTATATTCCAAGAAATATTTTTACTTGTCTCATGATGATAATGATTACATTAATTTAGATTGTATTTAATTTTATATTGAGATAATTTTAAAACTTTGACATATTTTTTGATAATTTTGAGAATAATTATTTTAACTATTTTGCTTAATCTTTATGAATTTATTAAAAGTGTTTTATAACACTAAATGATTAACTTCAAAATGATAACTTTTACATATTGGGTTTAGGGACGGAGGGAATAACCTCAAAATTAAGCCCTGATCAATCATGATGCACACATAACTCCTTACATTAAGTATGTATGTATGTATGTATGTATATGTGTATATATATATATATATATATATATATAGAGAGAGAGAGAGAGAGAGCGCTGAATACTAGCTATTAGTGTAATTAGTAATTGAACAAGTTAAACGAGAGCGCTGAATACTAGCTATTAGTGTAATCAGTAATTGAACAAGTTAAACATTACCTGTTATATATATTGGTTATAAGTAAATGATATTAGGATTTCATCATTTTTTACTATGTAAAAACTTAGAGTAATGATATTCAACTAGTGTTTTTCCATGTGCGATGCAGGAAGAAAATTATTTCGTCGAACAATTATTATTTGAATCAATTTAAATTTAAATTTATTTACAAAAATATTCAATCAATTCAAGTCAATAATTTATTAATTTTTAAATTTATATTCTTGAAATAAAAATCTTAACTCCTATATTTATTTTTTGTGTAATTTTTTTAAATTCATATTTAATTTTAAAATATTTACTACGGGGTTGGATTTTTTATTCTGGAGTACTCGATAAAAATATTTATTACGGGGAATATGTAATTTTGCCATTCTGAAGAGTAAATAAACGTAGTGATTCCGAAGGCACGCGATACTTAGCTTCGAGCCGCTTCATATCATATCATATCAGTATGATTCACATCCTCTAGGTGGGGTCCACGTCTACTGTCAACTAGTAAGGGTCCCACTTCAGAATTTACCAACGGGTTGCTGTAAGAATGGGCTTCACTGGAGCCCATTTAGTCACTTATCACGGTTCATGCACTTACATGCAACTACATGACAACCGTAATAACCGACTTATTTGGATCAATTCCTTTTAACTTTTTCCCCGTTCCATAGTTTGCTTGCTGCATTAGGGTACTATGAATTACTGGTACTTATTTTAATTTGATTATTTATTATTTTTCAAAAAATTTATTTTGATCATTTCATCATAGCCATATTAGTTCGGCTTATTGTACCTTTTAGTCTCTGAACTTAGGTGCTCTTTTGGAATTGGTTCTCAAACCTTTTTTTTCGATGCTTTGGTCCCTGAACTTTGTTCAATTTTTGGAAATGGTTCTTTCGTTACTTAAATGATGATATAGCTGACGACATATCACGTCATTGTCACAATATCGACGAGTGATGTGTTATGTAGCGTCACGTGACACCACATTATTTTTTATTAAAAAAATCATTTCTTTTAAAAATTATTAAAAGATTCGATTTTTTTAAAAAAAAATGTTTTAATTATTTTAACAAATTTGAATTTTTTAAATTTAAAAAATTCACGTGACATCATCTAGAACGTTAGTTATCCATTTGGCGAAGGTGACATGGCATGTCCTCACTTAAGTGATAAAATGACAATTTCCAAAATTTGAGCAAAGTTTAGGGATTCAAAGCATCGAAAAAAGTTTAAGGACCTATTCCAAAAGAGCACCTAAGTTTAAGGACTAATAACTTAAATAAGCCTTTTAGTTTTCTCTAAATATTTACACTGATTACCAAAAATTGAAAAATGTTACTAGAATCTGAACAAAAATTCAGGTCATCACGTGACAAAGCTAGGCAAGGAATAATGTTGTAGTTTTGTAAATGGTGCAGCAAGTTGTCTTGTGATAATGGTTAATCGTTGTACACATATGACAATGCGATAAAGATAGAGCTCTATCGATAGAATTGTAAGCTAAGAATATAAATCAAGCCCTATCGATGAAATGATAACGGATTGAATATTATAGATAAAACTAACATTTTTATGACGAAGGGATCAAATTGAATTTAAAAAAAAAAACACAAAAGACCAAAATAAATTTTAAAAAAATTAAGAATCAAACTTAATATTGAAAATAAGATAAAGGGTAAAAATATAATTAAGCTTTTTTTAAAATTGTGAACTTTACTCATTGCATTTATAAACTACATATATACTTTAATTCAAAGGAAACGGATGGAGTACTCATCGATAGTGGATGAGTACCAATACAAACCCTTAATCCATGGTTGTGGTTTGTTTGGCAGAATGGACGGTGATGATTACAACTGGCTACCTGGAGTTGGAATACTCGCCAGTAGCCCAGGTGCACGAAATAAGCACTCCTATGGCTTTAATTTTTTTTATTTTTTTTTTGGATTTTTACCAGAGAGTGGGCTTTTTCATTGGGGGTCGTCCCCCTATGGCTTTAATATTTTTTTTTTTTTGGATTTTTACCAGAGAGTGGGCTTTTTTATTGGGGGTCGTCCGTTTGGTTTATATATATATATATATATATATATATATATATATATATATATATATATAACTAGCATATTTTATGTTTATTTTTTTTGTGAAAATAATATTAAAAAATAATTAAAAGTAAAATAAATATTAAAAATAAATTAGAATATTTTTTTAATATGTAAGACCCTTTTAATAAAAAATTTAATCCTATTTGTAAAATTATTTAAATTTACTTGTAATTTGAGCTGGAGAGAGTACTCCCACCGATCCTATTTATAAGATCCTGTTGTAATTCATCGTATTTATTCTTTTATGTTCTTGAGTGTAGGTGGTAAATTTAGGTAATTAATATGCTATATTAATATGCTAACTTAGTTGGGTTAAATACTTGGAGAAAAAAAACTTGAAAGGTCTTATATTTAGGACCAAAATTTTTTACCCAAGAGACCTTATAATTAGGGACGGAGGGAGTATATTTTTATTTATTACAATTTATTTTTCATCTTCAATCTCTCTTCAATGTATGTTGCATCAATATCAAATATTATCAATTTCAATACTACTGACAATATTAACTACTCCCTCTAACCCATAAATTATGTTCATTTAGCCATTTTACTTATGAGACGAAGGAAGTATTTTTTTTATGAAACATGGGTACTCCTCTCCCATTGGTTTTTTTTAAAATATAATATTACTCCCTCCGTTTCACTTTAAGTGTCTTTTTGGACTTTTGCACATAGATTAAGAAAGTGTTGATTATGATGATTATTGTAAGTTTTATGTGTATTTTGTCAAAAATACCCCTATTTAATATTTTTATTTTGTCAATGCATCATTACTAGTATTACAAATTTCAAAACTAAAACAACATTAAATGTAAGGGTAAATAAGGAAAAACAGTATTAAATGTTGCCTAGATTTGGTAGAAAGACACTTATTTTGAAACAAAATTTTGATGTTAAAAAGACACTTAAAGTGAAACGGAGGGAGTAAACACTTTCTTCCACCTCAAGCAGGTTGACCCGCCACCAGTTGGCACACAACCGGGTCTGGAAAACGGATATCTCAATTAATCTCATATTATTAGAGCACAAGTTTTATGCCATCCTAATTAAAAAACAATGTCTAAGAGATTAAACACAGAAACCCCAATTTTTATGAATATTTTCATGTGAAACAAGCTTAATTATCGTGGAAGATTTCGCCATTAACGAGCACTGTGCAAGCTCTAA
Organism: Crotalaria pallida; assembly: GCA_037953625.1. Classification (NCBI taxonomy): domain Eukaryota; kingdom Viridiplantae; phylum Streptophyta; class Magnoliopsida; order Fabales; family Fabaceae; genus Crotalaria; species Crotalaria pallida. Next base: position 187,738,662 of record CM075649.1, on the reverse strand, counting down.
TTTTCGTGATTTACTACCCAATATTCAATGCGTTTTGTTTAGTATAAGATTTAGAATATATTGGAATACAAGTTCAAATTTGTTGCCCCACTGCTGTGTCAATAGCACCTGCCACCATATTAAGAGGACTTGCCATCGTGTCGAGAGCACCCATCGCCGTGTCTGCAACTACCTTTGAGCTATGAGATAATGAGCTGCGCCAGATAAATGGGTTTTGTTAGGTGATTCAACTATAACATGTTGAATGTCTATGAGGTTCATTGACCTTTTGAACTCCATGAACAAGCATTGTAGTGGATGATTCATTCGTTCCTTGAAGGTCAAAAAGGTACAAAAGCAATGGAAAATAAAATAAAATAAATAACTTGTTGAATACACGCACAACCGGATGCAGCGGGTGACAAACAATTAGTATAGAAACTCGTCCATTCTCGATTAGTACAGTATAAGGACCCTAATTCAAAATTCCCCTGGTACTTGAATAAAAATTTTTATGGCAGAAAATTTGAATGCAAGATCAGAAACAGGAGGGATTCACATACCTACCTCGTAGTTTATGATTAACATATGATTTAGGACTGATGATGCAAATGAAATATTTCAGCAGAGAATTATGTCATGGGTGATAATGATGATATTGTCATTATTGTATCCATCATGATATTCTTAATTTTTTTATAGGCTCGTGATATTGTGAATGAAAATCAACACCCACGAATTGAATATTCTCTCGTAATAATGTTATTTGGATATTTATATTTAATATCCAAATTTAACACATATTATTTAAAATAAAAATTGATAAATTTTTTAATTTATAATTTTTTTACTGTTTTTTATGCTTTTATTATTTGACTTGAAATGATAAGTATTGAACTTAGATATTAAACATAGATGTTAAAATAATATTATTTATTCTCTTGTACATTTTTCCATTGTGTGTATCATGATATTGTTGAAGTTGGGTGCTCTCATGTCCATTTTTCCACTGTCTCATGATATTGTTGATTTGACACCAATTCATCGTGTGATACAAATTCGACCATTTTCTCTTTTTTTTTTAATTTTTTTTAAATGAACCATTTTCTCTTCTTTCTTTACAAAATAGTCTATTCTCTATATTTGAAATCACGCAACAGACAACTACGCAAGAGGCTCATATCCATATCAACATCTAATTCATGGGTACACAATCGCTCAATTAATAAGTGTTGTTTGTTGGTGTCACATGATGTATGTAGGATGAAAACAGAATACACAAAGTTAATAGTAATATTAATGTTATAAATACATTCAGATTTGACATTTAGATATACATCTACTAAATGACTTAAAACTATATGACTATGTTCAAGATAAACAATTTAAGTGTGGTTAAGAATATTGGATGAATACACAAGACAATTTTTTTTAGGTAATGATATATAAACTTATAAATTAATTTAATTTTTTTAAAAAAATATATGTCTTTATAACATGTCCATATATATATATATAGCCTATAATATGGACCACGAGATCCTCATTGTTCCTTATTTCTAACCCTTCACAAGCATCAAATAACTACCCAAAGGAATATTTTTCATATTCCCCTCCTACAGTTCGCCTAATAGGTTCAACCCAAGTGAATAAGGTGTTCCTACATTTCCTTATGAGTACAAGGTTTATCACATTAGTCAAGTATGTTCTCTCAATCATATTGTTAAAACTTACGCGTGCATTGATTTTTTTACTACGAATACGTAAGATTAGGATCACCTTCGTTAAGTATAACCACCTACCAAATATATCATAGTGTATCTAATAAGTGACACTCGACAATATTAATATATCATAATATTAATTTATAAATTAATTTTGTAAATTAATAATACAACATATTATTTTGGTTTTCTCCTTCTTAGGAGATGGAGATGGTGTTGTTGTTGGATATGTAAGAGGGAGCCACAAAGCCACCAATTATGTGATGACAATTAGTGGCATAGAATGTAGGACACATGCTCCTATCGTAGTACTATACTATTACTATCATGCAGCTCAAAATGGACCCAACCCTCATCCATTCCATTATCTTAATACTACTTATTTTATAAAAATGTTATTTCAACATTAAAAATTGACATCAAAATTAGATATCTACTTTTAGAAAAAAAAAGAAAGAAAGAAAGAAAGAAAATGATAAAATTGTACATTGGGTTTATCGCCATTTCTTTCTTATAATGGTAGATGTCTCATTTTGATGTCAAAGTTTGATATTCATATAACATCATTATTATTTTATTTATTGAGAATGATGATCTCTTTTTTTTTATTATTAGAATTGTGTAGGGTAGGCCTAAGTTCCTAACTCAATCCCAAAACTAGCTCATAAGGAATGTCTTAACCTTTATAAGTATTGATCAGACCGTATTCTCATCGATGTGTGACTTATCTTAACACACCCCTTGGGTTTATATTTTATTTATTGAGAATGATGACCTCTTTCTTCTTTATTAGAATTGTGTAGACTAAACCTAACTCAACCCCAAAAGCTAACAACCTTTATAAGCATTGGTCAGACCTTATTCCCATCCGATGCGGGACTTATCTTAACACACCTCCCTCTACATTGGGTTTATTGCCACTTTTTTCTTATAATGAGTTTGATAGGGTGAGAGATGCCTAGCCAAGCTTTGATACCATTGAATTGTGTAGGTTAGGCCTAACTAACTCCCCAAATGCTAGCTCATAGGGTGAAGGATGCCTTAATCTTTAAAAGCATTATCAAACCGTATTAACATTCTCCATATACCCTCCTCCTCCTCTTTACCTTTTTCTAATGCTTTTGAAGGCTCACTTTCTCCCCAGACTCACACTCCTCACAAAACTAAAGAAGCTTCTCCACACCTCTCTCCTTAATAATCAAATCCAATAAAAACACCACTGCCACTGCACCTTCTCGGATTGTTTGGGTGTAAAATCTAATCTGGTGGTGGATTCCATGGACGACACAAAAAGACTTAATAACCCACAATCATCCCACACTCTATCCACAAGCAAAAGTGGCAAAAGTGATAGCAGTAGAAGAAGAATAATAAACAGTGAGTTGACGAGTACCCGTAGTAGCTGTTCTTCTTCTTCTTCATCACCCGAATTCGAGTTTTGGATGCTCCGAAACCCTTCTTTCCCACAACCCAACATCCTCTCCGCCGATGAACTCTTCCTCGATGGTGTCCTCCTTCCCCTCCATCTCTTACCCACCACTCGTCTCACTCTCAAACCCGACCCTGAACAACTATCTCCTCCTCCTCCTCCTCATCAACAACACCCCGAGCCTCCTACCCCTTCATCCGCATCCATAACTGCCTCCTCAGCCGCCGTGTTGTCATCCTCGAAACGGTGGAAAGACATTTTCAGAAAAAGTGACAAGAAGAAAAACTCAGAAGAAGAAGAAGAGAAAGTAGATGAAGGGAAGAAGAAGAAGAAGAAAGAGAGAAAAGGTGCAGGCACTTCTTCGGCTGAGTTGAACATTAACATATGGCCTTTCTCGCGGAGCAGGTCAGCGGGGAACTCGGGTAGTACCCGACCCAAAGTGTTTCCGTCAACCAGAAAAGTGAACAGTGCGCCTTGTTCAAGAAGCAACTCCGGCGGAGAGTCCAAGTCGAGAAAATGGGGGAGCAGTCCGGGTCGGGCGGGGATTCATTTGGGAAGGAGCAGCCCGGTTTGGCGAGGGACCAGAAAAGGAAAAGGAAATGTGATGAATATGAATGTTCCAGTTCCGCCGATGAGAAGAAGATGCGATGACAACAATACTATTGCTGGTGGAGGCAGTAGTAACAATATTAGTGGTGAACAAGGTAACAACAACAACAACAATTATTATTATTATTATTATTATTATTATAAGCAGCTTTTCAATCTCCGCTCCCTCTTCTTCACCAAAAAAACCACCCTTGTTACTTCTCATTAGCTACCTACAACTACAACTACAACAAACCAAACCCTCTCTTTTTTTCCTATACCCATACTAACTGCTTGCTACGTACGTCGTCGTTCGGTGATTATTTATCTACCCCAGTTACTGTATCATTTTCTTACTATTTATATAGTAGTAGTAAAGAAAGGTTATTGTATGTATGTAACCGAAGAGAGAGTATGCGACTCCTCCTCTGACTCACTGCCACTACATTGGTTACCGTCATTCATTGTTGGTTTGATTTGGAATGTGTGTTGTGCTGTGCTATCCTTTTGTTCTCTTCCTCATGTATTGCTTTATCACTATGTTTTTACTAATTAATTAACTTGTCTTCTGACTCTCCCTCAGCTTTCTCACCCTCTCTATCTGCAACTGCAAGTGGGGCTGCTATAATATCCATCACCTTTTACTTTTTCTTTTTCTTCTTTTTTCTTTTCAACTTGTCTTTCTCATTAGGTGTGTTTATGGGGACATGGATTAGAGAGTTGGGAAAAGCAGAGTATATTCCAAATCCTTATCGCCTAATTAATTACTACCAATAATCAAACTTGTATATCTACTTAATTGTTTGTAAATTAAACTGTCATGTAATCCTTATGGAAAGAGGAAGGTGTTTCTAAATTCTGATCTGTGTTACTTTTCTGATCTAATGAAATAAATTCACATTACTCTGTATTAATTGTTATCACACGTGCTATAGAACAAATATCATATTACTTTTCTAGATTAACATGTTCATTTTATCATTTACAAATACCACTACCATGTTGAATTTTAGCAGCATAGCAAATGAAATTTCTCAAGAGTTTTTCAATCAACACCCGGAGTTGTGCTGTGACTGCACTGCAGAACTCTCTTTTCCTTTGGCTTTTGGGTAATTGAATGCAAAGCTCATCAATGACTGAACTGTATAACAGAATGGGAAAAAGAATGAAGAACGAGCCTCATAAGTAGAAGAGGATATACAAGAATATGATTCTGTTATCAAGAAGGAAGAAATTGGATATAATTTAAGTCTCATATCGGGTAAAACTGGAGCAACTTTATGCAAATTGGATCAAGTACCAAATTGGGAGGATCCTTTCGTCACTTAATTTTGTTTAGGGCCTAAATTGAAACATGAAAATTTTCAGTGACCAAAATGAATCTTCATTCCAAAAAATCATTATACATCTAACAAGCTAAAAATAAGATAGAGGATTTTGTCTCTTAATTTTTGTTCGAGGAACAAATTAGAACATGCAAAAGAATTTGGGCAATCAAATTTTGCCTTCACTATATATATCATTAAACCTCTAACAAACTAAAAATAACATAGATAAACATATTAGTTCATATGTTATATTGTTGGAGCATGAATGTATGTGTGCCTACCCGAGGCCGCGTCAATTATATAAAACAAACGTAACTGAATTGAGTTATTTATTCCGATTGTTAGCACATAGAAAACATCATATGCACCCGAAACCTCTGCATCTGCTAAAAATAGCTTGAATTCGGAAGTGCAAGGAACACCTGTTATGGTAAACCTACAAAAGCCATTCCCTTTTGAAGCGGGTAAAGGAGCAATTGTAAGGGAGCACTTGAGGATGGGGTTGACGACAAAGTGTCCTCCTTCACCATTATGCCATCACAATTCACAAGTCTTCTAAGAAATAAGTTCTTGTACAAACAATATAGTCGAGCCAAGTTTCATCAAGGAGGTCCTTAAGACGCTAAAAAGAAGCATGATAAGCCATGGGCTTTATATATACGAAAAGTAAGGAGGTCAATCCCTCTGTTCTGAATCTTTTCCTTCCCCATGATTGTACATCAACAGTCACAGTACACGAGTTAAGAGAGTGAAATATCTGAGAAGAGAACTATTGTACATTTCAACTAAGCAAGCATTCTAACATATTTCATATTCGGTACTTGTTAGACCCAATCAGGAAGTACACAACTATATATCATTCCTAACAAACAAACACTGAACCGAACCAAAAGCAATAGAAACCTTGGCCACACAACAGAAACAGCACTGTTTAGTGCAGCTACCTTGCTAAAAATCTCACATGTATTGTTGCATTCTCCAGCCCCGCCTGCTCTATAGTCAGAGTTTCATCAATGAAAAACCTGTCAGGGAAAAGAGGAGGCTGCACCAGTTCATGAGAGAAAAGAGCAGGCTGCACCAGTTCATAAAACCCCAAAGGCTCACGACATGAATCATCAATGTAATCACGAATGTCGCCAACTGTGTGGTGCAGATTAAATTTTGGAAAATAGTGGGTTCCGTAAGGCAACATGATTTTTATTGAGGTTGTTGGCCCAGCTTCCTCCAAGCGCAATGAGATGTACTTCTCTTCACATTCCTGCAAGTATTGTAAGATTTGCTCCCATCTGCCTTTCTGCAAGTGTGACAAGATGCACTTCTAATATAAACATGTATGGAATTGTATTGCAAAATGCAAATCATCAGCAACACTGCAACTAGAGACCAAAGTTATGATTTCATAGTAAATTAAGCCTAAATGTGAAGATTTGGTTTCTATCCACATTAAACAAAGGACACAGGATTGCATTTCAAAATGAATATCTTCAAAAGCTCTTAAACTAAATCACAAAATAAACCAAATTCATTCTGCAGGTTTTACAGTAAAATCGAGAGACTCAAACTGAAAACTCACAGAATAGTTTTCATTGATCTTTATGACTATAGCAATGAAATGTGAATTTGCATAGTCGTATTCCCAAAGCTTATCTGGACACTTATTTTTCTTTATGCTCTGCATTCAAACATAACAATTATCATCAAACACAGAGAAATCATTTATGTAGTTAAGGAATACTAGTAAGTAATAGTAATAGTAGCCCAAATAGATTTCTGAGAATATGCAGTATGTAAAGTTACAAATATCTCACTGCTTCCAACATATTATATTACCCTCCCATCCCTTTATGGATTCAGAACGCCTTTGGTTACAGTTACCTCTAAAAACAATGCATACTCTGGATCGTCCAAAGCCTTCAAAGGTAACTCAGCGTTTACCGTGAAACCATGAGTCCAGAAAATAACATAGTTACGTGTGGCATCAGGAATAGTTCCTCCTGAGAGTATATCTCTGCCATTTCCTATGAAGCCTATCTTGCTGGGGCTACGTAGTTTAACACGCCTTAGTACACCTCCATGTTGCTTTGCTAGATGGAAAATTGCGTCCACGTCATTGCCATCCTCCCCAACACTGAACATATATACAATGTACAATTGTTAAATCCAATTAATAATGTCAGTAAACAGCATATTTGCACAAATCTTATAGTTTAGGTAAGCATGATTATGGATGTACTAATGACTTTTAATCAACAAAAAGAGTATACAAAAGACTATAATCAATGTAGTCAAAAGTGAGCTTTTCGATCAAAAAGTGCTGGTAATGTGAACTAGCCGAGCCTATAAGCATAAACAAGTACTAAATATTTTTATGCATATTAAAATACAAAAATATCCTCATGGCTTCAACAATATAGAAATAATGTTAAAGTGAAGAGTAAATAATGAACATGAGAGAAGAGAATAGCTTTGTATTATGTCATCCCTCATGATAGTTTGCAGCTTTTATTTCAGTTAGGGATTGAAATGGTTCCAAGAAGCTGTTAATTCCAAGAAGGTTGATTCATTCAAGTTATGTCACAATGAATTCTTTACAATTTAATCGATAAATAACACATTTATATGTGTGAAAAAGCAGTAAGAATTGAAAATAAATGATTAGTTTGGGTGGCATCAATCAATTAATTAAGCAGTAGCAACACAGACAGAGATAAAATAACTAATTAACTAACCTGGTGTCCACGTCGTCGTCGTCGTCATCAGAATCACAACAGAGGGGGAAGATATAGAAAGGTTTCCTATTCTTAATGCAATTCACAAGAGCTGAGCAGAATGATATATCTTCTTCTTCTTCAGTGCTCGACTTCTTCTTCTTACTTGTTACACTTTCCTCGCTCAAAGCACCTTGATCCTCTCTTTCTTCTTGCTTCTGCCGCTCACTGCTTCTTCTTCTTCTTCTTCTCACATAACAAGCATGTTAACGTACAAATAAAATCATATCATCATCATTGCTGATGATATAAAATAAATAAATAAATAAATAATGAAAAGTGCGTATATAATCATATCGAAGGAGAAAATTGCTTACAGATTCTCATCATCATTGCCAATCACTCTCTTCTCCATTTCCTACTTTCTTTACTACCTTTCTTTCTTTCTTTCTTTCTTTCTTTCTTTCGCTCACTAGCTTGTATCGCAAGAAACTCAATACCTCTCTCACTCTCTGTGTAACTAACTTCAATCGTAACTGTAACTGAAATGAAACTTGAGAGTGACTAGAAAGAAATATGAGGAAGTTATATATATATATATATATATATATATATATATATATATATATAGTAACATATGATTTTCATTTCTTCCGATCTCCACCGTTGAATCAATAATTTCGGGACAACTAGTTAATCGTAGACATCCAACTGAGTCGTTTTCATTTCTGACCAAAATCTACATCTCCGGACTTTAATTATTAATTAATATTAAAAAAAAGGATTTATAACTAACCTAGACCGTTAGAGTACCTTCTATGGATTTATAATTAGTACGGAAAATTTACGGAATTGGTGTAATTTGACCGGTTAATTATCGGTTTGGTGTAACTTTTTACAAAATTATGGAACTGGTGTAATTTTGTATAAATCATGACTGTTATCCACGATTTATGACTGCTTTTAATTTTTTTTTTCTAAAAAGAGAAGTAGTGGATGCTAACAACGATTTCAATTTTTTTTTTTTTAATTTATATGAAAATCGTGGTTTGTAGCCACGATTCCCTTTTCATTTTTTTAATTTTAAATTCTATTGAAATCGTGGTTCACAGTCACGATTTTTATTTTTTTATTTTTATAAAAATCAATTTCATACTTTTAAATTTTTTTTATTTTTATTTTCATACTTTTAATTTTTTTTTATTTTTATTTTTAAACAATATGGACTATAAAATTTTCTAGTCACTTTATATTTTTTATCTATCATTTTTTTTTCTATTTTTTTATCTTATTAAATGTTTTGACTAACTATGTTTTTTTTTGTTCATTAACGAGTGTGAATTTTCCAAGTGAAATTGAAAGGGTTAAATTTCAATGTTACAATATATTCTCAAAAAATTTATAAAACTAACAACTTTCATTGATATGTGTAATTCGGTTAAGTATACCCTATAATAATGATCGGAAGGAGTATAAATGCATTTTATTTTTATCCAATTATTAATTATTAAAAAATAAGTAGTGCCTTAAAAAAATGAATTTCAACCAAAAATATTAGCACTAGTGCTAAACTTCAAATTTATGACTGTACTAAAGTTAACAAAAAAAACTTTAGTACAATCATTTTTTTTAATACTGTACTAAAGTTAACAAATAAAATAAAATTATTATAAAAAGCATGAAGCATGACTGTACTAAAGTTTATGACTAAAGTTTTTTTTTTAAACTTTAGTACAGTCATAAATTTGAAGTTTAACACTAGTGCTAATATTTTTGGCTGAAATGCATTTTTTTAAGGCACTACTTATTTTTTAATAATAAATTTTTAATAATTAATAATAATTGGATAAAAAATAAAATGCATTTTATAACGTTATACTCCTTCCGATCATTATTATAAGATATATTTAATCGAATTATACATATCAATGAAAGTAGTTAGTTTTATAAATTTTATGAGAATATATTATAACATTGGAATTTAACCCTTTCAATTTCACTTGGAAAATTCACACTCATTAATGAACAGCAAAAAAACATAGATAGTCAAAATATTTAATAAGGGCAAAAAATAGGAAAAAAAATGATACATAGAAAATATAAAGTGACTAAAATTTTTTATAACCCTTATTGTTTAAAAATAAAAATAAAAAAATATGAAAATCTGAAAATAAAAATAAAAAATTTAAAAATATGAAATCAATTTTTATAAAAAAAAATAAAAAATCGTGGCTGTGAACCACTATTTCAGTAGAATTTAAAATAAAAAAAATGAAAAAGGGAATCGTGGCTGTAAATCACGATTATTATATAAATTAAAAAAAAAATTGGAATCTTTCTTGGCATCCATCACTTCACTTTTTAGAAAAAAAAATTAAAAGCAATCATAAATCGTGGATGACAATCATGATTTATATAAAGTTACACCATTTAAGTAATTTTGCAAAAAGTTATACCAAAGTACCAAACCGATAATTAATCGGTCAAATTGCACCAGTTCCATAAAATTTCCGGTTTAGTACTATTCTCCTAACTACATCGGAGCTAACTCTTACACAATATTCGAATATGTGTCTAAATTTAAAGGAAAACAAGAATATAACTTCTGAATCAATTTTGTTGGAGGCCATTAGAGATAAGAAGATTTGAGTGAGTCAAGAATATCCGTAATATAATGAGACTAGATTTCCTAAAAAAAAATTTCTGTAAGCAAAACTCGAACCTAATCTTTGCTTAAAAGAAAAAAGTCAAGCAAGTTAGATAAACTTAGAAGTAATTAAAATAAGGTACTAGTAATATATAACTATTTATTGAATTTTTGGTTTTATCAATATAATCTATCCTTCCAATAATTTTTTTGAATTTCTATCTATGTTTGACCTCAAATAGCATGATGAAAATTAAAGGAAATTAATTAGGAAGAGTTGTCCCACAAAGAAAAGAATAATTAGTCCAGCAAACAAAGAAAAAATGTTGCAGCCGGTATTAACTAGTTACCGGTACAAATGATACTCCCCCGGTAATATATATATATATATATATATATATATATATATATATATATATATAGATATAGAGGACATACTTAACCGTATTTCTCGAAGCAAAGTAAGTGGTTAGTTTTGTGAATTTTATGAGAATATATTGTAACACTACAATTTTACCCCCTCCACTTTACTTGGAAAGTTAACATTAATTAATGAATAACAAAAACATTTAATAAGGGCAAAAAAGAGAAAAAAACAATTAATGATGCATAGAAAATATAAAGTGCTCTATATATAGGACCAAAGATTTCTTCTAGAATGTGCCCTATATATAAGATCAGTGAGAGTAGTATATATCTCAACGTCGGAGGAAAAAAAAAAGTCAGCAACGAGAGGCCCGTATAAAGAGGTCTATATGCAAACCCATACACGATTTTGACATTTGTTATTTGGAGATTTCTAATATGCAATCCAAAATTGGAGTGTTGTCACGCAACCTCCTCTTAAACCAATAGAAAGTTGACATTTAATTTATCTGTGCCATGTCATCATTTGAAGTAGTCAAATTTAATTTTTTGCAATTTGGTCCAACTTAAATAGTAAATTAAAATTTTAGTCCTTTGAGAAATGAAGATGAGTTCTGGGTTTAAGAATTTTTTTTATATATAAAAAAAATTATAATTTATAATTTATCTAAAAGTACAAAAGGACTAAATTACAATAATCTAGTTTTTATGTTGGACTAAATTGCAAAACTTAATTTGGACTAATTTAAGTAATGATGTGGCATACATGTCTTAGGTGATAAGATTTTATTGGTTTAACAATGGGTTGCATAGCAACCATTCAATTTTTGATTGCATGGTAGTAACACCCTTGTTATTTTTCTATTTTTTAAATTAAAAAATAAAATAAAAAAACATAAAATACAAATAACATGCATAAGTTTGCTTGTAGTGTCTCTAAATAAGTCTAGTCGTTACTTTTCATTAAGAGCAATAGATTCACATCGCCTCCCTTTTCAACAAACAAAGACATTTTCTGCATGCAAATTTTGTAACTTCATATACTCACTGGATTCTCTGCCAACTTCTTCTCCTCCCAAATTTATGAAAAGGAAAAAAGAAAAAAAAGGTGACTCACTCTCCCATAATTTCACTTTGAAAATGAGCACCTTGGAAGTACTCGTACTGACGAAATCAATTTCTATCAATGAATCTTTTAATCACCACCACTTGTTATTCTTTCATTTCATTTCACTACAATTCCACTTTTTATTCCATTTTGCATTCTTGTATTCAAAATTCAATCACAAGAGTCACGTGTGACCTGAGAGGCCGAGACCTCTCTCTCTCTGTGATTATATATTCTTTAATGTATGTGCTGCGGCATCCTTAATCTTTCATTTATTCAAATAATTGAGGGTTTTAATTAATTTTGGTTTCTTTGTAATTTAGATTTATTTGACTTCAGAGTTCAGAGGGATTTGATTTTAATTTGCAATAGGTTCCTTTATTAGATTAAACCCGAGTTAGTTATCCTCAACTTTGAGAATGAATTCATCAGATAGTGGAATGGAAGATAATCAGGCTCAGGCTCAGGCTCATTATAAAGCTGAGGATTATTTCCATAGCCCCATGGCCTTGTTCTCCAAATCAAGTCTTAAAAGGCGCAGGTCATTGTCGTCGGATTCCTACCACTTCTTCAAACATCCAAATATTCAGCATTCACCTCCTAATTCACCACCTCATAAACCTGAAGACGAGGAGGCTGATGCAGAACTAATGAGAAAATCAAAGGAGGCTGAGGATAGACTTAATCTTCTTTCTATGAATTTTGAAGGAGAAAGCATTTTTCCGAATGACATGCCAACACTGATTCAGAGAATCAAAAACCTGGTAGAGGAGAAAATGAGCTTGGCTCTGGAAGTTTCAACCAATCTAAGGTCTCAAATTGCTGACAGAAAAAATGCCAGGGAAGAACTTAGCGGTGTAAAGACAGAACTGGAGTTTCTTATTCGGCAACTAGAAAGGAAAAGAATGAGATGCAGTCAGCATTGGAGAAGGAATTGAACAGGAGGTCAACTGACTGGTCATCTAACCATGAGCGGCACCAGTTAGAACAGAAACGGCTTCTTGAGCGAGTTAGAGTGCTGGCAGAGCAGAATGTATTACTTCAAAGGGAGATCTCGTCTATTAGCAAGAGGGAAATAGAAAGCGTAACTGCGATGACATATGCCAACCAGCAACTCAAGGAATCGACTGAAAAAGCAGATGAAATGAAGGCGGAGAATCTGCTTTTGCGCCAAAACCTCTTAGAACTGCAACAGAAATACAAGATAGCAGAAGAAAATAGAGATTGCATCCCAAGAAATTTTGAAGAGAACGAGAAGGAGTGCAAAGAGTTACATAAGCCCTTAACAAGAATACTAAAAACTTGCAGTGAGCAAGAGAAGACAATCACAGGATTACAAGATGGGTTTAGTGAGGACTTTCAAAAGAACCAGTCTATGGAGAGAATTGATAAGCTTGTTGCAAAATTGCGCATCTGAGGTGAGTTTCTTCTTGAAAGGTACTTCTAGAAGAATGCATACTGTAAATAAATCTCTGCGATTCTATACTGTTTTACCACCGTGCTTATTTGTTTTAAACCTTTTTAAGAATCCTAATTTGTTTATTGGAATTGTATATTCATTGCATATGGATCATTGCTGTTGCTTGTAAAGGATACTATAAGAACTGAGCTTAAAGCGGAATAATTGGTCACAAGTTTATTACGAGAGAAGCTGTACTCTAAGGAGCTTCAAATTGAGCAGATGCAAGCTGAACTTGCTACAGCTGTAAGAGGAAATGGCATACTTGGATCTTAGGTGCAAAATGCCCTTGACAACCTTTCAAATTTAAAACATGAGTTGAATGATCTTGAACTTCAGGTTAGTCACTGATATTGAATATTCTTTGTTTAAATTCAGCATAGCTAGATGCATATTTTTATTAAACATTGTCTAATAAAGTTGAAATAGCTCTGCCAGTTTTCTTAATTGCAGTTACTTAAACCTGTTATCATAAAGTTGAAATTGTCTCATTTTCTTTTGTAACAGATGGAGAAGAAAGACGAGGTTATAAACCACCTTCGAAGTCATCTGCAAGAGGCTAGAAGGGAATTGATTATCATGAGGGGAACATTGTCCCAAGTGACTGTATTGAAAAAGAAGATAGAGACACTTGATGAAGACATACTATTGAAGGAAGGTCAAATAACAATCTTGAAAGATTGGCTTGGTAAAAAAAGCCCTTGATCTCCTTAAGTGCCCTGATTCATTTTTTTATGCTTAGCTGATTAGTGGTTACTACAGAAACCTATTTTCCCTTGGTAGGCCATTATCACCTAAACTTACCTGGTTGCATTGTTAATAGTTACCTATATCTGTAAATGAGTTTTTCTGAAGCTGTTCTTCATTTCATTTGTAATATGACCTATGAACATGAAGCAATAGTAAAATGAAGGATTCATTATTGTTGATTACAAATCATGAATATCAGATTTTACTCTTAATTTCCTGTCAAGAAAAGGCTTGAGAAAAAAGTGTGAAAGCAAGGTTATCATAATTTTTATTTTAAATAGGATGGTTTCTAAGAAACTTGGATGCGATAAATAGGTTACCGAAAGGCACACAACCTTCAAAGTACAAAATGCGCTTTAGGATCTTCCTTAACCCTGAAAAATGTATTTCCAATTTAATTGAGGTTCTCATTTTCTAACATGGCACATGCTCACTTCTCACTTGTGATACTCTCTTTTTTCTCGTTATAACTATTCTTAACAAAATTTTGACTTATTTGTAAATATTTTGTAATTTATAATAAGATGCACCGATTGTTTTTTTTTCTTTTTTTGTCATTTTTGTCATTAATATAAAATAATATATTTATGAAATTTAAAAAATAAAATTGTAATATTAAATGTTACTATCATTTTTTATTTTTGTATTATAATTAAATATAACCTATAATAAGCCCTTCAATAAAAAAAAAAAAACCTATAATAAGAGTTATGGGTTAACCAACAAGATCCAACACATTTAGCAAATAACTGAGTTCTTTAACCATGATGTCAGGGGTTCGATCCTGCCTTGGGTATGGAAAAGGTTTCGTTGGTAGTGGCAAAGTCCGCTTAGGTGATCTCTACGCCTCGGATGGGATTAGTCTTCGCCTCTTCGACTATCGGCGGAAGGATACCTTTGGTGCACACAAAAAAAAAATAAAGAGGAGGGGATCTCTACGCCTCGAAGGGGATTAGTCTTCAACTATCGGTTAAAGGATATCTTTGTGCAAAAAAAATAAGAGTTACGGGAGTAACATAAATGACTCATTTAGTGCTTTTTTTAAAGTGCAATTATTGCTTAAATAACTCACAGTGTATTAATTGGATTAAGCTAAATATTTTTCTTATAAATATTGTTTTTTGAAATGTTTTATCTGTTTTTTAATATAAGTCTTTTAAAATTATCTTATTTATATAAGTTAGTATATTTAATCATATCACACAGGATAAAGACGGTAGTTACATTTTTGAAACTTTAAAAATTATTTTAATTTTACAATTTTATCATCTTAACTTGCTTTAAAAAAATTTCAAATGTATTATTTTATATTAATGAACAAATGACAAATAAAAGAAAAGAGCAATAAGTTCTTCCTAAAAAATACAAAGTGACTTATAAATAGAACTAAAGATTTTTTTAGAATGTGACCTATAAATAAAACCGGATGAAGTATAATTCTTTTTACAAAATCAATGCAATAATAATTATGGTTTTTCAATTTCATTCATGGTTATTACAATGAGATAATGAGTAAAAAATTAATTATAAAGAGATGATAAATGGAAAAAAAAATACAAAAAGTACTCAAATAAACATATATTCAAGATAGAGGAAGTAATCATTAACAAAATGTTTTTAGAACTAAACATTAACAATTTAATTTGACTAACATTAAATAACATACCATAAAAAAAAATTTCTTCGTTTCTTTCAACTAAATATATTTATTAAGAGGTTTTTTAATACAATTCTATAAAGAAAATATTTAAAATAAAAATGTACTATTACACTTCAATTAAGAGACTAGAGCTCTTTTCACACTCAGTAGTAGAGATGAGGTGGGACGGGTTATGAAGGGTTTGGCTCGACCGTCATCTGATCCATAAATTTCAACAGGGTCAATTTTTAAACCTATACTCGTTTCTAAACCAAAAAAATCCGAACGTATTTGAGTTTAAATAAGAAGAGACCAAAAAAAATTCAAAAAAAAAAAGAAGAGACAAAAAGAAGGCACGTCCTATTGGCCCGGGACAAGAAGCACAAGCCTAAAAATATAATCAAAGTAAAGCAAATCATTACAAGATGTTAAGTTTCAACGTTTAAAAAAAAAAGAAAGAAAAAAAATGTTAAGTTTCAACGTTAAAGAAAAAAGATGTTAAATTTAGATTCAAGATTTCACTTGTTTACAAAATGTCATATATATATATATATATATCATACAACAAGGTTAAGAAAATAAGACCTTGGTCGGGTAATAAAGTTAACTAATAAAGTATCACTTAATAAATAAATAAAAAGTAATTAAATTGTTAAGTTTGAAATGACATCGTTTACTTGCTCCACTGCATATATAATGTATTATATAAATATATAATATAAAACTAAAATAATAATAAGTTTACATCATTTATTAAAGACATGTGCTTACATATATACAGGTCGGGTCGGTGACCTTGTGTCAAACTCGAACTCGTCTCATACCTGGTGTCGGATAACTTTATTTCGAGCGGGTCTATTGCCTTTTGATACATATGAGACCAAGTCTAACCAGATCCGAAACAAGTGGGTCAAGTCCGTATCATCGAATCGATCTGGTCCTGCTCACCCTTACTCATTAGTATACCTTTAACCATCCCACAACTTCCCTTTTTACTAGCTCATTCTAGAAGCTATTTTTTTATTAATTGGATTTTCTTAACATCAACCATAAAATTCAAAAATGGAAATAGTTTTTAAAAACTAAACCTATAAATTTTTTTTATCATCAAACCTAAAATTTTTTAACTAATTGAACAATTTTATATGAAACTTTTTCATTTTTGAATTCTTATTCTCAACTTTTTGCCATTAAGAAAACTCTTATTTATTTTATACAAGTTACACCGAAAAATAATTAATCATTATTTGACAGCTGGATTGAATATAATAAGTAACAAGAGTATCTTCTTTTCAGTTTTTACATACATACAGCCAAGGCCGGTTTTCTGTGTGCTCGTTAAGTTGCATATATACAGGGGATCGGAGATTGGATGATGTTTGGCGTGAGATGAAAGTGGTAACGGTTTTCCTGCTAAGACATGCTAAACATGCTTATATAAGTGCCAAATTGGAATCTCTGGTCACGTTATTAGTGAGGTTACCTCTGCTTTTCCATTGCTTATAAGAATCATCATCACCACTCATCAAAATGATAGACAAAACGCATGATAGTTGTGACATGAGCCCAAGTATGGCAAAAAGGAGTAGTGCTGCTTCCATAGCTTTACAATCACTTGTCATCATCATTTCCATGTTCTTGGTTTGCATAGCTTGCTTTCAAGTAGAAAAAAAAGAGGAAGAAGATCGTTTTATATACTTGGTCTTATTGGAAGGACACGGGGCTGCTTTCCATGAAGATTCATTGAGAAATTATCCCACCAGGTATATATAGAAAGCTAAGCTTAATGTATGCATGATAGTTTAGTTTATATCCGATCCACCCCACCTTACCACTTATATAATCTCTTGTCACGTTAATAAATTATACATGATATCATATTAATTTCCATATCTATAAAAGAAATCACTAAAACATTGTTGTATTAATATTATTATACATACATAATACATACATACATACATATATGGTTTAAATAAAAGTGCACTTTTGCTTGTGATTCTAACTTTCAAACTCTCATTCAAATAAAAAAGTAAATTAAGTGCACTGGGTTTCTACATTTTTTGGCCACTTTGAAATTTTAATGAACTTCTTTAGCTATCTAGCTAATCCTAATGCTAATTGCTAACGAGATACCTGGTTTGAAGTTTGTCCAATGGCTTTTAAGTGAAAAAAAAAAGTTACAAAAACACAGAAAATTTGAAAAACATTGCTTATATAGAAATTTTATTTTGACATCAAAATTTAATTATAAATAATTCGAGTATAGTTTTATCAAATTTGGAATATCATCATTTTACATCAATCTATCATCCAACATTCATTTGTATTACTTTAATCTAACAGTCAACAGCCATAAACGGATGAATGGTGAATGATGCACTGATGGTGTAAAAAACTTTACACTGTCGGTGCATTATCCATTTGCTCTAAAAATTAAACCATGTTAAATAGTTGGTAGGAGAGTTTGATACTACCCAGTTCAAACAAGACTTTTTTTTTTGGTATTGCGGCTAAAACAAGATCTCATCTGGATTAAAAAAAAAAAGAAAGAAAGAAATAATTTATAATTCTTTGACTCCAACTTTATTAGGCTAATAATGACAATTTTTCTTCAAGTTATAATTATAATTTCAAATTTAAGAAAATTCATTACTGACTTGCTTGACCTATGTCGGTTACTAGCTTGATAGACAATTTTTTTTTGTCAAATGTATCATGATAATGATTAAAAAATATTACAAAATAATATATTAAATATATAATTAATAAATGTTTCAAATTCAAAAGCAGAAAATGAACTTGAGGAGGAAAATATATTTTTTGTCTTTAAAATATTGAAAAAAGATTCTAATGTCGTAAATATGATTTTAGTTTTTTATTCCATATAAAAAATTAACAAAATTCCTATTAACTCATTTATTTTGATTATAATATTTACCGTTATTCGGTGTTGTGTTTTTCTTTTTTAATCGGATCCGTGTAAGGTGGATGTGTTTTGAACTTGATTTCTATGATGCGTTAATGTTTTGAATTCGATTAATAACTTTCTTCTGAAACCCGAAGATAAATTTATTTTCTTAATCCAATGAAATGGTGCCTTCTTTTTTATTTTAATTTTTTTTTATCTATATGATATATCCTATAAAAAAAAGATCTATATAATGTATAAGTTTTGGATTTAATCCATTTTTCGTCGATACTTAATAGCTGCCGCATAATTAATGACAGTGACTAAAATCAAAATAAATTTGATAATCAAAAACATATTTAGTTTTTTAATTACTTTTTTTCGTCTTTAAATATAAGTATTTGAGATAGACTTTTATGTGAATTAAGAATATTTGTTAATATTGAAAATTGTAATATTTGAAATATTTTTTCAAAATTATCCCGTTTAAAAAGTATTTATTGGAGTATTTATGGAAAAAGAAGAAGAAGGGAACTCTTCCAAAACCCAAGGAGTATTTATGGAAAAGAATCCTTTGATCAACGAATTACCTGACCCATATATTATATATCTTGCTTTTTTGCGTGCATGGCTAACCAGCAGCAGGGAAGCATCCATGGCACATGCAAAGCGCTTGTTGGAATCTCATGATCTATTTCTCCAAACCACTTTAGATAGTGGAAGCTACAATAAACTCCACAGCTTCAAACACCATATTAATGGCTTTGCTGTTCACACTACACCTTCCCAGGTTATAACTTTAATATATTTTTTTTTTCCACGTCAAATATGATGAGACATTGTCACTTTGATTATTGGGATGTATATTCTTTTACGTGTATGTGTTGGCTGTGTATACATCAAATCATTTTATTTAATTTAATTTGTTATAAGAGAAAGTTGTTCTCGATTTCAGGCTGCTAGACTAAGGGGTAGGCCAGGAGTGAAGTTGGTAGAAAAAGACACAGGAGCTAAACTAATGACAACGTACACTCCCGAGTTTCTAAATTTAAGGAAAGGAATATGGACTCAAGAAGCCGGTGGAGAGAGAAATGCTGGTGAGGGAGTTGTGATTGGTTTTGTGGATAGTGGAATCAACCCTCTTCATCCCAGCTTTGCTTACGATCCCAACCAACCATTCACATCAAATCTTTCTCATTTTGTTGGTGCTTGTGAGACTGGCCCACTCTTCCCAGCTAGTTCTTGCAATGGGAAGATAGTATCAGCTAGGTACTTCTCAGCTGGTGCTGAAGCTGCTGCTACCCTTAATGCCTCACTTGATTTGCTTTCACCATTTGATACAGATGGACATGGCAGGTATATATATATATATATATATATATATATATATATATATATATATATATATATAAATTAATTAGTTGTTAAATAATTTTGGCTTCAAAGTTGTTTCACTCTGCATGTCATGTGTGTTTTGTGTAACAGCATTTGATTAATGAAAGATGTGACTTACTTGTTATGTAATGTAATTGGTGTCAGTCATGTGGCATCTATTGCTGCTGGAAATGCTGGTGTTCCTGTTGTTGTCAATGATTTTTTCTATGGCCAAGCTAGCGGTATGGCACCGTGTGCAAGGTGAGGTTTAATTTCTGCTGTTTCTCTGTGGTTTGTTTTGGATATATACATATTATGCATGAAACACTTCCTCAAATGAATAATTATTGTAATGCAGTCCCCTCAACTATCTCTTGGTAAAAAAAATTAAAGGACGTGTAACAATTAAGGTTATGTAGCTATGAAGTATAAATGAATGTTGCTGCCTTTTACAGGATTGCTGTTTATAAGGCTATCTATCCATCGGTGGGAACGATTGCAGATGTTATTGCAGCAATTGATCATGTAAGTATATAGGACAAGCACATGATAAGACAAATCCTAACTAAATGACAATACAAAAGCATAATGAAAGTGAATCAAACATATCACTAAACTAAGCTAATCATATAATCTAACAAAGACAAATTTGCAATGCTTCAGGAAAAAGATAGAATAGCTGCTAGACCTTCATAGTTTGTTTGATTTGTGCAGGCTGTCCTGGATGGGGTGGATATCTTAACACTGTCTATTGGACCACACAATCCACCAAAAGACACATTGACCTTCTTGACAATGTTTGATATTTCCATGTTATTTGCACAAAGAGCAGGAGTTTTAGTGGTGCAAGCTGCAGGGAACAAGGGTCCAGCTTCTTCAACCGTAGAGTCATTCAGCCCTTGGACTGTAGGTGTTGCAGCTTGCAGCACAGACAGAAGGTACCCTGGTTCTCTTCTTCTAGGTAACGGCACTATAGTAGATGGCGTTGGACTATCAGGTAGTTCTGGTAAATCCTTGTATCCACCAATTTGCTATCAATGTTTAGCACTCATAGTGTTTGAGATTCTTACCTACAGGACCAAGTTTTGGAAATGGGACAATTTTGCAAAAACTTGTATTAGCTAAGGATGCATTAAAAGTAGATGGAACATTCCCAAGGACACCTGAGTACGTAGAAGAGTGTCAACATCCAGAAGCGTTCGACCCTAATATAGTGTTTGGAAGTGTCATACTGTGCACCTACTCACAGGGCTTCTATAATGGAACCTCAACTCTGGGTGCCATTATTGACACATCAAAGGCTCTTGGATTCGCAGCTTACATTCTAGCTGCGAACCCAAACTATGGTGATTATATTGCAGAGCCAATTCCTTTAGATGTTCCTGGTATTATGATCCCTCTCGTAGCTGACACCAAGGTATAAAAAGAGCACTAATTAGTCATTATTTTAACTAATCAGATAAATAAACTGTTGCTTTTATGTGTAGGTTATTTTACAACATTATGAAGATAATACCAAGAGGGATGAGAATGGAACTGCAACACAATTTTGTGCTAGGGCAGCTGTAGGGGAAGGAAGAGTTGCTTCTTTCACAGGGAGATCACCCGTAGTTAGTAGATTTTCTTCAAGGGGTCCAGATATCATTGACACGAAAAGAAACCTTGCTGATATACTTAAACCTGATATTCTTGCTCCAGGCCACCAAATATGGGGAGCCTGGAGCCAATTTAGTGCCTGCCAACCTACGATGACAGGTTCATTATGAATGATGCTATATTATTTTAATGCAACGACTGGATTATGCATAAATAAATTATTTTCTCCAGAGATTACTGCAAAAATAAAAACATTCACTAGTTGATCTAGTTGAAACTCTTGAATTAAACACTTTAAGTACTATACAGGGCACAATTTTGCATTATTATCTGGTACCAGCATGGCTGCACCTCATGTGGCTGGAATCGCAGCACTTATCAAGCAGTATAATCCACAATGGACTCCATCTATGATAGCATCTGCAATGTCCACAACCAGCACAAGGCATGATAATCTTGGAGAAGTTATGATGGCTGAAGGCTTTGAGACCAACAGCTTACAACCCTCCACTCCTTTTGAACACGGCGCAGGCATTGTAAACCCCAACCTAGCCATTGATCCTGGCTTGGTACTCGCGTCAGGTATGTTACTACTTAGTAGTGAAGTAGCAGAGCCAGAAACTTGAATGGTTGATCAGCAGGGTTCTTTTACCCAAAGTAATAAAAATATTTTTTGGTACGAAAACAGGATTTCCAGACTACATCAGCTTCTTGTGCTCTTTGCCCAACATTGACCCAGATGTAATAACTGCAGCGACTGGAGAACCTTGCAACAATCACTCGTTTGTCTATCCACATAATCTAAACCTTCCCTCAGTAACTATATCTGCACTGAAAGGATCAGCTTCTGTGCGAAGAACAGTCATGAATGTTGGGAACAACACAGAGACATACCTAGTCTCTGTTAGACCACCAAACGGAACTACAGTCAACCTGTGTCCAACTTGGTTTACCATAAGTCCACAAGGAACACAAGATCTAGAAATACAACTCACTGTCATCCAATCAATGGAAAATTTTAGCTTTGGTGATATTGTTTTGACAGGAAGTTTAAATCACATTGTAAGAATAACTTTGTCAGTGATACCAGTTTCAATATAATGAAAATCATGTGTTAAAAGTGCTGGTTGCTAGCCAGTAGCCAGACAAGAAAATACCTAATGAAACTGGGTGTTTTTAGTTTGGTCAACTTTGGTATGATTGTATTACAGTTATTACATTTCAAAATACCTTTGTAGCATAAGTTTCGAGGATTGCCAAAACTCTATGATTGTTGTCGATCCATCTTAACACTTTATATTAGTAGGGAAGGCTCAGTTTCCCCAAAAAAGGATTCTTTTTTAATCTGCAAGGTGCAGCAGAATTCCTTTATAGTGATAATCCATCTATAACAGTCACATAGTATGAACTTCGTGCTTGGTACTATTAGTCTCAACTCCGTTCCAAGACTAGCTGAGTTGTTCGTTACATGATAAATTATGCTTGCAGCACTATATTCGAAACAAATCATGCTCGGATATGCATACAGATAGGAATTTCATCAATGTGTTTCATAACCATAGGATGGCAGGCTTTTCAGGGTATCTATTACAGGACTTTTAGCTTTTGGCAGCAAAATCTTCTGAAGCATAACCATCATGCATGATGGAAGCCTAAAAGACAGTCATGGTTATGAGATCAAAATCTCATGCAAGGTGGTTCAGTGCAGATATAAATGGCATGGACTATTAAAAAAATGAGCAGGAATGATGAACAAAAATGTTACAAATTAAATGTTACAAATTACAATGGACAATCATAGTAAAGCTAATATTAATCTGTCCTGCACATACATTCTTTACACCTAGGATATCTGTAAATACTTCTTGCCTTAGGCCTTGTCTGTACATGTTTTGTTTGTCTAACTGCTTTTCTTATTCTCTGTTCAAAAACACGCCATTCAATGGTATTGTTCTTCGTGAATATACTAGCAAGCCTGCGTTTATTTGGACGTATTGTCGGCATTCTTCCTCCACCATAATAAATTCGATACCCAGACACCAAAGATGAAAGCTGACTTCCAGAATCAGTCATGGCAAATGCATTAGAAGCAGTGCAGCCTATAAAGTCCAGCGCTGCTAACTACAATAGAAACAGTATCTTGTCATTCATCAAAAGACTAACAGTGGAACTAAAACAGATTCAACATTCTACTTCAGTTATCATGTAGACAGAGAGAGAGAGAGAGAGAGAGAGAGAGATAGAGAGAGAGAGAGAGAGAGAGAGAGAGAGAGAGAGAGAGAACAGGAATCCAGGCCAAATGATGCCAAAGATTGAATAATGAGTACGAGGGTCAATTTGCAGAACCAAAAATGCATACAGAATAAAATTTCTTATAATAAGTGCATAAAATGACAATAGAAACTAACCTGAGATGAATAATTGGCAAACGGTTCTAGTTCGGCAGAAGAAAGCAAGTTCTCTTTGGTGACTAATTTAGGGTACAAGCTAGTCAAAGCAACCAACCTTGAACGACCTCCATACAAATTAGAACCAGCTACAAATATATGTGTCTTCCGATTAAAACCAAGAGCAGCAAGCATGAGGACTGCTTCTTCAGGTGTCAAAGGGCATAGGCCTTCAGACCTGAGCTCTGAAGGAGACGGTAATCTGCATAGAAGATTCACATTATTTTAAGTCAAAGTAGTTAAAGACTATGGCTCTTTTTCTCATAAAGTAAAATTGATGAGAGCAAAAGAAGTTATAATGCATACGTTGTAGTCTTCTTCAGCAGTGCCAGTGCAGGGAAATGGATTTCCCGATATGCTTCCAATTCTTTCCTCTCTTCTTCACCTCCCCCAAATTCACATAAAGAATGGGCTACCATGTCAATTTCAAATCTGAGATGTAAAGCCATGTATTTGGATGGTTTCTTAGCATGATTCCCACTTTCCACCTGAATTGATTCAGCAAATGGACCAACAAGATAACGGTCTAATGCTCCAGTAAGATTTGCATTTTCGCGCAACCTTTTAAGAAGCAAAGCACCAGTTTCTTGTATTCTGGGAACAAATTGCAGGGCATGAAAATTACATCTGCAACGAAGTCTCTAGATGAAGATTCGCAATTAGGAAGAGCATAGTAGGACTTGAGGCGGTAATAATAGAGCATCTGCAAGAACCTTATAAATTACACTCATGTCTAATCATCAAAGGACATTTACCTGAAGCTCAAATGGAATTGGATCAAATGCCAAGCGATTCCCAAATCCATAAAAGTGAACAACTTGATTTTTAAGAATAATAGGTAGGATGTTTTTCAAGTAATAACTTGGCTTGGCCTCCTTCTCCATGTCAACATCTGTCACCTGGGAAAGCATTCCAAAAATTGAATAAAAGTAGAACTAATACATTTGAGTATACTAAGTTTACTTGCAGGGGTAGTGAGCGACTTACAACGCTACCAATTGCCTCCAGATCCAAAGACTGTAGTTCCTTAGGAAGTTCCCTCACTATCCGAATATCAGGAGTCAAGTAGTTAATAAAATGCTCCTCCTGATAGATATTGCTGAATTGACTATGAAATTATACAATTTGATATTGTCACTTTTCCATCTAAAGCAATAAGCTATTTTGACAAAGTCACAACATCAGAAGAGACAGTCCCAAAAAATTATTCATAAAAACATGTAGCCATATATTTGATTCATAGATCTGATTCTTGTACAATAACCAGAATAAAGTTCACATGCATATTATAACATCCCACTACTCGTCACAGGCTCTACAGAGCGTTTGATCCAGCAACTAAAGAACTAATCATCACAGACTCTACAGAGAGTTTGATCCAGCAACTAAAGATTTGGTTTCAACAAAATGAAGCAAAGATAAGGAAAACAAAACAGACAAAACTACATTTAGAAGGAAGAAAGAAGAAAAAAGACAAAAAGGAGATAGGCAGTGCATTACCTCACATCTTTCCATACGCTACTGTACATAAATTTGGGTATAACTAAAGTTGAATTGAGCAATCGTGCCACCACGACAGCATTGCAAACCTATTGGCAAAATTTTTTTTAACATATATGACAACCTAATCATTAAAATAAAGCTTACGATTTTGCAGTCTTAAAATCAACCGAAACCAAATTAATTAAGAAGCAATAAACATAAAGATATACAACATTCTAAGAAAGAACACTTACAGCTACCCGTTGTTGATTGATCCCACCATTTGCAGTAACCAAAATGTATCCATTCTTCCCCTCTGTTGGAGCAAACAGTAGAAAAGAACAGAGTGTGAGTATCAATCAGCAGCATATGGACTACTAACTGTTTGTACTCTAACACAGGTACATAATATAAACAAATGTTAAATTTTAAGAAACAGATACCATTAGG
This sequence comes from Crotalaria pallida, assembly GCA_037953625.1. Lineage (NCBI taxonomy): Eukaryota > Viridiplantae > Streptophyta > Magnoliopsida > Fabales > Fabaceae > Crotalaria > Crotalaria pallida. The sequence goes on along the minus strand of CM075649.1, from coordinate 187,712,677 downwards.
TTCCCAATTACGCTGACCAGCACAAGGCCTCCAAGCAGAAGCAGGAGCAAAGGGTTCCTGCCACAAATCCTTGGGTTCACGTCTATTCTGTCCCATATGACACACAGAGTCAGAGTTATTTCAAACTTGGTCTAAAGAGAAATAATGAAAAATTGAATAACTCGTTGGCTAATACAGTACTACTGTAACTTGATATACCTCTGCCAAGGCATGGGCAGCCAATGCCAACAACCTATCATAAGTTCCCTTGCGCGGTTTCTTCATCACATTTCCAGGCTTGTTCCTTTTCTCCTGTAGTGTAATGTAAGAAAGGAAAAAAGAACCAAAGAAATAAATAAATAAAAATATTAAATGTCAAGAAATGAATAAGAATAAAAATGTTTATTGTGGTGTGCTATATTTGGTTGTTGAATTCAAGTTAGGTTATTGTGCAATGTCAAAATAAATAGAATAGATAAAAATAGGAATGATGATGCTAATTAATAGTAGTAGATGAAGAGAAGAGAAGAGAGAGACCTGAAGGGGAAGGGAAAGGGAAAGAGAAGAATGAGAGGTGGTGTGTGTAGGAAGAGGAAGAGGAAGAGGAAGGGATGAGTGATGGTGGTGTTGCAAGAGAAGAAGCATGATACAATTCACAACGACGAAGATAGCCAGCAACGCAATCATAATGATAAGCTTCCTTCGATACCAAGGCTGCTTCAACTTAATTGGGTAGGAGGAGGAGGAGGAGAGCCGACTGGGGCCCACCCTTGGCGAATGGTTGGGGGGAGAGATGGAGACGGCGTGGGAGTGGGAGCGGGGCACCATCATCATGGGTTCGTCCGAAGCCGATACCATGCTTCGGGTTGGAAATCACAATAATAAATTATAAATTAATAATAATAATTGAAATCTGAATCTGAAAGAAACTTGGGTTGTTAAAAGTGAAATGAAATGAATGAATCTCTTCTTTCTTTCATGCTTCTTACAATACAATCATGGCATCATTTCACGCAAATAAAGCGGATGTTGTCTAAATTCATATCGGAATCACCCTGTCCTGTCCAGCCTCCAATTCTTCTGTTTTCGGTTATGGGAAGCCAGGGTGATTATATAATTTTTTAAATAAAAAGGGTATTACATATAATTGTATGATTATTTAAAAACATTTTTGGTTCTTCAAAATATAATCATACTATTCATTAAAGTTCTTAATTTTTTTTTCTTTGCTTTTGTTACTTTTTTTTTTTATTATTTTGGCTTTAGTTTTGGCTAATACTCTCTCCATCCCACAAGTATCCTTAAAAATGACTAAATTTTTTTCCTAAACTATAATTAAAATAATTAATGAAAAATTTTAGAAATTGTAAATTTTGAATTGTGATTGGTTAATTCATGCAAAATTCATTAAATTAGTTGTTTGATAATTGGTTGATATTTTAGACAAATCATTAAATGCATGTCTCCTTAATTTTTTTACTTTGAATTTTTTTAACCATATTTGTGAAAGAGACGGTGGGAATACATGTATGTGACACATACCCATGTGACACATACTCCCTCCGTCCCACAATGATGGTAAAAAATGATTAATTTTTTGTCTCAAACTAAAATTAAAATAATTAATGTAAAGTTTAGAAATTGTAAATTTTGAATTGTGATTGCTTGATCCAAGCAAAATACATTAAATTAGTTGTTTGATAATTGATTTATGTGTTAGATAAACTATTAAATGCATCTCTCCTTAATTTTTTAACTTCTAAATTTTTTTAACTATCCTTGTGGAAGAGAGAAAGTATTATATTAATTTTTTTTAATAATCAATTTTAATTTTTATATTAATTTTTATATGAAACAAAGGAGAAGTGCAACTCTCCCCACCTTCCGTTACAAAAACATAAGCATAAAAAACACAAAGAAAAACTATCGATATTGTGAGGTTGACCCTCCTCAGTTAAGGCCCCGTTCGGGGTGGTTTTTAGTTTTGAGTTTTAAAATTTAAAAAAATCAAAACTAGTTTCCGTTTTATAAATGTTTGTTTCAAATTTTTTTGGTTTTCAGTTTTGAAAATTATTTTCAATGTTATAATTTTTATAGTGCTCCTACCATGTTATGCATCACCATATACACTACCATCATATATATTACTACTACTATTTAATAACAACATCCATGTGGTTGTTGTTATTATTAGTTGGAAGTGGTGGTCATTGTTATAGTAGTTGCAGTCTAGAAGGGTAATTTTTATGGTGTTGGTAGAGGGAGATATGGTGGGGGAGGGAGTGAGGATGTGTTGTGGTGGTGATGGTGATGGTGATGTTGGGGTGGACATGGTGTCGATGGTGGTGTCATTTAGGGATAGTGGTGGTTGATTGAGTTGGTAGTGATATGGTTGTGATGGTGGTTTTGGTCAAGCGAGGTAGTGGTGGTCGGGGTGGTCACTGTGGTGGTGATGGTGGTATAAGGAGGGGCAATGATAACAAGTGAGGATGTGGTAGCGGTTGCGGTGGTTATAACGTGGTGGTTATCATTAGGGACGGTAGCGGTTAGGGTGGTTATAGCGATCACGGTGGTGGTTGGGGTTTAGACAGTCGTAGTGGTGTTAGTTGGGTGGCAGTCATGGTGGTAACAGTGACCGTATCAGTTATGGCCGTGGAAGTAGTGATGATGATGGTGGTGGTGATAGTTGAGGTGGTACAAGTTTGCAACTCAAAACTGAGATTATGAAACCATTATTTGTTGTTTTGAGATAGAGATGAAATTGTTCTGAAAATGAGTAAAAAACCATTTCAACTCAAATTTTGTCGAACAGGTTTTGTTTTGAAAATATAATTTCAAAACCAAAAACCAGAAATTTGCAACCACCCCGAACGGGGCCTAAAAGAGTTGTTTTAAACCAACTTGAGGTTGGTGGTAGTTCACTTGGTCTCTTAAATAACTAGTTTCGAGTTCGAGCCTTGGATATGAAACGTTCAGTTTGATAGTTTGATTGGATCGAATGAGTCGAATTCTGGATAAATCTGATCCAGATACTGATTGGTATACACAAAAAAAAAAAAGTTGTTCTAATGTATATTTAGGGATGAAAAAATATTTGTACCCATGAATATTAGCAAAAATATCCTTAACCGGTATATGCAATATTTTCTTATGGGTATTGTGATATCCGTTTTGCGAATATCCGCATATACATAAATACATTTTATTTATAAAGATTATTTTCTCCGATCTTATTTATAAGTCATATTTTAGAATAATTCTTTGATCTTGTATTCTTGTTTATAAGACATTTTGTATTTTCTATAAAGCATTTATTGTTATTTTCTTTTATTTGCCCTTTATCTATTAATGTGTAATAGTACATTATGAAATTTTCAATATAAGATGAGAGGGTAAAATTGTAATGTTAATGTATTTTTTTGAAAGTTTCAAGAAACTTAACCACCTTCCTTGGTCTGTGTGATATGCATAAGTATGCCCCATAAATAGGACTAAAGAGAGTATATATTAAATTTTTTTATTATTTTGACAACAAATATAATTTTTTAGTATTTTATAATGATTTTTAGTGATGGAACTATGGTGACTGATTAAAAACGGGTTACTTAATTAAAAATAAGGCTTAAATACCAAATTAATTCATATAATTGTTAAAATTAGTCGCTACAATATTTTTTTTCTCATGTTTTTTCCTGTTATTTTGGTTTTGAACCCCGCCGTCAACTTTGGATGTAAAATGTTGAAGTGATATAAAAGACAGAGACCCAAACCAAAATTTAAAAAAAAAAAACAAAAAGCAAAACCAAAATAAAACGGAAAAGTAGAGACCAAAATCTCCGGATAACAAAAATTTGGGACCAAAATCATAATTACATTTGCAATATCCTAAACCATAGTTGACGACGGGGACAAAAATCAAAGAAGAACGAAAAAACATAAACCAAAACAAAATATAATATAAAATACAGGGACTAATTTCAAAGAGGTGAATATTTATAAAGATCAATTTGATATTTAAACCTAAAAGTAATAATAAAATAAAATTGATAATAAATAAAAAATATTTTTAAATACTTTTTTATTATTTATCTTATTTTTATGTTTTAATTTAGTCATCTATATTTAAAACGAGTCAATTAAGTCATTCATATTTCTAACGTTTAGCAATTTCACTTTATGTGATGAGGGTGTTAGATTTTGATCACAATATATTGATTTTGTCAAAGATTTCATTACTCATCAACGAAATCTACATTTTCTCTTTGAAGATTCTCATATGTGCTTTTTCTACACTGTCTCCTTTCTCATTGCTTCCTTCAAATTTTCGATGAGCTTGATTGCAAAAATGCCAATGTTTATTTCACTCTATATTAAGTGAGAAAATGTAAATTTTAGTGACCGAATAAAAAAACTATGATAAGTTCACCAAAAAAATAAAAAAACTATGATAAAATTAGTATATTCTGACAAAAATATAACTCTATCATAATTAAATAGTAGAATTAACAAAGATTAAGAACATGAGTACTAAATTGGCTATTTCAAAAATAAAAAGCAAATTAAAACATAATAATACACAAATGAACAAAAAAAAATTAAGCCTACCAAATATTAACAACTAACGATGTCGGTTGGTGTGTGAGTTTCTTCTCTCCCAATTATATTTAGATTAAATAATTTTGCCTTTGTGCAAGTGATGTGCGTTTTTTTGTCCCAGTTTCATCTGGGTTTTGTTTTTGTGTGTTTGTCCACACCACTTGTACAAAGGCAAGATTATTTAACCTGGATATCACTGGGAGAGAAAAACCCGCACACCTTCTAAAGGAAGGGGCCCTCCCATTCTACCGCTATCACACTTAGGCTTTGTCTAGTTGCACGAGAGAAAATGGGAAGAGAGAAAATGAGAAGAGAGAGAGATAGGGAAGAGAGATTATTGTGAGAAAATGGGTAGATTTTGTGGTTACGTTATTTGGTATGAGAGAAAATGTGAAGAAATGGGGAAGAGAGAAAAGTTGAGTTTTCTTTCCTTTCGTTTGGTTGGAGAGAAAAGAGAGGAGAGAGAAAACAACAAATTTGTCAAAAGACAACTAAACCCTTTTTTTACAAAATAGAAATAAATATTTTTTTCTTTTTTACATGTATGTATAATATTTAACATAGCCAAAGATTTTTTTTTACTTCAATTTTTTATTATATGATAAAAATTCTGAGTCCAAAATATAAAAAATAACAATTTTTTTATAAAAAAAAAGCTTTATTTTTTCCAATTAAATTTTTTAAAAAAAAAACAATCAAATAAAGTGAATAAATGAAGGATAAATAGATAATTTTACATGTCAAAACTCATTTTTTTCCCATTCTCTCTTCTATGGGGGAGAGAAAATTTTTTCTTGTTGGACCCACCTCATTTTCTCTCTTATATCAAACAAGGAGAAAAACTTGTTTTCTCTTCCTCCAATTTCTCCTTCCTTAAAATCACCTCAAACAAACAGACCCTTAGAGAAAATAAGAAATTAAAGAAAGCAAGTAGAAGGGGAGAAGAAGACCATTTTAATACACTCTTTATTCTCATAGTCTCACCATTTCGTTTCATTTATCTCTTCCCTTTGAGAAACTCATCGTGTGAGCAAAAATTATGTTCATTTTGCTATGAGCACTAGTATTTTTCTTTTTTGCAAAAATGTGCAAAAATTATGTCTCTTCCCTCTATTTTTTTTTTTGCAAAAGTTATGATATATATATATATATATAATATCTCATTTTAATTTTTCTACAAATATATAAATATATAAATCTTAATATATCATATGCATTATGTGTCTTAAATTTCAAAAATTTCTTTTACCTGTATTGTACGAAATATACGGGCTGATAGGTGCTTTACTTTTTCATCTTCAACTTATAAAAACATAAAAACTTTTGAATCTTTAATTATCAAACCGGTTCTCTTGCAAAAATACTTCCTTCAATTTATTTACATCTAGTTTTTTAGATGATTTTTTTTCCTATTTTTAAGTTAGTATTTTTTTTTTAACTTTTTATGAGGTATTTATTTATCCTTCGTTTATGAATGTGAAACAATTTATTTATGTTTTTTTTAATATAAATGAAGAGAATAAAATTATAATGTTAAAATATATTTTTAAAGTTTTAAGAAATGTAATTACGTTATTTAATCTTTATCTCCCTGGTATTAAGGGTGCTCTTGGGGATACCGGTGGTTCCGCAAGGAATTCGGACCCAAAAAAACGTTATTTAATCTTTAACCCATAATAAAAAAAAGTAATAGTAAATTTATTTGAATAAGAATAAATGAATTAACGGAAATTTGTTTTTTTTATTAACTTAATCAATAAATGTTGGGGAAAATCTGTATAAACTTAAATTGAATGGAAAGTACCGTTGGGAAGATTATATCCAAATTTAGGAGTACATCATCGGCGGGAAATTAATTTATGTATAAGTTTTAATAAATGGTTAAATAACGTAAGAATTTGAGATATTAATCTGATTACTAATTACTATTATTTTTATGTAATCATTATAAAAAGAGGAAAAAAATATTGAAGATGAAAAAGATGTTATAATAAAGGATTTTCTTAACCTCAGCCCTTAGGGCTGAGGATAAGCACCTTAATCTAGATTTGTTTTCTTGAAAAAATAAAAATATAAAGTTTTATCTCTTCTAAATACACTATTTTCTATAAAACTTAACTACTTTTGGACTCTTATCCTAGGGCTGAGGTTAAGCAAACCCTATAATAAATAAGAGTATAGTTGAGTCCGCGTAAGTCAGCTCAGTTGGTAGCTGCAGGAACGCTTAGGTAGCTTAGGCCCCCAGGTCCTGGGTTCTAGTCTCATGTACCTCCTTTGTAATAAAAAAAAAAGAGTATAGTTGAGAAAAATATTCCGTCTTAATAATTATGCATTGGATTTATAAAAGAACAATACACTCTGTATACTTCTTTTGATCCTATATGTAAGACTATTTTAGGAAAAAAAAATTGGTCATATTTGTAAGACCTTGTTTCAATTTTCAATAATATTTAATTACTTTGATCCTAAACATCCTTATTAAATCAAAACTTTTTAAAATCTCAATAATAATTATGATTATGGTATAGTTTTGAAAAATAATATATTTATGTTTCTAATACTATTAATAACTTTAAAATTCACTTTCTTAATAAACATAATAATTTTCTTTTAAAAAAAAATTACATACAGGATCGGATTGAAGTATATATGAAACAAAATGAGCAGCATATTCAAAGAATTATCAACAGACTTGAGGGTATTCAAAGAAGCTTGGCCTCTTCTTATAATCCTTATCCGATGGAACTGAAATAATCTCTTTGGAAAGAGTACAATTTGATTCTTCACCGAGAGGATGTGTATTGGTATCATATGGCCAGAAATAATAAGATTTGTCTAGGTGATCGAAACACTTGGTTTTCCATCAGGCTGCTACCGTTAGAAGACAAAGAAATAGAGTTGATGGTTGATGAATGATAATGGTGTTTGGGTTTTTGAACTTGGTGAACTTAAATGCATGGTACGTGAGTATTTCTTTAATTTCTATAAGGATGATTGTAATACTATAGGTCAGTTAACAACTGTGATGAATTTTCCTCACCTTGTTAATATTGATCGATCAAGCTCATTTTATGCATGAGGTCTCGTTGATTGAGATGAAACACACGCTGTTTAGCATGGGGAGTCATAAGGCACCTGGTGTGGATGGCTTACTTGCAATTTTTTTAAATCACAGTGGGATACTTCAAAGATTCTATGCTGCAATTTATAAGGAAGGTGTTTGCTAATCCTGTGGCTATAAGGGATGTGAATCAAACGCTGCTTAACCTTATCCCCAAGATTAGTAAACCAACTCAAATTACTGAGTTCCGCCCGATTTCTCTTTGTGACGTTATCTACAAGGTGATAACCAAAATTATTGCCAATAGATTACGACAAGTGATGGACCATCTTATTTCGGAAACTCAATGTAGCTTCATCCCTGGTAGAATAGGCATTGATAATGTAATCCTCATTTAAGAAGTTGTTCATTCGTTTAAAAGGGCGACGGGAAAGAAAGGCTTCATGGTGCTAAAGCTTGATTTAGCAAAAGCATATGATCGTGTTAGATGGAGTTTTATAGAAGACACTCTTCATAATGCTGGTTTAAATACTGATTTCATTAATCTGATCATGCAATGTATCACATCGCCTTCTATGAGTGTTAATTGGAATAGTGACCAGTTAATTGGAATAGTGACCAGTCTCTATCTTTTTTGCCTGGCCGTGCACTTATACAAGGTGACCCCCTCTCACCTTATATTTTTGTTCTTTGTATGGACCGCCTCTCTCATTTAATTCAAGATAGTGTTAATGTTCACGATTGGTGTCCCTATACAATTGGAAGAAATGGACCTAAAGTGTATCATCTTATGTTTGCGGATGATGTTACTTTGATAGCTGAAGCTTCTATTGCTCAGGCTGGGAAAATAAAAGATTTGCTTGATTCGTTTTGTGAAGCCTCAGTGCACTTGATTAATTACAATAAATCAGCGGCCCTCTTCTCTAATAATACGAATAATAGAATGGCTCAATCAATCTGTGATGCTTTGGGAATCAGTATTACAAATGAGTCTGGACTCTACCTTGGAGTTCCTATAAAACCCTCACGTTGTAATAATACTGATTTTACTTTCTTGATTGATAAAGTTAAAAAAAAAAACTTTCTGGTTGGCGTATGAAAACTCTTTCTTTTTACGGGCTCATAACTCTAGCTCAGTCATGCATTATGAGCATTCCATCTTATATCATGCAATCCATCCATATTCCAGCTTCGGTATGTGACAAAATTGAAGAGCTTTGCCGTAACTTCATTTGGGGTAGCTCTAGTGAACGACATAGATGCCACCTTGTGTCCGGAGATACGATATGTACTCCTAAGGATGAAGGAGGGTTGGGTTTTAAGAAGCTTCACACAGTCAATGATAGCTACATGATGAAGCTGGTGTGGAGATATATCAGCAATCCCACTGCGTTATGGGCAAGAGCTTTGACAACAAAATATAAAGTGAATGATGTTATGAAGATTCACGAAACAAATAATAGTGTTGCAACAATGACATGGCGTGCTATGGTTAGTGTGTGTGATAAAGTCTATGATAACAGTCGATGGGTTCTAGGAGATGGTCACACTACTCGGTTTTGGTTGGACGCCTGGATATCTGGTACTCCTGCTTTTATTCATTATCCTGGTATTGTCATCCCAGCCTGGTGCAGGTTTCATTCAGTTTCTGATTTTGTGGAGAACGGTATATGGCGGTGGGAGTAGCTGAATGATCTAGTTCCTCCTCTGGTGAAGCCCCTTCTTGCGTCAGTTGTGCCTCCGTCGCAGGGATCTGATTTGAGCTCAATATATGATGTTTTTGGATGATATTTAACCCTCTTTCTTAGTGATTTTGGCTTGTTTCTCAAGTATTTTAGGAAAAAGATTGAGTTTTTAGTTGCTAAAGATGGGGAACGAGATCCTTGAGGATTTTGTATCAATTTGTGTTGAATTTCAGGGTTTGGAGGCTTAATTTGATGATTCATGGACAGGAAAGGAAAAACCAAGTCTTGGAATCAGGAGTTTGGAACAAAGCAGTGCTGAGCAGTGAAAAAAGCACAGACTCGCCCAAGCGAGTGAGGTCAATTGTCTAAAAATCTCGGGGTCTTCACAGTCTAAAACTCGCCCAGGCGAGCCCAATTCTCGCCCAGGCGAGTGTCGCAGAAATCAGCAGCTCAATTCTTATCTTTTAGAGATTTTAGATAGGATTTGTTTTAGGATTCGTTTTTGGCCTTTTTATAGGATAGAATTAGGTTTTCTAAGGGAGACGAAGGAGTGACGAAGAGTTTAGAGAGATATTTTGTGAGAGCTTTTGGAGGCAAGCGTGGAGAATTTGTACTCTGTGATTGGAGATTAGCGGTAATTCTATGTCTCTTGTCATAGTTTTAATTATTCTCTTTTCTTCTTTAACTCTTATGATGTGTAATAAACTCCTTGTTAGGGATGTGGTGAATTTGCATGGAACCTATATAGTTTTTATTCAATGAATTGATGTTTTTCCATTAAGGTTTTGTGTTTGATTATGCTTTAATTGATTATCATAATTTTGACGTCGATTGTGATCTAGTGGTTCTAATTAACAATAGACATATTGGATTAGAATAAGGCCAATAATCAAACAATTCAATTGCATAGGGATAGACATATTTCTTATGAATTAAATAATTTTACTAGTTTTGATTGAACTTAATTAAGGGTTAGGTTTTAAGGCTCCCTTGAGACATCATTGGGAGATTAATCGCTAGAATACGGAAACGTTCTAAGACATTAGACGTTTCCTACTTTTGCAAAACAAATTCGAAATTTAGGAATAACATTGGTTCATGAATAATTACTATTGGAACCTGCAATGAAACCACGTTCCAGCCGTTTCCCCAATCGTTTCAAAACCATCTTTTATTTCCGTTATTTTTATTTATTTTAATCAACAATTTCCAAATCAATTAAATCTCAATTCAAATTTCACTTAGTAACTACAATTAGGTGAAAATTATTAGAATCAATTTCAATCCTCGTTGGGAACGATACTCTACTTTCACTTTATTACTTATACGATCTGGTATACTTGTCAGAATTCCAACAGGATCTGATGCGGATTGTCTCACTTGGGCCAGAGAAAGTAATGGTGACTTTTCTATTGCTTCTGCAGCTCATCTCCTTCAGAATCCGCAAGGCCATGCTCCTCAAAATGCAAATAATTTGATCTTTCGGTTAGGTGGAAGTGGCAAGCTCCTCATCACATACGTGGTTTTCTTTGGAAGGTTTGCCATGAAAGATTGCTTACTAATGTCGAGAGGTCAAAGCGACATATGGGTAATGTCCAAACATGTCCAAGGTGTGATCAGGAATCGGAAACTTTGATGCATATGCTTAAAGATTGTGAAGAGATTCGTGAACGTAACTATGGAATGTAGTGGTTAATGAGAACTATTGGGCTAAGAGATTCGTGAACGTAACTATGGAATGTAGTGGTTAATGAGAACTATTGGGCTAAGTTCTTCGTGTTAGGCTAATCTCTCTGGTGCTGAAATTGGTTCAGGTGAGGTTTATTGGCCAACCTTATTTGGTGTTTTACTATCTATGATTTGGCATAGTAGGAATGAGCTGGTTTTTAATCAAATTTGAACTAGGCTATCTGATATTCTGATCCAAGCTCTTTCTTACTCGTGCTTTATCAAGGAAGCCATATCTCCAAGCTTTGCCTTGCACTTATTCAAAAAACAGGTATTAATTTTCTGGGCTCCATCGAAGCATGGCTCTTTTAAACTGAACGTCGATGGCACTTATTGAAGGAATATATAGTCATGCTGCACCATGTGGTGGGTTGATTCGAGATTCCATTGATGCCTTTGTGCATGGTTTTATTTGTAATTTAGGTACCTGCTCTTCAACAAAGGCGGAATTATGGGGCTTATTATGGGGTCTTCATATGGCACAATATCTTTGTCTTGGTTCAGTTGAAGTGGAGCTGGATCTAGGCATCACTGTTTACCGGTGGTAAAAGAAATTCGAAGACTGTTGAATTTCCAATGACATATTTCCATTTCTCATATTTATAGGGAAGCTAATAAGTGTGTTGACTTTCTAGCTAATATAGCTCATTCGATAGGCTTTGATTGTATTTTTATTTTGCATAGTTCCCATGATTTGTTTCCTCTTATTTATAAAGATGCTTACGAGATTGTTTTTCCCCGTTTAATTTAATTTATTTGGGAATTAGCCCTGCTGATGATAAAAAAAAAATAAAAAGAAAAAAGAGCAACACGGTACTTAATAAGAATATCACATACATGACCAGAGTACTACTTGTACATGTCTATCTCTGTCTATGGTGCTCTATGGAGCCTACTGTTAACTAAATAATTGAAGGAGAAGCACTTGCACAATGATAACGTTTTCATATCATCCCCCCGGTGACTGGGCAGGGACATGTTATTTGATGATCGAGTAGTTTGTGCCCACTTATCTAACGGTTCCTATGAGCTGTGCATCTAAAAAATTTTAATAAGGATATTGTTAACCTGTATTCTAAGAATATTATTAAAAAATTTATTTAAAAAATGAATTAAAAATTTAAATGTATTAGTTTTTGATGTTTTAAATTTAATATTTTAAAGATAAAATTACATTTTTTATTTTCTTAACCAATGTTTTAATGACATTTTTTAGCATTTTTCATTTTTAAGATATACTTATTCATTCTCTAAATATAATTTTTTAATGACAGTTAATTAGTTATTCTCACAAATACCCTTATTTACTCAAAACTTTTTAAAATTCGAATAATATTAGGGCTAATTTTTTAAAAATATAAAAAATATTTGTATTTTCAATATCACTAATTAAATTAACCAACTTTTTTAATAAACATAAATTATATACCAAAATGATTTTATATATAAGGATGGAAGAAGTATATTCGTGTATATATATATATAAGTGTTTTAGGGGCCTTTAGCCGTGTAGTAATTTATTAGGATAACACACAATGTCTTGTAAATATTGGAGAAATGATAAAAGAGTTTAGTATAAATTATCCTTTTAACAAATTAGCTGACGAATTTCCCAAAACACAAGAATGGGTATGTGACATTCGTAATCACCAATGAAAAAATACCATCCTATAAAACATATCGGTGTTTAGTATCATGGGAATAATTTGTAAACTGACTCATAGTATGTTTGGCTGGGCATCAAAATGGCATAAAAGCACATTGAGGAAGCTGCAAAACACTTTGCAGAAGCTATATATTACTAACAGTGTTGAAGTACACGCACGTTTTGGGAGGACGCACGTTGAACCAAACACGCTACAATTGTTAGGATGCTCCAAGCAATGGACTACTCCATCTAGAGCTGTCAAAATGGGTCGGGCCAGCCGGGCCGGGCCAAAAAGTCCGAAAAATCATAAGGCTCGGCTCCTTAATATGACCTATTTATTCAACTCGGGCTATTTAGTCCGGGCCGGTTCGGGTTCGGGTTCGGGCCGGGTTTTTACCCGGCCCGGTGACCCAGAAAAAAGAAAAAAAATCACATTTTTTTAAATTTTATATGTGTAAAAAAACACTTATAATAAAATTTCCTTAATTTTTATCAATATTCACATATCAAAAATGCATCTGAACAAATCAAAGCACAACATTAATTGTCCTATATGAGTTATAGATACATTTTAATTTATGTAAAAATAGAAAATCAAATATATCCTCTAAAAAATGTATAAAAGAATAAAACACTTATTATTGTTTAAAAAAATATGTGTAAAAAATAAAGGAAGTTTATTCATTAATTTTTTTGAAAAATAAATATATATTTTTTTGAAGTGGTTAAATTGTAAAAAAAAAAAAGGTGATGCGGGCCGGCCCGCACCCGGCCCGAAGCCCGCTTAGGGCGGGTTTGGGTTTGATACTAGGATACTTAATTTATAACCGGGCTTTTTTGCCCGAGCCCGGTTTGGCCCGAGCCCGGCCCGCAAGCCCGTTTTGACAGCTCTATCCATCGCGTTGAGAAATTATTAGTTTTCTGAATCACCACCTCATTTGTGGTTCAGATCAATTATTATATGATACACACTGTAATATAAATAGTTATTCATTCACTTAAATTTTTTATTTGATAAATTATGTTTGACTTGAATAACAAATGATATGTGTGAAAATAAAAAAATAAAAGAGAAATAAAATGGAGAGTATCTTATTATTGTTATTGTTCACAATAAGGAAGAGGGTTTATATAAAAAAAAGGAAAAAGACTAAAATAATCCTATCATAAATCACTAATTACAAATTATAACAATATAATAATTCAGGATGAACTAAAAATTTCTCACTTGTGTGTGAGGCTGCATATATATCATGAGCTTACAAACAATAGAACTTCGTTACGGGTCTAATAGATTGAATAAAATAACGAAAATTAACGCTTAGATTTTCCAAGTTTCTAATGTAGATGAACTGTAGTAACAACAACACTTCTATTTCTTGGCTTTGACTAACCAGCGTGCACAGTATAATTTATTTAAAAATAAGGCTTATTTATGGTTTTAGTCCTGAAAGTTGAGAATGTTTTGATTTTGGTCCCTAGAAATTTTTTTGACTTTTACTCATCTTTAATTGTTTTGAAAATTTGGTTTTAGTCCCTGCCATTAGGAAAAATTCGTTAATTGGTAATGTAGTTAACAAAACGCCACATCAGCGTACACGCGTGCAAGTATTGCACGTCACCATAGGATGACGTGAATGATCCGGACCCGCAGGAGCAAAAGGGCCCAAGCCCAACCAAAATGTGTTTGTGGATTGGGTTATGGCCCTTTTGCTCCTGCGGGTCCGGATCATCCATGTTAACGAATTTTTCTTAACAACAAAGACTAAAACCAAATTTTCAAAACAATTAAGAATGAGTCAAGGTCAAAAAAACTTCTAAGGACCAAATCAAAACACTCCAACTTTCACGGACTTTTTTTTGGTTTGCACCCTGGTATCCGGCCCATTGGGCCGACTAATCCAGTTCGAGGGGGGTCTCGGGGTTAAGGTTTTATTTCTCTCCCAACGTTGTTGCGGGGGATCGAACCGTGGTTCGCCCTACCAAGTGCACCCCCTGGCACCACTGCACCAACAGCTCGTCCCAAAGTCCAAATACATAAATAAGCCTAAAAATAATAAATAAATAAATAAATAAACCCTCGTCCCAAAGTCCAAACCACCGGTCACCTGCATTTATTTACTAAAATATCTCTAATATGATCCGGTCCCAACTTGGGTCGCAGTATATTTGGACCTTATATGAAAAGGACTGCTACTATTTTGGCCGGGGAGTGCTGTCCAATTTTATGTTCCAAAAGTTTCTTTTATTCGTATAGCGATAACTTGCATTGATAACTTTGTCTAGGGCTGTATGCTACGGTCCCGTTTTTGTTGTTACTCCTATTGATATTTATTGCTGATATCAAAGCAATTGGGTGATGCAGCCTTCCTCCTTCAAAATTTACGGCAACACAAACATTATCTATGATCAATTGGTTGAGGTTAAATCAAGACAATAATACTACAATAATAATTATCGGGTTAGCTTTCCTCCTAACCTCAAAAAATAAACAGACACAAATAAAATATCGGGACAACTATTATAAAGATGACAATATGTAATCGTTGTTGATGCCAAAATTTGTATGGTCTATCATAACAGTTCTTTTTCCTTGGGAGATAAGGAAGAAACAACAAGTACTCAAAACAGTAGAGTGGATTTTGATTGTGTCCTAAGGACCATGCCGAGAGTATTTTTAGCCTCAGTAATTTTGGGTTGATCAGGGGAGGAAGACAAACAAATGCAACAAGTAACGTGAGTTCTCTTAATTTTTTGGTAGATATATATTGAAATTAGAAACACAAAAGAATAAGTGAGATATAGAATTCTACTGTATTTTGGCTTTATTTAATGGAGATTTCTAATATGCAATCCAAAATTGGAGTGTTGTCATGCAACCTTCTTTTAAACCAATAGAAAATTGTCATTTAATTTACCTGTACCATGTCATCATTTGAAGTAGTCAAATTTAATTTTTTGCAATTTGATCCAACTTAAATAGTAAATTAAAATTTTAGTCCTTTGTACCCATAGATAAATTATAAGTTTTAATTTTAAAAAACATTATTAAAAAAAATCAAAGTATGCTGCTGGTGGTTCTAATGAGCACAACTTAATTTAATTTTTATGTTGGACTAAATTGCAAAACTTAATTTTGACTAATTTAAGTAATGATGTGACATACATGTCTTAGGTGGCAAGATTTTATTGGTTTAACAATGGGTTGCATAGCAACCATTCAATTTTTGATTACATGGTAGTAACACCCTTATTTAATTTCGCTTGAATTAACGGATTAACATGAGCAAATCCGAGTGTTAGGAAACTAGTTTCATACTGTTTGCTTTATTCTCCTAAGGTACAAACTTTTTTTGTTACAATTTTATACTTCTCAATTCCTTTTTTGAGGAATCATAATGATATATACGAAAAATTTAACAAGAACACCTAATTTTAGTTAGATATTTTTTACTCAAATTTTGTTAAAGCCTTTTCAACCTAATCAGTTCATGATCCGAGTCTGAAATGGGTCGGTTCGAACCTGAACACCTAACAAAAAACATAATACTCCCTCCGGTTCTATTTATAAGACCATTTTGGGGTTTTTATTTTGGTCATATTTATAAGACCTCTTTCCAATTTTCAATAACATTTAATTACTTCTTTCCACTAACACCCCTATAAAATCAACACTTTTTAGAGTTCCAATAATAATTATAGGGGTAGTTTTGAAAAAGTATATCAAATTTTTACATTTCCAATGCCACTAACAAATTTATCCACTCTCCTTGGTGGGAGTGAAAAACCACAAAAAGGTCTTATAAATAGGACCGGAGGGAGTAATAGATATTTTTTTACCTTACTTCCATGCAATCAAATTTTAGATGATTGCACAATAATCTTTTGATGAACCGTTGATTGCTTGACAAATCATCTTGTCAATTCATGTTCTTGACACATCTACTTTATGTGAGATATAACGACTAAATTGAAGTAACCCAACTTTGATATTAGATCAAATTGCAAAAATTCAATTTTGGCTTATACTCTACTCCTTCCGTTTCACTTTAAGTGTCTTTTTGGACTTTTGCACATAAATTAAGAAAGTGTTGATTATGATGATTATTGTAAGTTTTATGTGTATTTTGTCAAAAATACCCCTATTTAATATTTTTATTTTATCAATGCATCATTACCAGTATTACAAATTTCAAAACTAAAACAACATTAAATGTAAGGGTAAATAAGGAAAAACAATATTAAATGTTGCTTAGATTTGGTAGAAAGACACTTATTTTAAAACAAAATTTTGATGTTAAAAAGACACTTAAAGTGAAACAGAGGGAGTATAAAGAAAATGTGACAATAACATGGATTCACTATATCAATTGTCATTTGTCAAACAATCAATGATTCATCAAATGATTGTTGTGCAATCATCTAAAATTTGGTTGTATGATAGAATTTTTTTTTTTCGAAAAATCTAACATTCAGGAAATGGCAATTTTTTACTTTTATTTATTAAGCAACATCTTAAAGTTTCAAGTTAATAATCCTTTTAAAATAAATACAGTATCAAATAAATGAATAAATAAAGGGTGTTTAAAATTGACAGTAAATGAGAAAAATAAATACTAGCAGTAGTACAGTACAAAAATAAGGGCGGACCCGAAATGTGTGGCGCTCCCAGGTGGAGATGGGTCCACACGAAAGAAACGCTTTGTCTACACGCGAAAGGGCACGACGTCGCTTTGCTTTGCGTATCTGTCGCTAGCTAGCTATCCCCTCGTCTCTCTCTCTCACTCCCTCCCTCCGACCAACATCGACATCGCCGTCCCTTCAATATTCAGCTTCAACTTCACGCTCTCTCGAGGAACGTGAATCCCACCCCCTTGTGCATTCCCTAGTTACAACTTACTTACTCCATCCGGTTCGAATTATAAGCAATTCTAACCACTTTTACGTTTATTAAGGAAGTCAGTCGATTGTATTGAATTTTCTCAAATTTATAAAAAATAGAGATATTTTTAGAAAGTAGTATTGGGAATGAAACAAAAATTAATTAAGATTACAATTTTCTAGAGATGTTTTAGGAAAGTGACATTGAGAATGAAACAAAATTTAATAAAGTTAGTTAGTTTTGCTTATATTTTAAACTAAGAGTAGTACTCCCTCCGTTTCAGAACATTAGGCCTTTTAAACTTTTTTTCTTGTTTCATAACATTAGGCCTTTTACAATTCCAATACATAAACATATTTTTCTTTCCAATTCTAACCTTTATTCAATCATTTCATTTTCTCCTCATTAATTCTACTTTTATCATCTCTCTCATCTCTAAACCACTATACATTAATTAATGGACACACTTATTAATAAACATTAAATACTACTACAATTTTCAATAAGGATTGACAGGGGCATTTTGGACAAATTATATATAACACTTACAATAATTAACGCTTTCTTAATATGTGTGCCCAGGACTAAAAGGCCTAATGTTCTGAAACGGAGGAAATATGTTTTTTGTTGCTTATAATTCGAGCCGGAGGGAGCATAGAAGCAATGACAATGAAAAAGTAGCCGTTGGGCAGATAGACACCACGTGGCACATTGCCGACACACGGTTTGGACTTTGGAGTCCACGATCACCACCTCCTTCATTTTTATTTTTATTTTCATTTTTTTAATTACTCCTTTTTTACTACTATTATTTTTGGAGCAGTAACGTAATAAGTACAAGAACCAACCACCCCTTTTTATTTTCGCTGTTTCCCCTTGTTTCTGTGAACTCCTCCCTCCCTCCTAATTGAAATGCTTGTTTTTGTTTGATTCTCATTTCCTTATCTTTCAGAATAATATACTCATTATTAATGGTGAAGTTAGTTAGTTAGTTAGTTGGTGTGTACAATAGGAAACGCCGTGCGTGACGGGTGGCGTGTCTTGTAGGGAGGTACCAGCTGGTTTCACTCCAAAAACATACAGTACAGTACATTACTTGGAATCCGAACCAATCCCCTTATTATCTTTGTTCTACTCCTTTCAAAGATATCCCTTTCATTCAACTTTGGATCTTCTCTTCACCTCTGCCTTTCTTCCTCCATTTAATTTCATTGGATTCCCCCCAATTGTGACTCTCTCTCACGCGCTAAGTACCACCCTTTCCCCCTTCTCTATTCTTTTTTCCTTCCTGTCTTTATGAATTACTATTGATTTGAGAATTTCTTGGAACTTAATTTTATTTAGATGTTGATGAATTGAAATTTTCTACTATCTGTGTGAGAAGAAATTTGACTCTCTTTTTATTACCCCCAAGCTCAGTAAAATTTGACTCTCTTTCTAATTTTGTTTCCAATTTAGGCTGCTACATCAACAACCATACCACCATTCATGAAGTAGTAAATATTATCAAAAAGCTTCTTACTTTCAACCTATGCTTATGTTTCTTCAAGTGCTACATATGAGATAAGATACTAATTTTAGTATTTGAAAGGTATGATTTTGTGGTATTTTCACGTAGAGTTTGATTCAGATTAGGTATGTGTGCATCGATCTAACCTTTTTTTTTTGTTGGTCATTTCTTTTACTATTTGCCTAGCAGGAAGCCGTGCACTTCTCTATAGGGGGATAAGAAATGGCTACGCTCTCGGATATTGGGCTTGCAGCCGCCATAAACATTTTGAGCGCATTTATTTTCTTCGTGGCTTTTGCTATTTTGAGGCTTCAACCTTTTAATGATCGTGTATACTTTCCGAAATGGTACCTGAAGGGTTTAAGAACAGATCCTGTACGCGGCGGAGGAGCATTTGTGCACAAGTTTGTCAATTTAGATTGGAGATCATATGTAAGGTTCCTGAATTGGATGCCGGCAGCACTTAGAATGCCTGAACCTGAGCTTATTGACCATGCTGGATTGGACTCTGTCGTTTACTTGCGAATCTACTTGATAGGGTATGAACAAATAAGTGAATGCCACTTCTTCGGCAAAGGAGAATGTAATCCTGATATTTTCTGTTTTTTGTTTTGCAGTCTTAAAATCTTTGTTCCTATAACATTCCTGGCATGGGCGATTCTGGTTCCTGTCAACTGGACAAGCACTGGGCTAGAAGGAGCAGTTATAAACAACATAACTTCCAGTGACATTGATAAGCTTTCAATTTCAAATGTCCATAGCAAATCTGAAAGGTTCCAAAAAGATAATTTAATGCCTCATGTTGTATACTCCCTCTGTTCTTATTTATATCCCACATTAGAAGAATTTTTCCAAAAAATATTACTCCCTCTGGTCCTATCAAATTTTCACATTTTCAATGTCACTAACAAATTTATCCATTCTCCTTGGTGGGAGTGAAAAACCCCAAAAGAGTCTTATAAATGGGACCGGATGGAGATTGCTAGTGCAAGTTTATAATTAATTACTCCCTCCGGCTTGAAATATAAGCAAAAAAAAACATTTTCTCTTGGTTTAAAATATAAGCAAAATTAATCAACTTTCTTAAATTTTATTTCATCCCTAGAAAATTGTTATCTTATTTAATTTTTGTTTCATTCCCAATGAAACTTTCCTAAAATACCTCTATTCTTTTATAAATTTGAGAAAATTAAATCCAATCAACTAACTTTCTTAATAAGCTTAAAATTAGTTACTTTTACTTATAATTTGAGCCGGAGGGAGTATCATTCTCTCAATTTACGAAGTATTGAAAAGTAGAAGTAATTAATAACCATATAGAGATAAAAGGCATAATGGGAAAACATACAATAAATATATTGGAAATCAACACAATCATTGTATTTCTTAAAGGACAAGTTTTTTTTTTTTTTTTTTTTTGCAATGGGACAGATAAATAAGCACGGGACAGTAATATATTCTTTTCAAATTCAAAGTGGCTGCATGCCAAGATGTATTATTTGCATAATTATATATGGTTTAACTATATTGTGAATTCAGGTCTAGTGTTTAACTAGGTGTTACCTTAATTTACAGCAAATATATTAATTGCTTTGCATCTCTTATCTAGATTCTGTGATCGAGTCTTAATTACTTCATTCTTCCGATCAGAATCCTTATCTTTACAACTCTAGACAACTCCCCTTGCTTATCCGTTCTAATATTAATGGTTCTTCTTGTATGGATAATCTAACTTGTTAAAGTTGTAGAGTTACTTTTATGGTGCATTCATATCCTTGATTATTTGATTCTATAAATTAATGCTAGTATAGTATTTTCTTAAATTGTTAGTACTCAATCTCATGCTCTTTCAAAATTTTGTACTCAACCGCAGGCTTTGGGCACACATAATAGTTGCTTATGCATTTACCTTTTGGACATGCTATGTTTTGCTAAAGGAGTATGGAAAGGTTGCCTCAATGAGATTACAATTTCTTGCAGGAGAAAAACGTCGTCCCGATCAATTTACGGTAAATTTTATTTTCTATCATCCATTTCGATGTGGTTTTTTTCCATTATACATAATGTGGTCCTCTCTGGGTTTTTACCATGCTTCAGTTTTGGGCAGAAATGAAATCTGGTTTTATGTTCCTTGCTTTAGAGGTCTTATGCCAGTTAGTTATTTTTCTTGGAAGATCAAAATTGCATATATAATCTGAAGATATCTGAAGATTACAGGTTGAATTTTGCTTGTCATTAGGTGAGAATAATAAACCTAGCTATGGGTATCAACAAATAAGTAAGCAAAGCAATGGGGTGATGACTGTTATGTCGCCCTTTGATACATGAAAGTGATATAAGAAAGACAGAAGGACTACAAAGAGGAGGAGGAACAAACAAGATTTTATCAAAAAATATGAAGTTAAAAAACAAGGCAGGAACAAACAATAGTTAACAAAGAATAGTTTTAATGCAAAAGAGCTCTACTATCCTTTGTTTATACTTGACAAGTTTGTAGAAATTGAAGTTATAGGATGGCATGTCATATGCTAGCATTGGGATATGAGATATTCCATCATGCATATGTTGCTTATAGACAAAAAAATATTAAATGCAGGTGCTTGTTAGAAACATTCCTCCAGATCCTGATGAATCTGTAAGTGAGCTTGTGGAGCACTTTTTTCTAGTTAATCATCCAGATAACTATCTTACTCACCAGGTTGGTTCCTCATTTTATACTGCAAGAGTGTTGCATTCATTGATTATCTTATTGATTCTGATATTACAATTTCACAAACCATTGGGTGGCTTCTACCGTTAAAATTTCACTTTTCCTGCAATACAACATGCATCAAATGTCTCATTGATTCTGTAATGATATATATGTAACCTTTTAAGTAGACCTATTATGACAAATTAATTTCTCCCATTCAATTCGAACTTTGAGATGGAAAAATAGCTTTGTCAGCCTATATATTTTGTCTTTT
Source organism: Crotalaria pallida (assembly GCA_037953625.1). Classification (NCBI taxonomy): domain Eukaryota; kingdom Viridiplantae; phylum Streptophyta; class Magnoliopsida; order Fabales; family Fabaceae; genus Crotalaria; species Crotalaria pallida. Next base: position 187,690,622 of record CM075649.1, on the reverse strand, counting down.
ATGCAGGTTGTTTATAACGCAAACAAACTAGCAAAGTTGGTTAAAAAGAAGAAGAAGTTGCAGAATTGGCTTGTATACTATCAAAATAAGCTTGACAGAACTTCAAAAAGACCTGAAATGAAGGTATTTATTTTTAATCTTATATGCCTTTAAAAGTGTATCATAACCATCGTCAGATTTACCACAATGTTTACCTCTTATGTGCTTTTAACAGACTGGTTTCCTTGGCCTTTGCGGAACTAAAGTAGATGCCGTTGATTATCACACCACTGAAATTGACAAGCTGTCAAAAGAAGTAAGTATTGTATTTATTTTTTCTGTTAGAAATTTTACCACACTGTGCATGCAAATATATGTTGTTGTTAATATAAAGTCTTCATGCTAATAATATATGGATTTTGTTAACCTCTACCCTTAGGACTAAGGATAAGAAATTTAAAAAGGCAACTTTTTATATTACGTATTTGATTGAGTACTATAGCCCTAAACCCAAATGTTAACAGACTATGATAGACCAATTTTTTTTATTAGTATGCTTTTTTTGTTTATCTTTATACCACATTTGTATGTTAAATATTCAGCTTTCAAGGATTTATTTCCTTGTGACCTATTATTACGGTAAAATATCTTTAATAAACACTTCCACAGATTCTGAAGGAACACTTTTAACCCAAAATTTCACTTACGATGATATATGCAGAAATTATGGGCCGTATTGTGGTTTTATAACCTTTTTTGTCTTCAGAAATTCTCGTGATGATTACAGTAATTCAATTCAAGCTTTTACCTTTCACAGATAGCTTTAGAGAGGGATAAGGTCACAAATGATGCCAAGTCTATCATGCCTGCTGCATTCGTTTCATTTAAATCTCGATGGGGTGCTGCAGTTTGTGCACAAACTCAACAAACCCGAAATCCAACAGTTTGGTTGACTGAGTGGGCTCCTGAGCCACGGGACGTCTATTGGCCAAACTTGGCAATCCCATATGTTTCCCTCACTGTCAGGAGGTTGATCATGACTGTTGCTTTCTGTTTTCTCACTTTCTGTTTTATGATCCCCATTGCCTTTGTGCAAACTCTTGCAAGTCTTGATGGAATTGAGAAAGCAGCACCGTGGCTGAAACCTCTCATTAGCATGTAAGTGTAATATCGTAGTTTTACCTCTGAAGATACATTTCCATCCACATGCATCACTAAAATTTACTTATTTGAATTTACTTTATTTTGCAGCCCTTTCGTAAAGTCATTCATTCAAGGTTTTCTACCTGGTATTGCGTTGAAGCTTTTTCTCATCTTTTTGCCAACTATATTGATGATCATGTCAAAATTCGAAGGTTTTGGATCTATATCATCTCTGGAGAGAAGATCAGCTTCTAGATATTATATTTTCAATTTTGTGAATGTTTTTCTTGGGAATATACTGGCTGGATCAGCATTGCAACAGCTGGACTCTTTCATACATCAACCAGCCAATGAGTAAGTCATTCATTTATCATTCTTTATTGTCAAAATATTGTACATTTTAAATTTTCGTTGTATTGTGTTTTGGGCATGTGAGTCAGCATCCAAAAGTTTGCATGGATCGAGCGTGTTCGAATCAGCTGTGAAAAATAAATTATTCCATAAAATATAATCTATTTTATGTTTGTTGAAAAATGATTTTAACAAGATTTGTTTTGTTTGGTTGATAATTGGAGCATCTTGGAAAAGCTGTTTTGTGCATTGTTGTGCAACAGTGTTTGCTGCAGTTACCCAAACACCTGGTTACTCTGCAAGAAACAAACTATTTTTGTTTAATTAGTCTTTTTTTCTCCAACATTTATTTGAACCAAACACAAGTGGATATTCTTTTTAGCTATTTAAGAACATTAAATTTGTTGGTTTTTTAAAAACATTAAATTTGATACATGCATTGGCCTTAGTCCTTGGCTTAATTTAATGTCAAAAATTAAGAATTCTTGTTATGTTCATGGCAGATATCCTGAAACAATTGGCACTGCAATTCCTCTAAAAGCAAGTTTCTTCATTACTTATATAATGGTTGATGGGTGGGCTGGTATAGCAGCAGAGGTTTTGATGTTGAAACCACTAATCATATATCACTTGAAGAATTTCTTCTTGGTGAAGACTGAAAAGGACAGGGAGGAGGCCATGGATCCTGGGAGTATTGGTTTTAACACTGGAGAGCCTCGTATACAGTTGTACTTTCTGCTTGGCCTAGTCTATGCTGCAGTGACACCTACCGTTCTTCCTTTCATTATAATTTTCTTTGGCCTGGCCTATGTTGTGTTCCGTCACCAGGTACCAGATTGTTAGAATTATATTGCACATGACAATGATGATTGTATAATTTGAGTTCCCTCTTTTTGTTGCCATCTATAAGATGAAGACTCCTACCTTCCAATTGCAGATAATTAATGTCTACAATCAAGAGTACGAGAGCGGTGCAGCATTCTGGCCTGATGTCCATTTCCGTGTCGTGATCGCACTGATAGTCTCTCAGATAGTTCTAATGGGACTGTTGACCACCAAGAAGGCTGCTTCATCAACTCCTTTTCTCATTGCTCTTCCAATAGTGACAATATGGTTCCATAGATACTGCAAAGGCCGTTTTGAATCTGCATTTGTTAAATTTCCCTTACAGGTATGCAGTGATCATGTCTTTGGCTAATAACAATCCTTTGCATATAATATCTCTATATGCAATGATTATGGAGTTATTTTTTCAAGTATTGCCTGCTCATTTGTTAGATGCATGTCCCTAAAATCATTAAGCTATCATAATATAAGGTTTAATTGTAATGCCATATGTTGACTGATAGAATTTAACTTTATAGTAAATGTTCCTATTTTGTAAGCTTGTTGTTACTTGTTAACTACATTCTTATCACCAATCTGACTTCTGAACAACTTACAATATCAACTTGGTGCTGGCCTACATTTGCATCTCTCATTTCGTCTCTCATGGAATTTTGATGTTGCCATTATAAATTTTTATGCAGGAAGCAATGATGAAAGATACATTAGAACGAGCTACGGAACCTAACCTGAACTTGAAAGGCTACCTTCAGAGTGCCTATGCTCATCCAGTTTTTAAGGCTAGCATTGATGAGGATGATGATGATGAAGAAGCATACAGTCAAAAGTGGGAAACTGAGAGTGTCACTGTGCCCACAAAACGCCAATCCCGAAGGAATACACCATTGCCAAGCAGAGTGAGTGGTGCATCATCTCCTTCTTTGCCTCATGCAGAGCCATAAATGATAAATCATAGCCAATGATTGATATCAATGTACATTGGACGTTTTCATAATGGCGTGGACCAATCATGCACAAGCTGAGAAAGCTAGGGGTGGTCTCCTACTTGTAAAAAGCTAGTTTTGGAATGTTATCCGTAGATGAGAATGCTTCTGGATTATTTTCTGGTTATTTTTATAGTGGATCTGTTCTTTCCTTTGTGGATAAAAACATTGTTGTCAAATTCGAGAGTCTATGTAGACTCGTTTTGTCTAGGTAAACTTGATTCGTAAACTCGTTTCGTAAACTCGTACGAGTTTACCTGAAAAAAATTACATTTATATTGTAATAACCTATGACCTATTCATAATTTCAAGCTTAACATAATAACAAAATATGATAAGATATTATTCGTTGATACTAATAAGTAATATAAAATAATTTATCCATCAATATTCAAACTTCAAATTCAAAACATAATAAAATAACATATGTGGTGTAATTTTAATTTCAAACTCAACATAATAATGCTTAACAAAAATTATAATGAAAATTAATTGTCAATTTCTAAGCAAGTGTTCTTTAGTTAAAGTAACACTTAAAAACATTGATAAAGTAAATGAGTTTTGATTTATGGACAACACTAACAAAGTAACACTGAAAATTGAAAAGCGAAGAATGCATTTATGTTTAAAAGTCAAAACTTAAAATGATTTCTATCAAGCATTCATCATATTACAATATCAGGTTAACGAAGAAGAAAATAGGGAAAACGAAAATAAAGGAATAAAGGGAGAAAGTTAGTAAATAATTACCAAATAAAGGGAGAAAGTTAGAAAGACGTGGGGTATGGGGTGTGGGGTGTGGAGTGGGTGGGCGTGAGATAGAAGGAGAAGAATTGAAGATTGAAGAAACTTTTGAATAAGAAGGAGAAGAGATGACTGATTTAAGGGGTTTTTTTACCCAAAAACATAACAAATAGGATAAAAATAACCTAGAAGATTTTAAAAAAAATAAAATAAAATTGAAAAACAATGTCAGATTGGACGTTTAGGGCTCAAGAATGCTAATTCGTTAACTCGGTCATAAACTCGTGAGTTTACAAGAGTTTACCAGTATCCACCCGAGTCCACCTGAGTCACTTCACTCCGAGTTTCCATTAGTTTCAACTCGTTTTCCATAGATAGATTCGTAGTTCCGTAAGTTTCTAAGTATTAACAATAGTTTTTCACAACCATGGATAAAAACATGTATCATCAAGCACCTTGAGGATTTGCATGATACTGTACCACGCAATATTGTAAATTGTCCCAAAACTTGTCATGATTTAGATTGTGAGTATAATTTTTTCCTTTATTGTTGTTACATGGAAGAAAGTGAACTATTTTCTCATTATATCTTGGTTAAAAAAAATGCAAAAAATTGTCTCAAATTAAAGTAAAAATAATAAATGAAAAATCTTAAATGATTGAATAACTAAAAAAAGACACATTTAATTTAAAAAAAATATATATGATGATTTATTAATTTTTAAAATTTTAGTATTGTTATGAAAGATTAGTGTAACATGTATTAATTGTAATGATATGAAAATTTATGTAATAAAAATAACAATTTGTAATTAATAAGTGAATCATGCCTTGCATTAAAAAGATTTTTTTATTTTCATTAACTAATCAAACTTTTGCTAAGATGATAAGATTGAGGGAGTACATGTTTTTCAACACAAATCAAAGGTCTTTTCATGGTTTAATAATACGTAGTATCATTGTATCTTGGCTTTTTTTTTTTAAAGAATAATAAAATGGCTTTTTTTTTTAAAGGAAAAGGTGTATTTTATTCATAGATCAAAAACAATACAAGAAATTTCACACTAATAATAATTAAAGGGAAAGCAAAATACACTGCAACAACAGACTCTTCCATGTGATGGATCATCAGCAACTGCCAAAACTCGACTCTAACAGGAGATTCAATAGCCTTTAATACCAAGATAACAATCTCATTGATGCTGGGACTAAGCTCAGTTCGGCGACAAGAAATCTCAGATCTAAAACGAGAGAGTTGTTGGGCGGTAGCCAAATCAACAATCAGCAAAGAGAGATCTGTATCGACGAGTAGCCTTCCAATTATTGGAGCAAAGAGGATAACCATCAGATCTGGAAAGTTGAAACTATCCAGAGGCATCCCTCCACTTGAAACACACAAAACAAAAACAACTTGCACAAAGGCAAGACGAAACCCAGAAAAATTGGAGAAAATAAACCCACACCCTTTCCTAAAAGGAAGGGGAGGGACTGATCTCCCTCCCCCTACCGAGAAATAGCAGATGAAAACAAGAGGAGTAGAAGAAGGAGGAGGGGAGAGAAAAAATTAGGATTGCTCAATAACTATAATTATCATTAATAAAATGGCTTTTTTTAATAAAACTATTTATAAAAATTGGAGCAATCAAAATCAATAAAAATAGATTGTCTCGATTGATTCTGCGTGTCACGTGACAGCATGTGGTTGGTTAGAAAAAAATGTCAAAATTTTTTTTGACACTAACACGACATGTGACGTCATCATTGAGGACTTGAGACACTAAGTTGTGACGTCACTATCACGGAGCAACCGTTGACCCCCTTCTGACCAGCAACCCACTTTCACCGATATAACTCATATAAGCAAAAATTTGCAAGGTTGAGCCTTGGATATCCAGGAGCAAATTCCCTTATGCATCAAACTCAACTACCGGGTTGTGTGTTATCCCTAAAAACAAAGTAATTTATTACTCCCTCCCTTTCTGAACATTAAGCCTTTTAGCCTTTTTTTTCTTATTTCATAACATTAGACCTTTTACAATTCCAATACATAAACATATTTTTCTTTCCAATTCTAACCTTATTCAATCATTTCATTCTCTCCTCATTAATTCTACTTTTATCATCTCTCTCATCTCTAAATCACTATACATTAATTAATGGAACACTTACTAATAAACATTAAATATTACTACAATTTTCAATAAGGATTGATAGGGGCATTTTGGACAAATTATACATAATACTTACAATAATTAACACTTTTTTAATCTGTGTGTCCAGGCCTAAAAGACCTAATATTCTGAAACGGAGGGAGTATAATTTTGCTTATGTTAGTACAATTTTTTATTCGTTCTTGCATTATACTATTTTTGGTCCTAAATATAAGTATTTATTTTGACTTTTTTATGGTCCTTTTTATAACATTCATTTCAATTTTTTTAGACATTAATTATTTTTTCTACAAATATTCCCTATTTATTCAATGTTTTTAGCATCTCAATAATAATTATAAAAGTAATTTTACAAAAATATACGAAATAATTTTATTTCATACATTTTTGAATTGGAAGTTTTTTAACTCTTTGAAATATTTTTTAATATAATGATTATAAATACCAACAAAGCCCAGCACAGTTGGTAGATAGCTGGGTTCCTTAAGCATGATGTCAGGGGTTTGATCCCTGCCGTGGACATGTAAAAGGTTTTGTTGGTAGAGGCAAAACCCACTTCGGTGATCTCTACGCTTCTGAGGGGATTAGTCTTCGGTTTTCGGCTGGGGGATACCCTTGGTGTACACAAAAAAAAAGATTATAATTAGCTATTATATATATATGAAAATAACAAGCTGTAGGAATCTAAATAATAAAAATTATACTAACATGTTTTTATTATTTAATTACCTAATTGTAACATTCGTAAAGTATTATTTCATATATTTTTGAATTGGAAATTTTTTAACTATTTGAAATATTTTTTAATACAACTATCATAATTAGCTTATATATATATATATATATATATATATATATATAACAACAAGTTATAACTTATAAGTAGTTAAATAATCAAAATTATACTAATGTGTTTTTATTATTTAACTACCTAATTAGAACATTAGTAAAGAATCATTTCATATATTTTTTTAATTGAAAACTTTTTAATTGTTTTAAATATTTTTTAACAGGCTTCATATAACCTCAGCCCTAAAAGCTGAGAATAAGCATCTAAAAATAATTATGTTTTCTTGAAAAACTAAAATGTAATACTTTTAAATTTGTTAAGTTACCATTTCCCATGAAACATTCATTTTGGGATACTTGTCTTCATCCTTAAAGGTTGAGGTTAAGAAATTACTCCTTTCGATCTCATATTTAAGAAAAAAAATCGATCTCACAAATATTAAGGAAGTTAGTTGAGTGTATTTAATTTTCTCAATTTCATAAAAAAAAACTACTTTAAGAAACTTGTATTGGGAACGAAATTTTTTTTTTAATACCACCACTTTATTGATACCATTGCTTTAGCAATTTTTTATTTTTAGCGTTCCTTATAACAAAATAAAAAATATTATAAATATTACAAATTTTAAAATGATAAATGATTGAGGAAGCTGAAATTTGATGATCGGATCAGAAAAACAGTATGAGTTTGTAGCTGTGAGCTTATAGTTATGAATTATAAGATTCGCTGAGAGCTTATAATTGTTTAGACAACTGTTTGAAATAGAATTGTTCGACAAAATTAGTTGTACAAGTAGTTAAAAGTAGTCAAATGGCCTAAAAGGACATGTACATTATTTTATTTATATTTAATATTTAATATATATTTTATTTATTTTTTAACAATATAAAAAATATTAAATTATAATTAATTAATTTATTTATTTATTAAATATGTTGTTAATTAATCAATTAAATTACTAAATTATAATTAACAACTAATTTTTTTTAAGGTATAATTAAAAACACATTTAATTAAAAATTAAATTGTCATCAATTGGGTTATGGCAATTAATATAATTAAAAAAATGTTGGAGGGTATAATTGGTACATGAATTATTAAAAGCTAGTTTAGTTTCTTGAAAGCTAACTAAAAACTAATTTTCAAATACTACAAACTCTTTTTAATTTGTGTTTACCAAGCAGAGTCAACCCAAAAAATAATAGCTAACTGAAAAGTTCTTAGGTAGACACACCAAGCATCATATCAACATTTTGCTATAAAATTCAACTTCAGACTTTTCATATTTTTCATCATAGCAGTTAAGACTTATCATACTCATAAGACTCATGCATCAGCATTACATCATCACACACTATAAAGATCCAATTTCATTTTAATAATATTAATTACCTAACATTTCTAAAGATTATTTCAAATAGTTTTTTTCAATATATTAATATTTATAAATTTTAAAAAATTATATTTGCATTCAACTAATATTTAAAAATTAAAATTAAATAAAATTTAACATTGCAATAATTTAATTTAGATTATGGTACTTACTTAAAATTATAGAGTGCATGAAAAAAAAATATTATCATTTATTTTTTTAAAAAATTATTTATTTATCAATTCAAAGAAAGAATATTAATTATTTATCATTCTTTATAAATTTATTATTATTAGGGTAAAGTAAAATAAAAAAATGGAATCCTATATTTTAAAATAAAAAATTTAACTTAAAATTTTCCATCACATATTTTAAAAAATGACAAAAGTTTTAGGCTTATTTATGTTTTTATCCCTAAAAGTTCAATATATTTTGATTTTAATCCCTAAAAATTATTTTTATCGAAATTGGTCCTTGATTTTTCAAAAAAATTTGTTTTGGTTTTCTCATTAGAAAAAATATGTTACTATTTATTGATGGGATTAACAAAAAATTAAAAAAAAAAAGCAATGATTGAGAGACCTATGTAAAGAGACCCATTCATAAACCTAAACATTAGGATATTGACATTTGTCATCTAAGTTCTTTTATTTAATTTTTTAACTTGAAAATAATAAGTGTTATAATCTTATGTGTAAATTCGTAAGGTTGTAGGTCTCTAATATTTTTTTTGAAAAAATACATAATGTTAAGATTATGTATAACACTCACTAAAAATTGTACAAGGTTATCCTAAATATAGGAGAAAGATGTACGTATACACGTGCGGACATAATAAAAAAAGTTACATTGTAAAGTTTTTTACACTGTCATATATCATCTGCCATCAATATGCATTGTTTTTATTGATAAGTCAACCAAAGCTAATCAATTAACATTTGAATAATACGTTGACAGTGTAAAAAATGTATATATTATTTTCTCATTAAAAAAAAGAAAAAAAATTAGATAGATAAAAATGAAGACGGAAAAAGTATTGTAGACAGGAGTAGGAGTGGTGAGTGCTGTGGGGCAAAGGAGTGTGAAGATTTAGAATTCCAAAGATATGCAGCAGAACATATGGATGGGGTTTGGGCTAATCCAACACTAATAGTCATAGAGAGAGAGTATATATAGTGAGGAGACTCAGTCAAGCAGAAGAGAAAAACCGCCCGCTGAGGTAGTAGTGGTACGGGTACCCTCTCGCTCACTCCCTCACTCGGTATAATATACGTACTAGGACTTAGGTAAGGTAGTATTTTTTTTTTTAATTTTCTTTATATAATTTCGTTTTCAGTTCTCTCTCTATCTATCTGTCTGTTTGTCTGCATTGATTCCTCTTCGTATACAACAACACCATCAGAAGCAGCTGAAACGCACGCGCGTTTTCATGATCGATCAGGTCCGTTTCAATTGATTCTCCCCTTTTCTTTTAATTTCCACTTCAATTCAATTTTAGCTGTGCTGCCACTCTCATGCAAAAGTCTTTTCAATTCTTAATTTCGTATTCATGCCTCCGCTGCATCAATGTGATTGCTTGCAATTCTTAATTCTTTGTTTTCTACTCTATGTCATCTCCTTCTTAGCGGTTTTCTTTTTACTGAACCAATGCTATTGTATTGAGTTGACTCGAGTCAACGAGTCAACTCATCTGGTTTGACTTTTTTTTTTATATCCCTACGAGTACGAGAGGCAATGATGTTCGATTCTTCTACCAATACCATGAGGGGCAAAAAAGCTCCCTCTCTCCCCATATATCGATCAGTGCCGGCTCATCCACATGGTTGCCGCTGATTTTTTTTTTTTTTTTTGAGTTACCTTTTCTTGACTTGGAATTGTTGAAAGGAATTGGAGACTGAAAATCATTCCGGTTAATTTTTTTTTTTCCATTTTCTAGACATGCTATATATTTAATCCTTGCTGAAATTCACAAATAGTGTTGATTTATCACACGTAGTAGTATTTTTTTATGGAAAAAAAAAAAATCCCCCCAAAAGAAAAACAAATAGCGGTCATGAATTGTGATATAGCTTTACATGGTAAATTATTATTGTAATGTGCTAACACACTGCTAATTTGCTATTATATATGTTGTTGGAGGATTGATTAAATCTATGCCATCATCTAAATTTGTTGCCTTATCATGGTTATGTTTCTTTGTGTTATTTGTTTGGTTTATATCATGGCTATGTTTCTTTGATGCTCAGTTTCTTTGCTGTAATTATGATGAGATATTCTACGCTGGCAGTAAGTAGCATAAGTTTGGGAATTGTTATTCTTTGCTGACTGTGTTTATAAAAGATTTTCATGTGAGTACTTAAATTTAAATGAGTGATAATCTGTATTACTATGGTGGATATTTGCAATTATCTGATTTTGTTTCCTTGTTCATTTTGCAGTTAGAATGGAGGTTGCAGTTCCGAGTCAAGGAAATTCAAATCGAAACTCCAATGATAAACTTAAGTTTTCAAGATGCTCAAAAACTCCAGGAAATTCCAAGAGAAAGGCTGAAAACGTTCATACTTATGGTAACAAGAAACTTTCTGCCTCAAACGTGAAAAGGAAATTTGAAGATGATGATTACCTGAGTGACGATTCGGAAGAAGATGAAGAAGTGAATTTTATTTGGAGGACAAAATCCAGGAGCAGAGGTAGAACAATGGATAACACAATGGTAACTATCTTTCTCAGTGAACTTTTCTTACATTTTAAGAACTTAAAAGCTTGATCTTCTAACAGATTTTCTTATAGGCAGAATGGAAGTTATATCAAACAGTAGCGATGCTTAACTAATTGTGTTAACAGGGTGTTGGGCAAAATCCTCGGATATGTCATCAGTGCATGAAAAAGGAGAGGACATCTTTTGTGCCTTGTACTAAATGTCTGAAAATGTACTGTTTGCGATGCATTAACCAATGGTATGACAGTTTTACATCTGTTTAATGAATTGCGCACAAGGTTTCTTCAGAGTCATGCGTTTGTTCATGTAATTGATGACTGCCCTTGGTCTCTTACAAAAATATAACTGTTTCTCATTTTTTTGCACATAGGTATCCTGACATGACGATAGAAGAAATTGCTGAGAGTTGCCCATTTTGCCATAAAATTTGCAATTGTAATGTTTGTTTGCGTGCAAGAGGAATGATCAAGGTTTAATTTCCTATGTTGTCTATTGTTAAATTAATTTCTGTAATGAAGCACAAGTTTCATATATTAGAATTAAAATTAGATTTATATTGTTTTACTCTTTTTCAATTTTTTTTATATCTCCTTTCAGACATCTAACAGGGACATCACTGATGATGAAAAAGTTCAGCATTTGAAATATATGGTTAAGTTACTACATCCATTTGTGAAACAAATTTGTCATGAGCAAAGCCAAGAGGAAGAGATTGAAGCTAAAATACAAGGTATTATTAATCTTCAGGTTTAGGTTTTTTGTTATTAAATTGAAGAAATCACCAACAATATCTCTTTTTCTCAGGAGTATCATGTTGTGAGATAGAGATACCACAAAGCCTTTGTGGTGACAATGAACGTATCTACTGGTAAGTGTCCCTTTGCTCAAGATACTAGCACGATCTTTTTCCATTTTTCCATGCTCTACAATTAAGCTTTATTGTTATATATATTTTTCTTGGAGCAGTGACCATTGTGCTACTTCAATCATTGACTTTCATTGGAGCTGCCCTGAGTGTTCATATGAACTCTGCCTTAGTTGTTGTGAAGAAGTGCGTAGTGGCAGCATTACAGCCCGAGCTGAGATGAAGTTCCAATATGTGAATAGGGGTTACGATTATATGCATGGTGGTGATCCTCTACCTGTGTCTTGTGATCTGGAGACTTCAGAGGGTCTTATTGAGCTATCTACTAAGTGGACTGCCAAGAGGGATGGACATGTTAGTTGTGCCCCAAAGGAGGAGGGGGGTTGTGGTAGTTCTGTATTAGAGCTGAGACGCATTCTTCCACATGGGTGGATATCTAAGTTGGAAGCCAAAGCTCATGCTATGCTAAAAAATTGGGAAGTTGAACAAACAACTCTTTGGCAGAAGGAAGCAGTACCAAGTTGCAACTCAATGAGAAACACAGCTTTTAGAAAAGGCACAAATGACAATAACATATACTGCCCAGATTCAAGAGACATTTTAAAAGAAGGGCTGCTGCATTTCCAAAAGCATTGGACTAATGGTGAACCTATCATAGTTCGTGATGTTCTTAGTCAGGGGACTGGTCTGAGCTGGGAACCAATGGTCATGTGGAGAGTACTTTGTGAAAATTCGGTTTCAGAAATCAGCTCTAAAATGTCAGATGTGAAGGCCATTGATTGCCTAGCTGGTTGTGAGGTTTGGTTCTGCTGTCCCTTTTGATACTCTGTTGGAGCATTTGGTCCAAAGTTTTCCACTTTTCCTCTATCCAAAACCTTCCTCTGTTGTGCATTAACTGTGGATTTTCAAAAACTTTGAAAAAGTCATTGTAAAAAGGATAACTCTTTTTCTGAGTTTGTAAATGATAAAAAAAAAAAAAACTAAATTCTAACATGTCATATTGACTAAGATGTTCTAATCTAATATTCGCGTGCATGTCTTTATTAACATATGCTGGACTCCACAAATTATGCACTCATCTGCCATCTCTGTTTCCATCCTCTTAAACCATTATAACATTTTTACTTTGTATTTCCTGCAGCATACTGGAATTCTAACCAGCATTTACCTTTCTAAACCTTTGCAGGTGGAAATTAATACTCATAAGTTCTTTAAAGGTTATACAGAGGGAAGAACATATAGAAATCTCTGGCCAGAGATGCTCAAGCTAAAAGACTGGCCCCCTTCTGACAAATTTGAAGATCTTTTGCCCCGACATTGTGATGAGTTTATTCGTTTCTTGCCATTTCAAGAGTATACTGATCCTCGGACTGGAGTTGCCAATCTTGCTGTGAAGTTGCCTTCGCATGTCCTAAAACCTGACATGGGTCCAAAAACATATATTGCATATGGGATTAAAGAAGAACTTGGTAGAGGAGACTCTGTAACGAAGCTTCATTGTGATATGTCGGATGCGGTATGATTATTTTAAGTGTTACTATTAACTAGTACTCACCCAAATCTTCTTCACAAAATATTTCTGTCAAATCTTCTTTCTTTATGAGAACTCACATTTTGGTTTCTACGTTTTATTCAAAAACCTAGTTGTCTACATGTCATGCACATGTGCTTCTTCAATAATCCTAGTGTAGAAATTCGAATTATAGCATTACCTTCCATACTAATGTCCTGGTCTAAAAGGATGCCTTTTGTGGTGGGAAATCCTAGTTTCTTGATATGTGTAAAAGGTGGTACAATATGAAAATTCAGCTCTTGGTGACCAAATGAACTTCCTATTCTCTAATTTGAACTGGAGGGGGTACATTCTAGATTGCCTTAATATATACATGGACTTTTTTAATTCTAATTTCTTGTTTAATAATTGTCCTAGGTGAATATTTTGACACATACAGCGGACGTGATGTTAAGTGATGCACAACACTCAGTTATTTCAGCCTTGAAAGAAGCACACAGGGCACAAGATGAGAAAGAACACAGGGCACAAGAGAGGGTTGCAGAATGCCTGAATCCTCAACCTTTCAAAGACAGACGAGATCAGATAGATAAGGTTATTGAAATCAATGGAAAGATGTTTCCATATGATGTGTCTGAGGGGGTCACTTTTCCTGCTGCTATCATCCCTACAGAAACTGAAACAAGTGAAACTGCTGGTGCTCTATGGGATATCTTTCGGAGAGAGGATGTTCAAAAGTTAGAGACCTATCTAAGAAAACACTCAAAAGAATTTAGGCATACTTATTGTTCTCCGGTTCAACAGGTATCGTAATGATTAAGTGGCTAACATTTCTGCTTATCATTATTTTGTTTGCTTGATAGTTAAGTAAGTGGTTAACAAATCATAGTCTTTGTTGGTCAGGTTTTCCATCCGATTCATGACCAATGTTTTTATTTAACTTCGGAGCACAAGAAGAAGCTGAAGGAGGAGTTTGGTTAGTACATAGAATTGCATATCACTTTGTCAGTGCCTGTAATTAGTTATTTATGTGAACCTTGACTTTCAGGTGTAGAAGCGTGGACTTTTGAGCAGAAACTTGGGGAGGCAGTATTTATTCCAGCTGGATGCCCACACCAAGTTAGAAATCTCAAGGTAAAACATCTCTCGAGTCTTGAGTCTTGACACATCCTCCATTACATTACTTCAACTCATTTTGTTGTATCTGTTGCTCTAATCACCATATGCCAACCTTGCACAGTCATGCACAAAAGTTGCGGTAGACTTCGTGTCCCCAGAAAATGTCCATGAGTGTCTGCGTTTAACTAACGAGTTCCGTCAGCTTCCAAAGAACCACAAGGCTAGAGAAGATAAACTCGAGGTGAGTTGTGTCTATAATACAATTCCGTCCTTATGTTTGCCTCAGAATAAGTCATAGAAGAAATGTATAATATTTTCCCTCGACTATATATTTGGTGATGGCGGTTTATCTTGTGATGAAGCAGATAAAGAAGATGATAGTATATGCCGTTGATCAAGCTCTCAAAGACATAAATGCTTTTAAGTTAGGTACAGGAGTCTTGACAGCTGCTTGAGAAAAGCTTACTTCATTTACCCATATGGTAGTTGATAGTTTATAACTTTATATTGCTGTCTATGTAAACGGCATCGAGATAGAGAAGTTTGTGAAGTCGGGGATGTTTTATTGGACCTTTATAGCCCCCATTGGCACTATAGAGCGATTGCCCTTTTGCGTGCTGTTTACATTTTAGAAAACAATTTCAGGTAGTTTTTATATTTTGTAGAATTTTCAGTGTTTTGAAACCAAATTAAGGGTACAAGATATGAATATAGAAATCATCAGTCTCGTTCGTTTTTGATCAATTTAGGGGCTGAAAAGCAATACAAATTGTATTTGAACATATTTAAATACTTTTGCACACTACCAATATGTGTTGGTTCGAATATTGAATTAAAAAGAAGGATGCTGTTGCGACAAGTCCTAACAATTGTTTTTTACTGACTATCTTCTCACCCTATTATTAGGATACAAGACTAATCGATTAATCCTTTTAATATAGTTATTCTTGTAAGGAATTGAATATTGGTTCATTTGCTACACTGTGGTTTGCTTCTACGGCTATATCAATATCCGTACTGATTTCTCGCGTAGACATTTAACCATGCTATAGCTAATCTTAAGAGGGGATATGAAAATTTTGGAAAGCATTATCACACGATTTCAAGTTGTAATTTGTATTCTTTGTGCTGAACGAATTGGACGTTGTGTTTTTTTCTTAATCATCTTAAAAACAATTTTTTATCATCTACTAACTTTTTTAAAAAATTACTATTTCACATTGTGTTTATCTCCTTGTTTATTACTCCCTCCGGTCCTATTTATAGGGCATATTCTAGAAGAATTCTTTGGTCTTATTTATAAGTTATTTTGCATTTTTAGAAAGCATTTATTGTTATTTTCTCTTATTTGCCCTTTATCCATTAATGTGAAATAATACATTATAAAATTCTCAATACAAGATAAGAGGGTAAAATTGTAATGTTAAAGTATTTTTTTAATTTAAAGAAATTTAATTACCTTCCTTGGTCTGTGTGATATGGATAAGTATGTCCTATAAATAGGATCACAGGGAGTATTAAAAACTGTTGTAGTGACGTAGACTTCCTCAATATCTGCCGTTTGTTATTAGTTATTCCTAGGCATGGTATTGATGTAAGTAGGTCGGGGGTAGGTTTTACCAATCCCAATCTCGCATTAAGAAGATCGGGATTGATTTGGGTGTAAGTTTAAACACATTAATTTTCATTAGGTTCCAGGAAAGGGTTTTAGTTTATTAAAACTCCGCTTAATCACTTTACTCCCTTTTTTTGCTAAAATCCAAAATTGCCTTTTTTTTCTTGTTTATAACACACTCGTTGAGGGCTAGCGAGCATTCAAAAAACAAAAAATAAAAAA
This sequence comes from Crotalaria pallida, assembly GCA_037953625.1. Classification (NCBI taxonomy): domain Eukaryota; kingdom Viridiplantae; phylum Streptophyta; class Magnoliopsida; order Fabales; family Fabaceae; genus Crotalaria; species Crotalaria pallida. The sequence goes on along the minus strand of CM075649.1, from coordinate 187,674,190 downwards.
TAAAAAATACTGCTAGATGGCTAAAGGGTCAGCGAGTTTGTAAATTACACAATTCGTTGACCCCAACGAGCAGTATTTTTTTGTTTATGGTTGGACCGGTGGGGGACCAGCGAGTACATGTATTTTACAGTCACGCTGGGGACCAGCGAGCATTAAAAAAGAAAACTGCTCGCTGGAGGGCCAACGGGCATCACAAAATTTGCACTCACGCTGGGGGCCAGCGAGCAGTCAAATACGTGTTATGCATTTTTATTTGCGTTTGGTAAATGACCAATCCCTAGCCCAAAGTCGTTCCTGGTTTTGTGATGCGTTTTTGTCTGCTCTCTCTTATTAGTTGAAAGTTGAAACACATACTGTAGTAAATTGATCCACTATTTTCCAGATAAACAAGCACATCCATTTATGTTGGTTTATTTTCCATGTTTTGTTGGTTTGATACATTTTGCATTGCAGTGTAATGGGGTTCCCCCACTAAAGCAGTTGGCAAAAGCTGCCACACCTTCCTATGGAAAAACCATCCCCAACCCAAGTGTCTCCTTCATTGGAAAAAATTGCACCAATTCCAAACAACTAGTCCAGTTTCATGGAAATAAATAAATAAATAAATATTGCTCGCTGGGGGCCAGCGAGCATTCAAAAAACAAAAAAAAAATATATATTGCTCGTTGGGGGTCGGCTATAAACCCAGAAAAAAAAGGCAATTTTGGGTTTTGGCAAAAAAGGGGGTCTAAATAGGGGTCAATAAACCAAAACCCCCGAGAAATTCGTGAGAACAAAAAAAAGGCTTAATTATATGTTAAGTTGTTGAACTTTAGGGTTATTTTGCCACAGATTCTTGTTATTTTTTGGACTTGTCATATACCTCTTCTACCAATTCCTAATTTCGGCAAGTTTTGTTGACATGTTACACTAAAATCCTAGTCAAATGCAGGAGGTTAGCCACGTAATGTCACGTTGGCTAAGACTGTCAATTTCTCTCCAATTCTTTTTTAAACTAAAAATATAAAAATATTTATTTTTAGTTATTTTTTTTAATTTTTTTAAAGGATCTTCGTCCACGTGGCATCATTGACACCACATAGCTAAACTCTTGCGCCTGATTAGGGTTCCGGTGTCACATGTTCACAAAATTTGGTCGAAATTGGTAACAGGGGTATACGACAAACCCATGAGTAGCTTCGGGGAGTCAGACATTAAAAAAAAAAAAGAACAAGGGCGATTGACAAAAGAACTCCAAAGTTCAAAGACTAGAAGCATATTTAAGCCTTTTCTAAATTATCTTTCATTATTTTAAAACATAAATAATTCAAATAATATATTAAATTAAGAATTTAAAAAATATATAAAATCCGAAGAACAATTACATAATTGTTTTTGACCAAATATGTTGGTTTAACTTTAGCACTTACTCCCTCCGGCTTGAAATATAAACAACAAAAAACATACATCTCTTGGTTTAAAATATAAGCAAAATTAACCAACTTTCTTAAATTTTATTTCATTCTCAATGCCACTTTCCTAAAACATCCTTAGAAAATTGTTATTTTATTCAATTTTTGTTTCATTCTCAATACAACTTTCCTAAAATACCACTACTCTTTTATAAATTTGAGAAAATTAAATACAATCAACTAACTTCCTTAATAAGCGTAAAATTAGTTGATTTTGCTTATAATTCGAGCCGGAGGGAGTACCTACTATTGTAATATAAATTATTTAAGGAAAATGCTAACAAATGTTATTTGTTAAAGAGTTAAAAGTAGTAAAAGGTTTTTGTAAAGTGTAGTTTTTGATGTTTTCGAGAGAAGAATAAAGAGGGACTTATGTTTATTTTTCCTATTACAAAACTTTAGCACTTGTTAGCAAGACTCATTTAAATTAATGACCAATGTATCTTTCGGGGACTAAAATGATTATTGACTCATTATTATAGCAAGACAGGTTTGGGAGCGAGAGCGGGTGCTTATAATCTGAAACCAGACCTATCCCCATGTTCTAATGTGCCTAATAAAAGTTAGGAATGAAATTGCCATTAAGTGAAAGTTAAGGATTGAACTGACCGATGCTTAGAAAGTTTAAGCCAATGATCAATTTGACTATCTAACTTGGCAAGGTCGACTACTTGTATCAAATGACGCTTTTGCTTTCGCCTTTTTTGGTCTTCTTTTGCCTCTAGCACATTGAATATATCTATTTGATCTACCCTTTTAATCGTGGCTTCTAGTAGTCTCCTCCATAGGTGCAAACCACCTTAAAGAGGGATTCTACCATATTTTCTACAATAAATATAATCTCAATTCTGTCTCAAATGCACTCGTTTTAAATCTTATCTTATTTATTGAATTTTCCTACACCTTTCTATCATATAAAATACCCAAAATTCTCATCCATTTCATGCACCCAAGTAAATAACTAGCATTACAAAAAAAAAAAAAAGCGCTTTGGCTTAATATCTTACAATCATGGCTTAATTATGTTACAAGTCCCTGAAGTTTGATGTATTTTTGCTAGATATCTTATACTTTTGTTTTCAATGTCTGACTCCCGAAGTTACTTCTAGATTTGTCATATACTCATACCTACCAATTCTGACCAATTTCGATGACATGTAACATCAGAATCCTAGTCTGACGTAGGAGCTTGGTAATCTAGTGCAGCATGATGGTCGAATACGACCTATACCTTCAATTCTTTTTTTTTATTTAACTAAAAATATAAAAATATTATGTTTTTAAGTTTTTTAATTTTAAAAAAAAAAACGATCTTCGCCTATGGGGCCATGTGCTTAACCTCCTGCGTCTGATCAGAATTCCAATAGAATTGGTAGTAGGTATATGACAAAACCAAAAGTAACTTCAGGGAATCAAACATTGGAAACAAAAGTACCCCAAACTTTAGGGACCTGAAACATAATTAAGCCTTACAACCATCATAAAAATGATATTCCTTGTAGTAGTAGTTAGTTTTTGTTTTTATGTTTTCTTATTTCTTAATCTAAATTTTGGTATTTTAATGAGAGATGTATTTTTATTCAATTTAACATTATAAAATAAGTTGTACAATGAAAGTGTAAATTTTTTTGACATTATCAATTTATCATCAATCATTCATGGTCATTACATACAAATTAAACTCTTGATTTAGTATTTTTATTAAATCATTATTTGTTTTTTTTAAATAAATAGAGATATTAATTATAAAATAAAATTGATGGTAACTACACATCTTAAATCAGTTTGAAAGACACAATCTAAACACTTAGTCTTGCAAACATATTCTCAAACACTTTGAAACACTATCAAAAACATTAAAAGCACAGTAAAAACCATACCTGTGATCAACTCCATTCAAGATGCGTAAGCTTTGTTTAGATACATACTTTATATTTGTCTCATGGACACATCCATTTTAAGTACGTCTAACCATCTCGAGCGATTTATATTTGTCTCTTGATATTTGTATTTCTTTTATCGTGTCCTCGTGCTGTGTTCATGCTTCTTTGTTGACTCCATTCAAGATATAATTTTTGGACAGAAATCTTTTAGATCCATGAGTTGAAATTGTTTAGCCTATGATAGACTGCAAACACTTTGTTTAGATTTGTATAATCAACATATGTATAGACTCCATTTGAGATGATGTTTGGATCTATGAAATCGATGTTGAGATCAATTTACAAAAGTTTTTTGAGCAAGCTAGCATATAAGTGGACTTGATTAGCATGTGATTGATACATAGGATAAATGCTCAAACCTTTTGCTTTTTTTCTTTTGCGCACAAGGGTACTTCCGGTCGACAGCAGAAGATTAATCCCCTTCGATTCAAGGCTAAGAGATCACCGAAGTGGATTTTGCCTTTACAAAAAAAAAAGTTTTTTCCATACGAATCTCTAACATCATGCTTAAGGAATCCAGATAGTTATCTACCAATTATGTTCGACTTTGTTGGTTCAAACCTTTTGCTATAGTGTAGAAAATTTAAAATAAAAATAAAAAATACAAGTGGTGAAGAAGAATAAAATGGAGAGTAATACACACCCACCCAAGTTTGGGTTTGTGAAAGTAGGATGCAAGGGATTACATGACATTGTTATTAATCTCTATATTTATAGTATGGGTTGTAATCCTCTGTGGGCTAGGTTTAAATGTTTAGGAATCTTTGGTAATTATGATAAGATTTTAATTTTTTTAATTCCTTAATTCTAGGAGATTAGGCAATCAATCACATGATAGTTGTAACAATATTTTACGACATTATTATTTCTTGATTCTAGAAGATTAGGCAATCCTTTTTTCTAATGCAATCAAAAACATGTAAATGACAAAAATTATCTCCATTCAATAATATGATAGTTTAGATTTAAAAAAAAATTACCAACATGAGTTGGGACGAGTAATAAGCGGCTCAGTCTCGCTTAAGCAATGTCTCGAGTTCAATTCCTTGTGGATGCAGAAAATTCATATTGGGGGACTCACCTGCCACAGCCAAACACACGACCCGAGTCGGATCCGAATGTACCTATGTAGTTCCTTGGGAACCGGGTGGGAAAAAAAAAGATTTAACTCATGAATAGAAAAGTCGGAGTAAAAATCAACCGGATCTGGCATGGTTGGTAAATAACTGAGTTTTTTAAGCAAAATGTTATGAGTTTTTTTCTTGTTGTATGTATGAATAAAAATTAGAAAAAAAATATACGCACTTCAATGATATCTCTGTCTCAAAAGAGATTAACATTCAACTATCGATTGAAAGACACCATTGATTTAAAATTAACTGCAATATATATTGTAACACTTTTCTCTACTCTCCTTTTTCTAAGAAATTTTCCTCTTTAACAAAAATAGCTATAATTTATCTTATTCTCTTTCGTTTTCAACTATTTCTTGGATGGAATGCATTGCCATGTGGGTTTTTTTAAAAAAATAAAATAAAAAAGGAAGGAAATAATAGGTATAACTCATTTGATTTCTTAACAAAAAGATGAAGATATCGATTCACATGTAATTTAGGATTTCATTTTATTTTAAGAGAATAAAATAAGGAATATAAGATTGACTCTCATTGACCATATCTCTCGTCTCATTTCAAATTTCTTACCTTTTTCATTCTCATATTTGAAACAAACGACACTTTCACATTCCTTAGGCCTCGTTTGGGTAGTTTTTAGTTTTAAAATTTTAAAATACAAAAATTAGTTTTTAATTTTAATGTTGGTTTCAATTTTTTTCTGTTTTCAGTTTTCAAAATTATTTTCAAACTTATAATTTTTGTAGCTTCAATACCATGTTTTGCATTGTATACTACCACCATTATTTAATAACAACCTCAACGTTATTATTGTCATTATTAGTTTGAGGTGGTGGTTGTTGTTACAGTGATTACGGTCGATGGTGATGGTGGGATGGTGATCGGGGGTGTTGGCAGAGGGAGTGATAGAGGTGGGCAAGGGGGAGAGGGTGAATATGTGGTGGTGATGGTGATGGTGATGAAAGGTGATATGTGGGGTAGACATGAAGGTTGTGGTGATGTCGATGGCGTCGTCATCAAGGGATGATGGTGGTTGAGGTGGTAGTGGTGGTCGTGATGGTCATCCAAGGATAATGGTGATGGTGGTGGTGATGGTCCGAGTGATGATGATGATGGTATAAGAAGTGACGATGATAACATGTGAGAATGTGATGGTAGTAATTTGAGAACAGTGGTGATTGGGGTAAGGATGGTGAGTTGGTGAATGAGGTAATCGCTATGAAGTCTATGATGGTGGTGTCAATGGTGGCATTGAAAGTAATTACGTTTGATTTATTTTCCTTTATTTCATAAATTAAAATCACAATAAAAATACCCAATTCAAATTTCTTAGCTGCTCGTAACACCGTTAAATAACAAAGGACCATAAAGTACAATTCTAATTTAATTTTGATTAAATCATAATAACAATAACAATCATATCAAAAAAACATGTTCAATTATCACATCCCATAAAATATGAAAAATTTTGATTTATCTTTAATTCTGATATCCACGAGTAAATATGATAATGATATACACCAGTAAAGGGAAAAAGGAGTGGGGTGTCTTGCTAAGGGAGTGGCTTTTGGTAAGGTTTTTTGAATTGAGCGGGGAATGTCTTCTTCTCTTCTAAGGGTAGTAATGGAAAATAATAATTATAGTGGGGTGTGTTAAGTCACTATTGAGATGGCAAAAGTTCTATTATAGAGAAATTATTTCGCCTCTCCCCCTGCCCTCATTATGACATCCCAAATTAACCGGAAAATACAAAAAATATGTCTAATACAATCGTAAATAAATTCTCGCCCTTACACTTTGTTTGGGATGAGAGAATTTAGGAAGAAAGATTTTGGCTAGAGAGAATGGAAGAAAAAAAAGTTTTCTCTTATTTGATTGAGATAAGAAAAGGGGAAGAGGAAAAAAAAATCACAGGACCCACATAAAAGTTATTTTCTCTCCACAAATCAAGAGATTATGAAAAGAAAATTATAAAGTGAATCTCCAATGAAAAGTCTATTCATCTTCTTCTCTCTTACCAAATAATGAAAAAATCCATCTATTATCTCATCATTGTCTTTCTCTCCATAATTTTTTTTTTCTCATATTTCTTCTATCCTCCTATTTTTTTTTCTGTACAACCAAACAAAGCTTAAAGCTTTTTAGTCCCCAAACCCCATTTTTCTCCACCAAACCCCAATTTAATTGGGAAAAATAAAAAATGCCCATCTTTTCCCAAACCCCATTCACTATCAACAATCCCACTACCCACCACCACCATCACCTTCACACACAGCCCCCCACTCCCTGCAACTCCCCCATCACCACCACTTTCACACACACTACTAATAACTACTAATAACTAATTTGCTGATGATGCTGGAGGAGACGGATTGGCTGCTTGAGGAATCGGAGGCGACGGATGACCTCTTGTTTTGGGAGGACGAGGTTGTCGATGTTCTGCTCATCGGTGAGGGATTTGGAAGCTGAGGCGTTGGAGGTGGCGTTTTTGGAAGTATTGGTGGATGAGGCGGTGGTTGAGGCAGTTGCGGCTGCGTCATCGGAGGAAGTTAAGTGGCGTTTGGATTTGGCTTCTAATTCGCGTTTTTCTTGTTCACGGAGCTTTTGAATTTCCTTCTGTTGAATCTCGGAGCGCTTGAAGACTCTCTTGCCGCCGGTGTCTTCGGCCAGAGATTGACGCTTCTTCAGAATCTATTGCTTCAGCAGATCCATCTAACCCTAGGGATTTGGTCGTTCGAACGGCGGCGGCGGCTTTGCTGATGCTGGAGGAGAAGAAGAAGAAGTTTGCGGTGATCAAAGGAGGGAGGGAGCGGCGGCTGGAGGAGAAGAAGAAGAAGTAGTAGTAGGATGAGTGAATGGGGTTTGGGGTTTGTATAAAGGGGTATTATTGATATTATGAAAAAAAGTAGGGTTTGGGGATAAAAGGGAGGTTTGTAGACTAATTCCCTTTTTAGTTCTGTCTAAGTTGATAGTATGGGCTTTAAGAAAGCAAGCCCAATATAATTGAGTAGCATACGAAGGGCCCAATTGGGAAGAGCAGAAGAAGAACAAGAGCAAGGGTGGGAACTGCATCATCATCATCATCATCGTTATCTCTTTACTTGTTCTCCTCCTCTACTATCATCCAAATGCTGCTGCTTCAGTCTCTATCTTTTTCTCATCTTCATCTCAACTTGTTGCTCTCACCGTTCCCTTCACTCTCCTCCTCCGCCTCTAAGACTAGTAAGACTCTTCTTCACTCTCCAACAACAACAACATTCCCTTCTACTTCAATTACCATTACAGCAACAACAAGAAGAAGAAGTTATGCTCTGAGGTTACGCAATTATGCGAGGAACTCTTATTCCGAAGCAGAGCAGCAGCAGAATCCGACGGTGAACAGGGCTTATCCATTCCACGAGATAGAGCCGAAGTGGCAGCGTTACTGGGAACACAACCGCACTTATCGAACCCCCGATGATGATGAACTCGACACCTCCAAGCCCAAGTTCTATGTTCTTGACATGTTCCCTTACCCTAGGTTTGAAAGGAACTACTGTAACTTTAAAAAGATAAAGATATAATCGATTAATTGAAGCGGTTATAATAATAATAATAGTGTTTGGTATTTTGATGGTAATGTAGTGGAGCAGGGTTACACGTGGGGCATCCGCTTGGGTACACAGCGACGGACATAATAGCGAGATATAAAAGGATGAAGGGATACAATGTGTTGCATCCAATGGGTTGGGATGCTTTTGGGCTCCCAGCTGAGCAATATGCTATTCAGACTGGTACTCATCCTAAGCTCACCACTCTCTCCAATATCAATCGCTTTCGTTCTCAGGTATACATACCATTGAACAGAATCTGTTCTATTCTATTCTGACACCTCTCATCTTCTGCTCTACTCTCATAACTGCTATTAAAATTCCTCATTTTCCCTTCTTGTTATGCCTTCCTGCTACCTTTCAGTTAAAATCATTGGGCTTCTCCTATGACTGGGATCGTGAAATCTCGACCATTGAACCTGAATACTACAAATGGACTCAGTGGATTTTTCTACAGCTTTTAAAGAGAGGATTGGCATATCAGGTTGAGGATGTCATAACTACTTAAAGGTTTTCCATGCTTTTTTCAATTATTCCTGGAGTGTTGAAGATCTTATGACGTTCTTGTGCAAAAATTTAGGCCGAAGTTCCAGTTAATTGGTGCCCTGCACTTGGAACTGTGTTGGCCAATGAGGAGGTGATTGACGGTGTCAGTGAACGGGGTGGTCATCCTGTAATAAGAAAGGTATACTGGGTTTTATGTTTATTTCTTCCCCGATTCCCTTTTTTGGGTGTTTTTTTTTCTCTCTTTTTTGAATGGTTTCATAATCATTACAGTGTCATTGTTTATTACCAAGCAGCCTATGAGGCAATGGATACTCAAGATTACTGCATATGCTGACCGTCTTCTTGAGGATTTAGATGACCTTGATTGGCCTGAAAGTGTAAAAGACATGCAGAGAAATTGGATTGGGAGGTCAGAAGGGGCTGAAATGGAATTTACAGTTCTTGATAGTGATGGAAAGGAGAGAGACATAAAGATTATTGTGTACACTACACGGCCTGATACGATCTTTGGAGCAACGTATTTGTCTTATTCAATCTTCTAAAAGCATTTCATGGATTTTATTTATCAAATGAACCACTCTTGGAAATAACTATTTTAAGTTTCCCATTTACTCCTTTTTCAGCTACTTAGTTGTGGCACCAGAGCATCCCTTGTTGTCATCATTGGTTTCCACTGCCCAGAACAAACATGTAAGTATTTTTGTTTCATTGTGTAGTTGTGTTGGAAGGCTTTTAATCATCGATGATAAGGAGATGTTAATTTTTTGTTCACAGGTGGAGGATTATATAGAACTTGCTTCAAGGAAGAGTGACCTTGAGAGGACCGAGCTTCAGAAGGAAAAGACTGGGGTCTTTACTGGTTGTTATGCAAAAAATCCAGCAAATGGGGAAGCCATTCCTATATGGGTGGCAGATTATGTTTTGGGGAGGTGTGTGTACACAAGTATCATTTAGAATGCAGGGTGCATTTACTAATTACTCAGTATGCTATGGATATAAGATCTATGAAGTATGGATGATATCTCAAAAGTTCACATGACACCCAAATATAATTGTTGTTACTGGTGCAGTTATGGAACAGGAGCTATCATGGCTGTGCCTGCACATGACACTCGTGATTATGAATTTGCTTTGAAATATGATGTTCCAGTTCGTTGGGTTGTGATGCCTGATGATAAAAGCATCAATGCTCCTGGAAAGGCTTTTCCAGGTGAAGGCATCGTTGAAAATTCATCAAGTTCGTTGGTGGGGCTTGACTTTAATGGCTTATCTAGCAAAGAAGCCCGTCTAAAAGTCATTGAATGGGCAGAGAAAAGTGGAAATGGAAAGAGGAAGGTTATATCTCAAATTAGCTTTAGTATTTGTTTTTTAGAAAAATAAAAATCGGACTTTGATTATTGATGGTGAGTGTACTAAAAATTACATCGTTAATCCTTCAGGTGAACTACAAGTTAAGGGACTGGCTTTTTGCTCGTCAACGTTACTGGGGGGAACCAATCCCTGTCGTCTTCTTGGATGACAGCGGCGAGACTGTCCCTCTTCATGAGACTGAATTGCCCCTTATACTACCTGAACTGGATGATTTTTCTCCCTCTGGAACAGGGGAGCCTCCTCTGTCTAAGGCAGTGTCTTGGGTAAGTTTATATCAATAATTAATAAATCCTTTTCTTTCTTCTTCTTAGATACCATGGCATTTAGATACTAGGTTGTCATCTCCTTGTCATTGGAACAATGTTAATGGTTAATAAGATCTTAAAGTTGAAATTTTCCATAGATATTAAAAGTGCAGTTACTGATCTTGATTTGATCTGGCCAGCTGAGCTGTGAACCTCCCACCCCTGGTCTAGGCTGAAATTGTTTTGTTGTTACTTATTAGGCCCTTTGATTGTTGAACCTGATCGAAACAATGACAAACCCTTATCACTCAAGTAGGTTTATTGAATGGAACCGGTGAAACTAGGAAGCTTACTTTGACTTAGTTTAGCTTTTGTTTATAATTTAGGGAACCTTTTTATTTTATAAAAACTGTATAACTTAGCCCGTAAGTTGTAAAGAATATCTGACAATTGTAAAGGCGCATCATCAGTTCTTGAGTTTATATTTCCCCTACATATCAAGACATGTAGGTAAGGATCGAATTATTGCCTTATTTAATGTAAGATTGTTTTTCATTGCAGCCATCATTTTAGGGAAAAATTTACACCATTTGAGAAATTTTTTTCTATACATTCTCTGAAATCATTTGTAACATCATTGAAGAGAAACTTATAGGCACACACCAGAGTTTGTTTTCGATGTCTTTATGAGTCATTCTGTAGATTTACCCCTCCTCTTATCTATAAGCTAAATCTTTTGTTCTGGATATAAATGTTCTGGCTAATTCATTTCATTTTTTCTTAATGCACAAGCCTCATTAAACCGAAAGCTGTGCTAAATTTAAAAGGAAATAGAAAGGCTTGTAGTAAATGGGACAGTACTCTCCAGATGATTTAAAGTAAAATAAGATCAATTTGTCACCTCTTTCAAGTAGGGAAGTATGACATAAGTTATTTTACTTTCTTACATAATTCAGATTATTCTGTTTTCATTTTCTTAGCTTGTTTTCATTTTCTTAGCTTGTTTTCATGCCCTTACTTTAGTAATTTTTTTTGGCTGGTATTGCTGTGTTAGGTGAAGACCACAGATAGTTTATCCGGAAGACCAGCTACTCGGGAAACAAATACCATGCCACAGTGGGCTGGTTCATGCTGGTAAGGCATTGGAGATGATCTTGAGTGGTATTATAGATTTTAATTAAGCACCAAGCAGTGTTTTGGTGGCCTAATTTATAGCAGTCTGGAATCAGGATATGCATTTGATACAGCTGTCAGTTGGAATTATATTTTTGTTTGTGTGCACATGTCACATTTTCTTTTGTCATGCTCAGGTACTACTTGAGATTTATGGACCCAAAGAATTCCAAAGAATTGGTTAATAAGACAAAAGAAAGGTATAACATAAACAATTTTTGTTGTTTTCATTCATATATCTACTTTATGTTTGGTTCATACATTTTACATTTTTTATCATTCTAATTTCTAAATGATTTAATTCCCTATCTTTAAAAGTGTTTTTCTCCTGTAGGTATTGGGGCCCTGTTGACATGTATGTTGGGGGTGCTGAGCATGCGGTTCTCCATTTATTGTATGCTAGGTTCTGGCACAAGGTATGTATTTTATGTCTGTGTCAATGTGGGATGGGTAGTTTTTTTTTTTTTTTAATTATGAATTCAACCTCCATGTGGAACAGCTATGTCCCTGTCGCCGTCACTGTTATTCCATGATCGTCTATTAGTAAGAATGTTTCACGAATCTTGAATGGCAAAAGAAATGTATGCTTTGGCTTGCTATAAAGTTAGCATTCTTGATGCAACACATGTCAGTTTCTTTATTACAGTGTTTGAAATGCAAATATAGCACCAAATATTGCTGCTAATTTGATTTTTTAAAAAGAAAAATATAATCTGGTTTTAAATTGTTGATAGACAAGCACTCCAGCAGTTGTAATACTTGGTTGTCCTATAGATATGGGAAATAAAGTGCTCATTATAATTAATGTAATCATAGAAGGATATCAAACTATCCGTTTTAGCAGTTAATTAAAGAAATAATTGATGACATGGTTGACTGAAGGATTGGGAAATCCGGCAATCAGGTCGAAAGAGACATCAAATGCTCTAGCATATTCTCAGTGTTGCTGCAATATTTGTGCAGATTTAATTCGATTTTTCCATTTCAGGTCCTGTATGATATTGGTGTTGTATCTACCAAGGAGCCTTTCCAATGTGTTATAAACCAGGGGATTATCCTTGGGGAGGTAAGTTCAATTCTCCTGCTTGAAAATTGAGTGGATGGAAAAAAATATCAGCATCAGTTTCTAATTGCTTGAGTGGCAGGTTCAATATATGGCTTATAGGGATGAAGATGGAAATCTGATATCTGCTGAGGCAACTGATATTTTGAATGAACTTAGCCTGGACACAATTCCTGAGGAAAAGGTTTACTAATCACATCTCCACTTCTTTCTCAAGACATTCTTATTTGTCAGAGTTAAAGCCGAAGTTCCCTTTTATCTTGACAAGAAGTCTTTTTCTTTTTCCGTGAGTGTAGGTCATCAAATCTGGGGATTCTTTTGTCCTGAAAGAAAATCCTGACATACGTGTAGTTGCCCGTGCTTACAAAATGAGTAAAAGTAGGGGAAATGTTGTTAATCCTGATGATGTTATTTCTGAGTATGGTGCAGATTCTCTTCGTTTATATGAAATGTTCATGGGACCTTTGAGGTAGGTTTGACCACAAGGCTTATTTCTAATTGCATCTTATGGTGATTGGTGAATGGCCCTTAATCATTTTTTTCCCTTTTCATTTGTTTGGGGTTGGGTGGGACTATGAAGCTGGGTATCTTATTCTAATATAGACTTTTAACCTCATCGCCTTTATCCTTGATTCCGTCTCTAGGGACTCAAAAGCGTGGAGTACTAGTGGCATTGAAGGTGTATATCGATTTTTAGGAAGGACTTGGAGGCTAATTGTTGGTTCACCTTTTTCTGATGGCACATTTAAGGATAGAACTGTATCAGTCGATGAGGAGCCTACTGTTGAGCAACTTCGTTCTCTTCATAAATGCATTGCTAAGGTCAACATCTTAACATTGTTTATCAGAGTTTTTGTAGTTTCTGTATTATGGATTTATTTTACTTGCACACCTGAGCTAAGAGTTTAATTTCAGTACTCAGGTAACGGAGGAAATTGAGGGCACACGGTTCAACACTGGAATTTCTGCAATGATGGAGTTCCTTAATGCGGCATACAAGGTAAAAGGATAGTCACTCGATTCCTGGAATGAACCAACCATTCTTTGGAGATTGTTGTAAATAATTTATTATCTTATTTTGGTTTAATGATGGATTCCTTTCAATAGTGGCTGACATGCCCACTTTACCTCAATACATTTCCATTCCCTCCACCATAGTACTAGCAATCCAAACCTTAGACAGTAGAAGGCTAAAAATATACTGTTTAAATAACTCTTTCCCCAATTAAACCCTCCTAAAGAAAATTGGTCTTTCCAGACAGTATCCAAAAGGCTTGCAATTTTGGCTTTTACGAAGATCCTGAATGCTTTAATATAAGATCCTGAAAAGGGCATCTAGAACCTGGAAGGTTTAGTCTGGAAGCGAATTCATTTGGTAAATTATATAAAGTATCTAAAACTGTGGAACTTATTTATGTTTCTAGGAAAATGTGGCTGCCTGCATTAAAAAACAAAGTAAACATGCCTCCTCAAATCAGTACTCTTTATGATTGACCTTTATGTACTGTATTATTCTTTGTAAAGAAAATGTTATCTGCGTGTTGCTTCCTTTATTAATTAATAAGCAGTAAACTCTCCACCCACTGCAACAGAGACTCTGTATGATCTATGTTTTTCTTGTCGTATGTTTTCAGTGGGATAAACATCCGAAATTAGTTATTGAGGCATTTGTTTTGCTGCTTTCTCCATATGCGCCACACATGGCTGAGGAGCTGTGGTCTCGGCTAGGGCACACAAAATCATTAGCCAACGAACCTTTCCCTGAGGTATGGACTTGGGTCTATTTCAAACCATTCCTTGTGTTTTAGAGCTTGTTATGTTCTGTTTATCAATATTACCCTCGTAATTTTTATCTGTAATATACTATCACTGAGGAAAAAAGCTTGTCTATAGTGGGTTTGTCTCTAAAGTGAGCAAATAAGAGTGTAGCCACCTTAGTTTAATTTATAAAGCGCATTGGGATTTTAATGCACTAAAATCTAATGATGGATTAACCCTTACTAGCTCATTTCAGAGACAAATTCACTTAAGAAAAGGGTAACTCTGTCATGTGTATTTCAGGCTTTTTACTGTACAGGTATGGTTTAGCTCAAAGTTATAAATTCCACATAAATCAAGAAAAAGTCGGGATGTGTCACTGAGCCGCACAACTTGTACTAAGCCATGGCTTGTTCTTGGTTTCCGTAGAATTTAATCATTTGTACCTTAAATCTAAATAATCTAAAAGTAACACCAAAGCAGGGGAAACAATTTTCCCATTTATACCTAACCTTGTATAGCAGGGAAGCTGCTATTTAATGCCCGTGCAACATAGATTTCAAATTTTCGTAGTAATGCACTGTCAGCTTAATTTTCCTTTAGAGTTGCTGAGTTGAGCTAATATAGGGAAACATGCATGTCATTTACACAGACTGCTATTCAAGTATGCATATCATTGATACTTAAGTGGCACAAGGACTTGAAGTGGAATATTTTACTGGTTAAGTTTTAATCAAGTGGACTTAGTGTCATCTTATATACTCCCTCCGGTCCTATATATAGGACATATTCTAGAAGCAATCTTTGGTCCTATATATAAGACATTTTGTATTTTCTATGCATCATTTATTGTTTTTTCTCTTTTTTGCCCTTATTAAATGCATGTGTTTTTTGTTGTTCATTAATGAGAGTGAATTTTTCAAGAAAAGTTGAGAGGGTAAAATTGTAATGTTACAATATGTTCTCATAGAATTCATAAAACTAACTACTTTTCTTTGTCCGAGGAATATGGTTAAGTATGTCCTATATATAGGACCGGAGGGAGTAGTAAACAGTGGTCATGTTTGTTTACTACTATTATGTGTTGTAATTGCAGGCAAATCCTGCTTACCTAAAGGATTCCACCGTTATCCTTCCAGTTCAGATTAATGGGAAGACAAGGGGTACCATCCAGGTTGAAGAAACATGTACGGAGGAGGATGCTTTTGTATTGGCTTCTAGGGATGAAAAGCTATCCAAGTATTTGGACGGGCAATCTGTTAAAAAAAGAATTTACGTTCCTGGCAAGATCTTGAATGTTGTTTTGGACTGTAAAAACATCAAGGTTGGCGTGCAGTAGCTAGATTCATACCGTGTACATTTCTATTGGAACCAACAGTCAATCTGCAAGTTGTTGTGCGCTCAACCTGCTAACAGCCCTGTATCCAATCTGGAGCCAAAAGCATGAGCTTGTTTTAGATGGAAAGTAAAAGACAACCTAGTATTCACACCATATGATACTCTTTTTAGTTTATGTTCCGCATTAGGAGGTGCATAACTTAAAATGGAAGAGTGGCAATGTGGGTTTCCAGCTTTGTTTGATCATTTGATTTTGTGCATGTGCCACCATTCTTTTTCCTCAAAAAAACAATATCATGACAAAAGCAATAGGGTATTTTAGCACCTATAACTTGTTTTGTTGTACTATATGTTTGGTCACGGACCGTGTTGATTGTAACCAGACATAGTACCCGTGCTAAAGCACGGTTTATTTGTCAAGAGTTGAAAAAATATCTTGCTCGATTCCCTTCCCTTTTAACCTTCTTTCATTAAAAGGCTGATATAGATCCTTAGTTTTAGCTGAGATTGGGAATTGTGTGTATTGTTTGCTGACTGCATTACTCCGGATAAGCCAATTCTGTCAAGTTGCTTTCTGTTTTGAAAAGGAATCTAGTAATGCAGACCACAATCGCAGCGAGCTGTGGTCACTATAACCGAGATATCTAATAACTGAACTTGCACAGCACAGGAATACAAATTTTATTCCTATAGTAAAAGAGTCGAATGTTTTGTAAGCAATAGAACGTGATGAAGATGCTCCCCAAAAAAACTGAAAGAAATGAATACCTCAATCACATTCATGTTATATTTTTCTAATCTTTTTTTTTTTTTTTTTTTTTTTACTTCTTTTAATTTGGCAAGTAGTCCTTGATGTCTCTCATTGGTTGGCCAAAGGAAAGGCATGAGTACTAAAGACTATCAATTTATTGATTTCCTCCCCCATCTCTTAGTTAATTTTCTGTAAATCAATCCGACCTTTCAATCCATATTAATCGTACAAGTAAAATCAGTTGAGCTTTTCCGGTTCCCCCCCAGTGTTGCATGCATGTCTTCTCCCTTGCTCTGCTTTCATCATATGATCTTCCTTCTCTGATTCACAATTTAAGGTGAATTAGTAAAAATGCTGCCAGTCAATTGCACAAACTTTTGCATTATCGTAGACTTCCATCTTAAAATTTCTAGTATTACAACTAGGAGTGCCAAAACTCCAAGTATTACTACATAAACCCATTTCAACTTTTCAGCTTGACTTTGATTGTGGAGCCCTGTAAATATGCTTGCAATAATTATTGCTAGTATTGCATACCCAAGTACATGGTGGTATATATTCCAGCACTTGCAATAACCCGCTTCTCTTCTTGGTCGCATAAAAATGGAAAGCATCTGAATAACATAACATACATTGAAAGAAATGTTCAAGACCTTATATATTAGAACATCTAAAGTAGAGTAAAAGAAGGAGTTGAGTCCAACTCACTTGAATGTTTATGAGTGTGAAAGCAATGATGCTTAGAGTCCATTGTGTTTTAGATACAAACTGTTTTGAAGAGTTTCCAAGCCATAGGCCAATGCACCACCCTATTGTGCCCAGAACATATCCAAGCGTCTGGCACATTATGTGACACGAGAACCATTCATTACACATCCAAGGTAATGTTCTGCAGTACCTTGCAATGATTACCCCTATGGGTAGCATAGTACCCCATCCTATGAGTATTAGAATCCCATAAACCTACAAAAATATTTTAATAAACATGTTCACATTATATAGATACAAAAATATGATAGATATGTTTGGTGTTAATAATTGACCTTACATTTCTGAAGGGGCGCCTATGTTCCCGGGTGAGAGTACTGTGACCTTTGTGTGATATCATATCTGTTGTTGCAGCAGATTTTGGACTTTGTAGAGGTGTAGTATGCATCTCCATTTCACTAATTTTGGTGTCAAGTTTCTGCCGAATTGTACTTTCATTTTGAACTTGTGCTAGTTCCCCACTGGAAAAAATTATGGCACAGATAGGATGGAAGGGAAGAAATAAACTTAGCAGAATAAGGAAACAGGATGCCATAGCACATGTCAATGAATATACGTCACTTTGTCAGCAAAAGTGAAGTAATTTCAATAGGCACATGCTCATTCCTTAAACACTACTGAGATAGTGAGACATCAACATCAATGAATGATCCTCATGGATCTGATTTAGGAGAACAGTTCCATATGTCTCAAGTTGCTAAGGGCTCTCAACTCTCAAGTACAGGTATTATGGTGAAAATATTCAATGTCCTACATACAATTATCTAAGTGTTATTTGGCTGTTGAGAATATGTGCTTTCCTTTCCTTATCAAACCAAAAGGAATAATATATGACTTGCTTCAGTAGAAATAACACAAAATCTGGTACGGTATTATTCCTCTCTTCACCTAATGCTTCTCTTTCTTGTTTAATTATCATGTAAATTTTAACAAAGGTTTAAGAAACAAATATCATGATTCATGAATATGAAATTTAATGTTTAATAGCTTATTCCTTTTTTATTTTTCTTCCGTGATGATGAAAAGAATATGTGTGTATATGTATATACACAAAGATATCACAAGAAAAGTCTCAAAAAGCAAGGCTTAAATGACGAGGAAGGACGATATTGTTAAGTCAAAAATAACAATGATTAGACAAAAGCATTATTAATGGAGGGATGTGGGTGCTATAGAAGTATCTAACTAATAATGAAGTGAATAGAATAGAATAGAAGAGTGATGTTGAAGCCACTTCCGCTTTCTCTGTTAAATGAGTTTTCTATATCAAAGAGATGCATAATATATTTGAAAGCTTTAGATTCTCATGTGTCCACTTAGCTATCACAAAAAAAAACCCCCTTTTAACTTCATTACTTGTTTTTGTTTATTTTGGTAATTTGTATCATCAATATTATCAGTTTGGTCAACAATAGAGTGACAAAATTTTGTATATACATTCTATCAGTCCTTTATTTATAGATACGTGGTCCTAATTAGTTAGCTTGGAATCCAAGCATAGTTTGAAATATTGTAACAGACCAATAATGTTTTTCTCTCATTGCCATGCGGCTAGCAAGATTTTGGGAAAGCAGGACATGCTGCCCTCTCAACACGAACAGTTATTATAGATTATAATTGATATGTGGTCCAATTCATTGCATGTCATTAACTTCAAAATGGAGCTAGAGATTCACCGGGAGGCTAACTTTTCTTGAGATGCAATCAAATGATTTCTTCTCAACTGTTATACAGTAATTTCTAAGCAGTATTATGAACTTAGACTACCAAGAAAAAGCAATACTTATGCATTCAATTTCCTCTAATTGTCAACGACCCTTACCACCTTTTTTTTTTTGTATATAAACACTTATTATGAGAACTCCTCCACTTTCATCTATTCACCCAACAATTCACTCATCATTCTTTACAAATCATGGCCATGAAGCTCTTTAATGCGGCACTCTTCACCCTCTCTGCATCAATAATAGCATTAGCCTTTGTCGCATCCGCTTTAAGTTTAGAAAGTTCTGAAGACATCAACTTGGATATGCAAAATGCAATTGCATCATATGATGAAAATCAAGAGACAGCAGCATCGTTTAGAGGGATGAACCGCCTCCTTGCTCAACAGAACTACTTGAAAACTTATAATATGACATGTGATAAGTTTCCAAGAGTCTGCCGCTTGAAGAATAGCTCTGCTGGCCCTGATTGCTGCAAGAAAAAATGTGTGAATGTGAAGACTGACCGTCTCAACTGTGGAATGTGTGGCTATAAGTGCAAGTACACTGAGATTTGCTGCAGGGGGAATTGTGTTAATGCATCCTTTGACAAAAGACACTGTGGTGGATGCAATAAGAAGTGCAAGAAGGGAGAGTATTGTGTTTATGGAATGTGCAACTATGCATAGAGATATTAATTCCAACTGCAATTTTTTACACTGGAATCTACTTGTCTTGTTTCTTAATTAATCTAAGCCTTAAGGATTTTCAGTGCAAGAATATGATTTTCTACATTTGAACTGTATAAGATTTGAATTGTATGATATAATATAATGAGAATAATATTTATGTGACCTCCTAGAGTCTTAGTCATCAATCATCAATTATTAGTTATACCATGTGATCGATGAATTTATGCCTTGCTCATATAAATGCAAGAATTAATCGATAGTCATACCGAATATATCAAACTCCTTTGCATACTTGTTATGGCTGGATATTATTATTCAAATCATAATGCATATACATAAATTATTTAAAATAGACAATATTATATAGACACTCTTCCCCATCCTTCTGTTATTCGTTAGCCACTTTCGATACGAGCATATATATCCCTCCAATGTTATGTTCTATCTAGTGGTAATTTTACTGTCCTTCATCATTAACCTCAACGCTCATAAACCCCATCAAAGATTGTTACAGGTTCTGCTCGATTCATTTGTCTAACATGTAATAGACCCAAATCTGATCATATATCTTATATGGATTCTTCTTCAGCTCGTTTTATGAAATATTCTTAAAGCATAAACATTTATCTGGTATCTTCTAATTAAGCGAAGAGCATATATATATACCATAATGCAAATTCATGTGCAACAATATTTTTGTAATGACCTTTGCCATGAACAATATTTAAAGAACTATTTTCAAAACACATCTTAAGTTTAGGGACTAAAAATCTGAATAAACCCTATTATATTATTAATTAAAAAAAGGCTTATTTATGGTTTTGGTCCCTATAAGTTGACCTCATTTTGAATTTAGTCCTTAAATCTTTTTTTGACCTTGAATGGTCCTTAAATCTTTTCAAATTTTGTTTTTAGTCCTTAAATCTTTTTTTGACCTTGAATGGTCCTTAAATCTTTTTAAATTTTGTTTTTAATCCTTCTGTTTGTCTTCTTCTGTCATCTGCTGACATGGCAAACGGTGTGCCATGTCAGCCCTTATATTGACTGCCAACGATACATCTGATATGGACCTCCCACTCATGTGAGCAGGAACCGAGCATGAACCGAGCATTAATCGTGCATGAGATATCGACCGAGTACGATGCAATTGGTAATGACATAGCTTGGTTCGTGCTCAGTTCATCGTGCTCGGTTCGTGCTCGGTCGATATCTCCCCTCGGTTTGACAAGTCATGCTCGGTTCATGATCGGTTAATGCTTGGTTCCTGCTTGGTTCCTGCTCACATGAGTAGGAGGTCCACATCAGATGTATCGTTGGCAGTCAATGTAAGGGCTGACATGCACACCGTTTGCCATGTCAGCAGATGACGGAAGAAGACAAACAGAAGGACTAAAAACAAAATTTAAAAAGATTTAAGGACCATTCAAGGTCAAAAAAAGATTTAAGGACTAAAAACAAAATTTAAAAAGATTTAAGGACCGTTCAAGGTCAAAAAAAGATTTAAGGACTAAATTCAAAACGAGGTCAACTTATAGGGACCAAAACCATAATTAAGCCTTAAAAAAAAATCATGAATTATATTTTTGAAGGTCAGCCACATTATATGATGAGGAGGCTCAAATTGTCATGAACAATATACTAACATGTCCTTTCTTGGATGGAGCAGTTTTGGCATAATATTCAAAAGGATAAATTATATCCCAAAATATTTGAGAACTTTTAAATAAATTTTAAAACCACTAGTAATTAGGTTTCAGAAATTTAAAATTTGTAGCTACGTTCCTATCCTTTAACTACATACATTTGCAATTAGGCTCATTATTTTTAAGATAAATGTATCCTATTTTTTAAAAAAATAAAATTAATTAAACTATATTATTTTTAGAGTATGACTCTTTTAAAATACATTTTGTTTAAAGTGCAAAAATCTAAATTATTGACTATGATGAATTTAAATATCATTATACTCGACAAGGAAATTTACATCAGAATCTCGTCGATATTTCATACACATTTGACTCTAAATGCAATGTATACAATACAAGCTACATTTTTGAGGAGTCCGTTCCTAATTTTAACAACTACATATTTAATCCACTATGTCGTGAATATTCTAAACTCAAATTCAATTGTTTACAAAAGAGGATATCTATGGCTTAAAAAAAATAAATAAATTCAAGTAGTCATTTTATTTATTTATCTATCATAATGTTAGTAATTATTATTCAAGAAAATTGTATTAATAAAGACTCAATCACAAAGGATTTTAAATATTAAAGACCTAGTTACAAATTTTAAATTAAAGTTCAAGGATCTAATTATATACAAATTATTAGGAAGTTGATTATAAATTTTTAAAGTTTAATTAAGACTTTATTTTAAAATTGCCTAGCTGTTGGATAATTTAACCTATTGGAAATTATTCTTATATATGTAAGTGCTAATCTGGTCAAATGTATTCGAATGGCATCTAGCTAGCTTGCTAGCTACCTCTATAACGAAATTCAGGAAGCAGCTTAATGCTTCATTATCTTATTTGCGTGTTTGACTCTCCTGTTTAATTTTGATCCTGTTTAATCCTGACATATTCAGATTCAAAGGAAACTTGTATATACTGATGAATTGTATTTGTCTCATTAACAAAACAGATGAAATATTTGGCCAAAAACCACTGGTAGTATGAATACATAAAAAAACTAAAATCAGTGTAAAAATCCTACATTTTACAATTATCGAAAAAAAAAATCCTCCTTTTTACTACTACTTTCGTTGTTGAAGTACTACATTATTGATGATGATATTAAGTGGAGGATAATAAAAGATAAATTTATTTTGACATTTTTATCAAATATCATATTTTGTTTCAGGTGGATTTTAATGAAGCCAAGGAGTTTGTTCTTTGCAATCTAGCTGAACGAATCTGGAATTTAAAAAAATTCTTGGGATTAAGCTATAGAGGGTTTGAAAAAGATATGATTGAAGGGCTTTTAAATCAATCTCGAGACAACTAAGTTTGCCTTGTGGTGGTATTTTGGTCTCTTGTTTCATGGCTTGCCAGCTTTTATATAGTGTGGCTTTAATTTGTATCTTTTGTGGCATAGGGTTTGGTGGATTCGTTTTTGAATTGTGTTTGCTCTTTCTCATGTTTTTGGTGTTTTTTCTTAATTAGTTTGACGTTGTTGCTCTTTTTTTTTTTTGGGAGTTTTTAGATTTCTAGTCTTTTTTATTTAATTTAAGGTGTTTTGTCTTTATCATTTAAGGTGACTTTTCTTCTTCCGAATCTTGTAATTTTTTTATTTCCTTAATAAATTTCATTTTATTTTAAATGATCTATTTTTATATGATGAAAAAGCTTGAGGTTACGACAAGGCCTTAAAAAAATACATTTTATTCACCTAACGGAACATTGTTTAATTTACCCCTGGGTTAAGCCGTTGGAAAGCAAAGAGACATAGGCTCATCTTTATTTCTATTGACGAGCAGCCTAATCTATTATCTTTCTTTTTAGTATAAAAAGTTATCCTAATGGAGCCTCCACAATGCTCCTTTTTGAAATCCTGTCTCCTGATTAAAAGTTGATAATTCCTCAACAATTAGAGCATCCACATGGCAGTGGTGGTGGTTATCACTTTATAAAAAACTGTTTCAATTCTTTCTTAACCTTTTTTCTCTTCTCTCCATTCATTCTCTTATTCTTATCTCTCCCCTCTATATTAACGTTTCTCTCTTTATTCCATATTTTCATAACTTCGATCCACTATGAAACCAATCAAGTGAAATCTTAAAAAGAATATCTAATCCTGGTATTGCACTGTTTCTCACTTCCATTTTTCTTACTTCATTCTTACTTCGTTCTTTCTTGGTTGGGTATCTAAATTTCAATATTTATGGTACTTTGCATTGTGAGTCAGTAAACAATTAGCATGGTTTTCTTAAGTAAACAATTAGCATGGGCAGCAGTCTTTTCAGTTTCATTCCTTTCGTCATCATGATATTGATTACGAATCAATTAAAGTAAATGAAAAATTTACTTGACACTAAACATTTTTGTTTATTATTTGTTAGTGAACTTTTTTTTGTTAATATTTTCTTTTGAAAATTCTTTATTATGATGAAAAATTTACTTGACACTAAACATTTTTGTTTATTATTTGTTAGTGAACTTTATTTTTGTTAAATTTTTCTTTTGCAAATTCTTTTATTATGGTAATAAATTTTTTGTTCATATTTTTTAATTCATGTCCTTGAAAAAAAAAGCAAACAAAGATATATATTTTTAATAATAAAAAAAGAATTTTATATAAGTGTTAATGATATATTTGGTATAAATAAAAAAAAGATAAAGATATATTTTGTCTTTCTACTATTCATGTATTAGTGTTTTGTAGTTATCTAATCAATTGATGGAAAACAAACAGAGTACAAAGAAACTTATGTCAGTTATTGGTGGTTATATATATATATATATATATATATATATATATATGAATATAGGCTTCATATTTGCTGATGTGGTTAAAAATGAATGCTTAATTATGTGCAGGTTTGATTTAGTATTAAAATTTTTATCTACTTCACTTAATTAAATTTAATTTAAGTACACATACTCTTATTTATACATCTTATATAAAGTTATATATATATATATAATGTTGGTACTGTATTTTTGAGATATATATATATATATATAATATGTTGGTACTATATTTTTGATATATATATATATATATATATATATATATATATATATATATAATATGTTGGTATTGTATTTCTGAAATTAAAATAAAATAATAACTGTACGAGATTGACACTATAATACATTAAAAGAATGAGACATTATATATCGATAGTATGTTTTGACGAACTTAATCATTTAAGTTTCATCAAATGATTTTTTTTTTACAAATTAGTATGATAACAAATCAATTCGAAGACACAAAATAATTTTCAATTATTATCTATTTAAATTATCCAATAATAAATTAATGCAACAAACAAAAATCCCGTGCAGTGCACGGGCTTAAAACTAGTATAGATATATATCCAAATTAAATTCTCATCCTCCATCATCCATGCATCTTCTTCAACCAAGCTAAGGTCAAAATGTCAATTTATAATTAAGGCTGTCGGAACTCAACTAACGATGGTTCTGATCTGTAACGGTTTATATTATAGGTTTATATAAGTAATACTAGCAGACTAAATTGATCTATTTTTCCTTGAGACTACTTCACATGATATATATATGAGAAAAGACATCCAAGTAGTTATAATTAAAATCATTTACATACACTTAAGCTGTCTAGCACGCATTATTCAGATTAATATATATATATATATATATAATATATATATATATATTATATAATATATACATATATAGTTAGTATTTCATTTGTATCCAATTAATTTCATCATCAACTCATTACTTAGTAGGCACGAAAGTTGGAATTTTGAAGTTGTTGCTAATAAGCCTAACTAATTTAGACCAGTGATGCAATACGTAGAATATTAGCACACGAATGCACGCAAATTAGGGCTAATTGCATGAACCTCCTCTTCTATAAATACTGTCTCATACCACCTCCCAGTAATTCATTCACAATCAAAATATATATCGAATCTATATTGGAGTATATAATAATAACTTCATTCAATTTCCTCTGTCTTCTCTAAGTTATCTATTACACAAAAATGAAGTCCATGAAGACACTCTTCCTTCTAGCCGCCATACTAATGGCTCTGGCCATTTCTATGTCAGCAGCAACAACAATTTCGGAAAGTGAAGAACCACGACGCTTTCTTTCCCAGAAATATGGTCGTGGTGTGCTGACATGTGACAAATACCCAAACATATGCAATGTTAAAGGCAGCGCAGGATCTGATTGTTGCAACAACAAGTGTGTCAACTTGTCCAATGATGGATTCAACTGCGGCAGGTGCGGAAAGAAGTGCAGTTATGGAAAGATATGTTGTGAAGGAAAGTGTGTGAATCCTCGAACTAACAAGAAGCATTGTGGGAAATGTGGCAACAAGTGCAACAATGCAAGTTCATGTGTCTATGGCATGTGCAGCTATGCCTAGATAGAATCTGATGATATATGTATGGATCAAGAGTGTGATAATAATAAATAAATAAATAAAGCAGCCATCACCATTTGATGAATTCTGCTACATAAGAGTTGTATTCAAATTTGTTCTTTGCATTGGTTGGTGATTTGGTGCAATTAATAACTTTGTAATGTTTTTTTTTTTAAATATAAATATATAAGATGTTATTTAATTTCCTTGTTACATTACTACCGTGAAGCATAATTTGTGTAAGCTTATACTATGTAAATCTACAAATACATTTTCAAATATGTTATTTTCTCATACAATATTGTCCATAATTTTTTTTAATGCAAGTAGACATTCCATAATTGAATATTAATTGAATGTTGCAAATTTGCAATTACTATTATTTATATTACATTAATTATGCTTTTTTATAATATATTAATTAATTCGACTTTTATTTTAGGCTTATTTATGGTTTTGGTTCCTATAAGTTGACCTCGTTTTGAATTTAGTCCTTGAATCTTTTTTTGACCTTGAATGGTCCTTCAATCTTTTTAAATTTTGATTTTAGTCCTTAAATCTTTTTTTGACCTTGAATGGTCCTTAAATCTTTTTAAATTTTGTTTTTAGTCCTTCTGTTTGTCTTTTTCCGTTATCTGCTGATGTCATGTCAGCCGTTATATTGACTGCCAACGATGAATCTGATGTGGACCTCCCACTCATGTGAGCAGGAACCGAGCATGAGCCGAGCATTAACCGTGCATGAGATATTGATCGAGTATGATGCAATTGGTAACAACATAGTTTGGTTCGTGCTCAGTTCATCGTACTTGGTTCGTGCTCGGTCGATATCTCCCCTCGGTTTGGCAAGTCATGCTCGGTTCATGATCGGTTAATGCTTGGTTCCTGCTCGGTTCCTGCTCACATGAATAGGAGGTTCACATCATATGCATCGTTGACAGTCAATGTAAGGGCTGACATGGCACACCGTTTGCCATGTCAGCAGATGACGGAAGAAGACAAACAGAAGGACTAAAAATAAAATTTAAAAAGATTTAAGGATCATTCAAGGTCAAAAAAAGATTTAAGGACTAAAAACAAAATTTAAAAAGATTTAAGGACCATTCAAGGTCAAAAAAAGATTTAAGGACTAAATTCAAAACGAGGTCAACTTATAAGGACCAAAACCATAATTAAGCCTTTATTTTACTATCCAACAAAAGTATATCAAATCTGCTTTCAACGTGGAAATTATTTAGAAATGGATTAGTGGCAACACTTAGTTTTTGACATGAAAGTATATTGAGTTAGAATATGAACTGCACGAATCCCTGGATATGTCTCTATTTTAGAAAGAGTGTTCTTGTCCAATAATCCAGAGCTGTCCATAAAGTAGATATGGATGCAATGATGCATAACCTTTGCATCTCCAAATTTAATTAGGATTATTATAATTAGCAAGTCAACCAAATTACCAAGCTTGTTGCTGCCACGTTTTTGTTAATTAAACCCAAAAAAATACTGAAAGTCAAGCTCCAAAATTGTGTGCACAACCTTCTCCTCACGACCTCACCTATTAAATGATCCCATTAATCCCTTTAGTAACTCAGAAGCAAAATGGCCCCTTCAACCCACCAACCCCTCTTGTTATCATGCTTCTTACTTCTACTTGCTTCAATAACCTTTGCTAACACCTATTCAACACAAAATTACTACTACACTCCCCAACCCAAGAGTCCCAACAATAACAAAGCATTATTCCTCAATAAGATAGATTCTTGCTGGCGTGCCAAATCAAATTGGGCATCTAATCGCCAAGCCTTGGCTGATTGTGCAATTGGTTTTGGCAAAGGTGCAATTGGAGGAAAATATGGTGCAATATACAAAGTCACTGATCCCTCTGATGATGACCCTGTGAACCCAAAACCAGGCACGCTTCGTTATGGTGTAGTCCAAACAAAACCCCTTTGGATAATTTTCACCAAGGACATGGTTATTACACTAAAGAATGAGCTTATAGTGAATAGCTATAAGACCATTGATGGGAGAGGAGCCAAAGTGGAGATTTCAACTGGGCCTTGCATTACAATACAAGGTGTTAGCCATGTTATTATACATGGCATTAGCATACATGATTGTAAACCAGGAAAGGGTGGCGTTGTGAGAAGTACTCCTGACCATGTTGGCCATCGTCATGGCTCTGATGGAGATGCAATTGCTATCTTTTCTTCCTCAAATGTTTGGGTTGATCATTGCTATTTAGCTAGTTGCACTGATGGCCTAATCGATATTATTCATGCCTCAACTGCCATTACCATTTCTAACAATTACTTCACCCAGCATGACAAAGTAAGCATATATAATAACCTTCTATTTTGATGTATAATTTGTTGTATACAAATATTATTTTTTATGCACTTTGACTAAGAAATTTCTGCAGACCATATATAACGGCATTAAGTTTACGATAATGTTAATAACAAAACCATTAAATTCAAGTGTCTAGTCAAGTTATAATAATGTTCACATTTTGTATGCCCATGTTTCTAAATTATATGGAGCTTAAAACTCACATTATACTTGCAGGTTATGCTGCTAGGACACAACGACCAAAACACAGAAGATAAAATAATGAAAGTAACAATAGCCTTCAACCGGTTTGCTAACAGCCTAACTGAAAGGATGCCAAGGTGAGAGTTATTTTATACACATATATGTATTGAATTTGCATATATTGGATTAAAATATATTGACATATGTTGATGAATGTGCATGCATGCAGAGTAAGGTTTGGATATGCGCATGTAGTGAACAACCGATATGATGAGTGGAAAATGTATGCTATTGGGGGCAGTGCTAACCCAACCATCTTAAGTGAGGCCAACTTCTTTGTAGCACCCAATAACCAAAATGCAAAACAGGTACTGTACAAGCAGAGTAACATGTGTTATAATTTGAAAGATTTAAGATATATTCCCTCCTTACTTTAATATAAGAACTTTTAAAAAAAATAGCATTATTCCACATTTCAATAACATTTAATTATTTTAAAAAAAATAATTAATTACTTTTTTTTATAAATATTCTTATTTATTCAACACTTTTTAGAATTTCAATAATAATTACAAGGATAATTTTTAAAAAATATATCAAATATTTATATTTTCAGTATTACTAACAATAATAATTACTTTTCTTAATGGGTGCGAAATCTCTCATAAAATCTTATATTAAAGGATTGAGGGAGTAATATATAATATTGGATAATTATGTTTCGAATTGGATGACAGGTTACAAAGAGGGAAGCGAAGGGCAACTGTAAGAGTTGGAAATGGAGATCTTCCAAAGATATATTCCTAAATGGTGCTTATTTTGTACCATCTGGCTACGGAAGTTGTGCACCTAATTATTCACCTGCTCAGTCTTTTACTGCTGCTCCAGCCTTCACGGTGCCAGCAATCACTCTCAATGCCGGCCCTTTGAGTTGTGTGGTGGGGAGAGCATGTTAATTAGAAATTACTATGGCATGCTAATATTACCCAAGATAAATTTTTGGGCCTGAAATTTCAATTTTATGTATGTAAATTACTTTTTTATGATTAAAATTAGGTTGGTTAACAATAACTGAAACTTATTTTGATAAAGACTTGGCTGTGGATTAATGGAAGGTGTAACTAATGCATCATGTCTGTCTTTGAATGGTTTTCTGATCCATACATGTGCATTCAATCCTACTATACGTAAATAAGATGGTGGAAGCTGCAGATACTGATTGCTGCCATAAGGTGCAGGGGTGTTTTACTTTTTCTCTGCGCTATGCTGTTTGCTGTCATAAGCTGCCGGCTGCAGGGTGTAGGTTGCTGTGCAATTTTCTGTTCTCACGAGGGGGGGTCGGTTTTAGGTTTGGTGTTGGTCATAAGGGCCTTATCATTTTGCTGTCATGCACGGTTCCTTTTGTGTGTTTATGCAACATTAGAGTGAAGAGGGTGGGCTGGTGTTTTTACTACAGTTTTGTATAATTAACTTTGCTTTTTTATTGAAGTATCTCAAATTTCTCTAATAGAAATATTTCTTGTATTTCTTTTATCTTCTTTTGAAAAAAATTTCTTCGATATATAGAAGTATCTCTTGTATTTCTTTTATCTTCTTTTGAATAAAATTTCTTTTATAAAAAAAACTGAAATTTATTTTGATAATTTTATGATTCGAAATGATTAATCTATTTTTTACCGGAGATTCATGATGCACACAAAATTGTTTTGCCCGTATTAAAACATACTTGTATATTTATGAAAAGTACTTTGGTTTAATCTACTATATTTCACTACGTGTATAAAGGATACCACCAGCTCACGTTTTAGCTAAGTTGTTTAGTTTTCATAGGGTCATCGAGAGGGAAAAATTATTAGTTAGTTCTGGATAATGTGGTTCAGGTACATCTCAACCATTGATAGTTTATTTTTTAATTAAAAAAATTTAAAAATTAAATAATAGATGATGATGATGATTCTACTGGATCATGTGGTCCAGAACCACCTAATAATTGTTCCCTTAGAGGCCCTCGTGTATGTCTTGCCGCTGAGGCAGACTTTTCTTTGGTTTGAATGAAACGTTAACAATTCAAAAAAATAAAAACAACTTCATACATATCAAAAATTTGATTTGCATGGCTGATGAAGTGAAAACTTGTCCTCAAGAATATGGTATGAAAAATCATTTAGAAAAACTCCTAATTTTTCATTATAAATATATGAGCAGATAATGTAGAGCTTCAAAAGGGGAACATAGACTGAGGTGAGAAATTCACAAAGAAGGTTAAAAAAATAAAGGGTTCCAGAAAGAAAAAAAAATAAAAATTCGTAAAAAAAGTGACAATTATAATATTTTATATAATATTTTATTTTAGGAGTGGTCTTTTTTTTTTTTTATTTGTTGTGTTGAGAGTATTAAATCCACTATTGAAACTCCAAAAAATCATATACAAGTTTAATTTTATTTTCTTATTCTTTCTTTCATTTATTTTATTTTGAAGAACCAAAGGAAGATATATACACTACTACAGAATTGTTAAAAAATAGCCAAATATTAATCCTGGTTCCGTTCCGGAACGGGGATTAATAGACAAATGATAATTAAAAAATAAATAAATATATAATGTAATATAATAAAAATACCATGAATTTATTGATCCCGGTTTATAACCGGGATCAATATTATAACATAAATAATTTTTTATTTTTTTAAAAATTAAAAATCACGCAAACCTTATTTATTCCATTGTTTTACTTCAATCGGAATGAATAATAAAAACAAGGAACCGGATGAATGTTATAAAATAAAAACATAGAACTAAATCGATTCGGGTTCTTCTTCTCCGTTTCACTCTGCCATCTCCTCTCTAGGTCGTCCCCTCTCTGGTTCTTCTTCTCTCTCCCTTGCGCCGCCTCCCGGATCTCAACTTCTTTCCCTTCCGTTTCTATGGCCACCACCACCCAATAAAGGAGGGTACCGGAGAGAGTGTTAGGGTTTTCAGTTTTCACCAAATCCAAACTCAGCCATGGCGAATCGCACGGATCCAGCAGCGAAGAGCATAAGAGGCACCAACCCTCAGAACCTCGTTGAAAAAAATTCTCCGTTCCAAGATCTATCAGAACACATATTGGAAGGAGCAATGCTTCGGGTTAACGGCGGAGACTCTCGTCGACAAGGCCATGGAGCTCGACCACCTCGACGGAACCTTCAGCGGCAACCGTAAACCCACACCGTTCATTTGCCTTGTGATGAAGATGCTTCAGATTCCGCTTGAGAAGGAAATCGTCATCGAGTTCATCAAAAACGAAGATTACAAGTATGTGATTATTTATTTATATTCTCTTAATTTTTTTTAAAACCTAGGGTTGGTGAATAGTGAATAAAATACCTAAAATGTCCTTGTTTTTTTTGTTGTATGCAGATATGTGAGGATACTTGGTGCTTTTTATCTGCGTCTTACCGGTTCCAATATTGATGTTTACCGCTACCTTGAGCCGTTGTACAATGATTATCGGAATCTGCGGCGTAAGTTAGCTGATGGACGTAAGTTTTCATCACTTTTTTAGTTATTTAGGGCATTTTTTAGGCTTAAATGAAGTGATTAAGTCAAAAGTGATTTTTTGAGAAGTTGGAGAATATGACTTATTTGCCAATCTGAATTTCAGTTTTTCCAGCTTCTGGTTTTTGGTGAAAAGTCGGCCTATTAAATGTGAAAGTGTTTGGACTTGGTAGTTAGATCTTTATTTGTACGTTTGGTTGGGTCTTTCTTTGATTCATTTTTTGTTCTGTTTCTTGTCATCATTTTGTTTTTATCTTAATCCATTTCTTTGACTGCAAGTGTATGTTTCATTGTTTGATTCATCATTGAGTGTCTTTGGTGTTCCTCATTATTTTGTTTTGTTGTTTTTAGTCTTACCATCTATAGGCATTAGTGCCCTTTCTGCTCGGGAGGCTGAAGATAGAACAAACATCTCTGGCAGTGGGGAAAAGGTAATCATCTCAATTTGTTCATGAATTGTTGGATTCTTTGCTTTCCGGTAACAAAAAATATATTTTGTTATTTTATCACTCATGTCTATAATTTCATAGATATTGACGTTTGATTATCTATTAGTAAAAAGGAAACATATTTATCTGCTCAATATGCTAAAAGTTTCCATGATTCATATGATATTTTGCATTGATTTATCTATTGTACTTACTAATAGTCAGGTGCAGATGCTGATTTTTTGTGCACAAATAATTTAACATATTCTTCTATGAATTCCCTTTTTAAAAAAAAATCAGGAAGCCCATAAGTTACTTCAACCAGCGGATAAAGCATTCAAGGAACTGGCGTTTGAATTTGTTGAGTATCAGGTCATTCTTGAGTACTTTGTCGTGGGATCCTGGCATTATTTATATTATATATCTGGTTGAGGAGTTTGAACATTCTTGTGAGGTTGTTTAATGGTTAGTTTGATGTGAATGGTTTAGGGTAAAATTTTTTTTAATGCTGCAGGTTTGTGTTGATGTGTTTGTGACTACCTAGACATATGTAGACATTGCATGTGGATTTGAACTATATGTGGATTTGAACTGTATGTGGATTTGCTTTGACATGCAAGCAGTGTTGATGTCCAACTGTTTTTACACTAGCAATAGTAATAGGCTAATGGTAAATGTAATTATTATTTCCAATTATCCATGGTTTTGTTGTGGCTGTAATCAGAAGTTGTCTTCTTGCAGGTGGTGTGGGGGGAAATTTCTATGGTTGATGCAGAGAGACGGCTATTGGAAAATGCCCTTCAAGATTCTGACAACCAGCAATTTGTTTTACTTTCTGATAGGTAAATGGGCCATGAGATTGCTTTTAATTCTGTTATTGACTAGTGATTTTTGTTAGTGTTTTTAATAGTTTCTGATTTGTTTCTATTGGTTTTGCAGCTGTGTGCCCTTGTATAATTTTCACTATATTTACCATTATCTGATGTATACAAATATCAGCTTCGTAGACTGGTATGTCATGCAGTGTATTATGGTGCCCTTCTGTGGTTTTTGTTGTTTTTACCTTTTCTCCTATGTGATTTCTACCACCAATTTGATGTCCTTATTAATGCGACCTTTCCTATTTCTTATTAGCTTTAAGGATCCTGGCCCTCATGGCAATGGCAGATATTCAGAACACATGTTGCCTGAAATTCAGGTGGAGGACTTTAGAAAGGGTGCACAGGTAATCTTCTTGCTACAGTCATATTGCATCTAGGAATTCAACACATTATATAGAAACTAAACTTAATAACTTATTATTATAAAAAGGATATGAAATTTGAACAAAATACTTTGGCTACCTTATTTTGCAATTGGCCTTTTCAGATTATGGCCACTATATAAATGGAAGTTGCCATCGTTCCATGACCTTTTTGAGTGATTTCTATCAATAGGCTTTACTAGGAGCAGGACATCAATTGTAACCAGTGGAAAAGTAGTCGGGTCTTTTGTCATAAAAACATGGTGATGAATCAATTCTCTATAACAAAAGTAATTCTTTGTTTTGTACAAAAAGAAAAAGGAAAAAGATAATTCTTTGATCTTGTGAGAAATCCTCACTCCTATCTCTTTTGGTCTGCATCCTACATTGTTTCAATATGATCACACAGAGTGTGTGACACATCTATTCCTTGGTGGTGTTTTTGCTCTCATAATGTAAGGCTTGGTGACACTGAATATATATGTTTAGTAGTGTTAGTATGCTGTGCTAGTTATTGCTGATCATCTTTATTACTCAAAATTTTAGGCGTACTGCCAGGTGAAGTTTTAAAATATCATTACAATTGTAATTGTAATAGCATGATTGAATTGTTAGTTTTCATTTTTTTTTTTTTTTTGCTTACAAGTCATTCAGTCATTCATATGTTTGTCAATGCCTATAAGAATGTTATGTCTGTTGCTGTTTCAATTGATTATTCTTTCCCTCAGGCAGATGAGGTTAAGAAGTACCTGCAGGTGTTGTCTCATTCCTTTTGAATTTTGATAATCTGACTCTCAAATATTGAACCATTATTTTATATTAAATGTTATGGTAAATGCAAAATCCAAGCAAGTTTGCTGCTCTAGTTGCTGCTGCTGCACCTGTTGCTGATTCTGGAGCTGCTCCAGCTGTTGCAGCCGTGGAAGAGAAGGAGGAAGAGGATGCTGAAGAATCTAACGATGATGGTTGTGTGCAATCTATTTGATTAAATTGATGTTTGGTTTTCTTGACTCTGCTTTAAGTATATTTTGGATTTGTGTTAGATTTGTTGATGGGTTCAGTTTCACTTTATTATATAACAACTATTGGATTATCATGACTCCAGATTACCGCCATTGTTGTTGATGTGGTTAGTGTGTTGGTAGGATTTTTGATGATGTAAATTTTAAGATTTTAGTGTTAGTTGAAAACTAAAATCTTTTGCCATTTGTAAAAGTGAAATGATAGAACAATTGCAAATTTAGTGATGTCGAGATATTGATATTTTTTAATTTTTTTTCCAAGTTTCATGTTTTTTCTATCTTATATATATGTTTTTGTTGTTCCATTATGCTCTTTTAATAATAAATTTTGTTTGTTGATAAAATAAATAAATAAATAAAAGACATCAAGAAGTTGTTGAAATATATAGATTAAGGAAAAATTATAGAAATGAATAGTGATTATAAGAATTATTGATCCCGGTTTCTTATAAAATACTTCACAGTGATCATAAGAATTATTGATCCCGGTTCCTTATAAAAAAACTTAACAGTGGTCATAAGAATTATTGATCCCGGTTCCTTTAAAAATTTCATCAGTGATTATTCAGTATTATTGATCTCGGTTCCTTATTTTTCTTAAGATCTCGGTTCCGTTTTTTCAAAATAACCGGGATTGAAAGCAATATTCTTGTTATACCAGTGGATACAATCCCGGTGCGGAACCGGGATCTTTTAACAATTCTGTAGTAGTGATAAATGTTCACATTGGTCAAGGAAAGCCTCAGCCGTTAAAAAGCATTGAACAAAATTAAAATTATTTCTAAAAATTGATAGATATTCTAACGTGCCCTCAGACACATGTTAATGATATCAATAATAATAATTTCTTAACTAAAATTTGTTATATTCTTTATTCTCAAAATCATATATGCTTCCCTTCGAAAAAAATAAAATAAAATAAAATCATATATGCTTAATTTCTCTATAACATTTTACTTGTATTAATATTTTTATATTATCAAGTGCAATTGAGCAATCCCAACCAACAATTATATTACAGTAGATTCTTAAAAGAAATAAGAAAGTAAAGAAAAACAGTACTGTGCGGTATGTTAGGTAAGAATTAAATTCTGGCATGCTATTGACGACAAGTTGGATTGTCCATACGCTATTGCATTCTTCATAGTCGTTGTGTGATGGATAGGATGACCGATTTGTGCTGTTTAATTTGTTTGTTTCTACCTCTTTTCGCGTTGAGCGCAATCTATCTATCTTGTTATTTTTATTTGCTAGTTTGCTTGCACTCTTCGCTACTCCCTTCTTCTCCATTATCCAAAACTTGTCACGTTGCCTTTGCTTCTTGGCAATGTGTTCTATTTGTAATTTGTCCACTTTTCGCATATTATGATCATGTCTTCTATCTACTCCTGCTTTATGGTATGTAGGCCAGGGCACTTAGATTTTTCTTTGGAGTTTGGACGTTCAGGATCGGACTTACCTTGCAGCGGAAGCGTTTGTTTGTTTTGCTATTTCACAAGGATGGATGATCAGTAGTGGGGTTTAAACAACTGAACTTCGGAATTTAAACGATTTACCCAAACCCATCATTATTACTAACTCAATCCTATCTAGCTTGTGACTTATTTTGCGTATGAGTTAATTAAGGTGGAACATGATCCACTTCCTCGATGTATTCTTTCTATTTTTTTTTTCCATGATCGGAGTGTCCACCGCCGACCGCAGTGACTAATCTCCTCGCTGGCTTGTAGGCACCTCTAATGGGTGAGACAGCTGACCCCGAGATTTAACGCTGCTGCATGCACAAGGCAGGATTCGAACATCTGACCTTGCTTAAACGTGGATCAATCCCTACCACTGAACCACACGCTCGAGATTTATTCTTTCTATTCTTTACTCAGCTAGTGAGTCACAAGTAACATCTCATGTATATTAAGCAATCTTTTAAATATATTTCAAAATCTATTAATTAATGGTTCTTAATTATTTTATTTTATTAACTTTATGAACACATTTTAAAACATGGTGTTATTTTAGCCTAGAAAAATATGATGATATATGTCATGTGAACATCATTTGTTGGAATTAATGACATTCACATTATCTTAGTCCCACATGGGTCAATTTGTGAAGATCTTAAACCTTTATACACTTACAAATAAGTTATTGAGTTTTGGTATTGAATTTGTTGCGCCCAATACATGCGCAGGCAGATGCAAGGTATACGGGTCCTCTTTTTGGAAGGTCACTAGCCAAACGCTTTTTTTTTAATTACCCACATTTTTTAATATGGCCGTTGCAAGTTTTACGAGCCTTTTATTGCAGCAATTTAAGACAGGTCATGATGGCAATTTATTGGCCATTATTTTCTGGTTGTTGGGTGTTTGATTCTAATCCCTATATTTTGGTGCTTCTTCTTTCTGTATGTTTTTGATACATACAGTAATTCGACCCCCTTTCTTCTTCCTCCCTTTCTTTCTTCTTTCTCTTTCGAAAGTGACATAACTTTGTGATATTCCAAGTTCTCTGCCTCGAGTGCACGAATTAGAAAACTGTTGTGTTAACCTTGAGAGCAAAAATCGATGGGTATAATTGCACCTCGACTATCCGAAAATCTTGTTTTTAAGGCAGTGTATTATACCACGACATAGCCATTTTCAATTATTTTTATAACATCATTAAGCCGAGGAATTGGTGTTGGGTTAAGAGCTCTACGTCTATTAATTTTCAGTTCTCAGATTGGAGTAGCAACTCTTGAATTGAGCTCATTCATTGTTCACATAAAATAAGGGATATCATGTTTTTAATGTTTTTTTTTTAAATCAATAAATTATAAAGGTAACAATTTAGTGGATAAATAACCTAATAACAAATCGAAACTTCAAGTTGCAAATATTTTTATTTATATATTGTTGTAATTTTTGTTAAGATAATTTTCTTTGAAATTTTAAATTTTTTTTTTACTAATTAAATATCACTATGTTGTTGGGTTGATTGTTGTATCTCTTTTGTACTTCATATAATTATATTTACTTGTAAAAACTAGTACATTTTAAAATCTACTAATCATTATTTATTACTACTAATTTTTTTGTCCGTATTCCTTGCGGAACTACCGGTATCCCTAAGAACACCCTTAATACCAGGGAGCCCTTGAGACTAATTCGGAGCGAGCGACTGGCTCTCCCAGCGGAATGTTTTTAGTGGGAATCGAACACAGGACTACTAGCACATGTGTCTCATTCCCAAGATTTCAGTTGGGACCTTACACCAACTGAACCAAACCCCGTTGGTTATTACTACTACTAAATTGATTCATCGTTACAATATTATTTTTGTTTAATTCTTTTTTAAATACAAAGCTTTCTTAAAAAAAATAAGTACATCTTTATATTTAGATTATATCTTTTAGAAGTTATTAATGTTTTAAGTTATATTTATAGTTGATAAAAAAAAAGTTATATTTATAGAAGGGAGATGTTATTTACACCCTTATCATTACTACTTACACCCAATTTTTATAATTTTTTATACCCATTTTTCAATTTTACCCTCATTTCAAAACAGTTAACATTCTATTCATTTTTACTTACACACATCCCTTTAGTTTCTTCTCACATCCTCTCTCTCAAAATTAAACAGCCTCTCCTCCCTTATACGGTTCTGCCTCCTCTTCTTTTTCTTCTTCTTCTTCAATTTTGTTCATCAATTCTTTTCTTCTTCGTTTTTGTCTGTGCATGCATGTCTGCCTGTGATGTTGTATCTCTTCTTCGTTTTTCTCTATCGTTTCGTGTTTCTGCATTTAGATTTGCAACGGATGGGGCATCTATCCCCTTTCACGGATGTGACATCCGTTCAAACCCACGGATGAGGCTTCCGTTTATAGAAAAGGAACAAAGCTGTGTTTTTTATTCATTGAATACTGTACAGTGTGTGTACATGACTGGTTCATAAATATGAGTACAATGCTAGTTGCTTGTTACAGATAATTACAAACATTAAATAAATAAAATAAATAGTAATTTACATAGGAAGGTAATCCTAACTAATAGGATCAGGTGAGAAATATTAGGAAGAGGTGAGTACTCCTTTGCACCCACGGATGGGTCATCGTCTCCATACTCAAGAATGCAGATACTGAACGGATGCATCATCCGTATCCATCAACGGATGGCTAATCCATGTGAAATAAAAAATTGAGTCCTAGACGGATTGCTCATCCGTCCCATTGACGGATGGCACATCCGATTAGTTTATCTTGCGTTTATATCTTTCATAAATTGGGATAGAAAAGAAAGATAAGAAGAAGAAATTACTTTGGATTAAATACAACACATCAATAAAATTCACAATAATGTTTTTAATGATTAAAAAGATATGCAAGGTTTTGGGTGAGCAAGGTGGTGAGCAAAGTTTTTATACAGAAGAGGGTTTTTAGGGAGAAGAAGGTGGGTGTGAGTAGTAATATATAGGGTGTGAGTAGTAATATATATAATTTTTTAGGATTATGGGTGTAAATAATAGATACATGGGTGTGAGTAGTAGGATAAGGGTAATATTAAAAAATTGGTGTAAAAAATTATAAAAGTTGGATGTAAGTAATAATGATAAGGGTGTAAATAACATATCCCTTTACAGAATGGCACACATCACTCTTGAGTGTTTTTTTTTAAGCAATGGTAGTTAGTGACAAATAATTTTGAAACGTAGAATATTATCGAAATAAGTTTTGTTTTTATTAAACCTTTGACATATCATACGTAAGGAACCAAGTTATTTCTGTTAGATCTTGCTGATGTTTTTTTTCTTTCAAATGTTCAAATTAAAAATTTTAAATTAAGAGTTGAAATTCTGACTAATAATTTATAAAATTCTAATTTTAACTTTTTCTTAAATGTTTTTTAGTTTCTTTCAATAATCTTATTTTTTAAATATATTTTAAGTTATTATAAAAAATATATAAAGGTATATGGTACTGATATTAAATTTTAGGATTTTTCTTAAGAGGTTGCAAAAGATTCTTTTTTATTGTAAAGTTAAATATTTAGTATTCATGAAGTGATAAATTTAGTTTTTGAATATTTTTTTTTTATTTTTTAACTTCTTATCTTGATTGAATATTTTAAGTTATCTTGAATATTTTTTGAGCCTAGTATATTTTGGTGACATAGTTTCTGTAAGGTCTACGAAACATATTTTTATATTTTTTTGAATTTTAATTTTAATTTTATAAATTTATTTATTTTTAGTTA
The DNA here is from genome assembly GCA_037953625.1 of Crotalaria pallida. Taxonomy (NCBI): domain Eukaryota; kingdom Viridiplantae; phylum Streptophyta; class Magnoliopsida; order Fabales; family Fabaceae; genus Crotalaria; species Crotalaria pallida. Next base: position 187,634,626 of record CM075649.1, on the reverse strand, counting down.
ATACATTTTGTTTCTGGATTTTTCTATTTATTCTTAGTTAATTTATTTTTTAATGTAATTTTAATTTAATTTTATTAATTTAATATTCGAATTTTAATTTTATTTTTTCTGTAAAATGTCACATGTCAGCATATGGTTGATGAATGCTGTCATATGAGATAACGCCGTTAGTTTTTTAACAAAAAGACGACGGAGGACGGAATCTGCACAAAAAATAAATATAAGGGACTATTTTAGCTAAAAAAAAGTAAATGGACTAATTCTACATAAATAATAAACTTAAGGAACCAAAAATGCATTTTAGCCTAAAGTTAATTTTTTATGATGAAAGGATCAAATTAGTTTTTCAAGAAATAAATGATTATAATAAGTAAAAATTAGATTAAAAATCAAAACAAATATTGAAAATAAGATGCCTAAAACAATGGAGTATAGAAAAAAAGGAGGGAAGGGGTGAGTGAGTGAGGGAGAAGTACTAGGAACAAGGAAAGAGAGTTGGTGGTGAGGATGACGTGTGGCGTGGTAAGGAAAGGGGAAGCAATGCGGCGATGAGCGCATTTTCTTGTATCAACAAAAAGTTGCCACTTATGCAAGTGATCGAAACAGTTAAAATTAGTTTTTTGCAATTTAATTCAATATAAAAAATAAATAAAAAATTTAATCATTTGTATCTATAGTTAAATTATATAAATAATTTTAATTTTTTTTAAATTAAAAGTTATAATTTTTCTATAGGTACAAATGACTAAATTTTTAATTTATTTTTATGTTAGACTAAATTGAAAAAAACTAATTTTAATTACTTCAAATAATGACATGTCATAGATGACACTTCTTATTGATTTAAGAAAAGACCATCCAATTTTGGATTGCATGACAGAAATACACTGTACTAATTTTATTTAGAGGGTAGAGCTAATTTCTGTTGCACCCTCTCTTCACGTCACGCATGCTTGTGTGTGTGGGTTTTGTCTATTTGCATCTACGGCTATGATCAGGCATGAACCGACGGCGTGGATCGAATGATTGCACCGCCTACGCTTACAGAATTCCTTAAATTCAAGGGAAGGTGTGTCACCCTCCCTCCCTCCCTCCCTTAACTCTTAAGTAAGTTTTATAGAAGAATAATACCTTTTTCCTTATTTCATCTCTCTCTCTCTCTCTCTCTCTCTCAACTAACCGCATTCTATTCTCTCTTCTGCGAATATTGGTAGGTAGCCTCCTCCTCCTCCTCCTCATCCTTCTTCTTCATTCTCTTCTTACTTGACTCGAGTTCTCTGTTTCTAAGATTTATATGATCCCTTTCATTCCCTAACCCACTCTTTTGATTTAACTGCTTTTTCATTTATCTATTTTTCGATTTCATTGTTGTTGTTTTTTTCGTTATGCGCATGTTATGTTGTCTTCATTCTGATTAAAAAATGTAGTTCAGTAATACTGTAGTAGTTTGGAGGACTCAAATATCTCTCTCTCACACACACGCATGCTTTTACTATTTTAAGCATCTATATACTAAGAATATAGTGTTCACCTGTTACAGTTTTATATTTTAATCATTTTTATTTTGGATTAAACTGCTACTTTCATCATCCCCGATTTCATATACGTCCATCAATCCCCTCCCAGACATTATGAAAATTACACAATTACCCCTGAGACTTGAAAAAGTTTTTGTCACTTTAGTGTCCTGTTCTTGGCAGGGTACTAAAGTGAATAACATGCGAATAGGGTGTCTGGCACTAACGGTTTCGATAATGTTAGAGACGAAAGTGACGGGTTCATACAATTTCGGGACACAAGTGTTAGTTTAGTAAAAAAATAATAAAATTCCTTGGGGTGAAATTTTGTGCTTAATTGGAAATTGCATGAACATAGGTGAAGATGGGGAACAAGTTGCATGCAGCGTTGCTGTGTTTAGTTGTGTCAACCTTGCTGGTGTGTGTGGTGTCGCGTGCACCGCGAGATGGATTGCGTAGGATTGGACTGAAAAGGATTAAATTGGACCCTAACAATCGGCTTGCTTCTCGAATGGGGTCCAACTCCAAGGATGCTGACTCTTTCAGGGCTTCCATTAAAAACTATCATCTCCATAACAACCTTGGTGCCACTGAAGAAACAGATATTGTTGCTCTGAAGAATTATTTGGATGCTCAGTACTATGGCGAAATTGCGATTGGAAACCCTCCTCAGAAGTTTACTGTTATTTTCGACACCGGCAGCTCTAACTTATGGGTCCCTTCTTCCAAATGCACCTTCTCGGTGAGCTCTTAGTTTTATTTACACACTCAATTTGTTAGTTATGATTATGTATTACATTTTATTTATTCATTCATTCATTTTGTTGCAGGTTTCATGCTATTTTCATCCCAAGTACAAGTCTAGCAAATCAAATAGCTATAGGAAAAATGGTTTGTAATCCCTTTCTTGTGCTTTGTATTGTAGGAAGCATTTTATTCTTTATTGATCAACTACAAATATTAAGTTCACTTGTTTTATGAATTTAAAAAATTAAATATCTTTTCATATGTAAGACGAGTGTGAAGCATTGTCTTACTCAGTTTGCAGTGTGTCAATAAAAGCAAGCATGCATTCCTTTCCTAATGAGTGAAACAGGCGGAGGGTCTGAATATCATATACTTCTGCTATGTGAATCAGATGAAGTTTGAGATTTTACTTATGATTCTTGTTTGCTTGCTTGTTCACTATTTTGGGCTACATGACGATTTGTACCTGTTGAAGGTGGATGATGCTGAGATTTGTCTTTCTTTTTCAACACAAATTTTCTCTTCTTGTTATTTAGGAACTCGTGCTGCAATTCAGTATGGTACTGGAGCAATTTCTGGTTTCTTTAGCTATGACAGTGTCAAAGTTGGTGACATAGTTGTAAAGAACCAGGTAATGCTTACTATCATTCCCCTTTAAGCTCTGATAGAGGAGGGTGTGTGAATTGACTTCTTTCAAAATGTCAATTTATAATTGATGGAGAGTACTTTTCTTTATCCCCACCAGGAATTTATTGAAGCAACTAAAGAGCCCGGTGTAACATTTTTGGTAGCCAAGTTTGATGGTATACTAGGACTTGGGTTTCGAGAGATATCAGTTGGAAGGGCTGTTCCAGTGTGGTAATTTTTAACATCTAAATTTGATTATCATGTCGTTAAAAGTTTTTTGGCTCCCATGTCATTGTTAGATCTTCCTGTCACAGGTATAATATGATTGAACAAGGTCTTATTAAGGACCCTGTATTTTCATTTTGGTTCAACCGTAATCCAGAGGAAGAGGAAGGGGGTGAGATAGTTTTTGGTGGTGTAGATCCTGCTCATTACAAGGGAAAGCACACTTATGTACCTGTAACTATAAAAGGATATTGGCAGGTTATTCATTAAATATCACTCTTACATGTTATTAAGAAAATGAAGCTTGGGATGCATTTTTTTTTTCCTGTTTTTCTTTTTTAATTGCTTTTTGTCCTTGTTCAGTTTGATATGGGAGATGTACTTATCGACGGTAAACCCTCTGGTATGTGTAAAAAATGTTTTGTTAGAAATGCCTATTTGTTTTTCCTATGATATGATAGCATTTCAGAAATGGTTCATGGTTATAATTCATTGGATTGACCTGATGTTCTGATCATATTATCATTCAGGATATTGTGCTAATGGCTGTTCAGCAATTGCAGACTCAGGGACATCTTTGATAGCAGGTCCAACGGTATGAATAAATGCTTGTAGAAATAGGTTGCTATTAGCTTTTCATTTTTTAACTGTAGAATTTGATGGAAAGCAACTGTCACTTTTGCCTGGGATAAACATGAAAAATGAAAAAGACAGGTAACATAAGTGTAAATCAAAGTTGTAAACGGCTACTTTCTTTACGGATCATCTGAAATTCTAGTTGAATCCTTATCTAACTAATGACAGGTATCAGTTATTCAGTTATACATCCTTCTGTTTTGCTTTTAGATAGTTATCTATTTTAATACGATTACATGCAGCATTGGGTTTGTTCTCCTTGCGAGCATCGTCTCTTGGTCAGTTGGTGGACAATTTCTTAAACATTGATTTTATTAGGGCCTTTAGAAATTGACAATTGTGATTGCATTGTTTGTGTTACCAAATGTAAAAAGGTCTAACAAACTCTTCTGATAGGAACCTGCGCAAGCAACTGAGATATTGATAGTAAATAGAGAAAGATGAAAGACACTTTTATTAGTTCACACACATTACCATTCTCTAAAAGAATCCTTTTACCCTTACCCTCCTATTTATTTAAATGGTCCTAATTAACCAACTGCTCTACCTGTCTGTAACTTCTTTCCCAAACTATCTTGCATTTTCTTTTGTCCAAACAGCTTCTGACTAGTTTGTTTCTATGATTAAATATGTTATTTTGTTATTGTAGACTGTAATTACTATGATTAATCATGCAATTGGAGCATCTGGAGTTGTGAGCAAAGAATGCAGGACTGTTGTTTCACAGTATGGACAAACAATTATGGACCTGCTTTTGGCTGAAGTGAGTACCATTTGTAATATGTTCTGGGCATATTTTGGTTGCATGTGTTTTGCCTTTGGTCTTGAGCAAGAAGAGGTTCTGTGTATGTTGGATATATCTGGTTATCTTTCAGAATGAATTTTCTTATTTTAGCTTTATTCGTGTAGGCACAGCCAAAGAAGATTTGTTCCGAAATTGGATTGTGCACCTTTGATGGGACTCGTGGGGTGAAGTAAGGCCGGCAGTTATTTTTACTCTGAATTTTGGATCAATTACTTATAATACTGTACTATATTCAATGTATTTTGAGTAAATTTTTATTAGTAATTAATGTTTTTTCCCCCATTTAGCATGGGTATTGAGAGTGTAGTGGATGAAAATGAAAGAAAAACATCTGGCGGTCTTCATGGTGCTTCTTGTTCTGCATGTGAGATGGCGGTTGTTTGGATGCAGAATCAGTTGAGCCAGAATCAGACACAAGATCGGATACTAAGCTATGTCAATCAGGTTAGTCAGCTGTCTTAGCTTGGCTACTACTTGAGTACTCTAATCCCGCTACACTGCTTGACTCTCTAGCCTCTTGACAATATTGCAGCTTTGTGATAGAATGCCTAGCCCAATGGGAGAATCAGCTGTTGACTGTGGAAGTATCTCTTCATTGCCTACTGTTTCCTTCACTATTGGTGGGAAAGTTTTTGATCTTGGCCCAGAGGAGGTATGATGTACTAAAACCTGATTGGTTCCTTTGACAATGGCTGATCACTTGCAGCATTTGATGTTATGAAAAAATAAAAATTCATGAAGAGATGGGAATTGCAGTGTGAAGGTAGTTAATGTCACTCGTTAAACTTTCATGTGTGTTTTGCAATTGCAAGTCTATGATTATAGCTTTACCTAAAGAAGTTATGGGCTAGTGTTGCTTATGGACCCGAACCTGGGTGATAGCCAATTTTCTTTTATTTTTTTTTTTGGGTGGAAAAAGTGCAGATGTGTGGGTTTGAACCCAGGACCTGACACTTACTGTCATGCAGAGTGACCCTTGGGGACTAGCTTATTGCCTTATGTTTTTCCTGTTTCTTTTGGTGCTTGGTTGGTTGATACCTGCCCACATTTACAAGGTTTACTAGATATCATAGTAAAAAAAGTAAGTTATGGTTTGTTGCATTAAGAAGTAGTTTTATACTGTAAGATTAACAGGAGAAAGATAAGCAGAAAGTTAGGGACGCCATATTTTTATGCTGTAGTAGCAGTTGCATAATTTCCATTCACAATTGGTTGTCCTGTTTCATGCTCTCCGTTGTCCTCATTCATTTTTCTGCTTTGGTTTCTTCAGTACATCCTCAAGGTGGGTGAAGGACCTGTAGCTCAATGCATTAGTGGCTTTACTGCTTTGGATATTCCTCCTCCACGTGGCCCTCTCTGGTACATTAAAATTCTTTAACTTCCTTGACACATAACACTGGCATTTGCCTCAATTCTTATTTTTAATTCTATGTGATGCATATTTGACTTGATCTGATACTCACTTGGTATCTACATAAATGCAGGATCCTTGGAGACGTGTTCATGGGGCGCTATCACACGGTCTTTGATTTTGGTAAAGAGAGAGTTGGGTTTGCAGAAGCAGCATAGAGAATTTTCTATTTGCTAGTAGTTAGTAGTGGTACTAGTTTGTCTACCCTTGCAATCATAATGGGCCTAAATTTCATGGCTTGTATATATTCCAGCTGTGTGTGGTATCTGTAGCCGTAAATGGGGCCCTAGACTTTGTATGCACGTTCCAGGAGAGTGTAGACATGACTCTCGTGATTACTTGTGTTATGTTTAACGATGCATGGTGGTGGTGTTCAATGTTGTGTTTTCAGTTTTTACGTAAGTTTTCTTTTCTTTTTCTTTTTCTTTTTCTTATCAAGACAAGACTTAACAGGGACATGCATGCATGCATGCAAGTGTATGTGTGAAAACATGAGGGGGGAAATAGGAATGGGATACTGTTGGTAATTAAAAGTTCGGTGTCTTTGGCACAATTGGAAGTTACAAAGTCAGTTGGATCTTAGCGGAGTTGAAGCTTGGAAGGTTATAATTAATGAACTAGTTGATTGAATGGAATTACCGAATAGTAAAGTAGTTGATTGACTTGGAAGTATTCCATAAAATTAGCTATTTAATTAGAAAATTGCCATTGGGTGTTAATTTTAGAGATTAGAGTTTGACAGTTTGTGATTTGCTTATAATTTAAGCTCTCAGTTCTTATTTATATGTCATATTTCAAACAAAACACACTATTTAAGAAATCTAATCATTACTCATATTTTCAATACATTAATCATGTTTTTTTTTCCATTATATCTTTTCTCTCTATAATCATTAATTTTTTTCCATTACTTACATAAACCAAGACATATTATATATGGACAAATATGAGAAATAACATTTATTACACTCTTGAAATCGTTAATACGATGAAAGGAAAAAAAAATCTCTTCAAAGACATATAATAAGGAGGGAGTATGATTTTGAATCAATTCAAATTTTAACAAATTCAGAAGTAAATTTAAATTCTACGCATCAACATCAATTTCATCATCCAAATCCCTAAAAGGCACCTATTGAAAACATTGGTGTTTCTATTTTATATGTCACATGCGTAAGTTAATCAAATTTTAAAAGATACTACTCTCTCCCTCCAATCCTATTTATAAGTCACATCCTAGAAGTATTCCTTGATCGTATTTATAAGTTACTTTGTATTTTTTAGGAGATATTTATTGCTATTTTCTCTTATTTGCCCTTTGTCCATTAATGTGAAGTAATACATTGTGAAATTCCCAATGCAAGTTAGAGGGTAAGATTGTAATGAAGTATTTTTCTAAAGTTTCAAGAAACCTAACTACCTTCCTTGGTCTGTGTGATATGGTTAAGTATGCCCTATAAATAGGACCAGAGGGAGTAAGTTTTTATGAGAAAAACATGTAATTAATAGATCCAAAAATGATGTCTTAGATTTTCAAAATAAATTTATTTTTGGCTTAATTATGGTTTTGGTCCCTATAAGTTGGTCTCGTTTTGAATTTAGTCCTTAAATCTTTTTTTGACCTTGAATGGTCTTTAAATCTTTTTAAATTTTGTTTTTAGTCCTTAAATCTTTTTTTGACCTTGAATGATCTTTAAATCTTTTTAAATTTTGTTTTTAGTCCTTCTGTTTGTCTTCTTCCGTCATCTGCTGACATGGCAAACGGTGTGCCATGTTAGCCCTTACATTGACTGCCAACGATGCATCTGATGTTGACCTCCTACTCATGTGAGCAGGAACCGAGCAGGAACCAAGCATTAACCGAGCATGAACCGAGCATGACTTGCCAAACCGAGGGAAGATATCGACCGAGCACGATGAACCGAGAACGAACCAAGCTATGCCTTTACCAATTGCAGGAATGCAATTGGTAAAGGCATAGATCGGTTCATGCTCGGTTCGTACTCGGTCGATATCTCATGCGCGGTTAATGCTCGGCTCATGCTCGGTTCCTGCTCACATGAGTGGGAGGTCCACATCAGATGCATCGTTGGCAGTCAATGTAAGGGCTGACATGGCACAACGTTTGCCATGTCAGCAGATGACGGAAGAAGACAAACAAAATGACTGAAAACAAAATTTAAAAAGATTTAAGGACCATTCAAAGTCAAAAAATGATTTAAGGACTAAAAACAAAATTTAAAAAGATTTAAGAACCATTCAAGGTCAAAAAAAGATTTAAGGACTAAATTCAAAACGAGGTCAACTTATAAGGACCAAAACCATAAATAAGCATTTTTTTTTGTGTTTTTTTATTTTATGGCTAAATTACGTATTTGTTCACTTACCTTATTTTTAATTTCAAATTGGTCTTTTACATTTTTTTGGTATCATATTGATCCTTCATGGTTTTTTTTTTCCTATCAAATTGGTCACTAAGTCATTATAGAAATGGCACGTGTGTATCTAATTAGTCCATGTAGCATATTAAACAGTGATTCAAAGACCAAAACTAATAATAAAAAAACGTGAGAGATCAATATCATATAAAAAAAACGTAAGGTATCAATTAAAAATTGAAAAATAAGGTAACAAACCAAATACTTAGCTTAACCTTATTTTATGCATGTGTGTATAGGTTAGATAAACCCATTAAAACACATATCATAGTTTCCCACTTGAATTGAAAAAAAATAAAGGTTTCCCACTTTAAATATCCTATTTTTAGATTTTTTTTTTAGACTTATAACAATACTGAGTAGCACTCGAAAAAATTTGAATCATATTTCAATGTGAGTGAGGTTGTTTGATTATCGGCGTATTCAACTAAAGAAGTCTTTTTTATTTTTTTATTTTTTATAATACTGTCATTTTTGTCAATGGCTTGTACTGTTGAAAATGGAACTCCCTTGTTAAAAAGCTGTTCCAATTGGTCAAAGTCAAACTGCAATCTATGGATCACCGGTAAGATTGAAACTCCGTTGCAAATCATTAGAAATTCTTTATGGAATTCCTCTTAAACATTTTTAAAATAATTTTTTATAAGTTAATTTTTAAAAGCGATAAACTCCATTTTTAAAAAGTTACTTCCTCTTTTCTTTATTATAGGTTACATTTTAGAAGATTTTTTTTCCTAATTATAAGTCACTTTATATTTCTACCCATTATTTATTACTTTTTTTTTTCCTTATTAAATGTTTTGACTATCTATGTATTTTTTACTGTTCATTAATGAGTGCGGATTTTTTTAAAAAATTAAGAGGGTAAAATTGTAATATTATTACAATATATTTTCATAGAATTCTCAAAACTAACTACTTTCTTTGGTACGTGTAATTAAGTTAAGTATGTCCTATAATAAGGACCTAACTATTTTCTTTGGTACGTGCAATTAAATTAAGTATGCCCTATAATAAGGATCGGAGAAATTATAAATTTTCATCAATATTTACCAAATTTTTATACTAATTTATTAACTAAAAAAAAAAACAAGCTGGTATTGTCAAACAGTTTGAACTAATTCTCTTTCTATCCAAAAAATTGTTTCAAAGATGGGGAGACTGTTTCAAGGTAAAAAAAAACTAATCAGTAACCTGGTGAAAAATATAAAAGAAGATTATCTCGAGTAACCCCATTTTAAAATAAGTTTATAATCATATTATTCCTTCCCACTGCACTCTTGTATCAGTTGTATGTATAAATATATTTATATTTTCTAGTTTACAAAATTACCTCGTCCGCATTAGAGCAGACAGTGGATTTTTATTTTATTTTTTTACAAAAGTTGAGCTTGTCAAATGAGTACAACCTTAACTAACCTTCCCCCGTTATTAAAAATGAATATGCTTGATAAAGTCCATACAAGAAATTTTGTCCAACGAAAGTTCAATATTCAAAATTAGCTCAGTGGAGTTTCTCCAGATAATTCCCATGGACTATGACACTTCAAATTTCAAAATGTATTTTAAAACAAATATTAATGGCCCTGAAATAGTCATAGCCTCACTGTATTGAAAAAGTAAAAGCTATACTAAGTACTGACTGAGATAAAAAGGAATAGCATAAAATAAATAGTAATGACTGATAGCAGCTTTTGTGTATGATATTTCTTCTTGTATTGCAAGAAATAATGCAGTGTGGCCATAACCAAAGCAAATTGCTGGAAATTTTGAATAGAGACAGAGTCAATGAATAATTGGTCAGTCATAAGTTACCTTATTTGATTCTGACCTTTTCCTAGTCCTTATATGGTCCCTTTATATAAATGCTGCCATCCATTCCATTCCTACCCCATCTCTAAATCTATACATTCATAAGCATTTCTCCAACTAACTCCTCCTGAGTCCTAATTCCTAAACACAAAGCAAATATACACAAAACACTTCAATTTTCTCATATATCATGATGACTTCTATACAAACCTCACCTCTTTTTTCTTCTTCTCTGTCTTCAAAAAGAATAAATTCCTCATTCAATGTCCCAAAGCTCCCAAGAGCCAATTTCTCATTGCCAAGGATACCTACCAATGAAGTGGTTCATGGATTGAAACTAACCGGCTCAGCCCCCTTCATGAATGCCAACAACAGCACCACAAATGTACATAATGAAATATACAACAATTCTACAAACTCTAACTCAGCTGCTATTACTCAACTCTATGCAATCTTAGAGGTTGTAGCTGACAGAGTTGAAATGCACAGAAACGTCGGTGAGCAGCGTGACAATTGGAACAGCCTGCTTTTGAACAACATCAACATGATTACTCTCACTGCTGCTACGTTAACCGGTGCTGCATCTGCATTTAGTGGTGATGAAGGGACACCACTTTTGGCTCTCAAAATATCTTCCTCTCTTTTGTTCTCTGCAGCCACCGGTTTGCTTCTTATCATGAACAAAATCCAGCCTTCGCAACTCGCAGAGGAACAACGCATCGCTACTAAGTTGTTTAGGATGCTCGAGACAGAAATCCAAACCACAATTGCAATTGGAAATCCTACTGAAGAAGATGTCAAGTGTGTCACAGAGAAAATTATAGCACTTGATAAATCTTATCCACTTCCCTTGTTAGGGGTTATGCTTGAGAAGTTTCCTGCAAAATTTGAACCTGCTGTTTGGTGGCCTAAAACTCAGTTCCAAAGGAAAAGTAAAACATGCAACAACCATGGAATCATGGAGAAGAATAATGGATGGAGTGAAGAACTAGAAATGGAAATGAGGGAAGTTATTAAAGTTATAAAGAGGAAAGATATTGAGGACTTTGAGAGGCTTGGAAACATAGCTTTAAAAGTTAATAAAACATTGGCTGTTGCAGGTCCACTACTGACTGGAATTGCGGCTATAGGATCTGCCTTTGTTGGCCATGGTTCAATGTCAAATATAGTTCCTGCTATGGCTGGTTCAATGGCTGCAGCTATCAATGCTTTTGAGCATGGTGGACAAGTAGGAATGGTGTTTGAGATGTATAGAAACTGCGGCGGATTCTTCAAACTGTTGGAAGAGACAATTGAGGCTACACTCGAAGAGAAAGATGTTGAGAGAAGAGAAAATGGGAAAGTGTTTGAAATGAAGATGGCTTTGAGATTGGGAAGAAGTGTGTCACAGCTGAGACAACTAGCTTCAAAGTCAGCTTCCTATCGCTCAGAAGGAATTGACATAGATGAATTTGCCAGCAAGTTATTCTGAGCTACACTATCTATCTATCATGTTTTTTCATTTCATTGACTCAAAAAATGTTAATTCATTCTTAGTGTACAGTTATCTGGTATATAGGAAGCAAATTTTAGTTTTTAGCTCAAGTATACATATTCTAAGGTGGAACAAAGATTGGCTATAGTGTTTTCAAATATTGTTTTATTTGTTGTATAAGACAATGAGACTTAATTCACAATACGATTTGTAATAGTTGGTCTAATACGCTACATAGATTTTAGATTTTCTTTTAATATCTGATAGCAACTTTTCTATTTAATATACAAATGGTTGACTTTTCAAGCTGGCACAAGTAATAAAGTGTTTATTATATTATAATTTGCTGAATAGTACTACTATATAAAAGCTAAACTGTATAAGTATTCCTCGCCAAAGATTGATGAACTTGAAAATAATAATGTAATGGATGACAAGTTGATAACTTATTGGAAAGAGTTTTTTTTTTTACCCTATCATTGCTCATTGGCCCCCGTTTTATTTTTTATGGACGAAGTTATCCTTTATTTACCGCCTGAAACAAGGTGGAAATAGCTTTCCGCTTTGTTAAAGTCGGGAACAAATTTAATATTTCCGACTAGTTGGAGTCGGGAAAATGCCAGACTAGCTGAAGTCGGGAAAATGCCCGACTAGTTGGAGTCGGGAAAAACTCATTTCTACATTAAAGAATTAGCACATAGACATTAAACTAAAACTACTCTATGTTGTTAATTTTTAAATCCCCTCCATCCCTAAACTTAGTCAAATGGGTTAATAAATATATCATGGAAAAAAAATATATTATGGAAAAAAAAATATTATAAAGCCCCATGTCAATTTTCAGTGATCATTAATTACTTTTTTCCATAAACATTTTTATTTATTTAACACTTTTTGGACTCCCAATAATATTAATAGGGTAAATTTTAAAATTTTAGGGGCTTTAAAAATTAACAACATAGAGTAGTTTTAGTTTAATGTCTATGTGCTAATTCTTTAATGTAGAAATGAGTTTTTCCCGACTCCAACTAGTCGGGCATTTTCCCGACTCCAGCTAGTCTGGCATTTTCCCGACTCCAACTAGTCGGAAATATTAAATTTGTTCCCGACTTTAACAAAGCGGAAAGCTATTTCCGCCTTGTTTCAGGCGATAAATAAAGGATAACTTCGTCCATAAAAAATAAAACGGGGGCCAATGAGCAATGAGGAAGTTCAAAAAGAAAATCTCATTGGAAATTCATCAAGGAATTGGCAGAACTTTGACGGGGAAGGCTCTAGTGAATCATGCATCGGTGCATGGTTTAATTTTTTTTTTGTTTTTCAAATTTTTTTAATACAGATTTATTCAGAATATTTTTTAACACAAATTTGTATATAGATTTATTAGAATCTGTAAATTTTGAATATAGTTTTACTCAATACAGTTTTTAAGAACACAAAGTAAAAAAAAAATAAATCCAAATTATAAAAATCACTTCATATCTGTAAAAACGAAAATACATAAAATATTTTTTAATTGATTAAATTTTAAAAAATAAATAAAAAACCCAAAAATAAAAACATGCACCGAATGCATGCTATATTTTTTTATGCACCTTAGCCACCGTAAACTTTGACCCTTAAGATTTTTTATGTATACCCTACCTATTAATTAATCAGGTATCCGGCGGTTGGTGCCTCGGGTAAAAAGTGATTTTCTATATACTGTCACCCTTCCCTTGTCTTTCATGACATCCTAAAATACAGGAATGCCTTCGCACAGATGGAGAAGTATAAGAGAGAAAAATAAATAAATTTGCCACAAATATATTTTAGGCTTAATTATATTTTTGTTTTTTATCTTATTTTTAAGATTCATTTTGGTCCTTAATTTTTTTTAATTATTTTAGTCCTTTATTTTTTTTTTCAAAAATTCAATTTAATCCATTTATCATAGCATATTAGTTTTATTGAAATATTCACACTCATAATCGAAAAATAACAAATGTTATCGAAATTTGGAAATATTTCATGTCACCACCAGATAAGAATAAGAGTAATGGTACTACTTCGCAAATGATGGAGCAATATGGCTCGCAATAATGGCAATATGGTTGATTGAAATTTTTTTCTTTAATTAAAATAATACTCCATCTGTCCCATAAGGATGATAACAAATTGGAAAAATCAAAAGATTAAAGAGACAAACATTTAATAGTTTTTGTAATACATAAACCAATTATCAAAACATAATTTAATGCATTTTGCATTGATCAATTAATCACAATCCAAAATTACATTTTTCATTTATTAGTTTACCTTTAGTTTGGCAAAAAAAATTTGTCATTTTTACCATCTTTGAGGAGGGAGTATAAAAATTGTTTTTTAGCCACGTTTGGAAGGGTGACAAAGATATTCTGAGATGTAGCTAAAACATTAATAACATTCTTCTCAGAAAATATTTAGCTACGGATTTGGAATAATTAGCCACGGTTTGAAAAAATTTAGCTTCAGACTGTAGCTAAAGCCTTAACCTAAAACGGTGACTAAAACTTACCCGCGCCATCTCTATTTAGCAGGGAGGGTCCCTTGCTTGCCCCTGTCTAGGGATGGCAATGGGTCCGGGTAATGAGGTACCCGGACCCGTTCACAAATTATTGGATCCGGATCCACGTGTACCCGATGCATAATGGATAGGTGAGTTTTCGGGTATCCCCACGGGTTTGTCGGGTACCCATTAGCAATTTTTTAAATTTTTTTTAATAAATTAATTTCTATGTTTTTTATAGACCGAGAGATCCTTAATATATCATTACACACTCTACTTAATACTAACCCCTACCACCATTAAACACTCATAGACATCAAAGAAATTATCTCATTAAACACAAATATACTACAATTATATATAATGCATATACGTAAATATGAATGGGTCTGAATACTCACGGATCTAAATATCTCAGACCCGGACTCAAACTCGTTCAAAGCGGGTACCCAAACGAATCCATTCTTTGGATCAATGGATCTCTTTTTTAAATCCAGATCCAAACCTGTTACGAGTATTATCCACGAGTTTGGACTCAATTGTCATCCCTATCCCTAGCCCCTTTCCTTCTGTCCCGACATTCACATCCTCAAACCACAATCATGCATAGAATCAGAAAATTATGACACCAATTCAAAAATTAACAATAAAAAAAAAAGAAAGGAAATCTAAATCTAATGTCAATATTATCCAAGTTGATTTCTTAGATAAAATTGGTTGGGCGCTTAGGAACTTCAGGATCAGAGGCTCGAATCCCAATGAGACAATAATACAATTTCTGGGGAGGATCCGAGGTGGATTAGTTGGACCAAAAAAAATGTGAAATCCAGACCCCATCTGGTTTCAAAAAAAAAATCTAATGTCAATAGGTTTGGAATTTTTATTTTTTTAATTTTTTAAAAGTATGAAGTAACTTGATAATCTCTTATGATAAAAATTAGAATTATTACCAAAAGCGGAAAAAAAAAATGGGATAATGGAGTGTCCTAAAATTATTCATTACTACTATAAGTGAGCGCAAATCTGGAAATTATGCATAAAACCCATAATAAAATGAGATCAGATAATTATTCATATCTCTTACTAACTTTTATTTTTACACATGCATCTAAAAAAAATGTGACAAGATATAGAAGATGTCGTAAAACATTATCCTATTAGGTTAGCGTGGAAAAATGGGATATTTGATTTGACAGTGAGGAAAGCATTCATAGAACTGGTGGTTACTGTGAAGAAGGGAAGCCTCTCTTCCCGATCCCACCACACACACACTATTCCATTCCATTTATTTATTTATTTTCCTCTCATTCCCAACCTTCTTCTCATTTTCCTTTCTTCCGGATGTGAGATAGCTGCTTAGCATAACCAACGCAACAGGTATCACTCTTTTTCCATCCTCTCTCTCTCTCTCTCTCTCTCTCTCTCTCTCTTGTTTTTTCATTTCTAAATTCTAATCTATTAAGATGAGTTCCATCATTTTAATTCAACACCCAATTGCATCTATAATATTTTTTCTATTGCTGCTATGGTGTTGATAAACTTTTGGTTGATTTAAGTTTCATGGGTACGGTAATGGTTGTTATTGCCTAGGATTTGTAGGTGTTTTTGATGATTTGGGATAAATGGTTGATGGTTGAAGCAGGGGATAATTACTAACCACTGTATTGGTTTGAATTTAGTGGGGGCTGGACTATGGTGGTCAAATTTGTATGAAGCTGTCGTTGATAATAGATGAGGAGCATTATGGGTGTTGGCTATGCACTTTGTCAATTTGGTTCTATTTTGGTGCGTAAAAGAAGATAATGAAGAGGTTAGAAAAAGGAAGAAGCAAAACATGCTCACTATTTGACGATTTACAAATCCAAGGATTTAAAAGCATTTTTTGTAATTATAGGTATCAAAGTGAATGTTGAGTATAAATTTGGGAACCAGAGTGATAGTTTACTCACCTTTATTTGTTTGCAATTTTATACACCACTCCTCTCATCCTCTCTTTGCCTTTAAAAATTATACTCCCTCTGGTTCTATTTATAGGGCATACTTAACCATATCACATGGATCAAGGAGGGTAGTTATGTTTATTGAAACTTTAAAAAAATACTTCAACATTACAATCTTACCCTCTTAACTTTCATTAGAAATTTCACATTGTATTACTTCACATTAATAGGCAAAGGGCAAATAAGAGAAAATAGCAATAAATGCCTCCTAGAAAATACAAAGTGACTTATAAATAGGACCAAAGAATCCTTCTAGAATGTGACCTATAAATAGGACCGAAGGGAGTATATATTTAATTCTGACTTAATTATGTCACATGTTCCTGAAGTTTGGGGTACTTTTGTCAGATACCCTTATTCTTATTTTTTCAATTTCTAACTCCCCGAAGTTACTTCTGGGTTTGTCATATACCCCTATTACCAATTCTGACCAATTTTGCTGACATGTAACATCAGAATCCTAGTCAGACTCAGGAGGTTAGGCACGTGGTGCCTCGTGGCCGGAGATTCTTTTTTTTTTTTAATTAAAAAAGCTAAAAAACTTAATATTTTTATATTTTTAGTTAAATAAAAAAAGGAAAAAAGGATTGAAGAGAGAGGTCGTCTTCGCCCATGCGACATTACGCGGCACCACACAACCAACCTCCTGCATCTGACCAGGATTCCAATGTTACATAAAATTGGTCAGATATGATAGTAGGGGTATATGACAAATCCAGAAGTAACTTCGAGGAGTCAGACATTGACATTGAAAAATAAGAATAAGGGTATCTGACAAAAGTACTCCAAATTTCAGGGACTTGTGACATAATTAAGCCTTTAATTCCTCAGCTTATTTTTTATTTATTGTTTATTTTGGAAGGGAACAGTAGTATCATGGTTCAACCATGCTAACGGTGAATGCTCCCAGTGATATTCTAAGGTGCCATTTATATCAACAAGATTCAGCTTCTGCTCAACATACATACCCATTCAAGATCAATAATAATGTTAATTTTGTAAATTGCAATTCTGCTTTTAATAAACCTTGTTGGGCTCCTTGTACTAGTAGCAGTAGTATATTTCATAGTTCCTCTTTCTCTCGGAAATGTGATAAGCAACACAAGAACCTTCACCTATTATTCCATCATGTTGCTGCTTCACATAAATGGCTGGTAAGCATGCAAGCTCTGCTTTGGGGATTCCATCACTTAGCTTGTGTGAATTTATTTATTCCATTATTGGCGAGTGATTATGTTTTGACATCATGTCATACGAATTGTAGTGTGGGTTACATGATTCCGTTTCATTAGATGATGAATTTCGATCATCGCGCAATATAGCAGTCAGCTTGTTCAGGCGATACAGGAATTTCGTTGATCGTGGTGGAGGTGACCATCTAAAAGTATGTCCAATTGGCTTATTTTGACATTCTTTAAATCCTTTAATTTGTTTGTTATTTTCCGCTTAGGAGATATACAAGCGATTTGTTTGTTTGCATTCTCAGGAGTTTATCATTGCTGGGGTAAATGCATATGCACTAGGATGCACTGACGAAGGGCTAAGGAAAGAACTAACAGATATGAAGGAGTCTGGTTTTGAAATTGAAGCAATGCAAAGCTATGGTGGAAGCACAAGCTTGAAATCTAAGATGATCTCAGAGGAGGTCAGTTATAATTTTTAGTCATGAATCATGAGCATTTGTGTTCATGGTATTAGCCTTAATGATGCTTGCAAGATCTTATTCAGTGTTAATGCAAAGGAGGGAGATTCTACTGATTGGCTCTCTTTTGTGCTTGCCTCTATCTAAAGAGGCTCATCTCAGAGTTTCAAAGCCTAGCCTCTTTGATTTATCTCTTGGAAAATGCCAAGGCATTTTTGAAGCAAACAGGCCACATGATCCGACAACCTTATTTATTTTGTTGTTCACGAATTCTGCTTGATCTCAGTTGTCTTATTTTTTCATGCTATGTTTAATACTGTAATGCAGGTTGATGAATGCATTCTTTGGTTAAGCATTGTATTCATCACCATCTTGTGTACACCCCAACCAACTATTGTTAGGTGGTCATCCACACCTCCGGTGTCGGATGAAGTGAGACTTCAGTGGAAAGGCTTTTGTGCTCTTATAGCAAATGCATACTATTTGAAGGGAATGGCTTGGTAAGATGCCTTGCCTGCATATCATGTTTTATTACCTGGAGGTAGTGAAGTGAAGTAACAAAAGCCTATTGGATGTTCACAATTTTTGTTTACTACTACGTATGTTGTATTTATTGAAGGCTTCCCGTAAAGACTCTTCAACTTGAGCAAACGGCTGTGATGGGTGAAGCTGAGAAACCATCAGTTGTTGCTAGCCGAATGCGATTAGTCTTCAGCACACTTGAGGTTAGCAATTTACTGCATTTTATGGTGAATGACAGAAGAAAAGAGTAATTAATGCATAGGTTAGGTAATATGGGAGGATCATGGATAATTGGATATCACATTGGTTCCTGGATCTTACATCGATTTGTTCACTGGATTGTTAATTTGTTAAAAAATAGAAATCAGAGAACAAATCAAGATCACATACTACCTCCGTCCCTAATTATAAGGCCGTCTTGGGAGATTTCACGTCTATTAAGAAAGTGGAATAATTTAGTTAATTGTATTAGAAATGTGAACTTTTGATATGTATTTTCAAAATTACCCCTATTAATACTATTGGGAATCTAAAAAGTGTTAAATAAATACTAGGGGTGTTTGTGGAAAAAAAATAATTAATACTCATTGAAAATTGGTAAAAGGCCTTATAAATAGGGACAAAATAATGGCGAACCACGGTTCGATCCCCCGCAACAACGTTGGGAGAGGAATAAAACCTTAACCCCGGGACTTCCCTCGAACTGGATTAGTCGGCCCGGTGGGCCAGATACCAGGGTGCAAACCAAAAAAAAAAATAGGGACAAAATAAAAGTGTTAAGAGGACTTATAATTAGGGATGGAGGGAGTATATTTAAGAGACCATTATTGTCTGACAAGTCGTGCTCATCACTGTTGCAGGTAGTGAGTCCACAGTGGCCAAGAGTATAGAGCTTGAGATCATATTAAATTCGTTCACTGCAAATATCGTTCGTTCTAGATGATATTAAAAAGGAAAGCAAAGAAAAAACTGGATTTATAGTTTGTACATTTTATTATATTATGCGTTATGTTGTGTATAATGCCTGTATGTGCTAAATGTTTACCTTGTGCATACCCAAAAAAAAAAAAAAAAAAAAAAAACCAAACCTTATGTATAACCAGAAGTGGA
This sequence comes from Crotalaria pallida, assembly GCA_037953625.1. Taxonomy (NCBI): domain Eukaryota; kingdom Viridiplantae; phylum Streptophyta; class Magnoliopsida; order Fabales; family Fabaceae; genus Crotalaria; species Crotalaria pallida. The sequence goes on along the minus strand of CM075649.1, from coordinate 187,615,133 downwards.
AAATTAAGACCCGTTCGGAGTGGTTTTTAGATTTGAGTTTTAAAATTTTAAAAAACCAAAACTAGTTTCCAATTTTATAATGTCAATTTCAAAATTTTTTGGTTTTCAATTTTCAAAATTCTTTTCAATTTTCAAACAACTAATTTAATGCATTTTGTATGAATCAACCAATAACAATTCAAACTTTACCATTTCTAAAATTTTCATTAATTATTTTAACTATAGTTTAGGACAAAATTTAGTCATTTTTTATCATCCTTGTGGGACGGAAGGAGTATAATTTTTATAACGCTCCTACAATGTTATGCAACATTATCTTGTATACGACCATCATTATTTAATAACAACTTCCATATGGTTGTTGTTATCATTAGTTGAAGGCGGTGGTCGTTGTTATAGTGGGTTGCAGTTTAGAATAGTAATTTTTGCGGTGTTGGTTGAGGGAGAGACACTGGGAGAGGGGGTGAGGATGTGGTGATGATGATGATGTTGAAAGATGATAGTTGGGGTGAACATGGAGGTGGTGGTGGTGGTGTCATTGAGGGATGGTGGTGGTTGAGGTGGTAGTGATGTTGCGATGGTGGTCATGTGAAGGGGAATGGGGGTTGAGGTGGTCACTATGGTGATGTTTCGAATGATGATGATGGTGGTTGGGTGGTGGTTGTCCGAGTAGTGTTGATGGTGGTACAAGGAGAGGCAATGTTAGTAGGTGAGAATGTAGTTATGGTTGGGGTGACTATAAAGTGGTGATTATCATCAACAATAGTAATAGTAGTTAGGGTGGTTGCGATGGTCACGGTGGTGGTTGGGATTTAGATGGTTACAATGATGTTAGTTGGATGACAATCATGGTGGTAGCAATGACCACAATGGTTATGGTAGTGGGAGGAGTGATGATATGTTGGTGGTTGAATGATATAAAAGATAATGAGGTGATATAAGTTTGCAATTAAAACTGAAATTATGAAACCATTATTTGTTGTTTTTAAAACAAAGATGAAATTGTTTTGAAAATGAATAAAAAATCATTTTAACTCAAATTTTACCGAACATGTTTTGTTTTGAAAATATACTTTCGAAACCAAAAACCAGAAACTGGCAACCACTCCGAACGGGGCCTAAGTATCAGTTGGTAGAAACAACAAAGGACGTCGTCTTTCGTCTTATTGCTTTCTCCTTTCCTTTCTTATTTTTTAATCTTTTTACGCATATCCACACATAAATTGTCCCATTTTATTTCTAAGATTTTACTTATCAAGAGTTATATACTACTTTTAAGCATAATGTCAAGTGTTGAGTCTTGATATGTATTGATAAAGACTTTATTTCTATCTCATACTTTTTAATTTGGCTTATTTATGTCTTTAGTCCTTGAAAGTATAGCGTGCTTTGGTTTTAATCCCTAGAAATTATTTTGACTGGGATTAATCCTTAAATTTTCAAACATTTAGCTTTCCGTCCCCCTCCGTTTGTAAAAATGTTATTTGTTTGTGTAGCTAACGGAAAATCATATCAGCAATCCATGTAATTTGAAGTGAAACCAAATAGATGATATAACGTGGATGATACAAATCTACAGACCAAAATGGTTCGATACGCAAAATGATCTGTACGCAAAATTTTGAATCCATAGGTCTGGATCATCTATATCACATCACTTATTTGGCATTACCTCACACCCCGTGGCAGCTGGTGTGGATTTTCGTTAATCATGTCGACAAATAACTGATTTTTTGTAACAAAGGGGATCAAAACCAAAATGTTTAAAAAAATTAAGGACTAGTCTCGATCAATAACTTATGGGGACTAAAACCAAAACACAATGAACTTTTAAAGACCAAAACCATAAATAAGTCTTTTAACTTTTATGTATGTCTCAAGCAATGCTAGCAACATGCACATTCAGAAATCAGAAGTTCTTCTACTCTATTGGTATATTAATATTACGCCACCGAAAACGCAACACTTGGGACATAAAAACCATAAAGGCGGGTAGATTAAAAATTAAAATATTTTAAAATAAAATCTCAATGGTAATGAAGTTGCCGAGCATTTTAGAAATTCTCTGCATAAAAGGGTAGGGTGCAAAAAATCCATTGTCACCCTCCAAAAGGGGGAAACCTCTAATACAAATGTGGCCAAAATTGAAAACCAATACCCATGATTGGTAATAATCACAAATCCGAGGAAGCAACAAATTCAGTTGCATCCTTAAGTGTTCTCCTTGCACGCCAATAGACAGCAGTAGCCTTTTCCGATGTTCCCATCTGCAAAAAAATGTCATGAATGCAGACATGCGGTATTTGATTTGAATGATAAACCATCTTAAGGTGTAAAAACATATCCAGCAAAGGATCGAATTAGATTTTTTAAAAAAAAAAAACAAACAAACAAGCAAAATGAAATGTTTTGTCAGTTATAGCAGCACTCATGCCACTAGTAAGCAGGAAAAAACTTTACCTTGGTCTCCATTCGATAGTAATCTTGCCATAAGCCGACATTTTGGTCATAAGTAGCAAGGGCAGATTCATACAACTTCCTAGCATTAACGAGACCGCCTTTATCTCCAATTGATGCAACGTTTGTTTCAAGATCAATGCAGTTTCTATATAGAGCAAGGCCAGGATGTGGTAAAGCTAGAAATCTGCAATGAGCACCGGTAGAGGAATTAAAACATGAAAGAAAGAAAGAAAAACTCCAAAAAAATCTTGATGTAGGTCATGTCTCGGAAAACAGAACTGTGAGCAAATTACATAGCACATACCGTTTATACATATCTCTGGCATGCTGAATTCCATCCTTTTGAAGAATACAACTTATAATGGCAGAGGAGAGGGAAAATCCATTATCACTTCCACCATCTCTGGCCAAAGAAATTACAGAAATCTCCACCAGTTTATCAAAGTACCGTCTTTGATTTGCGTAAAATTTAAGGGCCTGTGTTATGTGACAGTTTGAAATATGTAAACATTAAATAACTTTGTCATTTTAATAGTGTAAAGAACAGATAAAGCGAAGGAAAAAACAATTAAAGCTGAACCAGAAAAAGACACAATGCACGAACAGTTATTGACACAATTTTGATTGTTGAAGCTAGATAAAGAGCAGCCCAGTGCACAAAGCTACCACCTAGTGTTGAAGCTAAATACACACACAAAAATTTATACCATTATGGATGTTGTATCATGCATCTGTCTCCAAATATCGTAAATGAAAGCATAAAGAAATTTAATGCTTACTGAAAACTGAGACGTGAAGAAATAAACTCCAATGTCAGCTACAAATGGTAAATATGTTGAGAGAGGAGTCAAAATCTGACTTCCAAGAAAAAAAGTTATAGGGAACAATACTTTCAGTGCATGAATTTAATCGAACAAACATTTAGTCTTCTACAGGAAACCCACATGCACTATTGGATTTGGAAAAGGCAAGGACAGGTAATTCTGGCCCGGAAACTGGTGAAAAATAAAATGATTAAGGAAGAAGTAATATTTTTATACAAACGAGTAAATAATTTATAAATTAAGCTTTGGAGACAACAAGAATTCAAGTCAAAACTAGTTTGATTGAAGCAGACTTTATACAAGACATAACCGACTGAGGACAACAGGAATAAGAAGTCCGTGGTGACAACATACCTTTACCCACAAGTTCTCTGTTTTTGAAGCCGGCACTTTCGTCAAAATTTGTCTAAGGAGTTCAAAAAGAGATAGCAGATCAGTATCACTTGGGGAAGGAGAATTCCTAGTGATGCATCTAATTTCTATGTTGATCCTTAATTCCCACAACTGTGCTGATTCCGCAAGATTTCCACTGCAAAGCTTTGCTGCTAGTTTCCTGGCCTCGTCCAATTGTCTCAATTGCAAATGTAAAGAAACATGTTTGCAAGCAAGATCTTCAGTAATGCACCCCAAACTTTCAGCCCTTTCATATATTTCCAGGAGCTGTAAAATATAGTTTACAGCATGACCTGATAATCCAGATATATTGGTTTCTCCTTCTTTAGGAGCTATAACACCCATTATAAAATTTGAATACAAACTAAACATAGTTCCTGAAGGCACATTTTTCAAAGCCTCCTCATAAACCTACAAAACAGAACAGGGTCCACAGTCCATTAGACCGATGTAGGTACACAAGATAATCATAGAGTAATCCTGCAATACCCCTGCCCAAGCAAGTATTATTCTTAGATATAGTAAAAATGGGGCTACCATGCTAAATTGCTAATCTCCATAATCATAATATGCTCATTTTTTCCTAATTTCAAGTTAAATATAAATCTCAGCCACCAGAAAAGCATTTAGTAAGATATCATGTGCTCAATGGGTTCAGTAGTTCAAGGGATTCATACCTGAACTGCCTTTTGCACCTGGGGAATTATGACTTCTTCAATTGTCTCTTCCTGCACATTTTCAAGATCACATTCATGTCTTGCTAGCCAGTCCCAAAATTCTGGTTCGGTTGAAAAATCCCTCTTCATGTCATTCAGTATCTCCTTACGCACATCTTCAGCATGTGCTAAGTTTGTACCCTCCAATATTTCAAAAAAACGCTTGCGAAGAGTAATACTTGAAGGAACAGCTTCAATTGCTTCATCGTAGACAGTTCGGAAAATCTTCATACCAAGCTCTTCAAATGATTCATTTGGCTCATTGTTATTTTTATCTTTTTCACCAAGGGACATAAATAACTCTTGGTTTTCATCTCTCCACTGCTTTTCATCAGCAGTTTTAGGATCCCGGGTCAGAGTTCCCTCATCCTCACCTAAGGCAACCTTCCGGGCCTTTAACTTGTTAATGTATGTAAGTTCCATTCGGAGGTACTCAACCCAAAGCTCTTCGGAAGTTGGGCAAACTCTAAGGCCCTCCTGCATTAAAGCACGAGCAGCTGTAACATTTAAGTTATGGTCAAATTCCCAAGCTGCTGCATAAATCCAAACTCCCGGGACCTTTGGGTGAAACCTAATAACTTTTGCCAAGCCCTGCAGAAATTCAAAAGGAAATGTCCATAATTCATTTGAAAATCCAAACCTTAAAACAAATTACAATGAAATGATGTTTGGCAAATCAGACAAGGTAAAAAAAGCTGCTTTGGGGCGCAAAAAGTTATTTCTTCTCCATCACAAAGTTTCAGCATTATAATATCAAATTATAGATTATTTTCACCCCACTCCATTGTTTTTCCATAAATATCCTCCATCGTTCAATTAGTTACTGGAAATCTTGAGTGAAAATGTTATCCTTTTTTATACCCCTTTAAAAATTAGTTATATAAGAGTGAATTTTTTTACCTGATACAAAGGAAATAGATTATTTTACATTTGCTTTTAAGCAAACACATCTAAACATAAAAGTGATTCTATTATTCTATATTAGCAACAATCATTTATAATTCTATTTAGGGGAACTAGCTGATATGCTAGCTGAAAGTTTAAAGGCTATGACTGAAAACTGATAAATTCGGTAAGATTAGCTGATAAGCTAGTCAATAGGATAGGCGTAAAATGACATAAGCCACTAGCTTATTATAAGTCATAAGCTAACTCAAGTAACTTGAAATAAATCTCTTTATCAAAGACCAACAAGTAGCTTTTTTTTTTTTGTCAATTAAGCTAGTAGAATGACTAGTGTTACCAAACACACTCTATAGCAATATCCAAGTAACTCAATTTTCGCAGCTAATCCAAACACACTACTCTCAGCTAAGCATTTTCCATATCACAAAAATTAAAAATTAAAAAATAAAGAGAGAGAGAGAGTAACAATAAGGTGTTACCTTCTTCATCCTGCCATTTTTCCTTCGCCTGCAAAACTCAAGGTACTGAAACCATAACTGAAGATCGCCCTTATAGCGCTTCAAAGCAATCTCATAAATATCTATCATCCTTCTCAATCCAGCGATATCGGACATGGACTTCTTCAATGTCATGTTACCCTGCTTCTTCATCTCACGCGCCACCGACTTCATCCGGAGCCTTCGGAGCGCGTCGAGCTGAGACTCGTAGTCGATGTATGCTAAGAAGTCCTGCTTCAGAGGACATGGCCGTTTGAGGCGGTACTCGAACTTGCGACGCTTCTTCACGATTTCGGCGATTTCGCGGCGAGTGAAGAGGCCGCGCTGCTCGAGGTCGTCGAGCTCATCGAGCATGCGCTCCAATCTGTATTGCACAACGTCCGCCATGTTTGTTTGATGGTTACGAATAACAACAGTCAAATGAAGGAGATGGAGACACTGCTGCTGCTGCTGCTGCTGCGTTTCGTGAACTAAATAAACCTAAAGAGAATCGTTTAAGAGGAAGAAGGGTTTTGGTTCAATTGGGCTTGGGCCTCTCCTTTTTTGAATGTTTATTGGGCTTATACTTCTTTGTAAGCTTTTTTTTTAATTAAAAAAATATATATTCAAATTAATTTAATAAATTATAAAAGCAAAAAAGGAATTGCATGTATTATTATTCCAAATATGAGTGATCAAGAATTTTTTTTCTTTTATCGAGGATATCATTTACCTCTTTTTCAACACGTAGATTCAGAAGTGAGATTTGTCTTTATTGATAAAGTGTTTTCCATGCATATGATGATGATCGAAAATTTGATATCGTGGTTAAGAAACTCAGACATCTATTAATTATGTTGGTTATCCAATCACCATATTAGTATGATAAAAGACTAATCTCGAACGTATTCAAGTCTGCCCTCCCAATCGGTGTTCTAATAAAAAATCGAACATTGATTTTTCCTTGGAGTTATAGTATATATTTACCACTTCATCAACACCCTTGTTAATTATTTTTTATAAGCATCTAACTCAAAATATTTCTAAGTGTGGGAATAAAAAATTATAAGAAAATGAAGAAATAAAAATTATAGAGGAAGTTAATATTAATGGAAATTATAAAAAAAATTGAATTTAAAAAAAAAACCATTTAAGCATATACTCCCTGATTTCCTTATTACTCCCTCCGTCCCTAATTATAAGGTCCTCTTAACACTTTTATTTTGTCCCTATTTATAAGGTCTTTTACCAATTTTCAATAAGCATTAATTATTTTTTTCCACAAACACCCCTATTTATTTAACACTTTTTAGATTCCCAATAATATTAATAGGAATAATTTTGAAAATACATATCAAAAATTCATATTTCCAATACAATTAATTAAATTATTTCACTTTCTTAATAGACGTGAAATCTTCCAAGAGTGCCTTATAATTAGGGACGGAAGTAGTATAAAACATTTTTTTTTGGTAAACAGTAGTATAAAACATTTTTGTTTAAGCAAAAACATCTCGATCATTTTAGTGGATTAACGTTTCAAATTAAAGATTTTTTTTTAAAAAAAAATTTCATAAGACTATGTCAAATGCATTTTCTTCACAGCCTTGGAAAAAATGCTGAGTTATATTTCTTCAGCATTTGATTTATTAAATAACAGATGAAAGTTCATATACTCCATAGATTGATGGATCGGATCATCCATTTCTTTTGAAATAAATAAATGTAAAAGCTAAGAGATGAATAATAACTGGAATAGCTCAAGGTGAGCTCGAAGATAGTAAAGTAACGGTAAATTTCCCGCACGTATACCGTAAAAGTAGCACCTCCAATTGACATTCGTGCATGCCATGCCACCCTCTCGTGACATTCATGATAATGATATAGTAATAGTAGTATCTTCTAGCTACTTCAATTACTCCTACTAGTACTAGACAGGCCTGGTGCGACGACCACTTGCCCTCCCACAAAGAAGTGCATTCTTTGGCACTGGATATTCGTCTCTCCATGAATTCGAATTTGTATATACCCTCAGATATAATTGTTGCCCCAAATACTGTCTTGCCCATTCCTCAGACCTTATGTTCCACATTCCCACATTGTCCAGTGATATGTATATTGCTGTCCATGACCTTGGGTAAACTTGTGTGGTGCATCTTGCTACCGTGTCTCTCAGATTGTACTTTGATCTAATTTCAGCTGTCCACTGCCCGCTACCAAACCTATATATACATTCATTTCATATACATTTACATAGCTAGAATTAATTAAATATCGAATCAAGACATATATATAGCAGCTACTAGTATATATTAAGCACAACCAATCAAATGTTCATTAGTAGCTAGTCACTAAAATAACAATTTCAAAAAGTATCAAAGTGTTAACCACAATTATTTTTAGGTTGTTTTTAGATTTTGATTGGTTGAACCTCGCTGCAAGAGACACTTGACAGGTAATTGGTTAAATATATATATATATATATATATATAAGCTTACCCTACAACAAAGAAGGAGTAGCCATCAATATGCCATGACTGCACAGAGTTCTCCCAGTTTTGGAACACAATCTCCACAAATTCATGGAAGTTAGCTCCCATGACAGAAGTTTGAAGGTAGGCATTGCCCCCAGTAGGGTTGGTGGGAATGCTTCCAACGTAGAAAACTCCAGGGATGTTGAAGTAGTCAGCAAGTTTCAATGGGGTGTCTGGTTCAATATATGACACACTGTTCACAGCATACCTCTGCTTCCCATTGATATATGGAGCAGAATTTGCAAGCATTATAGTTCGACTGGGGTTGATTAATCCATAGTGGTATGATCCTTGTGGGTTTGGCCTTGGTCCACTTGCTGTCAGGTTTCGGCTGATTTGAGGAGCATTCCAAACAGAACATGAGAACATGGAATTTATGTGTGAAACATATCTTTAAGTATGTAGTTGTGTTAGAAACCAAAATTATAAGCATAATATACACTACAATATGCAGGTAACTTAAGTCTATTTTGCTTACAAAACATTTTCTGTTTTAATTAATAACTATAGATACTACACTGTGCAATTATGATAGGCCTCAATGAGTGAAGAAAAGAGTACCGGATAGTTCTGGCCTGAAAGACAGAGGAAGTAATATCAAGGGTAGGACCTCCAGGGGCAGGACCAGATACACCTATGCGTGAATTGCTGTAGTGAAGAATCGATGTTGTTGTGAGCACATTTTTTGTAAATCTTGTAGAGACAGCTATGTAGTAATCCTTGACAGGCTGATCAGCTGTGACCAACACAGAATAAGACTGTCCAAGATGGATGTCAAGGGAAGAATAATAGTTCTGAAGGGTATGAGATCCTTCTACCTCCACAAGTTTCATCTTGTGCCCTTGAATTCTGAAGTTTATGGATGTTGCTAACCCCACATTTGATATCCTGAATCTATAAGTCTTCCCTGCAGATAAATAAAAAAAGATTAAAAACAATGATGCAATATAAAAGACATGCTTTTATAAACTTGTTATAAGGATGTTCAGTACTTCAGTTCAGCAATGTTTCAAATTAAAAATCAAAATAAAGGATCAAAAGTTAAATTGGCAACCAACCTTGATCAACCGTGAATGTGTTTCCATTCCAACCACGTCCATTGATAAGAAGCCCATCAGGGAAAGGAAGATTATGACCATTTTCTAGGACCCTTCTCAATCTCTACAATAGCATAGAGAAACAAACAATGGGTAAGAACATTACTACTAAAAAAATAGAAATGAATGTAAAGAGGGGTTTGTTTTGTTTACAGGGTGGCCTAGCTTGAACCAATCTCCAGCAAGAATGGTGAAGTCTCCAGAAGGGGGAGGGAAAGGGACAGGAATTCGAGGACGGCTCCAAATTCTGATGCCACCGAATCCACCAGCAGCTTTTTGCAATCCAATAGATGGGAAGTAGAAAAAGCTACCAATCTGATCTTTAACCTGGAGAGTATAAGTGAAGTTCTTCCCTGGTGGGATTGGACAAGTTGTGCCGTACACTCCATCCTGCCATGAGTTCCTCCTATGCTGTATTCCATTCCTGCATTTCAAGACCATCAAATTCCAATTCCAATACTATTATTATATTGATAAATGAATGAACTATATCATTCACTTAAATAAAATTAAAATGAATCAATGTACATAAAACCATTGGTATGCTTAGGAGGTCAGCATTCACATTCATTCCATGAAATATGATTTAATCTGCTTTAGTATGTAGTAACATTTAATTAGTTGGTCTTCATAAAGAACTGGGTTAATTTTACAAGGAACAAACACTTGAAGGATGTTATGTTTTTTAAGTAGAATCCATGATTATGTCCATTCCTGAAAAATTGAAAATGTTATTAAGGATTTAACAATCAAACACTATGAATGCTAAAAGTAATGAAAGAAGGTTTTATGTCCTCAGGGTTGGGCAGAAGTCTGTGACATTGTAATGGATTTGCAGTGTACACACCCATTTTCACACTGTTAAAGTATCTAAATCATTCACAATATCCTCTTAATGACAATTTATTATAATAGTGCCATGATCCAAACAATACATTAGTCCCTGATGTGTTACAGTATGAAACATGCTGTTTATCATCAAACAAAAAAAGAGTATGAAATATGTCAAAATTAACCAGCATATTTAACGTAACAGCCATAGGTATATCACACTTGGTTCAGTTGGTTGGAACTTGGAAACTTTCTTTGTGGAGTTATAGTCCATACTTAACCACACCACTAAATTCTATTTTATTTAAGAGATAAGAATGGGTGCCCATAAGAATGTGTTAGGTGGTCCTTCCTAAAGTCGCCAGCTGCTCAAATATTCTATTTTAATAACATAGATCTATATACTAGTACTAGTTAATTGGCCAACTGCTCAAATAGAATACTGTAATAGTGAATCCTTTTATGCAATCAGTCATGGTCATAATTCATTATGTATTACTACGGGACAGAGATTTGACCTGAATCAGCATTCAAAATTATGTCTAATTTCTAATTGACTGTTTGTTTGAAAGTGGATTAACAATAAGAAGAGCAATTGGACAAAAGTGGCCAAAAAGACAAACAAGTATAAATGGTCCCTTTTTTTTATAAGGCTTCCCCTTTTTTTCATTCACTGAAGTTATTAGATTTTGTCTAATTATTACCCCACTAAGTCACTAAACACCTACAAAAATAAAATATGACATCCAAAACTAATAAACTATAATGTCTTCCAGTGAAAGTTCACGTGATCTAGCAGAAGCAAAAAACATAGTAATAATAGCATTGCTGGATGAAAAGAAAGAAACTTTTCCTAATTTTTTTTTTTTTTTAAAGCAGCTTTTATAATCTGGTATTGAAAGATTCATTAATAATTATTTTACTTCCTTTAGCAAAAGGCATGCTTCTTCTAGTTATAAGAAGTGGATTCAATGAATGAATGAACAAAAACACTTGCAAGAATGAGAGTAGGAATAATAAGATAGAAGAAGAATGTACCATGAAATGAGGAGTGGTTCTCTAAGGTAGTTATAAACGCTGATAATCAAGTTGTCATTTGTAACAGCATCTATTTGAGGCCCTGGGAACTGCCCATTAATCAAGATCCCCTGCAAAACTCAAAGCATTTAATTAATAGTAAAAATAAAAACCCACTCTTATGCTTAGCAATGCATAAATGCTTAGAAAAAAAAGCAGCATTTCCATTATTCTTAGGGAAGCATAATGATGATGAGATCAAGAATGGGAGCAATGAAACTGTGAAAGTAGTTAGTTACCTGTTGCTTCACACCAAGAGGGTAGATGTCACCATAGGTGACCTTCCAAGTGAAGAACCTATAAGGGTCTTCACAGTTGACACAAGTAACAAAAAGCAATGTGACAAGAAGGAGAATGAGAGAAGAGAGACAAGTGTATGGTCTCATTTTGCATACACTTGCTAGATCTGTTTCTTGTTGCAAAACAAAGAGATTTAAGAGGGAACGTTACTACTAATAATATGCTCTCTTTGTTTCATATATATATATATATATATATATATATATATAAATCGTGTTTGAAGGTTATGCACAGAATTTAGGAAATAATCAAATGATGTTAGAACTTTATATATTTCAACTATAATGTTTCTATATAATTATTTATTATTAAAAAGAGAAAAATATTAGAAGTAAAAAGAAAAACCTTGATAAAAATAACATTAATTATTTATTAGATTTTGTAACAAAATATGAAATATGTGAAAAAACTTCATTAACACTGTATATGAAACAACGGACGGAGTGATAAAAATAATACTGTAATAATAACGGAGAAGAGAACCTACTACTCTACAAGTCTATTGCAACTATACACTTTTAAAAATGTCTGGTCTTTATATTTGTGTTAGTGTAAATGCGACAAATGAAAGCAACATGTTAAGTCCTCAGTCATCGGCGTCTAGTTTAGCTTAGTTTTTGTTTGGTATCGAAAGCAAAGAAAGATGGAATGAGTTGTCAAGATAGTGGCCCAATAATGGAGTGTGTTTATCACATGCTTAAGCGTGGACCCAAACGCGTTTACCTGTAATGCATCACGGTTTCTCTATCTCTTCCAAGGTTTGCTGCTGCACACTGCACACCCCCTCAACTTGTTGGGTTCATTTTTTTAATCACTGCATATTGAAGTTGATGAATTCACTCACATGCATCTGACATTTTTTTTATTAACAGACAAAAAGAAATATTAACAGTACACTCGTATTATGTGAGATAAAAACGAACCGAATATTAATGTCAACAAGAAAAACTTAATATTAATGCATTAAGCTGAAGCTGCATTAAAACTGAATTACAATGAAAGTAACAAATCAAATAAAAATTAAAGAAATAAAAAAAAAAAAACTTTACAAAAGAACAATGAAATTGAATGAAATAAAGAGAAGAGCAATCTATGAATTTAAAAAATAAAAAATTACTCCATGTCAGCTTTTTTTTAAAACCCTTGGCAATTTTTTAATGGACACACATATTAAAAAATTTATATTGAGTAAGTTTGAACTAAAAATTGACACATTTATAAAATAGACCTATATTAATGATGAGATTAATTTTCGGTGTAAACTCACTTAAAAAAAAAATGAAACAACCAGTTTTAATAATAGTATATAATAAGTCAATGTGTCAATGTCAGCATCATGCGGGGATAGCTCAGTTGGGAGAGCGTCAGACTGAAGATCTGAAGGTCGCGTGTTCGATCCACGCTCACCGCATTGTTAAATTTTTTCACACTTTTATTAAAGCAGTGAATATGTGATCCAGCTAGAAATGCTAAAGAACTCAGTCAAGATTCATTTATTATTTATTTTAGTGGAAGCCATTATATCGGTTGTATCTTTAAGAGGGAGAAATCCAGCGGAAGGTCTTTGGTCCTATCTTTTATTTTAATTTCTTTACCCCATTCCTAATCAAGTTCTTAATAAAATATTTCATTTGTTTTTATTTATAAGTCTTACTAGCGTCTCAAGAGGCACTCCCATGTCTTTCGATCCGCATTCCTATTGTCGTGTTTTTGTTGTAAAGTGTTGTTTGTCATAAAATATTATATTTGTCAATCGACATTCATTTTGTCATGTTTTTTTTTATGTTAAAGATGAGAAGGAAACAATAGTATAAGACAGTTTTTGTATCGTTTTTTTCTTTTTGCTTGGTTGTGGTAAAGCAATCAACTCATCCAAGCATGTGTGAACTGCTCTTTTCCCATTTAAAATTGCTCCCTTCCCATTTGATTTTTGTTTTTTGAAATTGTCATGTGTAACTGTTTTACTTGTTGATGCAACAGTTGTTTTTTTTGCCGTAACTTCCCTTCCCATTAGGAAGGGTATAATGGAAAATTATAAAATTGTGTAACAACAGAGTTTGTTTTATATAATAGTATAGAAGTATAGACAATATAGATAAAAGAGAACTAGTAAGGGAATAAAGGTAGACGGTGCTTGGTTAAAATTAGTGCAAGGTGTCGGCAAGCACGTTAATATTGTTAATAAATAGTCATGTGCTTTATAACTTGTACTATCATTTTGAGATGAAAACCAACAAGATGGTACCATTACTGCATCTTCCAACTTAAAAAGGATTGCGGGGCCTCCAAAATTTAACTTAAGAACATCTTAATGAATGACATCCGAAAGATGAATGCAGGGGCAATGGTCCCATGCATGAATGAATCTATACACTAACATATCAACATCAATGCAATTCTAGGTTACTTGATGCTCATCAGTTTCACTTCATTCTCCCCATATTGATGATGTTTCCTTGCTTAGTCATTTTTTAAACTTTTCTTACCATGACTACATTCCTGGTAATGCATGATGTTATGCACTCAAGTGTGCACCAACCAAAAAATAAATTAACTGGATTCAAAACTGTTCATACAAAAGGTGAAAAACTAACATTCATTCATGAAGGTATTTTGAAGTTCTCACCACACACACCAGGTAAGCAAGAGGAAACAATGACAAGTATCTATCTCCCAACATGATAATGGAATTTTATTACTGTCAATAAGGTAACCAATGGTGGGATTGGCTAAAATTTCGGTACTGATTCATTACTTCATGGCATATTCGGGTAAAATACTTGGAAACACAGCACTTGACATTTACAGTCATGAATATGTGGACTACACAGTCTATCCACCTTGAATACCATGTACATGGATGTACCTGAGTGTTTAATAATATCCCCTCATCATTGCTTCTATAACAGCTTTCGTGATAAAATCTGTCCCCTCCTTGTTGTACATTTCATTGTTCAACTACTACACAATAAAATCCTACCCCCTAACCAAGGCTTGCTAAAGATACGTGCCAAAAGAGAAAATATACTAAAACTAGAGAATGGCATGACACAAATTCAAGCTGAATCAAAGCAGATGCAATATTTTGAACATGGAAGACAATGACGAAATCTTAACCACCAAGTTGGTGTATATAAATTCTGAAAAATTTAAGCATTTTGTCCCCATATACATTGTCAATAACCTCTCCACATTCTTTTAGTCTATACAAAATTGCATGCAAAGCATGCCTTAGACATACAAGAGAGCAAGAATAAGAGTTTTATCAGCTAGCTTCATTCCTTACTTGAAATGGTCAATAGAAGGCCGTAATGGTCACTAGGCAAAACAGGGAGTGGCAATTGTTTAATCTCATTTCTAACTTTCTTCTCTTTAATGTATATCAAACCAGGTATTGGATCCACCCCAATCATTTCAATATTGCTAATCTTTAGATCACGGAGACGGCAAATGAAACGATCTAGTCGTTTTCGGAGACTACGGTTACCCGTCAACATCTGATTTGATTTCGTATCATATGTCCATCCATTTTCCTTTGGCCTTAGCTGAGCCCATGCATCAATCCAACCATCATGTGAAGGATAATGACCATCCAGTTTGTCACACCAGTTCATGTCACCTCCAAAAACAACATTTGGATGCTTCTCGAGAAGGTTCAGAGCCTCATTGGCCTGCTCCACACGTTCCTTGCTGAACATTTGATCAAATTTTGGAGGGGCAGGACAGGGACTCTCAAGATGACTAGTGGCAACAACCAATGGCATGCCTCCTGCAATTTCAACCTCAGCAAAGCATAGCCCTCTTCCCATTTGAGAATTGCGAAAGGGTTTATTGCCAAAAGATTTCACAGGCCATTTGCTTAACTGCAATTAATTTGAAAGGCATGTCAATAGGCATAAGTCCCTCCTTACCAAATAAAAATGCTCAGTCAAAGGTGTAAGACTTAAAACTCATGCAAAATACCAAAACAGCAACACTAAGTCGGCAGGATAAATTCTCACAATGATTAGAAATATTACAACATGGGGCATGAACAAGTCCTGTCCTACCTTTTTGAAAAAGACATCATTTATAGCATTCACATATGGAATGGTTACAGCAAACAAATTTCATATGCAGGAGTATGAAGTCATCACATCATCAAACTCAATGCATCATAGAGCAATTAATATCACAATCATATGAGAGCCAATTAAAATGTGGATGGGAGATTTAAAAAAAAAAATTACCAGCATACAATAATATGCTGCACGATGAGACATTTCAGAAGAAACAGAACAATGATACAGATTCCACCAGCTGGATTGCTTGAAAATGTCATATATATTCGGAATAACCTCCTGGGGAACAAAAGATTTTAAACCAAATGAAGCCACATAACTTCCTATAGCAACAAATCAAAGAACAGAAGGAAAAATATAAATAAAAGAAATTGAAACCTGGAAAAAGATGAAATCAGGGGAATGCAACTGAACAAGGTCACCAATAGCTTTCATCCTCTTCTGTAACTCCAAGTCTTCCCGGAACCAAACATTGTAAGTTAAGATCTTAAAGGAACTCACAGCTTTGCCTGACTCAACAACATTATCTCCTACCACAGCTTGGCCTGTCTCAGCAACGTTATCTTCTATCACATTCACAGCTTTGCCAGAATCAGCAACGTTATCTGCTACAAAATTACGTAAGTTTTATTTAGAACCAAATGGTTTCAGGGCTTATTTATTCTTTATATATATATATATATATATATATATATATATATATATATATATATATATATTTTAAAAAACACAGTTTTTTAAATTAAATTAATCACTTCTGACATCCACATTTGGTAAGGCTTTCACTTTCATATTCTCACAAAGCTTTTCTGTCAAAAGGGTTTCTAGAAGGAAAAAAACACTTTTTTTATAACCCTAAAAAGACAAACCCTAACAAACAACGTAAAGAGCCAAAAGGGTATGAGAGAATCAAAGCAATAGAAGAGAAGAGAAGAGAAGAGGAACAAAAGATCATCACCGATTACTTCAACGGCCTTATCAGACGATTTGGCCTTTTTCACCTCTCGAAAGAGCTCCGATTGATGAGAATAATCATCATGATGTTGAAGAAGATGAATAGGATCAGGATCGATGGGTGCCTTCCTTTTGCAAGAGCGAAGAGGGAAGAAAACAGAGCCAACATCGGAAACGGTGTCGTTCAAGTCGGTGAAGTTGAGAATGGGGCATCGAGTGGCGCAGATTTCGCATACAGAGTTCTTGTAAGGGTTTAGGAAAGTGCAGGCCTTGCAAGACCACTTGGGATCCGAAGAAGAAGATGAAGAAGAAGAAGAAGAAGAAGATGAAGAGAAACAGATTTGGCATTGGGATTTATGAGAGGGGGGATTCAGAAAGGTGCATTTTTTGCATGCCCACGAAGACATTGTTATTGTTATTGTTGGTGGAGTAACAATGCAAGGGAAGCCAGAAATTTGGGAAGTTTTGAAATAGCGCAAGTGTCTAGGGTTTAAGAGAAGTGAGGATGCTGAAGAGATAGATGAAGCAACAAGTGGCACTATCATTCCTCTCATTTCAAATTTCAAGCCGTTTTTCCAACGCAATCAACAATGGAAGTTGTCCCAAAACGCCAGAGGCCGTTGGATTGTTCGTACTCCCTCCGGTCCTATTTATAAGACCTTTTTGGGATTTTTATTTTGGTCCTATTTATAAGACTCATTTCCAATTTTCAATAACATTTAATTACTTCTTTCCACTAACACCCTTATAAAGTCAACACTTTTTAGAGTTCCAATAATAATTATAGGGGTAGTTTTGAAAAAGTATATCAAATTTTCACATTTCCAATGTCACTAACAAATTTATCCACTCTCCTTGGTGGGAGTGAAAAACCCAAAAGGGTCTTATAAATAGGACAGGAGGGAGTATAAAATAAGGGGAAATTATTCTGCTTATGAGGTCATGATAGTAATTACACCCTCAGTCCTTATACTCTCTCTTTTTCAGAAAGTTTGGCTTTTTAGGACTAGACACACAGATTAAGAATGTGTTAATTATTATATAATATGTCCAAAATACCCCTATTTAATCTTTATTGAAAATTGTAGTAGTATTTAATTTTTATTAGTAAGTGTGTTCATTAATTAATGTATAGTGGTTTAGAGATGAGAGTGATGATAAAAGTAGAATTAATGAGGAGTAAGAGAAATGATTGAATGAAAAGTTAAAATTGGAAGAAAAAAAAAAGTTAGTGTATTGAAAATGTAAAAGGCCAAACTTTGTGAAACAAGAAAAAAAAGCCTAAAGGCAAAACTTTATGAAACGAAGGGAGTACTGTATCAGATCATTTTGATAAATTTCACGTTAATTGAAAATTTTGGTTAATTTATTTAATTATATTGGAAATATGAGCATTTTATACATATTTTCAAAACAATCCATATTAATAGTATTGAGAATCTAAAAAGTGTTAAGTAAATAAGGATGTTTATGAAAAGAATAATTAATTGCTATTGAAAATCGGTATAGAATCTTATAAATAGGGACAAAATAAAAGTCTTAAAATGATCTTATATTTAGAGACGAAAGGAATACTAATTAGTAAGTTACAAGTATGATATGATACAATACGAAGACGTAGATACGAATATTTTTGAAAATTCTATATAAGATACATTGTGTAATAGGCAAAATATCTAGCCGACCGCAATCGACCATTGTGAATGTCCAAAGGTCTTTAGACCGATCACATGAACCTTCGCCGTCCGAGAGTCAAACACCCCTTCAGACTAACTAGGGATCATACCAAGAACACCTATGGTTAGACACAATATAGGGATCTAGGTCGGTTGCAACCACACATTAAAGTCGAGAATATCATAGATCACGCAACAAAATTTGCAACCAATCCCAATGGTTAATCACGCCCCATAAAGGTTAAGAGAATATTCCCAACATTCTCACCTTTATGTTAGCCATGCATAAGCCCAATTCAATCCTATAGGCCCAACAACGACAATGAAGTTCACCTATAAATAACTCATCACAGTAGGGGGAGTCATGTATGTTCTCTAACCCTAATTTGACACTTGCACATATGCTATTGACTTGAAAGAATCGGAGTACTCTAACAAAGAGCTTCGAATCAAGGGTGATGTTATGGTGGTCCGGGTTTCAATACACCGAACACCTTTTTTTTAAAAAAAAATTTATTATATTAAAAAAATATGTTTTCGATTTTCTGTGTTCTTTTTATGTGTATGTTTTTGTTATTTGGATTTGCATTAAAAACATGTATTAAAAAATATTCTGAATAAATCAATATATATTATATTAAAAAAATTAAAAAAAAAAAAAAAGATGCCCGGTGCATGTGCCCCGGAGCATCTTAGAATTTCCCTCGAATCAAAGGTCTAATATTAATCTTTAACTTAGTCTAAAGGTTCCAAAGTCTCTCTAAGCTTTGGGACCTCGGCCAATACAAGACACTACTATATATATATATATATATATAGAGAGAGAGAGAGAGAGAGAGACGCACATGTATAGAAAAAAATTTTAAAAGGACATTGTATATTGATAAGTTTTCACTCATTTATCATTTGTCCTTAATAGTTAACTACAGTGATCATAATTAATAAAAAAAAAAATATACTATTTGTGATTTAAAAAAAACATAAGTTTTGGCCTTTTATATGTGTCATAGCATACTACCATATAAATGACTCTATGCATGGTTGAGGAAATATGTAATCATTATAGTCTTTTTAAATATTCATTTGATCTCTTACGTTATTTATTTATTTGTTTTTAAATAAGCTATCATTTTTTTTTAATCCTGTTTTGGACTCTCGACTTAATTCTTTATTTCAGTTTGATCTCGAACATTAACAATTTCTGGCATATTCTATTAAACTGATTAAAATACTGAATATTCAGTTAGAGGGAAGAAAAACATTACTTTATGGTTGGCCTATTGGATATTCCGATTAACGCTTCACAAAGTTGCATACTGAAACACCCAAGAGTCAATACTCAATAATACTCCGTTAGCATATTTAATTTTTTTTTTTTTGTTAAACTGATTAAATGAATATTCAACAATAATCCTAACAAAATTTGGCAGTTAAACGGAATATTCAATAAACCCTTGACAAAGTTGCATGTTGAAACACCCAATAAATTTCAATGAGTCAGTGATGTTCATTTAATTATCTTGGTTTAGAAGCTTTCAATCTAGTTATGCTCCTTGCTCATGAATGTTGTGGTTAACTTTCTTACGCATAATGTCATGAACAACTTTGGCATTGATTCAAATAATACATGAGCTATTATTTACCATAACAAAAAATTACAAGAACCCCACGGAATATTATTCAACCTACTTTCTCAAAACGTGGCATTTGTCATATTCACTAAGTTTAGACCCGCAGATCATCCGGATTCATTTTCTCTGATGATCTTATCCTTTACTTAAGAAATTCAAAATTCCGAGAGGACAAAAAAAAAAAGAACAAAGAATTATTTGCCCCTCATAAAAGTACTAACAACAAAGTGGGGAAACATGCAGCCAAGAAAAAGTGCCAAATATTGTTAACAGCACTTATTTTGAAGCTGCTAAAGGTTCTGGACATCATTAACTTATCACCAGCACTTCTTGATATAGTTGAGCTTACCACTTGCTTTGTCTTGTTGCTTACTTTCTTGCTGGGACGCATCAAATGTGAAAACCAATTCAGTTATAGAAGCATGTTGTTAAATTAAGAAGAAAAGAATGCAAAATTCATGACTTCAAATATTGAGAATAATAAATGGTGGAATAATGACATATCAACATATAAATCAGCCCACACACATAAAAAAAAGTGACATGTATTGTTTGTTAGCCAACCATTAATAAATCATTAGTAATAAGCAAAATAACATTTTATAACACATGTCACATTTTTTATTATGTAAATCAATTTGTAAGTTGATTTTATAGATTGATATATAAATTATCGGAGCATGTCAAGTAGTGAAAAAAAAAACAAGAGGGCAACTAGGCAGGCACTGTTTCTTAGTTACCTTCCAGGAAATACACAACTCCCGTGACCTGCAAAAAAGGAAAAATAATATTAATGACAGGACAATTGTTATAACTGGAATAGACAACAAAAGAGAAAAAATACAAAACGGTGGAGCCTATTTTGCACTGATGCAATCTCTGAAATGATATATACATGATGTACTTGAGTTTGCAAGCAAGCAAGTCTACAGTAAGAATCTTCTCCGTAAAAAAATGGAAAACAAGAAATTTACTACTCCGTACTACTATATGACGGTAAGTAATCTAGAAACATGGTCCAGAATCTTTGCAAATGCCAGGGAAAACAGGGAGCTACCAGACAAACCAGCCTCCAATTAAAGTCATGGAGAGGTTCATGTCAAGGTTCCCTTTTAATGCAATTTACCAGTCCCCTCTTTTTATTTCACTTTCAAATAAATGTAGTTAATGCCAAACCAAAGTGCCTTTGCAGTGTGTGGGTGCCACACACAAATGCATTTGATGATATCTTTCACAAATCATTACCTAACCCCAATTCTACATAATTTAACTTTTAAAAAATTCCCCTTTTCAAATCATATCAGTAAAGTCTCTTACAGTAATCATAACCCTACATTAATTTACATCTTAAACGGCCAAATCTCCTATATGGTTGTAATAAAGTAAGCTAAAGCTAATTAAGCAAAACAAGAGGGACTAATAGTCACATAAAAATAGAAGCAGAGCAATAGATTTTGGCCTGCCCCCTAACCCTGAAAAACCAGACCAAATTTAAGGATCAATTTTCCAGTCATATAAATAAGGATATTAAGAATTTAGGATCAAGATTCTAATGTAATTGAACCAAATATCAACATGAAAATGGAGTGCTGAATTGGATTAGATGAAAGCAGCAGCACTTACTAGGATCTGTTGTAGTGATCATAGCCACTCCTTTGAAATCACAAGACCCAGGGGCCTTGCCTTCTTTCTGGAAATAGCTATCAAAAGCATAAGAAGCATGGCTCTTCACATTATTAGGCTGATAACAACTCTCACCAGGTTGAATCTCGGAACAATTCGCCTGTCCCGGTCCACACGCCCAATCCAACGCAGCCTGCAACGTCCTCGAATCCAAACCATCCATGGCAATGCAGTAAGTCTGATTCGTCGTATCATTCGCCAAGAAGCTCCCAACCCCTGATACATGAAGCAAATAAGATGGCGTCGTGTTCCCATAAAACAAACCCCAATTGGCCTCAGAAACCGGCGGAGACCTCAAATCCTCATTGAAAAGTTCATAAATATAAACACTTGGAGTAATCTCGGGATGCAAAGGCGTCCCAGTACGATCGAAAACATGCTTAATCAAGTTCGAATTATAAGTGTCTGCATTGTCTTTCGTCGCGAAAGGCTCCTCTTTCGCATCGCCCTTCGAAGGCCACCCGGTTTCGGTAACAAGAACCACAACATCAGACACATTGAGATTCTTCATAGAGAAATAAGCAGCATCAACCATAGCATCAAGCACATTCTCATAATGAAGCAGAGTGTTAGGGTCAACCATTTCCTTATCAGGAGTCAAAGGTTTGAAAAGGGCATTGTCAATAGGAACCACGCCCTTCTTCTCCATGAAGACATAGTAGGGATAAAAATTCATCATTAACGGTGACCCAATTCTTGAAAGGAACTGAATCAAAGGCAGAATGAAAGGAACGAGGGTTTGGTTGAAGAAAGCTTGAGAAGGGGGAAAAGGGTCGAGAATAATGGAAGCAGCGTGAGGGGTAGAGATTTGAACGTGCTGGTGAAGATTGGAAGCGAGGAGGGCGTTGTAGAGGGAGGTGATGGCAGGGAGGAGGAGAGGGGAGGAGGAAGGGAGAGTGGTGAGGACCTCGTCGCCGACGGAGATGGCGGTGATGAGGGTTTGAGGGTAATAAGAAACAACGTTACGGTAAACCCAAAGAGCAGCGGTGGAGTTGGAGGAGCCAAGAGCGAGAAGCTGGTTGTTAGGGATGGAGATGATGACGGAGATGTTGGTGTTGGAGAGTGCTCTGAGGATGTCTGGGTTGGCGTCGTAGATTCGGACATGGGTTATTTTTTGGAAGTGGAGAAAGGAGACAAGGTCTGTGGGGGAGAGGAGGTTGGAGACATCAGTGCCAATGTTGACACCAACGTATGATGATGATGGTGATGGTTCATTTTGAATGTGTTGTTGTTGAAGAAGATGGTTACTGTTAAGTAGCTGAGCTGGTGAAGATGAAATGGAAAAGAAGAGAATGAGAAGGAGGAGCAGAAGAGTGGGGAGCTTAGTGTTAGTGTTTGCCATTGCTATGGAAACTTGTTTAATTCTTCATCCTCTGCTGCTTCTTGCATTATCTATTCTAATTATAATTATAATTATACGAATATTTTCTATTTTTGTGGTAAGTTAGAAGGACAGTGAACGGAACAGAGGAAGAAAGCAGAGGGAGGGATGTGTAGAAATAGAAAATGCAAACTGGGGGAAGGAAGATGGTAGCAGTAATGTAATGTTTTGTCTAACAGTAATTCAGATTTGAGAGTGTTCTTCTCCCACTCCACTCCCAGCCCACTGCATTTTTGCGCTCCTCCTCGTAATTTCAATTACACATTTTTCCATCCTCTGAATTGTCAAGAATACCCCCTTCTACTGGAACCCAGTAAGCTTTAATTTAAGCACAACAGCGAAAAAGTTACGCTCCATCGTCAATAAATAAAAATTATTCATAATATAAAAAATTAGAGGAAAAATTCTTATAAATAAATTGAAAGTTTTCAAAGGATTACATATTATTATTATTTTTTAAAGATTTTTAAAGGATTATATTAAGAAGAGGAAGTATTTTCTTGTTTTTTTAACTAAAGTGCTCTTTTGGAATTGGTAGTTAAACTTTTTTTTCGATGTTTTGAATCCCTAAACTTTCTTCAAATTTTGAAAATGGTCCTAAGTGATGATATGATCGAGGATATGCCACATCACCTTCGTCACATCGATTGGTAACGTGTCAAATGATGTCATGTGATTTTTTTAAATTAAAAAAAATCAAATTTATTAAAAATAATTAAAAATTATATTTTTAAATAAAATCGAATATTTTAATAAATTTTAAAAAGAAATTATTTTTTTAATTAAAAAATCATGTCCGTGGCTATGCATAACACGTCACTAGTTGATATTGTGAAAGTAATGTGACATGTTGTCGGCTATATCATCACTTAAATGACGAAATAATCATTTTCAAAAATTGAACAAAGTTCAAGACACAAAGAATCCAAAAAAAAAAAGTTTGAGGACCAATTAAAAGAAAAAACCTAAGTTCAATGATTAAAATGTTAAATATATATTTTTTTATTTTATTTTTTTACAAAGTTGCAAAAAGAAAGAAAACAAAGCAAACGCCCCACGGGCATAAATTCGGGAAAGGGGCCTGGCTTTTCGTTGTCAGAGTTTAGGCATTTGCGCAAAAGAAAAATAAAAAAATAGAAAAACAAATAAATTTGTCAGACTTTTGAGGACGTGGTTAAGGGGTAATAGTGTAACTCAATACACCTTCATCTTATAGGTTATGTTGATTTAGTCACTTTATTTTATTTCATAAGTTATTATTTTTAAAAATTCAATACTTGTCCGCGTAAGACAGTTCAGTTGGTGGCTGCAGGGACACTTAGGATTTCCCCTCCCACAGGTCATGGGTTCTAGTCCCAGACCTTCCATGTAAACCAAAAAAAAAAAAATTCAATACTTATTTATACTCTTTTCGTTTTTATATATAAAACATTTTTGAATGTTTTATTTTGTCTTTATTTATAAAACTATATAAATTTTTAATGACAATTAATTATTTCTTTCCATAAATATCTCTAATTATTTAACACTTTTTAAATTCTCAGTATCATTGATAAAGATAATTTTGAAAATATTTATCGAACGTACACATTTTCAATATTAGTATTAACTACTAACTAGATTAACAATTTTCTTAATCAAAATGAAAATCTTATATAAAAGAATTGAGGGAGTATTTCTTTTTTCAAGCATACTTTTATTTATTACTCCCTCTGGTTCTATTTATAGGGCATACTTAACCATATCACACGGACCAAGGAGAGTAATTAGGTTTCTTGAAACTTTAAAAAAATACTTCAACATTACAGTCTTACCCTCTTAACTTGCATTGAGAATTTCACAATGTATTACTTCACATTAATGAGCAAAGGGCAAATAAGAAAAAATAACAATAAATGCTTTCTAGAAAATACAAAGTGATTTATAAATAGGATCAAAGAATCATTCTAGAATGTGACTTATAAATAGGACCAGATGGAGTACTTTTTTTTATCACATATTTTTTCACCTCTCTTCAATGCTGTCTTTGTACATTTATTGTTACTCTCTTTTATTATTAAATGTAAATAATTTAAATAAAATATACTAAATTTTTAAATTTTTACTCATTTCTTAATTTACGTAAAATTTTTAAAACAACATAAATTATTAAAATCGAATTTGCTTCTTGAATTAAGGCATGTTTGGTTCCGCGTTACGGAATTAATTTCGGCCCCAAAATCACGTTGGAACAGAAACATAAGCAGCTATTACTAGCTTTGACATTCCAGAATTGATTCTGGGTTAACTCATCACAGAACCAATTATACAATAAAACACAGCAGGTAAGTCTAGCTTTCACTGCAGCCTTAATTAATCAATCTATTCTATATAAGCTTGCACAATCATCTCTAGCTTTCAACTTACAACCTGTTTTCACGGGTTGGACTAGTTTCTTACTCACAACTAATGAATGTTTATGTTGACAGTAGTTTGTAATTGTATTATTGAAAGGATTATCTATAAACATTATTCATGCGAAACAGTAAATAGTAGTAGTAGAAAAATTGATACCAATGACAAAGCAAATAGAACAAGTGGCATTGTTAAGGATATGAACATGTGACTGAGGACTCTTGTCAGCATCAATACATTTTAGCTCGATTAAGAAAACTACCGGCTGTGAAGCTCAATAAAAAGAAGTGGCTTGTTTATTTATTTATTACTAGTAAGCAAACCCGTGCACATGTACGGGCGAAAGAGGGAAGGGTATTATTTAGTAATTGAGTAACATATTAAATATTTATATTATATAAAAATTAAGAAAGTTTTTATTAAATATTATTTGATAAAAAACATATATTTATTTATGTTAATGGTTTTGTTTAGGTGCATGCAGGTTCAAAGAAAGTCATATTTGATTATGTTAATGGTTTTGTTTCAATGTCTGAGGTATATGATATCATTTTTCATATTAATGTTATTTTTTTGTTTATGTCATACTGATTTACACATTCAAAAGAGTAACGTTGTGATTTTTATTTTTGATTTTGCAGGAAGATGAAGCTTCAGAAGATTTTGATGAAAAATTTCCTGCTGAAGGAGAACATGTCATAGAGGAATTGTTTGCAATTACTATTACTTCTGCGCAACTAAAAAAGAGATAGACTTTGGTATGTCTTCATTTCCAATATATTTAACCATCCACATAAGTTTTGGACATTCCGTTTCTTCAGTTAAAGTTGTTCAGTTAACGTAGTATACTGAACTTAGTTTCTGTTTGTACAGTATATCCATATCAAGTTAACATTGAATATGAATAACTAATTGAATTGCCAGCAAAGTAATTTCATACCCTTTACTTTCATAAATTCATAATAATTTCATAAGTTGATAGCAAAACTTCAAATTAGGACATAAAAATCACAGTATTATGGTAAGAAAAACATAACTGAAACAGTGTTTTTGATTAAGGTTAAACTACAATAGTGGTTGAAATGAATTAAGAAACCGAAAAATTTCAAACCAAACAATTCTTCTTGTCTCAAAATTATAGTTTTATTTCAGAAATGGCAGAGAGTGTTGAATTTGCTTGCTTGAACCTGCAAAGTGAATGGTAATATTTGTTACATATATACCTTATTATATCTGAATTAAAATCTACTATTCTATTGTATAACAATGGAAACTATTTGCTAAAAGCTTTGTATTATTTACCAAATCAAACACATTCATTCCTGGTTGTCTTTTTTCAAACGCTTTGATCCTTTTGTTGTTGATAGTTGTGGTGTTTCAAATTGAGAAATACCAAGTATGTCATGCTCATCATCCATAAGTATTTTTTTCCCCTTATTATAACTTGTGGACTGTGGGGTTTGTAATTCATCCAGGTTGTTTTCAGAAGAAGCTGATCCAATTTCCTGAAATTAACAAATTAAGATGAGTATATATATGTATTAGTAAGCACATATTTTTTTTACACTAGATCAGATCATTACAGCAGCAGAATTGTTGCAGTCTGACTTGTTCAATGTATTTCCATGTGTAACAGAATTTGGAGATGAGTGATTTTCCTGCGATTTAACAACTTTAATTTGTTATGAAATTTTTCATAAATGCATATAGATAGGTGATGAACAAAAAAAATTTTGAGTTGTACCTTAATGTCTGAAATGTTTTCACGGAATGTTTTTAATATGTCTTCATCATCAAACATTTGCAAAATAGTAAAAGATTTTTTCCCCATAATCACATTGAATTTCTCATCTCCAAATTATTCTTTTTAAAAAAAAGGGTATTTGTGCATCTGATATTCTAATTCGGAATGACATACCTGCTTGGTTGGAAAGTGGAATGTGAGTCGAGTGAGTCTGAGTTATTAGTGGTAGATGGATGTGTATTTAGTTGAAGGTTTGGTTAAAAGAGTTTCATCTAGTTTATAAAGTTGTTCAAGTATGACTAATGATTTAAACTGTTGTTGGATGTGAGTAGACGGAGGCGGTGTTGGATGGAGGATAGAGACAGAGATTGAACGTGTGATGTGAGTAGTTTATTTTTTTAGTTTTAATATTGATAATAATAATAATAATAATAATAATAATAATAATAGTAATAGTAAAACGTTGTAGAAGAAGTTATCTGTATTTAGTAGTGTTTTTTTTAATTGATTAATAGTAGTGGTAGTAGAAGAACTGTAGAGGGTAGTAGAAGGATGAGATAAATTGATGTAGTTTTTTGTATGTAATTTTTTATGTATTGATTATATGTATTTTTATTTACTTTTCATTTAAATTAATGTAGTTTTTTTTAATTTTTTATGTATTTTATTAATTTTAAATTATTGTTGTTAATTTTATTAATTTTAAATTAAATTAATTTCATTTAAATTAATTTTTTTGTTAGAGACAGAAATTAATGGTATTGAGAAGATCAAAATTAATGAGATTATTGGGAAGATAAATAGGAGAGAAATATCTACAATATTTAATACCGAAATTAATGGGATTATTGAGAAGATAAATAGGAGAGAAATATCTTTAACATTTAAGATTGAAATTAATGGTATTGAGAAGACCGAGATTTATGGGATCATTGAGAAGACAAATAGGTGAAAAATATTTACAACATTTAAGGAATATTTTCAAGTTGATTATTATTAATTAATGGTTTTTGTTATGCATTGATGCATAAGTTACGAAAATTTGCATTCCATTAAAAAGTTTCAATTTTAGGTATTATATTATTCTTTTGAATGTAATTATTTTATTCCAAATCTTAATCAAATCTTTTACAAACAAAAAAAAAACATAGAGAAATATATTAGGTAGTTATTATGATTGAAGATTAAAATATATTTTTTTAGTTTCTTAATTTTTGGTTTTATTTTATTCAATATTTTTTTCATAGAAATCAGTTACTATAAAAAAAAACAGTTACTAAGAGAAGAAAAAAATCAATTACAAATTAGTTACTAAAAGTATGAAAATATGGTGTGATTCATTAATTAATAGAAGATAAATTTTTAATAGAAGAGAATTTAATGGGATCATTGAGAAAAACGAAATTAATGGCATTGAGAAGACCAAAATTAATGAGATTATTGAGAGCACAAATAGGAGAGAAATATTTACAATATTTAATACCGAAATTAATGAGATTATTGAGAAGACAAATAGGAGAGCAATATCTCTAACATTTAAGATCGAAATTAATGGTATTGAGAAAACCGAAATTAATGGGATCATTGAGAAGATAAATAGGTGATAAATATTTATAATATTTAAGGAATATTTTCAAGTTGTTTATTATTAATTAATGGTTTTTGTTATGCATTGATGCATAAGTTACGAAAATTTGTATTTCATTAAAAAGTTTCAATTTTAGGTATTATATTATTTTTTTGAATGTGATTATTTTATTCCAAATCTGACGCAAATATTTTTCAAACAAAAAAAACATAGAGAAATATATTAGGTAGTTATTATGATTAAAGATTAAAATATATTTTTTTTAGTTTCTTAAATTTTGGTTTTTTAGGTTTTTTTTATTCAATATTTTTTTCATAGAAATAAGTTACTATAAACAAAAAAAATCAGTTACTAATAGAAGAAAAAAAATCAATTGCTAAAAATATGAAAATATGGTGTGATTCATTAATTAATAGAAGAGAGCTTAATGAGATCATTGAGAAGACCAAAATTAATGGGATTATTGGGAAGACAAATAGGAGAGAAATATTTACAAATATTTAATACCGGAATTAATAAGATTACTGAGAAGACAAATAGGAGAGCAATATCTCCAACATTTAAGATCGAAATTAATGGGATCATTGAGAAGACAAATAGGTGATAAATATTTACAACATTTAAGGAATATTTTCAAGTTGATTATTATTAATTAAAGGTTTTTGATCTTTTGAATATAATTATTATTAACTAAAGGTTTTTGTTCTAATATATTATTAAAACCGAAAATTTGTATTTCATTAAAAAGTTTCAATTTTAGGTATTATATTATTCTTTTGAATATAATTATTTTATTCCAAATCTGATTCAAATAAAAAAACATGGAGAAATATATTAGGTAGTTATTATGATTGAAGATTAAAATATATTTTTTTTAGTTTCTTAAAATATATTTTTTTTAATTGATTGATTCTCTTTCCACAATCAGATATCTACCCTTTAATTCATTGCTTTGAAAGATTTGAACTTTGGTGTCAAATTGATCAACCTTCCACTGTGACAGGAAGTGCTTAATTGCTTAAAATTTTGAGTACTGCTAATTACTAAACCTCATTTTTGATTTTTGAGTCCACTTTTTTCTTAAAATCAGACACAGACCCATCATTTCATTCAATTGAAATATATGAACTTTGTTGTCAAATTGATCTAACTTTTTTTCCCAAGTGCCAGCATTACTGTTAGATATCATGTAGCTGAAAGGTTAATACAAAATAATGCAAAACCAAAAAATCTATCCAGCCCACCATTTTTTTTTCAGACAAAAGAATAAAAGAAAAGAGCAGATGACTCAACCACATAATGTATTTCAAGATAACTAATCACTTCAATTGCAGTATATCGACATAACTAAAACGCCACCTGGAGTACATATTATCAGAGTATATTACAAAAGAGAAACTAAAACGGCACCTGACAAACGAAACTCAATGTTTTCATCATTACGAATTGGAGTTTTATTATTCTCCAGAACGGAGTTCCCATATCGAGACTTCAGCACAGAGGTTGGAGTCACAAAGTCTTCTGCAATGTCAAGTTAATCAACTTTATAGAGAAAGAATGTTGGAAATCAAAAATAAAGATGAGTTAAAAATAATGAGTTTAATCTTGTATTGAGTATTGATTACCAGAAACATCGCTATTGAGTAATGATTGAGAAGAGCTCCCATCAAAGTTTCCATCTCTATTTTTCTCTGCACCATCCCCGTTTGATAGTTTGGAGATTTCACTGCCCATTTTCGATACTAAGAATTGAATCCCACCCTTTTTTTCTTTCCCCACCTGATATCAGCTTCGATTTCTTAGAGCAACTTGTCAAAGACAAAGTGTACACCGCCTCAGATCTCAGCAAGTCGGTGTCATACGTCTCTCTTATTTGGGCTTGAAGCCCACTAACTCAATAAACACTCACATAATAAATGCACTCTCTCTCGTTGATTAAGCAATGATTAATAGGCTTCTTAAGTCAAAATTGACGGCTAAAATCATATTTTGGTTTCCCAATTGAAAACCATTATGGATTTATAATAATATTGATTATTACCATATCAGGCAGAAATGTTCATGAGTTCCATGAGGCACATAATGGAAGATCAGAGAAGAGACATATACTAAAGCCAGAATCACAGAATATCACATGTGCTAATCCATTACTGCCCTATAGTATTACAAGACTATCATAAGCATCGGATCAACCTTTTACCATTGTCAAATCTATGAATACCCCGTTATCTTATCCATTTATTCATGGCATGATCTCTTGAAAAGGTAACTTTGGGCCACTAACATAAAATATACTGCTTACAACTTCAATGTTTTGACTTTTAACCATAATTACAGCAATTAGTTTAAGGATAACAATAGTTAATTCAATATTTTAACATATGAGTAGGTAAATTATTTGATGGTTGAGAATGATATTATTGTCTGCTGACTCCACTTAAGTACTCTCTTTTTGTCTGATGATAAAGTTAAAAAGGAATAGAGCTTTAGCTGAAAATACGGAAAGGGGTAAAAAACCAGGGCATAAAATAGATATCAATTGGGTTTAATTTTGCTGCAATGTTGCTGTTGAACTTGAAACAGTAATAAGATGTCCTGGTTAATGAAAGAAAGTGGAATATTTTTTTACCGTATATAAAAGGGCCGAATGTTTGAGGAATTTAGAATGGGAATCCTAGAAGCCAAAAGAAGTGGACTCTGGCAATTTATAAAACAATTAAGTTCATAAAAGTAATAATGTTCTTTCCCCCTTTCAATCACCGAGTAGTATAGCACATCAACGTCTCAATTCTTTATCAAAGTTGCGTTGCTATAACATCCTAACAGGGATTCGGGACCATTTAACTACTATCATAAAATGCCAAATTTAATCTGGGTCATCTTAACAATTCCTTTTTCTAGTCCCTGGTATTTTGTCCGGCATTGAGTAAAGTGTACCTAAGAGCTTGCTTTACTTGACTAACTCCAAGATAAGTTTTCTAGGGTCTGCATCGCATTATAGCTCATAAAAGTTCAAAAATTAGAGCACCCGTTGACAATTTTTTTTTTAAATGGATCACATTTATTATTTTATTATTTTTCACATTTTTTAAAGCTTGAATGACAAATTTCATTTTTTTTTCTACCTATAAACCAAATATTTTTTCCTCGAAGTATTTATTTCCAAACAAAAAATTGTCCTTAAATAAGGATAATCCCTAAATAGGGACAAAAAATTATGTCCTCCACACTCATTGACAGGGACAAAACTTTTATAATATTGGTGAATCACTTATTTTCTCTGTTATTAGTAGTTGTTGGGGGTGTTTGGTTTAGATTTAAAATAATAATGTTTTGAGTTTTTTTTTTTAAATAATCATAATTTAGTGTATTTGGTTGTCAGTATTATAATTTTAAATTATATTTTTGAAAAATAACCAAAATCCAACATTTTTCTTATAGATACTATAAATTATATTTTGAGATCCATATAATTCATTATTATACCCTTATCACCCTAATAACAATAACTACCCTTTGTTACTCTATATCATTTTTTTTAATTTATTAAATAAAAATAATCTTGTTTAACTATTCAAATAAAACAAATGAATTTAAATTCATTTTTTTTAACTAAGAGACTCAAACACAATCAAGTAATAATGTAAAAGATTATAATCTTATAAAATAATCCTAATTTAATTTTATCGGTTATATAACATACATCACTTTAACCGAAAACTATTACACCGTATATTTGTATCATTTAAACAGTCTTGGGTTTTATCATCAGATTTTTGTATACAAAAAAAATATATTCGGATTCAATTCTGATTTAGATATCTTATCATATTCTTTATGATCAATCTCTCGATCAACAATGCGTGGAGGACACACTAAAAAAAAACCTTTTATATCTGCACCGCAGTTTGAACATTCTTCTATTTATGTTACCTTTTTTTGTTACGACTGAAAAAGAAAACAACAACTAAGAATGTAGCCATTAATTAAGACGCGTACTCTTAAATAACTCCCCAATATGGATTAAAATCTTGGGACTTACTATCATGCAATTCAAAATTGGATGGTTGCTATGCAACCTTTTCTTAAATCTAGTTAAAATTAGGTTTTTGCAATTTAGTCCAACATAAAAAGTAAATAAAAATTTAGTCCTTTGTACCTATAGACAAATTATAACTTTTAATTTAAAAAAAAAAATTAAAAGTAGTTAAAATTAGTCACTTGTGTAAAAAGGCTTAATGCAAGTGACTAAATTTAAAATTAAAAGTTATAATTTGTCTATAGGTACAAAGGACTAAATTTTAATTTACTTTTTATGTTGGACTAAATTGCAAAAAACTAATTTTAACTACTTCAAATAATGACATGGCATAGATGTCAACTTCTTATTGGTTTAAGAAAAGGTTGCATAGCAACCATCCAATTTTGGATTGCATGATAGAAATACCCTAAAATCTTTAATTTCCATTTACTTGAAAAGAAATCTTTGATTTGCATTTACTACTAGTCCGTAATTTACTAAAAATAAATCTTTAACTTTCTTTATTCAGGCTTATTCACTAAAAACAGGACATAGCATTTAACTCTAACACTTCATTTTGCCTACAAATCTACACGAGCTAGGTATCACGCTCTTACAAGTATTATTCCCTCCATCTCTTGATATATATGAGTCGTTTTTATCTAATTCTCACATATTAAGAAAAGTAAATATTATTATCAAATTTATCAAAAAAATATGTTGTTATTACAAAGTTACACCTATTTAAAATTTTACAACTCTATTTATTTTTCTCTCTCTATTGCAATTGTAATTATTACCATATCACCTCCAATGTAATTATGAGAGGTGTATTTGGAATAAACTTTTTAATGTTACCTAAATATTCCAAAACGACTTATAAAAAGGGACAAAAAATCTTTCAAAACGGTGCCCTATGTTAAGAGACGGAGGGATATATTAAGAGACGGAGGGAGTATAAGTTATTGTATTTCTTATGACAACAAGCATTTACCTCTATAATTATTTCTTACGTATGTTCATTTAGTAATTTTGTTTTGTTTTATTAGTTATGTTTTTTTAGAAATTTAATAGTATTTATTTATATTTTTTTTCAAGCATACACTTATTTATTATATTATCTTTTTCATCATTTTTTTTATCTCTCTTTAACGTATTCTTCATACATTTATTATTATTTTTTTCCCTATTATTAAATGGGGATAATTTAGTCAAAATACATCAAATTCTTACATAATTTATTTTTTTATTAATCTACGTACAATAATAAAAAAATTATGAAATAAAAGGAGTAATAAATTGTATTAAAAAAATTAGCTAGCCTAATTACAGTTGATTCTTTTTCTCAGCATGTCAGCTAAATTCACAAGACTCTAGGGGAACATTTTGGGCATGTAATAAAAGAAGGTAGGTTTTACAATGCACCATTTTGAGTTTCAATCTCACGTAGGGATGGCATGGTACCCACGAGTGCGGGTAGTGTATAACCATGCCCATGTCGCGGATATTTGCGAGTATTTGGGCAGGTAACAGGTATCCACGAGTTTTAAACTTTTATTATATAATTATATATTTTATAATAATCATTATATATAAAAATAATTATAAGATGAATAATTACATACATATGATAAATGTTTATCATTATAATTTCATCTTTAAATTCCAATATAAAATATAAATAAAAGAAAATTTATATATTCTCAAAGCAATAAAAAAATATTAATATATATATATATAATATTTAATAGTAAAATATTATTTTATATACGTGGATACTCGCGGGACGGATATCATAATATTCATCCCCATCCGCAAGAGAATAGTGCGAGTACCTGTTGCAGGTACCCGCGGGCAAAATATGTGACATATAACTTTTTATGATAAAAAGTAAAAATATGACAATAAAAAAAATTGTGCATTTCCAATTTTGCCCATAACTCAGATTTCGCCCTCTGCTCAACTCTGTTTCCTGGTCACCCCCTCTCTTCTCTATTTCAGATTTGAAATGAACTTGCATTTACAATACTGTCCTTATTTTTTGTCATTCAAAGCTCTATAAAAGCCACACTTATTACCACACTAATACACTACAAATTTAATTGATTAGTCATTTGTTTAGACTTTAGATAGTAAAATTTAAGGATAAGGAATCTTAATTTTTTTTATTAAGATCTTTAAGCACGTTTTTCAATTCCTGTCAAACGTTCGCCCTATATCTCTCTCCATATCCACGTAACACAAGTCTGCTTCATCAACTAAAGGGTGAAGATGAGGGCCTCCTTACACTAGTGGCGGCCAAACAGGAAGGTACGAGCACAACTCTGCAACTTTTTCATTCTCTAATTAACAATGCAAATGCAATCAACTTTCTCTATTATTCTCATCTTTAGGCAATAACTTTAATTTGTTTTATAAGTTATGTTTTTTAAAGTATATACATTATCTTTTTCAACTCTCCAATGGCGTCCAATAAGCACCTTGAGAATCCAACTTAACGGACGGAGTTCCTGATGATGACCGATAGATCGATGTCCGGTGGAGGAGGTGGCTCTGGTGGTGCCAGAGATAGATGACCCTCCACGTTGCATGTATACTGCTCACGCTCAGGTCTCTCCACCTTAAAATCCCCTACATCAAATCCTTTTTTCCTCTTATAAGTATACATTTATGTATATAAGACCATTTACCATTACCGATAGTATTAAGGACATATGCATGGATGATAAGGCACACCATGACTTGCCCAAAATATAGAGTGACCTTTGATGCATCTGTTATATGGGGTCTGATTGGACCAAAGCGCTTGTTTGGCCGTGGCGGCTTGTACAGGAACATGGCATGGTTATTCCTCATTGGAGCAGTGTTGCCGGTTCCTGTTTGGGTGTTGAGCAAAATCTTCCCAGACAAGAAATGGATTGCTTTGATAAACATACCGGTTATATCTTATGGCTTTGCTGGAATGCCACCAGCAACAACTCCTACCAATATTGCAAGCTGGCTAATCACCGGAATGATCTTCAATTACTTTGTGTCCGCTACTATAGTGGCAGAAATACAATTATGTCCTATCTGCAGCGCTGGATGCAGGCACAGCTTTTATGGGTGTGCTCATTTTCTTTGCACTGCAAAATGCTGGGCATAATCTGAAATTGTGGGGATCTGAATTAGACTGGCTTCTTGCCCAACTCGACAAGGAATTAACGTTGAGGGTTGTCCAGTGTTCTAGGAGGGAGGGAAGCTTAATGAGTTTTTATCTTTTCTTCTTCTATTGGGTGGGTACCAAGTTAGGCTTTGGAATAATAAATTGCTTAGCATTAGTATTTCATGCTCTCTTGTTTATTAGCAAAAATAATTACTGACGCAGGTATTAAGAAAAAATAGTTAGATGCATTTAATTTTCTCATATTCATAAAAAAGTAGACTATTTTAGTAAACTTGTATTGGGAATGAAAAAAAATTAAATGATTAAACCACTTTATAAAGATATTTTAGGAATGATTGTATTGGGAATAGAAAATTAGTTAATTTTACTTATAATTAGTTTGTTTGTTTTAGGAATTTGCTTCTTGAATTAAAGCACAGCAGGTAAGTCTTGCTTTCAATGCAGCCTTAATTATTCGATCTATTCTATATAAGCTTGCACAATCATCTCTAGCTTTCAACTTACAACCTGTTTTCATGGGTTGGACTAGTTTCTTACTCACAACTAATGAATGTTTATGTTGACAGTAGTTTGTACTTTGTATTACTGAAAGGATTATCTATAGACATTATTCATGCGAAACAGTAAATATAGTAGTAGAAAAATTGATACCAAAAACAAAGCAACAAATAGAACAAGTGGCATTGTTAAGGATAAGAACATGTGACTGAGGACTCTTGTCAGCATCAATACAATTTAGCTCGATTAAGAAAACTACCAGCTGTGAAGCTCAATAAAAAGAAGTGGCTTGTTTATTTATTTATTATTACCATATCAGGTAGAAATGTTCATGAGTTCCATGAGGCACATAATGGAAGAGAAGAGACATATATATGTACTAAAGCCAGAATCACAGAATATCACATGTGCTAATCCATTACTGCCCCTATAGTAGTATTACAAGACTATCATAAGCATCGGATCAACCTTTTACCATTGTCAAATCTATGAATACCTCGTTATCTTATCTATTTATTCATGGCATGATCTCTTGAAAAGGTAACTTTGGGCCACTAACATAAAATATACTGCTTAACACTTCAATGTTTTGATTTTTAACTATAATTACAACAATTAGTTTAAGGATAACAATAGTTAATTCAATACTATTTTAACATATGAGTAGGTAAATTATTTGATGGTTGAGAATGATATTATTGTCTGTTGACTCCACTAAAGTACTCTCTTTTTGTTTCCCAAGCCTATGGTGATAAAGTTAAAAAGGAATAGAGCTTTAGCTGAAAATAAGGAAAGGGGTCTAAAACCAGGGCATAAAATAGATATCATATCAATTGGTTTTACTTTTGCTGCCATGTTGCTGTTGAACTTGAAACTGTAACAAGATGTCCTGGTTGAAGAAAGAAAGTGGAATATGTTTTTTACCGTATATAAATAAAAGGGCCGATTTTTTGAGGAATTTAGAATGGGAATCCTAGGAGCCAAAAGAAGTGAACTCTGGCAATTTATTAATCAAGTGAACTAATGGGCGATGATTAACAAGAGTTAAAAGTTAAAACCGTGTAACTTGAGTAGTATGATTGTTCTGACTTCTGACACAAATACACCTAGATGTTGGAGTGCCTAGATGATTGGCCAGCAAGATTGAATTCTTCTAGCCCTCACCTGTGATGAGTTCCAAATAAGTGTTACACAAGCTTCTGCTTCAATTATGCCTGCAGCATTATTTTATTTCATCCGGTCTTCTTTAATGCAAAGGAAAAAATAATGGGTTCTTGATAGCTCCTTTAAAATGGGATACTTTAAAATTTGGCCAACATGTCTGTTTTTTAATGAGCTACTCCCTCCGGTCTCATTTCTTAGCAAAAATAACCACTTTCACTACTATTAAGAAAAATAGTTAAAAGTAGTTACATGTATTTAATTTTTTTGGGATCATGTAAAAAGTACATTCTATTACCTAAAATGCCCTTACACAATTATGTAAAAAAAATAAAAAATAAAATTATTTTAATAACCAAATTAAACACTCATTAATGCTCTCACCTAGAGTATTTAAACACCAACCTAGGAACTGCAAACATGTTTCCACTATCATATTTCCACTCTCATACTATTTCCACTAACATTTCACAAGTTTGCACTAATAATACTCGTACTCCTCCAGTAAAAAAACTGAAGTGCTATGCAATGGTGCCGCCCCGCCAAAAAATGGCTCCAATACTTTTCATATATTTAAAAATTTGCTAAAAAATTCGCTCCAACAAATAACTATAAAAAACTTGTAATCTCACAAAATTGTACCAGTAGAACTTTTTACCCTCTAAACTTAAAGAGCTACAAGTCCCATTTTCTCATTCTTTTATTTAAATTTATTTAACATGTCTTTGAATATTGATTTGAATGCTCCTCACAATGACTCTAATGTTATTGATGATTTAAATGTATGCCCATTCTATGGAGAGGAAAACATAACATCTTCTAATGAAGAGTTGAATTGTCCTTCTTTGAACTCCAATTGTTGGTCTCTCATAGACTTTGAATGCATCTCCATCACATGAAAAGGAAGATGTATCTGATAATGAGGTTAAAGCGGCACTTTACAATGAGAATATGGGCAACAATACTGATGATACAAGTCTGCATGAGATTGACCTCATGTTTACTGGTACGGTTCTAATCTATCCTTTATTATTGACAACCAAGATAACTTGATTATTGCATCTACTCTAAAGAATACAACCAACCCATAATTTGAAGTTAAATATGCAAGTTTTTTTTTCCAAGACTATCAATGTGAAATCATAGCAGATATAAATACCAGGAGAAATCAGTACAGTATCATTCAAGTATGAAAAGCTGTTATGTGTAAGAGTAATTTTAGACATCATAATATTTTTTATTAAAAAAAGATTTATTTCAAAAAGATGCCTCAAAGTACAAATTTGTCAAAAAGGTGTGCCTATTACTACGTATCATGAGAAAGCCATGAATAAAAAAAATGCCATGCATGATCCATTGAAAATCAAACTTAAACTACCCTCATACGAGACATATAGCCACAAAGCTCCCACATTAGAGTAGGTCCTGTTACTTTTATAGTTCAACTTTTAAGATTTGTGTTAGTAACTTTTGGTTGGTTTTTATTTATTAATAAAAGTTTGAGTAGTAAGTTTTGTGCCACCGCATGATGGAGATTGCAAATGACATTTTCATTTTATTGAACTACAAGACATACAAAACAATTGTGATGGGAGTTCACTTCACCTGTAAACAACTCATCTTGGTTGGCCTCTCCATCCTTGTCCAAAGAGTCTTCAACAATGAGAAGTAATAAATCCTCCAAGTCATGTGAAGTTCAATTAGAAGGTGTTGTCATTTTTTTTTCAAAGATAAAAAACGAAACAGATGAAATGTTATGTGCAGTGGTTGCTCTAGTAGTCTATTAGAAATGTGGGTGCTCCATGTGATAAGTTTAAATAGAGAAAGAAAAGCAAATCTTATCAGTACAGACTTTTCGTTACTCAAGATTTAGTATTTATTGCTATAGTACTAGTACCTTGGAAAGTGGAAACTACTAGTACTCCCTTGGAAACTACTGTAACGAATGTACTTAATAATTATTTGTTGGATTAATAGAATTATTAATAACGGGTAATTTTGGAATGTTAATATTTAATAGTTCGTGATTAGTTGGTTTTTGCTTATATAAGAGACCAACTTATGGATGTTTTTTTTGCTAACAAATGAGACCGGAAGGAGTACCAAACTATGCCAAGCACCAGAAGAAAAACACGCACCGACGCACACACGCAGATATTTTTTTTGCAGGCAAATCTTCATACCATCACTGTAAAAAAAATGAATGAAGTATTCAACATTAAAAAGAACAAAGATGAAGGCCCACAAAACATAAAGGGGCCAAACTGTGCGGTGCGATATTAAACGTTGAGTTTTGAATTATGGCCCCGTACTTGAGATTTTGGCCGTCGACAAAAATCCCGTATGCAGCAAAACCGGAAAAATTCCGTTCACAAAGAACCGAAAAATTCCGTCTGTTAAACTCATAATTAACAAATCTAGTACATGCTACTGTGCTAGTATACTACTATATGATATACTCAGAATTTTTTTTTTTTTTTTTCTAAATTTTTTTAACAAAGATTTACTCAAAATATTTTATTACACAGATTCGTATACAGATTTATTAGAACATGTAAATTTTGAATACAGTTTTTACTCAATATAGTTTTTTCAGAGCAGAGAGTAAAAAAAAAAGTTTAATTCAAATCATAAAAAACTAGTGCATATCATTGAAAAAGAATACACATAGAATATTTATGAATTGACTAGATTTGAAAAAGAGAAAAAAAATTTAACCTCCGTCAAAAAGCACAGTATAAAAAAAAATTTAAAGCCGAATAACAAAAAAATATATATATTTATGAAAATAAAAATACATAGGATATTTTTTAATTGACTACATTTAAAATGAAAAAAAAAAAACCAGGTAGTAGCATTTTAAGAAAAACTCAGATTTGGAAGTGCTTCTTGCAAGAAGTGTTGTGTTGAGTAGGGAAACTCACAGAAAAAATGCGATTGATAGGGGGCAGTAGAACCATGGAATGTCTAAGAAAGTGAGGGGAAGAGTGGTTGAGGGAACTGAGTTTGGTGGAGGAGCAACTTGACTCTGTTCTATGATTTTCAGCATGTGATGATTCATACTTTCAGCCGGACGGAATTTTTCCGTGTAAGGCCAAACGGAATTTTTCCGGTTCTTTGTGAACGGAATTTTTCCGGTTCTTTGTGAACGGAATTTTTCCGATTTTGCAATAGAATTTTTTTTACGTTTTGCTGCATACGGGATTTTTCCGTCTTGTTATGAACGGAAATCTTTACACTGCAAAGGACAATTTTGTCCACGAAAAATATAAATGGGGGCCAAAATCTCAACCACGGGGGCCATAATTCAAAGCTCTAAGCGTTTCTGCGGAAGCAAACCATCATATCATAATGCTGTATGCCTGTATTAAACATGTCTTGCCAGAGTCTTCAATAGGTAGGTAGTTGTAGCTCAATTGATAAAACAACATGACATAAAATGCAACATTCGATCCTTTGCATCTTTATAAATTTCTCCCTCCCCTCCTCTTAAAGAAAAAGGCTTCCCAAACAAGCATTGCTATCAAGTTCGAATAAGGGCTCGGTTCTGCTAACGGATAGTCACCCCTGGCCGCAAGGATAGGTCTACATGAATGGGCAAAGTACAAACAAATGAATCTCTGATTCTCCTTATACCATTTGCCAATTTAATGATGACTATGGTAAATGAAGGTCTTATTCTTTTAAGGGGAAAGTTGACAATAACGTTGAGCACAACTTATATTTTAATACTAGTGACTAGTAAATCATCTCCAGCAACTTATGGAGTTTGGGGAAATATGAAAGGAGGATAATAACAACATTTAAAAATTAGAAATTGACTCAATAAAATTTGGTGAATCAAAATAACTTGATTTTCATATTGGAGAAAGGCACAAAGTTATTTATACTACAAAATGTAATCACACATCTAAAAAAAAGGAAATCAATCACTCGCCTACAGAATACTACTACCCTTCCCTTCTCTTCACTAAAATTAAAAAAAAAACAAAAAAACAAGATGACCTATATTACTCAAAAAAGATATCACAGGTTAAAGCTGAGGATCTTATTTTTGCTACACCATAGTCAAGACTTCTACACTCCCACTTCAAATGAATCACCAGAATCTGTGAATGAATTATGCCACTCAGCCACTGCCACTACTATATGAAGGAACCTTGAACGCATCCTCAAAGTTCATTTGTAACAGAAACAAAAAACTTTTTATGATAATCATATCATCTTAAGGCATTCACGAATGCCATCAAGGAATCAACATCTCTCTTCTCTGAGGGATACTTTATGGGGTGAGATGAATGCTTTGGGAAAAATAATATTGTAGGGAAACTTCCCAACTGCAATTCACTCTTTGCAAATTCTTTCTGCTCTCCATCTGCTCTAAATTTTGCAACCTTCACCCCTGACCCTGCTAACTTCTCTGCCAAATCAACATAAGATTCCTCCATAGCCTGTTGTAAAGTTGGAATAAAAATATCGTTAGAGGAAGAAAATTTCAATCCAAAGTAACCATAGTGAGTGAGTAATCTGAACAGAATACTAAATTACAGAAAAATGTTTACCTGGCAAAAAGGGCACCATGGTGCATAAAGCACAACAAGCCATGGTTCCTTCAGGTTGTCCAATTTTGCCAAATTCTCAATTCCACTCCTACTCAAGCTAACCACATTCGGGGAGTTGAAAATGTCAGCAACAGTGGCAGTGCCATTTGCATGGGCAACCCCATTCCCATTTCCATTAAGCTCAGCAGAATCTTCCTGTTTTATATTTCCTTTGTGAAGACCACACTCTTTAGCTTTGGCATCCTCCCACCACCACCTCCCTTCCCTCTCATGCTGTCCAGGTAAAACCGCCCTTGTGCATGGCTCACAACCAATGGAAATGTATCCTTGCGAATGCAGTGGATTAACAGGCACATCCATGGTCCTAAGAAAGTTCCATATGTCATGACCTTTTACATTCGCAACCGGGTTCCACTTCACCAGGCTACCGACTCCACCATCCATTCCCTCAAAAACCGGATCAACCTGAACCACGGGTACTTCAGACCTAGTACCAGGTGACTGATCTTTTCTCTGTCCGGTTATCCATGCCCTGAGGCCCTTAAGTGCCCTCCTTAAGGGTCTCACCTTCCTGACTCGGCAGCACTCTTGATGGCCATCCTCGTAGAATGAGAAGAGG
Organism: Crotalaria pallida; assembly: GCA_037953625.1. NCBI lineage: Eukaryota > Viridiplantae > Streptophyta > Magnoliopsida > Fabales > Fabaceae > Crotalaria > Crotalaria pallida. The sequence goes on along the minus strand of CM075649.1, from coordinate 187,572,380 downwards.
CCCTTATTCCTTACTAATGCCTGAACCTCAACAGCGTCTGGGAACATGTACTCAATGCGGATTCCATAATGCTTCTCAACGGCATCAAAAAATCTGTAAGTTTCTGGGTTGAGTCTCCCAGTGTCCAAACTGAACACCCTAAAGGGTCGGCCCGTCAAACGTGCATACTCGATTAAAGCAACATCTTCAGCACCGCTGCAAGGTTAAAGGTATTCATTAAAACCGAGATAACAGTTTCAGCAGCGGTTACAACTCAATTACTAATTTATCCACTATACTAGCAGGTGACACAGGCATTTAGAAATTGCTAACGTGGCAAGTGGAATGCTGCTACAACAAGGTAATATAATTAGAGTTAACTCAATTAGTAATTTTTGATAACCATCAAAAAGTGAAGTATTCCAAAAAGTTAAACAAGCATGCATATATGTGGCTTGACTTGTAAGTTGTAAGGTAATCCTTGGAGAAAAATTAAATCTATATAATTAATACATGTATCCAGTAATAAGAAACTACTAATGAGTCCACCCAAGGAATGGTAGGATAAAAAGTAGTGCTACTAAATTGAGTTGAATTAGTGTAAAAAGTTACTGCTACTACTATATGGGTTTGTCTTTCTAATATGTGGGACTAGGGAACAGGTAAAGAAACACGCATAGGGTAAGTCTGCATTGAAAATTGAAACATTTATAATGATAGGATGTAAATTTTGATGATGGAAGGAAGGGAATGAGTATGAGACCTGAAGGCAATGGCAATGTGGTTGCCAAATGTTTGGAGGGCTTTATCCATTATTAGAAGAGGGGAAGCATTCTCGAGTTGCAATGCTAATCGTTCAACATTTTGTTCTTGTTGTTGTTGTGGATGAGGATGAGCAGTAACAGCGATGGTGGGTGCAGTGGCATGTTGATGGTGATGAGGTTCGGAGTTGATGGCCGCCTTCACCATGCTCCGCCTATGTAGTTGAGATAACTCTCCATGGGGATGGGGCTTCTCCGAAACCCTAATCCAACCAATTTGAGCACCTGAAACTATATTAAAAAAATTCACTTACATTAATGTAATGTAATAATAATAAGAAACGAAATTTCACTTAAATTGGATTTCGAAATTACGTTTGGGTTGGGATGTTGAAAAAGTGGGAGCAGCAGTTGAAGAAGAATAAGTGAGAGAGAGGGCCATGGCTATGGTAATTATAGTTATGATGATGATGATGATGATGATATAATTGAAATTAATAATTAAATAAATGTAATTGAAATTAGATGTTTCAACTTTCAACCCCTCGAATAGTTTTAGTAAAATTGATGGAGAGGAGAGGAAAGGAGATACAAGAGTGAGTTAATTATATAGTAGTAGGAAGGAGGAGAGGGTAGAAGCGAACGATGCGGGAAGGAGGCGGCCTACGAGGTTCATTGAACCTGGACTGGGAGTTGGACTAAACTTTTCCTTCATACCATTGCCATGCCTCATGCCTTCCGTCATCTTATTCTTATGCACCACCACTTCCCCGATTCTTCCTTCCTTCCTTCCTTCCCAACACTCAACACCCTTTATCTTTTTTATTACTCCCTCTCCGCGGTCCTATTTATAAGTCACATTCTATAAGGATTCTTTGATCCTATTTATAAGTCATTTTGTATTTTTAGAAGGCATTTATTGCTATTTTCTCTTATTTGTCATTTGCTCATTAATGTGAAGTAATACATTGTGAAATTCCCAATGCAAGTTAAGAGGATAAGATTGTAATGTTGAAGTATTTTTTTAAAGTTTCAAGAAACCTAACTACCCTCCTTGATCTGTGTGATATGGTTAAATATGCCCTATAAATAGGACCAGAGGAAGTACTGCTTTTATACCGGTAATTATCATAATAATAAATTGTTAATTTCGTCGTCCAAATATTGTACTATTATCATCATCAATTTCATCGCTACAAAATATAAATACGTAGTATATTTACTCTAAATTGTTTCTTTGTTGTTATGTTACTGTATTTATTTGTTTCAAAATCAGCGCTCTTTTTTTTCCTTCAAGTTTATTTTTGTTAGTATGATTGGTTTTTCATCAAATTTTTCCCCTTTAGTCATTTTCTTTGAAGAAATTTCAACAAAGTAGCTGTTATTCAAACATTTGTATTTAACATCTATATGGGACACCTGTTTTTTTAGGCAAAAAACTGGTGGGTCCTGCAATTTCTCTTTCTTATAGCACCCACCACTTTTTACCAAAAAAGATAAGTGTCTATATTTGATGTCAAATACAGTTATAAAAATAACATTTTTGTTTCAATAATGCCATTTTTTTGACATGATTTCCACTTTTCCCTTTCTTCCCTTCTCTACCATTATGTATATTTTTTCTCATGACATTTTTTATTTTCAACAACAAACTACCAACAAAACAAAATCATAATTCCTCTTCCATTTCACCTTGTTCTTACAAAGAATGGCATGAAAATGAAAGAAGCCGTGAAAAAGAGAAAGGTCGCGATGAAGAAAAATGAATAAAGGGAAAGAATGAGATCCACGTCGGAAAAAATGCTAACGTTTGATGTGGTGTCAAGCTTTGATGCCATATCTTTTACCCAATAATTTGAGAGATATACATTATCAATGGTTCAGATTCAAAACATGCTACCTGATTTACAGGTTATGTATCTCATTTTCGTATTTTGCTCTAAAAATAATTATTTATTACGAATTTATTTAATCTAGGCATAACGGGCTCCTTTTTGGAGTGGATAGTTAATATTGGGTTGGGTTGGTTTCCTCTTTTATTATTAAGGTTTAATTATGTCACAAGTCCCTCAAATTTGTGATACTTTTATAAGATACCCTTATTCTTTTTATTTTCAATGTCTGACTTTTCGAAGTTATTCCTGAGTTTGTCATATACTCCTACTAACAATTCTGATCTATTTTGCTTACACGTAAAATTAGAATCCTAGTCAGACGCAGACGCAGAAGGTTGGTCATGTGGTGTCACATGATGTCAAACGGGCGAAGACGACCTCTCTCTTCAATCTTTTTTATTTAACTAAAAATATAAAATTATTAAGTTTCTTAGTTTTTTAATTTTAAAAAAAAATCTTCGTCCACGGGGCACCACGTGCCTAACCTCTTGTGTCTCACGAGGATTCCGATGTTACGTGTCAACAAAATTGGCCAGAATTGATAATAGGGGTATATGACAAACCCAGAAGTAACTTCGGGGGCCAAACATTTAAAAAAAATAAGGATATCTAACAAAATTACCTCAAACTTCGGGGACTTGTGACATAAGTAAGCATATTATTAACAAACCATGTAAATTTTTCGTTTACAATAACAAAGTATGTTTTATTTAAAAATATGTATTGTTCATAGTCTTTAATTCCTTGATTAAAAAACAAAATACGGAAATGAAAATTAGATGAACATTAACTAGTATCCTTATATATTGATAAGAGAAGTAAAAAAAAAAAATCTATTTGAAAAATGATAGATTTAAGACACAAAAAATTGTAAATGATTTTTATTTTTGATGCAAAATTTCTCGTAGTACATTTTCTTTTATTACTCTCTTCGTTTCTATTTATCTGTCACATTTTAAACAAAACACATCATTTAAGAAATCTAATTATTACTTCATCCGTCCCATTATCTTGGTAAAAAAATGCTAAAAAAATTGTCCCATATTAAAGTAAAAAAATAAATGAAAAATCTTAAATATTGTATATTGTATCGATGATTGATAAGTAAGTAAGGAAAACATATTCAAAGATTTTTTTTGAGACAATATTGTAATATGTATTAATTGTAATGATATGAAAATTTGTATAATATCAATTTATAATTAATGAATGAATCATACATTATATTAAACAGATTCTTTCTTATTTTTATGGACTTGTTTGACTTTTACCAAGATAATGTGATGGAGTGAGTACTTAAATTTCCAATACATTAATTATGTTTTTTCTCATTCTACCTTTATCTCTTCATGATAATTAATTTTTCTCTACTACTTATGTAAACCAATATCTATTACTATAAATAGGGACAAATATAAAAAATATCATTTATTACACTATTAAAATACTCAAAAGACATATAAAGAAAATTCTTAAAAAAAAAACAATTGATAAAAAACGAGGGAGTAATATTTTTGTAGCACTAATTAGTAAGACTTTTATAATTAAAGATTTTTATTACCCCACCTCTTATGATTAATTATAAGAAAATTAAAATTAAGTCAATATGCATTATTATAAAATAAAATTTATTACTTCATCCGGTTCTTATTATAAGTCTCATTTCTTTCTCACAAAAAGGGGTTTATAAGTCCTTCAAATCCTACTTCCTTTTTTTCCCCTTCTTGTCAAAGGTACAAAATAAGGTATCGAAGTGAATTTTGCTGGTAAGGGCTTTTTTGGGAAAACTAAATTTATTTGTTTTTTTTTCGAAATCAGGTGGTGTTTGGGTTTCACATTTTTGTGACTCATTCACCTCAGATATGCAAATTGTGCAAGTCTTTGACTCAACTATATGGATCCTCCACAGGAATTGTTACCTCACTGGGACTTGAGTTTTTGATCATGAAATCCCTAAGCACCCAATCAGTTTCTACTAGGCCAATCCACTTGGGTTAAATTTATTTTCTTTAACTATTAAATCTTTATTTGTTTAATGCAGAATTACTTTATTAAATTTCTTTTTTTCTTAATGATACTTTATTAACTTTCATTTTTTTTAATAATACTTTATTAAATTTCTTATTCTCAATCTTAAACACTGAGGTTGAAAAAATTATTTTTTTAATACGCACTTTATATTATTAGAAAATATGAATTTATGGGAAGAATTTTTAAATGCACCCATATTTTATTATCAACACTCATTGTTTACAATTTTTGTCATAGATTTTATGAAATATCCTTCTTCACATACTTAATTTTTATCTTCTTTTATCTTTTCACATTTCCTTCAAACACTCAACTTTTACCCCTTTTTTTTCATTTTTATTTCACACACCCAATATTTTTTATTTTTCCTATTGTCTCATATCTTCTTCGTTCATTTTCTCCTCCTCTTCTCATGAACCTTCCATAAACCTTTAACCCTCTCAATTTTGGAAACTCATAAAAAAATATTATAAAAAAAAATCGATCGTGGAATATCTGCTTGGACTATCTTGATTGTGGAATATTATAGCAAGGTCCATGCTTCCGTACACAAAACATTGCGAACCCAGTAGGGGTCTGCATGACCCGGCCCGGTCCGGAGACCCGTCTCCAATCCGGCGGGTTCGGGTCGGGTTAAACCCGTCCGCGCACATGTGGAGGGACAGACCCGTTTCAAAAAGGGACAAACCCATCCTGGGTCGGGACGGGTACGGGTTGATGTCCGGGTCACCCGGCCCGGCCCGAAATTTATTATATTATATTTATTTATTATTTTATTATTATGTATTAGTGTTTTTAGTCAAAATATTACTACCCTACGTCTGAATGTATGATAATACCTTGGCTCTCACTTACCGCCGCACACACTTGAGTATGATAATAATGAAATTATAGTATATTTCATGTGAAATAATGTATGATAATAATGAAATTATTGTATACTTCATGTGACCAGTTATCGAATTTTAGAAAGTTTTCGAAAATTTCAAAACTTGAATGGTTTGAGATTTTTTTAATGTGATTGATTCGTCCTCCGGGTGAACCCGGACCCGTTCCTATTAGGACCCGTCCTATTTTGGTCCCGTCCTTATCTTGTCCCTCTCCAATTAGGGGCGGATTCGGGTTAAAAAATTGACCCGAATAACATTTCAAGACGGGTGAGGGACAAACCCAACCCGTTCCAACCCGTCCCATGCTCACCCCTAGAACCCAATACTCAGGTTAATTGGCACATGCTATGACACATCTCTCGTACAACCTGACAATCTAATTCACACACAACAAAAAAGAAAAATATTACAGTCGATTTGTTTTTATGATTTTTTTTATTTTTTTTTTAAAGATTTTCAAAATTAAGAGTACGAAAAGTTTACTAAAGGTTCACGGGTAGAGGGGGAGAAGATGAGAAAGAAAATACGAGATAATATAAAAAGTAAAAAAATGTGTCTACAAGTTAGTGAGAAGATTAGTCACTGCGGTCAGCGGTGGACACTCCGATCATGGACAAAAAAAATAAAAAGTAAAAAATATCGGAGCGATATGTGGAATAAAAGTGAAAAAAGAAAGTAAAAGTTGAATATGTGAAATAGTCCGCGTAAGACAGTCCAGTTGGTGGCTGCAGGGAAAAAATAGGATTTCCCCCTCCCCAGATCATGGGTTCTAGTCCCAGACCTCCCATGTAAAAGAAAAATATATGTGAAATAAAAATAAAAAGAGATAAAAGTTGAATATATGAAAAAAGTATTTTAAAAAATTCATTAAAAAAATTATAAAACTATAGGTGTTGATAATAAGATATGGGTTCATTTAAAAATGAGATAATGGGTATGCACTAACGGTGTAAAGTTTTTTACATCATCAGTCCAACATCCACTATTTATTTGTATTACTTTAACCACTATTTATTTGTATTACTTTAATTTAAAAGTGAACAAACATAAACAGATGAATGATAGATGATGCACTGATGGTGTAAGAAATTTTATACTATCAATGCATTCCCTAATTTTTCTTTAAAAATTCCCATTTACATGACAAATTGGTTTTTTTAATACCAAATGGATTTTGGTGTAACCAAATTAAAGAACTTCAAATTAAAAATAGTCACCAACGTGAGGTTGGTCAAGTGGTAGCTCACTTGGTCCGTTAACCAACTGGTCTCGAGTTCGAACATTCGGTATGAAGCAACTCCATTGAAAGACCCTACCACTTAGTATGAGCTCAATTAAGATGGATCAGATGATCCAGGTACTGGTTGATGTAAAAAAAAAAAAAAAAATTAGTCGCCATCAAGCACAGCACGTCTACCACGTGTGCTAAAAAATTGCAAAAGTGGAACGTAACGCTGTCCACGGGCTAGCCAGAAACACGTGATGGAGGGTCCAAATACTTCTACACCCTCCAGCAACGTTCCTCGTGATGGTTTCTCCACGTACCAAGCTTCATTGCCACGTCAGAAAAAGTAATGATGATAAATTATGTGAGGTTAATCATAGCGCTGATCACTTACCTAATATCTATGTTGAAAGACAAAATGTTTCAATATTTTGAGAAGCAATTAATTTATTTTCATACATTAATTTCATCTTTGACTTTTTATCTTCACTTCTTAATTTGCTGGGAGAAATAATACAGTACATGGTAGGAGAATTGATCCTTTACCAAATTTGCTAGGCGATGTAATGACATAGATATTTGGTTTTTTATCCCTAAAAGTTCAGCGTGTTTTAGCTTTAGTCTTTAAAAATTATTTTGACTGTGACTAGTCCTTAATTTTTCAAATATTTTGATTTTAGTTTCATCTGTTAGAAAAAATCAATTATTTGTTGACGTGCTTAACGGAAACCCACATCAACAGTTACGTGGTGTAAAATAGCGTCAAATAAGTATTGTTCATGGATGATTAAGGTCATAAACGCAAAATTCTGCGTATGAGACTATTTTGTGTCCATAGATCTGTATTATCCATGTCATATCACTTATTTAACGTCTCTACACAGTACATGACTGTTGATATGTTGTTTCGCTAGCCACATCAATAAATAACAATTTTTTTCATAATGGAGTGGATTAAAACCAAAATATTTGAAAAATTAAGGACTAGTCCTGGTCAAAATAACTTATATAGATTAAAACAAAAACACGCTGAACTTTTGTGGAACAAAAACATAAATAAGCCTAGATATTTTTATATAATGTTATTCTTGCGAATTAAGAAAATACCATAAGCATAATATCAGTGTCTCCACATGAATCTGGACCTGAATTCGGACGAAATGAAAACTTAGAACGAAGAGAAAATAATCTTTTGTTATTACATTTACTCGGAATGAAATCTAAATAATTTTAGGGTTTTGTCGAGACACTTGTTAAGGTTGTTAGTATTGGAAAAATAATCATTAATACACATTTTTTTATGTTTTGGGAATACAAAAAATCACATTTTTTTCCATAAATTTTATTCTTTTTAACTTCTTAACAAGTGGACTAAAAACACTTGTTAGCATTTGTCATAATCATATTCTAAATATATCAGTCTCCTTATGATGAATCTGGACCTGAACTTCAACTAAATGAGCTTGTCATTTGTCACCTTATCTTACCGTACTCTTAGCTCAACAACACGGGTGTTTTTACTTAACTTGATGCATCAATGTAAGAATCATGAAAATACAATAATGATTATGTTAAGTGCACATCCAGAATGTATATTTAGATATACATGAAAATACAAATTATTTTTGTATATAAGATAAAATGTACATCAAAATATTAATTAATTTTGAATGTATATATAACTTCGTCACTAAAAAGCAAATCATGGATTGCATTTACATATTTTTTTAACCAAAATTTTCTTTTAATCGTAATCGAAAATTAATTTTTTCTAATTGATGAAATCTATAAAGTTACACTCCCTCCGTTCTTTAATATAAAACACCATTTTAGTAGATTTTTTGTCCTTTTTTATAAGTTCCTTTAGAATATTTAAGTAGCATTAAAGAGTTTATTTCAAATACATCCCTCATAATTACATAAAAGTGATAGGGTAATGATTACAATAGAGAGAGAAATGAATAGAGTTGTAAAGTTTTAAATAGGGATAACTTTGGAATGACAACATATTTTTTTTCTGATAAATTTGAAAGTAATAATTACTTTTCTGAATATGTGTGAATTAGATAAAAACAACTTATATCAAGGGACGAAGGAAGTATAATTTTTCCTAATAAAGCAATATTCATAAATATAGCAAGAACCAAACTCTTATGTTATCATGCTTAAAAAAAATTAAGCTAATAAATATACCAGACTTTCTTGATTTTACCATTTTAATTTAATTTCACTGAAAAATGAAAATGTGAAGATAACATTTCAGTTATAAATAGAATCACAACCATGTAATATTGTTCACAGGTACAGTTTAACACACTCACTTTAACTGGTTAGTTCGTTCCCCCTCTCTCCCTCTCTCTTCTGTTTAAAGTTTCTGGCTGATATAAGAGCTTTGTTTGTGTCTTTGATTATTGCATGTTCTTGAGCTGAGGTCGCTTGATTCTTGTTAAAATGTTCAAAAAAATAAAAAACCGAAATAGATAAGGTAAGGATACTCTAATGTTACTTAGTATCATGAGTGAGTAAAGTTATGAGATAGCGGAGGAGACAAAAAGATTTATAAGACCCACCGTCCCACCATTACTTAGGACTGGTATCATTGATTTTAGTTTTGCGTTTTCATCTCACTGAATGATGTTCTATGTTTTTTTTTCTTTTTTTTCTTTTTTTTAAATAATAACAAAATCAGATGACTTTAGTTTTTCATGTAGAAGGGTGAGTTGTGGTACAACTCTTTCGGGTTATTGCTTGCTAGTAATAACTTGTAAATTTCCCATAGTAATTACTGAGAGTGGTGATTTCTTGTGGCTTGTGTTTCATTCAGAGCAGTTGCATACTTGCATCCACATTGAATATGGCTGACTTGTTGGACTGGCCAAAGAAAGATAACCGCCGTTTTCTTCATGCCGTTTACCGCGTTGGTGATCTTGATCGCACCATCAAGTAGGCTTGTTAGTTTTCCCATTATTATTTATGTTTAATTTGATGATGCTTGAAATATTCCTCACTCTGATCTTCTCTCAGGTTTTATACTGAGAGTCTTGGATTTAAGCTTTTGAGACAAAGGGATGTTCCAGAGGAGAAATATTCCAATGCTTTTCTTGGGTTTGGTCCTGAAGAGTCCTACTTTGCTGTTGAGTTGACATATAGTATGTCACTGTGCTAACCTTACCTTGTTGATTTTGTGTTCATGCTAATTCTTTGATTATTATATAACATAACTTATTGTGTTGCTTTCTTGTATGGCTGAATTGCACAAAGTATTGCCATAGCTTACATGGCATTTTTGTATTCATGTTTTTATTGTCAGATTATGGAGTGACCTCATATGATATTGGAGATGGCTTTGTACATTTTGGTATTGCAACTCAAGATGTAAGCTGGAAACTAAATCCACAAAAGCTTGAGCATCTTATATTCCCTAGGAGGAAAAATGAACCATATATTTCTTCAATCTGCAGGTTTACAAATTGGTTGAACACATCCGGGCCAAGGGTGGAAACATCACTAGGGAGCCTGGTCCAGTTCAGGGTGGGACAACTGTTATTGCCTTTGTCAAGGATCCTGATGGCTACACTTTTGCCCTCATCCAAAGACCTTCAATCCGCGACCCATTTGCTCAAATTGCTCTTCGTGTTGGTGATTTAGAGCGTACAATTAAGTTTTATGAAAAGGTAACAGTCCTTGTCAATTTTTTTCTTTACATATGCATTTTTGTCCAGTCATTTGAAAATTTACGATCATAAATGTAATATCCTATCATCATATTTTTTTCGCTTCTGTGTGCATATAACCCTTACCTTTTTGAAGATAAGTTTAGGACTGTACTTTGTAATACCTACCTAAAGATCAAAATATAGGAGTATCACCAATGATCTTGTGCCTTGTTTATACTGCATTGTTTGAAGCTGTGAAATAATTCTAATGTATGTTTGCATTCTGTACAACTGTATTCAGTCAGTAACATTCAGTTTCAAAGCGTCCAATTAAACCTTTCCTATTTAGATGAAAATACTTGGAGTTATGGTTTCTTGTTAGTTCCGTACAGAGAACAATTTACTGTTGTACTTCGATCCATTTCCCTTTTTCTTTATAGAATGTAAATGTGGCTAGTGAAGCCCTTTGGATGAGTTTCGTCGGTGAGTTTCAATGCTATAAGATCAACTTATTGCATTATTGTGGTTTACACTTTTTCAAATGAGAAGTGACTGCTAAAGGATCAAAATTTGATCTACTAATTTCTATGAATTGAGGATCTAAAATAGTAATTGAATAGCTTTTCTGATGCTCAAAATAGAGTCACAATAGTACAGAAATGCATGTGATGATTTGTGATTTAAATATTATTTATTAAACCGTACCCATATGGCCATATGTAATCATATTGTCACAGGCTTTGGGATTGAAGGTGTTGAGGAAGGATGATAGGCCTGAGTACAAGGTGAACTTTCTTCTGGACTTGATCCTAGTACTTACTGGCAGCAGGGGCATATAAATAATTCATGTTGAAGCCATCCTACTTCCTAGAAATTTAATTATGTTGCATCTTGCATGTCCTACAGTACACTGTAGCTGCTCTCGGCTATGAAAATGAGAACGAGGAAACTGTGTTGGAGTTAATATATAACTATGGTGTCACTGAATACTCTAAGGGAAATGCTTATGCACAGGTTAGTTAATAGGTTATGTTATCTTACTTTCTTGAAGCCTAAACTGGTTTTCTGAACTTCTCTGTATAGCTTGATGATAAAATTTGTGTGGCATATATCAGATTGCTGTTGGTACTGATGACGTCTACAAGAGTGCAGAGGTAGTCAGTGCTGCCATACAAGAGCTTGGAGGGAAGATCACTCGGCAACCAGGGCCACTTCCCGGCCTTCACACCAAAATCACTGCTTTCTTAGATCCAGAAGGGTGGAAAACTGTAAGTCTCCCCTTCCTCTTGTATTTAGTTATGAATCCGACGGACATCAATCTCCGTTTATTTTATTCTATAAGCATTTGATGGAATGCCTGAAAATTATAGGTGAATTATATTTAAATCAAACACATATCTGCTTGCCGTAATTTGATCCTCTCAGATGCTCCTTTACGGCCAGAACCTGCATGGTGTTTTGCAAAACAATTAGGTCTAAAGAGCTAGAAGATATGAATTGATTGTGATTAATAAATGTAGAACATGAAGTTTCTCATGGTATGTTGAAGGATGTTTAGCCTTACAACATTAAAAAGAATGTTATGTTTCAGTTTGTGTAATTCCATTATCATGGAGTTTATTCTGACTTGCATCTTAAACTGATAATAAATGTCAATTAAAAAAAATGATTATAAATGTCCTACATAAAATAAGAAGTGTCTCATGGCATGTTCAAAAATAATGTTTGTCTTGCTAATAAAAAGTGGATTGATGTCTCTCAACTTTATTTATTTACTTAGGAACTCAGCCATTTTGCCATTTAACTTACTCCCCCTTGTTCCCCTGGCTAAAGAAATTTCTGTTGTTTTATGATTCATTTTGTAGGTCTTCGTTGACAATGCTGATTTCCTGAAGGAACTGCAGCATTGAAGAGCGAGCAATAGTAGAAATAAGTAGTAGTCCTAGTGTTTTTGTATGAATAAGCTGTCTAGCATTGATCAGTGATCATTGTGTGTATATCTGTGTATTAGCTTGAGTATCCTTTGATTTTATGTATGTGGTTCTGTTATTAACTAGAGCACAGTTGAAGCTTCCTTTGCTTGCTATCTATGATTAATCTACTAATCAAGTATTCAATCCCGCTTAGCAGTATTCAAAAACTCACTCTATAATCTATAAATAAGTACTAATAGCATAGAAAATTTGCTGGGTTACGGGGTAAATTTTTCCCCATTTAAATTGAATGATGTGATAAATATAAAAATATACTTTTGGTTTATCGTCGTTATCACCAAATGTACAACAACAAAGACTGAAAATACAAGAATAAAAAATATAATATTAATCTTTGTCAATGCCAATTGTAGTTTGTCGTGTTTTTTTTTTCTTTCAAACTCAGTGTTTAAATTTATATTTGTGAAAAAGATGTCAAAAATATAAAATTATAGAGTAAATAAGATTAGCAAATATTTTGCTGGTCAACATGCATAAACTCGGTCCAGCTCAGGAAAAAGGACCATACTTAGAAGAAATATTTTACTGAAAAATACCACGTGTGAAATTTTGACAATGATGTATAGTTTACACTTTACACTCCACATATATCAAACTTGTTCCAAGTCTCCCACAAAAGAACACTCTCAAACGGAAACCACACAGCTGCTAATATTTCAGTTTGCTCATGGTTAAAAGAAAATGAAGACTTTTACTGCAGTTATCTCTGTAAACCTAAGAGCAAATGAATAAGTGCATCTCAAAGAATGACAAGAACACGTTAGCCAGAAAACCATCACTGGAATTTCACATCTTAAGCTTACATCTACTGCAAGAGTGCAAGTCCTCACCTGAGATCTAACTTATCAAAATACTCTTGTTTTAAAGATTACACCGATTTCAAAAGAGATGAGTAATCAATCCACCAGAGAAAGAGTCTGATATTGAGCATTAATGATAATATCAGTCACTGCTACTGGAATTTCATAATTTAATTGATGATTATTATGCCTACCAAAAATAAATTGATATTTATTACTCCTACTATAACCAATTCATATGGGGATGGTATAAAAATAAAAACGTTTTGGATCCAGCGTACTAGAATGAGATATCTGACAAATGGATTGCATGCCAGCGGGAAACTGAACGGTGAACAATATGACTTTTTGGCCCCATTCTACTTTTTAATGGATTATTATGACCTTGAATATTTTTTAATTTCCGACTCTAAATCGTTGAAATAATTATTCTGACATGCTTAAATCGGAAAAAATTAATTAAAATTTCGACTTGACATAGTCAGAAATTAATTCTAATATTAGAAATCAACTTTCCATAGTCGGAAATGATTTTAATACTACAATGTGCCAACATTTCTACCAATCAATGAATATTCAAACTAAATATTTTGCAGAAAGTGTGGGCCACACACAAACATTTGTAGAAGACCTTTTCTTTTTGGTCTCCACCATTTACTCATCGGCACCCATTTTCTTCTGCCTTATACAGGGCGGAAGTGCAAATTACCATGTTTCCGACTAACAAGAGGCGGAAACATTCTGATTACCAAAAGTCAGAAACTGATAATTTGCACTTCCGCCTTGTATAAGGCGGAAGAAAATGGGGGCCGGTGAGTAAATGGTGGGGCAAAAAAAAAAAAGTATTTGTAGAATAGAATTCAGACACAAAACTAACTAGTCAAAAACCATTTGGGAGAAGACAAAATCCGATTAACAGTAAACATAGAAGAAAAGAAAGGGAAAAAATAGTGTTATCAACATACTACGCTGCAACATGCTATGGGCAATATTGGTCCTTTTGGATTGCTTCACATGAAACTGGCCGAAGGGCTCAAAACTTTAAAACTGAAATCCATTATATTCTCAAATCTAGAATGGTCCATTACTTACTAGAGGGCTCCCACATGGTAGATTCTGTCCCCAGGCCTTACATTGAGAATGAGTGAATGACCCGCATTATACAATTCTACCGATCATTTCCGACTATGGAAAGTCGGAAAGTTCATTTCTAATATTAGAATTAATTTCCGGCTATGTCAAGTTGGAAATGTTTCCTACTTAGACAAGTCGAAATTTTAATTAATTTTTTCCTATTTAAGCATGTCGATTTAGAGTCAAAAATAAAAAAATATTCAAGGTCATAATAGTCCATTAAAAAGTGGAATGGGGGCCAAAAAGTCGGTAACGGGTTCAAAAAGAAAAACTCAAACAATATATCGTATCATTTTCATAGCTTCAAAGTGGTACAGTTTTTATGTTACATGGAACTTTGTATTCATGGAAAGCATCTTGTCTATGTAGTGCAAGATCCTACAGATAGTGGGACGCTAAGCAGGGTCAATTTACTAGAATTTTTTTATTTAAATTTTTTTTTAATTTTTTATTTTTTAAATCAAGTTCACAAAGTATTTTGTGGAACAATGGCCTGTCCCCTGCTTTCAAGGCTATACAGGGATTAGCTTTTCCCTAGTAGATGCATTTCATGTTTGTTCCAGCACTGTTAGAATTCATGGGACGTACTACCACATAGAAGGATTCGTGGCCTAAATGGGCTATTAGAAAATAAAAAATATAATCTCTTGAACCATCAAAACACATTTAGAAAAATCTTTACTCGAAAATTATCCTTAATCTAAAAAAATCTTTTGTCTATAAATATCTTATTTAATAATTATTCTTTTATATTTATATATATATATATATATATATATATATATATATATATATATATTTATACACACACACACACACTCTAGAACCTTCCATGTATCACCGTAAATACTCCATTGCACTCCTCGTTCTGGCATCAAATTGAATAAACCAATTCTTATTCGCTGCTAAGAGTTCCAAGCTCTAGTTCTCTCTTTCCCACCTGAGAGTTCTAAGCAATACTTGATCAATTTCGTTTCTAAGCCAATTCAACTCCTCATTAAACTCTCCATTACTCCACTTATCCGTCTCTGGTTCAAGATGAAGCTCTGAACCTCTGGCAATAGCCACATATGATAAGATCAGTAAAATGGACTGTTGATCAGTGTTTCTATATTATAGCAGTTTTGTGAGTTAAGCAGTTAATGAAAGAAAATCTTGGGATGTTGACTGACCTATAATTTGCATTGCAATTCCTTTGAAATAAAGAACCAAAAATGATTACTCAAAAAAATAAAGGATCTAAAATGTAGATAGAAGAAGGCTTATAGAAGTGAATGTCTAAGGGTCTCAATGCCTACCCATCTATTGAAATGAAATAAGAAAAGAAAAATGACTATACCAACATTCACTGATTCACCCCAATGTTCAAACATCAAACTATCATGATACTCCAGAGCACCTATTTAGAAGATGAAAATAATAAAAATAAAAATTGAAGAGGTGAAAAAGAAGGACTTTTACATGATACATTCTCCCATTGTCTATTTTTGATTCAAGATGAACCTGGGCAGTAGTCACACATGCCAATATCAGTAAAATGTACACAGCATGGACTGTTGTTGCTCCTAGTCAGGGCATTTAACTTCTATAATACTGTATCCATAGGATAACAACCAAGAACTCGAAGAAATCTTGCAAATTCCTGTAATGGTTATACAAAAATAAAAAAGGTTACCAGCAATTTGAGCCTTTGAGGTAACATTAGAAGGCTACGATTCGGGAAGACCCAAATATGATCCAAGTCACCGCAGAAAATATATCAATGTAAAAGCTATTTCAAAGATAGTGTGAGAAAAGCTGCGGTTTTGTGATTAAGCAAAGATGTAATGTAGCTAAAGAAATTTTAATAATTTATCAGGCAATTAAAAGGAAAGATAAACTTAGGGGAGCAAATTTGTGTAGCTAAGATGCTGCTTATCTAAACAAATCTGAAGAAAGACAATGCTGCTTACCGAGAAACATTACATTGAATATGCCGTTGGGTCAACAAGTATAAAAACACTAATCCACAGCCAACTGTGAATATTTTACCATAAGCCAAAAGTCATCCATGGATTGACATATCTGATACTAGCTTTTCTGTAACTATTGAAGCAAGTCATTTATTCTTTTGTTCTTTCCTTATTTATAACCTATAATTTTTGGCCAATATTGTATAATTAGATTCATTATTCATCAATAACCGGGAATATTCATTATCGGCAAATTATATCAGTCACACCCGCATTGAAATTTTTTTTAGAATTAGACAAAAAGATTAAATGGAATAACTGACAGACACAACAAGGACAAAAATATCAAACTCTTGAGTTGATGAGGTGATGGGTCCACCTGCAAATGGCCTAAAGCATATTGTGCACGAGGGTCTGCCATAGAAGCTTCAAAATCAATGTAGAAAAGGTAGTCAAAATACCTGCCACCAGACACCAGAAAACTTTTATGCTCATATCATTGTTTCACTACACATTTCCAAACAAATATCAGATGTTAAAATATAGCCATGAAGAATGGAGAGGATCTGAGTCAAACCTAATCTATCAGTATGATTTAATATTGAATTGAATTCTGGTTAAAAAATTGATGCTTGTCAGAAAAGGTAAAATGAACAAGAAACCTAAAGAAGCAAATGGAAAGGATCTCTACACAAAACATAAGTATCCGAACATTTTCATTCCATCTTTTGAATCAAAAAGTTGAAATTATGCTTTTCAGAATATAGTATAGTATTATATATGATAATGTAGTTATTTCAATGGTCAAAGTGATTTCTACATATCATGAATTCCAGCATCTGCCCTCCCAATTTTTCCTTTAAAAAGCTTCTTATCCCTTAGTTGTATATCCTATCTCACCCTCCCACTCTCTTCATAAATGTTGACTGGATAAAGTATGCATCACAGGTCAATTTGTGTCTAAATTTAAATACACACACACGCACACACACACACACAGAGTCACACACATATAGCAAATATCAAATACGGGAACAAAATCCATTACTCACTTGGCACTCCCTTCATTTGAATCATCTACAACCCTTAATGGACGCTGCTTCAGTGGGCGACTCTCTATCTGAAGTTACGACAAAGAAATAAGAGTAAAGAATGAGTGTTTTAATTTCAATTTTCAAAATTGACAACATCAGTTAATATAGCTCACCTTTGACAAATTAATATTCCTCATAGCAAACACCGCCAATGCTTTGAATAGTTCTCCAGGACCTTCTTCTAGGCTGAAAACAATGCTAGTCTGGGCGGAAAGTCTCAAATTCATCAGCATATTCATAAAAATATAAATAACTAATTTTTTCTATACCTTATAGGGCTTGTCAGTTCCTGGAATTATAGGCTCCCTTGCAAGGATCAAAAAGCGAGTAATATTTTCATCGTCATCCTATCAAGATGGTCAGGAATCAGCACAACTTTTAACCTTGACTTAACCAGCAACAAGAAACATGCTTAGTTTTCTTCTTTTAACAACAAATGTGTTTTCTAATAAAAGCTTACAACGGGAGAAGGGAATGATCAACAATATTTTTTGAGAGTAAAATGTTTCTGAATGAATGAGGCAATATCACTGAACCCTTTTTTAGACTCTCTAAGTAAAGTCTTGTATAATGTATTTTGTTTGTATGTTAAAGCACAGACATGTATCTCCAGCATCACAGTCACACTTAGTACTTATAAGTTGACTAACAAGCAACAATTTTCATATAATGACAATTCTAAAGCAGAAAATTTAACAGGAATAAGCTTCCTTTTCATCGACACATCTATCTTCTGAAACCGATATAAACTTCCACAGAAAAAGAAAAAAAAAAGGGAAGGGACAAATGCAACAGGTAATTTGCAATGCAGCACCAAAAAAAAAAAAAGGAAGTTGGTTGCAGCAAATAATCACAAGCAAATGCTATTATAAAGCAAAATTATTATCAGTTTAATTTTAAGAACACTGTTGATCAGGGTGAAGAAAACCTGATGCGTTAATCATTAATAGATGGGAAAAGGTGATCTTAACTCATTTTAAAAGTTTAGCATAAACATTGAGAAAATAGCAAATAAACATTATCCAAACCTCGCTCAGAAATGAAAGCAATAATTTGGAAGAGGTATCAACTCCCAGCCTAAAGTGAAAATGACATTGAATATACTTATTGCTTGCATTAAAAACCATGTTGCAATTGAAAGAAAGCACAAGCTAATGCCATATACTAGAGAACCTAAATCTTCCAAAATATGTAAACGAAGTCGTACCTGAATTCTTTCTGCAAGAACGTCAAGGCCATAAATTTTTGCAGCTCGGCAACTTGCAATAGCTCCAGTATCTCTTACACAATTTAAGGCCACTGTCTGTCCACAAGATCCTAATTGTTAGGACATGCCACCCTACAACCTAGTTTATGCTTACCTTCAGTAAACAAAGAAATCATATAATATACCTGAGCAGCAGCAGCAGTATCATGAGCACTAATTTTGACTACACCTAAATCGCTAAGCACCTTCTCACATTGACCAAGAGCCTGCATGTAAAAATATTATTGTAACAATTAATTATTTAATTCTAAATAGTAAATATTTAAGGCTAAGTATTAGGTTGTCAATGGGTAAAGCTTATATTAACGAAGCAGTCAGCAGTCTCAGAAGTCTGTGCAATCATAGATCCATTTACATCTTAACTGGATGTGAAGATAACATAACTGTGAACTATTATGTAGTAGAATGGTGAAGATGACCTAACTAATATGCAATCCAGCAAATTATACTGATGAGTAGTCCCTGGTATCTTAACGCATGATCATGCTTAGCCATTTAGTGTGTCCGGAATAGGAAACGTAATGCGTCATTTCCATTCACTCAACTAATGTGGAAAAGATAGAAAATAACCATATCTAATAGCTTACCTGAGGATGACTCACAACACCTTTGAGCTCCTCTTTTCTAACACCAGGCAATCCTAACAGGCAGTGGTTAACTCGCAATTGCACCTCCCCAACCATGTGCAGCCTATGGCGAAGTAGTAAGTCATAATTACGGTGGATGCTTCCTTCAACAGAATTTTCAATGGGTAGAACAGCTTTGTCTACTAACCATAACTCAACTGCCTGCTCAGAAGAATACAAATATATCACTGCAGCAGTTATAACTTACCTAAAAGCTAAAGCATCAAATGGAGATAGAGAAAATATAACAAAAACAAGTAACTGAACCTTGAATGCAGCTTCAAACTCATCACATGGCACAGTCTCACAGTTTGGATATGCTTTCAAAGCTGCATCCTCGCTGTATGCTCCTGGAAGTCCCTTTATAAGGCAATTGACTAGTTAGCAAAAACAATAATGCTGTGGTTTTTTATTACTTGAAAAGGAACGATTAAACATCATACCTGATAAGCCACCCGCACCTTCGATCCATCGCTTGGGGAAGAAGTAAGGTCTACTGCCGTTAACGGCTCTGCAATTAAAAAAGGTAGAGGAAAACAGGAAATGATATAAAATCACTTATACGTCAAGTAATTTTCTTTATCTCCATTCATGCACATGCAAGCTTGTGTGCATGGTTCAAAGCGTATTTTTGACAAGTGGCGTTACTATCTATGCTTCAGATTAAAACCGTCAAATTTTAATCCTACTTATTCAACTTTAAGGACCAAAATTAATGTGATAGTTCATAACTCCTAATTATACTATATATTATAAAAATTTGTAACATCTGAAGTCAGGACTACACAGTTCATGCCTGAACTCAAAAGTAAAAACCATTCTCAGTCCCTGCCCTCATACTGTGTCAAGATCTTAGACAGTGTGACCTGAGTACACTATGTATGACCGCAATGACAATAGTTGCAGCTGACATGATTAACCACTTAGTAAATTGTATTCTATGGCACATTTGTTCTATCCTTTTTCTACACTTAATCTTTCTGGGAGAGTTGATTCATAATATGGTATCAGATTATCAGAGTTTCATGACCAAGTGGTCTGGAGTTGAACTTCGGCACAAGTTAGGTGCACCCTTGCATTGGTCTACACTTGAAGCCCAAATAGCTCTTGCTGTAGGGGCATTGTGTTAGAGCAATTGATATGCTTTCACAAAATAGCTTAAGCTTTTAACGGAGTTAGTTTATGATATATAACATAGTTTAGCAAGTGATCAAAAAGGCTAAATAGAAGAAACTAGCTCTGAACACCCATATTCACGTAATTAATAATTTGAAATAATTTCTCTATCCTCAGATCCTTTACAAAATTAACACCACAAATGTGCGAAGTTCGAGATATGATCGTAGTTGGATCCTCTAACATAATGTTAGAATAACATTGGTGTAAAATCACTAAAATCCAAAATAAAACCAAGATTTCTTGTTATGGATTTGAGTGGTTTTATACCTATGTTACTCTCTATTTCCCAATCATCAAATTTTGTTTCTTGACAGATAAGATATAAATTAGAATAAAGTGTGAATATAGTGCATAGATTAACATAACATCCGTGAATTTGGTCTTCTGTTAAAGCGAGGGATCCAAATTGACTCAGTATGCAAAGTGAAAACCAGATTGAGAGTAAATTGAGCAACGGCATCAAAGTCAGATATATGATTAAAAGTAAATGGTGAGAAAGCAAAGGAAAGGAAAGGATGGGTGGAATGAAAAGATTGGAGGAAATGGGAAGAGAAGTAGAGAGACTCACTAGGAAGGAGGCTTAAATCCTTGTGAAAACCCTTGGAGGAGTCGTCGTCATGTTGAAGAAGAACACCACCACCACCACCACCACCACCCACATCCGAAGAAGAAGAAGAATAGTGAAGGAAGGGAGCATTTGCGTTGTGAGATTGAGCAGACAAATAACAACAACACTCCCATTTGTCATATCTGAGATTCCCAATCAGCTTAGAATGAGAACCGAGCAATTGAGAAGGAGAATGATGAGGAGGTTTGGAAGCAAACACGGCCTTAACAAGAGCCATTATTATTATCAATTAAATTAATAATTAAAAAAAAAGAAAAGATGCAACAGTGGTGGTGAGGTGTTAATTGAGAGAGAGAAGAGTGGTGGAGAGCCATGAGAGTGGTTCGGGGAAGGTGAGAGAATCAAAGAGGAGGAATGACATTGTGGTGAATGTGAAGGTGAATGGGAAGATGAAGAAGAAGAAGATTGGAGCCCACCACACAGCACCGTATACAACAACCATACAAATTGGTGCATCACCCACCCGAAGAGAGAGAGAGAGAGAGAGAGAGAGAGAGAGAGAGAATTGAACAACTCAGAAATGAGAAATGAGAAAGAAATAAGAGAGAGAGAGGTAGGTGAGCAGAATGAGAAATGAGAAATGAGCTACACGTTTTCCTTCTAGCTCTAGTATTACTCTAGTCTCTATATTGTCCAACACTCACTCTCTAACCCACCATTTTTTTTTCTTTTTTTTTTAATAATATATATATATATTATATATATAGGAGTGTATAGCTATAGACACACGCAGATAAAGCAGCTTCGTTCGAACACAGACTCGAATTTTCATTCCATCAACAATTTGTCGCAAGAGGTTTACATGAATTTCAATGAGCCAAAATTCACTGCTATCTTGTTTTGGCAAATTCATTAAAAAAAAATTGTTTTTTTTTTTTAAAAATACAATAATATGTATTTATGATCAATTTTTTAATACTAACAACTTTAAAAAATACCCTAAGACTTTATTTGGTTTGAATGATTTTGGGGAATAGAGTTTGGAGAGGAGAAAATAGAGATAAAATAGGAGTTTTCCCTTATTTGATTGAAGAAAAAAAATAAGGAAGGAGACAAAAATCAATGGGACCCATTAAAGAAATTTTGATCGGTGAAAAGATTTTGGAGAAAAAAAAGTAACAAGTGATGTGTGAAACAAAGAAAGACTGAATTGGAAAGTAATATTACTAATTTACCCCCGTGACAGCCATTAAAATGAAAGCTTTTTTTTAAAAGAGAAATATTTAATTCATTTCATAACATAAAATAGTACAAGTAGATCCAACGTTACAGCAACAAAGCATATATATTTTCAATATAATAAAGATTGCTAAGAAAGACTAGCAGATACTCAGCAATAACATCAAACTCCTTTTGGACATGAATCATCGTCAACATCCAGCTTTGAACTCTAACAAGAGATTCAATAGTTTTTGCTTCTAATATAATTATCTCATCAATGTCGGAAGTAAGCACACTTTAGCGACAAAGAATATATCATATATATATGGAGGTAGAGTCATTGAACAAAAGATAAAACAGAAATATGGAAGGGAAGATCTGTCCCGAATATCAACCTTTTAGTTCCTTGAGAAAATAAGAATGTCATCACATCTTGACAAATAAACACTATACAGATGTTTTCCAACATTCAAAACAAAAACTCAGATGAAACTGAGAGAAGAAAACCACACCACTTGTACAAATGCAAAATTATTTAACCCAGATATAACTCGGAGAGAAAACCCGCACACTTTCTAAAGTAAGGGAAGGGAGGATAAAATTTCTCTCCTCTTCTGTCACACTTAAAGAAGAAAAGAAAAAAAAAAAGCAAGTAAAAGGACCATAGAAATGAAAGCTGAACCGCATGAATCTGATTTTTATTCATTACTCGTACTGTACACAACAACTATATGGAGTATATATGAGAACACTGTGTAACTCATAATAGGATAATTAGAAATTAAATAATAAAAATATTTTTACTGCATAAAATAAGAATATATTTGTCTTTTAACAAATTATGTGTTTTCTTTCCTCTCATCTTTTCTTCCCTATTTATTCACATTTTCTTTTATATACCAAACAACTATGAAATTTACTCATTTTTTCACTATAATCTCTTTTCCTATTTATCTTTTTTCTCATTTTCTTTCGTCCATCCAAACAAAGTATAACAGAATTCTCTTGCTTTCACAGTTTCGAAATAAATTAGTTTACAGTTATAGATTAAAGAATTTTTATGCATACAATAAAAAATTATTCATTTATTTTTGTGCATGGTGTATTCTTTCCTTTGCAATAAATAAATGTTTTTTTTTTAAATATTCAATGGTGTGTCTCTCGGCAAAGTAGTTGAGAATTTTTTAATATAAAAATATTATATCTCTATATATATAAATATTATTTTCATAATTTCATAAAATATTAGTTTCTGATATTTTTTTAAAATACTTTTCTATCTCTAGTTCAAAGATTTCTTAAAAAAAAGGGGTTTAAAAAGTCGTCTAACGTTTTTAATGATTTTAATGGAAAATATTTTATTTACTAACCATAATACTTTATTTGTTCATTTAGTTCTTTTTTTTTAAGATTAGATCTACGATAATTAGAACCAACAAAGCCTAGCACAATTGGTAAATAATGAATTTTTTTTGTGATGAAATAATGAAATTCTTTAAGCATGATATCAGTAATTCGACTCCTACTACTTAGAGGACGCCCTTAATTCAAAAAAAAAAAAGGAAACAAAAAAATTGCAATAATTAGTATTGCACAATCAAATATTATAAATTTGATTTTTAGGAATGAACAACTTTACCTTAATATATATTTTTCAAATGTTTAATTATATTTTTGTCCTTTATTTTATTTTGAATATGCACTTTGATCTTTATTTTTTTTATTTTGATCCTTTATTATTATCATTATTATTATTATTTTAAGAATCTACTTTGTTCCTCCACAATAACATTAGTTTTTATTAGAATATTCTGAAATATTCTCTCCCGCATATTCTTAAAAAATGCTCTGAAATCTCGAAAACTAGTTGAATTCTTCTTCTATCGTAGATGCTAAAAAAATATTTAACTCATTCTTTAATACTCATAATATATCTATTATATCAAAATGTCACAAAATCAATCACTCATGGAATCTTAAATACATACAATATGTGATTGTTCCCTGTTTTCATTTTTAGGTGATGGCCTGAAAATATGCTCATAAGGTATATCTTATTCCATGTGAAAAAGTCCGCCTTGTGAAATATACCTCATAATCAAAACTATACTCTGTGTATATCTTACTGTTCAGACTTTTTTTTGGATGAACCAGGGTATCCACCCGCATAACTGGGTGACTAATCTCTCGCATCACGGTCGGGCCCTTTCGGAGGCGATGCTCTCAATAAGGCTTGCTCCATTCACATGCGCCTCGGGAACGACTCGAACCCGCGACCACATGCTTAAGGGACACAAGCCCCTTCCACTTATGCAGTTATGCCAACCTCCACTGATTACTATTCAGACTTTTATTGAATAGTAAAATATACCTAATAACCCATTGTTTTTTTATACATGATGGTCTCGACGTGACAAAAAAAAAAAGGAACAGCTCCATGATGTATGTATTCAAAATTTTATGATTAAATGGTTTTGTAACTTTTGACATGGTAGATAGATAACAAATATGAAAAAAGAACGCATATAACTGGAATTCTTTTTTTTAGGGATAATATTGAAAATATTTTTTTTTTTGCCTCCTAGGTATTTATCAATATTAGCATGATAACTAATCTTTTAAATACACTTTAACCTTTTTAAAATAGGATAACTTTACTAACTGAAATTCTTTATATTTACAAAAATTGGAGATCTAACCTTTAAACATTTGCTTAAATAACACGATCCATGTCAACTATGCCGATATCAATTGGTTGAAAATATATAACTACGTAAAATATGCATAGTCATTCGTGACAAAAACCTACTCCCTTTTGATAACTCATGAATCAAATCATGAATAGCTTGGGAGGTTAACACAGCATATTGCCGGTCCTCTAAGTTGGGTAGGAAGAGATACAGAAATCACAAACCTACCACGCTACTACCAGCACCAGGTATCAACAACAACACGTTCACCCACCGGTCCAAATCAACCACTTAAGATACTAATGTACGTGGCTAGCAGGCTGCTAGGGCGCTAGGCCTATCATAAAATGATGACTCAAGTTTGGGTCAAAAACCCACAGTTTAATGGAGCGTGGATTCTCTGACTTTGGCAAAAGCAAATCTATGGGGGGACTTTAGTGTATTTTACAGTATGATTTTCTTAAGAGGAGTGATATTTACTCTCTACGTATTTTTTATTTTCAAAATTTTATTTATTCTTTTTTTTCGTATCATATTATTAATTTTTTTTTTTTGTATATTGAGCATTAGAAAATAGAAATAACAACCAACGAGCTGTTGGTGCAGTGGTGCCAGGGGCTGCACTTGGTAGGGCGGACCACGGTTCGATCCCCGCAACAACGTTGGGAGAGGAATAAAACCTTAACCCCGGGACCCCCCTCGAACTGGATTAGTCGGCCCAGTGGGCCGGATACCAGGGTGCAAACCAAAAAAAAACAAGAAAATAGAAATAACAACTTTGTATTTAAATACTCACTTTTATCCCATGCAATACACGAATTATTAATATTTAATTTTTTTATATTAAATATATTAAATATTTAAAGTAAAGATTATTATTATTAAACAACAATAAAAAATAATTATAAAAAAGGCAGAGACTCAAATCAAACCCTATACTTAAAAAAATAATTTAACTAAGCTTGTTGAGAAATTTTGTACTTCCTTGTATAAATAAAAAATAACATTTTTTATTTGAGATCTTTTAATGGATAAATTAACATTCATATGATTATCAACTTTATTATGATGAATCAAAAGTAAATCAAAATTAAATATTTTGATTTTTTTTTTATGGTATTATGAGCTAATTTAAAGATAAATTATAATATTCACTACTTCATATGACATGAATACGACATTGAAATTGCTAGCTTTTACTATAACACATTGCGTTTTATTATGAATATAATGATCTTTTTTATAGATTTAATATTATATTTGTTTATGTATAGATGAATATTAAATTAATGTATTCTTTATTTAGTTGATCGGTGAATTAACACATTTTTATATACCATTATTAACGTTTATTATGATATTATAATTAATTAGACTGAAATCAAAATTAAATTTTTTTATATTATTTTTGTTGATGGTATTATGAGTAGATTTAAGGATAAATCAAAATATTTCATATTTCATGTGACATGATAATTTAGTATCTTTTTAATATAATTATCACCTTTAATATGAAAAATATTTCTTAAACCAAAATTATACATTATGGTGCTTTAATATGAAAAATATTTCTTAAACCAAAATTATACATCATTGTTTATCTTATCTTATGTTAAACAACATATTTGATTCTAAACAATCTTTATCCTAATTTTTTTAATCATCTTTACTTTTTTTTAATTTTTTTTACTTTGAAATGTGTGTAACTTTGTTTTTAATCTATTACATTTTTTTTTGTAGAGATTATAACAACTAATTATTTATCCATCACAAATTATTTACAAAACGATAATCACTATATTTAATTATATATCCATATTATTTGTAATGTTAATTTGTTTTTACCTTTAAAAAATATTAGAGTACTCTAAATTTCGATATTGCAATATTGATAAAATATTGTTTGATTTGTTCATCAGGAAAAATATTAACAATAAAATCACTTCATCTGTTTCATAAATACTATTGCTTTACCAATTTTTGTTGTCTCATATGTTATTTTTTAAAAAATTCAATACTTGTTTATATTTCTCTTTTCGATCGTACCCCTCTTTATTACTTTCGTTTTTTATCACCAAATTCTTAATTATAGTATTCACAAATTTATTGCCACTCTCTCACCAATAACTAAAAAAGGATATTATAATTAAAATATCCTAAATTTTCACCTTATTAAATTCTTTCTTGATCTATATAGACAATAAACTTTTTTTTAATGAAAAAATAAATAAATTACATATTATAAACATTAAATCAATCATGTTTGGTATTTCGTGGTGTAAACATTAAAATTTAAATTGCATATCATAAACATTAAAATAATTACAGATATAGTGTAGGGCTGTAGTTCATTACGAAAAGCATTCAACTAGTTTGAGGAGAAAAGCCATACATAACTCTAACGAACGAGTAAAGCTAAAAATGTCTGACTTTGATTTCTTTGCTTTTTATTTTGACTTTTTGTTTTTGTCATCACTCATTACTCTTTGGTCTCCATTATTATTAATTTACAGACTTTATGGAGGCGGAAGATGATTCCCGATTTTCAAAAGGCGGAAACTGTTTTAATTTACTACCGATTTGCATAAGGCGAAAGAATTACCGCCGATTTAAAAGCGAAAATACTTCCGCCTTTTAAGAAGCGGAACAATTAAAATGTTGAAATCTCAAGAATATCTCTCCGTGAACCCTCCACCTCCCTTTTGTATGTGAATGAATGGAGGGACAATTTTGGTATTATAACAAATTTTTAATGTTTCCGCTTGATGAAAGGCGGAATACTCTATTTTATTTACGACTTTGAAAAGATGGAAGATAATACGACTTGCATAAAGCGTAAATTATTTTATTTTGTTTCCGTCTTGTTTCAAGCGGAAAGAATCTTCCGACTTATTTCAGGCGGTAAATAACAAGTGGGGATCAAAGAGTAATTAGCAAGGATAAAAAGACCATTGCTCAACGAGAAAATAATAAGTTAAACACAAGCAGATTTCAAATAACATTTTTTTTATTACCAACCTTTTTTAATTATTTATTAGAGTAAAATATTAATTCAGTCTTTTTGAGTTTTTTTTTTTTTGGAGAATGCAGTTGATACTTCAAGTAAAGCACTTTCTATCCACATACTTTAGGTATGAAAAACTGTGGAGAGGAATTTCACAGTCCCGGCACTGGAGGCTGGAGCAACAAAGATGGTGTACCTCCTCAAAGGATGTTCTCCTTCGAGCCACTGACTTTATGGTTTTATGGGTTATCAATATCATTATAATCCTAACATGTTTTCACTAGATCAAACTCATTTGGGTTACTTTCTATCCACATACTAACATAACCCACACATGCCCATGCCAACTTCCACCTATTAAGATTCCTTGAGTTAGTAATCTAAAAAGAATGATCAAATAAATTCTCGAAGATTTAAATGCCTCTTCCACGTTAAATTTTTTTTATTGATTTATTTAATGAGAAAAAAAATTGGGAACCAAAATTTATACAACATAATAAATTTTTTAAATTTTCAAATATTTATTATATGACTATTTTTAAGTACCAATTTAATAATCACGATATCTTTAAAAAATGAAATTTAATATTTGACTCTATCTCACTAGTGATTGCCCACTCTATGCAGCATTTATTTGAATCTCAGATAACAAATGACACTTGGACTTTTATATATATATATATATATATATATATATAGATATAAATAAAAAACATTTTTAACCAAATTACACATACTATCAAAATAACTAATAATTAAGTATATATTTTTAAATATGACTTATAGTAATAAGAATAGGGAGTAGATAGTTTAATTCTATTTAGTAATTAAATTTAGAATAGCGGAGGCAGCTTGGAGACCAAAGACAAGTAGTACTAACTAGAAATGGCGTCTATGTTGGTCATATGGAAACATGTGAATCAAAAGGGCCCCTCCCATTCCCTCAAGCTCAAAAGTGGGCACATCAAAAATGAACAAAGAGTAGTACTCTTTGGTCACTGCTTTGAGATTATCAATCTCTACTTTAATTTAGACCAAATCTCCAGGCTATAACCGAACCAACGATGAAATGATCGTCTTTGTACAGAAACTAAAGCAAGGAAAAAACAGTTCCTCCTTCTCAACTCTCAAATTTTTTCAATAATTTCTTGGAGACAAACTAACTAGGACAGTATTTGAAATATTCATTCATTCAAATACGATGATTTTAGAGTAAATTTTTTTTTCCATTATCACATGACATGATCATTTTATTCATGGAATAAGATCTTGACCATTATCCAAGGAATATTGCAAAATTACAAGGTATTTTTAACTTCAATTCTAAGTATATAATACTCGATTAATGAATCAAACAAGTTTAAAATTGAGTTCATTAAATGAATGAACTAAACTTCAGACAGATATTATAAACTGACTCAATAATATATATTACATTTTATGAATATTATATATGTGTATAATATTTATATTTGTTTATATATTAAAAATATTAAATTAAAAAATATATAAAAAAAGATATATTTAAAAAATCATACATAAATAATAATGGTTCAAATTGATGTAAAGAATCAATTCAAGTTGATGAGTCAAAATGATTTATTAATTTTGGTAGAGAAAAAAAATAATAACTCGTATTATATTTGAGCTGAGTTTCTAACCAAACTTATCCATACTCTTCCTATTGAGTTGAGTGGAAGTGGAACCAAATTAACCCAACTCGTCTTATTTAAACGGAAGAGTATTTGTAAGTTGTTGCTTTGCGAATTTTTTATAAGTAAATGTTGTCAAGTATTTTTATCAAATGGGAAATTGTTAGCAAGACCTTATCAACATATCAACATATATTAAAATAGGAGAAGTTGAGGGTTATTTTTTACTTTCCCTCCATGATAGTTTTTCCCTCCTAAATTTGTTTGTAATCCTAACCATCTATTGCAAGTAAATCACATCCGTTCATATCCTTCCTAAATTTCTTTCTAATCCTAGCCATCTATTGCAAATAAATCACATTTGTCCATATCATTTTTAATCTTTTCATTTTCTTTGGCTGTTATAGAAAGCAAGTAGTCATGGAAAGCTTGAACATATCTATAGAAATATCTATAGTTAAGATGACAAGAAACTGAAAGAAGATTTCCTCAAAATCTATGCAAGTTTGCTATATAAAAACCCAGTACAGTATAGCCCGAAAAAATTCTCACAATGACATTGTAAACGTGTGTATATAATAATTTTTGCAGATGAGGATTCAATTAAGTATATTTTATTTCCTTATTTACCATAAACATTAAGCATATGAATAGTTAGTATTTTTTTTAATTGGTAGAAAGCCTTCCTTTTAATTTACCATTTCTTAATACCACTTGCAATCAGTTTTTTATACCACTTGCAAAAAAAAAACGTATAAAGAAGGAAACCTTGGTTGTTTGAGCATATGAACAGTTAGTAATTTTTTTATTATGATATTGTACACTAATTTCTTAAAATGTTGGATTTCTGAATTTTAGTTATGAATATCTTGGTTATTCTTGCTTCAAGTTCATGTAGAATTGATGATGTTCAAAGTCGAAAAAAGTTATGTATTATTTCTTTTTTTATTTTAATCTTTTCATTTTCTTTGGCTGTTATAGAAAGCAAGTAAATCTTGGTTGTTTGAGCATATGAACATTTAGTAATTTTTTTTTTGGTTTTGATTATGATATTGCACACTAATTTCTTAAAATGTTGGATTTCTGAATTTTAGTTATGAATATCTTGGTTATTCTTGCTTCAGGTTCATGTAGAATTGATGATGTTCAAAGTCGAAAAAAGTTCTGTATTATTTCTTTTTTTATTTTGATCTTTTCATTTTCTTTGGCGGTTATAGAAAGCAAGTAAACCTTAGTTGCTTGAGCATATGAACAGTTAGTAATTTTTTTTTTTGGTTTTGATTATGATATTGTACACTAATTTCTTAAAATGTTGGATTTCTGAATTTTAGTTATGAATATTTTGGTTATTCTTGCTTCAGGTTCATGTAGAATTGATGATGTTCAAAGTCGAAAAAAGTTCTGTATTATTTCTTTTTTTATTTTAATCCTTTCATTTTCTTTGGCTGTTATAGAAAGTAAGTAGTCATGGAAAGTTTGAACATATCACCTCCATGTAAATCTTCTTCATTCACTGCATGTAAAAAGTGACAAGGTTCTGGACGATTTCAGTGCAAAAATAAAATTGGTAAGTAAAACAAAAACTATGGTGCTTTAAGTCTTTAAATTTTGGTCAAACATTTCTTAATACAGGGACTTATAGGGCATAAAAAAAGATCAAAGAGTGCAATGATATAAGTGAATTTTATAATATTACCCATTTATTCGTTTTATTTTTTTTATATTTTATCCTTTTTTATTTATCCGTTTTAGTTAATCTAAGATAAATTAATTTGGATTTGAATAATTCATATAGTCTTAGTTTTATACTTTAAAAGAGCTATGTAAATATATATTTGTCAATTAATTATGTATTTTGTTATTTATTTTTTG
Source organism: Crotalaria pallida (assembly GCA_037953625.1). Lineage (NCBI taxonomy): Eukaryota > Viridiplantae > Streptophyta > Magnoliopsida > Fabales > Fabaceae > Crotalaria > Crotalaria pallida. The sequence continues at coordinate 187,540,890 of CM075649.1, read as the reverse complement.
TAGCTTTAATTTTTGATTGATTATGGAAAGTGAAAGAACAAGCAAGCGGCCTAGAAAAATAAGAGGTTTCGAAAAGAATCAAGAAGATTTTGATTATGATATTGTACACTAATTTCTTAAAATGTTGGATTTCTGAATTTTAGTTATGAATAACTTGGTTATTCTTCCTTTCAAAACAAAACTTGGTTATTCTTACTTCAGGTTCATGTAGAAATAATGATGTTCAAAGTCGAAAAAGTACTGTATTTACCATTTCTAATTTTTTTACAAGTAAAGCCAGAAAAGGTTCTAAATCTAACTTCTACATCTATTTATTTAAATGTTTGATTTCCATTATTAAATTATTGTGTTTTTTGTACCTTATATAACCACTTTTGCTATTTATTTTATCCTCAAATACGGAAGATGATACTCAGGCTAAAATACCATCGTCGCCTAAGCTTAAACCTGGGAAGCATATACTAATAGGTTCAACATCAACGCAGAGAAGCAAAAAAGGTTTCGAAGAGAATAGAAAAGGTTTTGATTATAATATCTTTCATTACTTTTTTTAAATGTTGGACTTTAATTTTGAATTTTACTTATAATCTAACATCTTACCCTATCTATATTATGACTAGGTGTGAACGACAATTTGAAGGGAAAAACACTAAACATGTCTAAGATGAGTCCTCTTCAAAAAATAATTATAATTTATTTACATGATATAAACTATAAACTACATATTGGCTCGACATAATTTAATAACTAAGTAGTAGTTTAACATTATACATTACAAATTCAAGATATTTTATTCATACTTTATCAAACGCAATTTTTAACACAATACTAATATCTCAAATTAAACAACTCGTGCATTGCACGGAAATACTTACTAGTTCTTTCATAATAACAATAATAATAAGCAAAAAAGTGTGATTTTATCTTAGGAAATGACGTATTTTAGTCTTCAAGGCAAGTTAAAGAATTACATTATTACAAACTTTCATTTGATATATGTTAACCAAAAAAGATTAATGAGTGTGCACTAATGATGTAAATTTTCATCACCCATCATTCATTTATATTACTTTTAACTAAAAGTCAACAATAGTAAACACATAAATGATGAATGATACACTGATGATGTAAAAAAACTTTATACTATCTATGCACCAGCTATTTTCTCTAACCCAAATCCTTTAAGCATCTTTATCCATAAGAACCATTTCTTGGTTCTTGAATGATCCCTGAAATATATTTTATATTTTCTCACACTTTTCAATACACTAAGTCATTCAACTACAATTTTGCTTCATTTCTAAGAACCAATAATGATTTTTGAATAAACCCCACAACATTTTTTCACAATATTATAATATAAATATAATTATAATATTATTATGTATAAAAATATATAATTACCCCACAATGTCATTTTTCATTTATTTTTTATTCCATTTATGTACAATAGCTGGTCCTCGAGTCATGGTCTATTTTGACATTCCTTGGCTCGGAAAAAAAAAATAAAGGCCCCAAATTCATAAAAATAAAAATAACAAGTATGTGAAATTTTTACATCAAATTTTGATTGAATTTGACCAGTGGAGGCTGACACAAGTGGAAGGGGTTTGTGTCCCTTAAGCATGTGGTCGCAGGTTCGAGTCGTACTCGAGACGCATATGAATGGAGCAAGCCTTACTGGGAGCATCGCCCCCAAAGGGCCCGACCGTGGTGCGAGGGATTAGTCACCCAATTGCGAGGGTGGATACCCTGGTTCATCCAAAAAAAATTTGATTGAATTTGAGAAGGCCCATAAAAATTGTGAGAGCAAAACAAAAATAGAATATTTAATCTATATAAAAAATATAATTATTAAAAATTTTACACTAAAATTTGATAAAAATAAGAATATATATAAATTGTGAAATCGTAAAATGTATTTTATAATCTTATTTAATTATTACTACCTATTAAAAAATTTAAATAAAAAATACATTGCTTTTAAAAATGTTAGATTCTTTTAATCATGAACCCTAAGGTCGAACTTGCCCTTAATTATTCACACCACCAAGTACAAGTGTTAATATCTAGGATCAAATTGAGTTAAATTTATATAAGTTGAGTTAGAGATTAAACCGACAGAGAAATTAAACAAAATTATTTAAAGGGACCTGAATGAGTAATATATTACAGTATAATATTAGGGATTAAAAATAAATTTTTCGGAATTTCAAGGACAAAAGTAAAAACACTTTGCAATATCAATGACTAAAATAACATTTTTGTCATAATATTATTGATGACGATGATAATAACAATGATGTTGATGAAGAACGGTTAATTTGCTGAATATACGGTATAAACAGCAAGAAAGTAACATAAGGAAGGAAGAAGGAATACGTTAGGAAAGAAGGAAACGTTAAAAGATAGGCAGAAGCCAAACGAGAATAAAGCGAAGTGACATGCCTTACCTCACTCACCTCACCACCCTCTGCCCCGCTTAGCCTTTTTTGTCCACTACTGACTACCCTTCTCTCTATTTTTTTTTATTTCTTTTTTTAATCTAGTAATTTTTTAATCTAGTAATAATAATATTTTTTAACTTTGAAAATTTACTAAAAGCCGTGCCCCCCCTTCCCCCTCACTCTTTTTTCTCTACGATTCGTCCCTTCCATTCCATCCAATCAATCCCAATGTTTCATTCTTCTGACCAAATTGCCCTTCCCCTCCTCTCTTCTACTCCCTCACTCTCATCCTCAAACCAAAAAAAATATTAATTTCAATCGAAGTCTGATGGCCAAACCCAGCACCACTCCTCCGTCGTCGTCGTTTTCGGTGTTGAAACCTGAACACTACGCTCACAGCCCTGCTCATTACGCTGTCGTTTTGGGTGATCACATTAAACTCTCTCGAATCATCTCAACCCTCCCTCGTCTTCCAGACCCTTCTCTCATCCTCACTGAAACTGATTCCCTCGCTCAAGAACGCATCGCCGATCAGATCTCATCCGTTCTTGACCGCCGCGACGTCCCTTTCAGAGAAACCCCTCTCCACCTCGCCGTTCGCCTCAACGACGTCTTCGCCGCTCGCGTCCTCGCCAACGCCGGCGCTGATGTATCCCTCCAGAATTCCGCCGGCTGGAACCCCCTCCAGGAAGCTCTCTGCCGCCGCGCCTCCGACATTTCTCTTGTCCTCCTCCGCCTCCACCACCGCAACGCCTGGTCCAAATGGCGCCGCCGTTTGCCTCGCGTCATCGCCGTCCTCCGCCGCATGAGAGACTTCTACATGGAAATGTCCTTTCATTTCGAGAGCTCCGTCATTCCCTTCGTCGGAAAGATCGCTCCCTCCGACACCTACAAAATCTGGAAGCGTGACGGTAACCTCCGCGCCGATACCACCCTTGCCGGATTCGATGGCTTGAAGATCCAACGCGCTGATCAGAGCTTCTTCTTCCTCGGCGACGGAGATCACACACATGATGTTGCCATCGGTTCGTTACTGGTCCTGAACCGTGACGATCGTGAAATCTACGATGCGTTTGAAAACGCCGGAGGACCCATGAGCGAGTCCGACGTCGAAGGATTCTGTTCTCAGACGAGTGTTTATCGTCCCGGAATGGATGTCACAAAAGCTGAACTGGTAGGAAGAACCAATTGGAGAAGACAAGAGAAAACCGAAAGCGTAGGAGAGTGGAAAGCCAAGGTTTACGAAATGCACAACGTGGTTTTCAGTTTCCGGTCTCGGAAGGTAGCCAGTAACGAATCTGACGTGGCGGGAAGCGAGCAGGTATTGCCATTGGAACTTGACGAAGACGAAGACGGTTTTCTCGTGGCGGAGAATCCGTTTCCAATGCCTGACAAGAGAAGGCACAGCAGTTTCGTTAGTAATGAGAGGGAGTGGGTCCCAACGGCAAGGAGCAGCGTGGACCTGCACTCGATGGCGGCTCCACTACCGCCGAGGAGGTCATCTGTAACGGCAAGCGTGAGCATGGCGCCACCGCCGCAGACAAAGGAGAAGGAGTACGTTAGGAGTTTAAGGCCGTCGGTGTGGCTAACGGAACAGTTTCCGTTAAAGACGGAGGAGCTGCTGCCGTTACTGGACATACTTGCGAATAAGGTCAAAGCAGTTAGGAGGCTCAGAGAGTTACTCACTACCAAGCTCCCACCGGGAACGTTTCCAGTAAAGGTAAGGGCATTATTGGAATTAAACTTAGGTTTCAGGTGCAAATCTGTCTTGTGAAAATAAATAATAAATAATAATGAATAAAAATGCTAAATCAGATTCTGTTTTGTCCTTTTGCGAATATTATTATTATATGAGTATGAATATTTATATATGGTGTGGGGTTTTTGATGGTTTCAACAAGCAACGGCCCGACTTGATATGGTAGAAGAGAAACTCTGGTGGGGCTGGGTGGGACCCACGTGGTCTGTTACGATTCTGATTTGAATCAATAGGTCATGCGCAGTGGACATATATATCGCAGGTGCCAGCCAATGGTACTGGCTGGTCCCACTCCCACCATAGAATTACTTGGCATTCCAAACTTTTTATTTTCCATGTTTTTCGTCACTCGTCATGTTGGTTTCTTGTCATACATGTATTCAACAGTTCCCTGATTGGAGTATATTTTATAACAATTCATGATTTTTTTTTAATTTCATGTTGGTGTGGCATTGTAATTATGTTTCATGTTATGTTTGTGGGATAAATTTGCTTATATTTGGCTTTTTCAAATTTATTAGGTGAGAATATCTTGTGACAATGTGTTTGTGTTATTCCTATCATTAATTGCTCATGTTTGATTGAGTTGAAATTATTTTTTAGCTTATTTTTAAAAATAATTATAAGCTGATATGTTTTTTTTAATACAAATTATAATTTTAACTTATATTCTTGAAAAAATAATCAAAATTTATAAGTTCCTTAATAGTAGTTAAAAATTATTTTTTAAAAAGTTATTTTTTTAGACTCATGTAATTTTCTTATTTTACCCTTATCATTCCATCACATTAACTAGATCATACTCTTTTTTGTAATTTACTCAATAAAAAATAATATTCTTTACACTATTCAAACAAAACAGATTAGGTTAACTTCATTTTTCAGCTAGATACCTAAACATAAACATATTATAATTTTAACAGAATCAGTTTATAATCACCGAAAAATAATCATAATTTTATTTAGTCATTTTTATCGGTTCTCCCAAACATGCACTTAAATACAACAGTTGCCATGATTAAATGAATAAATTATATACTTATAGATGCAGCCTATTTGATTTCTTTAATTTGAGTTGACTTGATAAATGTGTAATTGGATAGGGTTATTGTATGATTTGATGATATTGTTTTTGGGGGTCCAGGTGGCTATACCGGTGGTCCCTACAGTGAGAGTGGTGATAACATTCACCAAGTTTGTGGAGCTGCAACCTGTGGAGCAATTCTTCACTCCCTTCTCAAGTCCAAGGCATTTGTTGCTCAGTGAAGATGGAGATGAGAAGCACAAACAAGAAAGCCGCCACTCAACTGCTTCTGCGTGGCTGAGACGAAACAATAGTCAATCTGGTGCAGCAGGGAATAAGCAGCAGCAGCAAAAATGTTCCTCAATGCCAATGGATTCAGACCCTTTTGCCATTCCTGCTGGATATACCTGGACCAGAAGTAATAATGTGGATGATAAATCAAAGAAAATGAAGAAATCCAAGTCCGTGAAGAAGTCCAAGTAAAATCTAAATAATTCTAAGCTGGTAGAATTAGATAAGAGAGGCATACATTAATGAATAGGATGTTCTCTTAGATAGTTGTTACTTGTTTTTAACCCCAATTTGCGACCACAATGTAGATATGCCTTCTAGTTTTTCAATCAACTGCGGCGTGGGGAAGAATATGGTGTTCATAGAGGTTATTTGGGGTTCACAGAATTAAAGAGGTACTTAGTAAGTGTCTAAAGCTATTTTTCTTTGCTTACAGTTTTAGTTTTTCTTACCATCCTTATATATTCTTATAATTTTTATTTACATCTCATTATAACAAGCAAAAACAATAGACAAATCTCTATAGTTGGGACATGATCGAGGATTTTTTTAAATATGATATTAGGGTTCGATTTTCACCATGTGTGTGAATAATATTTTATTAGTTATGGCGATGTCCACTCCTTCACATCTAAAACAAATAAAAACTTTAAAATTACTTCTTAATATATTAAATGCATTAATAACAAATGTGAAACAAAAATGTAGGGAATGTAGCTAAATTTAATCACAATTTATCAACATACTATAAAATACAAAGTAAAACACAGAATTGTAACAAAGACGAAAATTTTTTGATACTCTATTTTCAAATAATATCCATGCACTCGTTTTAATTTTTATTCATTAAAAAATTTTTTACTCTTATTTTTAACTTTAAATTTCATTTATTTATACTCAGTTGCAATAGTTCAATACCACCGACGTCATCGCATCTAATTTCAAATATGAGATTTTTCTCTAACATGATGACATCCTTGATTTAGGCAATTTGCAAATTTCTTACCCACCTTAATGTCAATATTATTATTTACTATTATTTCAACTTTTAATATCAATTATCAAAATTTTTAATGATTGAATTAATGATATCACGGATAGGGAGCATCGAGAGAGAACTAAAAGAGGAGCATGAGAGCATTACATACCCAACAAAGTAATCAAATAGTATTAAGAGGCATTACGGTAATCAAATACTCCCCCTCCTCTTTATAAATTTTTTTTGGGTTTTTTCACATCCACCAAGGAAAATGGATAAATTTGTTATGACATTAGAAATGTAAAAAGTTTGATATAATTTTTTAAAATTACCCACATAATTATTATTGGAACTTTAAAAATGTTGATTTTATAGGGTGTTAGTGGAAAGAAGTAATTAAATATTGAAAATTGGAAAAAAGGTCTTAGACCAAAATAAAAACTTCAAAAAAGTCTTATAAATAAGACTGGAGGAAGTAATAATCAAACTAACATTGAAAAATTAGGAAATCACAGTAATCCAATCACCAATAATATCAACAATAAGTAATGCAATACGAAATTACAAGCAATAACAACTAGAGTATTTCCCATACGAAGCTATTGGATTAATTGGGAACTCATACGAACCGTATAGTGTCAAGTGTCAACCTTTGCCGTGAAATGTGGTGAATAGCAGTGGGCGACAGAGGCAAGAGCAAAAGCAAGGCCGAGGAAGAAGAAAAAACTGAAGAAAAAGACTCTGCGTAAGAGGAAAAAAGGAAAAGAATTAAGGGTTCTAAATTTTGCCCCAAAACAACGTCATTCATTTTGGGTACTATTACTTCAGGAAAAAAAAAAATAAAGTGTTGAAAAAAGTGGGAGCATTCCTCTCATGCAAGTTAATTAGGATGAGCAAAATATTCATATTTGGGGTACCTATAAAAATATCAACAACAAATACCCGTATTATATCATTGTGAATGAGGATGTATATTATGATATTCGCATATATATAATTATATTCTACTAATTAATATTATATAAATAATAATATTTTATATTATTTTAAGAACATGTATAATTTTTTTATTATTAAAATTTCATAATAAATTTTAAAAATGAAATTATAATGACAAAAAATGAAAAAAATTAATAATATATATATACATCTTATAATTATTTTAATGTATAATTATTATATTAAAATATATAATTATATTATAAAAGTTTAAAACCCACAAATATTCGCGAGTACAAGTTACATGCATGGATGCCCACAAAATGTGTGGGTATAGACATGGGTAAAAATTACGTGTACCCGTGAATACTATGCCATCCCTAAAAATAACGGGTTTTTCTTTTTGGATCCCACTATTTACTCACCGGCCCTCATTTTTTTCCGCCTTGTACAAGGCGGTAGTGCATTTTTTTCGTCTTATACAAGGCGGTAATGTAAAATTATCATATTTTTTCGCCTTATACAAGGTGGAAGTGCAAAATTACCATTTTTTCGCCTAACAAGAGGCGGGAAAAACAGATAATTTACACTACCGCCTTGTATAAGGCGAAAAAATGCTCTACCGCCTAAAAAATGGGGGCCGATGAGTAATCAATGGGGTTGAAAAAGAAAAACTCAAAATAACAAGGAATGGCCAAGCCACTTAACAAAATATAATTTTTTTATTTATTTTTTTTACAAAATCTCACGGGGAACAATAATGCCCATTGCTTGTATTATTCTTTGTCTATAAAATATATTATTTTGTAGAAAAGTTTTACTATTTTAGTTATTTAAATATTGTTAATTTTTTTTGTTGCACATCTGGTTTCCAAGGACTATTTAGGTACATCCGGATCCGACTCGGGTCGCGTGTCTGACTATGACAGGTGAGTCCCGAGACCTTGTTTAAGCGAGACCGAGCCGTTTATCACTCGTTCCAACTCATGTTGGTTTTAAATATTGTTATTAAAACATTGAATAACAAACAATTATTATTATAATTTTTAATAAAATTTGTGTAAGATTTTTCTTTTGAACCTGTGTAATTTGTGTAATTAAGATGGTTGCCAATAGAGATAAACATATTTTTTTTAATGAAGAGATAAACATATTTAACTATAAAAAAAAAGATAACCATATTTTTTTTCCTAAACATATTTGTTTTTAATCAACATAAAGTGTAATATTTCAGTAAAATTTCTCTATTTGTGTTTAAAAAAAAAAAATCTATTCACAGCCATCTTATCTCAATATATTGCACAAATTTTATACTCCTTCGGCTCGAATTATAAGCAATTCCAACCACTTTTACGCTTATTAAGGAGGTTAGTTGATTGTATTTAATTTTCTCAAATTTATGAAAAATAGAGGTATTTTTGAAAAGTAGTATTGGGAATGAAACAAAAATTAATTAAGATTACAATTTTCTAGAGATGTTTTAGGAAAGTGGCATTGAGAATGAAATAAAATTTAATAAAATTAGTTAGTTTTGCTTATATTTTAAACCAAGAATAGTATGTTTTTTGTTGCTTATAATTCGAGTCGGAGGGAGTAATATTTTACTCCTTCCGTTCCTCAACTTTGGTTTTTTAAGTTTTTTTTTCTCATTCAATATTTTTTGTTTTTTTTTTTACCATTTTAATGCATAAATATATTTTTATTTTCAACTTTAATTCTTCATTCAATATTTCTCTTACTTTTCATTAATTCTACTTTCATCATCTCTATTGTTTTTAAACCGCTATTCTGTTAATTAATGGACACACTTCCTAATAAAAATTAAATACTACTACAATTTTTTAATAAGATTAAATATGAATATTTTAGACAAAACACATAGAAAAATTATAATAATTAACACTTTTTTAATATGTGTATTCAAACTCAAACCTAAAACACAAAAAAAAAATTGAATAAAAAAGGAGGTACTAATAAAATAAGTATAAGCACAATTTTGTTTTTTGGTTGAGAACGGTAATGAAAAGGCCCAAAAAGGAAAAACACAACCCAGGACTAGGAAACCTATCAGAAGGCTACACCATGCCATGTGCATCCACACGAAGAGTGTGGCGAAGACAAAGAACACTGTTCCAAAACTGTGGGATTGCCCAAGTTAGCAATACATACATTCTTGATTCTTTTCCTTCAGCAAAAGGCTGGGAAAATGTGTCCACAGAAGATTATAAAAAAAATAAAATAAAAATGTGTCCACAGAAACTGAGTTAATCCTATGCAGAAACTATTAGATACTTCTATATAACTGGAACGCACATATTATTTTGTTTAACACTCTATCTCGAGGGCTGTATTTTTTTTTTTTTTTAATTTTACAAATGCTAACAAGTATATTAAAAAAATAATTCTAATATAGTTTTTTTTTTTTTTAAGAAAAACCCCTTTTATTATTTGAAATTATATTGGAATATAGAATTTTGGAATCCATATATTAACCCTAAAGTTGCCAGAGTCTCCCAATTTCCCTACTTTGACTGGTTTACCAATAATTTCTTCAAATGGCAAATTTCTTATCCTATCCTTTCTCTTCAATGATTAATTATTGGAGCATCGAACGGAACCCTCCATCTGCACCCTTTTGCCCATCATAATCCAAGCTATCATTTTGTGATATCCACATTGAATTTTCCTTACATCAGCTTCTATACCACTTTTTTTTATGTGAATTGTTTTATCTATACAACTGGCAGCATTAATTCATCATTGTTTAGATTTTTCAGTAGCATAGAAATTGACTTAAAAAAGCAATGTTCGATAGACTTATATAAAGAGACCTACTCATAAGTCTACACATTTAAGTTCTTTTATATAATTTTTTTAACTTGAAAATAACAAATGTCATAATCTTTATGTGTAGGTTTGTAGGCTTGTAGGTCTCTAAATCATTTTTCAAAATGTAATACTCTACTATGAATAGGAAGACCCAGGCCCGACCCAGAGCAGGGGCGATAGGGGCGCCCGTCCTGGGCCCAAGAAATTAAGGGGTCCCATTTTTTTTTAATACTTCTTATCTTAAACAAAATTATTACTCCTCTCGACTGCTTATTCAGTTGTACACTAGCAGCAAAAAGGAGCTCTTCAACTTCAATTTGTGCTTATTTTTATTAGGCTTTTGAACTTCCGCTGGTTTCACTCACATACACGGATGTGAGAACTGAGAAGCATCCTTTAATACATATTTGAAATCATAATCTTACTGTGGAACACCCTCTCTCAATATTTGTTTCGAATAAATAGCTTATGCACAAAAAATGAGAAAAAACTCAATTACTAAAACGGTACTTTTCATCGTCTAAAAAAAATAGCCTATTATTCCCTCTGGTCCTATATATAGGGCACCTTCTAGAAGAAATCTTTGGTCCTATATATATGGCATTTTATATTTTCTATGCATCATTAATTGTTTTTTCTCTTTTTTGCCCTTATAAAATGTCTTGACTAACTATGTTTTTTTGTTATTCATTAATGAATGTGAACTTTCCAAGTAAAGTGGAAGGGTAAAATTGTAATGTTACAATATATTCTCATAAAATCTATAAAATTGACCACTTTCCTTGGTCCGGGGAATATGGTTAAGTATGTCCTATATATATGACCGGAGGGAGTATTGATTTTTTTTTTTTGGTTATTGCTGCTATTTTGAAAGTTAAATACTTGTGAAAACTTGCAAAAGTCAAAAAGTTAAAGCAAACATGCATTTAATGGTTTGTCTAATACATCAACCAATTATCGAAACAACTAGTTTAATGCATTTTGCATTAATCAACTAATCACAATACAAAGTTTACAAGTTTTAAGCATTTTCATTAATTACTTTAATTTTAGTTTGAGACAAAAAAATTACTATTTTTTACCATCTTTATAGGAAAAAAGAAGTATAAATACATTGCATGTTTTTATTGATTTATTTTCCATAAAAAAATTTATTAACAAATTATTAGGGCCCAAAAAATAATTTTGTCCTAGGGCCCCAAATATATCAGGACTGAGCCTGGGAAGACCGTTAATCTACCGTCTTAGTATTAACGAGCGGATTTGGATCTAAAGATTCTAAATATTAATGCTAAAGTTGATTGAGTTACTTAATTAATCTAGAGTTACATTTATTAATTAATCTACCCTCTTAATTTTATTTTTCTTTCGGGTGAGGAGAGTTATTTCTGTCCCTCGTTCATTTGACTACAAATAGCGCCCAAAGTTGTGTGTTAATTTACTATTCATTTGATTCAGGCTCCACTGACTTTACTTTATCTCAGCATAATTCAGCCTCCTTGCCACAAAAGACATTTCCTCTCTAATCTTTATTCCTTTACCCCCCTCTCCTCCGGACAACCCTTCCTTTTTCTTTTTAAAGTTTTCTGACGACTCACTGTAGCATTGAACCAGATCTTTGGATGCATTTAATTAAAGGACTTGGTCCCCTCTCAAGTTTCTATTTTTTACACCCATTATTAATTATAAGAAAAACTATCACTACTCAATTTGCTCTGCACAATTTTATTTTCAGCCATGTAAACCAGTAGGTTCTAAAGCACACGTTAACTCAAGAAGGATAAGAAATTCATAATAGATAAACCTCTATATATATACATATATTAACGTGTGTTATAGAGCACACGTTAGAATGAATATATATATATATATATATATATATAGAGAGAGAGAGAGAGAGAGAGAATGAGAGAGAGACACACACACTTTTTGACCCCGATAAAATGTGGCAATCCATGTGGGGGTGAGATCGGATTCAGATTGAAACATGACCCTTACTTATGAGTCTAAGAAAATAAAATTACTCTCTAGCTAGCAACTATATATACTTTCTGATCTAGTGGTAAGCGTACAATCCTTCAATTAATATCATAGAAGGCCTTCTTATCCCAAAAAAAAAAAAAAAATCATAGAAGGCCCCAAATTATTGTTGGTGTAGATTAACGTTCTCCCTTTGCTACAATTAACATTAGGGAAGGCAACAAATTATTGTTAGTCATAGATCAACATTCTCCCTTTGCAAGACCTATTTGTTTGAGTTTAAGAAAATAAAGTTGTGACCTAATAACTAGTAGCTTTTATAGCTTTTTGACCTACTGATAAGCGTTTAATCCTGCATGAAAGTATTGAAAGTCTGATAAAACAGTAATTGAGTTCTAGATGGGACTTCTTAACAGTAATTATATTCATGCATTGATAAAAGTGGTCTAAGTTGATGCCAGTAACATTGGATGACAAATACCTTTGGCCTTCTATGACAGTGGCTCACAACCATATCAATTACCATTGTACAAGGTCTTACGTGGGACAACTAACTCAACGGTGCTAGCCAAAGCATTGATCCACTACTACTATATGATAAAGTAGAGTATTAAAATATTAAATAAACAGGAAAGGTGCTGCACATAATTTGCTTAACCACATGGAAATCCTCAAATAGGTGAGTTGTCTAATCCAATTGTTAAAAAAAAAAGAAGATAAATTATAAATTATAAAAAGAAAAAAGCAATGTAACAGGGAGGGTGATAGATAAGCCAGGCCATCTAACATGTTGTTTAGTTAGCCCTCTATATAGCTATAACTTGGTTCAGCACTCGTTCTGTCCCTTTAAACTCCTTCCTCAAGCTTCTCAAATCTTCTGCATCCAACTTCGGTTGAGAGTCATTGAAGGTACTTTACTTGTCTCTAAAAAATTTCTGTTTCAAGTTTTTAGCTCATACACTTGGCATGTATTTATAGATTTCAAAACTTCCATAGTTTTAGGACAAGGGTCTTGCAGTTTATGGACACATGCCCGATGGATGTTGTAACATACTAATTTTCATGAAAAGTACTTCTGTGCTTCATGAACTTTCACTATTAGAGGATTAGGATTCACCTTCCTAATTAGCTAGCTAGAATTGTTCTATAGCAATGATTTATTGAAAGCCTTGTCTCCATATATATGAAAATATATAACAAAGTTTAATTAATAATATCATTATGTCCTTTGTTGTTATGTCCAAGGCAGCAGGAAACATGGCAAGCGAAGCACCTAGTTGGGCTGATCAGTGGGGTGCTGGTGGTATTGGTGCCTTGGAAGATGATGACACTAGATCCCAAAAAGACACCACCAAGAACAAGAATTCAGGTGCTAAGAGTGGTCTCAGCAGAGCCAAAGCAACTGCCTCAAATTGTGTCAAATGGATAAAAAATTTGTGTAAGAGAAAGAGCGCATCCACTTAAATAAAAAAGAGGATCTAGTTCTATGTGGCAGATACAAGTTTTGTATTTTTCTTCCGGTTTTGACTAGTTGACGGTGTTTTCATTCAGTTTCAGCTTGATTGAATGTCATAAGTCGTTGCTTCAGGATGAAGATACTATTTAGAAATGGAATTATTTTATGGCTCACTGTTTTGCCTAACACTGCATGATTGATTTCTTAAGACACTCTTTAAGATAGTGAGTGGGTCAGTGTTTTGCTTAAAAATGCACCATTAATGATGCTTAAAAAAATATTGTTAATTTGACACAAGTAAAGAATCAAGATGTAAACCAAATTGTAAATTTTCCTCGGAACACGTTGCGGCTAAGTGTTTGTCTCTTTATACTATTATCTTGGGTGGGGGTGGAGATAATGGATTGTGGGAAAATTCAGTGTTTTTGGGTGGGCATCAGAAACCATGAATTCTACTAATTAAGATTGGTTGCTCTGTCTTTATTTACGATCCGATCCTAATCAACAATAATAGAATATAGAAAAAAACGATTAATTTTGCTTAAAAGCAAAGTAATTTTCCAAGATTCAAATATATAGATTGGATTTTGAAACCAAATGAGTATTTTACCCCCAAGATGCAACTAACTCGTTGGATAGGTAACATGAATTGAACAAGTACTAACTCTGAAAAGTATGGGATATCCAACCACAACTTCTACAGTTCAAGCTACAGAAATTAGAAAAGAAAGATGTTTTTAAATGAGCAATGGCGTTTACAGTAACACTTTCATAAAAGATCAAACTCGGCCACACTGATCTGAACAGGATTTGTGGTCCTTCGAAACAATTTTCTTGTGACAATTATGGAGTCAAAACACAACCGATCTCTGTAGGTCACTGAGGTACTCCAAATGTTTGCATTAGCATTTAGCAGTGTTCCTCAATTTTTCACAAAAATTAAGCAACATAAAGTAACAGTTGTTACTGAAACCAAATAATCATAAATCGAAAGATAAGAAATTTCAGACTGCCATTAAAATAAAGAAGAATTCAACTGTAAGATCATAAAATATTAAATTCATCCATTCAAATCCATAATTTGAAGATAATAGACATAACCCGGGGGTGGGGTAATAATGCTCAACAGATACGTAAACCATGAGCAATGGCCGTTGATGTCAGAGAATTTACATCTTGCAGAGGTTATTTACAGATGTTATCATAAATTGTGCCTAGTTGGATCCGAAAGTGTTCTCTCCACTGTAAGTCATGTAAAGAAAGCCATCATCATCCTTATTTTCCTCATAAATAGCAGACATCAAAGCAGCTGCAACAACAAAAGACAGTTCATAAGCATGACCAGAAGTGCAAAAATAACATTAAGCATGATCAGTGGCTACTTACCAGTTGGAGGCAGAGTGTTATTGATGAAAACAAAAATAGCCTTTTCTGCACTGAGCTTAATCCTTTTGCGGACAACATAAACAAACTGACCAACAGTCAAATCAGCTGGGACAAGGTACCTAAAGAGTCAGAATGGGAGAGCAGGAGAACCAAGTAAGAATCTACTAATGCACTAAACCATCTCTTGACTGCATTTTGGTTTAACTAGCTCAATGTTGTATCACCCTTTGGCAAATATCTTAACACAATAAGTTATAAAGCAGGGTGCAAATTTGGTCATAGAATAATAATCTAAAAACAGGTGATAACAATTTAACCATTTCGGCTAAACAATACTCCCTTTGGTCCTATATGTAAGCTCCCTTATAAGACATTTTTTCTGTCCGTAATGTAAGCCCCATTTACTATTTCCAATGGTATTAATTATTTTTTTTTTTCACAAACACCCCTATTTACTCGATACTTTTTAGAGTCCCAATAACTTATAGGGGTAGTTTTTGAAAAAGTATATCAAACATTTACATTTCCAATGAACCAAATAACACCATATTTCTAGTGACCATTAACTTATTTAAGCCAAAACACAAAATAGAAGCTCATTACTCCCTCCGGTCCTTATTATAGGGCATACTTAACCGAATTACACATACCAAGGAAAGTGGTTGGTTTTATGAATTCTATGAGAATATACTGTAACATTACAATTTTACCCCCTTAACTTTTCTTGGAAAATTCGCACTCATTAATGTACAACAAAAAACACATAGATAGTCAAAGTATTTAATAAGGGCAAAAAAGAGAAAAATCAATAAATGATGCATAGAAAATATAAAGTGACTTATATTTAGGACCAAGAAAACTTTCTAGAATGTGACCTATATATAGGACCGGAGGGAGTAGATACAAGCTGCTATTATGGTATCTAGCTCAGCCCAGACATAACAACTACCTACCTCTCACCCAATTAACAAAGATAACTCATTCTTATGAATCTAAACACCTATATCAATTCCCACCATACAAATTTTATCATCAAAAAGAGGAAGTTGCAGTTTGCTACAAAGTTATTTAATCCCACTTGTACTATCCAACAATACCAACACTGCATATGACAATAAGTATCAGCTCTAGCCTCTAGAAGGTTGAACAGTTTCATACTTTTCTAACTTCACCACCTGCAAGGCTGCAACTACTGTTACATTACCAACACAGGAAATACAGAATATGTCCAAATCTTCACAGAAAGAATCAAGCAAAAAATATACACCCTTCAGAAAGCAAAAACTATACACAAGCCTGAAAACTAATAAAAAGCTCAGAACAATGCAATCGGTTTATATAAAATTACTCACTTCTTCTTGTCAATGTCAGGAATGTCACTTCTTTCAGCTTTTTCCACAATCACCTGCAAACAATTGCCACATTACAACAATAAAGCTTCATGAAAATATAAAAAACCAGACAAACTATACTACAATACAATCTTACAGGTATTCTATCAGGATACTTTCCTCTGATGCGAGCAGATTCAGCCTGCCTTCTTTCTGACATTTAGAAGACAAGAAACTTTGACTCAGGGAAAACAGGAGTTCAAAAGGAAGATAATGCAACCAAATTTATGCTAATGCCAAAAGAAAATAATCATAAAAAGGTGAAAACAATTTTGCCGGGGGAAGGGATGACTGATTAGATGAATATACTGATTGACAAAAACAAATAACCACATTAGTTATTCTATACATATGGAGTAAAAGGTAAGGATCCTTCTCAAATCTCATGGTAAAAATGGTGAGTGCATGTTTGACAGGGTCCACACTCAAGTTTTGAATTTTTTTTTCAATGTGTTTGGCATCTCCAAAAGTCAGTTAGCTGTAACAAATTTTGGGCTTCAAACCTTGGTTGAAGACGTTCTTTGCCAAAAAAAAAAAAAAAAAGTTCCCAAAATTGAGTTTTCGACTATTACTTTTATCATAATACCTTAGAAAATTATAATTACTTCCTAATTAATCATTTTAGCAACTATGTGTTTAAAAGTCAGTTCGATGAGAAGATCACCATCAATACCAGAAACAGGTTTAACAATAAAGTATCTAAACAGTAAACATATAAATAAGTTACAATAAACATAATTTTAATCAAAATTATCAAGTCAGTTTTGTAAGCGGATTTGCAAACACACACGCACAAAGATATCTCAAAATATTAATCCTTGCATTTTGATTAGATGAATTGTTATTTAAAATATTTAATGAATTTCCTTCCAATTGGATCAATCAAAAGGGTTTCAATAAAAGAAAAAGCTTTAGACTTTGCAATCAATACTAGTTAAGTGTAAACCCAACGCTACTAAAAGGGGAGGGGGGAAGTTTTCCAATAATGCAACATATACAAATTATGGCAACGATCACAAATAGAGATACTATAATAAGAAAACATGAAAAATAAATAATAAACAAAAAAAAATAAAAAATAGGGGAAATAAAAAGGAGGAAAGTACCCAAAGGATGTTCAAGCTTAAAGGAGCTGGCTTTGGCCGTCATCATTGTGCGATTGCTCTCTGCAAATTTCAAACACCCCATCCATTAATAATACTGTAATAATATTAAGAGTAAATAAAATCCCAACGGACCGAACGAACATAATCAAAGAAGAAAAGAGAAGAAAGAAGGAACAAGAGAGATCGATCGCGATCGGTGGGGTGGCGTTCTAAAGAGAAGAGAAGAGAATTGAATTGACATACCCAACACGAAACGAAACGAAAAGATTAAGGGATGATTGAGAAAATTGATAAAGGTGAATGAAATTCAGAGAGAGAGAGATAGAAGAAACTTACTCTTAATATTATTATTATTGTTAGGGTTTTGTTAGTAATTAGTGTGCTGTTACTGTATGTGTTTGTTTAGGAGGATTTGTGTACAGAACAGAACAGAACAGAAGACGTAAAAGTAAGGTTTTGTTTGGATTGGTGGGATACGATGAAATGGAAGGGAGAGGAATGGTATTTAAACAAGTTTTATTGTTTGGATTGTTATATTTATATTGGAGTGAAGTGAAATTTGGTGGAATGGATTCCATTCAATTCCATCAAAAGCTTCACTTTTTGATCTCTCCCAAATTGGGGTGTTTGTGATGTAACCAAACAATGAAATATTATTTTTGTTCCACCCCACTCCATCACACTCCACTGCACTCTATCATATTCCATTCGACTCCATCCTCAAGAGTGTATCCAAACATAACCTAAATGTAAAGCAGAAGAAGCTTCCTTCTTTTAGTAGTATGGAGTATTGTATTTCGTAGTAATATTAATGATGAGATTAACGGGTATGCACAATAAAGTTTTTTACAGTTTAACATTTACCATTTATTTGTATTTCTTTCGGTCATATTTATAAGATTCTTTTGGAGTTTTTATTTTGGTCCTATTTATAAGATCTTTTTTCAATTTTCAATAGCATTTTATTACTTCTTTCCACCAACACTCATATAAAGTCAACACTTTTTAGAGTTTCAGTGCAGTAACAATTATAGGAGTAATTTTGAAAAAGTATATAAAATTTTCACAATGACACTAACAAATTTATCAATGAGAGTGAAAAACCTCAAAAGGATCTTATAAATAGGATCGGAGGGAATATTACTTTATTTTGAAAGCCAATAATAACCATAAACAGATGAATAATGAATGATACACTGATAATTAGGGGTGGGAATGAGTCAGACCGGCTCATGGGGGCCTATGGCTCGGCTCATATAAGGCCTGACTCGGCTCGGCTCGGCTCGTTTAATAAAAAGGTCAGGTTTAAGCTTTTCGAAAAGCCTAAATATCTAAATAAGTCAGGCCCGAGCTTTATAAAAAGCCTATTAAGCTCATTGGGCCGGCCTATTTAATTTTTTAAATATTAATATATTATATTTTATTAGTGATTTAAATCAAAAGTAAAATTTTAATATATTCTATATAATATTATAATTAAAAATAAAAATATAATTCATTTCCCTCTTTATTAAAGTTAATCCTAACATATAAAAAACAAATCCTAATAATTTCACTCCCTCACATCAACAAATCCTAATACTTTTGTTGATATATAGTTTGAGTTTTGATGTTGTTTACTGTTCGTTTTATTATATTTCTTTCACATAATTTGAGAGTATAAGACACTTCTATGTTTGTACTTAAATGTAAGAATTTTATTAAATAATAGGCTTTTAAGCGAGCTCATGGGTCAGACCAAGCTTTGAAATAGGCCGAGCTTAGGCTTCAAATTTAGCCTATGACGAGCTCATAGGCAGACTTGGGCCTTGAATTTGGAACACATGTCATGCTTGTTTTTGTTAAGGCCTGGCTTGGCCTGGCTCATTCCCATCCCTACTAATAATGTAAAAATCAGTGCGGATGCATCTCCATTTTCTCATTAATGATTGATGATGAAAGATGATATATGAATAAGCGGTTTGGATTGGATTTGATTAACATCAATATCAAGGAAGTTTTTGGAAAGCTTGTTTTAACTGCTTCCGTGCCTCCTCCTTGAGAGATAAGAAAAAAAAAAACACATTTTATTTGGTTTAAAATATAAGAAAAATTAAAATATAAAAAAATAACTAATTTTTTAAATTTTATTTTATTTTTAATGCTACTTTTTTTAAATATACTTAGAAAATTGTTTTCTCATTTAATTTTTGTTTCATTCCATTATTATTTTTCTAAAATACCTCTATTTTTTTATAAATTTAAAAAAAATATAATCAACTAACATTCTTAATAAGTATGAAAGTGGTTAGTTTTTCTTATATTGCAAGCCAGTGGATTTAATACCATTTTTATATTCTTGTACTAATTTTTTCCCTATATTCTCATTAATATGAGTATACAGTAGTATTTTTTTATCATATTATATTATCAATTTTTTTTCTATATCTCTTCTAGACGTAAAAGTATTATTTTTCATATTTACACATACTATATTTTGATAATTTGCTTTGGAATTCAGTTTGCATCAATCGGAGATAACAGTTCCATAAAGATTTAAATCATTTACTATATAAAATAATTTATCTAAAATAGTATTTTATAATAAAAAATACTTCCCTTTAATAAATAAAAAATAAAAAAACTTCCCATACATGTTTTTAAGTCAATAAAAGACTTATTTTTAGGGAAACCAAAAGGTTTAATACAGTACTTACTTGTTACTAAAGATTTAGTTAAATGCTAACAAGTGTTTTTTTTAGTACACTCGTTAACAACTCAATTATAATAAAATTTTATTGAAATTTGTATTTTTTTGGATTTTTAAGAGATATAATAATGTGTACTTGTGATTATTTTTATTATTGTATTAATCTTAACAAGTGCTTTTGTTAGCAAAACTCAAAGTTTTAGAGGTTTAAATTCTTTAAGGTTGGTTTATTCTTGAACAACTTTAAAATTATTAACAATTTCAGAAAATAAAAAAAAATTATTAACAATTTCATATGGTATGACATTTGGTTTATTATAATTTAATTCACACAACTTTTCAAAATAATACTAATACTCCCTCCGTTCCAAAGGATGATAACAAATTGAAAAAGTTAAAAAATTAAGGAAATATACATTTAATGATTGATAGATGACTGAGTTTTTTTAGTATGATATCAGAAGTTCGATCTCTGTCTTAGATATAGAAAATGCTTTGTTGGTAGAGGTAAAGTTCACTTCATATATCTTTGCACCTAAGATGGAATTAATCTTCCCCTTAAGGATACCTTGTTGAAAAAAAAAAGCTTAATTATGTCATAAGTCCCTGAAGTTTGGGGTACTTTTGTCAGATACCCTTATTTTTTTTCTGATGTCTGACTCCCCGAAGTTACTTCTGGTTTGTCATGTACCCCTACTATCAATTTTGGCCAATTTTGCCGACATATAACATTGGAATCCTGGTCAGAGGGGCAGGAGGTTAGACACTTGGTGTCCTGTGAGCGAAGATCATTTTATTTTAAATTAAAAAACTAAAAAACTTAATATTTTTTATATTTTTTAGTTAAATTAAAAAAGAAAAGAAAGGATCGAAGAGATTTTTTAGTTAAATTAAAAAAGAAAAGAAAGGATCAAAGAGAGAGATCGTCTTCGCCTATGTGACATCACGCGGCACCACATTACCAACCGACTAGGATTCTGATGTTACATGTCAGCAAAATTGGCCAGAATTGATAATAGGGGTATATGACAAAGTCAGAAGTAACTTCAGGGAGTCAGACATCGAAAAAAAAGAACAAAGATATCGGACAAAAGTACCTCAACTTCAGGGACTTGGGACATAATTAACCTAAAAAAAATCTACTATTTGGAAGAGGTGATACTCTTTTGAATTACTATTCTTTGGGCCTCTCTCGTACGTTACTGTTCTCATGTTAGATTATCATGTCTGGACCGATGCAAAACATTTTTAGACATATGATTGAATTTCCAAAAAGAAAAAAGGAGGAACATTATTCTCTTTGGAAAAAAAGAGGGTAGGATTTTGAAGTCAATTAACACCAATTTTTGACATTCTTATGGGAGGACAAAGATCACCTGTCCCATAGTGTGTTCCAAACCCTGTACCCATTACACACATCTTTAAAAACTGAAAATTAACTTTCCAACTTGCATGACATTTTTGTAATAATTGATGAAATATGATTGGCTGGAAACAGGAAGACAGAAAAATTGGGGACAGAGGATCTCCATTCCTTATGGGAGTTTTGCATACAAAAAAGGAGGGAATCCAAATTTTTCCTCTCACCACATATTTAGAATTTTTAGGAATTTCATTTACCTATGCACATTTTTTTTCCCTCTAATAATCTTTCTACCACATATCAGCATATCACATTAAAAATTAACAGAGATTATTACCAGCCGCATGGATGTATAAAATTTTCTTGTACGTGGATGTGAATGTATGTAAGTTGGTGCTGTAGTGTACCGGATCGATGTTAAACTTGGATCGATGTTCAAATAATAACGTACATTATATGGCAGGGTATGTCATGTTCTTTTACTGCTACATGTTTCACCTTCTCTCAATTACATTATTAGTCTAGCAAGTAGCAAGTACTGATGCATGATGCCTTTTTGCTTATGGAAAAGTTTGATCGTTGTATGATCTTAGCTTAAACTATATAAAAAGAAAATGAAATTTTTATAGCTATATATATAGATTGTTTGTTTGAGCTGGTCCTGTTTTATAATAAACATTGAATTCAATCAAAGTTGGGATCCACATATATATACAAGATGCATGGCTGGCTGGTATCGATCTCACGGGTCAATCCACTGATTAATATATCCAGAACCCATCCAGTTGGAGGAGGGCCACTGTCTTAGTCAGATATAGCTAGTACCATCAGGACCACTTTGCCACTTGACAACATCAAATTACTTCTTCATACCATTGCCATTGCCATTGCCCTCCTCCTTTTTTTCTTCACATACACACTACTTCCTCTTCTCACTTCTCGTCATATTCTTCTATCTTTTAACTCATCAAATATTCATATGTTTGATGAGTTCTCTTAGGAATATGGATAACTGTTACTCTTCTACTACCAACCCTACTTCAACTAGTTCCACACAAGCATGTCATTGTGACGATGAAGAGGCTTCAACCATGAAGGAGAGGTTCCTGAAGGCAGTTAAAGAACAGAGGTCAAGGCTCTATATACTAAAGAGGTGCATTATTATGTTACTGTGTTGGCAGAAGTACGAGCAGCAGCATTGATGTATTCAAATGTTCTGTGTATGTGTTTTGATCATCAGCCACTCTTTCTTAGCTCTTAGGCTTTAGCTAGCAGGTGTATACCATTAATTACATCCCAACCCCACTCTATATTATATTTTTCAGGTAAGCTAAGTGACCTTCAGTAGGTTGGTTAATTAATCATAATATATACTAGTATTACATTATGGTTTTTTTACTCATCAAATTAATGGGTGCTTGCTCTATTCCATCGGTGTGTTATAGTAGTATGTAGTATGTTAGAATATTCAATGAACTATGTTGGGCACTTTATTGCACATGTGAACCCTGTCTGAGGATTCATTGAAACATTAAATTGAAGATACTGGTTCAACATAAATACTACTGGGATTTTATTATTAATTATTAGCTATTAGTATATATATGAAAAGAACGATAAATGTAAAACGAGGTGGGATAGATATCAGTTACAGGAGTTGCACGTTATTGCGTAAACAGACATTACTCAAAATTGAGCTTGTTTTCTAGTGTAAAAGGATGTGAAAGAACAGACATGATTTCACATGAGGATAAGGACATATCATGGCTATGAAGTACAGGTGTGGTTCTGCTCAAGAATAAGGGTTAGCCCACTTTTCTGCTTCAAATCCCACCTATATACTCTTACATAATGCTATAAATTCAACTATGAAACTTCACCTTTTATTTTCCATTAAGGCCTCAGCTATATGCCTATGACTATATGCCTATGACATCAATCATGCTGTGTTTAGATTTTTAATTTCTTTGTTGCTAGCAATTTACTGCTACTACTGCCGTAGAATAATTATTAGTATGGCACTAAAGCTAGAAACGAAGTGCACGGCTGATATATACATTTATGTGCTTCTGGTTGTATATTTATCCAAATATAGTCCCTTTCAATTTATATGCTTATATCAAATAAGAGTAACTAAGTTGCATGTAATTTATTTAGTTTTGAAATGAAGTTACATACTTATAAAATTATTAGTTGAAGCAGCAAAATCTGCGTCTGATTTATAAGTATGGTCTGAAATTCTAAGGAATCTCCATGTGTATATGTTTTCTGGAACAATATTAATTTCTACATGGAGTATTAAAACACAACACTTATTTGGAGACATGGTTTCTAAAACATGAACAAAATAAAAGCCACACACTTATCTGGTATTTATTTGGAGTTGACATCTGGCCAACCCCTTTGTCAAATTTGATATACCAATCTTCCAGCTACAAATGGAGTGCTCGTGTTGGACTTCAATGCAGGATAATTTGGGGTCAGAAAATGTTTCTTCTACACGTGAAATTGCCAGTGGTTAGTGAAGAAAATAATTCTATTGGTTAGTAACGTCTGTTATTTGGGGTCAGAAAATCTTTCTTCTACACGTGATATTTTGATCGGAACTAGTTATTAAATTTTCAAACATTTTGATTTTGGTCTCATCCATTAGTAAAAATCTGTTATTTGCTGACATGGTTAACAAAAATTCACACCAGCAGCTGCGTGGTGTGAGGTAGTGTCAAATAAGTGATGTGACATGGATGATTCAAGGTACGGAACCATTTTGTGTATCAAACTATTTTACATCCGTGGATCTGTATCATCCACGTCATATCACTTATTTGCCACACAAACAAATAACAGATTTTTACTAATGAAAGGACCAAAACCAAAATGTTTGAAAATTTAAGGACTAGTCCCGATCAAAAGAACTTTAAGAGATTAAAACCAAAACACGCTGAACTTTTTAGGGATTAAAACCATAAATAAGCCTTAACTAAATGATACTGCATGTTAGTTATTCGTTTATGTATCATTAACCAGACTCTGGGATGTATGGGATTTCAGATGTAACAATAAAAAAAAACTGTTTTGTAACCTGTCCCCAAAATAGAGTTCACATGGCTGAATAAGGAGGCATGTAAGCCTAATTAATTGCCTTCAGCGTAGTTACGAAGTACTGTACAACTGTTTTGGAAATGATTTTGCAAACTATTGCCCTAAATTCTAGGGATTGAATTTGTATTGAGAAGTACAACTTCTAAAATTTCAGTTCATTGAAAACACAATTTCTAATTCAAACTTTATACTCTTTGATTCCTTAAACAAAAATTCTTTACACGTTGATTAGCATTCTGCTTTGAAAAATACTGTAATAAATAGAAATGCGGGTTCTAATAATACTAGTTCTAGATGATTTCTACTCATGCAGAAACAACATTTTAATACCAAATGGTAAGCACAATTACGGACACATTATTAATTATACGAT
This sequence comes from Crotalaria pallida, assembly GCA_037953625.1. Taxonomy (NCBI): domain Eukaryota; kingdom Viridiplantae; phylum Streptophyta; class Magnoliopsida; order Fabales; family Fabaceae; genus Crotalaria; species Crotalaria pallida. The sequence goes on along the minus strand of CM075649.1, from coordinate 187,515,776 downwards.
TAATAGTCTCAAACACATCGAAATCATTGATCATGCATTAATGGGTTAAAGATTTAAAATAATATGAAAACCACAGTTTCAATTGCATTGGCCACATTTCCTGCAATTCCAAACAGGACATGAAAGGGTGACTCCATTGTAAGTTAGAGACTGAAGCAGTCCACTCTGGAGTTGAGTACTCCCTCCGGCTCGAATTATAAACAATTCTAACCACTTTTACGCTTATTAAGGAGGTTAGTTGATTGTATTTAATTTTCTCAAATTTATAGGTATTTTTGGAAATTAGTATTGGGAATGAAACAAAAATTAATTAAGATTACAATTTTCTAGAGATGTTTTAGGAAAGTGACATTGGGAATGAAACAAAATTTAATAAAGTTAGTTAGTTTTGCTTATATTTTAAACCAAGAGTAGTATGTTTTTTGTTGCTTATAATTCGAGCCGGAGGGAGTATGATGCAATTTCTAGGTTTAAACCTTAAAAAAAAAAAGCTTATTTATGTTTTTGTCCTAAAAGTTCAGCTTCTTTTGGTTTTAATCCCTAAAAGTTAGTTTAACCGGGATTAGTCCTTAATTTTTAAAGTTAATTTGGCTAGTGAAACAATATATCAGCAGCCTCGTGGTGTGAGGTGACGCCAAATAGGTAATATGACGTGAATAATACATGCCCCATGGACACAAAATAGTCCTATATGCAAAATGGTCTCACACACACAATTTTGCTTTCATGGCAAATAGTCCCATATGCAAAAAGGTCTCATACCCAAAATTTTGATTTCATGAGCCTCAATCATTCATGTCACATGCGCCACCTTACACCACGTGGCTACTGTTGTTCCACTAACCACATAAGCAAATATCATATTTTCCTAACAAAGGAAACCGAAACCAAAATGTTTGAAAAATTAATGACTAATCCGGGTTAAAATAACTTATAGAGACTAAAACTAAAACACGCTAAATTTTTGGATTGAAGGCACAAATAAGCCAAAAATAAACATGACTTTGATCCTGTTCAAACCAAATTATTCAAAGCTTAATGCAATTGCAAAAGGCATTGCCTATTTTACTTTTGCTTGCGTGATCACTGCTGACTACAAAGTTTGGCTAAATAAAAGGTTAGAAAAGGAAAAGGTAAAGAACTTTTGAGTAAGGTGTGCAATGCGTCAGACAATTATCGAATCTAAGCCTACTGTGTGCTTGATATTTTTTTTTTTTTTAAATTCATAGTAAATTAAAAGTGTGCCTATAAATCTTCTCCCTTATTTATGGGCATTGCTTGCGGAAAGACTATAAGCTACTACTAATAATCTCAATTACAGGGTCCCGGGCATGCATGGCAAGTTGGCAACTAATTATTCTTCTGTATATGTCAAGCAGGGTGGATGAAATGGAGGAGTGCCTCGGGCGTGTTATGTGATAAGAAGGTACCACTTAAACTTAAAGGAAGGTTCTACCGCACTGCTGTAAGACCGGCGATGTTATATGGGACAGAGTGTTGGGCGGCAAAGGGCACACAAGAGAATAAACTTCATGTTGCAGAGATGAGGATGCTGCGGTGGATGAGTGGGCATACCAGACAAGATCGGATTAGAAATGAGTATATTCGAGAAAAAGTCGGGGTTGCTCCTATTGTTGAAAAAATGGTTGAATCTCGTCTTAGGTGGTTTGGGCATGTGTGGAGGAGACCGGTGGAAGCCCCGGTTAGGAGGGTAGACCAAATGGAGGGTACTACAAGGGCTAGAGGAAGAGGAAGACCTAGAAAAACTATAGGCGAAACAATTGAGAAGGATATGACAATCAATGCCTTATCAAAAGACATGATTTATGATAGGCCTTTATGGCGTTTGATCCATGTAGCCGATCCCACCTAGTGGGACAAAGGCTTAGTTGTTGTTGTATATGTTATGCCAACCTATTATTCTAGTTCTATCACGAGAAAAGGTAATTTATGCAGAACCAGCTGGCAACACAATCATATATAATTATATATACTACCAAAATGAGTAATATCATATAGGCAATCCTTCCACAATTTACTGAAAATTCACATATCCTTGCCTACCATTAGCTTTATCTTTAAATCTGAGTAGAATCTATCAGAACTTTGTGCTAAAAATTATAATAAACCTTGTGCATAAATTGATTTGCCATAAGTTATGAAACCACTTTCTATAATTGGGAAATAAGAGATTTTCATCTAATTAGTTAAGCAAATATTCACCTACGACTATACGAGGATTTGGAGAACAGAGCATATGTAACACACTTTATGTAGTTTGTACCACTCCAAAAGTGTAAGAATTGATCCACAAATAAATTTAATCGAAAATTCTTTATTTTATAGTTTTTTTTATCAATCTATACACTTTGACACATATAGTGACACAAAGTGTGAGATTACATATGTTGTCTTGTAAATTTCACCATACATTATGACTTAAAATCGTTGACACGTGACATGTCAATTTATTATATTTATATAACTTTCAGCTTAGGTGTTTCTCAATTTCTCTTCTTTTTAATGTGAGACTTCTTTACTTACATCTTACTCGAACTTAAATTTCTTACAATAATTTGCGTATCATGCATTAAATAAACCAAAGAGAGGTTGGAAATTCTTCTGAATGTTGGTGGCACTGTGGCAGTGACAACCACCTCTTCAAAATAATTTTGTGGATATATACTACAGTATTTGATATTTGTTTCATTTTCTTTATGAGAACAAAGAAAGAAATAATTAGTTATAAGCATGAAATGAACAAGTAAATTCACTCTTGTTAAAATCATAGACAGATAGGTAGACAAATAATTAAATAAAATAAAAGGAAAGGAAAGGAAGATCTACCCTATAGTGTGTGTGCTTTCTTACTTTCCGGTGAGATTCCTCTATTGGATTTTTGCCGATAGCCTATTTCTTTTTTAACTAACTCCACTTTCAGGTATCCTGCCTTTGAATGTGGAAAAAAGTGGTGACCTGTTTGATACTGATGAACCCAAACTTGTTCACATATAGCCACTGAGAAATCCAATTTGAGTCCAAATACTATTAATCTGATTAAAGAGTAATCAATAAATCAATGAGAATGAGATGAGGTAGCAGACTCAATCAAGGCACACCCCAATCTCACACCAACCACTGACTTACTTTCTAAAAGCTATTTCCCTATTTGAAATTCAAATGTAGTTGGCAGCAGACTGACCAACATAGCCTGTGATCTCATTAAATATAGAACCTGGAATCAAAAAACTCAATGTCTTGTATCACTGACCTTCTCTGCTTGTGATAATTCAAAACATGCCTTTCTCCTATTGAAATTTCCAATCTCACTATTTAATGTTGCCACCTTCTATTCGTTGCTAGGTTGTTGGCAAATTAAATGCCAACATATTTAAAACCCCTGCATCTTTCTGTCACTGTCCTTCCCCTCTCTCTTCCATTAAATTTTAAGAATCTCACAGGACACACCATAGTTACACCAAGGAAACATGCCACCTTCTTAAATCTCAACTCACCTCTCTTTGTTTCTTCTCAGGCATATATATAACTAACCTAGTCACGTAAAGCTTCACCTAACTGCTTCTCTTATTCTTTTCAAGTATTATATTTTTCTTGTGATCATGGATTGGAGTTAGTGTTAGTGTTTCCATGCATGAGGGTAATTAGTTTTAATTTTCTTGTCACATAGATGGATTAACTAATTAATGGATGCTTTGTTTCTCAAGAAAATGCAGGAACATCATGATGATGATGATGATGATGATGGCTCTCTACATAAAGTGGTGGTCCATGGTTATAAATAATGTAGTGCCTGAGATATTGGTACGGTTCAATCAGAAGGCAGTGCTTTATCATATATGCATACTCCAAAAGCTCTGTGTTATTTGATTGAGCCGTGCCAATATCACGGGCAATCACAATTTCTCTCCTCTTTACCAATCTGCAGCAGCACTACCTTAAAAGGTTTTATTTATATATGTTTGGTATATGTTTCAAGTTTATGAGCAATAATGGAAATTGTATGTGCATGTCAACAAAGAGAGTGAATACACACAGTTACTAATTGATTCTTTTCTACTGCAGGTGTAATCTCCATCCAGCTTGCTATCTGGTGCAGGCAACCATTCTAGGAACACATAAATTAAGGAGTATTTTACTATAATTAAGGTGTCCAGCCAAATAATTTGCCCTTTTTTTAAATGTTCCCCCAAGATTGATGATCAATTTCTTGGTGTGGTGTGGTGTGGTGTGGGGATAGAAATGAATTTGGTATGGTAGGTAAGAAATTTGTTTAACACCCTTTTTCCTTTTTAGTGGTGGTAGGGTCTTCATCAGAGGGTGGATCATGTAGCTACATAAATCTTTTCTTTACGTTTACTTTGATTCTATTTAAGGCTCCTTCTCTTTTCGACAACACAGTACTACTATAACTATTAGAGCAAGTCCCTCACAATTTCCCATCTTTCTCTTGCTTAGTAATACTCCCATCTTCTCACAAGTATAGTACTGAAAAAATAGCAATTCTTTATTTTCTCGAAATAAAGTTAAAATAATTAATGAAAAACTTATAAATTGTAAATTTTGAATTGTGATTGATTGATGAATACAAAATACATTAAATTAGTTGTTTAATAATTAGTTGATATATTAGACAAATCATTATATTCATGTCTCCTTAATTTTTTTACTTTTGAATTTTTTTACCGTCCTTACGAGATAAAATAAATAATATGTCTTTAAATTATTAGATATCAGACCATTTCTAAATATAAATTTCTAGTGTGGCTTTTAATACTGATTAAGAAAGTAATTTAATATTGTTACTGATATTTGAGTTAATAATATTTGATTTATTTATTTTTTCAAAATTATTCTTATAATTATCCTTGAGACTTTAAAAAGTAATTAAATACCTAGGAAACAAAAAAAAATATTAAAAATTGAGATAAAAACTTATAAAATGACAAAAATAAATTCATTATTTAATGCTTTTATTTAGAAATAAATTCAATATTTTCTACGTGAAAGGGTGTTTAAAAATATTTTCTTAGGTTTTAATTCAAAATTTATAAAATATAATAATACTGATGCTAATAATCTTCTTTATATATGTTCCAAACTGTTATTGTGTCCTAGTTAACTTAATTGGTCAGATTATATATATTTCTTTTGGATTATAAAAGAAAAATATATCCTCAATCTCCTTTTGTATGTGTAATAATTAATTAAAAAAAATATTAAATTTGGTGGTCAATTATAAGAGGCTTAAAAGAGTTATTTTCTCCATTCTTATTTATTTATTCTGTTTTTTTTAATTTATTTACTACTTTCGTTTCATTTTAATTGTCTTTTTAACATGTTTTTATATAAGTGTCTTTTTAGAAAATCAATACAGCATTAATTTTTTTTACAATTTTATCCTCACATATTTAAGAAATGAGATAATAAAAATATATTAAATATAATGATAAGAGAGATAAATAACAAATTAGATAAACAGCACATTAATTTAATTAAAAAAAATACTCTCTCCGGTACTGTTTATAAGACTCTTTAGGGGTTTTTCACTTCATCAATAAGAGTTGATAAATTTGTTAATGGCATTGGAAATGTGAAAATTTGATATACTTTTTCAAAATTACCCTTATAATTATTATTGGAACTCTAAAAAGTGTTGACTTTATAAGGATGTTAGTGAAAAGAAGTAATTAAATGCTATTGAAAATTGAAAAATGGTCTTATAAATAGGATCAAAATAAAAACCCCAACAAGATATTATAAATATGACCGGAGGAAATATTAATTATATTTCTTAATCCGAATGATATATCCTAAACAAACACTTAAATGAAACAGAGGGAATATCTATTATGTTTAAAGATTCAAGGATGTAATCATTGTTACTCCCACCGTCCGTAAATATAAGATCTTTTTGACATTTTTATTTTGTCACTATTTATAAGATCCTTTACCAATTTTCAATGATATTTAATTACTTTTTTTTCACAAATACACCTATTTATTTACTACTTTTTAGATTCTTAATAATATTAACAGAAGTAATTTTGAAAATACATATCAAAAGTTCATATTTCCAATACAATTAACTAAATTATTCTACTTTAGTTAATTGACGTAAAATTTTCTAAAAAAATCTTATATTTAGGGACAGAGGGATTATTTATTATGTCTACCCCATTAGATATGATCTTGATTTTTGTGAGGAGTGAGATTTATAAAAAAAAGCAAAGCGTAGCAGAGAAAATCACAATTATTGTATTTTTCAAAAAGAATATTTTCGTGTGATGAAAAAATAAATAGGTGCGGAAAGAGTATTTTGTATAAGGAAGTATTAGTACTATAACAAACTTAATGTTCGGAGAAGTTAACATTTAATTTTCAACGCATAATTTATTTTATGAAGATGCTTACAAATTAAGGGCATTGGTTAAGAAATTAAATGCAGCAAAAGTTTGAAAATCATTTTTTTTAGAAGGTTTAATTACTCCCTCCGTTCCAATTTAACTGTCACTTTAGCAATTTCACACAGATTAAGAAAATCATTTAATATTTCAATTTTCAAGAGAATTATTAAATAACTTTACTATAATACCCTCAAAGTACATTAATTATCACTCATTTCACATATTTCAACACATTAAATGCAAGGTTAAAGGTGGAAAAAATCAATTAATACATCCTCGAATTTCTAAAGCGACAAATAATTTGGAACAAGTTAAAAATGCTAAAGTGACAGATAATATGGAACGGAGGGAGTATATTTTTGTCTTTTATCTTATTTTCAAGATTTTCTTTAGTCCTTTATTATTTTTTGAGTAATTTTTGTCCTTTATTTTCTTAAAAAAATTCACTTTGGTCCTTCCGTTGAAAAAATGTTAGATTTCACAAGAATATTCCGAAATATTCCGATGAAATCTAACTTTTTTGTAACGGAAGGAACAAATTGAATATTTTTTTAAAAAAATAACGGACCAAAATTATTAAAAAAATAATAAAGAACCAAAATGAATCTTGAAAATAAGATAAATAAAAAAAATATAGTTAAACCTTTTTAGAAAAGAGTAATATGAGACTTGTGATATTTTTTAGTAAGTGTCCTTAGCAAAACCCTTGTTTTTTTAAAAATTTTTTTATAATCAAGACCCTTTATTTTAACTCCCATCCTCAATGGTTGAAGTAAACAAAACTCTTTTTAAATGTTAATGACATTATTTAAAAATGGAATCTTGTTCAGTTACTCACTTTTGCCATTTGAGAAGTTTAAATGACATCTTGCCTTTATGTTAAGTCGGTTATTATCGTTGGAGAACCCACCTTTGCATTTATTGACTAGAGGTTGACGAGATCAGTGAACGGGGATGGCAATGGGAAACTGCATATGGGGATTCCCGTGGGGAACGTTCCGTTCGGGTACCCGAGTTTGAAGATTTTTCCCCATCAAGAGCGGGGATGGGGGATTTTTCCCCAAACAAATTTCGGGGCGGAGAATGGGATTGGTTCCCCCGTCCCCACGGATCCCCGTCCTCGACAATTTTACTTATATGTCCTTAAATATTTAGGCTTTATATAGTTAAAAAATACAGTAGGTTTTTTAGTAACTTCACATGTATTATTATAATTATAATTATAATTATTATTATTAACAATTATTTTAACGATTTTTTTGGATTGAATCTCTTAAATTTTAACGATTATTTTCTAAAGTGTACAAGTTTAAAAATGTTATTCGACGTTGTGAATTTTATAACAAGTCAAATTGAAGTTAGGTTCCCCGTAGGGACCCGTGGGATCTGTGCGGTGGTGGGGGATGGGAATGGGGTTAATCTACCTCCGGCATGAGAAATGGGGATGAGGATGAGAGACAAATGAGACCCGAAGATGGAGAATGCGAAAGCCTCCAGAACGTTCCCCACCCTGTTATCATCCCTTACAGTGAACACTTCAATATTTGCGTCACCACTCGTCTTACTTGTTTGTAGCCTAGTACGGAGTAACTATGCTTGATTAAGATTATGAAGAAGTTTTTAAAAAATATTAAAATATTAAATAATATAAAATTTGAAGTTTTTATAAATATTATTAATTATTAATTATTAAAGAGATAGAAAAATATTCGAAATGAAAAAATTGTTATGATACAAATATATAAAATTAGACAAAATTTCTATAAACGGCTCTATATATGAAGCGAAACGAGGGAGTGTTATTATTAAACGAATTTTCCTAGTTATCTCACTTTCTGTTACCCTGTATATTCCAATTGTTTTATTATTGTCATTGTCGATGACTCGATGTGCCCTGCTTTAACGAAGAATTTCTTGTCAGAGATTATTTGAAAATTCCAGAACACCTGCGATTCAGAGGAAAAATCTGAAACTTTGTGAATACTTCATCCCTTTCACATGTAATATTGTTTATAGTTAATGCATAAATTAAAAAAATTATTATTTGAAAGAGAAATTTTATTATAATTTTACTATTAATTTATGATATAGCTAAGAAAGAAAAAAAATGTAGAAATAATATATTTTCATGGTCTTATAAAGATGGTAAAAAAGTATAAAAGTAAAAAAAAAAGAAAAAAAGAAAAAGGAAAAGAGTATAGAGACTTCTTAAAGTATTTGTCATTTGCAAATAGTTACCACAAACTATTTTTTCTTACACAGTTACTCCTTAAACTTTAACATTTGGTAAAACTAATACTTAAATTACCTCAAAGTTAAAACTTAATGGTAAGAACACTAGACAATTCAATTTGTTGTAATCTCAACCACCGGATCTTAATAATTTATTTTTTAATTTTAGTAATATTCATTTATCCTTCTCCTAATTTTTGCACATCGCGTTAGTTTCTCAATTTTTGAAAAGAATGTTAAATAAATACTATTAAAATTAAAAAATAAATTATAAAGATTCAATGCTTGAGAATATAACAAATAGAGCGGTCAGATGTTTTTATCGTAAATTTTTAACTTTGAGTCAATGAAAGTATTAATTTTGCCAAATGTTAAGGTTCAAAGAGTAATTTGACCAACCAACAAAGCCCAGCACAGTTGGTAGATAGCTGAGTTCCTTGAGCATGATGTCAGGGATTCGATCCCTGCCGTGGGTTTGTTGGTAGAGGCAAAACTCAGTTCGGTGATCTCTACGCCTCGGAGGGGATTAGTCTTCGACCCTCGGCTGAGGGATACCCTTTGTGTACACCAAAAAGAAAAAAAAAAAAAAAGAGTAATTTGACCAAATCTTGAAATCCTAAAATAATGAAACAAAAATAAAAAAGCTAAAATAACATTGCATATTTGTGTTTTCTGTTATGGTTCCAATTTGGATTTCTCTACTTGCAACGTACTTCATCGTGAATTCCTGGATTGGGTGCCCGAATTCACGTGGGTCTTTGTAACAATAACATAAAAATCGGATACCCGAACCTAGGCAATTCATTATCTATGTTGAGATCTCTCACATGTGACTATTTAGACACTAACAAAATTTTCATCTTAGACATATATATATTTCTCATCTACAGAATACAGCAAAACTGAAAAAGGTACAGTGAGGTAAAATAAATAAATAAATAAAAGGTAACAATGATGGGAAATAGTAATTATTATGAAGCGTGTTAGACATGGCAGAGAACATTCATGAATAGAAAAACTCTCCAGCCACCTTCACAAAAGAATTGGATTGGTTGCTTGCTTCTGCTGCTACTACTACTGTAGTAAGTACTCTTGTTCTATTATTCTGTGAAATAAATCAAAAGGTTGTAATCCAGATTGCGTTTTGATCTTCACCGCAACGTTGGTGAATAATCTTGATCCTCTCAACAGACTTGCAAATGCCGCTGCATTTCCAATCAAATGAAGCAACACATGTGTTCCCTGCCATTGCCTTCCACTCGCAATCTGCACCGCCACCAAGGTGGTAGTACCACGGTAGCATCGTTACTATATTAAATCAAACTTAAATGTTAAAAATTAATCAAAATTAATATATTATGACAAAAAAGAACAAAATAACGTACCAGGGGGAGTACCACAACACATTCTCCTATCATCAACATGCTCCACATCTAAACCAATAAACCAAGATCCCAATGATACATCTTCATTCGCGTATTTATGCAGCATATCCCTACCGTTATAAAATCAATCAGTCACCAATACTTGAAGAACTACAGCTTGCCCAATTAGTTAGTTAGTTAGTTAGTTTACTATTCAATTATTTAAACTAAAGAAGACCTAATAAAGTCAAGAAAATTGTAAGTATTTCCTTGTTCCTGCATAACGAGAATCTCAATTTCACTAACATCCAAAAAACCCTCATCCAGAACAGCTATAGGCAAGGAAAACAAAACGTACTGATTTATTGATATATAAGTAGCTAAATCTCGTGAAATGGCATATAGTTGTCCTGTAGCATGACGGAAGTACTTGTTTCCCACCTCACCAAACTTCCAGTATTCTGGTTCATGGTATTTCACTCCCCTGTGATAAGACAGTTACACTAGGATGTGGATTTAAACTAACTGAAAATAAATAAAATACACCTTTACTTACTTCTGAGCAAGGACAGGACCAGACTTCATGCACCCAATATACACCCGAGGTTTCATGCGGTGCATAGCCAGAGTCAATCCAAGTGTAGCTGAGATCAAAAGAAAACAAAAAGCAATAATCAAAATGATGGAAAATGATTAACCGTAAGCACTGAATAATCTTTCTAGGTACCTAGATTCACGTGGACATCATCATCAACTTTGACATAAAACTCCGCATCCCACAAAGCAACAGCAGTCGAAAAGTATGTCTTTGTCTTGGCGGATAGTTCCATGTAGCCCTCAACATGTTTCTGGTTCAATATGGACGTATTTTGTTTCACAAATTATCGGATATAGAATTATGCATTTAAATGAAAAAAGGACATGAAAGAAAGATCACCAGCCTCATAAAGTCATCATGAAGCTTCTCCTCTGCTTCGATTGCTTTATCCAGAATGCCACCAGATGTAGAACTATAGACAAAAAGGGTAAACTAAACGTTAATCTGTAAATTTAACTCCACAAGAAAGTATGAATTAAAGAGTTCATCGTGCAACATTTATTTCTAGTTCCTTCAATTAAAATATTGTTCTGAAATATTAAGTATATTACCAATCTATACAGTACAAAGAAATCTTGCTGGATAGAAACAATAAATATAAATTGCATCAGAATAAGAGAATAACAGTTATCGGGTTGAAATAATTTCACGCTAAGGCCACAAAACGAAGTTCTAATGAGCAAATCATGAGAACTTAATATCAACATAATAATCATAAATAGGTAAGCACGTCAAAAAAAGATAATGTATATCCAGAAATATATTCCCTCTGACCTGTGACCTATAACAAAACGTATAATTATGCCTTTTTCTTCCTCCAACTTCTTTCTTTCTTCGGCTGATTAAAATGCATTAGAAACCACGGGTCAGACACAAGAGGCACATGGATGGCATAAGAACTTTTAAGAAAGGAAAAACAAGGAAATGCAGAAACATCATAACATTACCTCGTGGCATCCAAGTTTCACGAACGGAGTCTCTTCGCTTCCTGCTACTAAAAGCTGTATTGATTCCTATAACCATGAAATATTTTTTCCTTGCAGTTGATTCAACTGTCTCTGAGTTTCCTGATGCAGGAGAACTGTTCAGCATATATTCAGGAGCATACCAAAGCAAATTTAAGATTCAGCTCCAAAGTAAATGTTGCCTTACTTTGTTGTTTCCTGCAAATCATATGGAGCAACGTGGTTCAGCATTTAAGTTATTTTTGATAGGCATATAAGTAAATCCAGAGCAAATAAGCATTGGCTTGGCTTACGTGATAACGTTCTGTGTATTTGAAACTTCCACTCGACTGTAATTGGAGTTAGGCTTTACGAACTTTGGACAAGGGAAAAATATTAAGCAAAAGATGTCAGCCACAGATTTTTATTTTATTTTTTGGTAGTAAATAAAAGAAGATCCACATAAAATTTATAAGCTTGAGAATGAAACCTCAAAGGAATATAGAATTCCACAAAGGCCACTAGCATAAAATACGTAACTCTATTACATAAAAATGCTCTTGACTTTTCACCCAACAATAAATCTTTTGAAATAGTTGGTCTGTTGATCGACATTGGAGCCTTCTTAACCGAGCAAGAGTTCAACTTTTGCAGCTCACATTTTCATATTCGAATTAACTCAATCGTACAACATGCAGGGACATACCTGTCTACCAAAAGTCCAAAACCCTCCCACAAACAGACAAGGAAAGAAGACACTAGATTACCTATCACTGGCAACAGAAACCTCTTGGATAAATTCTCAAGGAAAATTCATTCCTTATTATTTAACACAGTTCTAAAATGAATGTCCAATAATGACATTTTCCCCACGCCATGATGTGAGAGAGTATATGCATACAACACTGATTAACTAAGTAGAAAAGAAAACATGGGGGAGAAGTGCAAAACTTCTTCAAGTATGTTCCTAATTTGTTTAAATTCCTACTCCTTTCATAGGATGTAAATTTGGCAAAAGAACAAACCTCTAGCTTCAGTATCTGATAATAAAAGAAGTAGGAGTTCTATAAGAGTTTTATATCATAGGATGGGGAAAATGCATAACAGAACCATAAGAAAAATATGACTTTGAGTTGAAGTGTGGCTGATGCACTTACAAGATTTAGATTACAACCCTCAGAGTTTAATTTTATTGGTTCGACCTCTCTAGAAGTCCTTGAAATTTCTTTACCTTCGGGCACCGACCACATCCTGATGCAAAATATCATGTTAGCCGTACAAATGTATTATAAAGATTAGCTCACTTGAAACCTAGTGTACTAAATGAGTAGAAATTTGGCAAAAGAAAGGAAAGAAAACCTCTAGCTTCAGTATCTGATAATAAAAGCAGATATTGTGTACACTTAATTTAGAAATCTAGATTTGTCCCCAAACTAGCAAGACCAAAATCAAAGGTGATGGTCAGAAGTTAATACATAGAGAATGAAAGATCATGCCATATGAGAAAAAGTCTGCATTCAACTAAGCTCACTCCAATTTAAGCTCCATGATTTTCAGCAACTATGCAAACAGACAGATAGTGCATCCCATTGGACACATTTAATGCAGAAGGTCACATTCAGCCAATGGCAGAGACTAATCCCTTTCGAGACATGGAGATCACGAAAATGAGCTTTGCTTCAACTGACAAAATCTTTTGTGTGTGTGTGTGTGTGTATATATATATATATATATATATATATATATATATATATTATAAAAAGGGCAGAGATCAAATTAATTCACAATCAATGTAGCTCATGATACAACGGTGTTCAAAGTTCCAAATCAATGACCATATTCATGATATCACCCCACACTAATCTAATTAAATGTGACAAAACAATTAGCTACTGCTAGCCAATTCTCTACAACATCCTCCAAATTCAGCAAAGTCTCTAAAACTTTGTATCGAAATCAGCCGGATTCTTATAATATGAACTTAACTGCATGCACACCTCCATTTGCAGTCTCAACAATTCAATGAAAAATTGATGCTCAAAATTAAAAATTGATGCTCAAATATAGAAAGCCAGACGCACAGGTACCTATTAGTGAAGAACATTCCAGAACAGAAGCTTCCAACACAAAGCAAAAGAGCCCATTTCCTATGAATTACTGTTCTTGCACTCAATTCTGAAGCCCCTCCCTTGCTCTTCATATGCATTTTGATTTACCTTCTTCTTCCTTACCTCACTAGAAAAACCACACCACGAAAAAAGTGTGAAACAAATGCAGAAACATGAAAAGAGAAATAAAGATGTAAACTTTGGAACAGGTTGTGTGGGAGAGTCCCTACCTGCTTCCTCTGGGGGCAAGAGAGAGAGAGAGAGAGAGAGAGAGAGAGAGAGAGAGAGAGAGAAGATCCGCTAAGCAGTAAGCACCCTCTTCTCTAAATGTTGTTATATTAAGGAAACAACGTCCTTTTTTCATCAAACGCTTCTTCAACATTAATAATAACCAAAGTTAGGAGAATGGACTTCTTATAACAAATAACAGTAACAGTTACTGAAGTACTTCAAATGCAGTTTCTAGATCTGTTACCTTTGTCTACCTTTCAGTTTTTGCTTACCATTTTTTCAGCTCAACTCGATGTATTTAGTTCATTAAGTAAGTAATTATTAAAATTACTTCATTAATTATAAAATAAATAACTTGTGTTTGAAAGTACTCTATTATCCAACAATTTAGGTTTAAAGAAAAAGAAAACAAATTTTGAATGTTTTGTGAGAGAGAGTAATTTTATAAAAAAATGTCGGTTGGTAGTGAAGTACTGTAATTATTTTAACATCTGGGTATAAAAAAAAAAAAATTGAATCCATTTCACATGGATCCCACCAGAGTCATTTCATGTACGAACTGGTTTGGTAATTTGGTTTAGGGTCAGAATCAATTAATCACTCATGAAATATGAAATATAATGCTACATCAACATTTCATTTCAATCCACAATGCTAAACAAGCATTTTATTTTTATTTTTTGCCACGAACGCAAAACAGCAAACTCCAAAGCTAATCTTAGGATGTCCTTCCAACACATTTATAAAAGATTTAGACCATGCTTTTTATAATGTATTTTACACTTTCTTTTAAGCATTATTTGATTTTTTTTCTTTAATTTATTTTTTTATTAAAAGCTTTAACTTTTCGTACTGGATTTTTTTATTAAAAATTACTATTTTTATTGTTACATGTAATTTGGTTAGAAGTAAGATGGACTAAAGAAAATATCTAATAACTTTATTTTTCTTTATTTGTATTAACAAGTGCTCGAGGGTATATTTTAAATAATTCAAATAAAGTAAGTCAATTTTAAAAATTCAAGTTCATTTTTTCTCGAAATATCATACTCATTATTTTTCTCACACAAATTTACTATTTAGGCTTCTTTAAACAATGTTTTCTTAGACATTTGTTAATATTTTCTCTAAACATAAAGCAATCATATATAAAATTTAATTCTTTAATGAATTTAAATAAACTTTTATATTATTTCTCATAGCAAAAAGAAATAATCTCCTACCAGCAAAACCTTGTTCCCATACTTTCATTTTTTATGTATAAAAAAATAATTAATTAATAATTTCAAATAAATTTTAAATGTAATATATTTAATAGGGTTTTCCTAACAAATGTACTTAAGGTACGTATTATATTATTTTTTATACAAGAAAGACATAATCTCCTACCGGTAAAACCTTGTTCCCATACTTTCATTTTATATGTATAAAAAAATAATTAATTAATAAATTTTAAATATAATATATTTAATAAGATCTTGCTAACAAATGTACTTATGACATTTAGAGCAACTTCACTGATCTTAAATTCTTGTTTGTCCAATGATAGGGACAAAGCTTAATTGGTGTAGAGTTGATGGAGTTTTGTCCCTATTTGAGAATTGTCCTTTATTAGGGGCAAAGCTTAACCGATGGTTGGGTAGTGTGTGAAATTCATTTCAAGGACAAAAAATTGATTAATGGGTAGAGAGAAAATATGGGATTTATCTTTAAAATATGAGAAAGTGTGAAAAATAATAAGATAATGATGTGTTAGATCTTTTTAGAGACATTTTTTGTGCACGGGTGTACGTGGATGCTCTTAGGGCACTTGCTAATATTATCTTTTCTTTCCAAAACCCATAAACTACATTTTTCAATAGTTGATTGCTTATTTAATACGTATTTCACATATAAGAAAGACATGGGCACCGTTTAATAACATGGGCTTGTGTCTTTTTTTTAACTTGTAATTTTTGATTCCGTCGATAAATTGATACTAGCTTTTAAAATGGGTTTTGCTAACAAGTATTTTTATGACACTTGTTAAAGTTATTACATATGAAAAAAAAATCATAAGTTCATATTCACTATTTTCTCGAAAACATCAAAAATCACACTTTCCAAATAACTTTTATATGTAATTACTCCCTTAACAAATGCCCATAAACAAGTGTCATTGTTAGCATTTTCCATAAAAATTTGCTTTTGAAATAACTTTTTAAAATATTTAAGAGTTTTCAATAAACTATGTCTTATTTTTATCTTTAGTAGTGGTATTTTTTACTAAATTATGTCAAATAAAAATAAATAAATAAATAATATTACATAATCCTTTACATTATTTGACAAATTTAAGCTAATTTCATTATTAGTTTGTCAATAAATTAATTCTATAGTTCTACGTTTATAAACTTTCAACTACATTTTCAATTATAAATTATAAACACATATTTACCACTGTGGTCTAATTTGAGAGAAATATTTTTGTCATTCCATTATGAAATTATGC
This sequence comes from Crotalaria pallida, assembly GCA_037953625.1. Lineage (NCBI taxonomy): Eukaryota > Viridiplantae > Streptophyta > Magnoliopsida > Fabales > Fabaceae > Crotalaria > Crotalaria pallida. The sequence continues at coordinate 187,499,383 of CM075649.1, read as the reverse complement.
TACCTTATCAACGAATCATGACCTTACTTTTAACCAATTTTTTTTTACGATCGTGAATATATGATTACAACTGTACAATTTTTTTTCTTAAAGTGGTGACACAACACATAATCGTACAAAATTATGGTTATGAATTGGATCACGGCCATGAAATAGCACAAATAAAACGTCGTTGGCAAAAATATATCTCATCTAATTTTGGTTAAACCTTGTTCCGATGCTTACACTTTTTTTTTTTAATAAAAAATAACACACCGCAATATGTTTGCATGATGAGGTGCCATATATCATTGTCCTATATTGCCACGTGACCAGTTATAAATATTAGAACTATTTCAAATTACTTATTTTTTTTTATTTTCAAACATGTTTTAAAATTATTATTTTATTTATTTTTACATTATTTAAAAATAAAAATTCCAACAAGGCCATTATTTAAAACTATTTTATATCATTCTATATGCGTCATACGTGTCCTATCTTTTTCGGATGTGACTGGGGACACATTTGAAAAGTTTAACAATCATTATCGTAAAAAAATAATAAAAATTAAGAGAACCCGAAATTGCCAAGTGAAAAAATTGAGAAGACAAAAGTGAATTTCAGAATTCTTTTAATTTGAGCTTTTGTCTTTAATAAAAGTCCTTTAATCACAATTTTATTTCATTAATGTTTTTTAATACAATTTCAATAATATTAATTTCATAGAATTTATAAAATAATCCCAAATATATTTAAGAATAAAAAAAAAAAAATATATATTTAAAAATATTATTTTTATTTTTTAAAAATAATATTATTATTATTTATTATTAATTTATTGTTATTATTTAATTATTTATTTATTACTATTATTTGTTTATTAGGTATTATAAAGTAAAAAAACGGAAAAAAAAAATAAATCTTACATAGTCTTGAGTTGAGTCCGTAAACAACAGACTCTTTTAGAAGTAAGAGTTTCCACCGGATTTTAAAATTAGCACAATCTGAAAAAAGAAATATAAACTTAATACTTGCCACCAAAACTCTTTTAGGAGGGAGAACTCTCTCCGGACCAAGCGGTGTCGCGGTGATGCCTAAGAAGAGAACATATTAAAACTAAGAAACAAGTAATAGTTAATGAATCATAAAACATATAGGGTGCTTTCAAATTCTACTAAGCACCGATGCAAACAAACCAAAGTCTACTAGAATTCACGACAAAATTTCAGAGGCCACTCCTCCTCTTTTTCCCCTTCCCTAATACTCCCTTTTCCAATAACATTTTTAGAACAAAGAACAAAAAAGACACCTCTGACTTTTCATGACTATTTTAAGTTCCGGAGGTAGCAGCAGCACCTCATATTACTCCATACTAGTACTATATATATAAATAAATACTAGTGCTAATAATAAATTGCATGAGGGATCCTAGTCAAAAACAATAATGATAACTTCATCGTGGAAGTGCGAGTGATAATGCCAAAATATGAAGCTGACGATGACATAACTATGGTGGTGATGAATAATCCACCAACAATTATACTACTAATATTATTACTCTATGAAACCTGTTTTGGTCAAAATAGCATTCCTCACTTTGCTAAGATCTCTTCCTTTCAGTGTCCTCCCAATCCCTTCACAGACAGAGAATGATGAAATCTGGCTCCTTGCAAGCTTCCTAGCAATCCATTCATGTGGAGGAATCACATCCTCCTCCTCAACATCATCATCATCATCATCATGATAATGATATCCATTTCCACAATTATCACCTTTGTTGCCATAGATTTTTGACCAGTCAGGAATGTCCACAGGTGCTGAGGACCCTTGAACAATATTTGCATTGGATTCTGAGGAGCTAATACTCTTGTTAGCCCTTGGAATCTTTCTTGGAGAGGTAGATAGAAGAAGAAGAAGAAGAACCATAAGACTTCTCAGATACCCGTATTTTTGGGCTTGAATAATCCCTCCCTTTAGCCACACCCCAAACATCTTGTTCATCAAACTCTTCATTATTCCTCATTGATCCTCCATTAACACCACTGCTTTTGTTCATTAAGCCACCCCACTCTTCCATTACTATTTGTTCTGTTCTGCAAACAGAATGGTAATAATAAAAAGGATTGTGAGAAAAAGAGAACAAAGGAAGGGAAAAGAAGATTATCTATATCAGTTTATATAGAAGTAATAGTATAGACACATACATAGATGAGTGAACACTTTTTCAGCTAAAGAAACTAGTATAGTAGCTTGCTAATGAGATAAAAAACTTTTTTTTCTTCCCCTTATTGCGAATCAAAAGGCAGAGATCGAGGTGTTAGAGAATAATATCAGGAATCTACCTTGCCTTTTGTTTTGCAATACCCTCCGTAAGGAAAGACTATAGTGAGTTTTTTTTTTTTTTTTTCTCAAGTGTGAACTTTGATAAGCCCTTAAAAAAATAAAGCAAACCAGGACAAACCGACAAAGGAAGAAGGGGTTGAAAAATCCTTACCCTGACCTTAATACCTCCAAAGAAATTAAATCACAGGTTTCAAGATCGAGCAGCAGGCTCACACAGAATGGTGGTACCTGAAAAAAAGGACAAGGAAGCAGAGAAAGACAAAAAAAGTAGAATATGAGAAAAAAAGCTTGTATTATAGTTTGGCCCTATAAAAGAAGAAATAAAGCTCATGTGTGTATATATAGTAAAGAAAGCAAAATGAAAAAGATGTCTTATAGTGAGTCTCTCACAATCTCACTCAGTTGATATATATTTATGTAAACAATTACTTTATTCAAACGTATTTGACATCGGTATGAGAACTGTCTTTTTAGGTAAAAATTGATGGATCCTACAATTTTTTTTATAGGATCCACCAGTTTTTATTTTAAAAAAAAGACAGATATTCGTATAATACTGATGTTAGATAAACATTTTCCTTGTATAAAATAGGTACAGTAATAACTTGGTTATCTGAACATAACAAAAGGTGTATGTGTGGGTTAATTGCAAGAGTCCAAAAGGGCACAGATGAAGGACGGTAGAGAGGGTAAGGGCATGATAGAGCAAGTCAAATCAACATAGCATAGCATAGGATACATAGCATGCATTAAGAAGAAAACACATACAGGCTGGCTGAGGCTGTGGCAGTGCATATATACGCAGCGGTTATATACACATAAACATACATACATACATTAACACTCTGATGGTTAATACATAGTGAGAAGTATCTCTGAAAGGCTGCATTATTGATGGGGGAGAAGTGGTGATATATCATTGGTTTGAACGTACCTTACTGATCTACTGCAACCTTATCTTCTAGCTATACTCATTCGGCTGGTAAAGAGAATTGAAGAGAAAAGATCTGCTCTTTTTTTTATCTAACTCTCAAACTTGAAAGTAGTGTTAAACAAGTGTTTTTTTAAGTACGCCCTCCCCGTTCATAAGATAAAGAAATGGAATACTTTCACATTTATTAAGAATTTAATTTTTTCAAATTTATAAAAGTAAAGATATTTTTAAAAAATAGTATTGAAAATGAAACAAAAATTAAATGAGAAAATAATTTTTTAGGTATATTTTTAGAAAGTAACATTGTAAATGAAACAAAATTTGAAAAGATTAGTTACTTTTGCTTATATTTTAAACCAAATAAATTGTGATTTTTGTTGCTTATATTTCAAGTCGGAGAAAGTATGAATTACGAAAAAAATATTTATTTTAAGTTGGAAAATTGTGAATTTAAGTTTTCAACACTAGTTTTTTTTTTTACTCTTTTTGTTTTTAAACATAAGACTTTTTCAAGAATTTTATTTTTATCGTATCGATTTGGTATCAATTTTTAATAACAATTAGTAATTACTCCTTCCGTTCCTTATTATCTGTTGTTTTTTGGAGAGATTTTTTGTTTCTTTTTATCTAAGAGTGTAATAAATGTTATTTTTCATGTTTGTCCCTATTTAATATGTTTTGATTTATGTAAGTAGTAGAGAAAAATTAATGATTATATAGAGAGAAAGGATATAGTAGGAAAAAACATAATTAATGTATTGGAAATCTAAGTAATGATTAGATTTCTTAAAATGTTTTTTTGTTTGAAATATGACAGATAAATAGGAACGAATGAAGTATTTTTTTACAAATATTTTTATTTATTCAACATTTTTTAAAATTCTAATAAATTTCAATTCTAATGAAAGTAATTTTTAAAAATATATCAAATTCACCAACCAGTGACGGATCCAGAAATTTTTAGATGTGGGGGCAACACATATATAAATATAAAAGATTACAATTATATTTCATTCGTTCTTACATTAGGTCACATTAAATTTTTTAGGAGGTATTTGATTTTTTCACTAAATTATTCGTATTAAATGATTGCTCTGATTAACTAAGTTCAATTTATCATAAAAAAAAGTAATGCAAGTAAAATAAGTAAAAGTGATAAATAAAATAAATAAATAAAAAATAAGTAAAAGTGCAAAATTGATTGATATTTTTTTGTTAAAAAACGAGTGAACTGCTTATCTTAATTTGTGTGTTTTTGGTTAAGTGTGACTTATAAATATTAACGAAGAGAGTAATATATTGTTTATAAAACAATATAAAATATAATTAAGAAAAAACATATTAATTTCTAGTGTCATCAAAGAGATACTCAATCTTTACCAAAATGTAAATCATATATTAATAATAATAATAATAACATTGTGCCACAACAATACAATTTCAAAATAGAAAAATATTCAATCCAAAATTAGTTTTATAATTATTCTATTAATAATATATGCATTTATTTATTTATATATATAAGTTTAGTAATAATTAAATTAAAATTTTTGTGGGGGCACGTGCCCCCACTTGTATGTATGTGGCTCCGTCCCTGACACCAACGTGGGTTGGGACGAGTGGTAAGCGGCTCGGTCTCGCTTAAGCAAGGTCTCGAGTTCGAGTCCTTGTGAATGCAGAAAATTCATGTTGGGAGACTCACCTGCCATAGCCAGGCACGCGACCCGGGTCGGATCCGGATGTACCTAGATAGTACTTAGGGAACCGGGTGGGCAACCAAAAAAAAATATATATATATATCAAATACTGTATTCATATTTTTAAGGCTTATTTTTAATATTACTAGTTAAATTTAGTAATAAACATAAACTTTATAGAAAAAATCTTATATGTAAAAATGAATGGAGTATTACGAGTATTTGAGAGCAAGACACTTGCTTGCATTTACACCATTAATAATTAAAGATAATAATAATAAGGGTTGTGTTAACGAGTATTTAAAAAGAAAAAAATTAAGGAATACAAACAGAATAATATTCCTTTCGGTCTTATTTATGAAACTATTTTGGGGTTTTTTACTCCCACCAAAAAAGTGGATAAATTTGTTAGTGACATTGGAAATGTGAAAATTTGATATACTTTTTCAAAACTACCCTTAAAATTATTATTGGAACTCTAAAAAGTGTTAGACTTTACAGGGGTGTTTGTGGAAAAAGTAATTAAATGCTATTGAAAATTGAAAAGGTATCTTATAAATAGGACCAAAACAAAACTCTAAAATAGTCTTATAAATAGGACCCGGAGGAAGTATATTGAAAAAATAAAATTAACACTTTTTTTTATTACAAAACACACCATTTCTTTATGTAAAATTATCTCTTTTATCTTCTTAAACAATATCTTAAAGATATTTATTAACATAATAATAATAATAATAATAATAATAATAATCTATCTATATATAAAAGAATCCCTTTTCGAGGCACCACGTTTGCCTAGAAATTTTCGAGGCACCACGTTTGTCCTGTGAAGTTTTCCTCGCACCAGAGAGTTTATAGGTAAATAACATTATCTCTAACCAAAATTACAAATTGAAATTAAATTAATTATTTAAATTTATATAATCATTATCTGTATGTGAAATCATTATCCTCAACAAAAATATTTAAAAAATATTAAAAAAATCACTGTATCTATATATATATAATAGGCTCTCCCATACAATTTTTAAAGTTCTATCTAATTCTAAGAATTTTCTTCTCCAAATTCTCTCTTTTATTTTATTTTTTCCCTCATTCCTCTACTTAAAGCTCTTAATTTTGATTTTTGAGTGTTTGATGAATTTCTTATTAGATAATGCATATTTTGTTATACTTTTAATTGACTTTTGTTTATTCTTCTACTTAGAGCTCTTAATTTTGATTTTTGAGTGTTTGATGAATTACTTATTAGATGATGCATATTTTGTTATACTTTTAATTGACTTTTGTTTAATGCTATTTTTAGGAAGAATGACAACAATGAGTTACTTCAAACAAGAGCATGACCTTGGTAAGTTTTTTTTTTTAAAAAAAAAAATTTGGTAAGTTGTTATACATACTTACTTTGATTATTCTTTGTTGAAAGAATATTCAAATAATTGATCCTTTTCTCTTTTCAAAGAAGAGAAGGCTAAGGCTCTTAGGATTAGGAAGAAATACCCTGATCGCATTCGGTGAGATAATTTTGGTGAGTCTTTTGTCTGTTTGAAGAAATAATGTTTTTCGATTTATTTATGATTTTTTTTTTCCATTTTTGTCATGAGATAAGATAAATGATGAAAAAGATCAAAATATTTAAATAATAATAATAATAATAAATGTGATAATTATATTAAAAAAAATAATAATGGTAAAAAAATATTAATTTATCCATCAAATAAATATAAAAAATATCTTATAATATTATCCAATAAAAAATCAGAATGTATAATTTTGGTTTAATTATATATAATTTTTCATATTAGATGTGATAATTATATTTAAAATATGCTAAATTATCATGTCTTATGCAATAAAAAATATTTTGATTTATCTTTAAATCTACTCATAATACCATCAAACAAAAAAATATAAAAAAATTTAATTTTCATTTCACTCTAATAATTAATCATAATATCATGATAAAACGTGTTAATTCATCGATCAACTAAATAAGGAATACATTAATTTAATACTCATCTATACATAGACAAATATAATATTAAATATATAAAAAAGAGCCAACATTATATTCATAATAAAATGCAATATGTTAACCAAGATAGTCAAAAATAACAATTTCAATGTCGTCTTCATGTTCTATGAAATAGTGGATATTCCAATTTATCCTTAAATTTTAATAATCAAGTAAAAAAATGTTAATTTATCCATTGAATAAATAAGGAAAATCTCAGATAAAAAATATTTTTCATTTATATAAGGAAGTACTCCCTCCGGTCCTATTTATAAGACCGTTTTGGGGTTTTTGTTTTAGTCCTATTTATAAGACCCCTTTTCAATTTTCAATAGCATTTAATTATTTCTCCACAAACACCCCTATAAAGTCAACACTTTTTAGAGTTCTAATAATAATTATAGGGGTAGTTTTGAAAAAGTACATCAAATTTTCAAATTTCCAATGCCACTAACAAATTTATCCACTCTCCTTGGTGAGAGTGAAAAACCCCAAAAGGGTCTTATAAATAGGACCGGAGGGAGTACAAAATTTTTCAACAAGCTCATTTTTTATTGTTGTTTAATAATAATCTTTACTTTAAAATATTTAAATATTAATAATTCGTGCATTGCACAAGATAAAAATAAAAAAGTTTAATTTTGATTTCACTCTAATTAATAAAACATGTTAATTATCGATCAACTAAATAAGGAATACATTAATTTAATATTGATCTATACATAAATAAATATAATATTAAAAAACGAACCGTCATTATCTTTCAAAGAATTCATCTCCAATGAAATAAGGGATATTATGATTTATCATTGACTATTCTCATAATACCATCAAACAAAAAAAATCAAAATAATAATAATAATTTTTTATTTATCATAATAAAGTATATTGAATAATCCTTTTCTTATAATTATTTTTGTTATTGTTTAATAATAATCTTTACTTTATATTAAAAATAATAATAATCTTTAATTTAAAATATTTTATATAAAAAAATTTAGTATCAACAATCCGTGCATTGCACGGGGTAAGAGCTAATAATAATAATAATAATAATAATAATAATAATGCCTCAGTCTAGGAGAGGGTGCGTGCTGCTTACTACCAAGTGTAAGTAGTAAAAGCCATATTAGTTGGATTGTGTGGTGTGGTGGTGTAACATTGAGATATGTAGCGGGATTTTGCAAACCAATGTCTATATTGGTTTCGACTACTGTACAGTACAACTGTAACTTGACTGAGCTTATCCCTTATTCCGATCCTGCTAATTCAATGCTGCTTCCTTCCTGGGTTGTGGGATCATTAATGCATTGCACATCACAGAGAGAGACAGAGAAGTGAATATGGTGCTTATTGTGGTCAAGGGGGCATTGCATGCTTATTGTGGTCAAGGGGCATTGCATCCCTATCTCATACTCTTATTTGGAGGTAGGGTATGTATCTAGTATTTGGTATCATCGTATGGATAACATAGCTTACTGTGTATTTGTTATTTTTTTTTTTTTTTCGAATTCCTTGCGGAACCACCGGTATTCCCAAGAGCATCCTTAATATCAGGGAGCCCTTGAGACTAATCCGGAGCGAGCTGCGTGGCTGACTCTTCCAGCGGGATGTTTTTAGTGGGAATCGAACCCGGGGCCTTGTCATATTCCCAGGATTTCAGTTAGGGCCTTACACCAACTAAACCAAGCCCCGTTGATATTTGTTATTTAATTTACTCACTCGGTTCCTGCATGGACCATTTTTCTTATTTTATTTTGTCCTTTCCCCTAAGCATTGCTAACTACTAATTGGTCAAAACTATGGTGTTCTCTGTCCTGTTTCAATTAAATAATGCTCTACAACAGAAATAGTAGTACATAAAGAATAGTAAGCAAAATGTTAGTGGGTATTGCTAAGCTGCCCTAAAGATTAAGGGTATTGATTAAAAAAATACTATACTGAGAATTTATTTGGATGGAAGATTTTAGAGGGAAAGAAAATGGTTGGCAAACTTTTCAATTTTAAATTAAAAGAGTTACATAATACTATTTTCATAAATAAATGAGAAATGATAAGGTAACAATCTTTCACTATATTCTTTATTTTTTTAAGGGAAATGTGTATTTTATTCATAGATCAAAAACAATACAAGTAATAATAAATATAACGATTACAAGTACAAGATATTTCACATTAATAATAGTTAAAAAAAAAGTAAAATACATTGCAACAACAAACTCTTTCATGTGAACATGGATCATCATCAAGCAGGATAAGAGAAAGAAGAAGGGGATCGGAGGGGAAATCCTAATTTAAAATATTACTATGATACTCATGATTTAAAATTGAAAATTATATATTCCGTTCTATTTTTTCTTACAAAATTCAACTCTCAAACAAATTAAACCTTTAAAAAACTTATGAAATTAAGTCAATTAGTTCTTCTCTGTGTTAAATTCAACTTTTTTAAAGATATAATCATTTTTTTATTTTTTCTAATTAATATTTTTAAACTACGATTTAGGATTATTCTTTTTAATCTTTATTATAAGTCATATTCTATAAGTTTGTTTTGGTCCTAATTATAATTTACTTTACGTTTCTTAAGCATAATTTATTATTATTATTGTCGTCCTTATGAAATGCTTTGATTATTTGTATTTTTTTAGAATAAAATTGTAATATTATAATTTTTTTAAAATAAAGCAAGAAAACTAACTACTTTTATTAATATGTTTGATTCGACTAAATATGACTTATAATTAAAAAAATGCTAATAAGTGCTCTTTAAAGGGTTATATGTAGTTGGAAAGCATTGAAAATTATGTACTCCCTCCGTCCTTATATATAAGACGAATTTGGTAGATTTCACGTCCATTAAGAATGTTAGATAATTTAGTTAATGACATTGCAAATGTGAATATTTGATATGGATTTTCAAAATTATTCTTATTAATAGTATTGAGAATTAAAAAGTGTTAAATAAACATGGGTGTGTGTGGAAAGAAGTAATCAATTGATATTAAAAATTAGTATATGATCTTATAAATAGAGACAAAATAAAAGTTTCGAAAGAGTCTTATATAAATGGACGGACGTTGTAGTTTTTAATATTCTTGAAAGAAGAAAAACTAAAAACTTGTGTTATTTTTTTTCTAATAGACTTAACAAATGTCATACTATTAGCCAGACTTATAATAAAAATCGAATAAATTATTTTTCAATTTTACAATGATAGTAATATAATTAGCGGCATGAAGCCATGAACACCGAAATGATAAAGAATGCATGGCTGAGACGGAAAAAAAAATGCATGGCTGAGATGTATGAAAATTACCTCTATTTTTGATAAATTTGAAAAAAAAATGTAATCAACTACTTTCTTTAATAAACATGATTTTAATTTTTTTTCTTATATTTTAAATTGGAGGGAGGGAGTATCTCACACTTTTTGTTCTCATCAAAGTCTTACAGTTGAGGAAGCAAGGTTATATCGATTAAAATCAAAGATCCTGCTAATGAGCATCCTTAGTATAGTTGTTCTTCTTAAATGAAAAAAATCAAAGGAGTAGTAAGTTTTAGTTTTTTTTTTCTTGAAAACTTAAAAAATTACATTTCATTTTGTCAATACATTCTAATCACATTTAGCTTTTTAACAAAAAAACAAACGTTTCCTAAAATTAAGTGTATTTGTTAATGTTTCTATTGAAAAAACAATTGTAGATACACATTTTTTCATGTCTAAGGAATAAAAAAACCACATTTCCATAAGTTTTTACATTTTTTGCCTTCTTAATAAGTACACTAATGACAATTATTAGCATCAACCTATTAAAAATAGTGGAGTTAGTTTCTCAACAAAAACTTTCCACTTTTTCAATACAGTATAAAGGTAAATTAAATAGACAGTAGAATAACTTCTGTTGCTATTCATAAAACCGAGATAGACAGAGCTTTATAGAAACGAATATTTTCCCTTCGTTATCGTTATCAAAGCCAGGTTTCGATCCTGGGACCTGTGGGTTATGGGCCCACCACGCTTCCGCTGCGCCACTTTGATTTGATGGATTTTATGAACTGTAAAATTATATATAATATAATATAATATGTCAGTTGCATAATCGTTCCAACCAAACAACTGAAACAAGCGAAGCTCCGGCATTGTTTAATAATCTACGGTTTACTTTGTGCTCATCTCTGACTTCCTGGTTTTTATTCTTGCTTTGAAAAAACCAAATGGGTAATCTATTTATGTGCAGATACTGCAAAAGGGGCTAAACGTCCAACAAGAACAAAGAAATTACATCAAGGTAGTTGGCTAATCAAGGCATTATTAAAGCAAATCATTATTAAAAAGTTTATGCATCTTTTGGAAAAGATTTTCATCATTAATTTAATTTACTAGACTCGGAGCCTCGTATCATACACAAAAGATGTAAGATTACTATTTTTTTTTTTTTAGGGGGATGTAAGATTACTATTTGATACAGTACCCATTTTACAATATTAAATATTTAAGATTGATATATTAATTAATGTATATTTTCATTTTATTAAAGAAGTGAGATGATGGATGTGATTAAAAAAAAAGAGAGAATACAATAAAAATTATGAAAAAAAATTAAATACCAAAATGGTCCTTGTAAATATTGACTTATTTGAAATTGGTCCTTGTAAAAAAAGTCTTTTGGTTTTGGTCCCTGCATTTACAAAACTTTTTGGTTTTCGTCCCTAAATTTACGAAACGTTTTGGTTTTGATCTGTCATGTTAAATGTGGATGAAAAACGCCGAAAATGTAATGTATCACATTTTATGACCAATTAAGAATAATATTCTTGCATGAATTCTTAAGGATAAAAAGACAACTTCCATTATATAAGAGAACCAATTCAAAAACTATGATTGTGGAGGGACCAGACCCTATCAAATCTAATAACAAAGAGATCGAAACAAACTATCAACATAATTATGGGGATAAAAAATTAACACGAGGGACTAAAACCAAAACGTTTTGTAAATACAGGAACCAAAATCAAAAGAAATTTTTTTCAGGAACTAATTTTAAAGAAGTTAATATTTATAGGGATTATTTTTGTATTTAAGTAAGAAAAAAAAAAGAGATAAGTAGTGGAGGAGGAAAAAAAAAAAGGAGATAAGTGGGGTGGGGGGGCTAGGGAAAGAGACGCTTGGGAGAAAAAAAAAAGTGAAAGGCAGAAATTAAAGAGGAAGAGTGAGGAATTGTGGTATAACATAGAGTAGGGGTTGGTTGAGTTTTGACATTTTTGAGAGAAAGTTAGAAGATAAGCATGAATTGGTAAATTTATTATAGCGTATTTGTGATTGTCATTCTAAAATATGGAATATATATATATATATATATATATTATTTACTATCTACTATACTTATATAACAACATTCATTTTCGAGGCACCACGTTTGTTTGCTTAAGGAATATTCACACTAGAGCATTTGTAGGTAAATAACATCGTCTTTAATCAAAATTATAATTTAAAATTAAATAAATTATCTGTCCAAAATTAATATTTAAAATTAAATAAATTATATATATGTGGAATATGTGGAATCATTATCCTCATTTTGTTTAAAAAAATCATTATCCTCAAAAAAGATCGATAAACCCAAAGAGATGATACTTGAGTTCATGATAAACCCAAATATCTGTTTAGTTATCACATATTTCAAATTATAAATATGATGATTTTTCAAGTCATGAAAGTCATCTTCTTCATCATTCTCCTCTCTTTTTTATTGTTCATGAACCATCACATGTTCCAATGTGTCACTATATAAGTTGATCGTTGATTTATTGGATGTGATTAAGGTCGTCTTCTTTTGGTATTGGCCTTCTTTTTCCGGAAGAACGGTTACTTTTTCAAATTATACATGAATTCTACGTCATGCATGAATTTATTTTCCTCCGCTATGCAAGGTCGTCTTTTGTTTGGTTTCGGTTACTCATTGTACCCATCCATTAGTTGTAAATATTTTTTGTTATAAAGAAAAAACTTTGATTTTTCCGTGCTTAATCTTTGCTTGCAATGCATGTGGGGATTTTTTTTTTTTGCTAAAACATGTACTCTTCTGAGAACTTTATTATCGTAGTACTTATATAAAAAGATCCTTTTTCGTGGCACCACGTTTGTTCGCTTAAGGAATACTAGCATCAGAGCGTTTGTAGTTAAATAACATTGTTTTTATCAAAATTATAATTTGAGATTAAATAAGATATCTATCCAAAATTATAATTTGAATTTAAATAAATTATCTATATTTGAAATCATTATCTTCAGTTTATTTAAAAAAAATTAATTATTATCTTCAAAATATTTGAAATCATTATCCTCAGTTTGTTAAAAAAATAATTATTATCTTCAAAAAGATAAACTCAAATTATCGAGGACTCTTTTTAGATATCACATATTTCAAACTATAAATATGATGACAATAATCATCAAATTATGGATCCACAGAAATCAGAGCCGGGGACTATTAGAGGCCATCCGATGTCATTGTTGGAAGGTACTCTATTGTTTTGCCAAGAGACATGCTATTATTTTTGGTGATCATCACAGCCTCTCCATTATTTTTGGTGATCATCGTAGTCTGATAATTATCCTTGCCTATGCCTGACAGAAATATAATCCAAGGGAGTGATGGTCCGGAAACTGCGCAAGATGAGATTAATTTGTGCTTTAAGCTAGAGGAGTTGGTTAATTTCACTAGCAATGCAGAGAAAGTATAATTGTATATAATAGCATTTAAATAACTATATATAATACCATTTGTGGAGTTGTTCCCAATGTAATAAATGAAAATAATTGTATATAATAGCATTTGTTTACGATTTTAAAGCGGTTTCTTATATTGTCTTTACTATTTTATTTTCCAACTTTGCTATTTTAATTTTCAATCATAAAGTGTTCTCTCACACATTAGCACTAACCTCCCTCCCTTCTTTTCAAACAAAAAAAAAAGTTATAAAATACTAATGTATAAAATAATAATGTATTAAACTTCAAGTAACATTATTTTAATTTTTTCTATCTAGAGATTTAAGTCAAAGATATTTCATGTTAATCCATTTAGTGATTGCGACAATCTTTATATTTTTTTATCTTTTAAAAAAATATAATTTTTTTCTCTTTAAGAACAATATTTTTCAATACCCTTATAAATAAATAAATAAATAAAATCTATCAACTTATATAATAAGTATTACCCTTGGGAATATGTAAATAAAAATTATAAAATAGAAACTATTTATTTAAATTATAAGTAGTATAGTAGACTTTTATTCTCTGCACAAGGGATTAAATAATATTTTTCTCTTAAAAAAATAATATTCGTAACACCTAAGTTGAAAAGTGTATAATTTAAAGATTGATATAATTTTGAATATTAGTTTTAACAATTTTACTAATTAGCTTAACTCCTAAAATTAAGCTAATTAGTAAAATTGATAATTGAATTAGTAAAATTAAGTTAATTAGTAAATTTTTCAATTATAAAATGTAGTAGCCTCCTAAAAAAATAAAAATTAAAAATTAAAAAAATAATCCCAATAAAAAAAATATTTCATAAAATTAGACGGAACTAGCAAACCACAAAAGTGTCAGTAATCTGCTAAAACAAATAAAAACTTAAAATTTACAGGATAATCCAAATAAAAAATTTCATAAGATTAAATAATAATAAAGATAAATTATCTATATTTTATATCTTATCATATTTTATATAGGCTTATCTCTTATCATTATCTCTTATCATATTATTATCTATATATTTATTATTATTATCATTGTTGTTGTTGTTGTAAATTAATAGATAAATCATTGATTCTAAATTCATATCTTTATTTAAAAAGATTAAAACAATTCTCATTCATTTACCCATATATGTCATCAGAATAAAAAACAATATTATGTGATAATCACAAAGAAACAAAAGAAAATAACTCAAGTAAACATCATCTTTGCAAAAAAAATTAAATCAAAATTATTAAAACAATTAAGAATTTAGGATAAACACTTTTTACAATCCTATCTTGTGATTAACTTGAGATAATTATATAAAAAAATGCTAATTGTACTAAAAAAATTTAATCTTTCCATCAAATAAAAAAGATAAGCATGTATAATTTTGATTTAATTTTGATTTTCATATTAAAGGTGATAATTATATTCAACAAATACTAATAAATTATCATGTCCCGTGAAATATGAAATATTTTGATTTATCCTTAAATATACTCGTAATATCATCAAATAAAAAATATCAAAAAGTTAACTTTTGATTTCACTCTAATTAATCATAATATCAAGAAAAATGTAATAATGATATATAAAAACATATTAATTCATTGATCAACTAAATAATGAATACATTAATTTAATAATGATCTATGCATAAACAAATACTTCCTCCGGTCCTATATATAGGTCACATTCTAGAAAGTCTTCTTGGTCCTAATTATAAGTCACTTTATATTTTCTATGCATCATGTATTGATTTTTCTCTTTTTTGCCTTTATTAAATGTTTTGACTATCTATGTGGTTTTTGTTGTTCATTAATGAGTGCGAATTTTCCAAGAAAAGTTAAGGGGGTAAAATTGTAATGTTACAATATATTCTCATAGAATTCATAAAACCAACCACTTTCCTTGGTATGTGTAATTCGGTTAAGTATGCCCTATAATAAGGATTGGATGGAGTATAATCAATATATCAATATATATTAAAATTGGAGAAGTAGAAGGGCAAAAAAGACATCCCTCCTAAAACACCTATTTTCTCTCCTAATGGTGTATTTCTCTCATAAATTCATCATTAAGTGTGTGTTTTGTATCTTTTAATCTTAGCCGTCCATCATATTTTATCATATTAAATCATAACCGTCCGTTTTGTATCTTTTAATCTTAGCCGTCCATCATATTTTATTAGATTAAATCATAACCGCCAATCATGTTTTCTTAGAAACACAATATTAATAATTAATAATAGTCATCATCAACATATCATCAACATATTATAAAATAGGAGAAATTGAGGGTTAATCTTACTTTCCCTCCAAATGATATTTTTTCCCTCCTAATTTCTTTTCTAATCGCAGTCATCCATTGCAAGTAAATCACATCCGTCCATATCATTTCTAATCTTTTCATCTCTCTCTGTATATATATATATTATTGTATTCTTCACTACATATTTATAATAAATACGATCAATCAATATTAAGGGTAAAAAATGTTAAATTTAAATAAAAAAACTATTTTTTTTTTAAAAAAATACTTTATATATAATGAATTACATAATATCGTTAAACGAAACTAATAAAAATGATAGAAAAATATAAATTAAACAAAATAATAAAAGAAAAGTCTAATAAAAATATATACATCCGAAATATTTTAGCAAGAAAGTATCAACACATGTGAAATTTCAACTAAAAAGTTTTATTCAAAATATTAACATAAAAAATTAACATGTTAATTATTCATCTTTATCTATCTATCTATATCTATAATTTTTTCATTAATGAATCTATATTTTTAGTTTTTGTTTAATTTGCATGAGCTCATTTCAATTTATAATAAAACTTAATTATTACCACATTCCAAAATTTGCTTATAAAAAAAATTTTAATAAATATTTTGCTATATATTATTGTATTCTTTACTACACATTTATAAAAAATGCTATCAATCAATATTAAGGGTAATTTTTTTTTGGTGTGTGTATTTTTTGCGGAACCACCGGTATCCCAAAAGCACCCTTAATACCAGGGAGTCCTTGAGACTAATCCGGAGCGAGCTGCGTGACTGGATTTTTTAATGGGAATCGAACACGGGGCTACTAGCATCCATGTCCCATTCCCAAGATTTCAGTTGAGGTCTTACACCAACTGAACCAAACCCCGTTAGTTAAGGGTAAAAAATTATTTTTAAAAAATAATATTTTCTATATATATATATATATCTAATGCACTACACAATATCATTAAACAAGACTAATAAAAATATAAAAAAATATAGGTAAAAAATAGTAAAAAAGTCTAATAAAAATATATATATCCAAAATATTTAGCAAGAAATTGTCAATGTGTGTGAAATTTCAACTAAAAAGTTTCATTCAAAATATTAAAGTAAAAAATTATCATTTAATCCATATATATTTATCCATATGTATCTATAGTTTTATTTTTCCAGTTTGCATAAACTCATTTCAATTTCTAATAAAACTTAATTACCTTTTCCAAAAAACGCTTATAAAAAAACTTCTTTTAAAAAATATTTCAATTAAGTCAGCACCTTTTAAAATGTCAATAATATCTTTAGAGGTATTTTCAAATAAGTATATTAAATTTGTACAATTTCAATGTTACTAACAAAATTAACCTACCTTCATGATGGATGTAAATTTCTCATAAAGATTTTAGATTTAGGATTGAGGGAATACTCTCGGCCTTCGTCCCATTTAACGATTGAGAAAATACTCCCGACCACAAGGATGGTAAAAAATCACAAAAATAAGAAATATTAAGGAGACAAACATTTAATGAAGGTGACTGCCTTCAAAATGCTTGAGGCAACTAAAGGTAACGTGTTCTCGCCGGTGATGTAAGGATAAAGATCTTTTTCTCTTTTAAGTATTTTGCTTCTCATATATAAATTTGTTCATGGTTCTTTCCAAATAGATGTTCTTAAGCCGTGTCTAAACTTTAGAAGTTGGAAGTACAATTGGTTTTTGTTTTGTTTATTTACATTTTTAATTTTCAATTCAACATGTTTTTATTGGTCATTACAAATATGTTTTTTCACTTCAACATGTGTCAAATAACTATGATTTTTCCTTAATAATGATAAGTGTGTGACAAAAGACATATTTAAATATTTACATTTTGCTTAATATATAGATAGAAGTTTGTGTATTATATATTATACTAATTTTATATTATATAATTGTCCCACCAAAAAAACACGAAAAAAATAATAACAGTTATTCATAACTATTTTTAAAGTATACTTGATTGTTTCACATATTATAAATATTTTTAAAAATCTTTATCGCATTTTATCTAATTATAAGTATTGTATTCCAATTTGATTATATAAATTTGTCTGATCATTAAAAAATAAATTTCAATGTAAATTTGTAATAATTATAAAAAATACCATATAAAATATAATTCCAAAAAATGATAGATTTATTGTCCGCTAAAAAAATTCACATGTAAATAAAATTAATATTTAATATTTTAACAAATGGAAAGCCCTTCAAAAAAAATAAAGGATAGCAAAATTTAAGACCTGTGCATCGCACATGCAATTTTCCTAGTATTTAAAAAATGAATAGTCATTACATTCCAATGAATTTATGTCCAATGAAATAATGTTCTGGTTTATCATTAATTATGCTGATCCTAATACCATCAAACACAGAATATTGAAATGTTTAATTCTGATTTAATTTTGATTCAACATAATAAAGTTGATTATCATATTATAAATGTTAATTTATTCATCAAATAAATAAGGGATATCTAAGATAAAAAGTGTTATTTGTGGTTAATATGAGAAAGTTCAAAACTTATGAACAAGATAATTTAGATTACTTTTTTTTAAGTGTATGGTTAATCTGAAATCCTGACTTTTTGTGTAATTATTTTTCATTGTTGTTTAATAATAATCTTTAATTTATAATAAAAATAATAATAATCATTACTTTAAAATGTTTAATATAAAAAATTTAAAATATTGACAACTCGTGCATTGCACGGGATAAGAGCTAGTACTTATATAAAAATATCCCTTGTTGAGGCATCACGTTTGTCGCGTGAAACAATCATCCCATCAAAGCGTTTGTAGGTAGATAATCATTATTTTCAACTAAAATTACAATTTGAAATTAAATAAATTATTCAAATTTATTCAATGATTATCTCTAACCAAAATTACGATGTGAAATTAAATATATTTTTCAAAATTATTTAATCATTATTTGTATGTGAAATCATTATCCTCAGTTTTTTGAAAAAAGAAGTAATAATCATTATCCTAAAAAAATATATATTTTAAAAAAATCACTATATGTAACATGATCTCACATTCATTTTTTACATTCTTTACCTTTTTTCACCTTGAGATCTCTCTACTTTCAAGAATTCTCTCCTTTTATTATTTCGTATTTTATGTTCCTAATTATTTATTTCTTATTTTAAATATTTGATTTTTGTTGTGTCTTTGTGGCATAAAAGAGCACCGAAACGCTTTGCCTCAATGAGGAGGCGTCACTTGAAGATCCTAAAAGAGCGTGAAAATGAATGGAGAAACAGTTAACAGATCAACACATAATTGTAACATAAGGAAAATCACTCAGAAATCTCAAAGCTTGGAGTTGCAATTTATTTATAATTAATTTTTTTTATTTTATTTAGTAACATAACAAAATAAATTTTATTTATTGTAATAGATCAAAATACAAGTCTCTGGATTTATATTTGAATGTCATATAGATAGTGTGACATTGGGGTGCATAAACACATAGAAGTATGTTCCAACCCCAAATTGTCAACATGATTAGGGTAATCTCAGTCCTTATCCCACATTGATGCATGTGCTGCTTTTTGTTTGGATTTTTATTTGTTTATAAGGTATACTTATAATCTAAATAATAAGAAAAAATTTCAAAATATATATATATATATATATATATATATATATATCTATACTATTATATAAAACAAACCCTGTTTGTACATAATTTTGTAATTTCCCATTATACCCTCTCTAATGGGAAGGGAAGTTACACATGGTAGTTTCAAAAAACAAAAATCAAATGGGAAGGGAGCAATTTTAAATGAAAAAAGAGCAGTTCACACATGCTTGAACGAGTTGATTGCTTTACCACAACCAAGCAAAAAGAAAAAAACGATACAAAAACTGCCTTATACTATTGTCTCCTTCTCATCTTTAACATAAAAAAACATGACAAAATGAATTTCGATTTACAAATATAATATTTTATGACAAACAACACTTTACAACGAAAACACGACAATAGGAATGCGGATCGAGACGCTAATATATATAAGAAAAAGGCAAGTATTGTTATATTTTGTTAAATATTATCGTCCTCAAAATATAATTATTATTTTTAAAATAATGTTTGAAAATCTTGCTTTCACGATAATTTGGTACTTGAAAAAATTAAGTTAAATAGATTATTCAAATTTTCCAAATCATTATTCCAACAACATTAAAATCTCATCATTAATTATATTTAATAATTAAATTAAAATTAAAATCCTATAAATAAGTCTCATTATATATTTATATTAAAAGATTACAACAACATTAAAAGAGAAAAAAAAAACAGGATACAAACTACAGACCCAAAGATAAAAACAACTAAATTTAATCTAAATTTCTTCCTACTTTTTATGTAACCACTTTATCTAAATGTATTATCAAGATAAATTTATTTTTTTTTATCACAATATTTATGAAAAAATAACAAATTAATATAAAAAGTGTTATATTAAAAACGGAGGGATTAATCTATAAAAAAAACTTAGGGATTATTTGGTTAGGATATTCGGGAATAAATTTTTTTGATGTTATCCACAAATTACAAATAGGAGATAGATTCAATATTTATAAAACATATAAGAAAAAGAATTTGCATGTCTCATCTAGAAATTTCCACGTAATCCGTGAAGAGATCATAAATCTGTACAGGTTGATGGGTTTGGAGTATACATCATAGCTCACAAACTTTCCTTAATATTTGGGACAACACATCAACTCTAAAGCTAAACTAAAAAAAATATATATATTTAAAATTTAAATGATAATTATAATAAAGAAAATATAATAAAGGTAGATTATCTTATAAAATGACAATATTTTTTTTACATAATTTTATATTATTTATTATTATCTGCTCATTTTTTAATTTTATATGAGACAATTTTTAAACCAAACAATATTTTATCGGTATTGCAATATCGAAATTGAGAGTATTCCAATATTTTTTTTAAATTAAAACAAATTAAATACTAATAAATTTTCAAACATTACAAATAATATGGATATATGATTAAATATGATGATTATCATTTTGTAAAAAGTTTGCAATTTATAAATACTTTAGTTGTTATAATCTCTAAATGTACCTTTCGGTCGGGTCCTTTCGGGGGCGATGCTCCATTCACACGCGCCTCGGGAACGACTCTAAACCGCGACCACATGCTTAAGGGACACAAGCTCCTCCCACTTATGCCAGTCTCCACTTGGTTATACATTTTTTTAAGTGTAGGGTTTGATTTGAGTTTCTGGATTTTTTATAATTTTGTTATTGTTATGTAATAATAATCTTTATTTTAAAATAAAAAAATCATTACTTTAAAATATTTAATATAAAAAATTAAATATATATATATATATATATATATATACTTGATTTGAAGCATAGCTCATGTACAATTTTAATTTATGACCTCAATTTGAATATACAAAAAATACTGGGTTGTATGCGTTGCTTACGAGTTGAATTAGGTTGAATTATGTTTTTTAAAGGATAAAATTAGGATATTTTATGGTATTGAAGTGCATTATACGGTTAGCGGAGTGACAAAATAATTTCTCACATATATTGTCTTGTATTGGTGTTTGGGCCAGGATCCCATGGTAGAAGCCCATAACCCGACATCTTGATCTTGCAATGCAACCAACCCTCCCTCCTTAGTCCTTAGTCCTTCCCTTCTACACTCAGTGAGGTTGAGAACAAGAAGAGTGGTTTTTGGTGTTATAGCAACAAGAATGGAGTTCGAGAAGAGAAAGGCAGCTACTCTTGCTTCCCTATCCTCAACCCAATCCGACAAATCACCCAAGGGCACTTTAGACATTCCCATCATCCCTCTCATCAACGCTATCAACCTTAACCCTTCTTACTTCACCACCAGCTCCTGCTCCGGCCGCATCTCCATCCTCTCTCAACCTTCTTCTTCTTCTTCTTCTTCTTCTTCTTCTTCTTCCATTTCCCTCCCCAAGAAGAAAGCCAGAGGCGGCACCTGGCTCTTCGTTTCCCACCACCCCGCCGATCCCGACTCCCTCATCCCCCTCTTATTCCCCTCCGACTCAACTCACCCTTCCGATCTCGTTTTCAGGTTCGAGCCTCTCATTCTCGCTATTGAATGCAAGGACCTCGCTTCGGCTCACTCCTTGGTTTCCTTAGCTATTTCTTGCGGCTTTCGAGAATCTGGTATTACTAATGCTAACAAGCGCGTTATTATTGCCATTCGATGCTCTATACGCTTGGAGGTTCCGTTGGGGGATACGCGAAAAATCATGGTGACGCCGGAGTATGTCAGTTATCTCGTTCGAGTCGCCAATGATAAAATGGAAGCCAATCGCAGAAGAACTGATAGGTTCCTTCAACTGTTTTTGCAATCTAGTACCAAATTGTCTGTGGTGGATAACGGTAATCATTTGTCGCCAATGGAGCTCATTCATGATCATGATGCTCAAGTTAACGATGAGGATCATTCTCACAATGGAGATACCTATTCAGGTATTCCAATTCATGATAAATAGCATTTTGCAATTCATATGCTTCCTCGATAAACTTATTGAAATAAACTAAGAAAAGTGCAAATATGAACTTCATTCATAGAAGAATAACATAATTCTCTCATTTACACCGCGTAACTTGTACCTAATTTGCCTTGAAGAATATCTTGTAAAAATTACTTAAAAAGTGATGAATCCCGGACGATTGCACTTATAGTAATCCGTGTACCATGTATTATGTGACTCTGCTTCATAGACTCTTTTCATGATCTAATAAGCTCTCTAAAGGCAACTTCGATTTTAACTTACTGTGATTTGGTTAGAGCATTGTGTTTCGGATAATGTTGACTTTATTGTTTATAACACCATGTTTATAAAGATATATATAATCGTCATAATGAATATACCATTGTAATAAAAATCACACTACTGATACATATCGATATGTATCTGATTGCAGGACAACTTTCCTTTTAATACAGTATCAATCAAAAGTCTGAATCTTTCAATGGTTGGCACTTGGCAGGGTCAACTGTGGGTTTTCCTGGTTCTAGTCTTCCAATTGACCATATTGAAACTGTTGGTGAGCCTGTTGAGAAGCTTTTCCTTTGGGGCCACTCGGCGTGTGCATTTGATAATGCCGACCGCAAGAAAGTTGTTGTATTTGGTGGCTTTGGAGGCTTGGGGAGACATGCAAGGAGAAATGATCTGTTGCTTCTTGATCCATATTCTGGCAATCTGGAAACAATCAGCACTTTTGGTGATGTTTCTCCATCTCCGCGCTTAGGCCATACTGCTTCCTTGGTTGGAGATTGCATGTTTGTGATTGGAGGCCGTACTGGTCCTGATAAAATTTTGAGTGATGTATGGGTCCTTGATACCACTAAGAATTGTTGGAAGTTATTGCAATGTGGTGGCAGTGTCTTTCTTCCCAGGTAATGCTTCATAGCATTCTTCTGCTCTGGGTTTTACCAGTTCAAATGAAAGCCACTTATCAATAAAGCAATTGTGAATTTGAGAAAAAAATAAAAAAATAAAAAAATGAAGATTCTCTTTATAGATTTTCATGGCAACTTTCTATGCTGTATGAGTTCTAGTAACAGTATTTATATTCATGTGCATAAATGCTAACAATTTATTAAAATGTATATAGTAGCTCTAGCTTGATTTGCTAATATTATTTTCAGTGTTAGTTTAATATTTACAAGTTGGACAGGCATCGTCATGCTGCAGCTGTCATCGGTTCAAACATTTTCGTATTTGGGGGACTTGACAATGACACTATATTTTCCTCTTTTTATATTCTTGACACAATTAATCTACACTGGAAAGAAATGCCAGTTTCTGGGGACTGGCCATGTGCACGCCACTCTCACGCAATGGTTGCATCTGATTCTCACATTTTTATATTTGGCGGATACAATGGTGGGAAAGCACTTGGGGATTTGTATTGCCTTGATGTTCAGAAGGGTCAATGGAAGAAGGAAAAGACAGCTGGAAGCAATCCACATGCTCGGTTCTCCCATTCAGTTTTTGTTTATAAAAACTATCTTGGAGTTCTTGGTGGTTGTCCAGTCAGACAACATTGCCAGGAGTTGGCTTTACTTGATTTGAAGCTTCGTTTATGGAAGCATGTTACCCTTAATTCTGTAGGTAAAGATTTATTTGTACGTAGTACAGCCATTGTTGTTGGCGATGATCTTATTATAGTTGGTGGTGGGGCATCATGCTATGCATTTGGAACCAAATTCAGTGAACCAGCTAAAGTCAGCTTGCTCCATTTAATGCATGCATCACATGATGATCTTATGCCTGTCAAAAATCAAAGAAAGCATATGATTGACCAGAATGAAGGCACAAACGGGAACAAGATTGATAATTCTTTGGGAACCCAACTTCAACTTGCGCTTAATATATCTGAAGATGAAAGCTTATATTTAAATGATGACTTACCTTGCACGAATGATCAAAATCAGATGGTTCCATCGCATTATGTTCTGCAACTAGAAAAGAAATATGCAAAATTAGGGAAAGATATGTTGAAGAAATTTGGGTGGTTAGACTTAGGGAGAAAGGCTTACTCTGAAGAGAGTGGAGTACATATATGTTTTCCTGTAGTAAAAGAATTTGTTTCTGCATTTCATGAAAGGAATCATCATTCAGGGGATGCACTGAATGGTGAAAATGGAGTTCCCTTTTCAAAACCACTTAAAGGAGATGGCAGCTTGTTAAATCAGATATCCCGTTCTACAGCATTGGCTCTACTCCATGGATATGGTGCCATTTTACTGGCAGATGAGATTGTTGAAGTAAGGAAAACTGCAAAGTCTCCTTTGAAAGTGATTACTGAAGCGGTTACATCTTTGATTGAGCATAAAGGTCTACCGGAAAGGCTTCTAGAGGAACTGCCAACAAGGTTCTTTTATTAAATCTGCTTCTCTCGGTTCTATGGTGACTGCTATCCAACTACATGATTTTAGTCCCTTTTGTGTTGTCTAGTAACTTTTTTCCCTTCTAGGTGGGATCGTCTTGGAGATATTGTTATACTTCCGGCAACTTCTTTCAAGGATTCCATGTGGGACTCTATCAAGGAAGAGCTTTGGCCCATTGTTGCCAAATCACTTAAGGCTCATCGCCTCGCCCGCCAAGTAATCATACATACATGAGTAATGCATAAATTTGTGCTTCTTGCTTTTCCTTACATATGGTCTTTTTATATTTTCTTAAATGAAGATGTAGCATGCATAAACTTTACGTGAAGGACAATGAAATATCTGATGATGGCATTTAACTAGTGTATGACAGTATGCGATACTGAAATTATCTTTAACGAATAAATTGTAAAGGCTACAAGATATTTTTCTCTAGTTAATTAAGTATCCAGAAATTCGGGCTAGGTTGCAACCATTATAGGTTGTTTTCAGGTTTTAAAATCTTTTGCGAAGATAGGAATAATCAGTATCTAACCAAATTTATGAAGGCTACTGTTATAAGAGGATTGAGTCAGTCGTCTTATTAATATGCTGTATGCAAACCTTGTATGCTTTGCTGTGGTTGATATATGGAATGTAGAAATCTTTGAATTACAAGTAATTTTTTATTGCTGAGACACTTTTTTTTAAGGGAGAGACACTTTTTTTTTTTTTTTTTTAAGGGAGAGACACTTGTTTATAGCTTTTGATTATTACATAATTCTGTTTTCAGTTCTGCCTGTTATAGCTTTGCAGTGAATTCATTTATTCATGACACTAGTAAGTTGGTTATTATAGGGCCCGGTTGCTGCAACTGGTACAAGAGACAGCACACTGCAGATTCTTGTTGGAGATAATGGTTGGGTCAATCATCGAGAAAATGGAATACTCTATTCTTTTGATGCTACGAAGTGCATGTTCTCATGGGGCAATCTTTCTGAGAAGCTGCGGATGGGAAGCCAGGATTGTAAAGATGAGGTTATAGTAGATCTGTTTGCAGGCATTGGCTACTTTGTGCTGCCTTTTCTTGTCAGGTATTCTGGCTTGTTACAGGCAGATTATGCCTATTCTTTAATTATATTTTCCTATCTTTAATTTTTGAGTATTGTGTGACAAATATACTTTTAGCCTTCTACAGTGTTATAATTGGAGAATGAAAAGATGAAAGATTTTTGTGTTCTGTTGTTTAGAAGATATCTTAATATTTTTTCTTTGGGCACTTTCTGTAAAAAAAAAGAGTAATTTTTGTAAAACGTATACGCTACTTTTTATGCAATTGTATATCATTGGATCTGAATACGGACATGTGGTGACTGGGGTGAGGCATGCCTACTAACTTTTATTAAAACATAGAATGAGAATCTGAAATATTTTCTAGTATCCACTGTTTCTTGTTTTCTTGCTTCTGAGTTTTTTAAAGATTTAATGATATTAATATATTTTCATATTGTTTCTGGCTTTTTGCACGATCATTAAGCAGGGCCCATGCAAAACTTGTATATGCTTGTGAGTGGAATCCCCATGCTGTAGAAGCACTCCGACAGAATCTGCAAGCAAATTCTGTGGCTGACCGTTGTATCATTCTTGAAGGAGATAATCGAATTATGGCTCCCCAGGTATAGTACGTGTATTTATTCACCCATAAACTATGATTTGCCCTTCCGTTTAATGTGGCTAATTCAATGGACAAAACTTTGGTAAAGCTCTTTAGGTGCTCGTGGTTCTATTCTCCGATGTAAACATCAGTGTATACTTTTCTGCACATCACGAATTTTAAAAAGGAGGATTAGGTGGTTAAAAAATTGGAAAATGTTTCTCTTACACCACCTTTTTGGCTGTTGGTGCTGTAGGGAGGAGAGAGATAGGAAGAGATGATTGAGGTGTGATTGATGATGTGATGGGGGTGGAAGAGAGAGATAGGAAGAAAGATGAAGTGTAGAAAGCAGTGTAAGAACAAAGTGTGGGAATATCATCATAATTTGTGTGAGGATTGCAATACTTTTATTCCCTTGTTTGGATAGAGAGAAGGTACGGTGAAAAGGAATTGTCTACCCCTTGTTTGGTAAAAGAGAGAAACAGAAGGAAAAAATGCGTGACCAATGAATGACCTATTGACTCTGTTCTTCGCTTTTTTCTGAGTCGCTTCAGTGTGCACACTGGAAATAAATATTTTTGATGCCTAAGGAAAACAAGTCCATCAATTCTTATCACCAATTGATGACATATGTAGAAGAAAATAACTTGATATGTTGATGTTTTACTAACAGGGGGTGGCTGATAGAGTCTGTCTTGGTCTCATCCCATCTAGTGAGAGTAGCTGGGTCACAGCTGTGAGGGCTTTAAGGTAATTGAGATACTTGTATGTATGGTTTTCTTTCTACAGACCTATTTGGTGATACTTATACTTTTCATCTCAGCAATGTGTAACTGTAAATTTTGATTGATCTTAGCTTCTTGTTTCAACACCATATTGAGTAAAAGTTGTACGAATGATTTATTTGCAGCTTAACTTCTCATGAATGGTAATAATAATATTCTTTGCTGCATTTCTGTTCTGAAATTTCTTTGATTTTGTTCTTAGTAGGTGATTATCCAAAATGATCGACTATGAAATAAAAGAACATAACAGTTTGAATATTTTTGGTGGAATTTAATTATAATGCATTGTTTTAGCATAAATAATTTGTGATGTTGTCTTCACATCCTGATTCCCAAGATTGGAGTTTTTAAATTGGTTTCTGTGACCATATTTTAATCATATAATGGTTCTGAAGTTTGTGGTTTATGTCTCATCCTGCAAATTGCCTGATTGAAATTACTGCATCTAGTCTGTGTATCATTTAATTAAATGCCAAATTTATGACTGTTTTAGTCTAAAAAATTTATGACTGTTTTACTTCTTTCGATGGTAATGAAATCTTCCAAATCTGAATTAATATATGAACTAGAGTATGAAGTTAAGCTCCATCCAGATAGGACAACGGAGAAAAAAAAAATCTTTTTTTGATAATATAACAAGCTAAATTCTCCTGGAATTCACTTTCGGGCCATTACTTTCATGACCGATTTCTTTTTCATGTGGGATCAACAATGCAGGAGAGAGGGTGGAATATTACATGTCCATGGGAATACAAAGGACTCAGAGGAGTGTCAATGGATTGAACATGTGTCGAAGTCAATATATGAAATTTCTAGATCTGAAGGTACCATCTTTTTTTTCCCCCTTTTTCAAATGATACAATTTTGACCGTGTCTCACTCCAACAGTATGAAGATGTAATTTCTGGAATTATCATATTGATTAGCCCCAACCGTTCTTCAATTCCCACAGGTTATTGTTGGGAGGTTTCAGTAGAACATGTTGAGAGGGTGAAATGGTATGCTCCACATATTCGCCATGCTGTTGCAGATGTAAGATGCAGACCGATCCAGAGGTAGTGAATAAGCTGACATTTGAGGTTAAAGACTGGTTTCTGCATGCAACTGACATGAATGTCATTGGGAATTTTACTATAAACCATTTGCCAATATTCTAAGTGAGAGCTACCTTTCTGCCACTTGCAAATCTAAATGCAGAGTCTGGATTTCAGAAGTTCAGAGAATCATGTTCAACCATTGATCCGACTGTTAAATATTGCAGATTGGAGACGTTATGAACTGTTCATTGGCAAACTTGTTTCTCATTCTAAATACTGCATATATGTATTTGGCGATCATGGCGCCACAATGCACCTTTCTGTGTAAATGTTTTGGAATGGTTAATTTATCCATCCAAAAAAAGTAGAAGGTGGGGAAACTATGAATTTTATTATATGAAACAAGACTAATAATTGTTTTGGCTGCAATGAAAGTGAGACCAAAAGAAAGTGATGTGAAAACATTTATCTTTTCGTTAGGACCATCTAGTAGAGATTGTCTAATTAGAAATCCAAAACATTGAATCAGAGAGTCGCGTCTATGATATACTCCCTCCTGCTTTTAGTTTAAAATATAAGTAAAATTAAGCAATTTTCTTAAATTTTATTTCATTCTCAATGCAACTTTTTTAAAATATTCTTAAAAAATTATCTTATTTAATTTTTTTTCATTCTCAATCTAACTTTCCTAAAATGCCTTTATTCTTTTATATATTTTAGAAAATTAAATATAATTAACTAACTTTCTTAATAAACGTAAAATTAGTTAAAGTTGCTTGTAATTTGAGTTGGTGGAATAGTACTACTCCCATTCTTAATATTTTCGGAGAAATTAAAAAAAAAGCTAATATTATTAGTGACATTGAAATTAATAAGATTTGGTATAATTTTTTAAAATTATTTTTATATTATTAATGAGATTTTAAAAAATGAATAAATAAAATTGTTTGTGAAAGACAATAATTAATACTATTGAAAATTGAAAAAAAAAACTTTCTCATGTCCTTATTATAAGACATACTACTTAACAGAATTATACATAGCAAGGAAAATAGTTAGTTTTATAAATTATATAAGAATATATTGTAACATTACAATTTTACTTTCTCAACTTTTCTTGGAAAATTCATATTCATTAAAATATATATAGTCAAAGCATTTAATAAGAATAAAAAAAAAAATAAATGATGTATAAAAAATATAAAATAACTTATAATTAAAGAAAAAAGATTTTTTTAAGAAAATGACCTATATAATAAAAATCGAATAAAATGTATTTGGACAAAAAGTTCTCAAGGGAATTCTCAAAACAGGCTTATATGGCTTATATGAAGACCTTGAGAGGAGTAAGTAGTGAGTGTGATTAAAGTGAAATTTGCCTAAAACTAAGTGGAAGGCAACATTTTCTAGTTTGGGTAGCTGCCAGCTGCTAATACTCCCTCAGGTTCTAATTATAAAACCCTTCTTGGGTTTTTATTTTGATCTTATTTATAAAAAAAAAAATCAATTTTTAATAGCATTTAATTACTTCTTTTCACTAACATTCCTATAAAGTCGACAAATTTATTAACTCTCCTTGGTGAGAGTAAAAAACCCCAAAAAAGTTTTATAAATAGAACTAGAGGAAGTGATCGGATGAAATCGTTAATTACCGTTGAAATATCATCAGGACAAAGACAAGTCGCAAAGTGTACGGCATGGATTTCATTCTGAATGTAAAAAACTCCAAGGAAGGAGTTGAGTTGTCAGAGTGAGACGATGGAAGCGTTAATAAGTGTGAGTTTGTCCCTACTTGTAATGCACCGTATGTGGATAAGTCCTAGGGGCTCCACCTTGGGACCTATGCTGATGACACATGCCCATTCAGTAATACCACTGTCGGTGGTCACAACGGCTTTGATGGTCCATCCAAGCAGCCATCAAGCTGGGTTAAGCCAAATATTAAGATTTGAATTTTTGGAATAATTAACCAGATATCCTGAAAATGATTAATTTCTTTTAGTGAAGATACTTTTAGTTTTAAAAAGAACCAACAATCAGGAGCATGCATTACCAGTATTTTTTTTTGTAATTAAAATTATTTTAGGACGGCAAAATATATCTTGCATATTCCGGAAAGTGCTTACCAAAGAAATTTATAGGATTTTATTCCCATTGTTCCTATTTATATATCATATTCTAAACAAAACATACCATTTAAAAAATTTAATAATTAAATAGGGATAAACATGAAAAATAACATTTATTACACTTTTGAAATCATAGATAAAAAAAATAAAAAATCTCTAAAAAATGCAGATAATAAAAAAGGAGGAAGTAATTACTCCTAATAATTATACTCCCTCTGGTCCTATTTATAAGACATACTTAACCATATCACACAGACCAATGTGGGTAGTTAGGTTTCTTGAAACTTGAAGAAAATACTTCAACATTACAATCTTACCTTCTTAACTTGCATTGGGAATTTCACAATGTATTACTTCACATTAATGGACAAAGGGCAAATAAGAGAAAATAACAATAAATGTCTCCTAAAAAATACAAAGTTACTTATAAATAGGACCAAAGAATCCTTGAATTATAAATAGTACCAAGGGGAGTAGTGCACAATTGATATAAAGGTTGTTTTTTTAATTTTTACCCAAACAACTTATCATTCATTGCACAATGAAGCCTTACCACATCCTCACTAGCCCCAATTATCAAGTTGACTAAACAATAAAGAAATAAACCTTGCCTCGAGATCTAAGACTGAAATAAAGGTAAGATCAAATGGCATAGCGTATACTCCCTCCGCCTCGAATTATAAACAACAAAAAACATACTACTCTTGGTTTAAAATATAAGCAAAACTAACTAACTTTATTAAATTTTGTTTAATTCTCAATGCCACTTTCCTAAAACATCTCTAGAAAATTGTAATCTTAATTAATTTTTGTTTCATTCCCAATACTATATTCCAAAAATACCTCTATTTTTTATAAATTTAAGAAAATTAAATACAATCAACTAACCTCCTTAATAAGCGTAAAAATGGTTAAAATTGCTTATAATTCGAGCCGGAGGGAGTAAACTGTAAAGTAGATGATCTTTGTCTATCATTGAATTTTGAACAAATTTTATCCCTTTGAAGTTTGGGGGATGATTTTTGTTTATATGGATTTTTTTTTTAATTTTTTAATCACAACTTTTAAGTGCATTTGAAAAATTAAAGATTTAATATTTTAATAATAATTAAAAAATTTATAAATATAAAAATTTCATAAGTTCAAATTATTTTTTTCTCGTGAACTTAAAAAATTACTTAAAGTATAATTTTCAATATTTTTTAATCGTATTTAATTTTTTAACAAACATATTTTGTTGACACTCAAGAATTAAAAGATGGAGTTTTCTAATGTGTTGAACATATGATATTTTAGATAGCAAATATTTATGAGCAAATTGAAAATATTATATCCTAAATATTAAAAAATCAGTCCTCATAAAAATTAATTTTTTCGAATATTTTTAACATGCCACGTTAAAGAAATCCTTAAAAGATCATCGAGCTAAGCCACCCACACTCACTTTGCGAAGCCACTTGAAATAGGTGAGTTGGTCAGCTAAGTTGCACTTTGGCAAGTGCAAACAACTTTTGCCATTTGTTGTGATGATTCATAGGCGTCCATCCAAACAATGTACTGACTATTTTTATTAAAAATTTACAAGAGGAAAAAAAAATTCTTTCCGTCTCTTACTGTGAGGCACAATTTTGGTTATTTTTTTTTATAAATTGTTTTATAATATCTACGTAACATTAAAAAAATATTTTAAATACATTTTTCATAATTATATGTTAATGATAAGATAATAATTACAATAGAGAAAAAAATAAATAAAGTTGTCAAATTTTAAATACGAGTAATTTTGCAATTACAACATATTTTTTTTTATAAATTTAAGAATAATAATTATTTCTATTAATATACGTGAATTAAAGTAAAAGTGACTTCTGATAAAAAATATTCTATTCGTCCCTAATATAAAACTCTCTTGACACTTTTATTTTGTCGCTATTTATAAAGTCTCATACCAATTTTCAATGATCATTAAACACCCATATTTATTTAATACTTTTTAGATTCCAATTAATATTAATAAGGGTAATTTTGAAATTACATATTAAAAGTTCACATTTCCAATACCATTAACTAAATTATTCCACTTTCTTAATGGACGTGAAATTCCCCAAGGGGGCTTTATATTTATGGACGGAGGGAGTATAAGGAGTAATCAAAATCACATTTATTATTGGTTTACCAAAAAAAAATCACATTTATTAAAAAAGTTAGTTGAATATCTTTAATTTTTGCAAATTTATAAAATATACTCCCTCCGTCCCACAAGGATAATAAAAAATTACAAAGGTATTTATCCATGTCATCACCGGTACGCAATATTTGCACACGTATATGTTGATGTGAAGTTTCTAGTCACATTTGCAAATAACGGATTTTTACTAACAGCATGATTTTAAAATAATTAAGGATGAGTCAAGATAAAAAAACTTCTAGAAATCAAAATCAAAATACTTATAACTTTCTGGGACAAAAAACATAAATAAGCAATTGATATTTGTCAAAGATACTTGTTTGAAAAAGCTCTA
This sequence comes from Crotalaria pallida, assembly GCA_037953625.1. Lineage (NCBI taxonomy): Eukaryota > Viridiplantae > Streptophyta > Magnoliopsida > Fabales > Fabaceae > Crotalaria > Crotalaria pallida. The sequence continues at coordinate 187,466,299 of CM075649.1, read as the reverse complement.
AGCTTACAAAGTCATGTTTGATAGACTATTTCATAGGTATCTTATGAACTTATTTCTCTTTACACATTTCAAATGGCTTAATTAACTAATTTTAAAACGATAAGCTAACTTAATACTTAGCTCTCGACTTTTAGGGTACGTTTGTTTGAGGTGATTTTAAGAAGGAGAAATTCGGGGGAGAGAAAACAAGGAGAAGATAAGTTTTTTTTCTTGTTTGGTACAAGAGAGAAAATGAGGTGAGTTCCATCAGAAAAAATTTATTTCTATTTTGTAAAACAAAGGTTTAGTTGTCTTTTGACAAATTTGTTGTTTTCTCTCTTCTCTCTTTTCTCTTCAACCAAACGAAAGAAAAAAAAACTCAACTTTTCTCTCTACCTCATTTCTTCACATTTTCTCTCATACCAAGCACTTACAAAATTTACTCATTTCTTTACCATGATCGCTCTTTCCTATTTCTCTCTTCCCATTTATTTTCTCTCTTGCAACCAAAGATAGACTTACGTGCCTGCTAGCAAACAGCAAACCTTTAGCTAACTTACAAACAAGCCCATTAACTACTACTAGATAGCTAGTTTACCAAACATAGTATCAAGATTCCAAAATGAATGAATAAAATAAAAGTAAATAAATAACTAGTGGTCCTTTAATTTATCTGTAGCACGTTTTATCTTTGCATTCATTTAGTATATGCTATGCTTATTTAAGAAGTAGCAGAGAGGAGTGTAAGTAGGTCAGTGACCATAGTTAGTACTACTAAGTTAGTAGTGAGAGTAGAGAGAATGGCTCCCAAAGCTTTCATCTTTTTGGCTCTGTTATCCTTTGTAGCAGTGTCCTCACTGAGTCCTGCTATTGCAGATGAAGAGCAAGATGTTGGTCTTGTCATGAACTATTACAAGGAAACATGCCCTCAGGCTGAGGAAGTTATCAGAGAGCAAGTGAAGCTTCTTTACAAGCGCCACAAGAACACTGCTTTCTCCTGGCTCAGGAACATCTTCCATGATTGTGCTGTTCAGGTAACAATGCAACAACCTTACCTTTCTCAAAATTTGGTGGAAAGTTGTCACACACATATATATGTAAAAATAACAAGGTGGTTCTAAAATGGTTTGAATTTGTTTGGTTAATTTGATGAGGGTAGAGATGTGATGCTTCACTATTGCTGGACTCTACAAGAAGGGTCTTGTCTGAGAAGGAAACAGACAGAAGCTTTGGGCTGAGGAACTTCAGATACATTGAGACCATTAAAGAAGCTGTGGAGAGGGAGTGCCCTGGAGTTGTTTCATGTGCTGATATCCTTGTTCTTTCTGCTAGAGATGGCATTGTTTCGGTAACTCCTTTCACCTTTACTCTCTAATTTGGTTTTGGTTCTTCTTTTTGTTCCTTTAAAAAGTCTTTGTTATATTTATTTTTGTTACATATTATTATTATTACTGTATTATTTTGTGGAGAGCAGTTGGAAGGAAGATTATTGAGTCCAGATCTGATCTAATTATTATTATTATTATTATTGAAATTGGAAGCAATATTTCTTGTATCCAGTAACTGTATTTGATAGATGGCTACTGTATGTAAGTGTGTTGTGATTGTTAAACTTGGTTTGTTTGTTTGTATGTTACGTTACGTTGGCAGCTAGGAGGTCCTTACATCCCTCTAAAAACAGGGAGAAGGGATGGTAGAAGGAGCAGAGCTGAAGTGGTTGAGCAGTACCTCCCAGATCACAACGAATCCATTTCCTCTGTTCTTGACAAGTTTGGTGCCATGGGCATTGACACCCCCGGCGTTGTTGCTTTGCTTGGTACACCCCACGGCCACCACTATGCTCTTCACCTTCACCTTCACTCATTAACATCACCACACATTAATTAAGGATAACTTGACTTGTCATATAGTACACATTTATTTCAATTTGCATTGTCACACGCATTCACATGAAGCTTGCTGTTTCATGCGGTGCCGTATTCTTGACGTTGAATTTTTATTTATAATTTATAAATATAGTACCCTCCCAAAACCCATGATGAACATCCATTCATAAATCTTCACATGCTCCCATTATAATACCATGCATGCATACATACATACATGTACAATAACATATTTCAAAATTTAAAAGGGAAAAGTTAGATAATGGAGCATTTTTCTTTCCATAAATATATGCCGGGTCCACATATTTCATCATCACACTTAATTCCAAAATCAAAAAGACATACATACACAGTGATACACGTATACATGTAACATCAACATATACACATATACATGTACATCTCGTACGTACGTACATGGCTAAATTATTGATCTTGTAATGAACAGGAGCACACAGTGTTGGTAGGACACACTGTGTGAAGTTGGTGCACCGTTTGTACCCAGAGGTTGACCCAGTGTTGAACCCAGAGCATGTCCCTCACATGCTGAAGAAGTGCCCTGACTCCATTCCAGACCCAAAGGCAGTGCAGTACGTGAGAAATGACCGTGGCACCCCCATGGTTCTTGACAACAACTACTACAGGAACATCTTGGACAACAAGGGTCTCTTGATTGTGGATCACCAATTAGCCACTGACAAGAGGACCAAGCCTTATGTCAAGAAAATGGCCAAGAGTCAGGATTATTTCTTCAAGGAGTTTTCTAGAGCTATTACATTGCTCTCTGAAAACAACCCTCTCACTGGCACCAAAGGTGAGATCAGAAAGCAGTGCAATGTTGCCAACAAGCTGCACCATGATGAGGAGGAGCCTTAATTTCTTCAACTTGAATATGGCAGTAAAATTTTCTTCCCCCTTGTCTATGAGGAAGAAATGTTTTAAGTTGATGTTGTATGCAGAAATAAAGGTGCTTTCGTTTAGATAGGCTTGTTGGGCCAATGAGCCAAGACCACTGCTGGATGGCTCAGTGCTGTGTGCCTTGAAGACTTGGATGCTTTGATCTGAATCTTCTGATGTAATTTATTTTTTTCCCCTTTCTTTATTACTCCTATCAGTATGCTATAATAGCTCAGTGTTGGGTAGGTAGGCAAGTTGAAGGCATGATGTTAATGTACGCAAATGCAATGCATGTGAAGGCTGTGGACCCTGTCGTGGATGGGTGAGGCTATGGTACATGGATGGCTGTGACAATGTTTATGCTATATTTATATTTATGCATGTGAAGTTTGTTTTTCCTATATGCCCCACATATTGCAGTACTCCTCCGGCTTAAATTATTATCAATTTTAATTTTATCTAATTTTAATTTTACTTTTACTAAGAAGGTTACTCCCTTCGGTCTTGATTATAAGAAAAAAAATCTCACTAATGATCTTAAATATAAATAAAATTTAACTAACTTTCTATCAAGTCCGATCCTAACTTATCTTGGATCCTAGAGCAAAAATTTTTTTTGGGGCCCTCATAAAAAAATTTATTAAAAATAAATCAATTAAAACTCTATATATTTATGTATTTAATTAATTAAAACAATGATAACAATCAATAATAAAAATAGGTATTATATAAATTAGAGTTGAAATAAAATAAAAATTTATTAATTAAATAGGTAATTAAAATCGTTTTCATGTTACTTCTTCCATCTTTGTATATAATATATCTTTTTGGTTGAATTCACGTTGATTACTAAAGTTGGTTAATTTAGTTAATTGTATTGAAAATGTGAACATTTGATATGTTTTTTTTTCAAAACTATCCTTGTAAGTATTATTGAGAATCTAAATATTGTTAAGTAAATATGAGTGTTTGTGGAAAAAAAAGTACCTAATTGTCATTGAAAATTTGCATTAGGTCTTATAAATAAGGACGAAATAAAATTCTCACAATGATTTTATATTCAGGGACGAAGAGAGTAAGTTATAAAAATAAAGTTCATAAGTCAAGTGAGCAAATAAAAAAAATAAATTAAAATATTGTGCTAAACTATTACTAATAATTGAAAGATAAAAAATATGCAACTATTATTATTATTATTTTTTTTTTTACCAACGAGGTGTGGCACACCTGGCTCGAGACTTTATCATTGGTCCGCAAGGACACGGGTTCGAATCGCACCTCGGCGGTATGAGTCTGTCGCTCAACCGATCAGTTTGCAGGCTATGACCTGGAGGCGAGGTTGTCCATCAAAGTCGTCAATGTGTGGCAATGACGGTGAGATTTCCTCGTACACAAAAAAACTACTATTAATTTTTTTTAAATATAAGTACTATTAAAAAAAATTATGGGGCCCCTACAATTTTTGGGCCCTGGACGGTCGCCCTCAATGGCCACCCCAGGGCCGGGTCTGCTTTCTATTCACAATACAATCATTGATAAAATATATCTATAAAATAGTTGAATCATTTAATTATTGTTTCATTCCCAATGTAAGTTTACTAAAATAGTCTACTTTTTTATGAATTTGAGTAAATTAAATATACTCAACTAACTTTTCTTAATATCTGTGAAATTAATTATTTTCCTCATAATCAAGATCAGAGGGAGTAGTTGATTATATTTAATTTTATAAAATTTATAAAAAAAAATAAAGGTATTTTAGGAAAGTTGCATTGAGAATAAAACAAAAGCTAAATAAGAAAACAATTTTTTAGGAATGTTTTAGAAAAGTTGTATTGAGAGTGAAATAAAATTTAAAAAAATTGGTTAGTTTTATTTATATTTAAAAAAAAAAAGTATGTTTTTTTTTTATATATATATATATATATATTTCAAACCGCAGTGAGTACTGGTATATCATATCATTGAAAATAGAAATGGTAATAAAAGATGAAGAAGGAAAAGCAAGAGTAGATTCTTCCAATTAAATAATTGTTATTTACAAGTTCACAAAGATGAACAAGTTTCAAAAAGCTGGTTAGAGCATTATATTTTAAAGTTAAACTCCTTTCATTTGATTTGAATGAAGTTGGACAACAGCTTAAGCAAACAATATCTAGAATGGAGTAGTGTCAAACAATTGCTGGGGGGTCCGCAAGTCCAAACAATTAAAGAGGATGCAACATCATTATTTAAACACCTGAAATGGACGATCTTACCCTTGCATATTTATCACAATATCCTAAAATACCAATTCAGAATCTACGTGGTCCATTGAGAAGAAAATTTGAGACAGATGACAAAGGGGTCTACTTCGTATACACCCAAGACTTTAGAGTACTACTACTGTTTTCATCGCATGGGACCATCAGCGATAACGTGCAAGGAAGAAAATGCCAATAAAAAAACACAGTTGTCAACTGCAGGGAAAACTACAACTAATAATTTGGAAATAATGATGTACATATAACATTATTGATTTGGAAAAGGTGATGATACCTAGATTAAGTAACTTTGAGAAAATATAAGATTTTGGGAACTCAGGAAATCCGACTATTAGAAAAAGAGTGGACTACTTAAATTCTGAATTGTATTATTATTCTGATTTATTGAGATTAGTATTGAAGTCATCCTATCTTCATTCAAAGTTCAAATTTACTAATGTTACTAAAATCTCTATTTTCTACTAAGTCACTTTATTCAAATGCCATGAATGCTTGTATATGAATATCGATGATTGGTTGTATTTGAAAGTTCTGCATATTTGAAGTTTCCATGCTGAGATAGTATCTCTTTTCTTGATCATGAGATATCATGTGATTGCTCCGATCATATGAATCTCAAATATTCAATGGATAAATACTCGTGCTTCTTCATTACTTAATATTTGACTTAAGTACTTGTGATACTTCTCTTGTTTCAAAAGTTACACTTATTTCTCTTTTAAGAAGATTGATGCAATTTTAATATCACCTTTCAATAATATAAACCTCAAGGAAATTTTGTGTAACTTTTAAAACAAGAGGGGTCGTGAACATAATTAAGTCAAATATTAAGAAAAGTCTATATAACTTGTCTAGAATAATTGGTCATGGTGACTGAATCCAAATATGTTAGCTTTTATTATCAAACAAGGGAATTAAGTAGTATCAAGCAATAATTCAACATATTTAATTATCCTTTATCTAGCACTAAAACCCTCTTCATAAAAGAAATGAAACAAGTTGCAGTTAGATTTCACCATGCAATATGCAGAGGATATGCATAACAGTATAAGCATATGTACTGCATTATATAAAACTATTGCTTTGTTGGTTCATCAAGTTAGGGAAGTGTGAATTATCACATACAGAGCTAAATATAAGCATGCCAACATAAGCATAAGTGCAAACAAGAAAAGTAATTGTACTCTCCTGCCTTTCCCTTTCTTACTCAGCTGAAATCTGTGGAAGAACATTGACACTGTCTCCCTTCACTTCTTGTTCCATAGCACGCAATGATGAGGCATTGACTAAAGTAGCACGGGATTAAAGTTCCACGGATGAGAATTAGATACTTGATTTTATCTGAAAATCTCCGAGCTTGGGACTCAATCATGTAAAATGAGAGATACCCTTTAATCAAAACTTAAAAGGTAACTTAATCAAATCTAAATTCTTTGTTTTTGACAATAATTAAAATATGGGGAATATTTTATGCTCTCACATTTGTGTGCATAGACCTCACTTTAGGGGAATTAATACTATTATATGGATTATATGGATGAACAAAATGCAGATAGTGTAACTGAGAGAATCACATTAAGACATGTAAATTTGAGTTACAAGCTGCACACTATAGCATAAATCATTTATAGCATGTATGTCCTTGTTGCATTAAGTCCATTATTTGTGAAATGCAGGTATATGTTCTTGCTTGGTAACTCCTTAACTGCTATCAGAATCGCTATCAGTTTCATCCGAGGCTAAATCATTCTTTCCACTTCCTTCCACCAACTTTGGTACAGAGGAACAGCAGGTTGGATGATTGTAATAAGGCTGGGTATGGAATGACATGTAATTTGGAGTATTAGGAAAAGATTGGTATCCATATGTTGAAGGATAGGGTCCAGAAACAAATGCATTTGGTGGAGGCCAATACGTCATAGGCATAGGTACAAAAGTACTTGATGGCTGTGGTGCCAGCATGCAATATGAGCCACCACAAGTATCTTGTGAAATATTAGATGCCATTGAATGAAATGCTGCCATTGCATATGAATGAGCAGACGAATAGCCAGTTAAACCAAATTGAGTAAGTGGTGAACTTGTTGGTGTTGATTGTTGAGATGGGGTATTTTGCGAATTATGAGACTTGATCATGTCATTAGACGGTTTTCTGCCCTTGGATTTTGCAGGTACTGTATTTTTAGTTAAACTCTTGGGTTCATGAGTAACCTGATAGAACAAAACAAAGTAGAAGCTTAATCAGTTTGGCAAAAAAAAGAGAGAGAAAAATTAGAGCTATTTAAAGAGTCAAATTCGTTATGTGTGACAGTATTTGCAGTGGTTCTCTGAATGTGCTGCAAGCATTGTTTGAGAGTCTTTTGTTTCATGTTCAGAATTATGATTTGCCAATTAATTGCAACTACTTAGCTGATTTTGATTACAGTTAGTCAAATTCATTTTCGGAATACATGAATAGCAATACCAGGTTAGGAAATTGTTGCCTCATATTTCAAAAGAAAATGAACTCATAGGTAAGTGATAGCCTAATACGAAGAATTGTCACATGCAGAATATGGGATATGTAATCTTACATTGTCGCGTGAAATTGGATGTGGATGAAACAACTCCTCCCTTTCAGCATCCTCATCAGTCCTGTGATGGGGAACTTACGTGTTAGATGAAGAGAGGCGACCTCTCAGAGCAGTCTCAGAATTTTCAGATATAAAAAAATTAAAAAAATAAATAAAAATTTAAAAAAAACATGAAGGCAAATCTAGGACTAAAAAGAAGAATGGATGGAAAGCTATATTCAAAGTTTCCATAAAATTGAAATATAGCTTCATGTGTTTATGATATCTACTTTTTCTTCTTAGAAGACTCTAATTTTAAATGATGTTTTACCATTAAAACTTTTATCTTTTCGAGTGTGTTCTGTGATGACAAGGGTTTAAAGCAAATGGCCCTAAAGGATTTAGCCAGACAATTATATCTTGCAGTTTCATTTATGGTTGGATTGTTTGCTGTATTTATATAATATGATATGACGAACCTGTAATATTTCTGAAGTAAATCTAAGTTCTGGTATTTGGTTTCTCTCTGAACTAGAGCATCAGGAAATCCTGCCATAAACAGAAGTGTTATGCCCAATGCCTTGAAGAAGAAGCTTCCACTACGAATATGAACCAGCATTGCCATTCGGCACATAAGTGGCCCAAAAGACTTTAGTTTATTTCTTCCCATCCGCTGTCTCACGTATCTGCAATATTCAATCAGAAAACTCTCCACATTATACAGCATATACAATATTTTGAAGTGCTATCATACTCATAAGTCCTATTTCTACTCATTATCAGTCAAAAACTTACTCATTTTGAGGAAGATTTCTTGTCCTTCCACCATATTTAATGCACAAGAATAAGAATGATGGACAACTTGCATCAGATGGACGCATGGCTCTTTCTTCTTCAAGTATCTGGACAGGACATAATACTGGGTTTTCCCTATGTGGATAAAAAACTTTCCTCTTAACACCAGGATTGTCATATAAAACATGCTCCTGCATAGATTAGAAAAAGAGGTATATTAACCAATCTTTAATAGGTCCAAATATTTTGTGATGATGTGATAGTATCAGAAAAGTATCATTGCAAAATGCAAACTAAAAACCAGGAAGCAGGATTTCTCTTACCCCAGGGTTCCTTGGAGATACATATGGTTCTCCTTTCTTCATAATGCTAAAATGGTTGATGTCCAGCTCATACATATCTTCACACCCATGTCTTATGCCAAGAGATGCAAAAACTATGATTTTCCTTATAGTGTGGGACTGAGCATTTTTTTGTTGAAGAGCTTCACACTCAATTATCCTTTTAACTTCTTTTGGGCAGAAAGCCACCTTGGGAGGTTTTTTGTTCTGTAATATACGCACACATCCTGAAGGAACATCAAGTGATTTCTCTTCATATGTTTTGGTAATTTCGCACTTCTTGGATTGTTGAGCAAGGAATATGCAACATCTCTTTTGATTTTCAAAATCTTCTTGTCTCACATTACCTGCAGGATCAGAAAAACTTTGCATGCATGTTAAATTTGATTCCTCATCAATATGGATGTGGCCTTTTTGTGCATTAACAGTTTCGGTTATATCACCAATTACTTTTTGTGTTTGAGTATTTTCCATCTCATCATCTTCATAATTGTCGTCACATGCATCGTCACTATCTGTTTCATAGAAATCTGCAATAGAGTCATAGTCTTTAGATTTTTCATGATACAAATTTTGGCTATCATCCATGGTCATCCAATTAATTAAGCTCTTTGCTGGTCTAATCTCATTAGGAACAATACTTTCAATTTCAGGCCTGTATTGGGAGGCCATTTCACTTTTGGCAGCATTCTTAGTCTCTATTTCATCAGCTACCATTGATATCTTCTGCCTTTTGAATTTCTTAGAGCGTCTTGCAACTGCATGCTGTTGATTTTCCTGACATCAAGAAAGAAAATTTCACTTCTAAGATTAATAAAACAGATGATAACTTTAACAATAAGGAAACATAAATAAAATGGGCATGCTTGTGATAAATTTGCCGAGTGTCATTCTCATGATCATTTATCATGTGATTGCTCCTACTACATGAATCCCAAATATTCAGAGGATAAATACACATGCATATCACTTACTACTTGAGATTTGACTTAATTACACTTGATATATTTCTCTTGTTTCAAAAGTTACACTCATCTCCCTTTTAGGGAAGTCGATACAATTCAATATCCCTTTTCAATAATTTAAACCTTAAGGAAAGTGTGTGTAGCTTTTCAAACAAGATGAATAGCCAATGTAATTAAGTCAAACTTCAGGGAAGGTAGGTACAATTTTGCCTTGAATAATAATTGGTCATAGTGCCTTAATCTACATTGTTTTTGTTGAAACAAGGGAACTAAGAAGTATCAAGAAATAATTAATTCTCCTATTCCTAACAAGAACTCCCTCTTCATAAAGGGAATGGAACAAATTATAGTTAGATGTCACCATGCAATAAGCAGATGATATTCACAAGTATATGTACTGCATGATACAAATGCTTTGTTGGTTCATCAAGTTAGGGAAGTGTGGATTATCATTTATAGAACTAAATACTAAAAGTAAGACAACATATATAAACATAAGTGCAAACGAGACAAGTAATCGTACTTGAGTTTCCCTTATCTGAGATTCGAGCATTGATATTCTCTCCATGAGCTCAGCATTTTTCTGTCTTTCCCTTTCTAATTCAGCTGAAATCACAGCAACAACATTGGCACTGTCTCCATTCACTTCTTGTTCTATAGCACACAATGATGAGGCGGCACTGACCAATGTAGCACAGGATTTCAGCTCTACCATTGGCGATTAAATAGAGATAACCTCTAATCAAAGCTTAATAGGTATAACAATTAAACTAACAAACTAAGACATGTATATTAATTCATCCTAACATTTCATTGTTGCCATGAAATTTTGGAAGCACAAAAGTAAGTGTATTAGACTATTAGTGCAGTGTAAGCTGAAGGCAGCAATGGAAGCATTATGGATAGTATATTAAGAACGGAGAAAGAAAGAGTGAAAGACTAAGCCATTAGCCAATGTTAATGGAGAGAGGCAAATGAAAATGATCACAATGCAGGGCAAGGAGTAGCTTTTTGGCTTTGGATTTTGATTAAATATCATTATGAGTTGAGCAATGATTAAGAGTTAGGATCTTAATGTTTGTCATTTAAGTTTTTTAATTCAATTTTTTTTTTAATTTGGAAATAACAAGTGTCATAATTTTATGTATAGATTTGTAGATCGTCTTTTTAGTTATGTAAGGCATGCATTAACATTAGTAATAGCATTACCACATGCGCTCCTCTCTCCCCCTTTTATTGTATTTCGAGCCACGTCAACTTCACAACTTAAAAAGATAAATCTTTGATAAAAATGTTTTTTTAATCTATTCTTTAACTTTTATTTTTTTTAAATGTTACACATATTAGAAATTCATTAATTATTATAATTTTTATATGTGTTTCATCCAAAATATTAATATTAATCTTTATTGCCATTGTAGTATTCCAGTATTTAATTTTTGTTAGGATGGAGAGATCTTTACTAATTAATGTATAATAGTAGTTTAGGAATAACAACTAAAATAAAAGTAGATTTAGTGAGAATTAAAAAAATATTGATGAATGAATAGTTGAAATTGAAAAAAAAAATGAAAATGCAATAAAATTATAAAAAAAACTTAAAAAACAAAATTTAAGGAAGTTAGAAAATAATTTCTAAAATGTAGATGCTGTACAAACTCTTTAAAAAAATTATTCGGCTCTTTTTAAGGTTTTTTTTGGGTTTATATTTATTTTGCATTTCTTGTTTCAAAATCCAAGGGCATTAATATATATACTCCCTCCAGTTTTATTTAAAAGATCTTTTTGGGATTTTTCACTACTACAAAGGAGAGTGAATAAATTAATTAGTGACATTGGAAATGTGAAAATTTGATACTCCCTCCTGCTCGAATTATAAGCATAACTAACTAATTTTACGCTTAATCGCTTATTAAGGAGGTTAGTTGATTGTATTTAATTTTTTTCAAATTTATAAAAGAATAGAGGTATTTTAGCAAAGTTGTATTGGGAATGAAACAAAAATTAAATAAGATAACAATTTTCTAGAGATGTTTTTGGAGAGTAGCATTGAGAATGAAATAAAATTTAAGAAAATTGGTTAGTTTTGCTTATATTTTAAACCAAGATATATATATTTTTTATTTGCTTTTATTTAAAGCCGGAGTATACTTATTCAAAATTACTCCTATAATTATTATTGAAACTTTAAAAAGTGTTGACTTTATAGGGATGTTAGTGGAAAGAAGTAATTAAATGCTATTGAAAATTGAAAAGTGGTCTTATAAATAAAACCAAAATAAAAACTCCAAAAGGGTCTTATAAATAGGACCGGAGGTTTTTATTTTGGTCCTATTTATAAGACTCTTTTTCAATTTTCAATAGCAATTAATTATTTCTTTCCACTAACACTCATATAAAGTCGACACTTTTTAGAGTTCCAATAATAATTATAGGGGTAGTTTTGAAAAAGTATATCAAATTTTCACATTTCCAATGTCACTAACAAATTTATCAACTCTCCTTAGTAAGTGTGAAAAACCCCAAAAGAGTCTTATAAATAGGACCGGAGGGAGTATAAAAAAAAGTAAATATCTCATGTCAACCGTTGATAATTTATTTTTTAGTTAAAAAAATTCAAAAATTAAATAATGGAGGGTGGTGATTATCCTGAACCATGTGATCCCGGACCTCCTAATAATTTCTCCCTAATCTTAAGTTTTTTAACTAACCAACCATTACTTGGTGCCTTCATTTATCTTTTGGCAAAGCATTAAGTCATTAACCGCACTACTCTGCCACTAGTTATAACAACTCACCTCCATGTTCCTTTATCAGTTGCTTTGTCTTGTTTAACAACATTGAAGGAGCATCCGAGGCATGCTTCACATATATTTATTGTATTTATTTAAGTCTACTACCTAGAGTTCATTGCTGTGTCAAACTGAGGAATGAAGATATTGCTAAATATTCACATTTTCAATTAAGCATTTTCCATAGTTTTATTTATCTTTAAATTGTAAAGACTATTTTTTGTAGAAGACTAGAAATGGATGATCATCAGAGCGTCTGGGACATAAAATTATTTCAATAAAAAGGATATAATAAGCATTCTGTCTTGACTAAAGAGACTATGGCATATAAAGAAAGGATGTGCACACGTGCATTAGTGCATATAATAACATACTTAGGTCTTAGTGGGCAGCATAATATATATGCACAGTGTGACAGCAATATAAAACAACCTCACGTGGATCAGTAACTTAAAATGGTTGTCTCTTAATAACATTTTTGTCAGGGGAATATGAAGCTAAAACTTTGGATACCATCTTATTAGTATTAAACTAACATCATTAGCATCAGGCATTTCTCCTTCTATAACAATTAGAGCGCCTTTTTGAGTATTCTTAGGAAGGGTAGCCAGTTTACTTTGAGGTTACCCTAATAAATGAAATACGAGTATATATCAAAATTTGGACCCGGGTACTGATTTCTAAGGGATTTTTTTTCTTAATTATGTTCCGAAGTTTGAGATATTTTTATCAAATACCTTTATACTTTTTTTTCAATGTCTGACTCCCCGAAATTACTTCTAGATTTGTCATATATCCCTATTACCAATTCTGATAAATTTCGATGACATGTAACATCAGAATCCTAGTCCGACGCAGGAGGTTGATAATCTAGTGTCGCGTGATGTCACATGAGCGAAGACGACATCTCTCTTCAATTCTTTTTTTTTCTTTTTTTATTTAACTAAAAATATAAAAATATATTATCAAAAATATATATATATATATATAAATATTAAGTTTTTAGTTTTTTAAAAATTTTTTAAAAAAAAATCTTCGCCCACGGGGCACTAGGTGCTTAACCTCTTGCGTTTGATCAGGATTCCGATGTTACATATCAGCAAAATTGGTCAGAATTGATAGTAGGAGTATATGACAAATCCAGAAATAACTTCGGGGAGTCAGACATTAAAAAAAAAGAACAAGGGTATCTGGCAAAAGTACCCCAAACTTCAGAGACACGAGACATAATTAAGCTTTTTTTTTTTTGCATATACCCCTAAAAAAAGAACTTTTTATGATTACTGCATATTTTACTCATCCCTCATTGCATGTTTAATTTCTTTTGCTTGATTCTTTCCAAAAATTACAAACAATGCTGGAGTAACATAAAAACTCAAGTGTTTGCCTACTGCATTTTCTTGTCATTGAGTTCATCCTTTTGGGGATACTTAGTGTGTGTTTGGTTGAGCGGCCCCCAACCGCAAACGTCGAAGCTGCAGAGGGGCCGCTTTTTTCCAAACGGGCGTTTGGTGGGCATAAACACCAAACCAAACATGTTGTTAATATACTGATACTAACCATGTATAAATTGTGCAATTTGAGAATCAATTGTTCATGTTTGAAAATCCATCCCAAATACTGATTAGAAAAGAATCAGACCTAATTCTATGGTTGTTCACTTATGCCTTCCCTGATTACACAAATAAATCAAGACCTTATGCAAACAAAATCAGGGTTTGGCTGCCCTATTGTAGTATCCAGTCACTAGCAAGAAAAAAAAAAGCTTTAAAAAAAAAGGGAAAGAAAGGATGGTGCTTATATAATTACCATTAAAAAAAAAAGTTTCATGAAATTAATCAAATTACTATGAGTCCGGGATTTTGAACCCCTTGTTATCAAGAACCCTATTTTTAATGTGAAATTTTCAAAATGTCCTTTATTAAAAAATTAGTGGATTTTGAACACCGAATATTATGGCTTATTTATGTTTTTGGTCCCTAAAAGTTCGACGTGTTTTGATTTTATTCCCTTTTAAGTTATTTTGACCGGGACTGATCCTTAATTTTTCAAATATTTTGGTTTTGATCCACTCCATTATAAAAAAGTTGTTATTTGCTGACGTGACTATGAGAAAACGCCAAATAAGTGATATGACATGAATGATACAGATCCATGGACACAAAATGGTCTCATACGCAAAATTTTGCGTTTATGGATCTGAATCATCCATTTCACAATACTTATTTGGTGTTATCTCACATCATGTAGCTGTTAGTGTGGGTTTCCGTTAACCACGTCAAAAAATAATTGATTTTTTCTAATAGATGAGACCAAAACCAAAATGTTTAAAAAATTAAGGATTAGGGACTAAAACTAAAACAAGGTAAATATTTAGGGACCAAAATTATAAATAAGTCAAATATTTTCCATGAACCACCTCTCTTCCCTTCTTATTTCCTTTTCTTTCCTTCTCCCTTCTTCCATGGCTTCTCTCCTCTCCTCTCCATTGCTTCATTTTTGATAAATTAGTGTCAAAAAATAGTAGTCTGATACCCCAAATCAAAAAAAACAATCATATTAAATCAATATATTTTTCGAAATATATTTTTCCGAGAGATCCTCTTGAAAAATTTTCCCCATAAGCACCTCTAAAATAACACTTTTTTTGTTGGTGGAACTTAAAATAAATGAAAAGAATTCAGGACTCATAACACGTTTTTTCTTCCATGGTTCAAAATCCCACGGTTTTTTCTCGAGGACTCAAACTTTTTTTTCTTTTATTAGGGTTTTTTCTCATCGACCGTACGATGAGGGTTCTTTATGAGTCCACAAATGCCAAATAATAAAGAATCCAGCACCTCTCTCTTCTGTTCTGTGTTTTTTATTTTCCTTTTCTTGTGCTCGTGCGAATCTGATAGATGGAAGTGATAGAGGTGAAGAAGAAGAAAAAATAATTTGTTTGTGAGGTATGTGCTGTGAAATGAAATGAAAGGAAAGAAAAAGAAAAAGGAAATGGGATTTATTCTGCGTTTTTTCTTTTTCTTTCCTTGCTGCTGTTGCTGTGGGAAGGGGAAAAGAAAGAGGGAAGAAGGAAGAAGAAAAAAAAATGAGTAATAGATTATGAACCCCAATTAATATCCCCAAACCCCAACTTTAGAAGTGAAAATACTATGATGCCCTAATTAAAAAATTCTAAATTACAAACCCCAATTTTCAACCCCAAACCCCAAACCCCTTTTTTGCAATATGCATGAGTGGCCCAACCCAATAAGCAACAGAAGAAGTACATGGAGGAGCACATGGAGCTTATGGCAAATCTTGTCAGAAACTCACCCCTTCGCCTAGCTTACAGAAAATTATCTTCTGTTCGTGTTGGTGATTGTGTTGCTATTAAGGTGCGTTTTTTTTTTGTTTTTTTTTCACGGGACGAAGCTTTTTCGACTTTCCAGTGTCGGAAAAATAGTTCCGACTCGGGACTCTCGGAATTTACATTAATTTTCCGACCCAGCAATCTTGGAAACTACAATTTGAATTAACTTTGGATAATTATGATTAATTTTTTCGACACCTAGCTCTCGGAATTTTCAGTTTTTCCGAGTCCCCGAAGTCAGAAAACTGAAATTCCGAGGCTGGTTAGTCAGAAACTCAACACGGAAACGAGCCAATTCTGTTTGTAGTTTAACTATGTCTTGAACACGCTTTTATCACTACATATGGTACCGAGATGAAGATCTGGGAACATGAAAAGTGTTGGGAAGAGAAGTTACTTGTTTTATGTGTTGAGAAGCAAGTATTGGAAGAGAAGTTACAGATGAAGAAGGATGTGACTGCTGCCATCTTTGCTCCTCTCCATTTTTGACATGAAGAAGGATGAAGATCTATGTCTTGAAGTTGGGGAGAAGAAGAGGGTGGAAATGAAATTTTAATAATACTTTGGGGTACTTTAATAATTTTATATCTAAAATTGGGGTTTGGGATAGGATGTGGGTTTGTAATCTAACACTAAAAAAAATTAGATTTATAATGGAAGGGGTATTTTTTTAAAAAATTAAAAAACGGAGGTTTTTTTACATGGGAGGTCTGAGACTAGAACCCATGACCTGAGGAGGGAGAAATCCTAAGTGTCCTTGCAGCTACTAACTGGGCTGTCTTACGCGTAAAAAAAAAAACAAACGGAGTTCTTTGATAACAAATTGTAACGAGTGGCATTACTGAAGGGCAAATTGGTACAATTGGCAGAGAGAGAATGAGCACAGAATTGGAGGAAGATTTGGCTCAACAGAATGGACAGGTGGCAAACAGTGACGAGGCAAGAGAAATCCGGCACTCAATTACTATTGGCCTGTGGGCCAAATCATGCTGGGCTTAACAATCATGGCTCCAGGGCTCTAATTTGTCAAAATGTTCGAAAACACTGATATAGTACTAGGTTAACAACTATAGGAAGTACCCTAATATAAATCTTGAAAAAATTAATTGGGACAGAAAACAAATTGAGTTGACTTTTTCTGCCTTATTTCATTTTATACGTTATTATGACAAGAAATTGAAGGATTTTTTTTAAAAAAATTTATGATGATTTATTTTCTTTATGCTGATTTATCTTGATACTTACAAAGAGATGTTGATCTTAGTATATATTCTTTTTGGAAAATGAAAGGGAGGCAGAAAAAATATGACCATGACTCCATGAGCAAAGATTTATAAAAACACCTATTAATTATTCACAGCAAGGAAAATTTTGTTCAAGTACAAATTTGTAGTACACTTGTGACTTTGTGACTAAATAAATTAAATCTCAGTGGGCAATCAAACTTTGAGTTTGCTAGCAGGTGATTCCTCTTACTAAAGCACTGATTTCCCTTTCTTTGATACTCTTACCGAAGCACTTAGAAAAGACGAACTAATATAGCATTTGGATGTATCATATCTTAAGTTTTTCGGTACACTCTTTTTAAAGAGGGGACCTATGCACTCCTTTTTGTTCTTATTGTCAGCCATTGATTTTTTTTATAGTAATACATCAATGGTCATTTTCCAAGACAGGCATAAGGTCAATCCGGTTATATTAATCAAAGCAAAATATTTATTCGTTCCGATCTTATTTGTAAGATATTTTTAAAGAAGAAATTGTTTCTATTTGTAAGATTTTTTCTAATTTTCAATATATTTAATTACTTTTTATCCAAAAACATCTTTAGAAATCAACACTTTTTAAAATCTCAATAATTATTATAGGAGTAATTAAGTGCATCTAATAGGTACTTCCTCCTTCCTATTTTTTATGTGTTTTTTTTTTTTTATAAAAATCATAAACCAATAAAACTAGAAAAAAATTTCAATGCTTTCCTTTTTAAATGATATATATGCACCCTTTTTTATTTTTATTCATGAATTTTTTTTAGCTTTGACTTTAACCTCAAACTTAATTAATTTTATTCCTTATACAAATAGTCAAACATCACTCATCCTAGTCTACCACCCTTATCGCCATATCTAGCCATGTTCAAGTTCATTTAAGACAATCCTTCCGTCAACGTGACATCATTATTAACCTTAACAATATTCTATAAAAGGAAAGCAGATAGATGAGATCATCTTCCACTTACCTTAAAGTCAATGTTACATTTTATCATTATTTCAATTTTTAATCTCAATTATCAAAACTTTTAATACTAAACTATTAATATTATAAAAAAGGGAGCATTGAAACAAAACCAAAAAGGGAGCATAAAAAATCATTTATAAAACTAATTATACTAACTCAGCAACGAACGTAGGAGTTTAATTTTTTTTTTCATATTTAACTTTTACTTTATGTTTCTAGTTGAATATTTTTTATTTCGACCATTATTAATATTACTTCACCAACTATTTTCCAAATTTTCATAAAAAAAAAAAAAACAAAATGAAAAATAAGAACACCTAAGTAGAAACAAAATTTTTTCCTTAAAAATGACAAATAAAAATAGATGGATGCACAAAAGATTTGGTTAACTTTTTTTGTTTGTTTAAAATTTGGTTAACTTTAATGGAGAAATAAGTTTTTTTTTTTACCGGAAACTTTGTTGGAATTTGCATGTGTTCGTGATTATTGGGACTGTGGAAAATATTTAGTAAAAAGGATGTTTGTGAAAAAAAAAGTAATTAATCTTATTAAAAATTGAAAATGAAGCTTGTATTAATAAAAAAATCAAAAGAATTTATATTTAGGACCAAAGGGAGTATTAACATTAAGAACCCAAGGAGTAAATATATCAATTTTAAATTTCAAGTAACTGAATGCAAATTAATTACTCCATCCGTTTCATATATTGTGTGTTTTAAGGTTATGCACGAGTTTTAAGAAATTGTTAAATGATGTAAGAATTTGTTGTATTTTGACTGTAATGTTTCTATATAATCATTATTGAAGAGAGAGAAAGGTATTGGAAGTGAAAAAGATAATGTAATAAATATGAGTGTGTTTGGAAAAATAACATTGATTATGTATTGAGTTTATAAAAGAACAAGACTTATGAAACACAGTACAAATGTTAAAAGAGCATTATATGTGAAACAGAGGGAGTACCAAAGTTTCAATTTGTTTTGGAGGGATCCACTCCCTTAAATAGTACTTCCTCAGTCCCACAAAAATTGTAAAAGATGGCAAATTTTTTTCCAAATTAAAGTTGAAGTAATTAATAAAAAAATTTAACATTATAAATATTGAATATTGATTAGTTGATCAATATAAATAACATTAAATTAATATTCGATAATTGATTGATGTCTTAAGCAAATTATTAAATATATACTCCATCCGATCCTATTTATAAGATCCTTTTGGGGTTTTTCACTCCCACTAAGGAGAGTGGATAAATTGCTTAGTGGCATTGGAAATGTGAAAATTTGATATACTTTTCCAAACTACCCCTATAATTATTATTGGAACTCTAAAAAGTGTTGACTTTATAGGGGTGTTAGTGGAAAGAAGTAATTAAATGGTATTGAAAATTGAAAAAGGGTCTTATAAATAGGACCAAAATAAAAACTCCAAAAAGGTCTTATAAATAGGACCGGAGGAAGTATATATATATATATATACTCCATATGTTTTTTTTTTTCTTTTGCTATTTTTAACCCGCCAAAGGGAGCATAGAATAGAACAAAACTAACCGGCTACAGCCAGTTATAAAAAATAGGGGACCGGTCCACTCCCAAGTGGACAGTAAAATCGTTCGTATCGTATATGGTTTGTGGGAAGCATGTCCCACCTTATAGAATTAAAGAGCCCTTCAATGCTCATCTTTTATTCCATTGGTCAAAGCCTTGGTGCTTATCTGAATAGAAGGAATGGTGATTATGAATTGTGATATAGATTTTTAAGTGAGGTACCACAAACCATATCTATCTACCAAGATCTCTGTCAAACTTTGGCACCAAGAGTGCAAAACCAATGGTTCTAATGCCACATGAATTATAAGCCCAACATATATGAGTCGCGTCATTTTCATGCAAAAGAAAGTTGCAACCATTAGTCTGCTCACTACTCTTGGACACTAGTTAACGTGTAGCAATCGCGTGGCACATCGATCACTTTTCTATTAAAAGCATTTCGTTTCTCCACCCGATAAATTATTGTGTGGTTTGTTGGAAGAATGGTTCCGATTAATTAATAACATATTTAATGATGTGAATATACTCCCTCCTGCTCGAATTATAAACAAAATTAACTAAATTTGCGCTTATTAAGGAGGTTAGTTGATTGTATTTAATTCTCTCAAATTTATAAAAGAATAGAGGTATTTTAAGAAAGTTGCATTGGAAATGAAACAAAAATTAAATAAAATAACAATTTTCAAGGAATATTTTAGGAAAGTTGCATTGAGAATGAAATAAAATTTAAGATAGTTGGTTAATTTTGCTTATATTTTAAACCAAGAGAGATGTGTTTTTTGTTGCTTATATTTCAAACCGGAGGGAGTATTCAAGATTGTTGATCCTGGATCACACAATAATTTATTTATTTGATGACCCTATGTTTTGTTCCATAAATATAGTATTAATTACTACATCTGTTCCAATTTATATGTTATTTTAGGGGTTTCACACGGATTAAGAAAATCATTTAATACGTTAATTCTCAAGAGAAAAATAAGGCAATTTTACTCTATTATCCTCACATTATATTAATTATCACAATTTTTACATATTTCAAAACATTTAAAAGCAAAGTTAAAGGTAAAAAAAATTAATTAATGCATCATTGAATTCCTGAAACGACAAATACTTCATCCGGTCCTATTTATAAGACCTTTTTGGGGTTTTTGTTTTAGTCCTATTTATAAGACCCCTTTTCAATTTTCAATAGCATTTAATTATTTCTTTCCACAAACACCCCTATAAAGTCAACACTTTTTAGAGTTCCAATAATAATTATAGGGGTAGTTTTGAAAAAGTACATCAAATTTTCAAATTTCCAATGTCACTAACAAATTTATCCACTCTCCTTGGTGGGAGTGAAAAACCCCAAAAGGGTCTTATAAATAGGACCGGAGAGAGTAATTTGGAACAAATTGAAAATATTAAAACGACACCTAAATTCAAATGAATGGGGTATATATTATGGTTATAAATGAATATATATATATATATATATATATATATATATATATATATATATAAAGAATAAAACATAAAAAGCAGTAAATATAAAAGGGAGGAAGTATTTCAGAAAGCTAGACACTAAGTATGCTGTATAGCTAAAGGCTTGCTCAAAAACATCTGGCCAGGCACTTACCTACGAGGCACGAATGCAAAAAATAATCGGAGAGAAGGGTTAGCCCATAAATAAAATTGTATACCTTGGGTATAACAAGTATTTTTAAAAGTGTTTTTATTTTTATTAAAAAAAAAACGTGTTCGTATCTAGTATCTAGATGGACTTTAAATGCTTTTTTTTATTGGTAAAGTTTTTTATTAAATCTATTAACAAATCATTAAATGGTAGTGTTCAGGATCGAATTCGGGACCTTCTACTCTCAAGCTTTATGTTTTATATGAACTTAAATGTACTT
This sequence comes from Crotalaria pallida, assembly GCA_037953625.1. Taxonomy (NCBI): domain Eukaryota; kingdom Viridiplantae; phylum Streptophyta; class Magnoliopsida; order Fabales; family Fabaceae; genus Crotalaria; species Crotalaria pallida. The sequence continues at coordinate 187,444,787 of CM075649.1, read as the reverse complement.
TTTCCTTGTCCTTTATGTAAGGTATTTTAAGAAAAATTAAATCCACCGAGAGATTGAGTTAAGGTTGTTAGTAGCACTGAAAATGTAAATATTTAATATACTTTTATAAAATTATCTATATTATTATTGTTGGGATTTTAGAAAGTGTTAATTTAACAGGGGTGTTGAAGAAAAGAAATAATTAAAAGTTATTGAAAATTATATTAGAATATGGTCTTACAAATAGAACTAATTTTTTTCCTAAAAAGGTCTGACATATATGACCGAAATAAATAAATAATTTTTTGGTGGACACCATGGGTATCTTCCAACCGAAGACTAATATCATCTGAGACGTAGAGATCACTGAAATGGATTTTGTCTCCACCAGCAAAATCTTTTTCATACACACGGCACGGATCAAACCTCTAATATGATGGCTAAAGAATCCACCTATCATCTGCCAATTGTGTTAGACCTTGTTGGTGAAATAAATAAATATTTATAGATACATGTATCATAAATATTTTTAAATTAATTTTAGTGGAGAGTCCGAACCCGAGTTTAGAATCTCCTTCCTTGCACCCACATTTATAAGAAAAATTATTAGTTGGTCTTAGACCACCATATTATCCATCATTCAGGCCAATCATAATTTGTCAAATTTAAAATAAAATTAAAAATAATTTACTCCATTTACATAGATGGCTATTTGGGTGAAAGGGGCCATGCCTCTCTTTGCCTTTATTATCAACAAAATATTTTTCATACATACGATTAAGATTAAATAATTTATTTATGCATATTTTTTCATTTTACTTGACCTTTTATGATATTTTGATTTTGGTTATAAGATCCTTGTTTAAATTTGTCAACTTTATTAATTAGTTCTTTTTTGAAAATATTTTTATTTAATTTAAAATTTTTAATAATCAACAAACAAAAAATATTAATAAGGTTCTTACGAAGAAGATGGATAAACACTTTTTATATATATAAAAATAATTTTGAAAAATATATATCAATTATCAAATGTTGATGACAATTTTGATTCCATTAATATTTTTTTTACAAGGAAAGAATTCTATTAATAATATAATGCAACTTTGTTAAATCTCGTTATTTTTTCTAGATCATCCTTTATTAGCTTTTTCTTGTTTTCTTCTCAATTTTTTTTTGTTACATGTCAAAAAAAAATTGTTTTCTTGTTTCTTCTCAATTGCTCCTTTTCCAAAAACAAAAGCTGGTCCCCTATTGAATTGACCGGTGTTAGGACATGAGCCGTTTGAAAAAATAAAATTAGATCCTTGTTTCAAAGAAGGGTGTATACTGTATAGTGTAAGAATTTATGCGACTCTCATTATTTGCATAAGAACCAACCAATAAAACCAAAATTTCCTTAAATATTTCCCTTAAATCCTTTTGAATATTTTCTTTTGTCCTTAATGTACAAAAAATTTCTAATTTTTTCAATAACATAATTATTTTTTTTTTTACAAATAATCTTATTTAATCATCATATTTTGGAGTCATAATAATATTTATATAAATAATTTTAAAAAATACATCAAATGTTTATATTTTTAATATCATTAACAATACTACTAACTGATTTTATTAAATAACTTTTTTTTTAATCAAAAGAGCTTAAATTTAAGACGGGAAAGAGTATCACTCCATGTGATGCTCCATCCTATGGTTACATACATGGTCATCCAACCTTGAAATACAATTTAACACTCATAAAACTAAAAACCAAATCAATTACTCTGTCTGTTTGCTGTGTGTTTTACCGTGAACAAGCGGCGGAACCATAATGCAAATTTATCAACAAAAAAACGGAGAGTCACTTCCGTTTCAAATTTCATGATAAAAGTTTCACATCCTTTCTTTTAACTACAAATAAACACAGCAAAATTAAGGGATTAAATAAGGTTAAGTTTGAGATGATCTTAACCTAATCCCACTCTCCAATCTTCCTATAGTTATATCATATATGCTGCTACCTTACCTTACCTTAGCCTCACTGCCCACAAAGTTGAACTCCTTCAACCAATCTTGAGATCCAAACCCATTGATCCCCGCAAAAAATCAACTCATCCAATTTCAACACCCAAAAAAACAAAAAATCTTAATCTACTTTATATTTTATTTTATTCCTTTTTCTTTTCCAAAATTTTTAAATTAATGATCATCCTTAGTATCGATACTGTATTATTATTATTATTGATAATTATTAATAACCAATTCAATTACTGTATAAAAAGACTGGACCAACTGAACCGTTCCTCAACCATTGAACCCGGTTTGGCTCCAGACCGCATCACGAACCCGGCTCATGTCGCGACCTTTCAACGTCCGACCCACTCCCTCGAAAACCGAATTCGCCGCCTTCTTGCGGCTTCGCGCCAAGTACTCGTGAGGCGGAACCATCTCCCGTTCCTCATCATCAAATTCAAAACCATCATCCATTCCACGCAGCGATTCCACCGATTCCCCCCGGAGTATCTTGCTCCAATCAGGCACGTTCACCGGTGCTGACGTGGCCATGTTGCGGTGGTGTCCACGTGGAGACGAAACGACGTCGTGTGCCCTGTAGTGGTGATGCACGATCCTCGATGAATTCGTGGCTGTGCGGCCATTAATCCCTCCTCGATCTTCGAATGCGAGGGACAGGCCTCCCGGATGGCGGCGGTGGCCTTCGCTGATCCGACGGCGAGGCTCCGGCGGATGACGGTCGCGTTCATCCGGCGTGGACCAGATATCCTCCTCCCTGAACTCCGATGAGTCGTTATCGGCGGAGGGTTGGGTGAAGGTGGTGGTTCCCAAGAGGCGGGAGGAAGGGAATTTGAGACCCTTGGCCATGGTAGGGTTAGGAATGGAATCGAAGCCAAGCCAAGCCAAGCCAAGCCAAGATACCTACCCGTTTTACCCTTGGAACCTGGCTTGAGTTTGGCATAAGCTGTTAGAATGTTGGTTCATGTGTATTTATAGCCTTTTCTAATCTCTCATTTCATTTCAATTTGAGTTTCGCCTTCATTTTCTATGCATTTCCAGCCCCCCCTCCTACCTTGTCCCCTCAAAAATTAGCATACACCTCCTCTTCATAACATGGAAATTGCGTGCCATTATTTAAGTAAGTAAACAAAATTAATTTTATCTTAATAAATTAATATTCTTAAATTTCTAGATTTTGTGAGCTTAAATTCCCTTCAAATTTTACTTTATGGTATGTTTGGATAAAAATATTATATTTTTTAAAATTTAAAACGTTTTAAGCTGACCCAAAGTATGAAATATGTATGTGAACAAGAAGAGAGAAAATTTGAAGAGCACTGGGATTAAAAGTTAATGAAAAATTTCAAAATTATATTTTCTTACCTCATTTTTCATGTTATTTATCTTAACAAGTTTTGAAATGCTTTAAATTCATGTGAATTTAAAATATCTTACCCAAACATATATAGTTGTTTCTTTAATTAATATTATTAAGGCTTAGCAAGACATTTTTTTTATAATACTCTCTATAAGGATGGTAAAAAATTGCAAATATTTTTGTCCCAAAATAAATTTAAAGTAATTATTGAAAAAGTTTGGAAATTGAAAACTTTGAATTATGATTGGTTGGTCGATGCAAAATGCATTAAATTAATTGTTTGATAATTGGTTGATGTGTTAAAGAACTCTTTAAATACATATATATCTCTTTATATTTTTTAAACTTTTAAATTTTTTTACCATCTTTATGAAAGGGAGGGAGTACTTAATAACCATGATCCAAATATTAGAAAATTGTTATAAACAATTCATATTTATCCAATTAGTGTATGACTATTTATTGGATTGAGTTTATCTCTATTGACTTGAGTTTATCCTTCTTTGTGTTTATCTTTAGTTGAAACCAATTCATATCAGGTTTCCTATCAGTGTTTATCTTTAGTTGAAACCACTTCATATCAGGGTTTCCTATCTCCCTATAAATAGGACTCACCTATGATGTAAAATGTACACTGAGTATAGTGTTGCCTCTCTTCTTCTCTTTTTCTCTTCTTCCTTATTTTCATACGTTTCATAACAAAAACCAATTTTTTATTTTTTAAAAATAGGGTAAAAACCAATCCTTCATATCACTATAATGTTTTTTTTTACGGTATATATCCTCACCTTATTATTGATAAAAAATTAGCCCCTATGACAAATTTGCCTACAATAATTTTTTAAGTGATCCCTCAAGTTTCAAATATAAGAAAAAAAAAAACACTTCACTAGTGGTATTAAATATAAATAAAAACTATCTAACTTTATGTTCCTAAATGTTTCTTAAAGTGGTTTATTTTTTTTATAAATTTAAGACAATTAAATACAATCAACTAACTTTCTTAATAAATATAAATAAATATAGTTTTTTTTTCTTATATACAAAATCGGAGAGAGTAGAAATAAACAATAAAGGGTAATGGAATTTTTCCTCCTTATTATTTTCCACGTTCTTAACTAAAAAAAGATAATTGCATAAAATTGTTGTAAAATGTAGAGGTCCGTATAATTGTCATGTAGTTTTGCGCAAATTCCAAAACATCTCATCGATAACAATATCCTATTCCCTCCGGTCCTATATACAAGGACTTTTTCAAGACTTTATTTTAGTTCTTAATATAAGTCTATTTTTCAATTTCGAATGATATTAATTACTTTTTTTTTATAAACATCCCTATTTACTTAACATTTTTTACATTCTCAATAATAATTATAGAGGTACTTTTGAAAATAATACCAAATATTTACATTTCTAATGTCGCTAACTAACTTTCTTAGGGAGTGAGATTGGTCAAAATATGCTTATATTAGGGACCGGAGGAGGGAGTAGTACTAAAAATTTAAAGAGTATGGTTAGGTACTGGTTAAGGAAAACTCGAAAGGAAATATATATGTATAGAAAGTATGAATTTGCTAATTTTTCAAAATTTAAAATTCATTATTTTTATGATAAAATTATTTTTTTAACTTTTTAAATAATGATAAAAAATATATTTTAGTATTTTCCTCCTCGTCCTAAAAAATATGTTAAATTTCAACATAACTAAAATTTTGTTACTAAATACTACATGCATGTTTGTTTTCATGATGAGAAAATGTTAGAATCACATTTGAAGGAATGCATATGAAAGAAAACTTCTAAATAAAGGCGCGTTTGGGTATTACAAGCACAAAAGCAAACACATTACATATATATATATATATATATATATATATATATATATCATTTTTAAGAAAATGATATATTTAATTTTCTTATGATAATTTTTTTTATTAGAATACTTGACTACATATTAAAAAAACTAAAAAAATAACTGAAACTCATCACAGAAAATATAATAATATAAAATAATAAAATAATTTATACTTCGTAAATTATGTATTTGTGAAGCAATTAACTAGTGCTAGTAAAATATAATTAATATGTGTATCTATACATATATATTAATAAAATAGTACATATTATTTTAAAATATGTACAACGTAACACACAAGTTATTTTGATAATATATTATACTGTAACAAATTATGTCGTGTGTTTAGAAGGAAAAAAAATATTTGTGAATGCAAAGTATATTTGGGGGTACTTTTATGTTTTGAAAGAACTGATATTCAATTACAGGCTAGGAAACCCTCCGAAGTCCGAACACAAAAAAAATCAAACTTAATTGTGAGATTTTCCATTATCATGTTATTATGCTATTAAGTACACTGTATGAGTTAAAACTAAAATATAATATTAAATTCATTTATTGATATTATCATGTCGTGGATATATAATATTTTATATAGTACTGTAATTTTAAATTAAAATTAAATTCCAATATCTTTCTCGAGATATTTATATCTATTTCCATTTTTTATAGAAGAATCTTATGATAGGAGTATATAGTTTTAATTTTTTACTTATAAAAAACAAATAAAAAAACAAATGTATATACACAACTTTTAGGAAAAAATTTACTAACATCCTAAAAAAAAAAACATATTAAATACTCTCTCTTGTCCTAAATATAGGACATACTTAACCGTATGCCCCGAACTAAGAAGAGTGGTTAATTTTGTGAATTTTATGAGAATATATTGTAACATTACAATTTTACCCCTTCACTTTATTTGGAAAGTTCACATTCATTAATGAATAACAAAAAAATATAATTAATCAAAGCATTTAACAAAGCCAAAAAAAAGAAAAAACAATTAATAATAAATAAGAAATATAAAATGTCCTATATATAGGATCGCATATTTCTACTGGACGGTCCGTGCCGTATATACAGGACCATAGCGAGTAATCACTTGTTTCCTCTGGATAAAAGTTAAACATAATATATATGGGTCACTTGTTTCCTCAAAATGGTGATGGCGCGTGGAAGCACCTGTCCATTTTTATTGGTTTGAGGGAGAGGAATCAGAGGATTGCCTGAAACGGAAGAGAGGCAACAATTATCACTTCCCTGTCCTGACTCCTAACATGTGCTTCTTCAATGAACGTTCCGGCTTATTTATGGTTTTGGTCTTTATAAGTTGATCTCGTTTTGAATTTAGTCCTTAAATCTTTTTTTGACTTTGAATGATCCTTAAATCTTTTTAAATTTTGTTTTTAGTCCTTAAATCTTTTTTTTGACCTTGAATGGTCCTTAAATCTTTTTAAATTTTGTTTTTAGTTCTTCTGTTTGTCTTCTTTCATCATCTGCTGACATGGTAAACGGTGTGCCATGTCAGCCCTTATATTGACTGCCAACGATGCATCTGATGTGGACCTCCCACTCATGTGAACAGGAACCGAGCATGAACCGAGCATGAGCCGAGCATTAACCGTGCATGAGATATCGACCGGGTACGATGCAATTGGTAACGACATAGCTTGGTTCGTGCTCAGTTCATCGTGCTCGGTTCGTGCTCGGTCGATATCTCCCCTCGGTTTGGCAAGTCATGCTCGGTTCATGATCGGTTAATGCTTGGTTCCTGCTCGGTTCCTGCTCACATGAGTAGGGGGTGAACATCAGATGCATCGTTGGCAGTCAATGTAAGAGCTGACATGGCACACCGTTTGCCATGTAAGCAGATGACAGAAGAAGACAAACAGAAGGACTAAAAACAAAATTTAAAAAGATTTAAGGACCATTCAAGGTCAAAAAAAGATTTAAGGACTAAAAACAAAATTTAAAAAGATTTAAGGACCGTTCAAGGTCAAAAAAAGATTTAAGGACTAAATTCAAAACGAGGTCAACTTATAGGGACCAAAACCATAATTAAGCCCAACGTTCCATTTACGTCGATTGTGGCCTCAATTAGCTGAAAACCTTGCCTTGGCGATTTATATTTGAGGAGCTTATTGAACTGTTACAGAATTTAGTCTTAACTCTTGGATAGATTATAAATGAATTTAGTCTTAATAAGTAGTAGTTTGGTTACTCATTACCTGCTCTTCACAGGTCTAATGCACGACCACTTATTTTAAATCTAGTAATTAATAAAAACCAGATTAATTTGTACCGTAAAAAATATACTACCATAGCATATTTTCTTTGCCGAGCTGATATAATAAAATTAAAATGGAAGTATATACAATAGATAAATGCATGTCCCCGATGATTTTTCACATTAGATAAAAGCGTGTTTGAGGATTAGGCCAAATTAATTTATGATGAAAACTCAAAAATCCCACCCTCCACGTGGGTACTGGCATATTCTTATGCATCCTCTTACCACCCACCACCTGTAAGATTCCTTCTCAACAGGATCCGTAGGATGATGTCACTATCCATGCCACGTGAGCACACATTGAAAGGTTGTAATTTTTCTGTGAAAATAATAATGATTGATAATGACATGCTAAATTGAAACTGGTTATGCATAATTCTTGATTTATCATCATCAGGATGATTGCAGTGGAGATTAGGGCAAAACTAATCCCACTACAGTGTGACGTACATAAAAGGCGTTTAAAGAGAAATGCATAATGTGGAGAGCACATTGAGCAGTCCATAATTTGGTTTTGGGGTCCGTGTGGGACCTACCTGGTGGTGGGGACTGTCGTTTTCTCAAATGAGAATCAATCTAGTACATTATCAACCCCTTATTATACTTATTGTTTGTTTGTTGATACCAAGAATAGAACCTCTAATTTGGTAGTGACTAAAGCTGTCAAAACGGGCCTACGAGCCGGGTTCGGGCCGGTCCGCTTCGTGTTCAGGCCAAACCGGGCTCGGGACAAAAAGTCCGGTTATAAATTAAGTACCCTAGTATCAAACTCAAACCCGCCCTAAGCGGGCTTCGGACCAGGTGCGGGCCGGCCCGCATCACCTTCTTTTTTTTTTTTAACAATTCAACCACTTCAAAAAAATATATATTTATTTTTCAAAAATATTAATGAATAAACTTCCTTTATTTTTTACACATATTTTTTTAAATAATAATAAGTGTTTTATTCTTTTACACATTTTTTAGAGGATATATTTGATTTTCTATTCCTACATAAATTAAAATGTATGTATAACTCTTATAGGACAATTAATGTTGTGCTTTGATTTGTTCATGTGCATTTTTGATAAGTGAATACTGATAAAAATTAAGGGAATTTTATTATAAGTGTTTTTTTTACACATAAAATTTAAAAAAATGTGATTTTTTTTTCTTTTTTTCCGGGCCGTCGGGTCAGCCCGAACCCGGCCCGAATCCGAACCCGAACCAGGCTAAATAGCCCGGGTTGAATAAATAGGCCATATTAATGAGCCCGAGCCCTATGATTTTTTGGGCTTTTTTGTCCGTCCCAGCTGGCCTGACCCATTTTGACAGCTCTAGTAGTAACATTCTTAAGCTATCTAGAAAGCTCAATTGGTTCTTGTTATTATAGTTATAGTTTTCTATAAAAATCAAGGGAATTGATTTTCTAACCTTCTCTTTTGGGTTTTTAACCCCCTTTAATTTTTTTTCCCAAAAATATTCTTATTTATCTTCTTCTTCTTCTTTCTTTCTTCACCCCCTCCATCATCTTCTTCTTCTTCTTCTTCTTTTTTCTTTCCTCTTCAAACCCCCATCCCCCAAATCTTCTTCTTCTTTTTCTCTTTTTTCAACTCCCCCTTTATTCATTTTTCTCCTTCTTCTTCTTCTTCTTATTTTTCTCTCTCACACACTCACACTCATTCCATTTCCCTCACACACACACACACACAAACACACTCACTAACTCACCCCCAAACTCACCCACAATCACCACCACTCACATACTACACTATTCTGATTTTTTTTCGTGTAAAAAGTGGCCTACGCCAACGTCGAAGAGTACGAAACATGTCGTACGCCTCGACAGAGGGCGTAGGGCTTTTTTTTTTTTACCAGTACGTCAAGGCCTGGGCGTCGGCGACTTTTTTAGCAAAAAAAAATCCTTACGCCAGCCCCCTGGAGTATGTGTAAAATTGTCAACTTTGCACATACTCCAGGGGGCTGGCGTACGGGTTTTCTTTGCTAAAAAAGCCCAGTACGCCAATGTCGAGGCGTACGTGTATTTTACACGTACGCCTAGGCCTTGACGTACTGGGAAAAAAATAAAAAAAAGCCCTACGCCTGACGTATGACATGTTTCGTATGCTTCGACGTTGATATAGGACACTTTTTACACAAAAAAAAAATAGAATAGTGTAGTATGTGAGTGGTGGTGATTGTGGGTGAGTTTGGGGGTGAGTTAGTAAGTGTGTGTATGTGTGAGGGAGTGAGTGTCAGTGTGTGAGGGAGAAGAATAAGAAGAAGAAGGTGAAAAAGAAATAAAGAAGAAGAAGAAGATGGAGGGGGGTTAAAGAAGAAAGAAAGAAAGAAGAAGATGATGATGGAGGGGAATGAAGAAGAAAAAAAGAAAAAAAGATGAAGGGATGGTATTTTTGGAAAAAAAATTAAAAGGGGTCAAAAACCCAAAAAGGGGTGTTAGAAAATCAAATCCCAAAATCAAAATATCTCATCATCATCATCAATAGGCCTACCGTCCAAGGGCCCAAGCCCACTACAAAATTAAAGCTTTTCCCAAAGGAAATTGCTTTTTGGCCCCCTGTCTGACTTTTTGGCCCCCATTTCGAATTTTCATAGACCAAAATATCCTTAACAGTGTTAACATTTTTGGTTCTTTGAAACCGGAAAAGTCTTTCTGGTTTTGTTGAACCGAAATCAATTTAAACATTATTACGGTTTTGCTGAACCGGAAATATGATTCCGACTTCGTAGTATCGGAAATATACTACATAACTGGAAATATTGCAGGTGGTTGTGTGCAACACTATGTTGCAACGGTTCGGGTACGTACCGGGTACGCGGTACGTACCGGGTACGGGGGTACGACATTTTCGTAAAAACTAGAGTACGAGTACGTTAATATATATAATAAATAAATAAATATATATATATATATATTTATATTTATTTATTTAAAAAATTATATGACAAAATAAAACAAAATTGCATAGGCATAGCATAACATAACATAAAAAAAACTAAAGCCACATTAATGCATAGGCATAGCATAACATAACATAAAAAAAAAAAAACATAGCATGTCCAACCGTGATGGTGGTTGCTGGTTGCCGACGCGGTGGCTGTTGGCTGGCGAAGTGGTTGGCTGCTGGTTCGCGACGGCGGTGGATGCTGGTTCGTGACGGCGGTGGCTTCTGGTTCGCAACGACGCTGGCTTTGGCTCACGACTCCTGGTTCACGACTTCTGGTTCGCGACGGCGGTGCTTCTGGTTGGCGACTCGCGGTGGCTTCTGGTTGGCGACGGCGGCGGCGGTGCTAGGTTGGGGAAGAGTGGCGCTAGGTTAGAGAAAGGTGCTGGTCGAGAGAAGCTATAGAGGAGAAGGTAAAGGATCTGAAAAATTAGGGTTTTTTTGGGAAATTTGGGGTGAAAATCGGTTTTGGACCCAAAACCGTGTTGGGCCGCACCCAATACGTAGCCCATTAGGCCCAAAACGTATCCCAGACGTACCCGTACGTACCCACTTCAATTTTTTTAATTTTTTATTTTTTTTAAGCGTACCCGGCGCGTACCTGCACCCAGAAAGTACCCAGTACGGGTACGAGCCCAAAAATAGAGTACCCGCGCAACATAGATGCAACATAACGAAGCCCAAAAGAAAAAGAAGATGAAGAAGAAGAAAGAAAAACATGTGATGGAGCAGAACAAGCTACCATTTTGCAGTTAATCCTTTCATAGATTAGAGCAAACAAGCAATCCCAGGCCTACTGACAATATCTTGGACCATTATAAGAAGCTGATATTTGAAGATGTTAAAAAATATATTAGATGATTTAGTTATCTATTTAAGGATTGCAAAAAATAAATCCATCCCAGAACAAGTAGAGAGATGAAACCTTGAACCTCGAAAAACAAACATAACATTCTATTAATTGTTAGATAACTGCAATAAGACAAAAGTAAAAATATCACTCGTTCAATTTCACAAGGCCTCGAAGCCACCATTTCTCAATCATCTTCTAGCTTGGGGTAGATGAGTTCTAGCTCTTCATCAGATTTGTGACACAGTGAGAAAGCTTCAAGTATCCAACTCTTAATAAATTGGCTTTCACCGAAACCACCTGCAATATTTCCGGTTCTCTAGTACCGGAAATATCCGGTACTACGAAGTCGGAATCATATTTCCGGTTCAGTAAAACCGTAATAATATTTAAATTGATTCCGGTTCAGCAGAACCCGAAAGATTTTTCCGATTTCATAGAACCGGAAATGTTAACACTGTTAAGGATATTTTGGTCCATGAAAATTTGAAATAGAAACCAAAAAGTCAGTTATGGGGCCAAAAAGTAATTTCCTTTCCCAAATGGCCAACTCTGCCAATGGCCAATGGTGATTACGGATGTGCTCGTTTTGGGTGTTGCTTTCCTCATGCATGCATGAAGGTACTGCCTCTGTAATTGCCATTCTAAATGTATTACTCCCTTCATTTTTTATTTTTTTTTTTTACTTTTAGCTTTTAAAAATGATACACATACATTAAAAAAAATGTTGATTATTATAGTATTTTGCCTAAAATTTTATATTTAATCTTTATTAAAAATTATAATAGAATTTAACTTTATTAAAAAGTGTGTCCATTAATTAATATATAATAATTTAGTGATGGAAAAAAAGGATAAAAATAGAAATGATGAAGAGTAAGAAAAATAATTAAATAAATGGTTAAAATTGAAAAAAATGATTATACATTAAAATTGTAAAATGGCAAGTTTTGAAATTAAAAAAATGAAGCTAAAAGACTAAAAGTTTAAGAAACAAAAGGAGTATTGTATTTGATAAGTCATGAGTAAGAATGAGCTCAAATTTTTATGGGCCCATTACAACGTGGAGTGGGCAGCAACTGGGTCACCGTTATCCATGTAAAAATACTACACCTTTGTCTCATAAGGATGATAAAAAATAGCAAATTTTTTGTCTCAAACTAAAGTTAAAGTAATTAATGAAAAATTTTAAAAATTGTAAACTTTCAATTGTGATTGGTTGATCAATGCAAGATGCATTAAATTAATTGTTTAATAATTGATTGATGTGTCAGGCAAACCGATAAATGCAATTCTACTTAATTTTTTGACTTTTTGAATTTTTTTACCATATGGGATTAAAAAAAAGGCTTAATTATGTCACAAGTCCTCTGAAGTTTGAGGTACTTTTGTCAGATACCCTTATTGTTATTTTTTCAATGTATGACTCCCCGCAGTTACTTATGGCTATCAATTCTGACCAATTTTGTTGACATGTAACATTGGTTAGACCCAGCAGGTTGGTCAGGTGCTGCGTGATGTCACATGGCGAAGACGATCTCTCTCTTAAATTTTTTTTTTATTTTTTTTATTTAACTAAAAATATTAAAATATTAAGTTTTTTAGTTTTTTAATTAAAAAAAATCTTCACCCACGGAGCACCACGTGCCTAATCTCATCCATCTGACCAGGATTTCGATGTTACATATCGGCAAAATTAGACAGAATTGGTAGTAGGGGTATATGACAAACCCAGAAGTAATTTCGCGAAGTCAGACATTGAAAAAATAAGAATAAGAGTATCTGACAAAAGTACCCGAACTTCAGGGACTTGTGACGTAATTGAGTCTAAAAAAAATAAAAATAAGTATTAATAAATTTCTAAAACAACATTTATATATAATACAAGAAAAATATTAAAATAACATAATAACTTAGGAAGGGATCGAGTAATCTCCTAATGATGATTTTTTCCTCCTAAACATGTGATTAATGAAGAGTACCTAATTGTTAATCTTAGCTGTCCATGAGGTGTTTTTAAAATTAAATCTGAACCGTCCATGGTATTCACAATTTTCATTCTCTTTTCTCATTGCCTCTTCCTCTCCCCAAAACACTATACTTCCTTTCTCTTTGTTACTCTCATTCCTTCCACTCATGTTAATCACTCCACCCAAGTTGTACTTTAGATCACTTCTTCAATTCAAAATCCACCGATCGTCATCATATCAACCCCCTTTATCTTTTCCTCAAAGATACGATTTGGTTATTTTCTATTTTTTTTCATTCACATCATCAACCGTAACCCACTGTGATTAAACACTAAGAAACAAATTTTAAAACAAATCAAAAAACCTATTGGGCTTTGAACAAGCCCAACCAAAAATAAAAAATAAATAATGAACACTATATAATAGGGATCCCAAATATAATCATATATGTTGCATATAATATAACACCAACAAAAATTCACAATTTTTTTTCCCATAGTTTAGTAACTATAATTTTTTTACTGTTACTCTGTATAATTTAATAACTAATTTTACAATATACAATACATATTCAAGTTAACTTACTCAATCTTTTCTCATTTGGATTTTCTCAGTCAATACTAAATTTGCAAATTAAATGTCCAAATTTAAATTTTCGCATAAAATATTTCCACCATTCAATCAATAAAAACCAAAATTTACAGGGCTTGTGCATCGTACGAGCAATGATACTAGAGGTAATATTATAATTATACTTATTGATAATAACTATAATTCCTTACTATTATTCATTCTATTTACTATGACAGGTTTTTAAGTTGATTTAATGTTGAAAAAATTATATAGAAGCAATATTTTGAAGGCAGGACTGTTAATTTTAGATTTTAAATTGTGTTTTACAAGGTTGTTATATTGGACAATGTTTATTGTTATCTTTTTTTTGTGACTATTTAGCATTGTTCAGTTTGAAAATTTAAATACATTATCATCTAAGTTTTTTTTTTGGAGAATTTACTATTCAGTACTCAACAAGCAAGAAATCTTATCAAATAGAAGCTTTTACTCCAAAAATTTTACTCCTCACCCAACCTGTCAACATGACATAAATATTAGTTGGAAGAACTCTTTAATATAAACTACATATAAAACTCAAAATTGTTGTTTTCTATAATTATAAAGTTTTTTTTGTGCAATTAAAAAAAATTAATTTATTTACATGATATAAAACATAAACTACACATTGGCTATACATAATTTAACAACCAAGCAGTAATTTAACATTATACATTGCAAATTCAATAAACGATCCGTGCGATGCACGGGAAAATTTACTAGTTCTTATTAATTCACATTGTTATTGTTATGTGACAGCTTGCTAGTTAGGTGGATGGATAATTTAAATCTCACAACCAGAATAAGAATCTCGCAAGGCAGTATAGAATGTAATAAATTAGGGAAATCAAAGTGTGCAAAAGAAACCCTGGTGTTTTCCATGTGATATCATGCATCATGGTTTCCAGATTGGTTGGATATATACGTGTTGGTGACAAACTTAGATTATATAGTCACGTATCATGTAAGGCTTGGAAATTGGAGATCCCGAATTTGATTTTGGACATCACTATTTGGTGTATTTAATTTCACTTCCCTTATCTTCGTAAAAAAAAAATAATAAAAAAAAAACATGTACCATGGCATTGTTCTGGCCTAAACTAGTAGTTTTATAAATATATGATGGCTATATTTGATGGATAAATTGGGTACGGTCCTCAGGATCACCATATTGAGCAATGATTTTTCTAGGATTAATTCTTTGTTCTTTTTATTTTTTACTCTTTTTTAAATGATGAAAGGGGAAAATTAAAAGTCCACAGTCTGTGATCAGAATGGACTCACCTCCAGTTATTTCTACAACTTATAATAAGATCCAAGTCTTAAAAAATGTTTTACTGTTGGAAAAAAAAAAACAGAAAAATGCAAATAAAATTTTGAAAACTTTAGATTAATATTTGCAACCGTTAAAGTTTTCTCAGAACTACTGTAGATGATCTTGGCCCCCATATGTTCTTGTTATCTAAAAAACCGATATACTCTTGCTGTTTAGAGTACAGCTTGTACTCACAATTTTCACCTAAATAAATATTTTATTTGCTGATAAACAAAAAAAAAATGTTCTTGTTATCTGGATTCGTTCTAGCATTGGTTTGTGTATTCTGTGAAGTAGTATGATAGCAGAAAAAATGCACACAGTATACTATGAGAAAATTTACCATTCCTTTCATCATTTTTTGTTGCTAAACCTAAACCAATTGTAATTCGGTGTTATATAAGATCGGACAACCAGTGTTTCAGCACCTTTTTATAAAGTGTTTAATAATAATAAATTGGGTTCGTAAGATTGTGTGAACAAAAAAAATAGTAAAAGGTCTTTTCAAAATGGGGTGGCTAAGGTGATGAACCAGTAGGTATGATTCAGAGACCTTAGTTGGAGAGGATGAATATATGAAGTAATTTTTTTGTTTTCTTTTGTCTTGTCAGGCCCGGCCTAAGGGAGGGCGGCAAGGGCGGTCGTCCTGGGCCCAAAAAATTTAGGGGCCCATAATTTTTTTTAATGGTACATTTATTTTTGAAAAAATTTAATAATTGCAAGTTCTTTTTATCTTTTAACTATTAATGATTTATAGCATAATATTTTAATTTGTTTTTTCATTTGCTCACTTAATTTAAAAATATATGAAATAATGAATTTTACTTTTGTAATCCAACATGGAAAAAGTATTTTATTACCTCTTTACTAAATAACTTTTTATATTATTTCAAATCTTATTTTTTAATAATTAATTCTATTATTGATTGTTGTCATTGTTTTAATTGATTATTCGTATATATACTAAATTTTTAATTGATTTAATTTTAATATTTTTTATTTTTTTGAATTAGGGGCCCCAAATTTTTTTTTCGCCCTAAGGCCCAAATTAGATCAGGACCGGGCCTGTGTCTTGTTACCGTTGGCTCCTACTGTTTATGATGGTTCTCCCTCCATCTTATAGCAGATCCTTCCTTATGCTACCCTCTCTTCCCTCTTTTTCTCTTTGACTTTCTTTCTAAATTTTTCTCTGTCTCAGGACACTACTCCCTAAATGGCTCACTCTTTCCCACGTTTCCTGCAATTTTCATTTTTAAGGTAAGCAGAAAGTTTTTTTTTTTTTTTTGGCTTAAGGGACAAAAGGCTCCATTTTGGTGAATAAGTTCCTCAAACAGAGGAACCTACAGTCATGCCTAGCTACTGTCCCTTTGATGCTCACTGCCCAAGTCTCCGAATCAGTCTCTTGACATTGAGCCTCACGCCCAGCTCGGGAGCACGCCAGCCACATTCACCTCTAGAGTTCCCACTGGATATTTCCTTCTGCTTACCACGTCATCCCTTCGTAGTTAGCTTAATAGAAGGAAGCTCACTTCACTTTATTGTCTTGTCATCACGGGCCTCTTTTCCCTTTGGCCCAAATTTAATAATACGAAAAAGGGTCAAAAACATTCGTTCAAAGTTAATCTTCTAAATAACGGAAAAGATGTTAATTGGTGTTTTTAGAGTACCAATCCAGACGTTGACTGCTGTTTTTGGAAGAGTACATGAAATGCACTTTGGAAAATAAGTTCCTAGGAAACACATGGTGGCAAATAAAAATACTGAACAATGTTAAAATATACAATTATTCTTATATTTTTAATATTTTTTTCTTGCACTTTTATTTACATCTATTTTAATCTGTTCCATATAGTTTCACATAAACTTAAATCAAGTTTGAAGAAATAAGCAAAACATGTTTGATAATTTGAGAAACATTTCGAATTTTGAATAGTGATTACAAAATGAATATGTAGGAATAGAAAAAGGGCCATCCTTTTAACATGTAGATGTAGTGAGTTCGATGACATGATATGTTGTATGGATCATCTCTTTGACAAGTAGTATGATATCTCACATCTAAATGAGAAAGGAATATTAGAAAAATCAGACTAAAAAATATAAAAGATAAAATGAGAAATCATCTCATTAAGCATTTTTCTAATCCATTTTATTCTTCTGAAGATGCAAAAATTCAAAATTTGAGCCTCGAGAACATGGTTTTGATTAAGATAATGTTCTTGTTAAAATCAAGAGAAAAATGTTCAAAAACAAAAAAATCAAGAGAAAAATTACGCATCAGCCACTAGATTCGTGCATCGCGGCTTATACTCGATGCACATATCGAATTCGGCCAAGAAGTCTTGCCACCTTGCTTGCTTAGGGCTGAGCTTATTCTGTGTTTGGAAATAGCTGGTAGCTATGTTATCCGCTAAAACCACCCTCCATAGCCGATTTGATGGTTGGATAGCCACTCAACTCTTCACGTCACTTCCAGTATTCCACTCCCCTCTCTATCTCTCTGGATCGGTCATTTCCACCAAAAATTAGATCTCCACCGGAGAGTCAAGTTGATCCTGCGCTTTGACATAACTGTGCCAGCGAAACCTTCTCTCGGGTGGAAAGACCCTGGCTTTCTTCGTAAAAGAGAGATTAGAAAGTCGTTTCGATCCAATCCATTCTTGGGGTCAAAGAAAGACAAAGGATATGTCTCACATTTATTGGATATAAATGTGCTCTTATTAGTCGTATCCAAATTGATGATAGACAACATTAATTTCGATTCAATTATTTTAGAAAAACAATTGATTTAAGGGTGATTCTTTCATACTCCCTTTTGAATATTATTGTATTTTGAATTAAAATGGTTTGATACTTGTCTTTTTCAAAACCATAGATTTATTAATTAAAAAAGTTAATGGTTTTAATTAAGAGAAAATGGGTAATGCACCGACAGTGTAATGTTTTTTATACCGTTAGTGCATAATTCATCATTCATCCGTTTATGGTTGTTGACTTTTAAATTAAAGTAGTTCAAATGAATGGTGAATGATAAACTAATAATGTAAAAAACTTTACACGTCAATGCATACTCATTAATCTATAAATTATAAGGTGAAAAGTATGAAAATATTACTTTACCCTTTTTATCTTACATGAGCCCAACCTCATCACTCCTTCTATGGCCATCACCCTTTTTATGGTGACCCAAGTCGCCACCTCCACCACCCTTTTATAAAAATGCAGTGGCCGGTAATAAAATTGTGATAGGTCGAATAAATGGTGTCAAGACTATATGCACGTGGAGTGTGATAATAAATAAGAGTTCAGGTTAAAGGTAAAACTGTAAGACCCGGGCTGATGAGGGCAGGGAGTGATCGCCGGTGCAAAGAGGCACGGACAAGGAGCGGCTCCTGGCAAATTTCTAAGGGAGGGATGAACCGACGCACCGGAATAAGAGGGTGATCCTGAGACTGTGTAGGAATGAGACTACATAGTACAGGAAGGCTTAAATGAATTGATTGGTACTACCCATATCAACAAGACGCATCTTCTTTTCGGTAGCCCATCACGTAAGAACTCCATGGTTAAGCGTGCTTGACTTGGGGTAATTCTGGGATGGGTGACCTCCTGGAAAGTTTTCCCGGGAAGTGTGCGAGTGAGGACAAAACACGCTGAAAAGATTCGTGTTGGTATGTGGGGATAGTCGCAATCCATTTGCCTGTCAGGGATGTTACAAATGGTATCAGAGCGGCTCCTCTCCCAGTACGGTGTGGTTTGGGGACGAACCAGACGGAAGCTGGTGGGCATGTAAGACACGGGCTGATGAGGGCGGGGAGTGATCGCCGGTGCAAAGAGGCACGGACAAGGAGCGACTCCTGACAGACTTCTAAGGGAGGGGTACATGAATGAACCGACACACCGGAATGAGAGAGTGATCCTGAGACTGTGTAGGAATGGGACTACATAGTACAGGAAGACTTGAATGAATTGATTAGTACTACCCATATTAACAATATGCATCTTCTTTTCGGTAGCCCATCACATAAGAACTTCATAGTTAAGCGTGCTTGACTTGGGGTAATTCTGGGATGGGTGACCTCCTGGGAAGTTTTTCCGGGAAGTGTACGAGTGAGGACAAAACATGCTGAAAAGACCCGTGTTGTTATGTGGGGATAGTCGCAATCCATTTGTCTGCTAGGGATGTTACAAAAACACTAATAATAAAATAATGGTTTAATTATGTTACAACTCCATGAAGTTTGAGGTTCTTTTACCATACATGTTTCACTCCTTAGAGTTACTTTTGAGTTTGTCTTATACCCCTATTACCAATTCAGGCCAATTGAGGTGGTGTCGCGTGATGTCACATGGGCGAATACCACCTCTCTCTTCAATCATTTTTTTTATTTAACTAAAAATATTAATCTTTTTAGATTTTTAAATTGAAAAAAAAAATCTTCGTCTACAAGGCATCACCTGCCTAACCTTCTGCGTCTTTGACCAGAATTCTGATGTTACATGTCAGCAAAATTGGTCTAGTAGGGGTATATAACAAACCAGAAGTAACTTCGTGGAGTCAAACATTAGAAAAAAAAATAAAGATATCCGACAAAAGTACCCAAACTTCAAAAACTTTTGACATAAGTAAGCCTAAAATAATTTTACGTATAAAAACTAAAAGGAGGCATTAAATATCATTTTAAGAGGAGCATCAACGAATCAGGACCAACACAGATAGATTAATTATCTGGAGTTAAACTTTCAGAAATTATCTTTTCTTAATTTTTTACTATTTTGGTAAGAAATTTCAGAA
Source organism: Crotalaria pallida (assembly GCA_037953625.1). Lineage (NCBI taxonomy): Eukaryota > Viridiplantae > Streptophyta > Magnoliopsida > Fabales > Fabaceae > Crotalaria > Crotalaria pallida. Next base: position 187,424,797 of record CM075649.1, on the reverse strand, counting down.
ATTATCTAATGGAACGAAGGAATCCAAGCCTTTTCGTAAATTTATCTGTAAATTAAATTACTCTCTACTGGTGTGAGGTAAGCTTGAATGCCTAGCGGTTAACAATTTTCATTTTTTAATTGGTAATAGCGCCCACCATTTTTGTTTTGCTGAATTTGGTGTTGAAAATAAAAACATCATAAAATAAAAAACACGCAGACCGTTTAATATATTTGATCCAGCTTAGACATTTCCATTCTCCTTAATTCTAAATTGAATTTCCTATTCTTCATATAGTAGCGTTAATAGAACAAATTGCCCTTATTGAGGTCATCATCGATGACCACTGTTAAAGAATGAAACAAATATTATATCCAGAGAAATTAAAGGAAAATATATACGGTTCACTGGCTCTTTACATGCAATTCTTGTTCTCCTGGGGACTATGGGTTATTAGCTAGAGAAGATTTTAACAATTGATTATAAAACAATAAAAAAAAATTATAAACAAAAAATATTATTAATAATAGTAAGGGAGCATAAGTGATACTCCCAAACAATAACTTAAATATTAAATAATTTTATTTAAAATTAATGTTTAAAAAAATTATGCTAAAGGAACATAATAAAATTTGTATTTGCGGTATGAGCTTAATCTGTCTGGATAAGAAGATTGACATAGGGAAAGGGTGAGTGACATAGCTGTTGAATTGATAGAACACATACATTAGAGAGGTCAAGATAAGAACAAGAGTGAGAAAAATTAAGCTAAAGATGACTTAATTACCAGGTGATGCTGATAGAAAGAGACACCCTCTCATCATCGACGAATCAACAAGTTACGGCCAAATCATTTTCTCTATAGTTCAGTATTTTTATTTTTTTTTATGAGAGACAATCTGGATATCAATATTATGATGGGGCTATTGGTGATTTTTATCATCAGCTAGGTGTAATTTGGATCTCTTTTTCTTGGCTTAATTAAAGAATATTACAAAAATACAGCTTTTATTGAATTCTCAAATCAAATTTTAGAAAATTGGAAGCAATCCTTTTGCTTCTTATCTTTAATAAATTTTTATCTTAAAAAAATATTATGATGGGCAATAAACTCTCCTTTATTTCTCAAATTCTTGTTTAAGCGAATATATATATATATATATATATATATATATATATATATATATAATCGTCTTCAATCCACCCTTTGCCAAACGACATCCATTTTAATTGCCAATACTTATCCATATTTTATATATTATTTCTTTCGTTTTTATTTTTTTACTGTCAATTTTGATCATAAAAAATTCATGATCTTACCTCTTCAAGGTCTGGAATTTGTAATCGGATATGGTCCTACAAAAAATAAAACTAGGTTCGCTTAGAATAAAGTAACATTGATTCTGATATTAAAAATGGATAGATCCACCTATAAAACTTGGAGTGAAAATGTGTTTAAGGCACATTTGTTACAACTTTTCTCATTCCTTTCTTCTCTTACTAGATCTCGTACAAGTCTTCATTTGAAGGGGGGAAAATGAATAGTTTTGAAAAATTGAGGGCAACAATAACATTATTTTAATCCCATTTATTATTATCACGGATAAAAGTTTGTTAGTATTAAATATTTTTGAGCTGCATGCATCAGCAAAGTTGAATCTCGATAAGACCTCCGTATGGGATTCAAATTATGGAATATAGAGGCATGGTACACACATTCTTATGATTGCCGATGACACTTGCAATATACTCTTTCCGTCTTTTATTATAGGATATCATTTTGATAGAATTGGTGTCCCTTTTTATAAGTCATTTTAAAATATCTAGTTAATATTAAAGAGTTTATTCCAAATACACCCCTCATAATTGCATAGGGGTGATAGGATAATAATTACAATGAAGAGAGAAATGAATAGAGTTGTAAAATTTTAAATAAGGGTAATTTTGGAATAACAACATATTTTTTATAAATTTGAGAGTAATAATTACTTTTTTTAATCTGTGTGATTTAGTTAAAAGTGACTTATATTAAAGGACAGAGGGAGTACTACGAAACTAGAATTTAGTACACAATTTAAATCTCTTATTCAATAGGAGTATTTCAGAATCTACTAACTAATTAAAAGGGCGTTATTACATTATATTCCAAAAATAAAAATAAAAATGGGTGTACTGCTTTGAATGATTGAAGACTGATATAATTTGTCAATGCAAGATTTAAACCGTTATTGAACGTCAAACTGCCACTGTTTTAGATCGATAATGCATTTATGGATAGTGTCCAAATTATCTTTAGCTTGGACGAAAAAAGCAAGTTCTCAACCACTAAAGATAACAATCCTTTTTTTGAAAAAGGATCATCTGTTCCAAAGCAAGTCTCTACCATACAAATTTTAAAAAACTAAAAAATAACTTCCTAATATTTCTTTGTAATATTTGATGAGATCTGATTGCATTACTGGAAAAAACATTTTTAAAATCGATCGTTTTGGACTTTTAAAATCAGCTGCTGAGGTGATGTGCAAAACGATGATGTTAAAATTGGTTGAAAACATTGAGACAAAAAATTTGGGGACAGAGGATCCTCATCCTCTTCTACATATTCTTCCATATTGTTTTCCATAAAAATAGCCCAAGCGATAAACGTAATTAAAGTTACAAGTGGAGGTAATTAATTAACTAACTAAAGGCGAGTGATAAGCCGTATACTAGTATATCCATATGTAGTGTTTCCATATCCATTAATAGGCGTGTATAATAAGTTCACACTCACTTGCGTACCTACTAGATAGTTAAAAAGATGTTACTTTTCCCGCTTCATTTCACACACGCTTAATCCAGAGAGCAAACTATATTTGGTCTTGTACGGCATGCATATCTATGAAGTATATCTCATGTCTCATAATGTGTATATATATTATTTAATTTTTGAATATTTTGGTAGCATAACACTCGACGAATAATAAAATCAATGATTGAGTTACAATTCATTCAATTTTAACCATTAGACGATGATGATATACATGTTTCATTAAATTGCTTGTCATTTTGTCATTGATTTATTAATGGATTATCGTGATCATCTCAATTTTGATTGCATGGAAACAATGTCCCTGATTTTATTTATCAAATATTATGAAGTCATTATACTTAAAGTTTTATTTTGTTACCGACCCAACCAAAATCGGTTAGGATATGGAATGACAATGTGAAACAGGTAGCATATAAATGAAATTCCGCATGTATATGGCAATCATATTTGGTCAATAATAAACCCTCTTCTTTGGCTGCTATTCACATAATACTAAATACTAATAAATTAAAAGAGACCAGATCTACTTGCCACTACATACAAGTAACCTATTTCTATTGATTAATAATTCGTTTGTTAACCACCAAGTCAATTTTTCTATTGTCCATTTCTCTTGCATCAGTCTCATCACCCCTTATAAGTACCAAAACCTCCAATCTCACTATTACAATGCAAATAATCTCTCATTCCAATGATACAAACTTCATTATCTATCTTAACGAGTCATCAACTAATACATACATAAGCAGAGATATTCATCATATTCATTGTATATATCCTAAGAGTTACACAACTACAAGTTAGCTTCTGATACATCATTGATATATAATATATTCATTTGGAAACATGGGAAATTGTTGCAAGCCAGCATCACCAATGGAGTGGGGTGGCGAGGACTGGGACTTTATGAAGTCTGAGGATAATACAATTAGAAGAAACACAAGCTCAAACAAGGTGTTTGATGAAGGCCAAGGGTTGAGTTTGGGTAACATAAAGAAGGAGAACCTCTTAGAAGTGCTGAGAGCTTCTTCTGATGCGGCAAATGGAACAGTAAAGTTAAAGATCTCAAAGAAAGAGCTGAAGGAACTCTTGGGAGTGATGGAGAATCAAAATAAGATGACGAAGAAGCAAGTAGGGCAAAGTACTTGCAGTTCTGCAGAACAAGTTCTTTTTCGCTTAATGAAAGCCAGAGAACATGTCAACCAGCACCAAGATTCTCATCATAGACCCTGGAGTCCGGTTCTGCAGACTATTTCTGAGGTTAATGGATCGATGAGATCGATTAATGGTGCTGAAGCCTGAAGGGCTGAGCATAGTAGAGGTTGAAGTGGGTTTTTCTTTTTCTATATATATCTTCATTATTTCAACTTGTAAATTCATGTAAAAATTGCTTGGGACACACACTCATTGCTTGTTTTTCATGTAAGATTGAGGTTGAGGGATGTGTGGTAGATCACGTTAGTTCATAGTGAAGTTGTGAGTTTGCATAAAGCATTTTGAATTCCAAGTAATTTAATTAAGCAGTTCAAACTATTTTTAAAATAGATAATACTTGGAGAATAAAATAGGGATGGGTTAAAAAAAAAAGGATTTGAATAATATTGAAATTTGAGGATTTCAAAATATAGGATTTCAAAATATTTTTTTCAACTGTGAAATTTTGAAATTTTTTTATCAACCCTTAATTTCAACATTCTCCAAATCATATTTTCTCTTATTTCACTTCCACGCTTCTTATATTAAATTAGCTTGAAATGCTTTATATTTTTAGGAATTTAAAATCATTTAATCAAACACACTCTTAAATTTATTTAAGTTTTGTCTTGAATTAGTATGTATTATTTTAGTCGATAAATCTTTGTATAATAAGATGAGGTGGTGCCAAGCATGAAGCATGTGAACAATGACATGGAAAATTCGGGCTTATCCACCAAAATGGACCTAATGGCCCATTGAAACCCATAACCACCACTAGCCCAAAGACCAATTAAAGTCGATCCATCCCGTGTTGCGAATGTTATGTTATTGGAGAGGTTCACTTCTGTTGGTTTGCTTTTTCTTGCTTAGTCCATCTTTATTTGCAACAAAAACAAGAGAGATTGAGAAATTTTAGTATGGTGTACTGACAAGAGTTTGTCGAGGTGGCTTTGGAACATTAGGTATTTCATAAAGAATTGATAAAATGTGCTTTAATTTGACATACATTTTGAAGTGAATCCATCGTGTGTTCCTTTTCATTTAAAAAATTGTTAAATCAATCTAATTTTTCAAATGGATTACAAGCTATTTAATCCATCTCCTTTACACCATGAGAAGAAATTAACAAAAAAAAAAAAAAAAAAGGAAAAATAAACACTGTGTACCTCACTTTTAGACCAAAATAAGAAAACCACCATGACATTTAATTAGTTGCTGTGCCTTCCTACCCCGGCACAGTATGGGGATGCTACATCATTAGTGTGCTATGTCACATTGAAAGCAATGTCATCGTGTATGAAGTCAGGTAATCTGAGGAAAATTATTTGTGTCGTATCCGTGTCCGATATTGATTTGTATATGATATTTCTCGATATTTGTCTCAAAAGTATTCAATTATTTTATATTTAATTATAATTATTTTTTAAAAAATACTTTTAGGAAACTTCTCAGATACTTTCCGGTGGATGATGAATTAATGATGTAAAAAAACTTTCCACCGTTGGTGCACTATCTATTTTCTCTAAATTGTGAACATTATAATTATGTACTAATCAAAACTTAAAAAGTAAAGTTTTGTTAGAAATTGAGATACTTAATGAATTAAAAAAATTAATTGTCTAATTTTTCAATACAATTTTACTATTTATGTTATCTTATCATATGCATGGATGCATAGAATATAAAAACCGTTTTAATTTTTTATTAGTTCTATTTCAACGTGTAATGACATTAATTATTTTATTTTTTTGAAGCACCTTATTTACTCAACATTTTTAGAATTTCAAAAATAATGACATACTCCTTCTACTCCTATATATAATAGATCTTATTGAGATTTTTCTAAAATTTTAATAATAATTATAAGGATATTTTTTGAAAACGTATGTCAAATTTTTACATTTTTTATGTTGCTAACAAATTCACCCTTTTTTTTTTCAAATTTTTGAATTGTTTTGTTGATTGCCCATATTCTGTAAATAGTTTTTAAACTACTTATTTTTCGTAAATTGTTTGTAAAATTAACTCACTTAGGTAAAAAAAAAATATTATTAAATGACATGACCAATGATATATGTATGGCTTATTTATGTTTTTAGTCCTTGAAAGTTGTGAGTGTTTTGTTTTTGATCCCTGCAAGTTTTTTTGACCTTGACTCATCCTTAATTGATTAGAAAATTTGGTTTTAGTCCCTGTCGTTAGGAAAAATTCGTTAATTGCTGATGTAGTTAATGAAACGTCACATCAGCATACACGTGTGTAAGTATTGCATGTCATCGATAGGATGACGTGAATGATCCGGACCCATACGAGCAAAAGAATCAAGGGCCAACCAAAATGTGTTTGTGGATTGGGCTATGACCCTTTTGCTCCTGCGGGTCCTGATCATCCACGTCATCCTATCATGACATTCCATTTTACACACGTTAGGTTGATGTGACGTTCCGTTAGTCACGTTAGTAGTTAACGGATTTTTCTTAACAACAAGGACTAAAACCAAATTTTTAAAATAATTAAAGATGAGTCAAGGTTAAAAAAACTTCCAGAGACCAAAATCAAAACACTCCCAACTTTCAGGTACTAAATACATAAATAAGCCTACATGTATTACTAGTTGATAGGTAAATAGATATTGTACAGTACAATGGATTGGTGCCTTTTTTTCCTTCCAGTTTCAGCAAAAAATGTTACTAAATTAAAAATAAAAAGAAGTAAAATAAAATAAATCGAGTTAACATGTATCTAGCCCGACAAAAGCTCATACGTGTTTGCAGGCTGTGCTAAAAAAACACGTCTATAATCCATGCCCTAAAATTGTTGATTAATTATGTCCAGTATTTTTCGGGCTTATTCGGACCAGCCCAATCGTATCGTGATTTTTTGTCGGTTCTACTGAGAACACATATATTCCCTTTGCCCTTATTTTGTGACTATTATTTTATCCTTATTTATAAAATCTTATACCAATTTTCAATGACAATTAATTACTTTTTTTCACAAAGACTCTTATTTACTCCATTTCACCCTTTTTAAATTGCCAATAATAATAAGGACAATTTTAAAAATACATATAAAATATACAAATTTCTAAAATCATTAACTAAAATACTATCAATTTCCTTAATGAATATAAAATCTATCAAAGAAGAGAATACACAAGAACTGTGGAAGTAGGAGACTATCCAAATAATATTTTACGTTCATAAATGAAAAATAATAATAATAATAATAATTAAAAAAGGCATTAAATCGCAACTCTCAAGTAACTACTTTAAGTTAATTCAGCTGTAAATTAGATTCCTTTCTAGTGTGAAGATAAGTAGGCCTACCCAGCGCCCATCAATTTTCTTTTTTTAATTATTATATAATATAATACCGCCTACCTAATTTGTTTTGTTGAATTTGGTGATTGAAAATATAATAAACATCACAAACTAAAAACACAAGAAAAACATGCAGATAGACCGCTTGAAGGACCGCCGTTTTGTTTATCTGTTGAATTCTGTTCTAACTTAGACATTTTCATTCTCCTTAACTCTGAATTGAATCTCATATTCTTCATATGATATCGTTGACAGGACCAGTTTACCGTATTTAGGTCATCATTGATTTTTTATTTTTTTAATGTAACTTTTAGGTCATCATTGATGACCACTGTTAAACAATGAAAAAATAAGTACACGGAAAGGATATACAGTACTTTGTTTTGGTTTCACGGTACTTAAAAAAAAACCATAAATCACATTTACTTAAAAAAAATTAGTTGTGTGTATTTAAATTTTTTCAAATTCATAAAAAATATAGCAACATTAGAAAAATTGTATTGAGAATGTATGTGGAAGCAAATGATAAATCAATCTATAAAATAAGCTTATATCACAAAAATGTGACATGTGTCATTTGTTAAGCAATCAATAGTAAACAAGTGACACATGCAATGTCACTTTTTATGTGGTGTAGGTTGATACAGGTTGATGAATCATTTTTCATTGGGAAGGAAACAAAAATTAAATAAAATTATTAATTTCTAGTAATATTTTAGAAAAAATTATATTGGGAATAAAAATTAGTTAACTTTTTCTTATATTTGAAATCAAGATAAATATGTTTTCTTATATTAGAGAGAGGAGGGAGAGTAAGTACTTAGTTGTTTTTTCTTATTAAAGAAATTAAATACTAATATAATTATGAGAATAATGTACCTCCTGATAACAGGAGAGAAACTATCTTCTGTTATCCAACCAAACAATGACAAGTGTCTTTTTTATTAAAGTTTATAATTATTTTTTTTTATCAAATCATCTATTTCTATTTTTTTTAGGTCTTTTGCTCTTCCATGGTACAAAACAAAGCTGGGCCCTCCTCTATTACCCGCCACCAGACCTCACCGATTACCACCACGACGCACTGTCGGCCCCTACAACACACCGCCAGTCTCCACCACTCGCTTAATATTTCTCTGTGTAAGTGAAAGCTTGTGCACTAATGAGAGAGATGAACCAAAATAAGAGAGAGACGACCCAATCTTTATGGACGGTGAGGCAATTAGGCACCATGATGGCCGCCATTTCAGGGGTCGATGAAGACGATCATGGAAGCAAGCAAAGGAGCGGCACCCTCGTCGTTGCGGCGGATGATGTGGCTCTCACCACCACGGAGTCAACGATCTAGATCAGCCTCCAACGTCGACGGCGTCATCACCTCTTCCATGGCACAACCACAACCCCTAGGCTCTGTCCTCTAAAAACCTCTTCTGCAGCTCTTCTTCTTTGTTTTGAGAGGAGAGTGAAGCACAACCCACCGCCACTGCACGAAGAGTGTATTTAACAATGTTTATTGTGTGTTTGTCATAGTGTCTTAATGAGAATATGAGATAAGAAATATGAGTACCCAGGTTCATATTTGTTGATGGCTTTCTATGTTACCCAGGTTCACGCACAAAATGAGAAAAATAATATTTTTTTTATTTTAAGGAAAAAACAAAATAAGATTGTTGGCACAACGGTGCCTGGCGGCAAGGGAATGCTTTCCCCAGGGAAGAGATCAGAGGTGATACCGTGATAGGACCAACACCACGCATAAGGAGAAGAATATGTATATTTGTTAATTTTAGAAAGAAAAAAAACAAAATAAGATTTGTATAAGTGTCACTATTTGAGTGGACCTAAGAAGATAAACTACCTCCTGATTACAGGAGAGACATTATTCTCTATAATTATTAATATTTAAATTTATAATATTTGGTATGCCTTTACAAAATTACTTTTATAATTATTATTGAGATTGTAAAAAGTGTTAAATAAATATAAATGTTTGTGAAAAAAATAATTAATGGTATTGAAAATTTGATCCAAATTAAATGCTTATAAAAAGAAAAGGTAAAAAAAGAAAAGAAAAGAAAAGAAAAGAGCACTCCCACTATTTAGTACTGTACTTATATTTAGGAATATAAAGAGTAAGTTTTTCAAAGTTATGACATACTAATATAATAAGTTAAGGAATATAATTAATATGTATGTTTGTATTAAATTTGTAGATTTTTTTCTTCATATTTTGCTCATTACTTTTTTCTATAATAATTAATTTCCTGCTTATTATCTTTTGCAATAATTATAGGTCAAATTGTAAAAACCATTTTATGAAAGAAAGATCTACAAAAAAATTTACTAGATGTGTTTGGAACAGTTCAAAAAAAATATATATGGTTATAATTTATTCTATTTTGAATATGTTTATGTTTAAATGTATTTGCTGAAAATCAATTTTAAAACAATTTTTTTGTTGAATTGTGTAAATAAAAAAATATTTTCTCAATATTAAATTATATAAAATTATTAAATATTTAATTTTTTTCTAAGTAAAATCACTCCTTCTACTAGTTTTTTTTAATCCGTATTAAAATCCTATTATTATAATCTATAACTTAGCAGTACAAAGTTTCTCATTTTTTAACCTTTATTTAAATAATGTTTAACTTGTAGAGAGAGAATTTCGCCGTTTGTATTGATCATATCTAGCTCGATCAATATATTTTTTGGTGAACAGAGGACACATTTGATTTAGATTAAAGAACAAATATTTTAAGGAATGTTATTAACCCACTTGTTTGATGCAAATTGTTGATGGGATGAAGAATTGAGCCGTTACTGCATGCCACGGTTTCATAGAATGGATATCGTCCAAATTGTCATGGAGGAGGAGATCATTCAAATGATGATTAAACTATAAGGTCACACGTGGAGGTAATAATTACTCCCTCTTGTCCTATTTATAAGACCCTTTTAGGATTTTTCACTCCCACCAAGAAAAGTGGATAAATTTGTTAATGACATTGGAAATGTGAAAATTTGATATACTTTTTCAAAACAACTCCTATAATTATTATTAAAACTCTAAAAAATGTTGACTTTATTTATAGGAGTGTTAGTGGAAAAAAGTAATTAAATACTATTGAAAATTGAAAAGGAGTCTTATAAATAAGACCAAAATAAAAACATCAAAAAAATCTTATAAATATGACATGAGGGAGTAGCCAAATAATAAACTAAAGGCAGGTGACAAGAAAAAAATCCAAGATTCCATTGGCATATATATATATATATGTATGTATGTATATGTATGTATGTAAGTTGACACTCACTTGTGCAACAAGCCAACAACTATAGTATATACTACAGTATATAGTAGTAGCTAGTCAAAAATAAAGATGCTGCTTTTCCTTCTTCATTTCACACACTGCAACCAATATCGTTATTGGTCTTATACGGCACATGCACAATTGCACATGCCTACAATCGTATTTGGCCAATATAGACTTTTCTTCGGGCGGCCATGCACACTAATAATTAAAGACCATATCTCTACTGCCCACGTCAGCGTAATATATTAACTAATATAATAACTCCTTCACTTTGAAACTTGATTATTGTATCTTTTGAGTACTCATATTTATTTTTTTAATAATATTCATTTGTTTATAAAAAAATTAATATAATTTTTTCGAGCTGATAAAAAAATATATATATAATTTTTTTGAACCCTCAAGCAATGGATCATCATCCGGTAAAGTCATAAAATATAAAATATGAATAAGTTGATATTGTTAATGATATTTAAATTGATAGTAACATTTTTATACATTTTCAAAATTATTTTTATAATTTTTATTAAGATTTTAAAAATATTAATTAAATAATGATATATGTGAAAAAAATAACTAATATTATTAAAAAAATTAAAACTTATAAATAAATCAAAAGAAATCTTTTATTTTTTCTGAATGATGCACTGTATAATAGTTGTTAGAATTGATAGGTTTCAAATTGTTCATTTGAAAAAAAAATAGAAATCCTTCTTGTTGGATGACCATAATATTTTTCAAAAATCAAAATTCTTGATCAATAAAGAAATAATATCACCATTTTTATTAAATAAGATACCAAAATGAATGATTGACTCATTCCATACTAGAAAGAATAGCAGGAAATTAAATCTTCGAAAGAAAGAAGAGAGTTCTAAAAGGCACTAAGTAATCCCTTTGTTAACCAAGTCAAATTTTCAATTATCCATTTCTTTCACATCAACCCCTTCACCCCTCTATATAAGTAACAAAACCCTCCCATTCCCACATCACAAATCTCTCATTCCCTCATTCCAACAAGCTAAATATAAAACAAACATAATCAGAGATATTGATTCATCGTATTAATTATATATCTAAGAGCGAGTTAAAGAACTACTATATATAATTATAAGCTAACTAGCTTCTGAGTTCTGACATATCATTGATATATAGTATATTAGTATTCAGTATTCACTTCCTTTATCCGTTAGATATATACTACTGCGCAAATATGGGAAACTGTTGCAAGCCAGCATCATCAATGGAGTGGGGTGGTGAGAACTGGGATTCTTTGATGACAGCTGAGAACACAGTTAGAAAGACGAGCTCATCATCAATGAAAGTGTTTGATGAAAGTCAAGGGTTGAGTTTAGGGAATGTAAAGAAGGAGAAGCTTTTAGGAGCCCTAAGAAGTTCTTGTGATGCAAATGGGAAGGTAACGATTAAGATCTCAAAGAAAGAGTTGGAGGAATTGATGGGAGGGATAGAAAAGCAAAATCAAATGAAGAAGAAGCAACTAGGGCGGCCGAGTACTAGTTCTGCAGAACAAGTCCTTTTTCGGTTAATAAAAGCCAAAGAAAATGCAAACAAACACCATGATTCTTATAATCACAGACCCTGGAAGCAAGTTCTACAAACTATTCCTGAAGTTAATTGATTGGTTGCTAAAGTCTGAAGAAGGACTATAGTACTGTAGAGAGATTGATGTTGTCCCTTCCATTTGTACATTTCAACTAGCATGTATATGTTCATGTACACTTTTTTCATGAAAATTTAAGACTCCTCCCAATGTTTCAATTTTTTTTTTATAATTAAATATTTGTAATAAATCTTCTTAACTTAAATGTTTATTTATTGATAAATATATATGATAAAATATAGTATTTTATTTTTATTTTCATACATCTACTTTAGATTTATGAACTATATCCAGGCCCGACCCATGGACAAGATCGATCATTGGATAGACCGCTCTTGACCCAAAAATTTTAGGAGCCTAAAATAAAAATTAATTTAGTTTTAGTATGTATATTAATGTTTTTTTAATAAATATTTTACGATACTACGTGGTAGCCTAATTCATCATTGCACCTTAATTTAATAAATTGAGATTTGGGGTTTGAATTACATTGTTGTCTTTTATTTTTCTAGGCAATAAAAGTGAGCATCCGTTAAAGATACATTTGTCATCAATTTAGTTCCAAAATTAAAAGATTTTTTTTATCTCAATTTAGTCATCCAAAACTTAACATGACATCACGTAATGTAAATTTGGTCCCTAAAAGATTCATATGGTCATCAAATATATAAGTCTTTAAAAGGACCAATGAGGTGCTACATTTAAGGGCTAGTCTTCCAATGAGGCATTTTACATTCGCAAGAGCCGAGGATCGAACAAAGTAGTTATAGTTGAATCTTTCTAATATATATATGCACCAAGTGCATATAATAAGCAAACAATAATAATAAACATGTGTTGAAAATTTAAACAATCATTTTTTAATAACTAAACATATTATTTTCTCATAAATATTTACTTTTTAACATTAGTTTATCCTATGAATTGAACCTAGTGCATAGATTAGAAAAACAGATAATAATTATATATAGGAATTAAATAATTATACTATTATATAGTATTTTTATTTTTAATTCGACTCTTTTTTAACATTTCGTTCAAACTCCGTCTCAAAAACTTTTTTTATTTTTAAATTTCTATAATCACGAAATTAATTAATGTTGTAATTTGTGTGAATTTATATGTATTAATAGTATTTTGAAAAAATTCCTATTTTAAGAAAAATGCTATTCAAACTTTATTAATTTGTTATAAGTTTTTCAAATATTGTTAGCAAGTACCCTAAATTAGGGGCGCCAACTTTTTTTTTCATCCCGGACTTATAAAACGTTAGAACTGGACCTGCGTTCTTTACTGAAAACGGTATAAAGAAAAAAAGTCCCACTATATTCTTACACAGTAATTTAATTTAAAAAAGATGATCTAAGTGATTAAACTAAGATCACACGTACGTGGAGGTAATTAACAAACTTAAGGCACGTGAAAGGCCAAATTCCAAAAGTCCAAGATTAAATTGACATATAGAACACAGTCACTATGCAGCTACTATACGACTAGTTAATAGTAAGTCGCAAAACTATTTGGCCAATCTTGGTCTTACATACATATATGTTGGCTGTTGCTATTTGGCTGGGTTGCATGAGTACGGGTACGGGTATGAGGTACGAGAATTTCTAAAAAACTAGGGTACGGGTACATTTATATATATATATATTTAAAAATTTATTTTATTAATATAATTGTATTTAAATTTTAAAAAAATGGAAAAAATAAAATCAGTAAGGTAAAAGTTAAGTTAAAATTAATAATGAACACTTAAAAAATTATTTTGATGTAAAAAAGAAAACATTAAGTTCAAATTAATAATAAACACTTAAAAATTAAAGATTTTTCAAATAGATTTAGCTTACCGATAGCAGTGAGCAGCACGGCGACGGGTTCGAGCAGCACGACAACGACAGCGAGCGAGCAACACGACGAGCGAACAACAGTTGACCGTATAGATAGAGAGAGAGGAGGCAAAGAGGGTGCTTCGAGAAATAGAGAGAGGAGAGAGAGTTTGCTTCAAAACTCAATCATAGGATAAGATTAAGATGTCTAAAGCTGGGAATAAAAAAAAAACAAAAAAAACTAAAATTTTCAATTTTAGTAATGTTGTGTCGTACCCAATTGGTGGGTATGGTACCCATCGCGAACCCCGGCGTTCCCAAATATGTATCCAAGCTTTTTTTTTATTTTTTTTTGTTCTGGTACGTACCAGCGTACCCAAGCCGTACCCGTACCCAAAATATACCCGGTACGTGTACGGCTCCTAAAACGGTGTACCCATCCCTCAAGCTATTTGGTCTTTATTTTCCCCTAGCTATATGAAGAAGCATGGTCTTATTATACGGCATATGCATATGGCTACAATCATATTTGGCTAATAAAGACCTTTCTTCGGCGGCCATGCACATTCAAGAGACCTGATCTACTGCCGCCACAACGAGTATTAATAGTATTACCCTAACTAACTAATTTATTAAGGATATAGTTAAGCAATGCCTTAGGGACATTATATTGTTTAAGGATTAAAATACTAGGTTCATTAGTTTTTGATATCATAAATTTAAATAAAATTGCTTTTTTAACTGTCTCAAGCAACTAACTAATTTATCAAGAAGACTTATTTACATTTTCCCAAGTTTAACAGTAACAATAACCCATCTGTTTACCAAGTCAAATTTTTCTGTAATCCATTCCTCTTGCTTGCATCACATCACCCTTTATAAGTACCAAAACCTCTCTGCAGTCCAACCTGTCAAATCTCTCTCATTCCATCACACTTACGCTTCTTTCTTCCAACAAGTTACAAAAAAATAGTAGTACATATATACCTAAGCAGAGATATATATTATTCATTCATCATACATACATACATACATACATACATATATATATATATATATACATATATCTTTAATCTAGCTTCTAATATACTATCATTGATATATATTAGATTCTATTTCATTAATTCATCTGCAAAGTGTAAACATATTCTATGGGAAACTGTTGCGAGCCAGCATCATCAATGGAGTGGGGTGGTGAGGACTGGGATTCTTTGATGACAGCCGAGAACACAGTTAGAAAGATGAGCTCATCAATGAAAGTGTTTGATGAAAGTCAAGGGTTGAGTTTAGGGAATGTAAAGAAGGAGAAACTTTTAAGAGCCCTAAGAAGTTCTTGTGATGCAAATGGGAAGGTAACGATTAAGATCTCAAAGAAAGAGTTGGAGGAACTGATGGGAGGGATAAAAAATCAAAATCAAATGAAGAAGAAGCAACTAGGGCGGCCAAGTACTAGTTCTTCAGAACAAGTCCTTTTTCGGTTAATAAAAACCAAAGAACATGCAAACCAACATCATCATGATTCTCATCATCACAGGCCCTGGAGGCCTGCTCTAGAAACTATTCCTGAGGTTAAATAGTCAATGATGATGACATCGTTGATTAACGGTGTTGAAACGGAGAGAGAGATTGATGATGAGTTGGCATGGGTTTTCCATTTATTTGTGCATTTCAACTACTTGTATATTGATGTAGCTGCATCTTTTAATTTTATCCATGTAAAGATTAAGGTTGGGAGAATGAGTAATTGTTGAATACAAAATTATAAAAGTGAAAAAATTAAGGTGACATGAATTTAATAGTTTGTACTCCCTCCGTTCCTTTTTATATGTCGTTTTTTGAAGAGATTTTTTGTTTCTTTTTATCTGTCGTATTGAAGATTTCAAGAGTGTAATAAATGCTATTTTTCATGTTTGCCCCTATTTAATATGTCTTGGTTTATGTAAGTAGTGGAGAAAAATTAATGATTATAGAGAGAGAAAGTGTATAGTAGGAAAAAACATAATTAATGCATTGAAAATTTGAGTAATGATTGGATTTCTTAATGGACGTGTTTTGTTTGAAATATGACAGATAAATAGGAACGAATGGAGTATAACATATCAATCAATTATCAAATAATCAATTTAATAAATTTTGTATTGTTCAATCAATCATAATTAAAAGTTTGCAATTTTTTAATTTTTCATTAATTACTTTAACTTTAGTTTGAGTATGAACTTTGCTGTATGTCAATGACAAAGAAAATTTGATAGCCAATAAGATGTTCAACTTTTAAATTGTTCATGTATTATTAATAGTTGATTTGATTAAATGCATCGTGATGTTATTTTACTTTAAAAAATTTAAAGGGTTTTAATTTTTTAATTATATCTTTTGTCAAACATGTTTAGTTAATCAATATGTTTTAGATTTTCAATAATAATATAAAAAAAATTTTGAAAAAAATTAATCAAATATTTACATTTTTAATTCAACTAACGATATTAATCAAACTTGCGTGATAAACTTGAATTTTCCAAAGGGAAAAAAAATCTTATACTATTAAGGATCAATTTTATACTTCATCTATTCATAAATATAAGACAATTTTGACATTTTTATTTTGTCTCCATTTATAAGACCATTTGTCAATTTTCAATGATCATCAATTACTTTTTTCCACAAACACCCTTATTTATTTAATACTTTTTAGATTTCCAATAATATTAATATGAACGATTTTGAAATTACATATCAAAAGTTCACATTTCCAATACAATTAACTAAATTATTCCACTTTCTTAATGGACGTGAAATCCCCCAAATGGGTCTTATATTTAGGGACGGAGGGAGTATTAAAAATCACATGGATTATAAAAAAAAAGTATATTATGATTTTTGAAATATTAAAATTCGTATTTTTTCAATACATTTTTTTTAAATAAAAAAAAATATACAAATTTTAATACCATATTGTATTGATACATATCCAACTTTTGGGCGAAGAAAACATATTCCCAATATTAATTAGCAGCACAACATGAAATTAAGCGATGCACGCGAGAGATTTTTTTTTCCAATCAACTTGGAGTTGAAGAGGAAGAGGCAAGAGAAGAAGAGTGTGGGTGCGTGTGAGAGAGGCTCTTGAATCTAAATCCAAAGTAACCCCAACAAATACTACGTAGTACTTTTTGTCTTTTTGATCAGTTTCTTTTCATCTCATCTCATTTCTTTTATTTTTCCCGTTTCATAAAAATCCCATCCCATCCCACCCAAAAAAACCAAACACGTAGCTTCTGCGTCCAGATTTACAATTTTATTATTCAGTTACTAAACAAAGCTGCATCCTATCCGTGTGAGTTTTTTTTTTTTTTTTTTTTTTTTTCCGCCTCCATTTACATTCACGTAACCTTCAAACTCCAATCTTTTTTTACCCCAACCGTAACACCCCAGAGTCTTATTACATTTTATTATATTTTATTTAATTTACGTTCTAGGCATTCGTTGTTAATGTAGTAGAATCGATGTGATGTGATTGTGATTGGCGGTCTCGTAAAGTAGTTGTTGTTGTTGTTGTTGGTTTTTTTTTTTTTTTTTTTTTTAAATAAGATCGTTAATTTGTTGGTTAGTTTAGGGTTTGATCCGCGTTGCTGCTCCGTTGATTCTTACTATATATTCTTAATGCCACCTCACTTCCATGCATCATGCATGCATTCTAAACAGATTCTCCGTTTCTATCTTTCTTCCAAATACGTCACGCGATATTCTTGTATATTTACTTTTCCAGATTTTTACATTTGTGTTTTGCATATTATGATTTGTGCCTAACACATCTAGTATCTATGTGATAAAATCAAATGGTTGTCGTATTTGAACATAATATGTGTACTATTATATGCTTTCATACTTTTTTTTAATCAATTATTGTTACACCAAAGACATCTGTGTCATATCGTATTTGTGTCATATGTTCCCCTTTCAAGGGATAATATATTTTTTCTTTCTTACCCTAATTTATTTTTTAAGTTTCTTTAAATCTAAATACTCACGTGGTTTGCATCAAAAGTGGTGCTTTTGCATGTATGGATTCTTGTTATTCTAATTTTCTTATGGTTTAATCATGTATAAATCCCTGAAATTTGAGGTACTTTTGTCAGATACTTTATTTTTTTTTTCCAATGTCTAACCCCTATTACCAATTCTTATGTAACATCGAAATCCTGATCAGACGAGGTTAAGCATATGGTGACATCACGCGACACCAAATGACCAACACCTCTTACATCTGATCAGGATTTCGATGTTAAATGTCAGCAAAATTGGCCATAATTGATAGTAGGAGTATATGACAAACTCAAAAATAACTTCGAGGAGTCAGACATTGGAAAAAAAAGAATAAAGGTATATGATAAAAGTACCCAAACTTCAAGGACTTTTGAGATAATTAAGCATTTTCTTATTATTGCAAATGTTTCTGTATTGAACATATACTTGCTCACTTTTGGTTTCTTTTTTAACATTATGTGTGTTCTTCTATACTCTCAATTCATATTCTCTGTTAATTGTTCATATTACATGCAGAAGGATGCTGGTTGGTCTAACTGTATGTCCAAGAGCCAAGTCCATTAGAAAACAGGATTTGTGTACTTTTACTTTAACTTTGGGGAAATACATTTAGAGAGATATATTGAAATTCTCACATGCTTATGCACACGGAATGATATTGAATTTATCATATGCTAAAATGCGCACAAAGAACTTGGATCAAACTAAATGTTATAATAGAATTTGGATCACTTGTTAGATGTTCCCTTCTCTTTGCTGAAAGATACTGGTTCACAGTTTAAACTTTAAAGCTAAATTAGTTTCATTATTGGATTGCATCTCTTCAAAATGCAAGCCTCTGTCGAGTATGGATGCTATCTGAAAAGAAATATTAATCTGGTTTCCACCATCATTGTTACTTCTTTACTCATAAATACTGGTTCACTTTGATGACCATCTTAACTGATGATGTATATATTCTTTGTTTAAAATTGTTTCATGATCACTTGAAGTCTATTAAGAAAGATAAATATAAGCACATTTATACTGTTTAATTATGGTTTGTTTAGTTCTTTTGCTGATCAAACAAATAATTATTACTTTATAATTTTCAGTGAGATTTTCAAGAGACGTTTCAGTACCTGCCATTGTGTAAGATGAACCAACAAAATCAAGGATCAGGCACTCCATCAACTGTTCCAATGAAGCGGAAGCGTGGCCGACCACGCAAAGAAGGAAGCGTAGTTCAGTCAGAAAACAATCCTGTAATGCTTGGTTCAGACAATGTGTTCAACTCCAACCAAACCTCAGGCACAAGTAATGATTGTGATGATGAAATGGTGGGGAAGGTGGTCACCGGTGTGATTGAAGGCACTTTTAAGGCCGGATATCTTCTTAATGTTAAGGTGGCAGACACTGATGCTTTTTTAAGAGGCCTTGTTTTTCTACCTGGCCAAGTTGCTCCAATTACTGCAGAAAATGATATTGCTCCACACCTTAAAATGATCAAAAGAAAAGAGATTCCAATACCAGTTCTGACCCCACAGACTGAGATACATGGTTCTGTTCCCTCATCTGTTCAATGCAGCAAGCAACCTTTTCAGCCAGAATTGCAGTTACCTCTGTCTAACGAGCAAGTACTACCAACTGAGATAAATTCTGGCATATCAGTTTCACTTGAGAATCAACCTGCCTCTGCTATAATACCAATTGACATACCAAAGAATGAAAATTCAATTTCCACTGGAGGAATTCCACAGGGAATGCATGAGCCTGGGCATGAGGGTCAGTCGGCCTCGATCATTTCAGAATTGGAGTGTGACAAAGCTGTTGAACGAGACGAAACATTGCGTGATATCAATGCCTCCACACAAGTAAAAGACTCCAATTCTGATGAAGGAGCAACAGAAACCTCACTGCCAGCATCTGAACCTGTGAACCTGTTTCCAACAATTGATAACACTGATCTCAGAACTGGACAGCAGGCTGTGCCTTTCGTGCTTACGCTGAATGAGCAGATTCGAAATGAACCAAATACCTCAAATATTGAACTCAACCTAATCCCGGTAACTGCTGAGCCTGAATCCATGCCATCTGAACATATCAGTAAATCTATTGAAAACTTTGTGGAGAAGCAAGCTTCACCAAAAACAGATGTACAAGAAGATACAAAGACGGAGCTAGCTATTGAGACTTTGAGCAAGGTTGACACCTCGAACTCAAATGGAAGAACAAGTACTGATACTGCTAATATTCTCGATGCTGCTGCATCAAACCATGCACTTGATACCAGCCAAACTCAATCCATTCCATTTGAACCGATTAGCAAATCATCTGAGTCCAAGTTTTCATATGAAGGATGTGATTTCCAGGAGAAGAATGATTCCCTGAGGCCTGAACTGTAGCACTTTTGGTGACCTTAATAAAGTGGATGTCAATCAACCTACCGAATCTTTAGTGAATTCAGTGGAATCTGAAAACCAGATTGGGTCAGGCATTGTTTGAAAATTTTAGTTGGAGAAAAGATGGAGGAGGTGGTCGGGCATGGAGAATAATCCCAGTAATTTGGTCACCTGATTTAACATAGTGACATTTGGAAAGGAGACATTCCTTCATATTTATAGTTTCAAGAGTGTTTATTTAATTTAATTTTTTAAGTATTGTCCTATGCTAAACTTTTGTTTTGTTTGTCAAATAAATGAGTTTTCTCTGCCATACATGGCATTGTGGGGAAATGAACACTGCTTGATTAATGACACTATGACAGTGAAAAATAATATGGCTGTCAAGAGTCAAGACTATTTGTCAAATATGATTATCAACAGATATGATAATTCAATCTGCTATAAGCTTGTACACAATCTCCATGTATTAATTTCTATATGAATAATTCAATCAGCTATAAGCTTGGCAAAGATCTTTGGCGGTGAGCGCTGCAACACGATCTCCATGTATTAATTTAATCTTGTTATTAAGCTGTTACTAATATGATCAAGAAAATAAAACTTGTTGCTCAGTTGGTATTAAATCAGTGTAGTGAAGCAGTGAATGAAGGGTTACTTGCGAAGCTTAATTGTGGAGCAAGTAACGGATCAATACATCAACAATAGAGTAGTTATTTAACTAACAATAGAGTAGTTAGTTAGTTATGCTAACTGTAATTGCCAGCTAATCATTATAGCTAATTAACTGTGTATATATATACCAATTCTAATAGTTAGTTAATTGAGTAATGAGAATATAGAAATTCATTTTACTTTCTCTCTTCATTTCTCTCTAAAATTTCCTTCTACTTGCTTCTAGATTCTTCTCTCTTTCTTCTTCACGTAACTGTTTTCTTCTCTAGATTCAAGTGTTGTTGAATCAAGTTCTTCGATCTCTCTCATTCTTTGAGTTGGTCATATTAAAACTTAGAGAATGTACTCTAGTTGCGTAGTTGGTCATCGTTGAAAGTTAGCTTGATATCACAAACACGAATTAAATCACGAAAAGTTTTTTCTCGTAACACTCATGCAACGAAACATATAACAAGAAGAAGAAAAATCTAGTATTTCATTATCTTACAATTCTGATACAAAATGAGGCAAAACAAGAGAACCAATCTTGTGTTCTCTACCACATGAATGAATTTCTATATGATACTTACTTAGCCTTTTATAGGCAAGTACAAGTAATATAATATTCATTCTTATTGACTATGAATTGCCATAGGAAGTGGCTAGTCTAGGAAGTAAATTTTCTTAAGTAAAATCTATGAGTGGTGATAAAATTAAATCGAACTGCTTCAAAATTTATGTAACTTTAGCATAAAGTATAAACTGTTTCATGCATGAACTTCGAAGTGATGCAACATATTTTAAAAATATCCCACAACTTCTAGCTTTTAGTATAAAACTTGGTTTAATATATCAGAAATGTTGTTTATCACGAAACTGTTTTCGTGAAAAATGTACGAACAATGTTTTCACTTGCAATTTGACTTTTCCAACCCCTAGATTTAAGGCTATATAAGCTTTTCATTGGCCCATTTACCATTCATGCTCTTCGTGGATGGTTTTTTTTGTTGAATATAGCATTGCTCTTAATATATTACATAGTTATATATTTGCAATAACAAAATTGTGTTATTAGACGGTTGGAAGTTGTTTAAGGCTTCAAATATTCGCACTACATGTAGCCCATAGGTTTCAGGCTTTTAGACGGTTGAAAGTTGTTTAAGGCAACAAAATCGCCTTAATAATCTTTGTCAACAAGCTTGACAAAAAAGTTTTTGAATCACATAACGATTATTTAAATGTTTTTTTTTTCTCAATGATTTTTTAAATGTTACTACACTATTTAAAAAGTTTGTTAAATTTGAGTTCATTTTTCTTTTTTTTTTTGGTTGAATGAGTTCTTTTTTCTAGTGTACACCAAAAATATTCTTCGACCTATAGCCAAAGATTAACCTAAAAATAAATCTACACCATAAAAAAGCGACACATAAACTAATTAAATACTTCATTCGACTCGAATTATAAACAACAATACTTCTCATGGTTTAAAATATAAGCAAATATAACTAACTATATTAAATTTTGTTTCATTCCCAATGTTCCTAAAACATCTCTAGAAAATTATAATCTTAATCAATTTTTATTTCGTTCTCAATACTAATTTCCTAAAATACATATTTTTTATAATTTTGAAAAAATTAAATACAATCAAGTAATTTCCTTAATAAGCAAAAAAAAATTGATTAAATTTGCTTATAATTCGAACCGGAGAGAGTAAATGACATCATTTCCTTTGAAATATAAGCTTATTTGTAAATTAATTTTATAAGTTAATCAATCATTTTTTTTATTGATTTTGTTGCAACCCCGGCTGCAAAGTATATTTCGTGTCAGAGAAATAGTCTAAGCATTGTGATGTTTTGCACACAAAAATAACATAATCAATGCACCAATCCACCAAACCAAATATATATCAAATAAGTACTCAGCAAGCAATTTTTCATGGATACAAAATAAGGTTCGCATAAAATAGTTATTAATAGAAATCACAAGAAACTAAGGAGGAGGAGGAGGAGCGAAGTTGGTTTTCCACGAGTCACGAGAAACGATAGTCTCAACTGAAAACAAGTATCATAGGATTACAAGAGAAAAAGGATAAATCGGGGAAACAACTTCTTAACTATATCCCATCTGCTGCTGTTGCTGAGGAGGTTGGTAATTTGCATATCCTGCTGGATAACTCCCATACATGTTGGGGTCTTGTCCAGCAGGAGCAGCAGCATAACCATAATTCTCATAACCCTGACCATATCCACCATAATATCCACCACTACCATTCCACTGGTTCGGATCTGTTTGAGTCTGAAAAACATCCAAGGAACAAAAAATTCATAGAACAAAATCAGTAAAACATTGATTATAATGCAGCTCATAATTACAACAATCACTAAATATAGAATAACCTGTTTGTTTGAAGGACTTCGGCCCCATGAAAGCCGAACATTTTGTCCACCTAAAAGGTTTCCGTTCAAAGCCTGCAGTGCTGCTTCTGCACAGCTCCTGATGCATAAAAAATCATGGCACAATCAGAGGACTGGATAGTTTGGGAAATAATAACACAATAAATATCAAAATACCAAAAAGGTTAAATTACCTGTCCGCAAATTGGACAAACCCACATCTCTTGCCTGATGGAATCTTCACATGAACCAATTCTCCATACTGCCCAAAAACTTGTCTCAGATGTTCATCCGTAACATTTGGATCCAGATTGCCGACAAAAATCTGTAACAAAAAAGTTGAGTCACAAACGTGCAGGACAAACAGTAGTTTCGATATTGTAAAGAAGTACGCACAGTTGTATTATTTGGATCATTCTCGTTCTGTGCCCCCTGAGAATTCTGATAAGAAGCTGCATGTTCAAAGTACATGTGAAATAAAAAGATAAATGACATTAAAACAGGGAAGGGAGCAGTTCATGGAAAAATTCGCCAATCAGAGGAAAAATATGCCAACTAATTCTTTAACAATAAAAATAATCATAATATGTTCATACGTCCAGCCACAACAGCCATTAGGAAATCTTGAACATCCAGTTTTCTATTTCAGATGATTCATTTCCAAAATGCATGCTAGCATAACACAAAAGCAACAAATTTACTGCTGAATTACATGCACAAAAAACCTTAGAATATGAGAAGTTGATCACAAGTAAAAAATAAACCACACATTCAACAAACTTAACAAGTGGCATAAATAGATAAACAGCATGTTGATAAGCAATAAAGTGGTCAATGCCTGACATACATCATATATCATCAAATATGAGAACATGATTATCACAAATAAACTAACAAAAGTTGTAATACAACACAAAAGTTGCCATACATCACAAAGGCAGAATATTTGGTATATTTGAAAGAATAGTATGTAAAGTAACTAACAAAAGCACATGAAAGAGCAAAAGAAGTTTACTACACATATAATATACAATTAAGGATATAGACACGGCTTTGATCATCCTCCTACCTTAATTCTTTACAGTTTTTTCAGTACTGAAAGAAACGATACGAATAATAGAAGTTTGCCTTGGACATTGAAAATAAAAATGGAGTAGAAAGCTATCAAATGCTTGCGCCAGTTACAGAAAAACATCACAAGTCAGTTATCAAGTTCTTATTTTCACAGATTAGGCTACCTGAAGGACTGAGGAATGTAAAGTACAACTTTTTTTTTTAATGAAGTACACCTTTAATTGCAAAGCATTGAGCTGAAAAATTGTTAAAGGCACAAAGGGTGGTACAGAAACGGAAAAACCTACAAAACCAGCATGCAGAGTGCAGGTTCTTGAAAATAAAAACAAAAAATACTGGTACCTCGGGGACAGGAGATTAGAGACTTAAACTAATAAGCGTAGATGGACAAAGTAAATTACAATAAGTAAACAAGATCTGCTTTAGAACAAGGGAAAGCAACAAAAGGAATATCAAAATGTAGTTCTAGCAGCACACTCAAGGGAGCGAAGATAAAGAAATGGTGGACTTAAAAAAAAGTAAGTAATGAGAATTAGAAGAGCTGCGGCTATGTAATTTGGCTAAATGAAATGAAAAGAAAATACAAGAGTAGTTGCAGAATGTAGGCTGAATAGAAAATGCCACCAAAAATAATGGGCAAACATAAACGGATAACTAACCTACGCAAGGCCATGCACTAAAATGATAACCATTTCAGCAGAAATCAGTTCCGGGCTCCGAGATGACAGAGCCTCTTGACCCCCTGCTTTGAGACAACAGCAGTTCTATAAGATTTTACTATTCTATATCATTTACTTAGCCCAAATTTTTAAAGGAAATCACAGGAAGAAATGATTTTGGACTGCATATCTTCAAAACTGTAACTGAAAAGAATCATAAATTAAGCCATAAAATTTAGGATACATGCACAAAAGATAAAAAGAGACACAAAAGCTTATATCCAACCAGTATCATATTAACAGGCTAAGTTATCATTTGCAGGATATCAGCTCAAACTTTAAGCAGCATAGCAAGCAAACGTTAGCAGGAAAATTACAGGCAAAAAACACCCATGAAAGAGACAAACCTTTAGGCTGAGTGGTAGGGTTCTTATTAGATGCCGGTCCAACCCGCATGGGTCTTGTGGAACAAAGAACCCCTTGCATTTCAGTCATAGCCCTAACCTGCTCACTCTCATCAGCAAACTTAACAAAACCATAACCCTTGGTGCGGCCAGTAAGCCTATCAATGACAACTTTGGCTCCCTTAACCGAGGAATAGCGAGCCCTAAATGTCTCCTGCAGATGGTAATCAGTGACATCTGCAGCCAAGTCACCGACAAAAATGGTGTAGTCAGGAGAATCATCACGGTGCCTCTCACCAGCACTTGCCCAGTTCAACCTGAAATTCTGGCCACCATTTGGCATAATGGTGCCGTTATAGGCTTGAAGTATTCTCTCAGCACCAGCACGGCTCGTGAACTCAATAAATCCATAACCTTCTGGTTGATTAGTTTGCTTGTTCCTGATGACTTTCACAGAGGCCACCTGCAACAAAAATAATGCACTCCCATCAGTATATATATATAAAAAAAAAACCACAATAAAATCATCTTCTCATCTAAATAATGAAACTTCTTTATCAATTAATCAATTAATTATTAAAAACAAAAAAAAAAATACAACTTTTACATTAAGAGATAGAGTTCAAGCAAACACAAAGAAAATACAAATGAAAATAATAAATTGATAATAAAACTATATCAAACAAGAAGAAGACGAGGTAAATGAAATAAATTTATTTTCAATAATAAAATCCGAGATTGAAAAGACCATGAGCTAAACAATAGAGAAAACAAACAGATCTGCAACAATGAAACCCTAACCATTAGAAAACGCTAGCTCCGATGTGATGAAAACCCTAAGAAATATAAATAAAATGAAAAAAAGAAAAGAAAAGAAAAGAGAGAAGCATCAAATAATATAATAATGAAAGAGAATTGAGGGGACCTCGCCGGTGTGAGCGAAACAGGTGTAGAGGTAGTTCTCATCCATCCAGTACTGGAGATCGCCGATCCAGAGGGTACGGACCTCGTCGGCGGAAGCAGGCTGAGGAGGAGCGACGGACTGGGGAGGGGGCTGGGCGGAAGGGGCCCACATGGGGGGTTGTTGAGGCATCATCATGTAGGGGGGTTGTTGTTGTTGGTGAAGGTATTGTTGTTGGTTGGGTTGGGGTTGTGGTTGCTGGGAGTGGGTGGGTGGACCCATGCCTCCTCCTGGCTGCATCATCTTCGAATTCAAATTGATAGAGATAGATAGATAAAGAGAGAGAAAGAGAGAATCAAAGGGAACAGAGAGAGAGAGAGAGAGAGAGAGAGAGAGAGAGAGAGCAGAGGGGGCAAGGCAATGGAGAGAAGGGAGGGTGTGTGGGTGTGACCCTCGTGGCTTTAAAGCGTGGTCGAGACTACAACCCTAACCCTTTCTGTGAGGTCAGCCTATCTTTCTTTCATATCACCCGTTACCAACTTTGCTCATCATTTTTTTTTTAAAAATTTAGATTTTCAATTTGTAAATATATATTTAGATTCTTAAAATTTTTTAATATATCAATTCCATCACTCAAATTTTTAATATAACAAATTTAATCTTTAAAATATAAAAATTTTAAATGAAAAAATTGGTCTTTCAAAATTTTAGTATGACAAATCGAAAAAAATACATAAACAAAAAAAAATTATTATTCATAAATAGAAGAAAATCTTTTATTTTTTATTTATATTTAGATCAGATTTAATTATATATATATATATATATATATTTGAATGGTTAATTATTTTTATATTAGATATTAATTATTTTTTGCAACTTTTTTCTTATACTCTTATTTATACCTTAATTTTTTTCTTTTTATTTTTTTATATCAAACCATCAATTATTTCTCTCTTTCTTTTTCCTATTTTTCACATTTTTATGTTTTGGATAAAAATAAATAAAAACATATTTTTTTCTTTTTGTAAAAAATTAACAAACGCTCTTAAAGTTTTTCTATATAGTATATAAAATCTAATATAAATCTAAACTAATTTTTTTTCATATCTAATGACAGAATCTAAATATTTTTTAATGGGACAAAATCTAACTATATAAATAAATAAATGTAAAAGCTTTTCAACTCATTAAAAAAATTAAGAAACAATGATTCGTTCGATTGATATGATAAAATAGACAAAATGAGATAGTTTATCATATCATATGCCTTTCTTATTTATTGTATAATTTATAATTTATAAGTTTGGTGAGTGATCTTTGTACTTATTTATAAATTATAATTAGAATATTTCATTTTCTTATATTATATTTTTGATTTTTATTAACTAATAAATTTTTTGTTTATAAATATAAGTAGGTATTGTCCGTACTCTAAGGATATTAAGTAACGAATTTATTAAGAGAAAATTTGTATTAGAAATTTAACTCTATTCCAGATATTTTAAAATTTAAATTTAGTAATCTTCACAATAAAACTACCTTTTTAAATTTTTTAATCAATACACTAAGAGTATTCTTTAACTTTTTATTTCGTTATGGGCACTCTTTACCATCAAGGGCATTCTTTCGACATTCATATCACACTCACTAAAAAAACAACCATATTTCATTAAATTCTATAATTACATGTATGAATCAATCGCACACCTTTCTCATCACACACTAAACTCTATAATTAGTTAATTACACTAAATAGTTTGATATCACTTCAAAAGTATTCAATTTTTTTTCCTAACAAGCAAACATAAAACGGGTAATACTATCCCACTTCTAATTAAAACCACCAAAACACAAATTTTCAGTACTAGATTTGCATTCACCGATTCAATGAAAATTACCATCGAGTGCACGACCACCTCCATTAAAGGGTACAAGAGATACTTGCTACCCTGACCCACCTTTCTGGAGTAATGTCTGATTCTATTGTTTACACTTTACATGGATAAATGAGAAATCTGTTACACGAAGATTAGTCATGATTCATGAGCTATCAACAAAGGAGCTCACACTCCTATATCCAAGGGATGAGGAAGAAAGAATGGAAATAAAGAGCAAACGAGCTCTTGAACCAAAGCATGGATACATCAACAATCTCACATGCCACTTTAGGCTCGTGCTAACAGCTTTAGAATCTCAGCAGCTTCCTTCAATCTTCTTTCACCGTTTTCTCTGATAATCGGACTAGGACCCTTACCATTTCTGCATTTCCAAAACCAGTAACAGATGAACAAATTCAAAATTTGTATTAGATTTATCTCAACAAACTTGGGGTAAAAATAATGCTACTGATCCATTAGCCAAAGTCTGACCTTTTCTCGTGAACTGCTGCCTTTCTTGTAAGCTCCTCAACAAGGCTGTGCAGTCGTTTTAGAAGGGCAGGTGACTTGAGCAATGCCTCAACGCCCATAGGAGTTGAACATATCTTCTTCAAAAGTTCAGAAGCAACGAAGTAACCCTCCTCCTTATTCCTGGAAGAAATTTTGAAAGTTAAAATTATAAGACTATAAAGTTATCCTGCATCAACTTTCAAAGGGTAAACACTAATGAGTATTGAAACCTCAGTAACTCCATCACAACTATCTGTAGAGAATCACGACTCTGGATGAAAACTTGTAGTAGATGAGAATAGCGGGCAAGATTTCGGAGAGTTGACAGTGCATGCTTTAAAACCTCCTGATCAGGTATACTCCGGCTGAGTGATTGAATTAGCCTCAGTAAGGTGTCAATAGCCCCAGCAGCCACAAGTTCTTCACAACATTTCTGAGAATATCTTGTAGCCATATCTGACAGAAGACAGACAAAAATAAATAAAAATGAAAGAACAAGATCATTTGTGAAGGGTAGTATCAACTATAACACATGTAGCTCTAAATGCAAGTTGGAATGAGGGCACATATTGAAGAAGCTTAACTTCATGGTTGAGAGTTAATTTAAGTAGTTTACGTAGTTAAAGAATACCGATGACAGGAACAGACACCAAATAATTTAAAGGAGCTCTTACCCAATGTTGAACAGGTATGAAGGATGTCACTAACACACTTCATATTCAGTAACACTGAAAGCGCAGCCAAGAGTCTGTTTATGAGACGCTTGCTATCATCCACATTTCTGGCAGACTTCTGCACTCTCAAGCGCAAATCTAATAGCTGCTGTTTTGATTCTTTACGTGCAAGGTAACCTTTCCAACGGGACTACACAAAAAATTCAGCTTGGGTTATTATCAACATCTGTAGCATCACGATGATGTCATTGATCTACATAGTAATGAAATATATGCATCTCGATGGAAACGGGGATTGGTTAGGATAAAACCAAATATTTAGTAAACAAAAAGATTTCTTCAGGAGATAAAAGACATCAAATATTTTAAAATGTTATATCAACGTATGAAGTTTCCCGTGAATGTACGAAGCATCCATCAATCAAACACAATCTAAAAGAATTTCAGCATAGTATATCACAAGAAGTTGATAACAAGTAAAATACCATACTTGAATGACAGCAATATGGCATCTATGAACATTGGCCTTTCGCCTGGCCATCCACCCACGAGCACAAGATTGAATAATAAGGGCAGACTTCATCATCAATCTATGTTTCAAGAGACGTTTCCACCACCTTTGCAATCTCACAACTGAAAACAAGAATAGTTCTGGTTGAAAACTATGACAACCAACTGGCCTTGAATTGCAACCATGAGGAACGACTGTTTGCAGCTGAGAAGCACCGCCTATATCACAGGTCATGACAAGATGAGGTAATATACTAACAAAATGTAAAACTGGAATTAAATCAAACCGTTACTAGATTAATGAGATAAATATAAAGCACACATAAAATGTGAGCAAATTACCTAATAGCCGATTTCTAGCTAAATGCCCCCTAATAAAGCGCTGGATCTCCAATGCAGCATCATTTTGGCAAGACTGAGCCTTGAATAACATATAGGAACAAACAAATAGAAAAGCAAACTATCACAACTAACTTTACATGTTAGGGTAATGCTAACTATTAAGCAAAAGATTTTTAAAAAATAGGTTTATGCAGAGTTAGTTCAACCATGAAATCCAGAATTTGCCCCCTTCAATCTTCTAAAAGACAGCATATCTTCAAGAAATGTCACATCTCCATTTGCTAAAATTTCCCCAAGAAATATAATTCAGTTTTTTTGCTAAAATTTCCGCAAGAAATATAATTTAGTTTTTTTTGTAAAACATGTAGGCAATTGTGAGTGTGACTAGATATATGGTATGTTCAATATAGAACGGATGCACCATATGCAGATGGGCTGTTTACTTGTCCTATAAGGTGTCGTATAAGTGTCTATTCAGGGTATTTTTTTTTTATCAGCTTCTATTCAGGGTATTTCAATAACAAAACACATAAGAGCATAGAATACCATACTTGGATGACAATATGGTGTCTTTGAACTGTGGCTATTCGCCTGGCAAACCACCCACGAGTACAAGACTGAATGATAATGGCTGCCTTATTCTTTAATTTAAGCAACAAGAGACCCTTCCACCACCGTTGCAATTTCTTTACAGAAGACAGGAATAGTTCCAGTTGAAAACTACAACAGCCAACTGGTCTTGCATTGTAACTAACAGAAATGCTTGATCGTAATTGTGAAGCACCACCTATATCATGAAAACATGATATTATACAAGGAAATGTGAAACCACAATTGAGTCAAGAAAATATTAGCATAAAAAAAATTCACACTACGAACCTATTAGGTGATTTCTAGTTAAATGCCCCCTGATAAAGCTCTGGATCTTCAATGCAGCGTCTTTCTGACAATTGAGAGCTTTCTGGCATTCCAGACTTCGAATGACACACTGAATCTTAATGACAGCATCTCTTTGCAACATGAACTCCCGTCTCACCAGGCAACCACGGCATTGCCTCTGGAATTGTTCAAGCAAATCATATATTATACAATATTCTACAAGCATGACTTACAAAAAAGTGAGACATTTCTCCAATTTACAGGGGAAAAAAACATGCAAGAATAGCAAATGGAGTTAGATATTTCCCAGAAGAAACATAGCAAAAAGGACAACACAACTATGAGTTGATTAAAAACTCCCAAATAAAAAGAGAAAATTGAGTTGATTGAAATAATATGATATGAGCAAAATGCTACTTTCATTAACTGATCAGTATGCATTATTTTTTCTGTTCAATGGAGGCAATGAGGTTTCAACCTATACAAATTACCCAAACCTCTCACGACTAGCCCAACCATAGTGGCTTAAACGATATGCTCAGTGTTGTAAATGTAACACCAGAATTACTCGTTAACTTCTACGACCTACGTGTCAAAATGGAAAATCATACAAAGTAAATGCAGATGAACATGAACAGAAGAATGCAAGCCAATGTCTTACTTGAATTTCAAGAATGTGATTCCTAAGTGCACAAGCTTCCTTCCGTACAATCCATCCACGAAAGAAAGACTGAATGGAAATAGCTGCATTAAATGCAATTTTGAAGTGCTGAAAAGCCTTTAAGCATCTCGACATTCGAAAATAAGATTGAATTTTTGTGACAGATTTAATCTGAAGTGAGAATCTTTTTCTCCACAACCACCTACGGAAATTACATTGAATTTTAGTTGCAGAAAAGTGCTGTTTCTGAGTAGACTTGTAGCAAGTGAACTTCTTCCAAGCAAGCTGAATACTAACAGCTGCATCTGTTTGAAGATCAAATATAGCCTTCTGTTGGGCTAAATATAAAGCTTTCTCTTTCTGATCTAGCTGACAAATATATCTAGATCGTGCCATCCAACCACGAACAAATTTTTGAACTGTAGTAGCAGCAGCCGTCACCGGATCTGAAGTCATAAGTTTCCAACTTATACTACATCTTTGCAGTTGCTGATGTCTCAAACAGAGCCAACTCCTCACTGTTTTCTGGATAAGCATTGTTGACCTCTTCAATCTCAAGAACGAATGTCTATGAATGAAAAGCATGGCATATCTCCGATATGTTTCTGGTTGCTTCAATATTTCTGAGTGGTCAAACATGCATGACATACCAATTAGTTAAGAACCACATAATACCGAGAAGTTTTTTTAGACAAGCTGATAATTGTATACCACATGAAAAGTTGTAGACCTGGAATGGTGGTGAATACCACGCATATTGACTCCACCCTCATTTTTAGCCATGCTCTGAAAACAG
Organism: Crotalaria pallida; assembly: GCA_037953625.1. NCBI lineage: Eukaryota > Viridiplantae > Streptophyta > Magnoliopsida > Fabales > Fabaceae > Crotalaria > Crotalaria pallida. Next base: position 187,391,951 of record CM075649.1, on the reverse strand, counting down.
TTTGCAAAAGGATAACTGCATTTTTCATCTTCAGAAACTTGCCACGTGCAACAAATCCTCTGATATGAGATTGTAGTGTTCTTGCAGCTTTTTCTAAAAACATTGTGTAACAATTGTCATTGTGAAAAATATTTTCTAAATTCATTGAGTTGTCAGTGTGAAAATAAAGAACATCCACAACAAAAGTGTTACATGGAATTACAACAGATTAATGAGCTAAAATCTTGAGTGGAAAACAATCATACAAGATCCATTTCCTAAGCAATGTACTGGAGCAAGAAAAAGAAGAACTACAAACACTATGTATTCCATGTCAAACCTTAGATTCATTATCATTGTAAAAATCCATTCAATTCAATCATAAAAATATGCATCAGGAATTAATGAGGGATGAACAAATAGAGTAATTTCAGTAACAATAAACTAGAAGTAAAGGTGCACATGATTTATCATTTTTTTACACCTTTTTTACACCGACAATAATGTATATATGTTGTCAAAGTGGCAAAAAAAATGGCGCATTAGTTACCTCTTCTAATGTTGGTGCTGCATTCAAAGCTTTTTGATGCCGGGAAATTAGAGACAGCTGGTTTCACCTTATTGTTTCGTTCAGCCATATCTTGCCACCAAGTCTGGATGGCCCTGAATTTTCTTGCAGCATCTACATTAACAAATCACAAGAATTTAGTAAAAGATTAGGTATTGGATAAGAAAATTATTTCATTTATTCATGCACGGAATAAAAGTATATTAAGAAATATAAACAGACGATATGCATGAATAACTAAAATTCAGATGACTAGAGTCAACAAGAAACCTTCATTACAAAGCACATCAGAAGCATCTGCCGTTTCTACTGATTTAGAATTTGAAAGGCACTGCACCATCCTCAAATGTCTGCGGTAGGGATTGTGGCAATCATGACCTAGGAGCTTATGGAAATTTAAGTGATCCTGGAAAGGAGGAAGAACAGAAAGAGAAACTATTTAAATAAAAAATCTGGAGTACAACAATAACAGGATGACCATAATCTTTGTTCAGTTTACCACATTTTTCTTCACAAATAACTGGCTTGCAAGGAAAACCAACAATATCACCACACTTTCATCATTGCAAGCACCATTGTATTGAAGTAGCTCACTTATTTGAAGTACCTGTAGAATAATATTAAACCGTGTTAAACTAAATGACCATAGAATTTGTTTCACCATACAACCGGAGTTCATATTACGACCTCAGATCGATTTCAAACATGAGCATATGTTTTTCTCGTGGAAGTACTAATGCAATGCCTTCATAATAAATTTAAGATATTTCACCCACATGCACATGTTTGATCCCCCAATAGTCTTTCACATGAGAGAGTCAGATAAACAAAAATCAATCTTTGTCCCTCATGAAAAGGGGGTCCCATTGAAAACTGTAGTTAGTTTGAATCAGCAACAAATGTTAGAGTACATCAGTAAGGCAATACGTGGAAAAGATTGTATTGTTATGATTCTACCGGACTCTTCCCTAATAAATAAAAGAACTATAGGATCAATCACAAAACTTCATGAGTTGCTATTACATGTAATGTGGCCATGTCTTAACAATGATTACAACATGCATACAGGAAGTAGACATCTATACAAATTAGAGAATTTACCTCTGGAAAATTCCCCAGAATTGTGGTCAATTTCTGGGACAATATAAAATTGTACAGCGCATCCGAATATTCATTGACTGACATAATTGTTGACTTGCCACTTTTCACATTAACTTCCTATAAGAAAAAATTAAAAAAAAAAAAAAAAAGCTAAAGAACAAGAAGTTATTATTAGCAATGAACAGTAACCTAAAAAAAATTCAAGACCTTCAGTGAACAGGAATTATGGAGTTCCTTCTGGAAGTAATAATCAAGGATGCACCATATAGCTTTGCCATCAACAAGGGAATGAAAATTGTCAATTTGACAATCATAATTTTCACAAACAGCCTGTGAAAAAGAAAAAAAAAACAAGGTTAGAATGCAGATAACATAATGAAAGATTTCTCTAACCATATGCAAGCATCTCACTCTCACACATTTCAAATGCCCCATTTGTAGTACCATACACACCTAAGCAAAACGGAATTGCATTTATCTAACTATTCATCAATTCAATGCATGACAAATTTGGAAGAAACATTATGTTCAAAAATATTCATCAGATGGTACACAGGATTCTTTCTCTTCTTGGTCTCTGCAGGAAACTATCTGCAGAGTAGATGAAAGAAACTAGGACCATACCTGAATCCAATTCAAAAGCAGGTCAAGGGAACTGGAATTCAGATCCTGTAAGATGGAAGAAAGATAAAAACACAATAATAATAATAATAGAAGATATGGGCTTAAAGAAATAAAAGGCGATTAAGTGGATGTGTTCCATTTTAACTTAATAAAAAATTAAAAACATAAAACTCGTCAAACATTGAACATACCGTGCCAATTCCTCGAATTTTAGAAATTTCCCCAACTAAACTTGTTTTGTCAACCAAAAGAGGTAGCTGCAGGTCCAATGACATAGAAAATAAACATTGTTGCCCAGATTAGAATTTAATAGCAACCAAATCAAATGGCAATTAATTACAAATTTAAAAAATCAACTAAAAAGGAAGCTACTACCTGCAAGTGAACAAATATATTCCAAAGCAAAGAAAGTGTAAGTTCTTTATCTCTATTAACAAGGTCATCTGCCACAATCATCATCCCATCTTTATCTTGTAGCGAGACACCAGCTTGCCTAAGATATTGTAGAGCAAGACCACAATTCACCAAATTTTTCTTTGTAGTATCCGAGGGAACTGCTATTTTCTGTCCGCATAATGATGAAGCGACCAAATTATAATCAATGACTAATGGCATTATCCAAAAATTAATTTCATTGGAGTGTCAAATATGCTGATATGTAGACATATAGATATGTAACCAACCATGAGGATAGAAGAATTATGTTGCAAAAGCTGAATAGCTCTGCACAGTTTTAATCCATCCTGGAGATCTACAAATAAATCACTGACCCTGAAATCATACTCAACAAGAGGCCCCTACAAAATCACAAAGCAGTCAGATAAATAAAAAGTGGCTATAAACCAAGCAAATAAGCATATAGTGTAGTAGGAATAACTGACCTGTTGATGAGATACTTTGTACCCTAAAATTGCCAAATGTGCCAGAAGATTGCCTTCTCCGTGCATTACATCAGACGATAAAAATTCTAATTTTGAAATGAAAGAGACAAAAGTCAACCTTCAGGGTGGAAACTGCTGTTACAAAAGAAATATCAACAGAAAATAGGGCTAACGCATAAAAAAGGACTTACCATTGATCACTTGATTACTTGATTTAATCAAGGATTCTGGTTTGAATAACAATGGGGATCCTCCATCTAATCCATCAATACCATACTCAAGTGGTAGGCAACTTTGACATTTAGCTCTATCCAGGAAAAGCACAAGTAACAAAATTCTCTTCAAAATCACATCCCCCAAATTCTCATAGTAACCTGACCTATACACGCCCTCAACCATCTTGTTATAAGCATATTGTTTTGCGAGTCCCTCATGCGAAAAGAATAGCTTCTCAATGATCATTTTCAAAAACACGGCATCTTGATCAGGGTTAACATCTCCATTTAGCACCAATGAATCACCGCCAAAGATGATATATAATCCAATTCGGAGCCAAATTGGATTGTAACACATGAGGATTCTTGTGGCCTTATCCTTTAACCCAAGATCTGTAACTATCGGGCAGTGTGCTTTCAAATTTAACCTTCCATCATCAATTGCCTAATAAACAAAAACAAATGAAATTGACACAACTTCAATTTTCGATTTCATATAATTCAAAGCCTATTTCATTTTCCACTCCACAACAACAAAGTCCTGGCAGATATATTACAAAGCTATTCAAATCAATTGCTGCTAACAAATAACCAGATATACTACAATGCATTAAAAGCATTAATAATTGAAGTGCACGCAATATACTAATTCCTAAGCCCTCTAAGTAACTACTGAAAGAAAATTCAAATTAAGCTAATGGAATCGAGAACAAACCTTAGTGATTTGATTCAATGTTTGGAAGATTTCTTTACAGCTAGAAAGGCTAAGATAAACCTTAATTCGCTCCTTCAAATCATCGAAACTGCACACATCCTTAAGAGAATCCTTCAGCTTGGAAAACATGGAATTCGGCAACTCGACAGCTTCGCCATTCTCTTTACCAACGCGGTTGCTATCGTCGCGCGAGCATGTCTTCCTCTGGCGCTTGGGAGTTCGCCAAGTGGAATCGACGGCAACGGAATTCCCAGGAGCACTGTCTCTCTTCCCCTTGGCAGAAGGCGTGGCAGAATGAGCAATTGACACGTGGCAGGCGCAGGAGGCAGGGTTCTGGAGCAAGAAGTTAAGCCAGACGGTGAGGGAGTTGGCTAGGGATTTGAGTGATTGTTCCTTTTTGATGAGTGCCTTTCTAGAAGAGAGAGACTGCTCCAATTGGAACGCCTTGAGCTTCCTGGAAGCGGAAGTGGAGTGTTTCTTAGGGGGAGGAGCGAGGGAGGGGCGGGGGCGGTGGCGGAAGGAGGAGCGAGGGGTTTGTTTGGAAGCGGTGAAGAAAGGAGTGGTGGAGGGAGATTGGAGGGGGAGAGAGAGAGGGGGGCGTTTGGGAGTACGGAAGTTAGAGATGTCTTTGAGAAGGGAAGAAGAAGAAGAAAGATGGGGAGAGGGAGAAGGAGAAGGAACTTCGTCGCCATCCATTGATGGATTCGGAAAATGGAACAAATGCAAAGAGAATGGAGTTTGGTGAAGAAGTATATTATTATTATTGAGTGGAAAGTTTTTTGTTGGATTTTGAATTTCAAAATTGGGGTGGCGAAGGGCGGGTAAGGAACAACCTAAACCGTTGCAGATCACGTGATCACCACACCCCTAACTTTTGCTACTATTTTGGTAGTGTGGCAATGCAAAAATCATCTTTCTAATTATAAATGGTTCGACATATTGAATTATCATGATTATTACGGTACTATATATATTTATCTTTAGCAAGGAATCTATGTCAAAATATTGGTCCAAATTCATGCATTTTATTGGTCTCTAAAAACAAGGTTATTAATTAAAATTTAGCATGTTCTTTGACTCTTAAAAAAATTTCCTTCTTCCGGTTTGAATTATTAAAAAAAATAATTTCATGCTTGTTAATAGTAGTTGATTGTATTTAATTTTTCCAAATTCATAAAAAAATAGAGATAGATATTTTAGGAAAGTAGTATGAGAATGAAACATAAATTAAATAAAATAACAGTTTTTTAAGGATATTTTAGGAAAATATAATTGAAAATGAAACAAAATTTGAAAAAGCTAGTTTTTTTTTAATATTTTAAACCAAAAAAAAAATTATTTTTTTAATATTTCAAACCAGCGTATGTTTCATGTTTCCAAAAAAGTTTGAAGTAAGTGTCACGGTTGATACAAACACATGCTATCTCACACATAGCGTAATTTCATGTGCCAAAAATGTGAAGATTGGTAAAAAAAAGATTAATTGAAAATTCTTTAATTTAAAGCTTTTATATCAATCTCTACTATATGTTAAAATGAAAAAGCAAAAATTGTAAAACGTGATATTCTCCCGTACGAAAAATTAATTAAATTTTGATACTTATAAAAAAAAAAGATATTTTTCGTATTAGAAAATGAAAATGCTAATACATATCCATAAAAGATTAGCCAGACTGCAAAACCCTTCAAAAAAATTCAAACATATAAAAAAAATACTTCTAAATTCTAATATTATATCCAAACATTAAAATAACTTCCACCTCATGAACCTTTAGAAGATTAAATAAAAGATCTTATTTTGAACGCTTATCCAAACAAGCACTCATTTTTTGCTACTCAGTTAATTCAAACAAGGCATAAATTATTTAAGCAACAACAACAGCCTTTTGAGGCATACACTAAAGCATCCTATGGGAACGTTGGAGGAAATAAGCGTGACTAGAAGGAATAAGCATGACTACACAAAGTCACTTAAGTTATTGTCATGTTAATCCTGGACTAGGCTCCTAAAGTAGCAGCAACAGCTGAGTATCACACGTAAAGAACCACAGGCATGAGGCTACTTTTTTCAGCATCTTCTTCTCCTGCTGAAGTTGAAAGTTTCTAACCAGAGAACCATTAAAATCATAGCCAATGGGCGCACAAATGAATAACTTAAGATCCAAGATCCACTGTAGTCAATGGATAGGGTGATACTGGGCTGATATCCTTTTTGGAGGCAATGTGCGCAGGATGTAGAGGACTAAAGCTGAAGGCAGGATCTCAACCAGCTGTGTTTTTGAAAAATGAGAAGTAAATTCTCAATTCCCAGAATGCAAGAAACCAAAAAAAGACTAGTGGCAAATTGGCAATAAAAAAAGGAATACTCATTAGTCATTAGTATACCATGTAGTAGATCAAGTCCAAAATAGGATGATCCAAAACTTCAAGAGACACATCTGAGTCAAATGCAGATAGAAAACCCTGCAAGTATATCAAAAATGTGATTAATAAAGAAGGTAATAATGCTTGGCAAATAATACCATGCATATCATAAGTCATAACCCTACAGCTTTAGTTCTCGTGACAAAGACTCGAGGCCTTTCCTTTCCTTTTTCTCTAAACTGATCTCCATATATGATATACTTACATTTAGCCACTTATCAGCGCTTAACCAGCGAAGGTTCTATTTGCTCTTTTAATTTTTCCTTCATCCCCAACTAACTCCTTTTCACACAAAAACTGTTTGTCAGGGTGTCTAACAGTATTGCACTTGAACATATTTATTGCCATTATTATCCAAACATCCTCGAGCTATACAGTCTACACCCTCTCATCATTTAAATATACATGATTCAGATTTTCAATTGTTATTGTCATTTGTGAAAAGAAAAAGCAACATTTTCAACAACCTACCAGGTTCACTATGTATATCAAACATCTATTGTTCACATTTTACGGCATGTCTGTGGATCCCTTTTGCATAACAGAAACATAGGAAGATGAAATAATAATGAAGACAGAAGTTACCACAACGCATCTTATCAGAAAACATGTGAAACAAATGGCTGTGACAGATCCGACCTGCAATATAAAGCCCATATTATATGAATTTAACTAATATAAGAATAGAAGAAGAGAAGAGACAAAGAAAGATGAGAACTATTTGCTTTCAAAATCATCTATACCCGCTCATGGACTTTTGTAATGTATAATGAGGAACCTGAATATGCTATTAAAAGTAAAAAGAAAATGAAATCCTGAAAAGGGCAGGGTGGGTGTAAAGTGTGACTCAGATGAGAATTTTTTTCAGTAGAGCAGTGATGGAATATGATTTGCACAAAGGCATACTATCAAATTGGCACACTGAGAAGAAAATAAGCATACCTCGTAAAGTTTTTTTCTTCTCCCTTTAGATTCAATTGGGAAACGCCTCAACATGAAAAATAATCTAGAAAGTGAATGAAAAAAGAAATATTACCAGAAGAAAAGGGAGAATATTACAAGGGGATAAGAAATCCTCAGAAGAACAAAAGTCCACCCACATCAAACCAAAAATAACTAGAGTGTAAATGATGCCAAGGGTACAGAACAGAGGTACATCATAGATAATATCAACTCAGACAAAATGCAGTAGCCTCACCTTCCTCCATATAGCAAGAAGCCTAATGCAGCCATAAATGACACAGCTGGAGAAAATTAAATACAATAAATTTCATTATAAAGAAATGTCCACAGAAAAATATAATCTTAAGGAGGCAAAGCCCATTCTTAAGCTCACAGGTGGGCGTGACACATAAATCAATTTGTTATTGAAAAGCTAACCTGCAATTAAAATCTTCCCAATAAACTCCACTACACTGTTGTCATCAATCCCAAGGTATATCCAAATACAAACCTGAATTCAAAGTCACTTTAGTACTATATGATTATTGATATTAATTATCAAGGAAAGCGTTACTTTTTGCTCTGAAACAAAGGAGAGATTCAGGCTTTGCTTGACACGCATCTGGCAGAAACTCGAAAACATAAATTATAATTACTGTACAAAAGTGAATTAAATTGGACGTTCACCATATAATCATCATGTGCAATTCTCTTAACAATTCACATGATATGATATTTTCAGACAATAGAAGAAAAACTTTACTTAAGAACTGTTCTAATTTTTTTTCCCCTGCTAGTCACCACTGCTTTGTAATTCTGGGAAAATTGGTCGGCACTCAGCAGTGGATGCCCATATTGATAATATAATAGGTTCTGAGGTGTGGAGCTGCAGCATGATGCTGTCTAGCCAACATCACCAGGAGATGGGAATTCGGAATAAAGAGCATGTGTCTGTGAATAAACATAGAATATGAAGGAAAAAACAATAAAATGCTTCAGATAGAGAATGGGAATGCTAGAGGAGATTACATTGTGCATTGATGAAGTGCATTGGGACCACCGTTAATATAACATAAGTACATAACAACATAATGGCGAGTCCAGCTGACATACAATTGTTGGGTTTTAGAAGAGAGTAAAAAAGAAAGATACCTGGATAAAATACAAGGCACCATTTATTGAAAGGTAAACTATCCTGAGCTTATAAGTTGGTAAACACCTTGCCTGTTATGTCATCAGAATAAAATTAGATTTTCCTTTACCCAAAAAAAGAATAAAAAAATCTTGATGGTGTAAAAGCGGATAAAACCTTGAACCTAATGTAAATGAGTACTGATTTGTAATTGTAACAGTTTTCTAGTAATGATATATCAACCTCCAAAGCAGCTTACACCACAAAAAGATGTGACTTGTTAACCGATCATTAGTAACCAAAGTATCACTCAGAGACACATGTCACTACTCTTGTGGTGTAGGCAGTTTGGTAGGTTGAAATATCAGTGTTATAAAATAAATTAGGAGAAGGGGGGTGCAAAGAAGAAAAAAAGACATGCCTGATGGTAAATTCCAGCCCAAAAAAGGACAAGGAGAGTATAAGTAGAGAAAAAGAGCAATCCAGGTAGATCCAATAGCACCAAAATGAATACCTAATTGAACAAACAAGCAAGCAGACACTCTATGGCAGTGTACAATTACAAGCGTTCGAGAGTTTAAAAAAAAAATATGAGAGGTGAAAAGAAAAAGTAACCTTAGGGCGTAAAAGAAAAACTAGGGAGTGCAATCCAAACACCACTGCACGCACTGCAACATGAAAAGAAAAAGGCATATGTAGTAGTAGTAGATTAGAAGAAGAATAAGAAGAGAGAGAGAGAGAGAGAGAGAGAGAGGGAGGGGTGCCTGCATTGAGAAAGAAGTTCATAAGATGGAAAACTTTTTGGGTAGTCCAGCTATATTGAGGTAGCCTGAGTTGGATTCTGAGCAACTGAATCTGCAACCAAGCAAAGAAATGAAGTAAGTAAATAAATAAATAAAGAGAAGATGTTAGAAAATACTAAAGGAATAGAAAGAGATAGGGGAGGAGACCAGAGCAACGGAGGAGATGAGGGCGTAAAAGGCAGAGAGGGAGTAGAAAATAGCATGTTGCTGCTGCTGATGATGTAAGAGAGTGGAAGAGTTGATGAAGATATGGTTCCTCCACCATTGAGCATCCCAGTGCAGCCACAAAGTGGTCGGGATCTGCATATCTCAATTCTCCAGTGAGGGAGACAGGCAGTCCAATACAGAGACAGGGAGAGGGGGAAAGTGTGGCTTTCGCATCCCCGGCCTCTCTCTCTCCTTAATCATGGAATGAAAGGGACTAGAATGGTATTTAAATAAGCTACGTGGATTGTTATATTTATAATGGAGTGGAGTAGAATTTGGTAAAATGGATTCCATCCAATTTCATGAAACTTTCACTTTTTCATTTCTCCCAAATTGGAGTGTTTGTGATAAAATCAAACAATGAAGCATTATTTTTGTCTCGTCTCACTCAACTCCATCGTATTCTATTCCGTTCTATCCTCAATATCCAAACATAGCCTATCTCTCGCTTAAGTCCCGTCCCCTCGACTTGGCTAAATTTTTCTACTTCCCACTTCTTTCTTTCTTTTTTAAAATTTTTCCTCTCTTGAAAGTATATTTCATTCGGGTATATGAGATATAAATTACTATTGAATAATGTGTAATGTGTAAATATTGTAAACTAAATAAAATAAAATTAAGGAATTTTTCAAAACTCCACCACTTACTCATTCTAAACTGAGTGTCTTTCGATTAAAATCCAACACTAAAAAATAATTCCCCAATTTAATCCATAACCTCCATGGCTTTTTTTTAATTTATTTTTAATTTAGATTTTGTTTTGGTGAGCTCCTCCAAAGCTTTTAGCCTGAATATAGAAGCAAACATTGGCAACCAAAAAAGAAACAACTAGAAATACTTATAAACAAAAAAATTACTTATCTGCTAATCAAGTGCGAAAATGGTAAAATGGGAAGTAAAGTGGGTTGTTAGCTCACTCGCATAGAACAAAAAAGAATAGATGATGAATTCCAGGAGTGGGGGAGGAGGCTTAAATGCAAAATGTGCTTGAATTTCGATTAAATTTGACATAGATTCATTAACCAAGTATAAGTGCATGAACCATTCATTATATTCAATACTTTAGATTAACTAAGTGTAATTTGCGAAATATACTTAATGTATGTTCGTGTTTTGACGTTTGTAAGATGCAAATGCCCGTTTTCCACATAAGCTCCAAATTGAAGTTATGAGAAAAACGTAATTTCCCATCACCAATCCAAACGGCTTCTTAAAAATGTTACACCTCCGAAGGAGACATTTTATCTTTTTTAGAGTATTTTTGCTTAGTTTGGAATTAGGATTATGAAGGGATAATCTGAACCTAAATTTTGACAACCTTTGAGAAGACTGATTTTCAAAGAGACTAATCAAATTCGGAAAGGCATATTCCAGTATATTTCAATTACCGCCTATTCACTTTTTACATACTCATAATTGTCTTTTTTTATTATTCAGACGATACTCCTTCGGCACGAATTATAAGTTAATTCAATCATTTTTACGCTTATTAAAGAGACTAATTGATTGCATTTAATTTTCTCAAATTTATAAAAAATAAAGGTATTTTAGAAAAATAGTATTGAGAATAAAACAAAAACTAATTAAGATTGCAATTTTTTAGAGATGTTTTAGGAAAGTGACATTGAGAATGAAACAAAATTTAATAAAGTTAATTAATTTTGCTTATATTTTAAACTAAGAGTAGTATGTTTTTTGTTGCTTATAATTCGAGCAGGAGGAAACATAGGAGTAGAACATTTTTAGAGTGTCTCATCTAAGTTTGTATTAACTCGTTTAATAAATTTAATTACATTTCTTTTAAAAAAATAAAAAAATTAAGAACAGCTTTTGATTCAAATATTTTTTACCTGGAAATTAAACTCAAATATTAAGTACTTGAAATACAAAATTATAGTGCTATCATTAAAAAAAAATAGACCAACACGTGATGAAAATTCAAGACAGGTACACAATGTGATCACATCACTTGTAAATGTCTAAAACTAAAACTAAAACTCTTTACTTTGGTTGGTTTTGTTGTGATAAACATTTGTCAGTCACTTCCTTAATACTAATCTTTGAGAACATTTTTAATATGGATCAAGTTATGCCCAAAGCCACCTTTTGAAAGCAAACCCGGCATTATGTTGCCGCAGTTTACTTTCCAACAAGTCTTTTCTCTCTGGGTGCTGCATGCACTTCCCAAATCTGATTTCATTAAGGCTTGCTCATTGTAACTAGGCCTAGTTTGATGCTATTGCAAATCTCCTATAATATTGTGCTCCATATGCTGCAGTAGATGCCATTGTTGTTGAAGCCACTAAATAGCTGCAGCAGAAGATGAATCAAGTTCAGCATCTGGGAAGACTTACTAGAAACGCAATAAAAAATTCAATCTCAATTACCTCAAATAAGTAACATATATTTGAGTTTCTTGGGTTCCAAACTCTGGTTGCATAAGAGCTGCAGCAACCAGTACTAATTGGAATACTGTATTCACCTGTTCAAATTTATATTGCTAGTCAGGAAGTAGGATATATAAAAGGAAATGGTTTTGAGGGAACAGGATGCAAAAGAAATTTATTGAGCGTGATCTACTTTTCTAATCCATGTATGCAATGATTTGGATTTTTTTTTATCAGGAGGTTTTTGTTCATTTGTGAGAGCATGATTTTTTTTTTTTATCTTCAAAAGGAACTGAGAATGTAATCTAAGACAGCAGAGGATGGCTCAAACAATAGGCACTGTATCAATGGGTACCGTATCTGTTGATAATCAGTATTCTTATACCTCGAATTAGTTATATGGGTATGCGGTATGCCTACACTAATCAATCAATAATGCTCTGAAATCAAACTCCAAAATTGGGTTTGATTGAAGGATGGGTTTGGGCAATATAACTATCTTAAAATTCTACCACTTCATATCTCAAGACTAATCTAAACATTCATTAGGGAGGTCAACACAATAAGCAGGTGATACACAACTAGTATACATAAGCTACTAAGAAAAAAATGTTCAACAACATTCACTGCGTAATGAAAGGACACCCATAAAGCTTACCTTGCTTATGAAGAGTGGTTCAACCTTTTGGCGTCTGTTCCCATCAAGGTTAAAAAAATCAAACCAGCTTTTCCACTGAGAAAAACACACACAATTAAGGTTTCATCTACCAAAGAACACAATTTCTCAAGCAAAATGGAAAAAACTTGAGAACTGGATTGCTCTTACCTTCCAACCCAAGCTACTAGCTCTAAGAAATACTGCACCACCGACAAGGAAAGCATCTCGAAATACAACGAGACCAACAAGTCCAGCTTCAAAATGAGAATGTTTTAAACCACATCAATAAGCAATATGTGTGTTATCATCTCAAAACATAAATACTACTAAATAATGCCAACATGGCAACGACGACTCGAAGAAAAATGCTTATTGCACCCTTTCAACCACTTAAAATCATTTAGCCCAGGCAACATCCGATGAAAAGAACATATAGCCTAATGCTTCACCTGATAGCGATCCCAGAACAATGAAAGATCTAATATTAAAATCAATTACTGACAGAGGAAAGTAAGGACAAAGTGGCAGCCTTGCAAAGACAGTAAGACGTTAAAGGCAGACTGATAGTTACTAGCTAAGCATGGAATGTTATTAGGCAGAAGGGGTTCTATTTCAAATTAATTAATTCATAAATTATAAATAAAATGTATGCTATTCAAGAGAGAAATGCATATCCAGTCCTAAATTTATTGGAATGGCCTAATACAAGTGTGAAACGAGGATATGTTTCAGCTCTCTCATCTTCGCTCATTGTTTTCTCAATTTTCTTTTAATCTCCATAAATTTATAAATGCCTGAAGCCCTAAGCAAACACAAAGTAACAGTTAAACATAACAAAAACTAGAGTACATACGATGCAGTAGATGGTTATGCAGCATTGCAACAGCAACACAAGCAATAAGAACCTGCATATGATATAGGGAAAGGAGGTTACTTTGTATGAACCTGCAAGCTCAACTGGCTAATGACACAGCACTGCTATATTAATTAGTGATATAGTTAGTAGTACCTTATCAGCAAGGGGATCAAGGTAGGAACCCACCACTGAATCGATATTCATCTTCCTAGCCACGTATCCATCCAGCTACAATTAATTAATTCAGAATCCAAAAAATAAAAGAAATCATGTCTAGCATGTAGTATAAAATTAAAATATTAAAAAACCAATAAATAAATGATATTTGTTAGAGTATGTTCATTATACCCAATCTGTGGCACCAGAGATTGCCAATCCTATAATTGCTGGAGTGTACATCTCATTCACAATCATCCTGTTCAAATATTCTCAATCAAATCACCACATTGTTTTTATATTAATAAATAAATAAAAAAGAATGGAGGTAGCATACCATCCAAGAACAGGACCAGAAATGATTCGGCTAAAGGAAATGAAATTGGGGAAATTAACGAAGCTGTCAAAAAGAGTGAGACTTTGTTGATGTTGTTGTTGTTGTTGAGAAGAAGATTGTTCGGGATCCGAATCCGGAAGGGGTTTGACCCGATCCAACAAAGGGAGAGGTAAACGTGTTCTGAAATTGAGATTGAGATTGAGATTGAATTTGACGACATTGGGGAAATAGAGAGGGGTGGCAGATTGAGAGAGCTTCCAAGGTGGGCAAATGAGGAAGAGAGGGCCACGTCGGCGGTGGTGAAAGAGAGAAAAGGGCAACCGGAAGAGCGGGTTGTTATTGTTGACATAGTGATGGGAAGGAGCGTAGCATGGCCATAGAGGGAAGGTGGTAGCTGTGGTGGAAAAGGTTCGAGCTTTGGTTTTGGTTTTGGTTTTGGTTTGATTAAGGAGAATTGATTTAAGGGATCTGAAGAGCACCATTATTGCCTTCTTATTATTGTTATTATCATTCAGGTTCGAACATGTTTTTGTTTAAAGAGTATGGAAGGAAGAGAAGAGAAGAGAAGAAGGGAAGAAGGAAAGAAAGAAAGAAAGAAAGAAAAGGGTTTTGGGTTTTTAGTTATAGTGGCAAAAGAAGATGAAGGACAGACAAGAGCATACCACGTGCTATTTCATGGCTGAAACAAATGTCCCACTGTAACTGTATGTTGGTTCTGCAATGTCACACGATTTAAGCTTTCCACGGCCAGTCGTCGTTTTCAAACTTGAAAAACGCATAGTCGTTCACCCATGATTATTCATTCGACAAGCTCGCCTTGGATTTTTTTTTTTTTTTTTTTTTTTTTACAGTATCACTCAATCAAACAAATTTTAGAGGAAAAATTGAATTTGTTGATCTCAAGTGGCATGACCATAAGATAGAGTGGTACCTTTCTTTTTTCTTCTCAATAATATGTCACGATATTTAAACAAGGATCTAAGAAATGGATCACTAAAAATCTGTTAACCGCTGATGTGGCTAGCAAAATGCAATATTAGCATACATGTGTGCAAGTATTGCATGCATTGATATGATGAAGTGGATTATCCGGCCTCGCAGGAGCAAAAGAACCAAAATCCAATTCACAAACACATTTGGATTGTGTTTTGACTCTTTTGTTCTTGACCCGGATCACCATGTCATCCCAATGGTGGCACACAGTAACTGCACACATGTATGTTGTGTATAACACTCCCAACTTTTTTAGGGACTACCTAAATAATATATATATATATATATATATATATATATATATAATACTAAAGCATGAAAAGGAGAAATAGAAAGAAAAAATTTGAAAAGGTATCGAGAAAATAACAAAAGGATGTTACCTTGCACATCTAACAAATAGTTTTTGGTGGGCAAATTCTCCGGTGCATGTTAAGGATAATATGCACCGGTGCATGCCATATTTTTTGGTTATTTTATTTATTTTTTTAAAATTTAACCAATTAAAAAATATTCTATGCGTTTTTTTTTATCGATATGAAGTGATTTTTATAATTTGGATTTTTTTTTATTTTACTCTGTGTTCTTAAAAAAAATGTATTGAGTAAAACTGTATTCAAAATTTACATATTCTAATAAATTTGTATACGAACTTGTGTTAAAAAATATTCTGAATAAATCTGTATTAAAAAAATTTAAAAAGCAAAAAAAAAATTTGCATATGCATCGGTGATAACATGCACCGGAGAATTTGCCTTTTTGGTGTTGTTTTAGACGTAAACCACTCTCCTTAATGAATTTGAGGTTGGGTGTTTGTTACTTCTCTTTTATTTTGGAAAAAATTAACATCGTCATTCGTCAACTTTGAAGTAGCTAGTTTGATAAACGCTAAAACTCAATTTAAACGGATTATACAGTTTTCACGATATTGATTGATCAACATGAAATAGATTGGTTTTGTTAGACATATGATTCAAATACTTAATCGTGTCGACCATAGGTCTAATTTATCGGTTTTTTATTGAATCATTTGGTCAAGTACGACTTTGATAGCACCGGCTATAAATTGATGAGAGGGATCTTGAGTTCACCATTCTTGCATTGTTGACTACCCACCATCTTTAAATATTAATTCTCCTAACTTTTATCGTTTTCCTTTGTATATAGACATGGAAATTATCCGGTGCAGATGCAATCGGACATGAAAAGGAGTAGAAACTAGAAAGGGAAAAGGGAAAGCAAGTGGCTCCAATGGAAGTTATAAAAATTAACAGAGCCATTAAAAACATAATTCAAAAGAGAAAATGGGTAATGCACCGACAGTGTAAAGTTTTTTACACCATCAATGCATCATCCACCATTTATTGTTTATGTTGTTGACTTTTGAATTAAAGTAATCCCAATGAATTGTGGATGATGAACTGATAGTGTAAAAAACTTTACACCGTCAATGCATATCCATTAATCTCAATTCAAAATGGGCTTGTGACTGTCCACATAAGACAGCCTAGTTGGTGGCTGCAGGGACACTTAAGATTTCCCCCTTCCCAAGTCATGGGTTCTAGTCTCAGACCTCCCATATAAAAAAAATGGGCTTGTGACTTATATAGCATGTTTTAAAAACTAAAAGACCTAATTCATTTAATTAAAGGGCTCTAGTTTTTTACCCCCTAATTAATTAGTTGACTCCATATTTTTCTAAAAATCTCACAATAACCTTATTAACTTCCAATAATCCCAAAATATCCTTATCTTATTCTAATCTTACCCCCTCTTAAAAAAAAAATTAAACGACTCATGCTTAATCCTTAGCGAGGGTTATAAAATATATATTTTAACAAGCACGCTGAAGGCACAACGAAGGTTGTAAAATGTTATAACCCTCGCTGAACCTTCAGCGAGTATTATAAAGTATTATTTATATAACCATCGATGACTCGCCAGCAAGCGTTATAAAAATTAAATTTTATAACTCTCGCTGAGGGCGAGGGGGCATTTTGGGTAGTTTAGTTTTTAGTAAAATTGATAGTATTTTTTCAAAATAAAGGGGTTACCTAATTAATTAGGGAGGGTCAAAAAACTAATTCCCTAATTAAAAATAAGGGGACCAAAATGGCATATAGAAAAACGTGAAGGGAATAAGATTGCATTTAAGTTAACTTCAATCTTAAGCATCAAAGAGCACATTTTTATTCTAAAAAGTGTGTCACTTTATGATTTTTTCAACCAATCACAACAATTGCCATTCTATTAATTTTTTTCAACCAGTCACAACAAGTGATATAATTTTTGGACGGCAGATATTAACTATGTACAAAGATTGAGGATAAGGGACTAAATAGAGTAGTTTTACATTAAAAGAATAAAGATTTAATATTTTGAAGATATTTGATTTACTTTTCAATATTTTTTTTTTCTCTTTTATCCTTAGGATTAAGGTTAAGAATTTTTTTATAAACAAAATATATAGGTTTTTCTTTCTTTTCTGTATGTACGCTAAGCCAAAATAAGGATTCTCTGATTCTCCAAAAAAGAATTCTGAATTTTGTAAAATATCTTATCAGAAATTAGTTCATCACATCATATGGAAATTTAATTTCTCTAAGGTCAAATATTGGATCACACTTCTTCACAGAAAGAACGGGTATAAAATAAAATATGTATAGTAGTGATATATGTAAATTCAGAATTAACATCTGAATATATATTTATTTGTCTTATATGTAAAAGCAAAATATTTCTGCATTAAGATAAACAGATGTACATGTTTTTGGTGTGCACCAAGGGTATCATCCAGCCGATAGCCGATAGGCGAAGACTAATTCCCTCCGAGGCATATCGAACCCTTGACATCATGGTTAAGGAACCCAGTTATCTATTGAAACTCGTTGTTTCTGGATGTACATGTATGTAACATTAGTGAAATATGTAATGTGAAAATAAAATAAAATATCATCTGTCTAGAGTATGTCTTAGTAGTTAGTAGTTAGTATCAAAAGGGAGATCAACTTGGTATTGGTGTACACGTGAGACTTGTAATTGAATAACCATGCTCCTTGATATTCATAATTCATGTATCAATGAAACCACCTAAGATTAGTCAAAGGTAAATAATCCATTATGATGTGAAACAAAACCTATAAACTAAAATTAGAAATCACATTTCCTTCGTAAACACACATAGAAAAACAGATTTCTGAGCCTCTGACCCGACAGCTTAAAAATTAGCCATAAAAAATTATAACAAGATTCTTCCGGTTTTTTTTTTTTTTTTTCTTTTTATCCTTGGGGCATACAATCTTGTTCATTCTGAGAGGTGTCACGTTCTTTGTTTATGTTAAGGTTAATTAAAAGCCTTAACATATCAAATTAATTGGGTTTGTATCAAAAGAGCTACACACGTTTTACATGGGGAGGGAAGAGAAAATGAATTGCTTCTCATGCAATGTTAAGGCGGACACGCTCTCTTTCAGATGTAGCCCCACCCATATTTCCAAAGACCAAAGCAAAAGAACGTTCAAATCATTTGTTAGGGATGTCTCGCTTAGATTTAAATCAGGTGCATGGCTATTTATGTTTATTAGTCTCTTCTGATTCCATCAAAATGTTTAATGTTATATTGTTATACCATAATTCATAATTCCTTGCTTTATAGATAGAGTAACTAACGGATTCATCTTTATTTTGTTTGTGTTTTCATGATTTGATATTTAATCTGGTTGAAAGGACATGACTTTTTTATTTAATTCATAAGGGAGGTCTAACTTTTGATACAATTTATGTCATGCTCTAGATTTATGAATTTATGATAAATAAGGAGCATATTATTATTATATCATAAATTTAACTACATGCGAGATCTCAAGAAAGATGATAAATGTCACATCTTTCTTATTTTGGATAAAAACTTATTGTGTGTGATGGGATGGGATGCATTTCTTCATGATGTTTCTCAATTGCAGACAGAAGCAGGAAGAGACAGATAATCACAGCAGAGATACTAAAATATGGAACTGCAAAAAATAATGTTGAAGTATTCACATATCAAGAACTTGTTGCTGCAACCGATAACTTCAATCCTGATTGCCTTATCGGCGAAGGTGGATTTGGTAGTGTCTACAAAGGATACATAAAAAAAATTGATCAAGTACCTCTCAAACACACAATATTCTTTTGACATTTTGGCTATTTAGAATTAATGAAAATCTCATGCTAAATATTTGGTTTACAGACTGTAGCTGTGAAGCAACAGAACAGGAATGGATTACAAGGATCAAGAGAATTCCTTGCAGAGGTTCTCATGTTAAGTTTGGTGAAGCACCCAAACCTTGTCAAGCTCATTGGTTATTGTGCAGATGGTGATCAAAGGATTTTAGTTTATGAATTCATGCCCAATGGAAGTTTGGAAGATCACCTTCTAGGTATCATGACCAAAAACAATCTAATTCTTATAGGTCTTTCCACTATTTTTGTGAATCAATTAACCCAGAAGCACTTTTATTTTATGAGTCTTGTACTCTTGTTAACCAGAGCTAGACACTGATTGAGGAATCAAGGGATTGAAAGTTTTTATAGGAAAATGCTACTTTAGAAATTCTTTAGGACTTGAATACATTACCTTAACTTTTTATCCTTTGATTTCTTAACTGATGCTCTTAGGGTGGATAATTATTTTTCACCTTATTTTATAACTTGCTAGTTGCAACACTGACTACAATTTATTTATACATCTTAGACTTAGAAGAAGATCAGGAGGCACTAGATTGGCAAACCAGGATGAAAATTGCTGAGGGAGCAGCTAGAGGACTCGAATATCTACATGAAACTGCTAATCCACCTGTGATATACCGTGATTTTAAAGCGTCTAATATATTGTTAGATGAAGATTTCAATCCAAAGCTGTCTGATTTTGGACTTGCAAGGATGGGTCCAACCGGAGGCAAGGACCATGTCTCAACAAGGGTCATGGGGACCTATGGCTATTGTGCACCTGAATACGCTTCTACAGGTCAACTAACTATAAAGTCTGATGTTTATAGTTTTGGTGTAGTGTTCCTGGAAACAATCACAGGTAGAAGAGTAATTGACAATGAAAGACCATCAGAGGAGCAAAACTTGGTTGATTGGGTATGTTATGCTGCACATTTTTCCTCTTCAATAAGAATTTTGATATGCGGTTTTAACTTTGAACATTGAGAGTATGTTTGTAATAGTCAGATAATATTTTCACCTAAAAACAGTTTGTAAGATTATGATTATATTTTTGCCAAACACCTTCAGCTGCAGAATTATGCTTATTTGGACTTCCAACATATGTTTTTCTGGACTAAATTAACCTCTACCAAACATACTCTAATAGTGTTAAATAATCTAAGGAACATGGTATTTATGGTTGTGTATGTTTGACTGAACATGCAGGCACAACCTTTGTTCAAGGACAAAGCCAAGTTCATTTTAATGGCTGACCCTTTGCTTGAAGATAAGTTCCCTGTGAAAAGTCTATTTCAAGCCCTTGCTGTGGCTGCAATGTGTCTCCAAGAAGAAGCTGATACGCGACCTCACATGAGTGATGTTGTAACAGCTCTTCATCATCTAGCAGGTCTCAAGAGTATAGCAAAAGACATGCCAAATGAATGTGAATCCAGAAAGAGTGCTGGCTATATTGGATCATTTAGAAGGGTAAATTCGCGGAGAGAGCCATGAGTGAGTGTGCTTAGTTGTAAGTTGTAACTCCGGATGTACAATAGTGTGAAATATTTTAGGTTGGTGTTAACAGGATGTATTTAGTTCGTGAGTTTAAATTTGATCTATGTTAATGCTAAACATTTTACACGGTGGATCAAAATTAAATCGTTAAAATCCATCTATATGTTCAGCAATTTCTGTTTTTATTTCATTTTACCTATAAAAACCATATATGTTCACATCCAAACATTTTAATGTAGGCACAATTACAAATATGTTGATAAATAATATAAACGACACCTTCTGCTTGAACCTTTTGTTGACAAATACAATACAAATAAGTCACAAATCTGAATATGACAAGTACATTGAGCATGACATTAATTTACTTAAGTCATTCTGATCCTTTGTATTCTTGGCTGCACCCTATTGTCAATGAGCTGCTCAAATGTACTTATTTTCAAATTCAACACTGATTTTATATTTAACCTGGAAGTTATAAAGGCTCCGATACCAAAGGCATTATAACAGCAGATAACTAGAAATGAACATGATGAAGTCCAAAATAGAAGTTTTTCAATTTGGAAAACAAGGAAAAAAATAACATGAATATAATGCAAGTGTAGACCAACTCAAGAAACTCAGAGAGTGACTTAGAGTTAAAGTTGTTGACGCTGCTCTCGAGGATCCTGTAACTATAACCAATTAACCAGGAATCCTGGTTAGATTATGGCTTTCTGCTATTTCTGAAGCAGAACATATTTTTGGAAGAAATATAATCGTTTTGTGCCTATAGCAACTGGAGCAGGAGCAGCCATTCCTCTATTTGGAAATTTGGTATTAGTGGCAGTGACACTGCTTCTAATTTGAAGGTGGTCATGGTTCCAAATTTAATTTTCAATTTGAGGCATATCCTTTTAGTCTTTTTCTTAAACGTGGATAATGAAAGATATGCTTTATGAAAAGCATCAACTTCCATACCTGCTGAAACTTTAATAAGTGAACATGAACATCATATTCGATCTGAACATACTACTCCTGAGTAGTATTTCCGAGCATCACACTTTATCCTTTGACTCCTCAAACTATATAACTGCTGCTTAAGGCCACTTTTAAGATGGTTTGAGTTGGTGTACGATCTCAATCAAGGTTAAGTTTTGTTGTAAAATAATACATCGGGATATTCTTGAAATGTGATTGCATTTCCAACAATAATATACGGTGCATGAATAAAATCTATATTTGCTTATAAAAAAAATATAATGTATGCTTCAAAATCATTTTTTTACTGTAAAAAAATCATTTTTTACTTTCCACATGATTAATTTTTAGGGAGTTACTATCATGCAATTCAAAATTGGATGGTTGCTATGCAACCTTTGCTTAAACCTAGTTAAAATTAGGTTTTTGCAATTTAGTCTAACATAAAAAGTAAATTAAAAATTTAGTCCTTTGTACCTATAGACAAATTATAACTTTTAATTTAAAAAAAAATTAAAAGTAGTTAAAATTAGTCACTTGTGTAAAAAGGCTTAATGCAAGTGACTAAATTTAAAATTAAAAGTTATAATTTGTCTATAGGTACAAAAGACTAAATTTTTAATTTACTTTTTATGTTGGACTAAATTGCAAAAAACTAATTTTAACTACTTCAAATAATGACATGACATAGGTGGTAACCAAGGTTGTCAAACTCGCGAGTTTACGTAAACTCGTGAGGCCGAGGTAAACTCGACTCGTAAACTCGTACGAGTTTACCACGAGTCCACTTATTTTAAAATTAACCTGTAGATAACTTTCATAGCTTCCATTTCATAGTTTTTACTCTTAAAATTAAACATAAATATTTAAATGTTGTTATAGCATATAAGAACCCAATAAATAATATTAGCAAACCAACTTAACAACAACCAAATATGATGGTTTTATGATTTAAGTGGTTAGTTAAGTAAAAATAGTGGTTATAGTGTTATTTTAGTGAAAATATCGTTCAAAGATCGATCAGTATCTTCTTTGTTAACCGTTGGATCGTGCTCAAATTTTTATATACGCTTCCTAACTCGTTTATCTTGACATCCGACGGTGGAAATTTTGTTTTGAGAAGTAAAAGTCCAAGAAAATTCAAATATTCGTAAGGCCACTGCTGTTTACCCGAGTTTGCACGAGTTTACCCGAGTTTACCCGAGTTTGCACGAGTTTACCCGAGTTTAGTGGGAAGCAAGTTTGCATGCGAGTTGACTTGATTCTATGGGTAGGATCGTAAACTCGTACGAGTTTACGAGTTAACTCGCGAGTTTGACAATCTTGGTGGCAACTTCTTATTGGTTTAAGAAAAGGTTGCATAGCAACCATCCAATTTTGGATTGCATGATAGAAATACCCTAATTTTTAAGCATATTCTCTTAACTAATTTATTTTAATTCTAACATACATGTAATATCATGCTTGAGGTGCACTACTTTATTAGTTTTTGTTTTTTTTATTTATTTAATATAAGTCATGCTTTTCTTGAACGACTTCTTTTAGAGCTTTATATATATATATATATATATATATATATATTACAAAATAGTTTTTGTTTTAAAAAAAAAAGAGAAAATCAACGTTAGTCAATGTTTTTCGCATTTCTCTCGCTTTAAATATATCTGCTCACACAAGCGCATGTGCTAAGCGTTTCCAATGGTTAATTTTGATTTTTTCACAAATAGATATGTTTGTGATAAGCATATACGGAGTACTGTATAAGCTAAGCGTTGAAGAAGTTTTAAGATACTTAGTTTTTTTTTTTTTTTTTTTTGGTGAACAAGATACTTAGTTTTTTAATGACTTATTTTGATGAAATTTTTAATATGTGCCTTAAAGTATACAATAGAGAAATTCTTTTAATTATAATCAATTTTTTAATAAAATAACAATAAATAATTTCCCGCAACGCTGTAGTAATATCCATTATTTTAACGAGGTTCATAAATATGAGAATATAATTCTTCATGTCATTGGGCCATTGATTCTCTAATTTGGAGGGACAACAAAAAGGCTTTGAGCCACAATGTACAATGAGACCTTCAATTGTCATTTTATTATTATTCTTGTTGAAGATAATTTTTGTTTAATGTGCGTTTTTTTTTTTTTTTTACATTACTGAAAAATTCCGACACATTAGTGTCGAAATTTTACACGAGTATGTCGGAAAAATTTGTTAATTTTTTTGAAAAAAATTCCGAGAACCATGTGTCGGAATTTTTTACTTCTGGTACTGGTTCGTCGGAATTAACCAGAGAGCCATTTTTTTTACATTACCAGAAAAAATTCTGAATTTTTTCCGAGAACCAGTGTGTCAGAATTTTTTCCAGTAACATAAAAAAATGACTCTCTGGTTAATTCCAACGAACCAGTGTCGGAAATTAAAAATTCTGACACATGGTTCTTAGAATTTTTTTAAAAAATTTTAACAAATTTTGCCGACATACTCGTGTCGAAATTTTAACGACACTGATGTGTTAGAATTTTTCTAGTAACGTAAAAAAAAACGCACATTAAACAGAAGTTACCTTCAACCAGGAGTAGAGAAAGGCCACTATAACTCCTTTACGGATGAAGATGAGTAAAGCTTCTGAATTTCAATGACTTTTTGCTTTAGAGAATGTCAGGGAGAGAGGGGTTTGTTACGTGAAACAATGTATAGAAGGTGGAAAGGTGGTGGGGTTTGGGGTTTTCTTAGGGTAGAAGGGGAAAGGTGGTGGGGTTTAGAGTTTCTTTCCCTTTTTTTTTTTTTTGAATGCTGAAGGGCATAATGGACATTTCCCATTAAAATGGGGTTTGGGGGATAATAGTGGGATTTGTAGACTAATCCCCTTTCTTAAAAATGACTCACTTGTCCGCGTAAGTCAGCACAGTTGGTAGCTGCAGGGACACCTAGGTAGCTTAAACCCCGAGCTCCTCAGTTCTAGTCTCAGGTACTTCTTTTCTAATAAAAAAAAGGCTTATTTATGATTTTAGTCCTTGAAAGTTAGAGGTGTTTTGATTTTAGTCCCTACATCTTTTTTTGACCTTGAATAGTCCCTAAATGTTTTAAAATTTTGGTTTTAGTCCTACCGTTAACAGTTTCCCGTTAAATGCTGACGTGGCAAGACATGCCATGTGGACATTGGAAATAGGCCGGACCCAAAAATGGGCTTGATTGCAGCCCTCATTGAAGCACAACCACACGTAGCATGCTATGCACATAACTTAGTGCTGTAGAATATATAGAATGTTTAGTTTTGAAGGATTTTAAATTCCACTGCACATGAGATTTGCCACTGAAATTTCAAGCCTCAATTCAATTCTCTTTTCTTCTTACAACATTCACCCATTCTCTTCACCATGGTAGCTCTACAAGCAAACTCTCTCATAAAAGAAACACTTATAAACACTAAATTTCTATGATCAAGTCTCCATTTGCTCTAATCCCTCTGGTTTAAAATGAGAGCAAGATCATCACGTCCCTCTTGTACTCTTTGTTCCTTGGAATGGATTTCCACTTTTCCTTCTCACAATCTCAACAAACTGGGTTTTGCTTTATTTTGTTTTTCCCAGCAAAAAAATGATCTCATGTTTGGTATTGGTTACAACTTACAACCCTGTAGTTTCAGGCATACAACGACACCAACTATAGCATTAATGAGATATATTATGGCTAAACAATTGGTTAATATATTTGGCATTTGCATGAAAATGATATTAGTGTTAGTACTAATAGTGTAAAGGAACACTCTTGGAAGTATATATGTTATGCTCCACGCAGTGGCCTAGGCTTAGACATACAGAACCTACCAACACCATAAAGCATGTACTATGGATTCCCAAATCCAATTTGGCTAGATAGAATGTGAATGCCTCACATAATTTGTTTGGTTTCATTATACAGGCAAGGTGCATTAAAGTGTGGCACATGGTTCAGGGCCTTGAGAAGATGTGAGCCTGAAGTTTTCCATTACCACTCATCCATGAATTTGATCACAAAACAGGTGGAAAGGTAAGGCTAACGAAGAAACAAATTAAAATGAAGAACTTAAAAAATTGAAAGTCCCACATCGTTGCATAAAGGAAAAATGAAAGGTTTGTATAAATAAAAAGTCCCACATCGGTTGGATAAAGCAAAAATGAAAGGTATATATAGAAGTTATGTGCACAAAACGTGCAGAATGTTGTCTGGTTTGGGCATCGTTAGTGGAGCAGGCCCATTTTAGGTTCCTTTTGGGTTTCCCACGTCAGCATTTAACGGAAAACTGTTAACGTAGGACTAAAACCAAAATTTTAAAACATTTAAGAACTATTCAAGATGTGCTCTCTGTGATGAGGATGATGAGACTGCATTGCATCTATTTTCTTCTGCCGTGTTACAGTGCTAGCTAGTATGGCAACAATTTTATTCTTGGTTGAATATGGTGCGTATGCAGCCGGGCTCTATTCTTCTTGCTTTTAAATTTTCATTGTTCTATAGGTGCTGGAGAAAGGCACCTAGCTAGCTAGGTTTATTACAATGTTGTGGCTGAATGGCTGTTCATGTGCTGGATTATTTGGTTAACAATGACATCTTGAATATTAGTGGTTGGCTCGATTTGGTGAAAGTCAAAGCTTGGATTTGATTCAATTTTTTGAGTGGGTTGAATATTACTTATTCAAATTGATTTAAGCCTTTTTTTTTTTTATAAACAAAATTTATGTCCCTGTTAATTGTATTAAGAGAGTATATTGATTTTATTTTGATTGGTTATTCCACCATGAACCTCTTGTATTAGTTTATTCCTCTCTTTTAATTAATTTAATTTTGATTATAAAAAAATATTCCCAAATATACTTATAATAACATTTGTCATTTCATTATCTATTATACTGTAAATATACAAAACACAGTGTTAGGAGTTAAGAACCCTTTGAATATCCAAATATATATATAGATTGCCAGACAACACAAGTGATAGGATGTTAGATAAAAGGTTAGAATAAATAAATTAGTTAAGCCCATAACACTACTAGAAAAAAGGGATTTAAAATCGGGGTTTCGTAACCGGTCGATGAAAAACCGAGTTAAAAAAAACGCGGTGGTAATTTTGTAAATAAAATCTAACTTTTAAAATCGGTCAGTAGGTTGACCGATTTCATAAGTGGATTCGAAATCGGTCAAAGACGAACGATTTCGTAAGTCTGAAAAGTTTTTTTTTTTTTTAAATTTTCGAAATCGGTCACTATAACGACCGATTTCGTAAGTGGATTCGAAATCGGTCAAAGACGAACGATTTCGTAAGTTTGAAAAGTTTTTTTTTTTAATTTTAAAATTTTTTCGAAATCGGTCACTATAACGACCGATTTCGTAAGTGGATTCGAAATCGGTCAAAGACGAACGATTTTCGTAAGTCTGAAAAGTTTTTTTTTAATTTTAAAAAATTTTCGAAATCGGTCACTATAACGACTGATTTCGTAAGTGGATTCGAAATCGGTTAAAGACGAACGATTTCGTAAGTCTGAAAAGTTTTTTTTTTTATTTTAAAAAATTTTCGAAATCGGTCACTATAACGACCGATTTCGTAAGTCCGAACTTTATCCAAATACCAGGAAACGAAAGGCTCACACTCACTCTCTTTCTTCCGCTGCTCCTCTTACTCACTCTCTCTCTTCCGCTGCTCCTCACACTCATAACCCGCCGCCGCCGAATCTCTCCTCCCACTCACAACCTGCGACGCTGCTGCCGCTGCTCAACCGAATTGCGCCATCGGTTCCCTCCTCGGTTCGTCCTCTCCTCTCCGCCGCCACGCTGCTCCCTTGGTCAACCACGCCGCTGCTCCTCTCCGGTTAGGTAATGAATATATATATATATATATATATTTAATTATTATTCTTATATATTAATTAATTAAAACTATTTTTATATTATTTAGAATATTATTTATTTGTATATTTGTTTATGGAAAATTGTTTAGGTTTATATATTAGTATATTATTAAGTGCTGATTTTTTGGGAAATTTGTTTAGGTTTATATATATTAGGTTTATATATTTGTTTATGGAAAATTGTTTAGGTTTGTATATTAGGTATATATATTATTTACTGATTTTGGTATATTATTTGTTGATTTTGGTTTATTTGGTATATTATCACTTTATTAGTTTCACTTTATTTTGGTTTATGGTTATTATAAATAGATTAAAAATTGTTTACGGTTATATAATTTACAGTGGTTATATATTGATTATGTGTATGAGAGTTTGACTGATGATTTGGCGACTCCTTTGCATTCTTCTTTATTAGACATTCTTCTTTATTTAATAGTTCAAATGTTGTTGTTGTAGTGTGCAAAACAACAGGGGAGCGTACAGTGTGGTTATTATGTTATGGTACATATGCTCACCATTATCATGGCAAAGATTTCCGGTAGATGGAATGAGGTAATTGAATATGACTTTGTATTTTGAGTTTATTGAACAAAGTAATGAGGTAATTGAATAATCTTTATCTCATTTATATTTCAGGTCTTTAATCACAATCCTCAATGTCCCCTATCACAAGAATCCATTGACAATGTTATTGTGCACCGGTCATCATTTATACTTACTCTCAAACAAGCTGGCCTTTAATACTACTTAACTTTTGTAAATCTTGCGTATTTTGGTAGTTTGAAGTATTTTGTATTTTCTACTTCAAGATTGTTAGTTTGATATGAATTTTGCTTTGATAAGTATTTTCTATTTTCCACTTCAAGATTATTAGTTTGATATGAATTTTGCTTTGATAAGTATTTTGTATTTTCTACTTCAAGATTGTTAGTTTGATATGAATTTTGCTTATGAATTTTAGCTTGCTTAGGTTCTGTAATTGGGTTATTCTTCTGTGTAAAAAAGAAAATTTATAATTTCATGCAGCAGGGGATGTATATATTATGTGGTAAAGAAAAAAAAGACTTTTAAAATCGGTTGTAAGAACTTTTGAAATCGGTCGTTTTGACCGATTTCAAAAGGTCCACTTTTAATTCCACCATTTTCAACATCACCACAACGACCGATTTCAAAAATCCAAAACGACTGATTTTAAAAGTACTTTTTCCAGTAGTGTAATGAAAAAGGGGATAGGATAGTGTTATTTAATTTAATTAGTTAATTAAATAAGTATTGTTATTTTATACTTTCTAAAATGTTTTTTTAAGTATTAGAATGTTAGCATTTGTATGGCTAATATTTACTCTAAAATTTTATCATTATTATATAAGTCTTGTATTGTTTCCCATATAGGATCAATAAAAAATCTAGAAGTTTAATTGTTATTTTTATTTTATCTTCTTCCTTGGTTGCATTTTGCTTCCTAACAACAAGAAAGTGGTAGCATTATTGGTTTCCAACATGCTGAAAATAATGATAGTTAAAGTGTTTAGTGACATTTTGCCAAATTCTGTTTAAGTATTCTAAATGTGATATATCTAGGATAGTTTCACAGGATGCCCCTTTCTATCTAGTCCATACTTCAAAGAGAGTAAATGGACTATGTAAATGGGATTATTATAGACTATAGAGGATCCGATTTGTTGTGTTTTCATGTTAATTATTATTCCTTTATGTTTTTCTTTTTAATAGTGGTAGCAAGGAGTAGTACACAGTACTATAAATTCTCAACTTAATTCACACAACTACTCTGTCAGTTGCTTCTTTACCTTCTTTCAACCCCCAGCATCATCAGGACCATCCAAGTATCTACCTAACACTACATATTGAACCCATAGACCATATATAGTCGCTTTCTTTATTATATATTCATAATTTTATTTTATAAGGTAGTAGCGGATATATAATGACCATGTCTCGCTTAATTTAGCTACATGCATGCACAAAATGTTTCTCAAGTTTAGAGGAGATAGCTAGGAAACCATGAGATTTGAATAAAGACTCTAGCCCTTTGCATGTCCATCGGTAGTAAACTCATTTTTTTTTATAAGTAAATATTTTGCCATTATTAGGCTTTGAATATGTTGCATTACGTCGTGCAGCTCTATCAGCTGAACAAACTTTTTAGCACATTTAAGTAACACTATTATTAAAAATTACAGTAATGATATGTAATTATAAAAAAATAAAATAAAAATAAAAATACTAAGCTGAAGATTTAATTTCTTGGAAAAAAGCGTCCACTTCCAACATGTGAAGAGTGAAGACAGCGCTGGATTCACTTCAGAAAACTGTTAATTTAAGCAAGCAGGTAAGTATGGAGTATTAATTTCACGTTCAACTAGCCAACTACCATTCGACGTATTGATCACGTGGGCTCTCTTCTTTCTCCTCACAGATCCTTACTACTTTTAGAAACTTTCTGCACGTTGCATTACAGTCTGTTGTTTCAACTTTCCTCTGCTAGCTAGCATGCTGGTGGATGGACATCTAAAACTATAAATATCATATATATGCAAATTGTTTTCTATCTTGATCTATTTTTATTATTACCGGCCACCGGTATCTTCAAAATATTGATTAAAGAATAAATTAAGTGAAATTTACATTGAAATATATAATTTTATTAGTTTTTATCATATATACGTAATTATGGATTATATGTTAATGTTATCAACCGGTTTAGCACAATTATTAATACTCCCTCTGTCCTTGTATATAAGATTCTCTTGGTTGATTTTACGTATGTTAAAGTTGATTAATTTATTTATTTGTATTATAAATGTGAATATTTAATATGTATTTTCAGAACTATACCCTATTAATAGTATTGAGAATCTAAAAAGTGTTAAGTAAACAAATATGTTTAATTTGTGAAAAAAAGTAATTAATTGTCATTCAAAATTTATATACAATTTTATAAATATGGATAAAATAAAAGTCACAAAATAGTCTTATGTATAGAGACGGAGGTAGTACAATAAGATTCAATTTCTGTTAATTGAATAGAAAAAATTTGGTTAATTAAATCAAAATTTATTTTGACGATATTTACTCGTAAATAAACTAAGTTTACATATACATTTAAAATCTTTGCTAATTCATTTAAGTAATAATATATAAATTTATAAAATTAACTTACTCTACAAATTAAACAAAGTAACATGTATTATAAAATGATATTATGCTTAATCATGATTAACTAACAAATGATATATATATATATATATATCATTTTATTGTAGGTTTATTTGTAAATTAAAGTTTGTAAACATATATTGCATTTTTCAATTCATTTGGATGTGGAGAATCTTTGTTGTTTGTACATTTATGGAAGAAAGTATGACTTATGTTTTTTTTCTTTCAGCAGTAATGAATTTTGTTGTCCTAAAAAATATATGTGTATATATATATATATATACACACACACATCGTATGTAAAACTCCCTTTACTATTTTTTAAATATTAAATTCATTTTTTTCCTAATACAGAACCAATTTTTATAGTCTCGGTTCGACTTTGTTGATTAATGTCATTTGTACATTGAAATGTACATGATATCAAATTATCAACATCTTCCCTTCTCTGCAAATGGAAAACCCAATAATAATGATGAGATTTATAAGGATTTGTTTGCTTGCGAAAATGTTATTTATAATGTTTTTTATTTTTGGTTATAAAAATTATTGATAATTATTATTATAATTCTTTATTATCATTTATTTTCAATAACCTGTAGACAACTTTAATTTTGTTTTTTCATTAATTCACAAAATATTCTGAATTTAGTATACATGGAACATTGCCATATGATATAGGTATATGGATGATGGATCCTCCAAAATAAAGCACTCCTTATCAACGACGCCCATAATTTTTCAATGAGAACGGGAACCGAACCCCATCAGTCTTAAACGGGGAGGCGCCGGTGTACGTAAAAAGATAACATGTACCGGTGTATGTGAAATTTCTTTTTTTGCTTTTTAAAATTTTTTAATATAGATTTATTCAGAATAGTTTTTAACACAAGTTCGTATACATATTTATTAGAATATGTAAATTTTGAATATAGTTTTACTCAGTACAGTTTTTTAAGAACACAGAGTAAAAAAAATAAATCCAAATTATAAAAATCACTTCATATCGATAAAAAAGAAAACGCATAGAATATTTTTTAATTGATTAAATTTTAAAAAAATAAATAAAAAAAACCCAAAAAAAAAAGCATGCATCGATGCATGTTATCTGTTTAGATGCACGGGATTCTCTCTCTTAAACAGCCCTAAACATGTAGATGGGGAATATTATCATACACTAATTTCCATTTTTAAAGCTTCCAATTCCTCTTTGACAAATATACTCTTATAGCTAGCTAGTATATATAGAGATGGCCGAAGTGTCATCGTTATCTTCATTCGGAAACCGGCCTGCTGGCCCCTATATAGCTTTGACTAAACACGTAGAAGATCATCGTCACTAAAGCCAAATTGTGTCGTTAATTATGAATCTTATCAAGCATATATATAACGTCACGTTACATCATAGGAGCCCATGGCAACCAGTTGTCTTGTTCCATAATGAATGAATAAATATATAATATGTGATCTGAGGATGAAATGAAAGATCATCTTTCAGAGTGAAACAAAGAAACCCTACATGAATTTCACACGGAAAACATACTATACACATATAAATTTGACAGTATATCAATCGTACAGACGCACACATGCGACCAACTAGCATAAAGCTTCCAAAATCCATATATGAAAATGAAGCTACCACGGCCCCTTCATATTTTGCCTTCTACTTATCTGGTTTCAGTAATTAATTAAATTGAGTCCAATATTCTCCCCAATTATACATACTATTTGACCCCCTCTTTTTTTTTTTTTTTGAAAAAGCAAAAACTTGTATTAAAAGGAGCATTAGGGGTGCTAACCCTTATACAAAAGAAGAACAATCAAAACCAGGACAATCAATCAATCTAATTTCACTTGTGATAATGCTCAAAAGTAATATTACCTAAATAAAAAATAATAATTTTTTTTTACTTATCAGAAAATAAAAAGAAAATTAAGAGATCGACTACATATAATTTCTTTTTCCGATAAGTACAACTTATGCATGGGAGCATAAATAATAACGTAGAATATTATTATTGTTTGTTGTAGTTAAATAGCTCTTGGCAGAATAACAGCCTTGAGAGGGTTCTTCATGACAACAGTGAAAGCAAAAGTCTCAGTCGGGTCGGGTGGGGAATTAGGAATGGGCAACCACTTAAAAGCAAGAACCATCTTAGCAAGCAACATGTTTATATGCAACACACCAAGAGTCCACGCTGGACATATCCTCCTTCCAACACCAAACGGCATCATTTTAACCCCTTTGGTCCCCGTTATGTCCACGTCAACCCCATCCCCATTCAAGAACCTTTCGGGTCGGAACTCATCCGGGTCCTCCCACATATCCGGATCCTCCGATAACCATGCCGTGTAAAACTCCACACTCGCGTCCTTGGGTATCGTATACCCTCCCAACTCAGTCTCTGACGTGGCAGCGTGTGAGAGGACGAAGTGGCTCGGCGGGTGTCGCCGGAAAGTCTCCTTAACCACCGCGCCGAGGTAAGGCATTTTTTCCACGTCGCTCTCCATCACAACTCCATTCTTACCCACACACTCCACAATCTCGTTATACAACCTCTCCTGAATGTTCTGGTCCATCACCATGTGAAGTAGGGCCCACTCCACCGCCGTGGCGCTCGTGTCCGTCCCGGCGCTGATAATCTCGGAAACTAGAGTCACCAGCTCCTCCTCCCCCAGCCTTCCTCTACCTGGCACTTCCAACTCAAACAGCGAGTCCACGTAGGCTGCACCTACTGGACTCGCCATTTCACCACCCTCTAACCTCCCATTACTCTCCACGTAAGCTTTTCTGCTCCTTATCAATGGCGCCACCAACTCCACCTGCAACGAGGGAGGGAATAAGGCAAATGTTTTATGGATTTTAAGCCATCATGTTAGCATATACGCAACGATTATGTTATTCAAACATCTATATTTGATATCTATACGGGATATCTGTCGCAAAAACTGATGGTCATGCAGTTTCTCTTTCTTATAGGATCCATCACTTATTACCAAAAAAGATAAGTGTCTGTATTTGATGTCAAATACAGTTGTAGGAATAACATTTTTGTATACATAAATAATCTACACCTCTATCCATACAAAAATGATGTAAAGACGACTTACATACTTAACCTACAAATCACTTTTTTTTATGGTATATGTTAATTTTGTAAGTTGATATATCATCATTCTTATCCATAACTATCTTGATATAAAAAGAATTATATTAAAAATATACAAAAATATAATATATTTCTATTAATGAAGGTAACTTATGTTTTACACTCTGCTTCACTTATTATGTTAAAGTGTTAAGATTAATGACATAAAAAATACGATATATTTGTATTTGTATTATTACTTGTTCTAGAACAAATCATTTATTCTACACTTAGTCACATCATATGTTAAAACGTGCAAATTAGTCAAAATTTTATGCAATAATTTTTTTAATAATTAAATTAATTTTTTCACAACAATTTTCACACATTTTGATTTATAGAGTGACACAAAGTATGAGATAAGACAACAAGTATTACGTCTCTGCTTATTCTATCATATATGTGGTCCATATTTACACATATTATATAAATTTTAAGAGTAAAACTTAAATTATGAACAATTTTGTTAACCAATCATCCAAGAATGGATTCAAAAGTCATCAAAGATAGATTTTAAAAGTATAATCATTTATACAAATGTAATAATTTTTTAATTTGTTTTTGCCTAATTATACAAAAAAACTTAAACATGTTCATACATAAATATATGTATAAGAAATATTTAAAAATAATTTTTATTTAAAAAAAAAACCGAGAAATATATGTAAGAGGGAGGAATCGGAACCCGGGTTGCCCTTCTCTTCGTCCTCCTTGTATTAATCATAAAAAAAATGCAGAGTGTTTATTTTTTTTTTTACTTTTTGCTTTTTAATTGTTATCTTAAGATCGAGAATGGCTAGCTACCTGCTTCTTCCTTAGCTTCTTTGCATCTCTGACTTGTTTCTGGAAAAGTGGCGTGAGCATTGGCAAGAAGTCAGGAAGCTTGGGAAGAGTGACGAGCATGACATCCTTCAAGATGCTCTCAATGCTTTTGATTCTATCCTCTCTTATCTTTGCACCAAAGCAAATACATATTAGGATGCTGCATATGGTTAGCCTGCAGTTACTCATTACCTCTACGTAACCCTTCTCGCGTGCCTCCTTCTCAATCCTCCTCATGTGACCTTCCATCGCCCACTTCCTTATCCAACTGCACTGCTTTATCCTCAACGGAGATATCATCTCCGTCACAAAGTTGCGGCGGAGGGAACGCCACAGAGGGCCGTACTCGGCGGAGTTGATGGCACACTTACCCATGCTGAAGATGAGTCGAATGGGTGAGTCTTTTGGGCGGCTTGCAAACAAGGGTCCCCTTTGAATAAGGGCTTCGTGGATGAGGTCAGCGCTTGTGACAATGATCAAGCTTCGTTGACCCATGTGCATGGTGAAGATTGGACCATACTTTTTACGTAAATCAGGGATCATGTAGATGAAGTGACGCCGTTGAAGGATCACTTGGAACAAGTTTCCCACTATTGGCCACCCTGGTGGCCCTGGCGGGAGGTTCTTTGGCCCTCCTTTGGTGGTGGTGGTGGACCAGTATCGCCACCACCATCGGACGAAGACCAAGGCCGAGAAGAGTAGAAGAATGTCCATTAGGTCCATTAAGTAATAGCAATGATGATGAGAAGTTGGAAAGAGAAATAGATGGATAGATAGGTTGCTAATAAGTTGGAGATAGATGAATGAAGAGTGAAGAAGGTGGTAAGGTATGGGTATAGCTAAATAGATAGCACTGTATAGAATATGTAACATGAGATGAGATGAGAGTGAATGCGTTTGGTATAGAAAAGTTAATTGTATTCAATTATTTGAGCAGTGTATTTACTCTAAGTACGGATTGCTCAGTATCACCACAGTGTATTCAGCTGATGAGCATTCTATGTATGAGCTTGGGGGGCCATAAAAACCGGGAAATTATTGTATGCTTCCGGATTGTACACATTCACATTGTTGATTTTATTAAATATATGTATTTTTAATTTTTTAATAATATTTTTATCGGTGTAGATGTGTTTATTGGTTTCGGATCACTCAATATTTTCTTCAATATATACATGATAATTATTTCCTAACTTTTTTTAAGAAAGAGTTTGGTATTCTCTCATAATTATTTCAATTAAAAAATAATAACAAGTGATATATTTTGTTACATCAATTATCAAATCCAAATGATGCATAATTTTTATAAAGTTTGCAATCAGGTTGTTAGGATCCAATTTGCAAAACTAAAAAAAACCAATTACCTCAATTCTCCGTACCCTGTTCTATGTTCTGCCTCCGCGCCTCTTCGATCATTTTTGAGAGCGTTTCCTTTGTTATGGAGTGTGGTTTTTTGGTTGGTAAGCAGTTATATTTCAAGTTAATCCTTTTTCTTTCTAAAGCAATACAAATCATAATGATAACTGGAATAAAAAAAATATATTATATATTAGACCACCCACACTATACACTAGAAAAGAACCTACTAATCCTTCACAAACTGACCAACAGTATAAAAGACACAGCGCCTTATTATGACCTAGAGGCACTTATCAGATACATAATTTTTCAAATAAGAGTATTTGTTATGCTTATAATTTTCTAGATTAATTTCTAAAACATAGAATAAAGGGTATCGTGAACGGTGAAGAATTGGGGACAATTGATCTTTTTATAGTTTTGCAAATTGAATTCTAAGAACTTGATTGTAAATTTTAACAAAATTATGCATCCATCTAATATGGCAATTGATGTGGCAAAATATATCATTTGTCATTTTTTAACTTGGACAACTATGAAAAGGTACCAAACCCGCAGTTGAGAAGTAATCACCTACATGTGATATACTCCTAAGTTAAACTCTAGGATTTTAAATTTTAGACTCCATTTATTCCTCAAGTTTACCACTTTAAAATATCAGGTATATAGATTAAAAAATAATTAAAGTTTTTTTTAGAGTTGAAGATAAAAATTAAAACTTTTATTTTGAAATGTTGTCTTGAAAAAATCAAAAAAAAAATTGCATTTTTCTTTTCATAAAAGACAACAATATTTAGATTTTTTATAAGGCTGATGACAAGAAAATCAATAATTAAATTATAAAAGAATTTGATATATTTTGATTGAATTATCATCATTTAATAATTAATAATTGAAGAAAAAATAATAATAATAATTATGTGAAGATTATATTGAAAAGAGATGAAAAATCGATCATAAATAAAATTATAATTAAAAATTAAATAAGTATTGAAATTCTTTAAAAGCTAACACATAAAATAAGACAAAAAAAATATAACTTATAAAACAAAAAAATGTATTAAAAATTATAATTGCACGTTAAAACATTTTCATTTCATGCCACCTTTTTTATGCGGAAAGGAAGATAGAAAGAAATTGTTAGGATATGCACTTTTTTAAAATGATACTATTACTCAAACACAAAGTATTATGAAAATGCATAACTGAAAACAATCATGTGAACGTAATAAATTTAAAGTTTTTTTAAGTGCAACGATAAATCTAAAGTTTATTTTCATGTTCCGTCTCCATTTCATGTCATAAGCTTTGTAGCATTTCACGAGTGATGTGATGATTGATTAAAAAAATAAATTTAATTGATTTTTTTATTTTATTATTTTTTATTAATTATCATACTTTAGTATTTTTTTGTTGATAAAATCATACTTTAGTATATGAATGGGCATAAATATGTAAATGTGATGGGTTCTAATTTTTTTTGGTTAGCAGAATTAATAAATAATGGTTTAGACTAACAGTACATGACAATTTTTTTATGGACAATACATGTTAAACCCGTAAAGTTATTCATCTAACTAACTGAATATGGTTGTCCTCTTTTCAAAGTAGAAGAACTTATAACATATAATAATAGAGCAACGACAAGTGGGTAATTCAACGCAGAAGTAATGGACAGGTGGGAGTTGATTCATTGGGTGGCATTGCAGATCTGCAATTAATAACAGAATTCTTTATTGTTATTGGCTTGATTTTTCAACTTTTTTTTTTCAAGCATGGGTTTGCATACTTACCCAACATATTTAATCTTTTTTAATTATTTTTATTAATATCCCCAACATATTTATTCTAGTCTCTACCTGTACCGGTAGTATATCAAATAAAGAGGTTTGTGACAAACTCGTGTTTGTTCGCCATCCTCATTTATGGTACCCCTGATCTATTCTTAAAATAATATAAGTGGTAATTGTTGACTGTGATTTTTTTTTTTTTTCCATCAAGGTATTCTCTGGTCGACATCTGAACGCTCGAAGTGTAGAGATTACTGAAGTGAGTTTTGCCTTTATCAACAAATTATTTCCCATACTAATAGCAAAGATCAAACTCCTAACATTATATTTAAGCAACTCAATCATTTATTAACTATGCTGGATTTTGTTGATTTGTTAACTATAGTTATAGTTATAGTTATGCATATGTTTGGAATATGCTTATAAATATAAGCGTGGTTTTTTAGTACGTGATGTACACATTCAAAGATATATAAGGAAAAAAAATATGTAGAAAATGCAGAAAAGATTTATTCAACACTTGAGAATCCCTATCCTGTATGTTGATAATGTTAGGAAATGCAGAATAAGCCAAAAATAGATGGCTTGGTTGATAAAGTTGATTTTAGAGTTGTGAAAAATTTTAAGTTCAAATTTTATTAATGTGGGGATGATATTAGTGGGTAATCTGTAAGTACATATGTAAGTGTTTTTTGAGCCTGAATATCTACCCTGATCTTAATGAATCCCAAGAACTCAGCTCACTTAAACTTTTTTCCATTTAAAAAAGAAAAGAAAAGAAATGCAATATAATAGAAAAATCCTATTATTAACACCCGATAGAATTGGAGGCACAATTATGTCTAAGGGAATGCTAATGTCTTGAGGAACTCAAAAGAGAATTTTCTCATTGAAAATCGGTGAAGTTAATGCAGTTTTTCCAACGATTGTTTAACTATTTTTATTTGTTAAATACTCCCCCGGTCCTATTTATAAGTCACATTCTAGAAGGATTCTTTGATCCTATTTATAAGTCATTTTGTATTTTCTAGGAGTCATTTATTGTTATTTTCTCTTATTTGCCCTTTGTCCATTAATGTCAAGTAATACAATGTGAAATTTTCAATGCAAGTTAAGAGGGTAAGATTGTAATGTTGAAATATTTTTTTAAAGTTTCAAGAAACCTAACTACCCTCCTTGGTCCATGTGATATGATTAAGTATGCCCTACAAATAAGACCAGAGAGAGTAGTTTTTTTAAGGTATACAATCACGTAATTGAGTAATTACTCTTTTCGATATTGTTAATTTTTTTTGGGTAATTTTTTTTTTGGGTAATCTTACAGCGAAATCTCTTATTCCATATATATTCACAAAAGTTACGTTAGAGATCAAACCACTAAACAATTATTTAAATAACAAATCTTTTACTATTTATATATGCTAATTTCTACTAATTAATTCGTTAATCATTTATAGATAAAATCTGAAAAGTCATATTAATAGAGAAGGCTTGGATGTCATTTTATTTTAGTTACACTTTATGATCTTTGTATTAAATAAACAACACATTGGGTATGAGAAAAAGAAAGAGAAAGCGGATTTAAAAAATGTCATGCAAGAACTAATAAAGTTCAACACAATTGGTAGATAGTTGAGTTTCTTAAGCATAATGTTAGGAGTTCGACTCCTGCCGTAGGTATGAAAAAAACTTTGTTTGAAAATGTTATATCTACTTTGATCATTTCAATAATCTATCCATTTCAAAAAAGATCAGTCTGTAATTATCGACCGAAAAACACATTTATTAAAATAAAAATTGTCATGCAAGAACATCTATGGACTTGCAATACTCATATACTCCCTCCGTTTCATATTATAAGCAAAATTAACCATATTTGCACTTATTAAGGAGGTTAGTTGATTGTATTTAATTTTCAAAAATTTATAAGAGAATAGAGGTATTTTAGGAAAATTGCATTGGGAATGAAATAAAAATTGAATAAGATAACAATTTTCTAGAAATGTTTTAGGAAAGTGGCATTGTGAATGAAATAAAATTTAAAAAAGTTACTTAGTTTTGCTTTTATTTTAAAACAAGATAATGATATTTTTTTTGCTTATATTTCAAAACGGAGGGAGTATTAGAATGGAAGAATTAAAAAAAAAGGCGGAAAATAACCTAATATAGTAGGAGTAGCTAGGTCGTTTGAGCACCAACAAAATACGAGAATTTTTGCAGGAAAAGACTTAAAAAAATTGAGAAGAATGTATTTGTCATTTATTTATTAATGTGAAATAATATATTTATAAAATTGTCAATGCAAGTTAAGAGAATAAAATTGTAATATTAAAGTACATTTTTAAAGTTAAAAAAATGAAACTACATTTCTTAATCTTTTTATATTACTTCATCTCTTAATATAAGATTTTTTTTAAAAAAGTTTATTTTAATCTTATTTATAAATTTCAATTCGAATTTCCAGTATTATTAATTATTTCATTGTTTTAAGTGTTCAAATAACAATTATAAATGTAATTTTATAAAAAAAACATATCAAATATTCACATTTTTAATATTTCCTCCGCCTTATAAGGATCATAAAAAAATCCAAAAGTAAAAAAATTAAGAAAACATGCATTTAATAATGACTTTTCTAACACATCAGCTAATTATCAAACAATTAATTTAATACATTTTCATTGATAAACCAATCGCAATTCAAAATTTAAAATTTCAAAAAAAATTCATTAATTACTTTAATTTAGCTTGGGACAAAAATTTTCCCATTTTTTAACATCCTTGTGAGGGAGGGAGTACCTCTAACAAAATTAACTTTTTTTGATATTTTCCTCATTTTATTATCTCTTATATTGATTAGATGATGTAAAGTTGTAAAAGTAATAATTAATTAAAGTGACAATTATTCATTAAAAATAAATTCATTTTGTTAAAGTGACGATTATTTAAGAACAAATAAAATAATATTAAAGAACAAAACGAGTAATTAAATATAACTTATATAATAAGAAGTGGATGAAGTACTCATTCCGTTCTTTTCTTAAATAATTATTGTTTAATATTATAGTTCGTAAATTAAAAAAATATTTATTGTGTTTTTTCAGTAAACCGATAATTATTTTATTATTTTTGTTCTTTATCTTCTTGTAATAATTTTATTTTTTTCTATTTATTATCTTTTAAACTAATCAAATAAGTATAGAATTGTGAATATAATAGTAATTAATATCACCTCGATTTTACATAATACTAGTGTTAGTAACAATGTATATTAACAAATTTACTAGAAATTGAAGAGAGAGTAACAACGACCAAGCAATCGACATTCAAAGTTTCTCAACATCATCTAATCTCATTGACATGGCTGGCCCTAGGGTTAAGTTCAAGGGGTAATCGCCTCGTTCCTAGGATCAAAAGTGATCCCAAAAAATAAAAAATTATCATCTATTTTTTAATTTAAAAATTTTAAAAACCAATGATAATTATATAAGAAAATAAAATAGGTTTTATAAAGTTATAATTTGTATATGTTTTTCGAATTTCGATGTATATATTTTACATAATTTTTTTTTACATATTAAAAATTCTCATATTTATTTTTATCTTATAAAATAATGATTCTTTTTTTTAATACATTAGTGGCTCATATTTTTTCTCCCCCTTACAAAAAATGTTAGGACTTAGGGCGGCCCTGCTCATGGACCTCAATAAATTGCGTTCCAGCCACATATTCTGACCAATCCACCAATGGCCATGCGGGCCGCCATTACCATTGC
This sequence comes from Crotalaria pallida, assembly GCA_037953625.1. Taxonomy (NCBI): domain Eukaryota; kingdom Viridiplantae; phylum Streptophyta; class Magnoliopsida; order Fabales; family Fabaceae; genus Crotalaria; species Crotalaria pallida. The sequence continues at coordinate 187,350,339 of CM075649.1, read as the reverse complement.
CTACTCTCTTGGTGTACATCAACCGGTACTCAATCCAACTCATCCGGTCCGACTCAACTGAGTTTTCACTTAGTGGTAGAGGTCTCCCAGTGGGATTGTTTTATATCCAAGGTTCGAACTCAAGACCAGTTGATTAAGGAACCAAATGAGCTACCACTCGATTGCATACCCTTATCAACTAAGACAATAAATAGTTCTTGAACTGAGATTGACCCTCAACGGAATAATCAAGAATTTAATTTTTGGACCTCATTTTTTTAAAAAAAAAAGAAATGATTAAAATATCATCAATATTAAGTAATTTTCAATTTAGGGTGTCGAAAATAAAAAAAAAAAAAAATTACTCCCAACACATTCTTATCAAAAATATCTTCCTATTCATTAATATCGAAAATTAAAAAAACCATTATTTGCTGTTTCATGATAGGAGCTTCTTTCAGTCACACCATGATAAAGAGAGAAAACTTGATCATCACAAAGCTGTGAGAGATAACCTTCAAACCTCAAGGATAGATAGTCCTTACAGCAACATGCAACTAACAAAACCGACACTTCAAATTGAAATTGAGGACCAACAAGGACTGAAGCTAGCTACACTCAACTCTTAATCTACCTCATAAATTATGTGGTACACAAAGCTAGACATTTCAAATTGAAATTGAGGACCAACAAGGACTGAAGCTAGCTACATTCAACTCTTAATCTACCTCATAAATTATGTGGTACACAAAGCTAATCATCTTTCCGTGTGATTCAATTAACCGTATTTCTTGACTCAGATATAAGCAAGACGGAAACTATTTAAATGTACTTCATGTCATGCAAGAAATATGGTGTTTTTCTTATTTTCGATAGTTAGTTACCAGAAGTGTAAAATAACTAATGAGTTGAAACACATCTTCAACATGGATGTGTAGAAAGTGTATTTTTTTGAAATTTTTGACATCCCAAAATCAGAAACTGTTAAACACCAAAGGTATTCTGGTCATTTTCAAAAAAAATTGGAGCCAAAAATTAAAACTCATAATTAATTTGTGCATTTTGCCGATAAGGGTATTTGATAAAGGTTTTTGGAAGTAGAAAAAATATTACTAGTATAAGTTTTAATTTTTTTTCTTGAAAACTTAAACATTATACTCCCTCAAGTTTTATATACTTTCTCCATCCCACAAGGATGGTAAAAATGACTAAATCTTTTGTCCATAACTAAAATTAAAGTAATTGATGAAAAACTTATAAATTGTAAATTTTAAATTGTGATTGGTTGATCAATTCAAAATAAATTAAATTAGGTGTTTGATAATTGATTGATGTGTTAAACAAACTATTAAATGCGTGTTTTCTTAATTTTTTGACTGTTTCAATTTATTATCATCCTTATGGGACAATGGAGGAAATATAAGATTTTTTTGGGAAAATCTCGTTTATCAAAAAAATGGATTAAGGTTGTTAAAGGTATTGGAAACGTAACATTTAATACACTTTTTCAAAATTACTCTTATTATCAATATTATAAAAAGTGTTGACTTTATAGGGGTATTCTTGAAAAGAAGTAGTTAAATGTTATTAGTAAAAATTAAAAGATAATTTTATAAATATGACCAAATTTTTTCCAAAAAAACTTTAAAAATAGGATCAGAGAGTATAATTTTTAATATTTTTTCATCGTTCCTTAGCAAGTGTAATAAAAGTATTTTCTTTAATTTTTTTGAAAATTCCTACAAACTGTTAGTGCTTAAAATATTACCAACAAATTATTTCATCCTTATTTACTCTTTTCCATGCTATTTACAAGGCTTTTTTGGAATTTTCGTTTTGGTCATATTTATACTATCTCATTTCAATTTCTAACGGTATTTAATTACTTCTTTACACATGAACATTTCTATTTATATAAAAAGTTCTCATAATTTTTCACATGAAGAAATTATTTCCTAAATCATTATGTCATTCATCATGATCTAAGCCAATAACAAATTAACATTTTAACAAAGTTTAAATAAAAAGGAAGAGAAATAAAATATAAAAAATTATTTTTGTTATGTGTCATATTTTATTTTAATCTATATACCACAAATAACATGGTTACCCAAAGTATTACTCACTCTCTCCTTAAATATAAGAGCAATTTGAGGCTTTTATTTTGTTCTCTTTTTTATAAGATCTTATACAAATTTTCAACAACAATTAATTACTCATTTCGGTCTCAAATATAAGCAAATAAAAACACCTTATTATTGATATCAAATATAAGCAAAACTTATCTAACTTTCTATTTTCATTATAATTATTCCTAAAATGTATATAAAGTGATTGTATCATTTAATTTTTATTTCAATCCCAATGTGTATTTCCTAAAGTAGACTGTTTTTTTATGAACTCGAGAAAATCAAATGCACTCCACTAACTTCCTTAATATATGTGAAGTTATTTTTTTTCTTCTATTTGTATGTGACCGAAGGAAATACTTTTTTCCACAAACATTTTTTAGATTCTCAATAATATTAATAGAGGCAGTTTTGAAAATACATATCATATATTCACATCTCCAATATTTTAGGTTAATAAACATAAAGTTTTTTTAAAAAATCTTATATATAAGGACAAGCCACAAGCGAGTAATATTCTTTTCAAAAAGGCAGGTTTAAATAAAGTATTGCATTCTCCACCTATATCACTAACTTCCTTCCGCTCTCCTTTTTATTAACAGAGCATATAGTTTTATTGCTTACTCCTACTATTCCTAAATACTCGGAATAGGCTTTCACTAAAAAAAAAAGAAATTAATTAATATTGTTAGTAGTATTAGAAATTTAGAATTGATAATATTTGATATACTTTTTTAAAATTATTCTTACACTCCTTCTCGTTCTTATTATAAACTCCTTTGATCAATTTTTCACACCATTTAAGAAAGTTATTTAATATAGTTAATGATATTAGAAATGTAAATATTTGGTATGTATACTTTTTCAAAAGTACCTTTATCATTATATTGCGAATCTAAAAAGTGTTGAATAAATATGAATGTTTGTGAAAAAAATTAATTAACGCCACTAGAAATTGGAAATGAGAATTATATTAAGGGAAAAAAAAAATCTTCCGATAGAGCTTATATCAAAAGAAGTAATTATCATTAAAATTCCAAAAAATGTTAAACAAATATAAATATTTGTAATAAATAAATAATTAATGTAATTGAAAATTGGATTAATTGCTTGTAAAATGAATAAAAGCACTCCCACTGTATTGTAGTTATATTTAGAAACAAAGGAGAATTTATTTGTACTTTACTTTTTCCGTTAAAACATGTTCCAACTTCCAATGCTTGAAATAATATAACCCATTTTAGATTAGGACTTTAGGTTGATATCCTTTTTAAAGGTTTTGCATCCTTTTTATCAACCTACAATGTAGTCATTTCACTTCACAGAAAAATCACGTTCAGAAACTTATTCACGATCGATTTTTAACGATGATGAATGTAATCATGTTATTCACAACCATAAATTTTCTTTAGTAATTATGACCCCCAATCCATAAGTAAACCTAAAGCGAATACTTAGGCTAAAGCATTTTCTAACTAGTTTAAATATACTTCTACTGTCCTACAACATTAACAATTTGTCTTTTTTTTTTTTTTGGTCTAAAATAATAAGGAAATGTTCTTTGAGAATATTAGCAATTAATGATCAGAAGTTTTGAGGTCCAAATATGTAATAATAAGAAGAGGCCTATTTTATGTGAGACATTAGTAAAAAAATACAGTATGCAATTATGCGTGAGTATTCAAAGAAAATTCGGAACCGAAAAGTCGAAAACAATAACTTTACTGACTTTATCCTTGACCACCCCTGGTCACTACCGAAACAAAGATGGGTGGCATGCCGTTTGCATGCTTACTCTTGAATACCTTTTCCTTTTTAAATGTTGGGAGTTACTAGCATGCAATCTAATTGCTATGCAACCTTCTTTTAAACCAATAAGAAATTGTCACTTAATTCACCTGTTGCCAAGCCAAACTCTGAGTTACTAGGCGTTGCGAGTTCTAGCAACGCAAACTCTGATGCCAAGCCACTTGTGAAGACAATGGATAGTCATGAATATGGTGATGCTCTACAGAAAAGTTTCTCCGATCTTAGCTTTGGTGATGATTCTAGAGGAAAATATTATGAAAAGTACATGAAGAAGAGAAATGCTAAACTTAAGGAAGATTGGAGTTCGAACATAGCAGAGAAGGAAACTAGGATGAAGACCATTCAAGATAGTATTGACTCTTGAGCAAAGGTGAATTAAGTGACAACTTCTTATTGGTTTAAAAGAAGGTTGCATAGCAACAATCCAATTTTGGATTGCATATTAGAAATCTCCTTAAAGGTTTTGTGCTTGAAAAAATGGGGAAGATATTTTCTCAACAGCCTTGTGTATGCCATTTTGAGGGTGAAAATTTGAAAATACCTTTAATTAAAATACAGAATCCAATTATTAAGTTCTCATCTTAATGTCTTTTATAACCCTTGAAATAAAATTCATATAAAACGTAAGATAAAGGATTTAAAAATTCATTTATGTCGTTCAAAGCCATGTGTGATGACGTACTCAAAGGCCATATCCATGTTATGAGGGAAGCTTAAAAAAAAAACTTTGGTCTTGATTATACTCACAACTTTAGATCTTGATTATAGTCATGATCTTCATATAAATTTTAGAAAAAAAAAATTTACAAATCAATGTTCTTCACAACTTATTAACTAAAACTCATATAGAATGCAAGATTAGAGAGCTAACAAGTTTTAGGGTTTCATGTTAGAGAGCTAACAAGTTTTAGGTTAATATGATTGTAATTTCAACTTTAACATGTACAACATCTATTCAGCAAAATGAAGTTGAATTATATATGTAGCATACTAGCGAGGCTTAAAACATTCTTTCAAGCTAAATCAACCCTGATCACATAAGCCAGTTCATAAGGGATTCAAGAGTGAATTGAATGAATACTCTAGTTTATTTTTGTTGTAAAATTTAGTATTATTATTTATATTTCAAAAATATTTATTGATGTTAGTTTATTATTATTATATTATTAGAAGTTATAAGATGTGAATCAGTTATTATTACATGAAAGAGTGGAAGTTAAGTTGGTTTATATTGCACCTTTTGAAGATAATGTGTGAAATGATGCATAGCTTCAATTCTGGCATATAAATATGTATATGAGAGTAGTTGTTTAAAGATGAAAAAACAGATCTATCTTCTTTCTTCTTCTTTTTCTAAGTTTCTTGATCCCCATTTTCTCTATTCTGGGTTATATCATTTTTCAATATATTGCCAGTTCTGTTACCTGATATTGATCAGAAGGAACTGCTGAATCCTGAGGAATCGTCGCGGTGCGCGAATAGATTCTTAAGGACAGTGTCTCCGACACGCCTCAGATCATCACTTTTATTTTTTGTGTTTTTCTAGTGTATATTCTCCATATTTTTCCAACAATCTTAAGAATCTATCATATGAAGAATATATATGTGTCTGTTATAATTAAGAAGAAGAAGTCACAGACTTCAATTTTGTACTGCTTCTGTTTAGTACGGATGATAGATGCCATGATGCATCAAAAGGTGATGACTGATGTGAATGGGGTAACCTACTCTAGCAAGATTATATTGTGGGCATGTACTATGACTACATCGAAGGACACGCACTATGCAACGAAGATACTATCAGGGTTAAGGCACTCAAAGTTTGTTGCATCAGCAAGTGAGGATTAAGGCACTCAAGGATTAACACACTATGCTCTCGTATTTGGTTTATAATTCAAGTAAGATTATTTTTTTCATTCAAGTCTACAAGAGCGGTACGTTATCCCTCTATTCCTTCTTAATGGCAATTAGTTATATATTTGATCCATGATTATGTCATTTAGAATTGTTTTTGACATGTACTTAAATTGTGAGAATTTAAGTATTTATTATAGTTTTTATGAAAATAAAATTGAAGTTGGATGAAAATAGGTTGATTAATGGAATAAAGATTGAGAAAATTATTAGTCATGTGGCACCTTGCCTATCTTGGTGCTTACAAGTCCTTGGCCCTGCGGTGTGATGGTAATTTTTATATGAAACAGCAAGTTGTTTGAATATATGAAATGGTGCACCAGTTACCACTATTAAGACAGCATGCTTTCTTTATTTCATGGGCATTAAGTTTTCAATTCTTGGATGGATAGTAGAATGGATGCTTAGTTTTTTAATTAAGAAAAACAAAGAAGGAAATTTATATTAGTATCTAAGTCATTTTGTGGAGCCTCCTTTACTTGTGATTTAATTTTACTCCGCATATTGTTTATAGAGTTGTGGGTTCTAGTGTATTACTGCATGTGCTAATATATGGCCTAAAAAATAAGAGTAAATTCGCATTTACATGATGATATGATTGTATAATTGAAATGTGGGGGTTATAAGTATAAATTATATGAGTTGTAAGTGTGATTCATGTGATAATGCATATGAATGAAGATGAGTGATAATCCTCCTAATTAAGGAGATGATATTATTGTTGTGGTCATTCCTCAAACTCGTGTTATTTTTAATGTGAAAAGATAAGTTGCAAATTTTGAGGTGTTCCTCCTACAATTTTTAGGAGATGAACTATGATATTTTATATATTGACGCCTGGATTTAAGATTCAGATGAGACCAAATGTGTGTAATCAATATTTGTTAGACTTTCACTATAATTAATGTGAAAATTGGTGATAGACTTTAGGGCTATCTGATATATTTGAATAAACAAAGTATTGTTGCCTCCTAAATTTGATAGGAGATGAATCATGATATTTTATATGTTGATATTTGAAATTAAATTTTGTTTGACTATTGTCTCCTACATTTGATAGGGGATGAATTATGACCTTCTATTGAATGATACCTGAATTTTTCAGATGAGACCATAATTGATCATGTGTTCACCCTTAGTGGTGTTGAAATTACTTGAGATAGTAGTAGTCATTGTAAAGAATGAGTCTTTCAATGGCAAAATATGAAGATATCCAATTATCTGGAGATAATGTGATTAAGCAATTGCTAAAAGTGTTTACAGTGCACAGTAAATATGTGAAGTCAGAAGTGATCTGATCAATCCTCTGACCATACCTTTTTTAAAGAAAGGTTGAGATACAAGAAACATCGAGGGGAATGAGACATGTTTAAGCCAACCTGATATTAGCGGTGATGGGAACCCAACCTTTGTGATTGGAGATCCCATGAAGAAGGTTCATATGGGTAATAACAAGTCACTTGCTAATAGTGCTAGCACTATTAATTTTTCCTTCCTATGGTGTAGAGTTGTGCTATACTGCATTCAAGAGAGGGTGAGTTTAAGAGCTCTTAATGAAATTCATATCCTTTATGGAGATGTATGAAGTGCAGCATACATTTGATGAATCATCTATATGAGTGTGGAGTGAAGCCGCTCCTATGAAATTGGTGGCACAATTTCTAGAGCACTCATGAATACCCAGACACGCGCATGGCTGTAATAGCACAAATCGGCGATAACAGTAGGAATTGTGGGGTGTAGTGTGACCGATAGGATCCCTGCTTACATTAGTGTGTTATTGATTCATAGAGCCCAGCCCCACCAATGCACCGTATGTCAAATTCTATCGATCTAGGCTTGGTTCATAGCCCAGAAGGCACCAGGTACGATGCACTACATCCGTGATGTTAACCCAGAAATTTGCTCAAATTATTTTTCAAATATTTTTGAAATAGTGGGGGATTGTTGTAAAATTTAGTATTATTATTTATATTTCAAAAATATTTATTGATGTTAGTTTATTATTATTATATTATTAGAAGTTATAAGATGTGAATTGAAAGAGTGGAAGTTAAGTTGGTTTATATTGCACCTTTTGAAGATAATGTGTGAAATGATGCATAGCTTCAATTCTGGCATATAAATATGTATATGAGAGTAGTTGTTTAAAGATGAAAAAACAGATCTATCTTCTTTCTTCTTCTTTTTCTAAGTTTCTTGATCCCCATTTTCTCTATTCTGGGTTATATCATTTTTCAATATATTGTCAGTTCTGTTACCTGATATTGATCAGAAGGATCTGCTGAATCCTGGGGAATCGTCGCGGTGCGCGAATAGATTCTTAAGGACAGTGTCTCCGACACGCCTCAGATCATCACTTTTATTTTTTGTGTTTTTCTAGTGTATATTCTCCATATTTTTCCAACAATTTTTATCTAAGATAGAAGCACCGATAAGATTTCTTAAAACTATTATTATTATTATTATAAGTGCAGCTTATAAGCTAAGGCTTTGGCATGATATAAGCAATGTGTTTGTCTTAAGTGTTTTGTATCTGTTTTTCTTGCCTTATCATTCCTGATAAAGAGGTTTCCTTGTGCTTTGCAATGAATTGCTTGTACCAACTTGCTGATAATCTTGGAGTTCTCTTCTGTGTGGCATAGTCTACATGGTAGAGTCCATATCTTATTGTATATCCATATATCCACTCAAAGTTGTCTAACAAGGACCAGGCAAGGTATCCTCTCACATCCGCTCCATTCCTGAAAATGACAATGTATTTTGAAGAAAAATGAAACATATATAAGTATATATAATTTGTTCTCTGATGTCAAACATACGTGATGATGGTGTAAAGTAAAATGGTAGTGACAAAATAGATAAAATTTAAGTGAAATTCGGATTCTTGCCATTGGCATCTTACCTTATTGCTTTTAACAGTGCCTCTATGTGATTTTCCATGCACTTTATTCTTCGAAAATCATTAAGCTGCTCTTCCATTGTCAAATTGGGATTGTCTTGTTCACCATACCCTTCGAAGTGTTCGGATTATCAGAAATATGACAGAAAGTCTGACCTAAAAGATTAATAGGTGTTGCTTACCATTTTCGGTTATGAACATTGGAGTATTGTTGTATCTGTCTTTTACATATGTTACAGCTTTCTCAATGCCTTCTGGGTAAATATTAAGCCAACTAAATGAAGTCTGCATGGCATTACAAGCTTCAGAATTGGTAAATATCATGGAGGAAAAAGTGATTATCATTATAAATTTGAGGGCACTTACAGGTTCTCCTATCGGGATGCCATTTTTGTAACCACTCTTTTGGTATGAGCCCTCCGTTCTAGAGATACCCATTCCTGGTTTACATGCGGAGTACATGCAGTCTCGGACATAGTAAGCTGTGTAGTAATTGATGCCAATGAAGTCCAATCCTTTCTTGAGTTTCGCCTTTTGGTCGCTTGAAAATTTGGGTAAGACGCTTCCTAGAATGTTCTCCATGTCTTTGGGGTACTTTCCAAAAATGATTGGATCCAAGAACCTGCATTATAATAAAGTATTTACATTTTAAGTTATGAGGAGGCTCCCATCTTTACTTTACTTTACTTTGGGAGTTGAGGTAAAAAAAATAGAGAAAACTATTTAAAGTAGAATTTTACCAATTGAAGGTGAATGATCTTGCTCTTTCTGCAGCCAATTTGTCGGTTGTAGCATTGCTGATTGGTTCATACCATTCATGTTGAAGGACTATGCCAATTTTCCCTCCTTGCTTAGCCTGTTTTTCCATCCACAAAAATACAAAGTTTTACTATTCAAAAAACTTAAACTGATACGTTCTTGTGTGTTTTTATCATATACCTCAGTTTTCAAAGTTTTTGATATATCGTTATAACAATTTCTTTCTTCTCTTTTAAAGAAGGATACTTAAGTTTTGGTGTTGATAGCATTACCTGGTATTTGGTTCTATAGATATCAACAGCAGCTGCATGTGACAGTACAATGTTATGGGCTGCTACAAATGGCTCTTTTTCTGAGTCCCCTTCTTTGCACTTAACCATTGCCATTGAGCCAGAGCAACGGCATGGCGGATATAAACCTGAACGGTAACCAAGTGCAACTTGGTTACTTGGCTCATTGAAAGTGACCCAGTACTTGACTCTGTCACCAAAGGTTTTAAAACACAGGTCTGCATAAAATGCAAAATCTTCCCTGCTCATTCATTAATCAGAGAAATTATGAGCTTGAATGGACTATGGCCAATGTGCTATTGAAATTTGAACCCTCAGCAGCGTAAATTAGAAGACTGGTTGCTTACTGTGATTGGGGACTTAGCCAACCTCCATATCTGTCCTCTAGTTCCTGAGGGCTGTCATAGTGACAAAGTACTATAAAGGGTTGAATCCCTGTTGAGAAAAGAAAATTCATGTCAAAGAATTTACTCTCTCAGGTGTCCAATAGAAGAAAAAAGACATCCTAATCTTGGTCTCAAATATGAAAAAAAGTTAACTAAATTTCTATTCTTAATATAATTATTTTTAAAATATTCTTAGAAAGTGATTATTTCGTTTAGTTTTTGTTTCATTTTCAAGCAAATTTTCTAAAGTAGCTCAACTTCACGAGAAGAGTAACCGAACATGTATTTTAACCGTATCATATGTTATAAAGCAGACATGTGAGACTTCTAACTCGCCCCCCATGACACGAGCTGGAATAGGCAAATGATAACTTTTAACCCATAACAAATGAGAACCGAAAAAATGTTTTTAATACATCGTTAAGGTTTTATCTCAAAATCAATTGAATATAAGATGAGTAACATAACAAATATTTAAACTATACCATACATTATAAAACATGGGATATGGACTTCCAACACTCTTCACAGTTTTCTACTAACGAAAAATGAAAGTTGAATGCTACCTTTGAGTAGTAGAGTATCTATTAGTCTGTTATAGAAGTTGATACCAGCCCAGTTGACTTCTCCAAATCTGCCCTCTTGTTCATAATCAAGAATCAAAATTAAAAAATCAATATAGTGAGGAAACAAGAAAGTAGCAAGAATCTATGTTACTAAATAGTTAGAAAGTTGCTCTTATGCTGTGTTTGAATGTATGTAATGGAAATGGAAGTATGGAACTTTCATTTCATTCTCCTGCATAGTGTACTACTTACTTGGTAGAACTCTCGCCCAGGATATAGAAAACCGGTGAATGTTGACTTTCAAAGATTCTACTAGATCAATATCCTCCTGTTTGAATTCACATTGAAAGAGTATAATAAAAATTTATAATTGAAGTTTTCTAAATAAATCATGGTTAATGGAAATTTAACAACAGAGGCTGGATTGATTTTTTTTTTTTGGACAGAATTAAGATTAAAGGCCCAAATAAAGACTTTTCCAACAATATCATTCTATCCAAATAAATTTAAAAATCGAATCTAAAACTAAGTCAGTCTGTAAAAGAACCAAGTACAACACATATATTCTCCAGATTAAATATATTACTTAATATTAGGTGTGTAGATAGCGATAACTAAGCTAATAAAATCTTTTAGCAGTAAATCGAAAATGTTGGGAAAAAGGAACTTCTAAAAATGATTTTGTATTTGTATTTTCGTCTGATCTTCTGCAACGACTTTGTATATTAAAAAATTTCCACGCATAGCGCATGGACCAACATGCTGTCTTATTTTAATATTTAAAGCAATTCAGATTTTGACTAGCGGACAAATATAAAACTAACTAGATAGCTGGTTCCTTAAGCATGATGTCAGGGGTTCGATCCCTGCCGTGGGCATGGAAAAGGCTTTGTTGGTAGAGACAAAACCCACTTCGGTGATCTCTACGCCTCGGAGGGGATTAGTCTTCGGCTGTCGGCTGAGGGATACCCCTGGTGTACACCAAAAAAAAAAAATATAAAACTAACTAAAACTAATATATATTTAGCTTATTAATATCTTATCTACTCGTCTTAAATTTAAGAGTTTTTTGAGAATTTTTTTGTGTGTTATTTGTAAGATTTTATTTCAATTAATAGTATTTAATTTTTTATTTCAAAATTTTTTTATTTAATCAACAATTTTTTAGAATTTCACTAATAATTCAATAAATGTTAGAGGTGTAGGGAGGAAAGAAATATGAAAAGAAAAAAGAAATGATTGATAATTTGATGTAATAGATAAAAAAATATAAACGAGAATGTAAGGGAAAAAAGTTATTAGAACATCATTAATTTAATAGTTATAATAACTTTTAACTGAATATGTTAAATATTTATATTTTCAATATCATTAATATAATTAATATATTTTATTCACGAAAGTAAATTTCTAAAAAAATCTTAATAGACCGAAATGAGTATATAAGAATAACCGACATAAAGTATGTTACTCCCTCCGGTCCTATATATAAAAATTCATACTCATTAATGAACAAGAAAAAACACATACATTTAATAAGGGCAAAAAAGAGAAAAAACAATAAATGATGCATAGAAAATACAAAATGTCTTATATATAGGACCAAAGATTGCTTCTAAAATATGTCCTATATATAGGACCAGAGGGAGTACAATGATATATTTTTGCTAGGGATGATTGATATAAATATATATATTTGTAAACCAATTTTATAAAGAATTGTGTATTTGGATATACATCTATCATAATTGTTTTATAAAAGGATGTGATATTTTTACTCATAAACCAATTTTATAAAGAATTGTGTATTTGGATATACATCTATCATAATTGTGATATAAAAGGATGTTTTATAAAATGGACGAAGAGAGAATACCATATAGCGATGATAATGATCAACGGCAATATCCCCGTTACTTCCGTCCTGTATAAAACTCCTACCTGCATATGCTCATCAATGAATTTGCAATTTACGAACTCATTTCATTTCAATTAACAACTTTAAATTCACTCCATTTGTCTAAGGCTCTATTTAAAACGTGGGAATCATTAATTACAGCTATTTAAAATGGATAGTTACTGGAAAAACGTGGGTCGGTAAAGTGGTAGCTCACTTGGTCCCTTGACCAACTGGTCTCGAGTTCGAGCCTTGGGTATGGAGCAACCCCGCTGGGAGACCCCTATCGCTTAGTGCGAGCTCAGTTGGGTCGGACCGGATGAGTCGGTATAAAAAAAAAATAAAATGGATAGTTACTCTTGTTAATGTTTTATTACTAGATCATATCACCTGGCCCGTGAGTGAAGTTATCCCAGTTACTTTGTCCTTTGCCGTCACTGGCGTAAGCACCTTCATACTTTATATATAAAAAGATTAACCACACATTATGATATGCTATATATATGTATGTATCTGGTGTAGTCCACAAGAGTAAGTCAAGTTAGTTAAGCCGGGGATGTATAAAGTGAGAGTACTTTGAGTTAGAAAAGTAAATCAGTACTACCTGGTAAGAAGAAGAAGCTGTGCCGAAGAGGAAGTTTGAGGGTAGAGGAGATAGATGGAAGTCATTTGAGAGATGATGACATGATGATGATGATGATGCAAGGAGAAGGAGAAGGGGAAGCCAGTGTATCCCCACAAACACAGTTTTCAGCAATATTGAGAACCCCATGGCAATGGCATACTACAGATGTTGTTGGTGGATGTCAATCATTACTTAATATGTCATATAAATATAGATTCAGAAATGATAATATATTTGCTAATTTCCATGTTATTATAAAATAATTAAAATATTATATTTTGAAAAAGTATTTTTGCATCCCATTTTTATGATTGTATTAAATTGAACCTTGAGCAGAAAAAATTTTGATTTTTCGTCACTTTGCTATATCCTAAAGATAAAAGTAAATTAAAAAAAAAAAAAAGATAAAAGTAAAAATTGATAGATGTCCGCTTTCAGTAACTGAAATTTGACCTCATAAATTTTCAGTTTCACTGATAGGAATATGTAGCAATCTGGCTCCTAATTGAAAATTTTACTTTCTTTCGTTTCACTTTTGTATAACCTCATTGATTGATTACAAGAATATGTTGTCTCATAGTACTGATTTTGCATAATAATTGAAGGCCAAATATACTATTGAGTTGTTCGCAATTGATATGATGAATTACTCTATAGTCGGTTTGAGTGATGGAGTTAAAATTATAGTATAGAGCTAAAATTTAATTGTAATTATGTTAGAATTAGAATTAGAATTGGTACAAAATGATAGATTCTATATTTAGGTTATACAAAGAATCAATGCGAACAATGATGATTACAGATTCAATACCATAGAATTGGAAATGGTGGTTTATTGATTAATGATGTTAAAAGAAGCTTATACATGAAGATATGGTTTCAGAATGTCTTGGATAGTTGGATATGATGTATTGTAGAAGCATTGACCAATGAGACAAATTAGTCCAACCTTTTCGTTCTTGGCTCTGGCCTTAATGTTCTAAGATTACTATTTGCCATGAATTGTTTGTTCCCGTTTCTCTTCACCCTGCCATGTTGAGGCATCATGGTCTCGGTTTTATGCTTTGCAATGAAATTCTTGTACCAACTGGCTGAAAATTTTGGAGTTCTCTTCAGAGTGTCATAATCAACATGGTATAGTCCAAATCTCACTCTAAACCCAAATTTCCATTCAAAATTGTCCAGCAAAGACCATGCTAAGTATCCTCTCACATCTGCTCCTTCCCTGATCACAGACCAACACAAAAATCCTCATGTACTTTACTTGTGTAGTTGTGTGCAAGGGAAAAATAGAACCAGTGAATGAATTTTAGCATTTAGTTAGCCCTACCAAGTTGAAGAGCTAGAGTAACAAATTATTTAAATAATAATTGGGCCTAATAAAAATAATCCAGTCTATTGTTGTAGACATATTTCTATTGATTTTATACATTGGTACCTTATTGCTGCCACTAGGTTATCTAAGTGACCTGACATGTAGTTTATTCTCTTATGATCATTATGATATTCTTCATCTGGATCATACAAATTGCCATACCCTACAAAAAAGTTGGCTAGTCAGAAATGCTCAGAAACTCAATCAAAGGGGTTTAACTGTTAATGAGTTGTGCTTACCATTTTCGGTAATGAACATTGGAGTGTTATTATATCTATCTTTCACATAGGTAACAATTTTCTTCATGCCTTGTGGATAAACAGTGAGCCATTCAAATGGAGTCTTCATATAGCAAAAACAATAGAAGCCTAAGAACTGGCTTGGTTGTGAAAGTATAAAATGTGTGGATTGTTGAGAGGGTTGAGGTACAACTTACAAGCTCTCCCATAGGGGTTTGTTGATATGAACCCTCTGTTGTGGAGATTCCAGGACCAGGTTCACACATTGATAAAATGCAGTCTCGGACATAGTAACTCGAATAGTGATTGATGCCAATGAAATCCAATCCTCTCCTTAGTTTTACTTTGTCAGTGCTGGAAAATTTGGGTAAGATAGTTCCTAGAATTGTTTCCATCTCTGTTGGGTACTTACCTATTATGATTGGGTCCAAGAACCTGCGTTATTATATATGATTTTAAATTACGGATTTACGGTTATGATTATCTGAGGTTTACCGCAATTGCGGATAAATGTGGACACAATTGCGGTGCCGATGGGGTTGTGGAGACCGCCAAAACCGTAATATTACGGCCTCAGTACCAGCTTCGTGTGGAATCTGAATGAGCAATGAACTATGAGAAAATTTTACCAATTTGAGTAAAATGCATGTGCTCTTTCACTAGCCAATTTATCTGCTGTGGAATTGCTGAAGGGCTCAAACCAATCAAAGTGTATGACAATGCCAATTTTTCCATCTTGCTTACACTGCATGTGCCATTAAATAACATATTTGAGTCCCTTGCATGATAAAAACTTTGAAAGATGTCACTAAGATCTTCTAACCAAACTACCTGGTATTTGGTTCTATAAATATCAACTGCAGCTGCATGTGATAGGATAATATTGTGGGCTGCCACAAATGGCTCCTTCTCTGAATCCCCTTCACTGCAATCTCCAAATGTGCTGGAGCAACGGCTTGGTGGGAATATTCCTACACGGTAACCTAACGGGACTTGAAGATTTGGCTCATTGAATGTGGCCCAGTACTTCACTCTGTCACCAAAGGATTTGAAACAGATGTCCGCATAGAATTGAAAATCTTCCCTTCATATATCAAAATAAGAATATGTTTAGAACCATCATCTGTTTTCTTTGTCAACTCACTTATTCCTTAAACGAATGCTAATTATGACATTAACATGAGTATGTGTGGAAAATTGTATTAAACTATT
Source organism: Crotalaria pallida (assembly GCA_037953625.1). NCBI lineage: Eukaryota > Viridiplantae > Streptophyta > Magnoliopsida > Fabales > Fabaceae > Crotalaria > Crotalaria pallida. Next base: position 187,334,257 of record CM075649.1, on the reverse strand, counting down.
GATATCTATACAATGAATGGAAGAACATAGGAAGCATGGATTTGATGGACACGCGGCAAATTTAAAAATTAAAGGATAAAAAATGATGATGATGCAAGATAATAGAAAGAAGAAGAATGTTTTATAAGTTAATGAGTCATTATTATAAACATAATAAATGCTACTAACATTTATCAAATTATTATGAGATTTCCTTCTATAATGGTATAATGATTCAAAAGCTGTAGAATCTAATTAAAAGTGTCTGATACAGGTATATTTCTACGTGAACATGACATGACGGCTATTTTAAAGTGTTTGTGCTTCTTAGCTAGGTGCTTACTGTGATTGAGGACTAAGCCATGCTCCATATCTGTCCTCAAGTTCTTGAGGGATGTCAAAGTGAGTCAAAGTTACAAACGGTTGGATCCCTGCAAGTAGCATAAATGAGGGAAAAAAATGGAGGCCAAAGAAATGGAACCCTTATGCTGCTCTCTGTTTCCTTAGCCATTGGAAAGTTGAAATCAAACCTTTGAGTAGCAATGCATCAATAAGACTATTATAGTATTTGATACCCTCCAAGTTGACATCTCCAAATCTACCTTCTGTTCATAACCATTGCAAATTATACCTGTAAGTTGATTATGATGATCCATAGGTTGTTATATAATCTAAGTAGATATCAATAAGAGAAGAAGCATACTTGGTAGAAGTCTTGCCCATGAAATTGAAAAACGGTAGCAGTTTACTTGCAGAGCTTCCATTAGATCTATATCCTCCTGTTTTCATTAAAAATTCTAATGAATTTAATTAGTATGCACCATACATGCAAATGATTTGCTCTAGTATCTTAACAAATAAGTATTTACTGGCATACCTTTGTCATGGTAATTAAAATTTACAAGCAAAGAGCATGAATTTCTATGTAGAAAATGATGATGTACTAATATTAACTACGACTGAAATTCAAGTAATATGTACCAGATACCGATGGTATTGATCAACCGTAACGTCGCCAGTATTTCCATCAAATATATTACCTGGCAACATGTTATCTTGACTAATATAAAATAGGTCAAGCTTGAACAATATATAAATGAAGTGCAAACTGCATAACGAGAAGATTGACTGTGTTATTGCTCTTATTACCTGGTTTGTGACTGAAGACATCCCAGTTGCTCATACCTTTGCCATCACTCAAGTAACCACCTTCATACTAAAAATATATTTAAACAACCACAATTAATCAGAATACAAAGAAACAGAGATAAGAAACGTCAAGATAGATGAAGGCAAACCTGGTATGAAGAAGAAGCAGTGCCAAGGAGAAAGTTGGTGGGAAAAGTAGATTGATCTAACCCTTGTGAGATTGCTGTGAGAGCATATGATGTGAACATGAACAAGAGTACCTTCATGGACACCTCTTTCTGAAATGTAGAAAACTTCATTGCATTGTTCTTCAAGTCTTGCAGGTTATTCTCAATGTCAATGGGAGATTCATTCAATTATTACAAGTTCTAATACAATACGTTCCAGACAACTATACGTGCTGATAGCTGATGTTTATATATAAGCACTAAAGCTTCAGTTAACGTTATCAAGTGGTTGATAAAAAGAAACTAAATTATTGATAACTTAATCAATGAATAAACAATGTTTACATCATTGTAAAGTTATTGAAATTTTGTTAATTACTTATAAATAATAATATGAATGCCACCAATAATTGACTAAAATCAACTGTTATAGACTTATGGTAGTTTTTAGTCAATTGTATGACTTAATTGAGCACTTGAGCTAATACTGAAGATTAAGATAAGGATGTGAATATTAATGAAAAGCTTGTTTTATCCTATTCCCTTGTGATTGCAAATTGCAATAATATAGACTTATAGTATAGCTGTGTTGCATGAGTACGGGTACGATAGCGGTACCCGGTACGGGTAAGGGATATGACATTTTTAAAAAAAATTAGGGTACGAGTACGTTTATATATATATATATTTATTTTATTAATATAATTATATATAAATTTAAAAAATTAGAAAATTTCAAAAATAAAAATACAATCAACAAGTTGAAATTAATAATTTTCTATTACACAACTTGTAATGTTTGCATTGTGTAACAATTAATAAAAAATCAAAAAAATAAAAAAAAACACAAAACAGGGAAAAAAAGCGGTGCATAATAGGAAAAAAAAGAGTGGTCGAATTCCTAAATTAGTTTAAACACTTGGTGTGCGAAAAAATTAAAACAAAATATAAGCATCAAACCACTTTTCATTATTGCTTTAAATCAAGATAATATTCATTATTTCATCACAACAAAGAAAAAGAAAACAGAAAAATATTTATAGAACATGAAAAAACCAGTTAGTAAGAAAACAAAACAGAGAAAGAGAAAATAGTTTAGATAGAGACACCAAATTGATAAAGGAGATGAAGCATAATGAGGGGCACCGCGAGAGGTAAAGGGGGTCAAGCACAACAAGTGGTGGAGGGGTCAAGTATAGTGAGGGACTGAGGGGATCAAGTCAACGAGATGAAAAAGATATTTCAGATTTGAGAGTGTTTTTTCGGGTTAAAATGAAAGAGAGTGAGAAGATAATTGAAAAAAAAGATGGTTTCCCCTTATCCTTGTAAACAAAACATATCGTTTGGAAAACAAAATTATGTTCAATCGTACTCACATGGTGATACGTACCCATTCAAGTACCCAATTTTTTTTTGGATACGCACCTGGTACGTAACCAGGCTACCCAAAGCATACCTGGTATGTGTTCGACAGCCAGATAGGAGTACCCATGCTTTAGAGAGTATAGGTAATGATCACACTCTAAAAGTTCAATTCTCAATTTCTCATATATATATATATATATATATATATATATATATATATATATATATATGTATAAAGTATAAACACACGCATGTTGTGCGTGTAACATAGAATACTTGAGACACACGTTGGATTATTTGACCCAAGGCCATTGATTATAAAGGGATAATGGAGTTGTTAGAAAGGTTGAATAATTGCAGTTGTTGGTGGGTTGAGATGATCGAACTCCCCAAGCCCTATGCGATATTTAGAAGTAGATAAGGACATATAAAACAATTTTAGTCAAAAATCCTTTATATTTCATATACTTTCTTGCAAATCATTTTTTTTTATGAACCAGGGTATCCACCCGCGTACCTGAGTGACTAATCCCTCGCACCACGGTCGGGTCCTTTCGGGGGCGATGCTCCCAGTAAGGCTTGCTCCATTCACATGCGCCTCGAGTACGACTCGAACCCGCGACCACATGCTTAAGGGACACAAGCCCCTTCCACTTCTGCTTCTTGCAAATCATTTTAGTTACACATGCACGTGCTTATTTGAGCATTATTAGTTTTAGTTTTTTTTCTTTTTTTTTTAACTAAAAAATTCAAAAAAATTAATACAACATTAATAATTATGTCTTTTTTTATAATTCTATTATTAATTATTATAAAAAGATAATGAATGAGAAATTAATTATAAAAAATAATAAAAAATAAAAAATAAAAACAGTGTATAAATTTAATACAAATGGATACATTAATTATATTTTTTAATTTATGTGCCCCAATTTTAAATGACTTACATTTAAAAACGGATAATAAAGAGTAAATAATGTGAGTGACTTAAGCAAATAATATTTTGATAATTGAATCAATTGTTTTTGCATATAATATAAGACAGAGATATATGTATTCGATTCTTGATGTATAAAATTATTATATTTGTAATAAGAAGCAGAATCCAAATAGGTGGATGTAATTGAACATGGATAATGTGGCTCTCAACTTCACGTGAAGCAGGCCATTACCCACACTACTACTCTTCTTCACAGGACAATATTTCTTCATTGACTGATAACTGAAATTCCCACTTCCTCCCTTCGCTGACCGGAAGATTAAAATGGCAGTCTCATCCGGCGGCCAGATATCACTCTCTTCCGCCATGCAGCTAAGTGGACCAATAGGAGTGAGCAGTAGGAAGTGGAAGCTTGTGAAGTTTAGCAACGGTGAAGTCATGGGTCGGAAGCTGGGGCTAACCCAACTTCACCAACAACGTGGTCGTGGTGTTTGCACTAATAAGAATGCTAGGCAAAGCCAACATATATGTATGTCTCTCACCGCTAATGTGGCCCCCGAATTCAAGGTTCATTTAGCCTCACTCTGATAGGAAGCAAGCATCCTATCACACTCCCTCTTCTAAAACAATGCTTTAATTAAATGTGAATATTTACTATTTACTAATTTAGTTGTTGTGCCTTTACCTTGGTCACCCAAAACATAGGTTAAGCTATGCAGAATTAAAAAACAATACCTTAGCTATCTAAATGAGAATTAAAAATCACTATTATGTTTAAATTCAATATTTAGCTTCTCTACAAATAAATTAAATGATAGAAAGTTGAAACATGTCTTCCAAATTTGGAATCTAGCTTGGTGCAGTGAGAGAAATAAAATAAATTTAGTGCAATAGCTTCTTGAATATATATATATATATATATATATGTATGTATTAATGTATGTATATGTATATATGTATCATTGGTTTATGAATAACTATTAAAAAAATTAATTATCCGGTGTATGTAAAGCATTAATCAAAGTTTGATGAATTGGGGAATGCACGCAGTTAAGAGACGTAGAAGTGGAAAGAAGGGACGCAAGGACGGTTGTAGCTATTATCCTCGGTGGTGGAGCCGGCACCCGTCTCTTTCCTCTCACTAAGCGCCGTGCCAAACCTGCTGTAAGTAGTTTCATTCTATTCTCACTTGTTCAATCCATTCTGGATGTTCAAATAATATTATAGCTTCATTATGTTACAAGTTTCTAAAGTTTTGGGTCTTTTGCCAGATACCCTTATTTTTTTTTCAATGTCCGACTCTCCGAAGTTATTTTCGAGTTTGTCATAAACCCTTTGCTGACATGTAACATTGGGATCCCGATAAGATGCAGGAGGTTAAGCACTTGGTGCCAAGTGGTCGAAAATCTTTTTTTAAAAAAATTTAAAAAACTTAAAAACTTAATATTTATATTTATAGTTAAATAAAAAAGAGAAAAAAGAATTGAAGAGAGAGGTCGTCTTTGAACGTGTGACATCACTCGACATCACATGATCAACCTCTTGCGTCAGATTAGGATTCCGATGGCATCTTATCGGGATCCCAATGTTACATGTCAGCAAAGGGTTTATGACAAACTCATAAATAACTTCAGAGGCAGACATTGGAAAAAAAAGAATAAGGTATCTGGCAAAAGTACCTCAAACTTCAGGGACTTATGACATAATTAAGCCTAACATTATTCTTCTTATTATTATTAACATAGTTGTGCCTTTACTTTTGTTACCTACCTAGAACTATTAGGTGAAGCTGTATAAATAGCATTATATTTCGTATCCCTAACAACAGCTTAGCTAGCTATTTAAATGAAGAAAAAAAAATTAAGAAATAAAAAAACTGATTTAGTATTATGTGAATAGTAAAGAGTCTAAAGACTGATATCGCAATCTATGCTAAAGTGATTTCCAATTGCATCATGCTATGCAACTAGTAGCTACCTATGATTTTGAACATTTTGGTTGGGAGTTTAGGTTCCAATTGGAGGTGCATACAGGCTGATTGATGTGCCAATGAGCAATTGCATCAACAGTGGCATCAACAAGGTGTACATTCTCACTCAGTTTAACTCAGCCTCTCTCAACAGGCATATTGCACGTGCTTATAACTCTGGTAGTGGTATCACCTTTGGAGATGGCTATGTGGAGGTATATTCCATGTCCCATTATCTTTTACATGCTTGCATTCCAATACACTAAAACTTCTGCTTGTATTACGTGTGTTTGTGTATGGTTGATAAGCAGCCAGACTGACATCGAGTTCTAAAATGATCTTGGAGAAATATGTCAGTATATGAAGAACTATACTCTTGAAGATTATCTAAGAGTGCTTGTTCTAGTTTCAGGTTCTTGCAGCCACTCAAACACCAGGGGAAGAAGGTAAAAGGTGGTTTCAGGGCACTGCTGATGCCGTGCGCCAGTTCCACTGGCTCTTTGAGGTATTAAGCTATAGCAATTAGCTTAGAGAAACTAATTCATATTAGCTTAGTGTATGTTGTTTAATACTTTAATTGTTTTGAGTAGAAAATAGATAGAGGGAAATTTCTTGTATATTGAGCTTTATGTTGTTCACTGAACATTGAAACTATCATTCTTAATGACAAAGGTTTAACTTTGATAGATTCTTCTTCAGCTTTATTTTCCTTTGGTCCTTTCTTTCCTTATCAAATCAAAGGCCAACAAGAATCTGAATGCTGGTTGAGTGTTAAGGGTAGAATATGCTTTCCATGTTGTAGGATCCTAGAAGCAAGGATATTGAGGATGTGGTGATTCTTTCTGGGGACCACCTCTACAGAATGGACTATATGGACTTTGTACAAGTAAGGGACCATGAAATCCAATCAAACAGTTCCTTCCTCTCTCATTCATATGATGCATTCAAATTATTAACTCTCAGATGTTTTGACTCATCTTCATATCCAGAGTCATCGGGAGAGTGGTGCAGATATTACTCTTTCTTGTTTACCAATGAATGACAGGTAGGTCGCTTGCCCCACATAAATTACTTTAGTAAACAAAAATAGTCCCAATTTATAAATCATTCAGATGCGTAGCTAGAAATCACCATGGTTCAAGTCCATTTTTTTGTACTTGGCTAGCATAGCATATAAACATTAAGATACATACCTTGGGCATCTAAGAGGTCTTGTGTGTTCTGACTTCTGATATAATGATTTATATTTCCGCATATTTCAATCAATCTACGCAAGTTAAATCTGAATTTGAAAATAGCTTTTTCATCTCCAAGTTCATTAATCTGTATCATATTATGCTGCTTACACCTTTATTGTGCATCCATAATAGCCGCGCCTCAGATTTTGGTCTGATGAAGATAGACAATAAAGGAAGGATCCTTTCATTCAGTGAGAAGCCCAAAGGAGATGACTTGAAAGCAATGGTAAAACTCATGTTTATCAAACTGCTAACCCACCAGGAGTTTTAAAAATTAGATTTACTGCTAACATTACTTCACAATTTAGCAAGTAGATACCACTGTTCTGGGCCTTTCGAAGGATGAGGCTCAAAAGAAACCATACATTGCTTCCATGGGAGTGTATGTCTTCAAGAAGGATATACTTCTTAATCTATTGAGGTACTGATAACTATTCTATCAACTAGTGACGCTTTTCTGTGTAGTTCACGTCATCTATCAATCTATTCTCTAAAAATAAGGAATTATGCAATGAAAATATATTGATCCCATTGCAAAGCTTGTTTTCTAAGTGCAACAGATTAATTTAATTTAGATGGCGCTTTCCAACTGCAAATGACTTTGGATCAGAGGTCATTCCCGCCTCAGCTAAAGAATTTTACATGAAGGTATGACTGGAAAAAAGCATTACAAAAAGAATTCTTTTACTTTGCCTGTGGTGTGATAGTATTCATTATTCCTTTCTAGTGCAATATATTTTAGTGCAACTGTGCATCGAAGACACAAACCAATGTGCAGATCTCTCTGAAAATATTCACACACTCACATACACATGAAGTGTGAAAATCAAAAGTTGGGAGAGAGGCCCATCGAAATTTGGCCACTTCATGTAAATATGTAATGGATCAAATATAGATAAGGGGTTTCTAGAAAAAAGAGAAGGTGGAAACTTACCTTGGGTCTTGCAGAAAGTTCACCTTCACCTATTATGAATATTTATAGCAAAGATTTGCATGCAGGCTTATCTCTTCAACGATTACTGGGAGGACATAGGGACCATCAGATCATTCTTTGAGGCAAATCTAGCTCTCACTGAACACGTGAGTATCAAATTTATCTGAATCTCCAGTTTGTCACTCTTATAGCTTATTGAGCTTCAATATCATGAATTGTCGAGTTCATTTGTAACTGTTGGAAGGTTGTCCGAGAGGTAAACCTAAGAAATTTAAATCACTCCTATTTTAATTTTGGTTTCGAAGAATTATTTTACCTGTTCCATAATTGAGTTATTTTAACAACGAAAATCTTTTGTACTTTTCAGCCGCCCAGGTTTAGCTTTTATGATGCAGCAAAACCAATGTATACATCAAGGAGAAACTTACCACCATCGAAGATTGACAATAGCAAGGTCAGTATCTGTCTTCAAACTTACTCTTGGATTATAAGAAATTCACACAAACAAGCACCAAAGCCATCACTTGCAAAAGAGTGAACTTGATTTGTTTGGTCTACAGCCACAATCAGACACATTATTAATATATTGTGTTGCATGCCTGTGCAATTATAAAATATGGTTAGACGTCCAACTTCTTCATTTCCTCTTCCTGTTATATCCCTCCCCTACAGCAGGCAACCACCTCTTTTCTGCAGTAAAATCTTAAACTACAATGTTGTTTTTTATCCTTATGCAGATTGTTGATTCAATCATATCACATGGAAGCTTCTTGAATAATGCCTTCATAGAGCATAGCGTAGTTGGAATCAGATCCAGAATAAACTCAAACGTTCACTTAAAGGTTTGGTGTACTGATTCTATTATCTAAGCTCCTATAGTTGAAGAATTACAAAGATGACAATGCATATATCTTTTTTACCAGAGATACCTGCTTTATCAATTCTGTAGCAATTCTCAAATTTATGGGTTAAACATTCTAAAAAGTTTGTGTTCGATGGAAATATAATCCATTTTAAATAGAATATATATTTTGCTTTGACTATTTCCTAAGTGCGCTCATGTAGGGCTATTGGATTACACTTTCAATGCAGGATACTGTGATGCTTGGTGCTGATTTCTATGAAACTGACGCGGAAGTGGCAGCACTGTTAGCTGAGGGAAGAGTTCCAATAGGAATAGGAGAAAATACAAAAATCAGGTACAAATTGCAACCACTCACTCTCCTAACCATTAGTTTCTCTAGTTGTTATATCTCACTTCTCGCATTTCTGCAGAGAATGTATTATTGACAAAAATGCTAGAATCGGAAAGAATGTTATCATAGCAAATTCAGAGGTATGCTCTTTAAAACTATTTTACAACATTATATGAGGACTAGATGCATGTAGTCGACCCCACCTAGTGGGACAAAGGCTTGATTGTTGTATACGAGGACTAGAGGCGACACATGCTCCACATATAATTTTATGTATTTATGATATGCTCACATCCTTACACTGCACACTCCTTAAATTTTCACTTAGCAAATCACTAAATCATCGTATAACAGCTGAACCCATATTAAATTTTCCCTAAACAGGTGAGATTACTTACACCGATCACAAACAATGTGAGACAATCATTGTCCTTTTATTGGGGTGTCATGAGAATCCAAAAAAACTAAGATATATAATAAAATTAAAAAGAGTATTTAAAGCCGCAAGTGATGGGATGATTTTTGCTTTTGTTTTTATAAAATGATGAAACATTTACTGAATCTGCTTTTGAACGAACTGCAGGGCATACAAGAGGCTGATAGATCTTCAGAAGGATTTTACATCCGTTCTGGTGTTACTGTTGTATTAAAAAACTCGGTAATTGAAGATGGATTAGTCATCTAATAAATTTACCCTTCATTAGCTCGATCCATTTTGGAATACATCATCTTGTATTTCAATCACAGCTGCTGAGGTTGTAACCTTATATCATTATTAATCATTAATTAAGCACACTTTTATGCACTAAAACATAAGAATTACACTAGTAACCAGAAAAGAAAAGGAACATATGATGAATACACCTGTAAGACTCCTATAGTTGCTGATTTAAGAAATTACAAGGTGCTACAGCCTATAAACTTAAAGTTATGGAGCTTAAACGGTAGGAGGATGTAAGGATACTGAGGACCACTGGGAAAGTTAAACAGGAACAGAATATCTCCTTGAAACAAGGGGAGGTGAAGCAGAGATGGAAGGAAAGCTACTGGTTCGGGTGCAAGTTTTGAGGAATGCTACAATTCAAATGGAAACAGTGATTCTTGAAAGTGACATCACCGACATCCTTAAAGATGATAATGTTACCATCTGGTCGGAGACACTTGTAGCCTTTATGATTTGGAGAATAGTCAAGCAATGAGGACTGCATTGTTCTAAAGTCAATCTTATGTCTGTTGTAAGCTCTAAGGTGAGGGAAGCAAGCACAACCAAAAACCAAAGAAAGGAGAAATCAGGTGGATAGCCAAACAATTTAACAAGGGGGATATCAAAGTCAATGCATGAGAGTGGTAACCGATTAACAAGATAGATTTCAGTGAGGAAGGCATGATCCCAAAATTTGAGAGGTAAGCGTGCTTTAGTTATAAGAGTAAGGCCCATTCCATTCCAATAGATTATCATTGGGTGACTATGTAACACATTGATCATAGCAACTAATTGCAGGGAATATATCATACACAGCATACTTTGCTAATCTAAAAATTGGTATATTTTTCTTCTACAACTGTAAATGGCAATATGTTTCGATTTGACGTTGCGAGCTGTACTGGATATTTTCATTACCAAGGAAAACCAAGTGAAAATCTGCCATGATAACACCATAGTCATATTTACAAATGCTATTTAAGATTTTACTAGTGATAGCAACACCTGTCATTCGAAGGCGGGAACAATTTCTCCGTATTGTGACAAAACTTCCTCCAACTCATTGCAGAACCTCTCCTCTGAATTGGAAAGTAAAGACATCTTGATCATGGGTCTGACATGGGAAAAAAGACAAGAAAGAAACACAATTAGGTGTAACAAAGCAAAAAGGGCAATATTGGGAAAAAATAAAATAACTAAGTGTCATGTGGCTTAGGGTGAAAGGAGGAGGTTTAAAAGGCAACTTTGAGAGAGCATTTGGGGTGTGAAGAATTTGGGAAAAGTCTCTTTCTCTCTCTGGTTCCTTCTTCTTCATCTTCCTATTCCTTTTGCCCTCTACCTCATATATCCTTCTCCTCATTCCTTATCTCCTTAGTTTAATTAAAGCATTGTTACCTTCTTATTCTATCTCATCTTATTATTATTAGAAGCATTTCATATGATCAGAGAATTATTGTATCTATCGTTACTTATTCAGCTGATCCTTCAAGCTTGTTAATAGACATAGCTCAATCTCAATTTGTTCATATTATGATCACATGCACGACGGCCAATCATAGAATTCAAGTTCTCTATCAAAGTAACGGGAGTTTGAACATGTTGCAATGACTGAACTTGACTTAGCTGTAACAGGTTATTGTAGGAAACGACCACAAGATTATTAGTAATTATGCAGCAATTAGAAACTCTTTCTTGCATTTCTTCAAACACCACTTGTGTGTAGGAAATTGAGGGAAATCCTAAGTGCAAAATTGAACCAGTTTGAACCCATTTGAACGAATTAAGATGGTTCTGATCAGGAAATAAATACCAGGAATTGGCCCTAACACCATGTAGCAGAGCTGAATCTAAAGGCCAAATGCATTTGATTGTGTTCCCAAAACCAGATTCATACATCACATTATGACACGAAAAACCTCCAAGGAAACTGACAAATGTGAAGCATATACAAGATCTCCTTGTCATTTTATCAAATACTACAAGTGCATAACTATCATCATAAGGGAACAATACTCCAAACAGGAACCAAGCATTCCCAACCTTACTACACTTATCAAACTTAATGCTCCAAGTAATGACAACCCAACTAAACCAGGTTCCAGACAAGAAATATGCATCCCCAGGTTGTCTTACGTAGTTGTGGATATGCTTGTTGCAATGGCTCTGATAAGGTGGCTTCGGTGGCAACGGTTGGGGAAGCGTCAATATGGAGGCGAGTGGAACAGATGTAATGTTTGGCACAAGCAGCATAGTCACATAATTTGGGAAGACCATCGGCATCCAAGGTAACAATAGTTGGGTAGAAAGATTAAAGGAAGAGTGGACGAGGACCGCATAACTGCTTCGGTACGGTGGTTTTGGTGGTGGTGTTGGAAAAACCCGGATCTCCGTCAACGGGCAGGTGGAATCAATTGTTGGAGCACGATTGATAATGGAGTCATCGAAACTGAAATGTGAATCCGAAGGAGCCACTCCCTCCTTCTTCACCAATTCCTGTGTCAAATTGGGGGTGTTTGCCATGAAGCCTTCAACTGCTAGAGCAATCGGGATATGACTTTCATTATCCCTTGATGAATCAACTCTCTTACCGTACGGCTTGTCCTTTTCAACTGTCACAAGAGCCACCAGAATTGCATGTTCGTCATCTTCATGAGCCACAACATCCAACGACTCCAAATCTGGTTTTGCTTGATCATCAGGTTCATCCTCAATTTCCGCAGTTGGTGACATCGTTGAAGAGATGATGGGGCAAGCATTCTCAACACTTTGATCAGCCTCCACACTTGAGTTCTTCTCACGGGCTGCAATTTGTTCCTTGAGGTGAGCCAAATATCTGTGAAATTGCTCACTCCTAGCTAGAGATCTATCACAGATAGCAATCATTTTGTTCAATATGTCAGCAATTGTCTCCTTCTTTGCAGCGGAGTGAGATCGATGAAAGCACCATTGTAATAGAGCTGATCCTTCAAGCTTGTTAATAGACATAGCTCAATCACAATTGCATAGAAATCAGAATTGAGATCATAACAATGCACTCAAATAAGTAACGATAGATACAATAATTCTCTGATCATATGAAATGCTTCTAATAATAATAAGATGAGATAGAATAAGAAGGTAACAATGCTTTAATTAAACTAAGGAGATAAGGAATGAGGAGAAGGATATATGAGGTAGAGGGCAAAAGGAATAGGAAGATGAAGAAGAAGGAACCAGAGAGAGAAAGAGACTTTTCCCAAATTCTTCACACCCCAAATGCTCTCTCAAAGTTGCCTTTTAAACCTCCTCCTTTCACCCTAAGCCACATGACACTTAGTTATTTTATTTTTTCCCAATATTGCCCTTTTTGCTTTGTTACATTAGGTTTGCTATTTGGAAACACAAGCAATTGGAAAAACACGAAGATTTGTACCTGGAATTACCGTCTCATAAAAGATCATTTTTTAATGAGGTATCACCATTGAGCTCCTTCAAAGCTTTCTGTAGCCTTGTCTCGAACGGGGTTGAGTGCCAAATTACTCTCTTATCCTGCAAAAAAAATTTCAATCCTAATCAGCAATTACTGTCACATGATAATAATGATGCCTAGTTTCTCTTAACATTTCACTTCATCATCTTCACCTCACTATACTTGGTTGTTGTGTTAGGAATCCCAGGAAATTCCCTTATACTTGGCATCTTATCTGAACACTGGTTAGGGGTACCTGCATCAAATAGATTTATGCATATCAATTTAAAAGGAAAAAAACACAACGTTAATACCTGTTTCATTCTTCATCATTATAAGGAATAAAAAAAATGGAATGAAAAATGATCATTGAACTACCGCAAGATTGGGTATTATTCAGGTCAGCAACTCCATCACTTGCACCAATTTTTCTCCTGTATTCATCTATTAACGAAAGAAAAAAGAAAACCTAATTATGACAGCGCAGTGATGAAATAATGAGCAAATATAAATAAATATAAAAAAAGGGGGGGTCGGTGCAACCTTACAGTGTTTGAGGAAGCAGCGAATAGCATAGGCAAGGAGGAGGGATATGAGGAGAAGAGAGAAGGGTTCGCATTGGGAGAGGAAGGAGTTCACAAAGGTTATGAAGCCATTGAAGAAGTGAAAGCAGCTCAAGAAAGAAGAAAGGGCCATTGCTAAACTTACAAGACACGAAACACGCACACTGTCTTCAACTCTTATACTACTTGACGGTTAACTCCAACAAAGAAACAAGAGCAGTATTCGCGCGTTTCCTTTCCGTAATCTATTTTTAATTTTTTTTAAGCGTATTTTCCATTTTTTTTTTTTATAAACTTGGATAAACTAATCTAATATAGTATTCCCTCCGGTCCTATATATAGCACCTTTTGAAGACTTTTTTTTTTCCTTAATATAAGTCACATTTCCAATTTTCAATAGCATTAATTACTTCTTTTTCACAAACACTCTTGTTTACTCAACATTTTTTTAGATTTCCAATAATAATTATAGGGATACTTTTGAAAATGTATACCAAATATTTACATTTTCAATACCACTAACAATATTAACTAACTTTCTTAAAAGGAGTGAAATTGGTCAAATGATGCTTATATTAGGGACCCGAGGGAGTAATATTTTATTAAATTATAGTAATATCAGCGTATTCTTTTTAGTCATTTCAAAATATGAATATTCTAGTTCTCATAAAAAAAAAATGATTTTGCATATCTTAGAACATGGTGACTTCTTTGGCCCCCCTACATCAATTCCCTTTTGTTATAGTTAGTGATAATTTGAATAGTTATAAAAGGTAGAACATGGTGACTTCTTTGGCCCCCCTACATTAATTCCCCCCTACATAGATGGTGCTTTCCAACTGCAAATGACCTTGGATCAGAGTTCATTCCTGTCTCAGCTAGAGAATTTCGCATGAAGGTATGACTGGAGAAAATAATATATAGGACTTTGCACTTATGAAAGGTATGACAATATTCATCTCAGATTGGTAAGCACAAGAGCACACAATTTTAAAGATGAAGAAGCTATGTTATATTGTAGTCTATCAGATCAAAAGATTAGAAAGTTTAGGGAATAAGCTCTTCACAGTTAAACATCAATTCATTTTCATATTTCTGAAGAACAAAGCGCTCCTCTGGAATTATGATGGTGGTAACAGTACATTTCATGTCAGAAAAGGGTTTCCTACAAGTCCTCCCTGCTCGATGAAGATAATCTACTGCAGTCCTTGGCAGATCAAAGTTGTAAATGTGGGACATTTCTGGAAGGTCAACTCCTCTAGCAGCTATGTCTGTTGCTACAAGGAGATACCCACCTCCCTTTCTAACCTCCTGCACCAGAGACAACAAACGGTTGTTGTAACATGCTTTACTAGTGTGTGGGTAACAAGTTTTAATTCCACACCAGTGACATTGAAAATATAGAAAATATGAGGCTAAAGGACCGGCATTACTCTTGAACTTAATCTTAAATTTACCAAACTTGTGGTTAATAGTCCCTACTCCCTTGTGTATAAACGTCAACCTCGGCCACTCCCCACGTTGATTCCCCCTAAAATTTGGTTGGCGAAATTTTTTTTCCCAAGGCAGCAATGTCAAAGGTTTTATAAAAATGTGGGTCTGTGTTATCTAGACCAATGTACTTGCTAGTTCCCAGTTGTACAATTTGGTTTTCAGAACAGACATGATTGTGTGTGGGTGTGACTTGTTATTCCAAACATTAATGACTGGGGGTGCCTAAGAAAACTCCTATCAATATTAATCCACTGAATAGCACTTACCAACAGTGAAGCAGCTCGTGAATTGAAATTCATGTCATCCTCAAGAAGGAGGATATCTAAAGAACCTTGATATGATGCCTTCAGACAGTCAGTGACAAGGGATGTTGATGGAGCATTTCCAGCCTTTTTTGACTTCTCAGACTGCATAACAGAATATGTAAACATTAGATGATTGATAAATTCATGCATATTACCTTGACTGAGTGAAACACGCATTAAATGACTAATGAGGACATATCAGCTAATCATTTGAAGGGTGTCAACAGTCAACTGCCAAGTAATAATTAATACAAGCAAACAAGTCCAATACTAATAGCTTGAGAGTTGAGAGCTAAGAAGTCTAAGCTCTACATAGATTCCCGAACATCTGGTTGGTATTTTAAAGATTTTTATACAGTAAAGTGCTAGATGAACTATATGGAGTTATGGACTAACGTGAAACACGTTACCTCTCTAAGAAAATTAAAGGAATTATTTATAACACAGTTTGTTATCCAAGATTCCTTGCAGTTGTATTTTAGCCAAATCTAAGCAATAATATTTTAATTAGTGTTGGCAACCATGCACTTAATTCTAAGTGCACACTGCACTTTCAGAATTTCAGAGGATATTGATGCAAGAAACTAATTCAACAGCTCAAGCACTAAAGAGTGAAAACTTTACAACTGCTTGAGGAGTATGGATTTCAAATAATGATACACACATAAAAGAAAGGATAAAAATAATAAGTAATCCAAACACCAGCGCAAAATATCATTACAACATATGCAAGACTTGAAACTAAAAAAAGATGTATCATATAATAATTATGCAAGAGCAGATGGCATTATTTTATAGTTTATAACTATATCTTATGCCTCGGCATTTTTATGATTAATTCTAAGGGAATGTAAGTACTAATGTAAATCTTAAAAGGTTTAAAGTAAAATCCATTTTACTCCGAGGGCAAGAAGGCCAATTGACATAGAATTATGATTGCATATTCCTGTTGAAGAAGAGCAGAAGGAGGTGATAATAAGAAAGACATTCTCTGCATACCTGCTCACCGACAAATATAATGCCGGACTCAGGTGCATCAGATTGTATCAAGGATAACAGGGTTTCCAGTTTCCTTTTGGTATTGCATATCTGATAATTGAAATAGCATTAAAAAAAATAGCACAGATAAAATTTCTTTCGTATGACAGAAATACATAGAGTTTAATTGATACAGAAGGCTTCTTACTATAAATCTATGAATAAGGCGAGATGGCATAGGCTCCACTGGACTGACATGAATATGGACAACATCACTCTGGAAAACAAATAAAGAAGTCAGAGTGAAATTTTAAGATACCTCAAGGACAAACAAATACTAGATAAGCAGACCTTAGTCCATTTCTGCTGCACACAATCATGAAGAAAGCGTCTGTGCTGTGGTATAGATGCACTGGCAAAAACTGTCTGACGGTTATTACAAGACGAATATGAATTCAAAAGCTTTCGAAGAGAACTGGTTTGCTTTGAAGAATTGAAAATGAAGTCAACCTAAGTGGACAAGAATATAAAAATCATAAGCATATAAATACTTACAAAACTGCTCAAGAGCATAAAAGAAGGAAGCTAGCAGGGCTTATATGATTCCAGGTCTAATAATTTTTTATATATCACAACTTATAATTTCAGAAAGGTTTTCATAAAATTTTAATTAAAAAAAAAAAAACAAAACAGTACGACACCCATTCTCACTCCAATAGTTACAGCTTTAAACTGCCTTTAATCTACTTCAGTTGCCTTTTCCCATTTCTTGAATTGAATTAGACTGTGCTAATGGAGGAGAATGGGATGAATGACTACGTAATGTTTTCAAAGCAATTATATCTGTATGGTTGTGCAGCATATGTTTTCAATCACTAGCAGAAACCAAAAACTAGATAAATTTTGTAATCTGCTTCCTTAACTTCAATTGTACGAATACAAATACTGAAAAGTGCACAAAGACTAGATGATTTAAGTCGCAAGGACTGGAGCTTATACCTCATCAACTACAAGCACCCGCACAGATTCAAGCACAAAAAATTGCCTTTCCAGCATTTGGCCTAAACTCGCAACTGTTGCAACCACTATTGTTGGAGGTTCTGCCTAAAATTTGAGAAAGGTAAACAAGTTAAATGTTCATGCGTGGGCTAGATAAGTTATAGTATTTGTAGAATATATCAATACATCCCGTTTCCTAAAATTAATTTATATTTGAGTATCTACAATCCAAAGTATTGTGCATCCATTATTTTGTAATGCTGCAACAAATAGAATAGAATAGATTAAGAAATTAGACTATGAATAAACTAACTCATCATTAGATAATTTTAAAAGTCAGCAAATCTCTATAAGATTGGCAGAGAAGTATAAGAAGTAAGCAGAGATTAACCAAATGTATCTATTTGGTTTAGAAAGACAGTATACATACAATATTAATAAAACTGATTGAAGAAAAAGGATGAAGGTTTCAACCTTTAACCAACTTTTGTGTCTTCTCAATGTTCCTCCATCCAACAGAGCCATGATGGTACATGACTTCTGCTCCCCTTCAACTCCCGCTGGCTTTGCTGCCAACATCCTAGCAACTTTGGTGACCTTGCCATCAAGAAAAGTTTGCAATCAACAAGTAGCAATTTCGGAGGGAATTGCTCAATTCCACATATGTTACGGTCAAGGATAAATTAATTTGTGACTATAACTTGATAACCCGTAAGCATAGCATTCTTACTTGCATGCCAAGTTCGCGAGTGGGCACCAAAACTAGAGCTTGCACGGAAGATTTGGCAGTGTTGATGATGGAAAAGATCAAAAGCAAGTATGTAAGCGTCTTGCCAGAACCTGTCTAGATAAGAAATAAAATGTGGTTAAAGATTCTCCTTTTGTTATTTCACAATAAAATAAAATAAATGTAAGTGCAACACACGAGGGAAGATAAGTGGACAGGAGATAGAGAGAAACTGCATAAATCAATCACAAGACATAATGAGCAATCATCTAAAACAAATTCTACAGTAGAGGCGAAGTAAGATAGCAAAGTGTATGATGCTAAATGAAATAGAGTAATTAGAATTGAATATAGTGACCTGAGCATGAAGAATGGAGTCGAGGCCGGAGAAAAGCAAAGGCAACGCTTTCCTCTGAACATCTGTAGGGGTGACGTATCCAATCTCTTCCATCCTCTGCAATACATGTTTGGGAACATGAGCTTCGCATATATCTTTCAAAGAGGGAGTGGTAACCATATCATCATGTTCTTCGTGGGGTGGTGGATGATGATGGGTTATGGGAGAAGGATTATTGAGGAGGGCTTGAGGAGTTGTTGTGAAGCTGGATATGCGGTTAAGATTAACCGAGGAGAAGGAGAAGGAGAAGGAGAAGCATCTAATAGAAAGGTTGTTACATGATGAATGAGTTGGTTGGTTTTGAGAGGGAAGAAGAAGATGACGCGACACTGAACTTGACAACAGACTTCGTTGAATGTCCATGGATATGGATGATGATGATGATGATGATGATGATGATGATGATGCCGATGACCACAACTTCGTCTTCTCTCCGTAAGTAAATAATTAGACAATGGGCTTCATGGATCTTCATTCATTTCTATGTGGGTTGGGTTGGGTTATACTGTAGTAGATAGCCCGTGGGGAAGAAGGGATGACTCAAAAACACACTTTTAACGCACCCACATTTTTAACATTAAACTAAATTTTTCACGTAAGACAGTCCAATTGGTGGCTGCAGGGACACTTAGGATTTTCCCCTCTTCCAGGTCATATTCTAGTCCTAGACCTCCCATATAAACTAAAAAAAAAATTCTTTTATCTAATTTATTAAATGTATTGCTTCATATATTTGAAATATAAGAAAAAAATATTTAATCTTTTTAAATTGGCTTAATTGCATAATTGGTCCTTTATCTTTTTTTTGCAATATATTGGTCCTTTATTGTTTTTTAAAGATTCAGTTTGGTCCTTCCGTTAAAATAAAGTTAAATGAAGGAATATTTCAAGAATATTCCCCCTTCTAGGCTTAATTGCATGATTGGACCTTTATCTTATTTATTGGATTCACTTTGGTCCTTTATCTTAATATTTCAATAATATTACCTCTTCTTCTTCCTCTTCCTCTGCTCTCTCCTTACAGTGGCGGCAGCCACCATAGGCGGCGCCGCCACCGCCCATGCCACCGTCGCCGTCATTTTTAGAAATTAATCGGAGTTATTGAAGCGTTTTGCACGTGTTTTCACACGTTTTCCAGCAGGTTCAGAGGAGGAGACCATTGTTGATAACCAAGGTTTTAGAAAAGGGACCCTAGAATTCGGATTTTGAGGAAAAAAGAACGAAAAACACAAATTTGTTTGAGGAATAATAAAAATAAAGCTTAAAAACCGTGAAAAATTGAAGAATGTTGAAGAAATTTGATGATTTTTGAGGGAAGAGGGTGTGAGCCCATGGTGGCTGTCGCTGCTGTAAGGAGAGAGCACAGGAAGAGGAAGAAGTAGAGGGAATATTCTTGGAATATTAAGATAAAGGACCAAAGTGAATCTAATAAATAAGATAAAGGACCAATTATGCAATTAAGCTTAGAAGGGAGAATATCCTTGGAATATTCCTTCTCATTTAACTTTATTTTAATAGAAGGACCAAACTGAATCTTTTAAAAAAAATAAAGGACCAGTAAATTGCAAAAAAAATGATAAAGGACCAAAGTGAATCTAATAAATAAGATAAAGGACTAATTATGCAATTAAGCCTTTTAAATTTTATTTTATTTTTCATGTAATTTTCTTAAAACATCTCTAAAGAGTGATTATCTTATTTAATTTCTATTTCATTCTCAATATTATTTTTTTAAAATAACTTTTTTTCTAAATTTAATAAAATTAATACAATCAATTAATTTTCTTAATAAATGTAATTTTTATTTTTATTTTATATTATAAACCAGAAAGAGCACATTTTTATCAAGATTTCACATTTTAACTTACTTAGAGGCCAATGATTAAGAAAACAGTTTTTTAAACCCCAAATTTTCCTCCATGATTAAATTCCCTCATACAAACAACAGGATGATGATTACATTTTTTTTCTCTTATGATGATTACAGGTTTGATTTTCTCTTTTAAGTTAAATATATATATATATATATATATCGTCAGAATTAGCATTGGCAAGTAGGGCCTTGGCCCGCAAGCCCCGCCCGGCATAGGTTTTGGCAAAAAAAATTAAATTATGCCCATCCACCCGTTATTTTTCGTGGGCGGACGCGGACGGGTTGCAGGCGGCCCGCGGGCTTATTATTATTTTTTTTTTAAATTAAAAAGGAAAAACATTAGTCACACACGCCTGGGCTTGCCCGCAATTTTTTATTTTTTTTTAATTTATATTATAACAAAGGAAAGAAACATGAATTTATTTTTTTTTTAAAACGCGGGCCGCCAGTGCGCCCGCCCTACCCGCACACTTAGGACGGGTAGAGCTCAATTTTTTTGTCCTAAATATTTTGACGGACGAGCATTTTTTGCGGGCCAACTACGAGTGTAGGCCATGCCCGCCCGTTTTGCCAATACTAGCAAGAATAAACCACATTATCATGAATATATTTTCAGTTTAAACAGTATTACCTTTCGTGAAAAATAATATACATAGTCTAAATCCCAAATAAAAAAAATTAGATTAGAATAGTTAACAAATACACGAGAATATTAACTACTGCTCTAAAAATAATGATAAAATAGATAAAAATATCAAATATGATTTAGTTTAGTTTTGACCTTTGAGGAAAACTTAAATATATTTTTGTTTCTTGTAAAAATAGCATCTTTTGGTTTTTCATAGGTAAAATTAAAATTTTGCTCAAAATCCTATAAACATGTTTATTTTTATTAAATTCCCTATTTTAGTTATGGTCTGTGAATGGAAAATTTTTTAATTTAATTTTTGAACACTAAAATATGGACTATAACGTGAATGGAAAAATTTTAAAATTAATTTTTCAAACACTAACTTTATGTTCTAGGAACCTTGCAGAAATCAATTTGTCTAAACTTTTATTCATTAAAAAAAAATACTGGATCCTAAATAAATAAAAAACAAAAGTGTGAATTTCCGAGGAATCTAGAATCCAATGAACTTGGCAAAGCTCACTGTTAAAGATTTGGATATTTAAATAACATTTTTATTTTATCAATTTTTTAGTTTTTTCTTAAGTCACGTGCCGAAAAGACTCACATAAACTTATTCATCTCAATGTATTTGCTGCTCCAAATACATACACTTTATATATAACTTAGCATAACATAAGACATAGTACATCTGAAACAAGTCCTCCCAAGTTGTCTATCTGACATTGCCTCCTTATTCACCCATTAACATCGGTTTCTTTTCAAATTGGCAAAAGCACAATATATAGAATCAATCATTAAGCATTGATGATCATCCCACCTGCAAACAGTCCCATAATCAGTAAGCAATGCAAACTCGTAAAATAAAGTTGCTACTGTAAAAAAAAATGAAGAAAAGAAGGCAGCATGCATGTACCATTTGGATGGAGGACTTGGCCAGTGTAGTAGGAAGAGTCAGGAAGGGATGCCAAGAATACATAACATGGTGCAATCTCACTAGGCTGACCAGCCCGCTTCATCGGAACCTCAGAACCCAGGTTCTGAATCATCTCAGCAGGCTTGGTAGCTGGTTGTATTGGTGTCCAGACAGGTCCCGGAGCCACCGCATTCACTCGAATTCCCTTGCTCACCAGCTGCTGAGAAAGACCTCTAGTGAAGGCCACAATGGCTCCCTTTGTGGCGGTATAGTCTAGCGATTCTGGATTTCCACTGTAGGGGTTAACTGAAGTTGAGTTAATGATTGAGCTCCCTTCTTTCATGTGCTTCAGAGCATGCCTGCACAATACATAGCCATACTCAATACTCAATAAGTTATAAGGTCTGGATTGTTAAATATAGAGTAAATGTTAAATTGGTCCCTTAGCTTTAAAATACAAGTGCCACAGACTTCGTACTTCTGAAAAAATTTTATCAAATAAGTCACTGAAAATTTGAAAACGACATCACATTTATCCTTTTATGGACTTAATTTTATATAGTAATAATAGGATTTTAAACTTCTAGTGACATAGACCAAGTTGATGACATATGTATAGTTTAAAAGACCAATTTAGAGTAATAGACTAATAGTTTAGAATTCTATCTGTCTTTCAATAAAAAGCTAGATTTAGTTAGATTCCGGCACAAGCTAAATGAACTAGTTAGAGTGACTCATGCCTATGAATCTATTATTGAGTCTAGTGTCTAATCTAAACCAAAATCCACCTTGGATTTTATATACCTGACCAAGAAGAAGTGTGAAAAGATATTGGTCCTGAAGACTCTTAGAAGCTGATGTTCAGTGATTTCCTCTGGTGAGTTTGTCAAGTGCTGCTCAGCTGCATTGTTCACTAGAACATCAATGCGACCGTATTCTTTGACAACAAGTTCAATGACCTGCTTGCAGTTCTCCTCATATCCAATATCTGCTGCTATTGCCAATGGATCTTGGGCACCACCTGTCTTAGCTTCTAGCAACATCTTTAGAGTATCATCCTTATCCTTGTCCTCGTGTCCCTTCACGTATGTAAAGGCCACCGTTGCTCCCTCTTTTGCAAAACTCAGGCATACCGCTCTGCCTATCCCGGAGTCACCTCCTGTCACCAACGCCACCTTTCCCTATGTATACATACATACATATATATAGAGACAGACATCATTATGCCAAACATTACATTTATAGAACTTATGAACATGAATCATGGAAATTAACACTGACACAGTTTGACAGAGCAAAGAAGCTAATCTAGGAAGCACAACGCAACACAAAATGGAAAGAAAATAGAGAAAACTTTTGAAATTACAGAGCACAAAGACTATATGATAAAGATGTAGAATTGACATTCCTAAATTAAAAGAGATAAAATAATAGTAATGTTTAAAAAGATTGCATAAGTCATGCAAACATAAAACGCTAAAATCTATCTCATTCAAAGAGAAATTAATGTCTTAAAACTTTTATAATTTGTTTATTATGATATTTTGATCTATAATAATATAGAAATTAAAAATAAATAAATATTAAAAAATATATAACAAATAGTTACGAGTGTTTGAAAATATATGTGAAATGTCTTTGGACACGACACAAGTCGAAACGGGATACAGATATGA
Organism: Crotalaria pallida; assembly: GCA_037953625.1. Lineage (NCBI taxonomy): Eukaryota > Viridiplantae > Streptophyta > Magnoliopsida > Fabales > Fabaceae > Crotalaria > Crotalaria pallida. Next base: position 187,310,610 of record CM075649.1, on the reverse strand, counting down.
CATAAAAAAATATAAAATGTTAAAACAATATAATTAACCGTACTAAAAAAACTTCTTGCTTCTATAACTATTTTGAAGTTTCAATGTTTCATAAAAGCTAGTGCAATTGATGAACTTTGGTTGCTACCTGGAGCTTACTGGCGGGCTTGTAGTCAGGACTTATGGTTTGTGGGAGTGGTTTCATTACATGCTCTTTGCCTGGCTGTGTTTCCTGGCTCTGAGGTGGGAACTTAGGCTCCCTGCTCTCCATTTTTAAGCAGAATATAACAAAGAAATAGCGAAAGAAACTTTGTGGTAGTGCTGCAACTAGTTGAGTGTATTTGCAGTGTGATCAGATCAGAATACACAGATGTATGTTTTGAGTTAGAAGAAGTAGGTGTTGTTATGACTTATGATAACGTGGAGACTAGAGAGCTGTATTCCCTCGTGCTTGAAATATAAGCAACAAAAAACATATCTCTCTTGATTTAAAGTATAAGCAAAATTAACCAACTTTCTTAAATTTTATTTCATTTTCAAGGTCATTTTCCTAAAACATCCCTAAAAAATTGTTATTTTATTTAATTTTTGTTTTATTCACCATGTAATTTTCTTAAAATACCTCTATTCTTTTATAAATTTGAAAAAAATTAAATACAATCAACTATCTTAACAAGCATAAAATTAATTAGTTTTACTTATAATTCATACCGTATGGTGTATCTTATAATAAGGACAAACCAGATAAGTAATGTCCCCAAAGTAGGAATTAAAGCAGTGTGCCACGTACATGTGCATGCTGCCTACGTGTCATGTGTGTGGGATTGGTAATGCTGACAGGACAAACTCAAAGAGTTCCTTGTCTAAGCGGTGGAGTTCAACAGCAAGCATCCGTCAGATCATAGAGATAACACTTACTGTCTAACATGAGCTTGTACTCTTAAGAGTTTCATGAAAAATTTGTGTTACAAGTTACAACTGATTTGAGTGATGATCGAATAAAAAACCTTCAACTTAGGCTGAAAAGATAAGTGGCTCATAAGATGAGTATTGTATATGCATTTAGAGCATGAAATTTGCAAGATTGAATATCTGCTGGCGATTCTATCAAAATGTTCAATTTTAAAAGTTAATTCATCATAGAGTGAAAGATACTTACTTTTATAAGTATTAAACATACCGTATTTTTATTTGATGTGAAATTTATTATTTAAAAAAAAAAAAACAAATGATACTAAAATACTGATAAGTAATCAAAGATTATCTTCGGCTTGAAGCTTCTAAATTTGATAAAGGTTCTTTTTGTTCTAAAATTATCAACACATACAAACAAAGGTTCTTGAATGCTAATGTTAAAGTTAATCTCGAATTCGAATGTGCAGAGGAGGGAAAAGAAAAAAAAAATACTCCTTGTAGAGCCTTAAATTAATACTCAGGAATTAGCAAAGAATATATGGCTAACTTGCAACGTCTTTGACTTGAACCTTCTCTCACCCCACATTCATAAGATATGGATCATTAATAGTCAGTTCTGTTACCTGTCCTACCTGTTACAGTAAATTATCAATCAATTTGATTGTTGCAAGTAGGAACTATAAGGATGGAAATAAAACCAGTGGCATCTTGAGGTTCAATGGCCTAACACCTTCCTATTCCTCCTATACTAACAAACTACTAGGCTAATAAAACTTTTGTGGAAGTCTTCTTGATTAAAAATTTTGTAATTAAAAGTGGTAAGTGTGTGATGGAGAATTTCACTACTTGATTGTATAAATGAGCCAGGATTCCTTGATATTGAGGCCGGGTAAGACTTGAATACAAATGTTGATATATAAATATTGACAATTATTATTATTATTATTTCCATTTCTTAATATAAGTTTTTATTGTGAAATTTTAATTATATTTTCCTTAAATTTATCCATAATTATGATTTGATTTTATACGTTTATTTCGTTTTCCGTTTTACTGAATTTAGATATATATGAAAAAAGAAGAAACAAATATGATAGAAATTGTTTCTGAAAAAGGATAAACTTATTAAACTAGATAACAGTGAACCATGCTTATTCCCATGGCAAGGATTACAACACCTTAAATAAACCTTCCTATAAAACACTAATGAGTAAGCATATAGAGATTTTGGCATTACCTTGTCCAGCATGATGGCCATAATTATTGCCAAGGACTAAAGAATTAATCCACAAATGACTAAACTTGGCAAAGTAACTAATTAGTAGAACTTAGTAAGATTATGCAGTTTTACATCAGGGTTTATATATATGTATCCGGCCTCAACCATTTCCCGGGTTGGAAGAAGATTTTATAGGATCTTGAGAAACCCATCTTGTATCTTGAGACTGCTGCTGATGTTTTGCATATGAATTAGATCTTCCTTTTCTGTGTTTCCTTCTTGATTGTGTGGACTGTGGGATAAACACACCTGTCCCTTTGCTTTGTACTTGTAAGGCCTCCCCATAGAAGAAAGCAGGCTGTGGAGGAGAAGGATGGATTGCTCTAGAGAAACACTGAAAAACAATTTAAGCATAATGAGATCATAAGTTATGTTTTTTTTAGAACATCAAATCATGAACATATATGATATGCTCCCTTACTTTTTATCTTATTTGTTATTTTCATTTAAGAAATACATTATAACACCATACGATGTTCATGTTTATGATGTTCAATAAATTTTCCTTACATAACTGAAATAACTGGAATAATAATAAATAAAAAAAAGTTACAAGTAATTAGATATGTGATGTGCCAGAGCCAGAGGAATGAAAGTAGTGAAAAACGTACCTGAAGAGAGTGCGGAGGACAGGAAGCAAGAGGTTCTTCATCTTCATCCATGATTAGGAGAGAAATTTGCTTACTTAAGTCTGCAAAAAATAGATCATCTTCTTCTAGTTCCACAGCAACCTCCATATATATATCTATGTAATCTAAATGAAATGAAGAGTTCTCTAGCTAGTTTTGCATGAAAGCAAGTATTAGTGTTTCTAATAGTATATGTCTCTTTTATTCTTCTGTTAGTTGTCCCAAACTTATGGGATATATATATTTTATTGAAGCTAAAAAGGGTAAGTATGGGTGAGTTGAAATGTATGGAGTGGGCATGTGGGTTGGTGGGGTCATGGATCTGTCTAAGCCCCACAAACTCCACCACTAGAATCATGCAAGTGTATGTATTGTGTGTTATTATTATCCCATTTGAGGAAAAAGATGAAAAACAGCATGCAACAACCCATGTTGAGATATCTAATCAAAGATAGATTCAATCCTAATTTTCCGGCATATACTTGGTTGAGGATGATCCATTATTTGGTCCTCTCATTTCACCTTCTCCTAAAATTCTAAAGAGCTAAGTTACGGCTCATGATGATGATATGCATGTTATAGAGCCCTGCATATATACATAGGTGACAGTGAAATTTTATCCTGAAGGCCCTTATTATCTCCTTTGTATATTCTAAGCCGTTGCTTATGACTAAGATTCAACCAGCAAACAAATCTTAGATATAGTGGCTGGGCACTGGGCAGTGGATCTTCACGTTGAACAACTTGCAATGGGACCCAAATATATATTATCAAAAGAATCTGCAACGATGGATTCCCCTTTGGAGTAAGAGTTCAATGAGAATGATTGATTAGTCCTGCCACCGTTAAACTTGTTTACAAACAATAAGAGAAATAAAACTATAAAATTTTAGTTTGAAACCTTTATTTTTACTTTTTTTTTTAATGATTGAAAAATTTAGGTAAGTTGGTTCTGGAACGTACTAAGATGGTAAAACCAGAGCCTTTCATAAAGGTTTACCAACAAAGTTTTCATATCTACCATAAAATTTGAACTCATGATCTTGTGTATTATAAACCAATTCTTTATCAATCAGACCAATTTTCATTTGCAAGTTGAAAACTTAACATAGTTATTTCATATTTTCGTGTAAATAAAAATTACACAAAACTGTAAAATAAACATCTCTAACAGAGATTAAAAGCACATAATATATGGAATGCAGAGGGTTTTTTCTATAACGGAACTTGTCGAATTGCAGAAGATTAAAACAGTTAAATTCTTCGTTGTTCCGACTCTCATGTTTATTATGTACTCCCTTCGACTCAAATTATAACAACTTTAACTAATTTTTCGCTTATTAAGGAGGTTAGTTGATTGTATTTAATTTTTTAAAATTTATAAAAAAAATAGAGGTATTTTAAGAAAGTTGCATTGAGAATGAAACAAAAATTAAATAAGATAGCAATTTTCTAAAAATATTTTAGAAAAATTGTATTACTAATGAAAATTAGTAGGTTATACTACGCACCTTAGCTTCTCTTTTGAAAGATTCGTGCAAGTTCTCCATACCTACCACTACCAACACTTATTTAAGTGGTAATCCTCGTTCAAATAAGTTGATAAGGATATTAGTGAAGTAATGATTAATTATCTGCATAAGATATCCATACTTGGTGTTAAATTTAGTAGCATAAAACATTTTCTATAACGTTTTTGCACCCATCTCAAACTTCTTTTCTTTTTCTTTTTTTTTCTATGAATTCCTTCGCAATAACGTCATTATATATTTTTTTTTTAATTGCAATCTTCGCAAAACTGTCCAATCTTTATTTTTCATATTAAAAATCATCTTCTTAGAGCATTAAAAAAATGGAAAATTAATGTGTTGAAAAATCATAAACTGCATGGGTTCTAGGATTAAAACAGTTAACTTAATTTCTAGTTATTAATTGGACACACTTAAAATTGCGTAATTATAGGTACAAAAATTTTATTTTATTTTCTTTCTTTTTTAGCTACGTGGTTGGGGGGACAAACTTATATGATTGACTCTTTACAAAATTATCCAATCTTCTATGACTGATTTTGTAGAGATAAGGTTGCTCTTTTATAGCATGTCAAGTCAGCTTCGCGTATCCATTAACTTTGGTCTGTTCTTAAAGTCCCTTGATAGGAAGTTATCCATTCATCCTAACCCTATCTTTTGCCTTCGCCACAGTGATACATAAATTAATGTGGCAAGATATTTTTCATATTTTAAAGTGAACTTGAGCATTTTAGAAATGTAATGAAAAAACACGAGCTATGAGAAAGTTTTTGAATAACTGTTCTCCATCAATCTAATTCTAAGCACATATGATAAAATGATTGCCAAAAACCGTGGCCAGGCTAGTTAACCTTGCCTCACCAATAATACTGGACATGTAAAATGCTAGAGTTCCATAATTTTCATACGTGGGTCAAGATTGAAGGAAGGCAACCACATCAACTGAAGTTTATTGGCACTCGCAATAGTAGTCATCAACAAGTTAATGTCCAACAATTTTATATTTTTGAAATTACCCAAATGATTTTTGTTTGTATAGTGTTAAAGAATCGTGAACACAATGAATTTTTATTTTTTTTAAAACTTTCATAGAGTTATTTCTTACTTTGTGAAATGAAAAGTTTTTGAACACCTAATAGCATAAGGATAACAAGAAATTATATTATTGAGTTTGAAACAGAGATACCTCATTCAAGTACATGTATCGCTTCTTGACCGTTCTCTTTTTACCTGAAATAAATTTTAAGGTTTACTTTTATATATTTTTTCTTTTTTTTTTTTTTTTGGTTTGGAAGCAAAAATAATTTTATTAGAAAAATTAGAAATCGAGAACAAAACCCCTCAATTGAAAAAAGAATCAAAAGGGCAAAGATGCTACCAAAAATATAATCCACAAACCCAACCGAAGAAGAGCCCCACCAAGCAAGTAAAAGGGCTTTGGTTTCTGAATTTACACAACACTTTCACTTTAATCCATGGAATTATCAAAAATGCTAGGTCCCTGACTTTGTAAAAAGTCATTCACATTAGTCCTTAACCCTCACCCCCGTCAACAGACATTAACGGAGTGATAATATAGTTGGTTGGGGGCCTAAAACGACATCATTTTTGCGTCCCTGTGTACTTATAACGGAGTAAACTGTCACGTTAGTCTCATCAGCTGCACCAGTGTCATGTTGAGTGAGTTGCACCAGTCCCATGTTTTGAAGTTGAACACTTCAAAATATGAACACTTCAAACATGGCACTGGACACTTCAAAATATGACATTGATACAGCTGAACATGAGACTAGTACAGCTGATGGGACTAACGTGACAGTTTACTCCGTTATAAGTGTCAAGATGACGCAAAAACGACGTCGTTTAAGGCCCCAAATCAGTCACGTCATCACTCTGTTGACGTTCGTTAACAAGGGTTAGAGGCAGGGACCAACTTGAATGACTTTTTACAAAGTTAGAAACCTAAGAGCATTTTTGTTAATTTCAAGGACTAAAATGAAATTGCTGTATAAATTCATGAACCAATGTGACAATTTACTAAAAAAAAAACAAAGAAAGAAAGAAAGGAAACCTTGAAATTGAGCAGCTAAAAAAAAGACCCTTTCTTTTTGAACCCCTAGTCACTCAATGGCCCCCATTTGTATTTCTATGGACGAAGTTGTCCTTTATTTACCGCCTGAAACCAGGCGGAAATAACTTTCCTCCTTTTGGAAGTTGGGAACAAATTTAATATTTCTGACTGGTTAGAGTCGGAAAAAGCTATTTTCTTTATTATTATTATTCTTTTAAAGGAATATGTCTTTTCCTTTCAAAGCTAGAAACACATTTAAAATGGCTGTGAAGAATCACTGGTAATGTACTAGCAACTTAGAAAAACATGTAAAGTTCTATCTTTTGAGAAGCAGACTGGAATTTCTTAGGTTCAGTTTCATGCATACTTTTTAGTCATAGAAATCGTCTTAGTGTTTCGTATATTTTAGTTATATGAATGAGAATGTGAAGATGTAGTAGTTTTAATACTACTTAAGACTAATCTATTAGCTAGTATATGCATTTGTAAATTGAAGTTTAAATGCGAATATGGATGCAGATTGATTTAATTCAAATGTAACATGATAGTAAACTCATCATAACAAAGAAACAAAAGAACTTCCATAGCAGTAGTTTTGACTGGACTGCGTTGTCTAATTGCATGATGTAGTCTTAAGAAGCTTAAAAAGACAATACAAATTTAATAGCAAAAAACTACTGCTCTTTCAGCCATTTAATAGCTTTTTCCGACATTAACCGGTCGGAATTTTTCCGACTCTAACCAAATTCCGACTCTAACTAATCGAAAATATTAAATTTGTTCCCAACTTTCAAAAGGTGGAAAGTTATTTCCGCCTTGTTTCAGGCGGTAAATAAAGGACAACTTCGTTCATAAAAATACAAATGGGGTCATTGAGTAACTTGGGATTCAAAAAGAAAGAGTAAAAAAAAAGCATCAGTCCACCAACTAAGGTTTTGAAAAACGGACGGAAATACCTGATGCGGCCGATATATAAGGGTTTCGGTCCGAGCGATACCGAAACAGGCCAATTTCGCGGAGGGGCACAAAAAACGGCCGCAACGGGACGGTTTTGCGTCCTTTACGGACGAGACAACCGCAGCCGTGCTTACTGTGCCGTACAAACAACAGCACCTAGCAGCCAACAACTGGAGAAGGGGAAGCACTGCCACCAACAATCCAAAAGCAGAGAAAGGCAAAAAACTACCACCCTAACCCAATTCAAGAGCTGAAGAGCACCACCATAGAGATTTGCAATCTGTTCAAAGAAAAGAGGGTTCCATCACTCATCAAGTGAAACCATGCGAGCCCTCAGCCATATCATATGTTTTCTTGCGAAAACAAATAATTCCTATGCAACCTTACTTGACTTATAAATAGACACAGAGAAAGTATTTATAAAGTCTAATAAATATTAATGTGGTCTAAGAAACTTGGACTTGGTGAGGTATCAAAAAACGTGAACTAAATATAAAAAGTATTAGATTTGCTAGAAATAAGACCTCGTATTAACTCTAAAATCAAAATATTAGGATGGAGGATTTCAAACTGTTGTTAGCCCAAAAACAGCATGCCTTAAATAAAAAGATGCTCGAGTAGTTTTTCTCTGAGGCCAGTCATGTGCTCACTAATATTTGTGACGCGGAAGTAATAGTAGTCCCTAGTCACTAGTCAGGGTATGTAGTATGATCCACAGTTCCACACAGTTTAATTTGGAGGAATTGCAGTGCCAAACTGCCAATAGCCATAACAATAGTGGCAGGACCTTATTGAGCTCGCTGTGCCTTGCGGATCGGATCTCTTCCATACTCACCATCTCTTTTAAATAGATGGCAACAACAAGAGTGGAAGAATAATAATAATAAGAATATTAAACCTTCACTGCTCTACCTGCAATTGAACATGTAGATGAAATATATTAATATTACCAACAAATTAAAACAATAAATGCTTTAAATCTCTGATACTGGTTTGTTTTATGCTTCTGCGCGCATCATTTTACCGCATTCAAACATGATATCTTCCAAAAAGAAACATCGAATCAGTATCATGAATAAAAAGGAAAGGAAAGGAATAATAATACTCACGTTTTAAGCGAGTGATTCCATGTTATGTAAGGAAATATTTACAATGTTTTTTCTTTCCTCAAAGTAATTGATTATATGTAATTATTAATTAACTCTTAATTTATTATTCCCTCCGTTTCTAAATATAAGCACTTACGGTGAACTTTCATGTGATTAAGAAAGTAAGTAAGTAAATTAATATTGTTAGTGGTATTAGAAATGATAATATTTGGTATACTTTTTCAAAATTATCTACTCCCTCCGTCCCATTATCTTGATAAAAAAAATGCACTCTTTTTGTCTCAAATCAAAGTAAAAATAATAAATGAAAAATCTTAGAGATTGTATATTATATTTATGATTGAATAAGTAAGGAAAGATACAATTAATTACCAAAAAAAGAAAATTTGATGATCCATTAATTTTTCAATTATTATCATTACATCCACTAAATATATTATTACATCCGATTATTATTATATATTCAAATATGTATTAATTATAATAATATGGAAAGTTGTGTGATTGAAATTTGTAATCATACATTATATTTGATTTTGAAAATCGAATTAGACATTGTATCAAAATGATATTTTCTTATTTTTGTTGACTTCTTTGACTTTTAACAAGATAATGGGACGGAGGGAGTATGTAATTATCATTGAGACTCTAAAAAATGTCGACTAAATAAGATTGTTTGTCAAAAAGAAATAATTAAAGTTATTGAAAATTGAGATAAGTGATTATGTTTAAAAACAAGCAAAAATAAGAAGAAAAAAAAAGAACATTTCTGTCTTGGTCTCGATAAGAAAATTTTAATTAATTTTCTATTACTAATATAATTATTCTTAAAATATTTTTATAAAGTGATCTCATTTAATTTTTAGTTCATTCTTAATGTAACTTTTCTAAAATAACTTTATACTTTTATAAATTTGAGAAAATTAAATGGAATCAACTAATTTCCTTAATAAATGCAAAATTATAATTTTTTTTTCTTATATAATAAGAGAGATATGAGACAGGGATTACAATTGTTAATGATTAATTAGTCATAGGCAAAGTAATCACTTCATTCTAAACTACTCCCATTTTACACCTTTTACACTTTTACCTGTTTAACTTTTTTTCTTTTTATAGAAAATTGAATTTAATCAATTAAAACACTCGTTTATTAAAAGTATTTAAAAAAAAATAAATATCTTTGAAAAAATATAAAATAACCTATATATATATAAGCGCAAATAATTCTTCTAAAACATGAGTTATATGCACCAGCGGAAGGAGTATCTAAATTCTAACACTAGCACATTTTTTTTCCGGCACGCCTCCCTCTCCCTTTGTAACACAAATGGTATGACACGTTGCTTAAAAACTAAGGTTTACTTAATCTCAGTTTTTCGGATTGAGGATAAGAATCTAAAAATTGTTAAATTTTATATGAAATGATGTATTTAAGAAAGATAAAATTTATATCTTTATTTTTTCAAGAAAATTATTCTAATTAAAGGTGCTTATCCTTAAGCCTTGGTTAAGAAAATCCTAAAAACTAAAAATAGTACAGTAATTGGCATGATGATTTTGCAATAAGCATTTTCCTTTACTAATCTTTAATCTGTATCAAAGCTGTTGTCATCAATACGAATTGCAAAAAAAAAAAAAAAAAAATATGACAATTTAATTACACTATGTTGCTTCCCTAGACTAATAACAATATAAGCAAAACTGAGAAACCATTGGTTTCTAGCTTCCAGCAGCATTGTAGTAATCCAAAACTGATGTCCATGTCCCCATAATAATTCTGCTAAAAACAGATAATTCGCACCGGTGACTGGCACAAATTAATTGGTATGTTCTGGTGCATCGCACAAAAGCTCCACATTAATCAATGCACAGCAATTACAAGGATTTCTCATTGAATCATAGTCGCGACTGTTACGAGTTCCATGTGTGAGAAGCTTCATGTTTTAGCAGCATTGCATAGAGCAGCTCGTTCCATGTATCAGGTACACCAGGCAGACACCAATGGCTACAATCTTGGCGGTGCGGAGGTGCAGGACCCTCTATAGGACCGAGATAATAGATAGATGAATGCCCATCTTTTCTCTGCGCAGTCATCTGTGTTACGTTCAATACCTTGAACTTTGCAATTTCAGAAACATTTTTGTGAGCTGATAACAAAGAATTGGCTATTTTGAATTGTGACCAGTTGTCCTTAGGCACCAATGAGGATCCAAGCTCTGGCAGCGTTTCCAAATGGCAGTTTCCACCATTTTTCCAATCCCCACCTCTGTGTAACATATCCGAGCATTTTATTAGTTTCTAAACATAGCCAAGCCAAAATATTAGTCAGCAGAGTGGGTTATCTCATATATATATCACTATGGTTAAGATATCTATTCAACTTGTGGATTGTGAAATATCAGTGGTCAAGCCTCTTAAGCTAAAACAGACAAGTTGCTTTGCAAAATTTAACAAATCCACCCCACAGGATATTAAAGACTACTTCAGTGGACCGCATACTGGTGCCAACTCATTGATTTGTACATCACAGTCATGCAGTACTGAACAAGAAGCTTGTGGAATGTAATTATGGAAAGTGACTTCTTTCAAAAACTAAGGCAAGTTTTTGAATAACATCAACCATTATCATTTGAATTGTCAAACAAACCTGAAATGCACGGGGGCTAATGTGCGGAAGAAAACCTGCATCTGGCTAGGATTTACTGTATCTTGTATCCAGTTCAACACTGTCTCAATAGATCTCTTATATGCATCTTTTACAGGCATTTCCATCTTAACTTCCATACCTTCTTGGAAATAACAACGGCTGAAAAAATATGCAAAAACTTTAATCCTTTGTCCAAAGCCAAAAATTATAGATAAATGTCACAGTTGATGATGGAGCCATGAGTCTGGCATTATTGAAATTCAAAGAATTAAGAAGGCAAACTGTTAATCTTATAAGTTTCCCTGACTGCTGCAATTTTGTCTGATTCAAATCTGATATAGTCTAGAGTAAGTCATATCTTAGATTTCAACAGAAAATCATAAGTCGTGGGCATCATATTCCAATCAAGAAAAACTTAAAATTCAGTGCAGCAGGGGGTATATGAGCAAGCTGAAGAAGTCTTGAAAAACAATGTAGCATAAATAGAATAGAATAAAAATAAATATAATAGCTTCAAGAATGGAAGGATAGAAAATAAATGGGAGACAAGAGGAAGAAAAAAGATGAGAAGATTCTCATATAACCATTCTTTTAAACTACCATTTTTCCATAATGAATTAATCATCATCCTACTTCCAATTCCCTTTGTCACCTTTTCTGAAGGAGTCTAATTGCCACTGACAGATTATAGATCAGAAAAGTAGAAGCTATAGATATTCAGGATCCTATCATGAAGGTACCATTCCAGCTCTTTTCTTCCTTATTTTTTTTTCTCCGGTAATGTTACAAACTCATATTTAAATATCATCTAGTTGGAACAATTTTCTATGAATGTGTTTTGACATTTTAAAGCTAATTAACCTAGTCGCAAGACATGTTTAAGCAGTAAAAATTATGGAGAGGATTGAATTACCCTCTTATGGTTTTCTCATAATTCCACCAGTGCCCTGTGTTAAGAACCAAAACATCTGCATCTCTCCACTTCGAAGAGTACCAATCCATTTTATCTACTTTCAGAGTTGTCCTAATCTTTCCAGGAGCTCCGGCAGGAGGCCGGCTCTGCAATACAAGAAACGGAGATCTATAGTATTCCACGGTACAGTTAAAATCCAGGAATTTGAATACCAAGAACCCTTTGTGCTTTGTAATTGGGCTGCCATTCACTTCATAGATCGAATCCTTATTAGGAACTCCAGAAGAGAGCATGCATAAGAGCGACTCCCATTGGTTTCTACCAATGGAGTCCCCAGCAAACACTAAGCGTTTGTTTCGCAGTTTTTCCAACATCTTTGTTGCATTGAATCTGTATTTATTAGTGACAAACCAAAGTTGTAAGTTCATTTTATTTACTTAAGTAATAAATCAGAGAAAACAATATTACAAGTCAAAATAAGAGTCGAATACAGAGCCAACTATTCTCATCCATGTAAACACAATAATTCATTGATACCACCAACTCAAAATAGCACAACAGACACAAAAAATTGTCGTTGATTTTAGAATTCAAAACAACAAAAGGCAAGTTACTGAATTACTATTGTTATTGAAATTCACCAACATTATATACTATTATTATTGTTGCCATTTCACAAATACAAAAACGAAGCATAAAAAAAAAAGGAAATGACACAAGATGTATTGAAGAAGTGTAGACACCAACTTACTAAAGGCCACAAATGCAGCTCATAAGCAAAGGGAAACGGTCAAAATAACTAAGGAAACAACGATTGCTGATTTCCAAAGGAAAGAAAAGACAAAAGACAAAAAAAAAATATTGAAAATGATGAGGAACAGGAACACATACGACACCCTTTTAGCTAACTGCAAAAGAAATTGAACAAGTCATCATTCCATCAACATAGCCATCAAAAGATTTTTAGTTCAATTAAAAAATAATAGTTAAGGCACCAATCAAAGCAATCCACTTTTTTTTTTTTTTTTGTTTCCTTCGTTGATTCTAATTTTCAAAATACTAAAAGCAAACATTGTTTGCTGGCAGCATGTTACCACATGATTCTGTCACTTGAAAAATTCAATTGAAATTATTAGACCAGCAATTCAATTTACCATCAAAACATAAAAAAAAATGTACCTGGGTAAGTTGCATTGTTTGGGTTGCCATCTCCACTTGGTGTAAAACAAATCACGCCTTCCATTCTCAGAACACCGAAATCCTTGATCCAAAAAGTTGCAATCTTTAGAGTGATACAAAGGGTAACTCTCATCCCAAACCCAATTCCCATCAAACAAATCACACCCATTACCCTTTTCTCCCAGAAACTCAACTCTATGTTGCTCCTCCTCATTAGAAGACCCTCCTTTCATCTTCAACCAAGTAAACCTCTTCTGACTAGGTTGGTCCAATAGCCCAAATTTAGTAGCAAAATCTCTGTCATCCAAATAGAAGAAGCAGCAAGCGACAAAAGCAGTTAGGACAACAAAAACAAGAACACTCACAGATGGCTCAAACAACCTTAAACTCTTCACTCTCCTTAAAGCTTCAAACTTTGGCATCATAGTTTCAACTTCTTCTTGTTGTTGCTGCTTTGATGAAGATGACATTTAAGTGTCACACTCAATGACTCAAAGACACAAATATTTCAAATTTTGGAAAGTGGGGGTTTTGTTAACGGTCGACTCAGATAACAAGAAAGAGAGAAAAAAACAGAAACTTGTAAAAGGAGAAGAAGGGTGGCATGCAAGCAAGAGAGATGGCATTGATGCCCCACAACCACAATGAAAAACAGTTATTAGAGAAGAAGAAGAAGAATGGGTGTTTGCTTTGCTTGGTAGGTCAGTTTAGTAAATACTCCAAAATCAATCAATGAAATGAAATAATGAAAAGGGAAAGAGATGGGTGTAGAGGAAGCAAAGGACCTTATTCATTCATGCAATTAGTATTAGTATTTTTGAAGACTGAGTCAGATTTGGTGAAGTATTCATCAATGGTGTTTCCTTCCAAATTCAATCAAATCCATGGTTTTTATTATTTTTTCGAATTAATTGCGGAAACACAAATATCCCAAAAACACCTTTGATATTAAGGAGTTTTTGAGATTAATCTGGAACGAGCTGCGTGGCTAGCTTTCCCAGCGAATAATTTTTAGTAGGAATCGAACCCGAAACTACTAACATTCTTCCCTCATTCTCAAAATTTTAGTTGGAGTCTTTCACCAACTGAACAAAGCTCGTTGATAATCTGTATGGTGTTTGATTCAAGCCATATATAATCATCACAAAAATCATTTTTATTGTATTACATTTTCAAAGGTTGAGTGTATGTATGTTAACGTTGCTTTTTGATTAAAAAAAATTATATATATATATAATACTCCCTCTTTCCTTATTATAAATTCTTATCTACTAATTTTCAAGTCCTTTAAAAAAAATTAGGTTTATTTATGTTTAGAGTCCTTAAAAGTTAAGCATGATTTGGTTTTTGTCTCTAAAAGTTATTTTGACTGAGACTAGTCCTTAATTTTTGCAAACATTTTGGTTTTGGTCCGCCGTAAAAAAAATAAGTTATTTTTTGATATGGTTAACGAAAACTCACACCAGTAGCCACGTGGTCCGAAGTGACCACAAATAGGTGATATAAAATGGATGATTCAAGCACTTAAAATTTTGAGTATGAGACCATTTTGAGTATGGAACCATTTTGCATCGTGAATCTGTATCATCACGTCATATCACCTATTTGGCGTCACCTTAGACCATGTGGATTGCTGATGCAGTGTTCTACTAGCCACACAAACAAATAACAGATCTTTCTAACGGAGGGGACCAAAACCAAAATGTTTGAAAAATTAAGGACTAATCCCCATCAAAATAACCTCTGGGAACTAAAATCAGAATACGATGAACTTTTAAGGACTAAAGACATAAATAAGCCAAAAAATTAATTAATATTATTAATGGTATTGAAAAATGTAAATATTTGATATAATTTTTCAAAACTACCTCTATAATTATTATTGGGAATTTAGAAAAGTGTTGAATAAATAAGGATGTTTGTGAAACAAAATTGAATATCATTGAAATTTGGAAATGAAGCTTATATTAAAGCTTTAAAAAAAAATCTTCAAAGGAGGTTTATATACAAAATCGAAGGGAGTAATAAATAAAAATATATAAAAAAAATAATAATTTATACGGTATATCTCCTTTTGCTTTATTAAAATCAAAATCCCTTAAATGCCATTAATTATTTTAAGGAAAAAGATTGATAAAATCATTTACAATATAACAACATATTAAAAAACCTACAAGCATATATAGATCAATCAATAAAAGGATATTGTTTTAATTTAATTAGATTTATGAAGTTTCAATTCTTTTTTATGAAGTTTCAATTCTTGAAAATATAATTGTGTTAAATATTTGTTAAAAAAGGCTTTTTCAACTATAGCGGTTTCATCATGTTAAAAAATAAATGAATTATAAAAAAAAATAAGAAAAATAAGATAGTGGAAGAAAATATAAGGACAATAAGATAGTAGAAAATAATAAATAAGGATAAGTCCGCGTAAGACAGCCCAGTTGGTGGCTGCATGGACACTCAGGATTTTCCCCTCCTCAGGTCATGGGTTTTAGTCTCATACCTCCCATGTAAACCAAAAAATAAATAAATAAATAAATAAGGATAAGATTCAAAATATATAAGAAAATTTATATTTTAAAATAATATATTTAAATGAAGTTTTAAAATGGATTATTTAATTTTATTTAATTAAAAAGCAATTACTATCTCCGTCCATAAATATAAGACATTTTTCACAATTTTATTTTGTACTTATCTATAATAACCTATACCAATTTTTAGTGATAATTAATTATTTCTTTCCATAAACACATATATTTATTTAATATTTTTAAATTTTTAATACTATTGAAAGATTAATATTGAAAATGCATATCAATTATTAACATTTTCAATATCTAACTTAATTAACCAACTTTATTAATGGAAGTGAAATCTACCAAAAGGCTCTTATATACATGACTAAGGCATTATAATATGTGAAGTATGGGTACTTCAATTCAAAACAGGTGATGTACTTTTTACCCGGTATATATTGGGTAACGATAGTATTTTTGTGTATTTACTGGGCACGTACCGATTCATTATTATTTTAATTTTGGCTTAATTGCACTTTTGGTCCCCCAATTTTGAGAATTTGGCAATTTTGGTCCCATAATTTTTTATTTAGCGATTTCAGTCCTTCAATTTATAATTCTTGGCTATTTTGATCCCTCTGTCAGCATCGTTAATGGAAGAGTTAACGGAGGGACCAAAATAACTACGAATTGTAAATTGGAGGACTGAAATCGTCAAATTAAAAGCTATGGGACCAAATCGCCAAATTATCAAAATTGGGGGACCAAAAATAAAAATAAGCCATAATTGCACATGTTAATAAACATGTTAAACAAAACACTCCCTCCGTTCTCATTTATAAGTCATTTTATTGAGGATTTATTTGTTCCAAAATACAAGTCACTTTATAATATCTCGACAACATTAAATAACCTATAGCAAATATATCCATAATAATTTCAATTTATATTTCATATTCCAAGGAACATTTTTACTTGTTCATAATAATGACAACAACAATTTAAATTATATTGAATTTTATATATGGGTAATTCTGAAACTTTGATGTAGGAGTATTTTATTTTTATAACTTTGAGAGTAATAATTTTTAACTACTTTCTTAATGTATGTGGATTTGATAAAAAGGACCTTACAAGGGAGTATATTGAGTCTATGTTGAAAATTAATATATTTAAAAAATTATGTGCATTAATTACAATAATTTCTGATACACACTTATCAAATATAATTTTTTTAGCATGTGTCATATAATACACATTGGAAAAATCCTTTTATAAACTTTTTAATATTGTATAAATATTATTGTTATTAAAATTATTTTTCTCATATGTATCGTCTGATACATATAAAAAAAACTTATATTGAATAAGTATACACCACAAATTAAAAATATCAAAATTTTGATAATTTGGCGATATTGATCCCTAATTTTTAATTTGGCGATTTTAGTCCTCCAATTTACAATTCGTGGCTATTTTGGTCCTTCCGTCAACTCTTTCGTTAACGATGCTGACGAAGGGACCAAAATAGCCACGAATTATAAATTGGAGGACCGAAATCGCCAAATTAAAAGCTAGGGATCAAAATCGCCAAATTATCAAATTTGGCTTACCAAAAATGCAATTGAGCCTTTAATTTTTAAGTTTGGTACAAGTACCATCTCATTGGATATCTCTAATTATATTTTGAATATGCTTCAAAATTATGTTGTGTTCATCTAAAAACTCTGGTGTTTTCTTTTTAATTCCTACATTCATATTATGATTTTAATTTTAACTTACATAATCAATATTTTATCCTTACATTTTAGTAGATTTTGAGCATCAACTTCAACTTCTCATTAGATGACACTTTATCCTAAGTTAATACAATATTATTTGTTTGTATATATATATATATATATTTTGGTTTACATGAGAGGTCTGGGACTAGAACCGATGACCTGGAGGAAGAGGAAATCCTAAGTGTCCTTGCAGTCACCAATTGGACTGTCTTACGCGGACTGTATATTTTTTATAATATTTTATATGTACCATTTTTTTATAAAATGATGTATCACGCATCGGTACCTCTATCTGACATATCGTTCCGGTATTAGTGTAACATAAACCATACTAATTATTATGAGTGTTTAACAGAATATGAAATATAACGCAATAACAATATATATTTGGTATTCGATTTTTGCCATACGTATAAAAAAGTTATTGTTGTAAGAAAAAAATTATTTTAATTATCTTAATGTTGCGAAAAGGATTATTAGTCTCTCGTGATTGATGAAGTAATACTTTTGGTGAAGAAATTGATTTTTTTTAAAAGGTGCTGTAAAAGGAAGTTTTTTTTTTTTTTTTTTATATATGAGAGGTCTGGGACTAGAACCCATGATCTGGGGATGGGGAAATCCTAAGTGTCCCTGCAATCACCAACTTACGCGGACAAAAAAGATAAGAAGGAAGTCGATACCACGAATAAGTGTTTTTCTTTTAAAAGTAGAGAAAATAATCAGCCAATTAGGAAAACAAAAGACTTGGGAAAATATTGAATATGACTTTATTAAAAATCAACAATATAATATCTAGAATTATTTTTTTAAGACTCAAACCAGAAAAGTAATCTACTCCTTCGGTCTTATAACGACTGTAAAAATTAACAAAATATTTTGTTTCAAATTAAACTTAAAATAATTAATGAAAAGTTTAGAAATTGTAAATTTTAAGTTGTGATTGATTGATTAATGTAAAATGCATTAAATTATATATTTGATAATTGATTGATGTATTAAGAAAATTATTAAATACTTGTTTTTTTAATTATTACTATTTTTTTTAACCTTTTCAAATTGTTATCGTCCTTACTACACCCTCCGATCTTTGAACCTAAACGCATCGCTAAAGATTTATCTTTGAGTTATTGAAAATCCGAAAATGGTTTAAAAGTGGGTGAGTCCACTATGCCATTTATGGGAATTGGAAGGGATGAGATAACAGTTGGAGGACATGTGCGAAAAAATGCTCAACGTCGTTAAACACCGACACTGTATTTCAAGTTTTCAACAGAATGGTAAAGGCGTGTTGGATCGTGTGTTTTTTTTTTTAAGTGTGCAAATCTCCAAAGATTATTTTTTATTTTTTTTTACATGGGACATCTGGGATTAGAACTCATAATTTGGGGAATGAGGAAATCCTAAATGTCCCTGCAGCCACCAACTAGCCTGTCTTACGTGGACAAATCTCCATAGATTATTACTCTTAATACTTCATCCATTTCAGAAAGTTTGACCTTTTAGACTTTTATTTTGTTTCACAAAGTTTAACCTTTTACATTTTCAATATAGAAACATATTTTTTTTTCAATTTTAACCTTTCATTCTATCATTTCTCTTACTCCTCATTAATTCTACTTTTATCATCTCTCTCATCTCTAAATCACTATACATTAATTAATGAACACGCTTACTAATAAAAATTAAATACTACTACAATTTTCAATAAGATTAAATAGAGGTATTTTGGACATATTATACATAATACCTGCAATAATTAACATTTTCTTAATATGTGTGACTAGTCCTAAAAGACGAAACTTTTAAAACGGAGGGAGTAATAAATAAATAATAACAATAATAATAACTATAACTAATAGCTATAACTAAATAAATACTCTCTCCAGTCCTATTTATAAGACCCTTTTGGAGTTTTTATTTTGTCCTATTTATAAGACCCATTTTCAATTTTCAATAGCATTTAATTACTTCTTTTCACTAACATACACACCTATAAAGTCAACACTTTTTAGAGTTCAAATAATAATTATAGGGGTAGTTTTTGAAAAAGTATATCGAATTTTCACGTTTTCAATGTCACCAACAAATTTATCCACTCTCCTTAATGGGAGTGAAAAGCTCCTAAAGAGTCTTATAAATAATAAGACCACAGAGAATATATAATCTACATATATTAAAATAGGTGAAGTTGAGGGGTATTTTTTACTTTCCCTCCATGATAGTTTTTCCCTCCAAATGTGTTTCTAATCCTAGCCATCCATTGCAAATAAATCACATCCATTCATATCCCTCCTAAATTTCATTCTAATCATAGCCATCCATTGCAAGTAAATCACATCCGTCCATATATTTTTAATCTTTTCATTTTCCTTTCATTTTATGACTACTTACAATTGAAACAGTTAGTATTTTTCATTATTTCCTTACAATTTGCGATACAACAAATGCTATTCTGACCGCTTACAATTGATAGTCATGTAAAGCTTGAAAAGTGACAAGGTTACATTAAGCATATGAACAGTTAGTATTTTTTTTTTAATTGGTAGAAAGCCTTATTTCAATTAGTATTTTTTCCATTTTTTTTTTGGTATTTATAAGTGTTTGAATTTTGCTCAAACATTTCTTAATACAGAGACTTGAGACTTGATGGTGCACAAAAGAAGATCAAAGAATGTGAAGAAGTAAGTAAAATTCTTTTCAATATTGCGTTGATCTTTAACACAATATTTCTTTTCAATATTTCTTTTTTTTATAATATGTTGATCATGAAAGTCTTCCTTTCAATTTATCATTTAAATTTTTGTTTAAACATATTACCTTGATGATTTCAATGAAATTCACTTCTTTGGTGACCAAACTTACAAGGTAGTCCATCAGATTATTATGCAATTTTTTTATTTTACCAAAGCTATTATGTGCACCATCGTACATTTCCTGCCCCTCTAGGTCTCTACAATCTGCATATATATATATATATATATATATATATATATATATATAAATGTTTGGTCATTTTGTTTTCTATTTAAAACTTATTTGTTACTGGTCTTTCGTCTTTCAATGAGATTTTTTTTTTAATTTTTGGTATCAAAATGCCACTTGCAAAAAAAAACGTATAAAGAAGGAAACTTTGGCTGTTTGAGCATATGAACAGTTAGTATTTTTTTATTTTTTATTTTTTAAAATTGGTGGAAAGCTTTCATTTCAACTGAAATTATTTCCTTATTAAGTATATTTTATTTCCTTATTTGTCATGAACATTAAGCATATGAACAGTTAGTATTATTATTTTTTAATTGGTAGCTAGAAAGTTTTTCATTTTGTTTTGGGTATTTTTAAGTGTTTGAATTTTGCTCAAACATTTCTTAATACAGGGACTTAAGACTTGATGGTGCACAAAAGAAGATCAAAGAATGTGAAGAAGTAAGTTAAATTCTTTTCAATATTGCGTTGATCTTTAACACAATATTTCTTCTCAATATTTATTTTTTTATAATATATTGATCATGAAAGCCTTCCTTCCAATTTATCATTTAAATTTTTGATTAAACATATTACCTTGATGATTTCAATTTTTTTTTTTTATCAAAATGCTTCAAGTTGCCTCACAAATGTTGTTGTAAGTTGTAACATGCAAGCTGTTGGCATTTTTACCCAATTCTGGATGCTGACACGAATCTTCTTTCTTGCTTTAAATTATTCCTTTAATGCCCAAATAACTGTAAACGTGTGTGTATAATAATATTTCTTTTCAATATTGTGTTGATCTTTAACACAATATTTCTTCTCAATATTTATTTTTTTATAATATGTTGATCATGAAATCCTTCCTTTCAATTTATCATTTCAATTTATTCAATCACATGTAAATAAAATTAATCTTTAATGTTTGAACAAATGAAAAACCCTTCAAAAAAAGGGAAGGATAGCAAAATTTAAGACCCGTGCATCGCACGGGCAATTTTCCTAGTTAAATAGATAAATAAATAACTATAATAACTCTACATCATCTTAATAATAAATAGATATAAATAATAACAATAATAATAACTATAACTAAATAAATAATAAACATTAATATTCTTAAATATATAATTTTCCTATTTTATTCTTAAATATATTATGTTATTATGGAAAAATATATTAAGTATATATATAAATATTTATATTCAAATAATTATATAAAAAAATTTAAAAATGGATATTAAAAATAAAGAGCTATTGAAATTATTGTTGCAATCCATTTTTTTCTAATAAAAATGACTTTGGCACATTTTTAAATAAAAAATTGAATACTTTAACTTTTTTAAATATTATTAAATATTATTCGTAGGCTTAACAACATGTGATTAGATTCTTTTCTTCCCTTTTTTAATTGACAATATAAGCATAGATTATATAGAGATAAATGATCTATACCACCAAAGATTTCTTCCGAATGATATATTTGCTCACTGTTCCAATGAAGTGGAAGAGGGATCAATTTCAAGTTTTCAACCATAATTAGAGTTTAAGGATTATTTGAGAAGGAAAAAGAATTCATAATTACTTATTTGTAAAAGGTATAAAGTTTAGAGAACTTTTTTCTTTTTTCTTGGATGAGGAAGTGATTAAGTGAAGCAATTGGCTAGTTAAGTGTTTAAGTAAAAAAATTTGCGTGATGAATGTGTCATAACTCATATCCGCGAGAGAATGTTGTGTAATTAACAAATATTTTGTCCATAGATTATTATTGCAAATTTATGATTTTTTTCATAATTTTTTTTCCTTATATATTTTTTTTCTATTTAGTACTCCTTCCGTCCCTAAATATAAAGCCTCTTTGAAAGATTTCACGTCTATTAAGAAAGTGAAATAATTTAGTTAATTGTATTGGAAATGTGAACTTTTGATATGTAATTTCAAAATTATCCCTATTAATATTATTGGGAATCTAAACAGTGTTAAATAAATAGGAGTGTTTGTGAAAAAAAGTAATCAATGTTCATTGAAATAAAAGTGTCAAGAGGGTTTTATATTTAAGGACGGAGGTAGTAGCTTTTACGCGAAAACGTTTTTCTTATTAAATACAAGCATTTTTCTCGCATTTTCAAGTGATCATTCTTAATGTGATTATTTTGTGCAAAAGATAATTATATTGCTCAAAGCCTCAAATAGTCAAATATCTATTACAAATATAAACAAATGTTTTCATACATTTTTATATAATTTATAATCGAGAAAGCATTTTTTTTGTCACAATTAAAAAAAAATCTTTTTAAAATTAATTTTGAGCAAGTATACACAAACACATACATATTCAAATTCAATTTATAGTCTACTACTCCTATAATCAAAATCTCTTTTTTTTTCCCTGAATGAACACGCCTAAAACAATTCACTTGTTTCACAATGACCGGTGAGATAGATTCACCTTCTTGGATCATGATTTTATCAATAAATAACAGGGAAAGTGTGAAGAAAAGAGGAGGCAAAAGGATCTGAAAAATGAATATAAAATATCTCAAAATCGATGAAGTTCTCACGTGAAGATGAGTTTTGTCGGTATCTGACTGATATACTCCTACGTAGCGTGTACAACTTACAACGTTGCAATTGACACAAATCAAGGCAAAGGAGATGAGGAGATTCACATTCAACCATATTAGATTTACGTGGATGTCAATTTTGAATGTACATATGACATAATTCCAAACATGTAACGTTGATTCGTAGGCATATAATGTTAAAATTCTACTATGAATACACATAGAAGTGAGTCAGTGTCATGCGGGTTGCATGTCCTGTGTCCATCATCACAGAATGGAGGCAAGTAAAGTACTACTACTAGTATACAGCATAACGTACCGGCAATGGCATAGTACTCATTAAGGATTTGCCACTTCGAGAATAAGGGTAAGTTCCCAAAATTAATAAAATGTGAGCCTATTAGGATTCATAAATAAATAATGGCAATAAAATATAATTGAAGGTATCTGGTGGGTTCAATGCTGTGGTTATGAGTAATGAAAGCTTATAGGTAGAGAAGAATGAGCAGATTGCTGACCATGATTTTGGCGAGTAGCACCTTGGAATCTCACGTGTCTCTCAGTTACTGTTACTATCAGATTCTGGTGGAAGCAGTTTCTGCTTTCATTCCGTGGACTCTGTGCTATAGAACTATTTTCCATAAAATTTATATAGAAAATGGTTTCAACTCCAAGTCTTCAACTACAAATTTTTTTCTCTTTTGGTAATACTAATGAAAATCCGCTGCATTAAGTGCAAATGTAATCACTCCGTTAACGTCCGTTGACGGGTGTTAGGGGCAGAGACTAACGTGAATGACTTTTTATAAAGTTAGGGACTTAAGAACAATTTTGTTAATTTTAAGGATTAAAGTGAATGTGCTGTGTAAATTCAGGAACTAAAGTGACAATTAACTCAATAAAAATCATAATCTTTATTCTCTCTTTTATAACAAATCATGCAAAATACCATAGTTTGCCATCAAAATCACCAATTTAGTGTTCTTTTATTGAAATAATATCCTTTTTCTAATAAAAAAGGCAAAAAGAACGATTAACAAATTAAGCATATTTTTTTTATAAGCAAAATGTATTAAGGGGCACTAGGGGTGCACAACCCACATACAATAAAAACTAAGAACCTCTAAGGTGATGGTTCCTAGCAGCATCCACAATACAGGTAATAGGAGAAATACACCACTGGCCAAAACTAAAAGTATGACAATTGGCATGGGCCGAAAACCACCTCCAAGTCCTAACCTGAATAAGATCTAAGGTTTGAATGTAATTAGCTGGGGTCCCTGTGAACATAACATCATTCCTCAATAACCATATTGACCACACAATTGCTAACCATAACATCCTCCAGAATTTGGCACATTTTTTGTGCCTAAGAATGGATGTATGACTCATGAAGTGGTCAATACTATTATTATGTAGGACAACATTCACCCCCCAACCAGTTGTAACACCCCACCCAAATGTTGTAGCTAAAAGAACAATTAAATAACAAATGATTTACAGACTCCTCATGAGAGAAGCAAAGAGGGCAAGAAATATTTGCATTTTGCGGAATTATTGTCCTTCTTCGAAGAGCCGTCCTCGTTGGTAGCTTTCCTTTGAGAACCTTCCATCCAAATGCAGAGACCTTGCTTGGTATACACCTATTCCAAACTTTGTTACACCAAGTTTCTTCCTGTGATCCCTCGTCATCCTGCAGCATCAGATAGGCAGATTTCACCGAAAAATAACCATTAGTTGTAGACTTCCAAAACCATTTGTCTACACTATCTGGGAGAGTATGAGCCGTCATGAGTTTGTCCTTGAGAGCTGTTTCCAGTTGTGTAGCTTAACACATGAGTTTAAATACCATCGTCTACAAATTAAGCATATTACTCAGATAATATAGCTTAACACATAACAGGGTTACCATTGTCTGCAGAGCATAGGCCAGACAACTAAAACCTTAAAGAACACTCAAAGTTTCTCTATACAATTGCTAGTGTTGCTCTTTTATTTTAGGGTGATCCTTTTGTCGACGTATACTTTGATAATTTATTGAAATTGTTAAGTTTCAATTAATAAATATTCATTATTCATTAGTATTTAGTCCAGATTGATGCACTTTAGAGGAGCCCCTCCCACAAACAGGGATGGATACATGAGAGGGTAATTCGAGATCCGGATCCTCCCCTCTTCCATACATTTTGTACAATTACTTATATATTTCATATTTTTTTTAATAAAAATATACTTAAAAATATTTATCATACATACATATATATACATATATATGTATATAAATATATATATATATATATATATATATATATATGTTCTAGTCATTTTTTACATATATTTTGTACAACCAGTCACATACATGTTTTTTTTAAAAAAAAGTATGTATACAATTATACTTTTCGTCCTCTCCTTCCAATAACTTATGAATCCATCCCTGCATAGTGCATACAAATATACAATTACATAACTTCTGGTAGCTGAGTTTGGAAATGAAGTTTTTAAAATGGGCCTCCAAATTTCAGTCCACTTGTTTTGGAATCGGGTCATAAAGTTAGTTTGCATGCCTTGGGCCATTTCTATATTCATCATCCAAGACATGAATTCTCTGGGTGTTTCCTAATGGAGCTAACGCTGAAGCATTAGTATATGTTTGGATAACATTTGCAAAACTATGTACCAATAGTTTCGGTATATCATCCATCACTCACTTACCTTTACTTAAAAGTCAATAATCATAAACCTATGAATAATGGATGATTCATTAACTCAGTGCACAATCTATTTTCTCTTTAAGTAATATCTTTTCCTTCTCTTTCCCCTTCTGTTCTTGTAAAGTTGTATGAGACTATAAGCTTCCTCCTTTCATGTCTGTATTTCTCACAGTCTGCTATGTATAGTCTACTTTTAAATGTTAAAACTTTGTACTTTGTTGTGCAATGAAGAAGTGTCTGACAAAGTATGTGGAAAAAAAAATGTTTATCCCATAAATAATTTTAGTAAAAGATTTAGGAATTGCATTATGCATTTCTAGGAAGAGTAATTTGAGATGAGGAGATTAAAAAAGTGTTTTCCCCTCAGGTTTTTTTGCCTTATATATATTACAGTACCTGATAAATAAACATTAGCATGCTTAAATTTAACAGATGATTCAGCAGTGGTCATCCAGGTTAGGATTTAGAGAAATATATAGAATATAATAGTGCACTTCTTTTGTAGCAGACAAGATGGAATTCAAAATATTCCCTATATCTTTGGCTTTTACCTCAATATGCAAGAATATGACCGAGTTTCATATTCTCTTTCATATTCTCAAGCATGTGTTTCATTGTGTTTTGCTGATACTGGATGTTTCACTTTCACTTAGAATAATTGGTAGAGATTGTAGAGAATCTACAATCAGACTTATTTGATTGAAAAGTGCAACTGTACATTGATAGAAACTGTAAATTCCCTCTCCATCTAATGAACAAGGTTACACCCCTTTTGCTTGCAACACTCCATTTATCTCTCATTCATCATATTTAATTTACATGCCCCCCCATACTTGCCTAGCAATCTCAATCACAAACTTAATACTCCACTAACGCATCATACACCTGAAGGAAGTTCTATTCTGTGGCTGTGAGAACTGCTGGCCCTTCCACCTGATATACCATCCACCAATTTCTCAATCAGTACAAAATAATTGGGTGTATTGAATTCATTAATCAATAGGAGACACCAGATTATGCATGCAAGAAATGTTTTTAGATTAAATTAAATAAATAAACAGCAGTAAAGCTTCGTCTGAAAATACATTACAGACTCCGAATAAGTGTAAGTGTGAGTACGTGGTGTCATGGACATTATTGCCCTAGACTTTTTTTTTCCCAATCTTGGTTGCATATTAGATTTTATTTTAAGTTCTAAATGGTGACTTCTAAAGAGAGATAATGTCTAAATCAGTCTCTCTTTTACTGTTTTTGGACAAACCGCAGCTTCGGTCCAGATGTAAAGTGAATTTTTATTCTTATGAATTCATGGCTGGTTTAGATTTTGATGAGACTTGAGAAATTTTTCAATTCTTGTTCCTGACTTTGAATTTACCCTCTACAAATGCAACCTTCAATTACTAGTAGTACTCAACTTTTAGAACAAACCGTGAGATAACAATACGGTGCCCTTGGTTACACTAAATCCGAAATGACCTAAAGATGAATATATCTAGACAGAGAGTTGAATATTGTTTAATGTTTATATTCATAACATCTTGTTACCTTGAAGGTTGCGCCCCAAATTTCCTCCTCATTAGCAGGTACTGCAGTAATCTTATTCTTAGGATTCTCATAACACCTCAATCCTCCAACAGCTGTGGAGTAAAAACATCCTATCCAAATCAGAGGGCAACAATGTCAACAATGAGAGGGAAATCAATTTAATTTAAACAGAGAAGCAGAGATAATATCATTGTGCAAAATTATACAACAAGCAGCATATATATTATTACGAGTTAAAACTCACCTTGAGGGAAAGAAGCAAGTGACTTGCCACATGCACCTTTTAGCAATTCTGCATCATCAGCAAATGCTACATATCCATCAGCAGTTATTCCCCAATACAGAGGTACCTTGCCTTGTTGATCCTGTCCGTAATAAATAATACACGCCAAATGAGTAAGATTATGTTATTTGGTAAAATTAACTGATAAGCTAGCTGACTGTTGTATAAGTCATAAACAACCTTAAGTAGCTTACTAGATATAAGACATATACGAGCTTATAAACTTGTAACTGATCAAATAATCCCATTTACTAAACATAATTAAGTAGCACTTTTATTTTTTTGTCAAATAAGCTAGTTGAGTAGGTTATAAGCTACATGGTCATCTGTTATCCACACAATCTAAGAAACTAAAGTAGTGTTTGTTTCTGGGGTTGGAAACCGCGTTCACACAGAAGCCACTCACAGCCAGCTTCCACAGACGCGCCGTTTGAAACAACAAAACGCCCAAGCAAACATGCTATAAAGCTCATGGTGGTGAATGAAGAGAAATTAAATAGTAGGTGAGGATGGAATACTTACAGAGGCCACAAAGAGGGTAGAAGTGGATTTGTCAAAAAGTATGAAAGCAAAGGTGCCACTGAGATGACCAATAACGTGGTTGGCAGGGTAGGGTGCTCTGTCACGTAGAGCTTTGTAAGCCTCAATGACCAGAAGCACTTCATTAGCAGACTTGGCTAGACCATACTGTTGTATCAAACTACCCAGATTATCAAGGGCTCCCTCAAACAAGCAGAATATCTCATCCTTTACTGCAAACGATCTGCCATTTATGTTTAGATAATAAATTAGGTAAGACAGAAAATAATAGCATTGCACATCAGATTCTAGATATTAAGCTCATCTTGCATGTTAGACCCAATAGATTAGGTTTAGATTATTAATTTCATGTGACTTTTTGTCTATATACAAGAGAGATTTGTTCTCAGTCGTCAAATAAATAAATCTTTTGACATAAAAACCATCTAGATTTAGGGTTTACTCCTTTGCTGTGGATTCGAGAATACCCTTGAAGCACATAAAACAAACCATCTAGATTTGTTATGCGAAGCAGCAAATATACATGGTTTTCTATTTTGATTGAGTCAGCTCAAACCTTATTAGTTCAGGCAGGGATTTTTTTCTTTCTTCCAATTGGATGATTTCATCTTGGGCTAAACATTTTGTCTAAACAGGCGTGGATCCGTACTATAATGTTATATTTTTTTATACGTTAAAATGTTTATATAAAAATTATTAGTAGATCATGATTTTAAAAAAAATACATTAATATGTAATCAATACATTATCTAAATTATAAATCAATTATGAGATTAATGGGTATGCACTGACGGTGTAAAGTTTTTTACACCATCAGTCCATCATTCACCATTCATTTGTATTACTTTAATTTAAAAACTCAACAACCATAAATCAATGAATGAATGATGGATCATGTACTGACGGTGTAAAAAACTTTACACTGTCGGTACATTACCCATTTTCTCATCAATTATATACATAATGACTTGAGACATTAAGTAATTTTCAAAAATTTAATTCTTTTTTTTTGGTAATATTCAAAAATTTAATTCTAAACCTTCATAACTTTTATCAAAATAATCGAGCTTATATAAATTAAGTTTATATATATCTCTGTATATATAACCGATAATTTCCTCCTGATGGTTAGAACTTAGAAGCCCAAATCCTAATATTGTACTTTAAAAATTCAATTATTTATCAATCGTGTTGAATATTGTTGATAGTTAAGGTTTTTTTTATCCAACATGAAATAGTATTAATAGGAAAATTTAAGTCCATCAAAAATGTTAATTAATATTATTAATAATATTGGAAGTATACACATTAGATATATTTTCTCAAAACTGTGTCTCTAATAATTTTTGAAACTTTACGAAACGTTGATTGAGACTTTAAAAAATTTGGATAAATAAGAATATCATTAAAAAAAATATTAATAGCTTTAAGCAAAAATTTTACTGACTTTAACCTTGACCGTCTAGTTATCGTATCCATACAAGTAGAGCAAAGGGTAGTACTATATGCTAAGCTGCGTAATTAAGCATGGTCCATAAATAAATAAATAAAGTATGATAGGATGTGTATTGTGTAGTGACCACAAGACAAATACTAGTAGCATGATCCATTTGCATTTTGTACCATAATTTAGAGAAGATGTTATTTGGCACTCCCTCAGTTCTTTATTATTTTTCCTTTTTTTAGAGATTTTTTGTTTTTTTAAATTTTAGCATTGGGAGCGTAATAAATGTTATTTTTTATATTTGTTTTTCTATTTAATATGTTTTAGTTTATGTAAGTAGTAGAGAAAAATTAATGATTATAGAGAGAAAAAAAGTATAGTATGAAAAAACATAATTAATGTATTGAAAATCTGAATAATGATTAAATTTTTTAAAAGGTGTGTTTTGTTTGAAACATGACTGAGTAACGAAGAAATATTTTTTTTTCCTTCCTGCTACTTGAAAGTGTGAGGAAGAGGAAGACAGGAAAAAAAATACAGATGATGATGTAATAATATATGATATATGAATAGTAGTAATATTAATAATATATACCTGGGTTGCCATAGAGACTGGTTGTGGTGTGTATAAGCGAGCTGGGCATGCTCTCCCACCTGCATCCACACCGCCGATCCATAACTCTCTCTCTCAACGAACCGTTTCACCAGGTTCCCCGCTGTTGTCTTCGGTGACGGAGTTCGGCTGCCCGCCGCAACCAGCTCCTCCGGTGCCGACACTATCGAACTGCTGAATACACCCAACATCTTCTCTTTATTCTCTTTTTCTTCTACCTACCTACCTACCTCTGATCTATCTATCTATCTATCTATTATTTCCCTTCTATCTTCTCAATCAAGCTAAGCACACATACACGATATGAAATGAAGCAGCAGAGTGGATTTCCTTATATAGATAGATAGAGAGAGAGGCCAGGGGACCAATAAAGATTCCAAACTAGTACAATTAAATACACTGCATATATGCAACTAACAAAATAAGTACAGTAATTATATAAGTTTCATATACTGTACAAATTTATGAATACAAATAATAATGTTGCTGTCTTTTTAATTTTTTTTAATGGAAAATCATACGTTAGTGCTCTAAAACAATAGTAATTTATAAGAGTTTATCAAAGGTACGTTACTCAGATTTTTTTTAATATTTAATTATTATGTTTATTTTAAAGTAAAGCATCATTAACATAGTCCGCGTAAGTCAGCCTAATTGGTAGCTGTAGGGACATCTAGTTAACTTAGCCCTCCAGGTTCTGGGTTCTAGTCTCAGGAACCTCCTATGTAATAATAATAATAATAAAAAAAAACATCATTAACATATTATTGCATGTATGGGTTATTTACTAAGAATGTAAAAAAGTTATTATATATATTAAACTCAATTTATAAAAACCCTAACATCATATTCGAGTCGAGAATAAGGGTTAGCTTTCTTAGAAGATGATTTTTCTAAGTACAAGAATCGTATGTAAAATCAGAATCAATCACTCATTGATTATTATTTATCAATGGTCATGATAACCATGATAACCAGTAGAGTTGCGCATATTGAGCACTAGAGCTTGGGTTCAAAACTTCAAATCATGAGGACGGTGTTTTTCCCTCCCCTACAAAATTTTGCCTATAAATGTAATTACTTAAATGCATTTTTGGTTTTTTAATTTTAACAATTTGGAAAATTTAGATACTTTTTTTCAAGTTTAGTCTTTCATATTTTCACATTTGGTAATTTTAGTCCCTTCCTACTAAAACTATGATGTGAATTACTATAGGACACATGTCACCGCTTATATGGATTTTTTTTTCAATTTATTTCAAAATATAAAATAAAAAATTATTTTAAAAAACATATATATATTTAAAAAAAAAGAGAAACAGCCAAATTTTTTTGTATATTTTAAACAATATTAAATATATAATTAAAATATTATAAAATATAATAAAAAGAAGTTATAAAAATTGGATTTTTCTATATTTTTAAAATGATTTTTTTTTAAAATTAAAAATTAAATATATTTTTAATACTTTTTACATTTAAATAAATTAAAAAATCCGCATAAACTTTTATAATAATGTCATGTGTTCACATTTAATAATATTATAATAATACTAGCTCTTACCCTGTGTAATGCACGTGTTGTTGATATTTTGATTTTTTTATATTAAATATTTTAAATTAAATATTATTATTAACAATAACTAAAATTAATTATATAAAAAGGCAGGGTTCAAACCAAACCGTACACCTAAAAAAATTAATCTAAATGATCTTATTGATAAATTTTGTACTTCCCCATATAAATCAAAAATAACATTTTTTATCTGAGATATTCTCTATTTATTTGATGAATAAATTGATATTTTTAATATCATTATCTACTTTATTGTGATAAATCAAAATTAAATTAGAATTAAACATTTTGACATTTTTTGTTTGATGGTATTATGACCATAGTGAATGATAAACAGAATCTCTCCGTTTTATTTTGAGAAGGAAATTTGAATCTTTGTGTTACAAATAAAAAATTAATTATTTTTTCAACTTTATCTTGCTTATTTTTCTATATTTCCTTAAATTATGTAATTTGTATGCAGCTTGTCTTTGGCCATGTGTCTGGTTACTTTTCTTAACTAATTTTAAAGATTTAAGTTATATTTATCCAAAATAAATAATCTATTTATTTTTATCTATTTAATTTCAAATTGTAATATTTTTATTGGGGATAATGATTTATAAAATTTGAATAATTTTATTAATTTCAAATTGTAATATTTTGGTTGGAGATAATGATTATTTACCCATAAAGATTTATCCAAAATGAATAATAAATTCAACTTATTTAATATGTGTTTATCTAAAATAAATTAATGATTTGAAAAACGTGAATAATCTATCCAATTTCAAATTGTAGTATTTTGGTTGAGGATAATGATTTCAAATTGTAGTTTTAATTCTCTTGTACAAAAAT
This sequence comes from Crotalaria pallida, assembly GCA_037953625.1. Taxonomy (NCBI): domain Eukaryota; kingdom Viridiplantae; phylum Streptophyta; class Magnoliopsida; order Fabales; family Fabaceae; genus Crotalaria; species Crotalaria pallida. The sequence goes on along the minus strand of CM075649.1, from coordinate 187,278,014 downwards.
TTTAAAAAGAATATTTACATCATTTATAAAATCAAATCATATTATTATATATAATGATTTTTATCTATTTCAAAAAACAAAATATATTATCGAACGAAAGAACGTTTTTGAAATACGAAATTGAAAAAAAAATTACTGTATTTTTTATCAGCCCCCAAATTCGAAAAAGTATACCTATCTCATCGTACCTCATATTTTTTCCCATTTAAAGAATTATCTTTTTTTCATTAAAAAAATGCTAAAAGAAATAAAAGACCCACCAAAAAAGGGCATTCAATAATAAATAAACATTAATACATGCCATTGAACTGTGCCTCAATCAGAAAATATGCAAATCCGAAAATAAGAATTAAGAGGGAATAAAAGTTCTACTATACTACTTATAGTTTAAATAAATAATTTATATTTTATAATTTTTATTTACATATCCCAAGGGTAATACTTATTATATAAGTTGATAGATTTTATTTGTATATTTATAAAGGTATTGAAAAATATTTTTTTAAAAAAAAAAAAGATTATTTTTTATCAGCCCCTAAATCTGAAAAAGCATATCTATCTCATCCGTACCTCATTTTTTTTTTCATTTAAAGAATGATCTTTTTTCATTAAAAAAAAAGCTAAAAGAAATAAAAGACCAACTAAAAAAGGGCATTCCATAATAAATAAACATTCATACAAATATGCAAATCTGGAAAATAGGAAAAGAAGAATGTCGCAACTACAAAGCATCGGATATATCAAGTCTATAAGCAAATCCTATTATATACAATTGTGGAAAACTCTTCTCTAGCCAAAATTTATTACAATATACAAAATTTGTTAAGCAAAATTAACTATAAGCAAATGCTATTATTTGCAATTATTTTCATCTATTACATTGCAACTCCAACTTTCCTTGCGTTACAATTCTGTGTTGATTTGGTCAAAGTTCCTAGGGCAGACACATTGGAAGAGGCAGTGATTGATGAACAATAAAAAAAAATAGGAGAATGATGAAGGAGATGACTTTCATAATTATGGAAGCCATGAGTATGTGTACACTTGAGAAATTATCATATTTATAGTATAGTTTGAAATATGTGATAATTAAAAAAGTTATAGATAAATAAACTTTTGTTAGATGTTTGGGTTTATCATGAACTCATCAAGCCTCATCCCTTTGAATTTATTTTTTTAGGATAATGATTTTTTTAAAACAAAATCAGGATAATGATTTCACATATACATAATTTATTTAATTTCAAATTATAATTTTGGACAGATAATTTATTTAATTTTAAATTATAATTTTGATTAGAGATAATGTTATTCATTTTACCTACAAACTAGTATGAGTATTCTTTAAGCGGACAAACGTTATGCCTCGAAAAAGGATTTTTTATATAAGTATAGTAGATTAATCTTAATTTAGATAAAGAGATTAAAGTTATTAAGTGTGAAAATTAAAGGGGCTAAATTCATTATAGAAAAATTTAAATGACTAACTTTATCAAATTGATAAAGTTAAGCGACAAAAAAAAAACATTTATAAAAATAAAATTAGACATGTGGGGTCCATGGGGCATCAATCGGAATGGTCACCCCACTCACTGCGATCAATCGGAATGAAAGGAATTATTGATTTATTTTTAAATACAAATTTATTAAATATGAGTTTTTAAATATTTGTATTAGAACACATATTTAAAAAAATCAATTTATTTATGTAGGAAGAAAATTAATATTACCTTCCTTCTTAAATATTTTAAAAATATCTTATTCATTTTATTTGTAATGTTAGTTTTTTTTTTTCAAAAATTTCTTCCATATTTTCTTTAATTAACAAACATTTTTACAATACTTTAATTATCTATTTACTCTAAATAGAAAAATGAACCAAAATAATGAAGAGCGAATGTAAAAATGCACTTCTAATTATTAACGAATTTAACATTATTGTTTGCTTTAACTATTTTTTTTAATCAACATGTAAAATCATTCCAAACCTCATATTTACATAATCTTATTTACAATTTGCATTATAGAAAAATTTTCTGATTTTATTTATAAATCATTTTATATTTTTTAGATATCATTTATTTTTTCTTATTTGTTATTTTAAGTAATATAATTGTGAAATTTCCAATAAAAATTTTAAAAAAGTAAAATTGAAATCTTAAAGTACTTTTTTTTACCCGGGTGGTATCTGGGCTTCACTTTTTGTGGCCCAACTAATCCACTCCGATCTCTAAAACTGAGCGAGTCTTTGACTCTATGGTACAAGATTTCCCCAGTGATTGTTGCCTCAGGCAGGAGTCGAACTTTTGGTTCCGCACTCGCTCAGCACCCCAGTCAGTTAACCACCAGGGCCAACCCTCATGGATAGTTAAAGTACTTTTTAAAGTTTTAAGAAATATAATTGTCTTCCTAAATTTTTAAGATATACTAATTAAGTATCACTCATAATAAAAATTAGAAAGAATCTTTAGAAATTGAGAAAGTAATTCGGAGGAGTAAGCCGCAGAGGCATCGGGAAATTTCTTGCGGTGAGAGATTGCCGTAGAGTGCCACATTTGTGGGGTAAATTTAGGTGCAATTGTTTTGCCTTCATTACTGAAGGTTGAAGATCAAAATGCATGTAAGTTGGTCAAGTGGTAGCTCACTTAGTTTATTAATCAATTGGTCTCAAGTTTGAGCTTTGGGTATGGAGTAATCCCCGCTGGGAGACCTCTGCCGTTTAGTGCAAACTCAGTTGGGTCGGACCGGGTGAATTGGATCTGGGTAAACCAAATTCGAGTACATGTTGATATAAAAAAAAAATGTATGTAGAACAGCATAAGTAATTATTGGGTCCATTCAATTAATTTATCGTTTTAAATATAAACTCACAAATTAATGTAATTATCCTTAGCTTGTATAAAAAAGAAATGTAATTATCCTTAGCAAATTATTTTTATTTTATATTTGATTTTTATCTCTTAATTGCAAATAGGAGCGATTCAGAAATTATTAGAGTAAGGAGTCCAAAAATATAATTATTAAAGATTTTATTGAAAAATAACACTAGTAGTCTACGTACGTGTGTGTCTCTATATATATATATATATATATATATATATATATATATATATATATATATATATATATATATATAATCTCGCCCATTCCCTCTTTTTTTTTTTTTTGGTAATTCCGCCTATTCACTCCCAACTTTTTTTTTAAAAAAAAAACTATTCCCTCCTATTTTGACTATCCCGGCCAAATAGTAAAAGATTGCTTATACCATGCACCGATTTTTGTGCTCGGACTTTTTTTTATTTTAATAAATCTAATATATTAAAAAAAATATGCTTTGGATTTTCTGTGCTCTTTTTATGTACATGTTTTTATTATTTGGATTTGAATTTTTTTATTATATACTTCCTGACACAGGTAATAGTCCAAACAAGTAAAATATAAAAAAATGGTGCTTCTACCGTGCACCGGTTTTTGGTACTCTGACTTTTTTTATTTTAATAAATCTAATATATTAAAAAAATATGCTTTGGATTTTCTGTGTTCTTTTTATGTACATGTTTTTGTTATTTGGATTTGAATTTTTTTTTATTATATGCTTCCTGACACAGGTAATGGTCCAAACAAGTAAAATAGCACTGATTTTTGGTGCTACGGCTCGTTTATTAATTTTTTTTATTTTAATAAATCTAATATATTAAAAAAATATGCTTTGAGTTTTCTTGTTCTTTTTATGTCAATGTTTTTGTTATTTGGATTTGAACTTTTTTTATTATATGCTTCCTGACGCAGGTAATGGTCCAAATAAGTAAAATATAAAACAAGGGTGTTTCTATCATGCACCGGTTTTTGGTGCTCTGGCTTTTTTATTTTAATAAATCTAATATATTAAAAAAAATTATGCTTTAGATTTTCTGTGTTGTTTTTGTGTACATGTTTGTTATTTGGATTTGAATTTTTTTTATTATATGCTTCCTGACACAGTTAATGGTCCTAACAAGTAAAATATAAAACAAGTGTGCTTCCACCATGCACCGGTTTTTTGTTCTCAGGCTCTTTTTTTAATTTTTTATTTTAATAAATCTAATATATTAAAAAAATATGCTTTGGATTTTCTGTGTTTTTTTATGTGCATGTTTTTGTTATTTGAATTTGAATTTTTTTTTTATTATATGCTTCCTGACACAGTAATGATCCAAACAAGAAAATTATAAAACAAGGGTGCTTCTAACATGCGCCGGGTTTTTGGTGTTCCAACTCTTTTTTTTTTATTATTTTAATAAATCTAATATATTAAAAAAAAATATGCTTTGGGTTTTCTGTGTTCTTTTTATGTACATGTTTTTGTTATTTGGATTTGAATTTTTTTTTATTATATGCTTCCTGACATACTATAAAACAAGGTTGCTTCTACCATGCACCGGTTTTTGGTGCTCTGGCTCTTTTTTATTTTTTTTTATTTTAATAAATCTAATATGTTAAAAAAACATGCTTTGGTTTTTCTGTATTCTTTTTATGTACATATTTTTGTTATTTGGATTTGAATTTTTTTTATTATATGCTTCCTGACACAGGTAATGGTTCGAACAAGTAAAATATAAAACAAGGGTGCTTACCATGCACTGGTTTTTGGTGCTCCGGCTCTTTTTTTTTATTTTAATAAATCTAATATATTAAAAAAAATATGTTTTGGGTTTTTCGTATTCTTTTTATGTAAATGTTTTTGTTATTTGGATTTGAATTTATAATATCGCCATTAATTACTTCTTTTTCAAAAACACTTTTATTCACTTTTGTTTGAAGGCGAATTTTTTAGTTTAAAAATATTACATACAAGAATGTTAATCTACTCCAATTTATCGACTCTTTCGTAAATAATAATATTAATCAACTCCTTTCTAAACAATTTTTTATCATGAATGTTTACATTATTATACTTTATTTACACTTAAACATTATTCATATTAAAATTCCTCATAGCTATTCAATAATAAATTAAAACTAATATTAATTGTAACTTTGTGAAATGTTTATCAATAGATTAAAATTAATATTAACTGCAACTTGATGAAATGTTTTATCGATTTCGTATTTTTCCCGTGCATCGTACAGTGTTGAGGGGTAGTACAAAATAAAAACAAAAGAACCAACATGGATCGAGATAAGTGGTAAGCGGCTCGGTGTCGTTTAAACAAGGTCTCTGGTTCGATTCCTTGTGGATGTAGAAATTTCGAATCCGAATCTACCTAAACAGTACTTGGAGAAGCGGATGGACAAAAATAAACGAAGATTTAAATTTTACCCGCCATATATATATATGGTAATTCTTTTAAAATATTTATTTTATTAAAAAATAATATATATATATATATATATATATATATATATATATAAGTAATTGTACAAAATGTATTAACATTGGAGAGTTCGAATCTCCTGTTCCTCTCCTGGTCCCTACATTTTAATACATAAACATTTTTTTTTTCAATTTTAACTTTTCATTCAATCATTTCTTTTATTCCTCGTTAATTCTAGTTTTATCAACTCTATCATCTTTAAATCACTATACATTAATTAATGAACACACTTACTAATAAAAATTAAATACTACTACAATTTTCAATAAGGATTAAATAAGAGCATTTTAGACAAATTATACATATAATACTTACAATAATTATTACTTAATTAATATATATGCCGAGACCTAAAAGTCAAACATAATTAAAGAGAAGGACTAATACTTAATGAAAAGTAATAGTTACTCCGTATTTTATTTATACACTTGAAATGATACATAATTTGTGATATTGGATTTGCTGACCTGAATCACCTTAATCATACAGGGCAATAAAAATAAAAAAGATCCGAAGTTGTATGCAACCCTACTCAATGCCCTTTCTTCGTTTTGTTTTGTTTTGTTTTTTTCCTACTTTTGCGGGTTGAATGAAGCTGCTGTGTGCCCATTAGGTTAGTTACACCTCGCTCTGTTTTAATTTACACTCCTAATTGAAAGTAAAATGGTGAAGTCGTTCTAGTCTTAAAGATACAGCGATAATCTCTACTAAGTTGCGGTAGATGATGAACGTGCATTGTCAATGACTTAGTTCATTGCACCATAGAAGAGGAACGACTTTGGAGCCGTCTTAGCATTTTAATTAAAATTGAATAAAAAAGCAAGAAACTGACGTGGAAATGATTCCTTTTTGAATAAACTCACTTTCATCATAATATTTTAACCTAAATTCTTTCCTGACGCCCACAGTTTCCACTCATGCCCCTCGGATTGAAGCTTAAACCTTAAACGGTATTGAATTATTGTGATTTTTCTGTCACACTGAATCACAGTACATGTTTATTTGCAGTTTCAGTACTTTTTTTTTTGTTCATATGTACTCTTCTTCTCTGTCAAGCAAAAACAAAAACACCTAATCGTCTCATCACATTTTTGGTTTTATTCATGTTTTTTTTTTTAAATTTTAAATAACATTAATTATTTATTTTCATAAACACCTTTATTTATTATGAGAATAATTTTAAAAAATATACTCCCTCCGCCTCGAATTATAAGCAACAAAAAACATACTACTCTTGGTTTAAAATATAAGCAAAACTAACCAACTTTATTAAATTTTGTTTCATTCACAATGCCACTTTTCTAAAACATCTCTAGAAAATTGTAATCTTAATTAATTTTTGTTTCATTCCCAGTACTACTTTCCCAAAATACCTCTATTTTTTATAAATTTGAGAAAATTAAATACAATCAATCAACTAATCTCCTTAATAAACATAAAAGTTGTTAGAATTGCCTATAATTCGACCCAGAGGGAGTAACAAATGTTGACAATTACAATATCATTAACACTATCAAGTAGCTTTCTTAATTTTGATAAATTTTATAGATATGGGATTATATTCCCTCTTGTCCTTACCGTAAAACCCTTCTAGGAATTGTTTTTGGTCTTACTTAGTTACTTACTCTGTATAAGATTAATTTTCAATCAATCAACTATATTAATTAATCATTTCTAAAATTACACCTATTAAATTAAGAGAGATAATTAATGTGTTATAATCCCAAAATTAATATAAGGATGATTTTAAAACAATGTAGTAGTACCAAATATTTTATGATTTCAATGCAATTAAAAAAATTACTCATCGGTTGGGGAATACCCTTGATGTACACCAAAAAAATTACTCCTTCTGTCTTCATACATAAGATTATTTTGAAGTTTTTATTTTATCCATATTTATAAGCTAAGATTTTATAATACCAATTTTTAATGACAATTAATTATTTGTTTCTTCAAACATTTTTATTTATTTAACACTTTTTTTATTTTTAATACTATTTATAAGGTAGTTTTGAAAATACATATCAACTATTCACATTTTCAATAATATTAACTAAATTAACCAACTTTTTTTAATAAATTTAAAATATATTTAAAAGATATTATATATACGGACAGAGGTAATAACCATTTTCCTTGTGTACCAAGTGGGCTAATTTTACCAGATCATAGAACAAAGTTCGATCCTGGCAGGTGAACGACATAGCTAAGAAGGACTATATATATATATATATATATTGTTTGCTTAATTTTCCATCCATTAACTTCTAAATTCAAATGTACTAGTGTGCAAACTGAAAATATAATTTGATAGAAGAAGCCACTCCATAGAGATGACAGTAATAAAACTTTGATATATAGTTAAATTATGAATAATGTTGTTGCAGAAAGTTTAAAGAAGTCTTATGTTAAATTATAAACTAGCCTAACCTTATGTGATGTTATATGCATAGTGGCATGTGTTTGTGCTTCACCAATAGGGAGACGGTGGTCCCTTGGAGAGGGATATATATATATATATATTAAAAAATATATATAAATATATAGTTAATTTTTAAAAATACATAATTTATGAGACAAAATAAAATAATCGAATTAACATAACTTATGAAACAAACGAAGTAATACACTTAAAAATATGACCCATTCATTTTTTTTCCTAACCCTTGAACTAGTAGATGTGAGATTAGCAACCATGCTGACCAAAGTTGGGTTCGCAAAGGTAAAGGCACCCATAAATGGACTAATAGGATCCTCTCTCCAAGTTTCAAATTCTATCTCCAGTCAATCACATTCCATTAAATATTATAAAAATGTCATAGCAATTGGGAAGTTATTTTTCATAATTAAATGTGATTAGTGGAGATAAAGTTTGAGATATGATTTAAAAAAGATAATCCTAATCCCGTAAAGAGATATGTTAGGCCCAAACAATTAGGTATTAGTCATAAGTTTTTCTTTGGGCATCATGTAACCTACTTAAGAGTCTAATACTCTAATTACTACACCTTGCTTATTTAAAATATATTCATATATATATATATATATATATATATATATATATATATATGGAGAGAGATCTCGAAAGACTTAATATTTTTCAAGAGGTAATTCAGTTGATAAAGTAGATTGAACATTGACAGCCGCACAATTTCTCCTCCCCGTTAAAAACTTTACTTATAAAAAAAACTTGAAAAACGTGATTTGCTTATTTAATAAATTCTAGAATAAAATAAAAAATGTTATACTATTAATTAATAAATAAGCCTATATACTATATAGTAAGTATTTCTTCTCAGAAGCTCAAACCTTAACATATTAATTAAAATAACTTTTTGAAAAGCTTAAATCGAACTTGTTTATAAAGTTGTGTAAACCAAAAATAAATTATTTATAGAGCTTCGAAGGCATGGCTTATTCCCATCCTATCGGAGTACAATGAATTCTGGTTTCAATAATTGACTTTATTTTACAGTATGTAATTTTAGAAATGAAACCCATGGTATCCATTCTCATTCAATTAAACAGTTGATGTGACTGAAATGGAGTTTTAAGTATTTAATTTTTTCCTCCTGTATGTTGCCCTCTAAAACGAGCTTCCAATGGATTTTTTTTTCAATGTCTGACTCCCCGAAGTTACTTCTGGATTTGTCATATATCTCTACTACCAATTTTGGCCAATTTCGATGACATGTAACATTAGAATCCTAGTCCGATACAACAGGTTGGTAATCTAGTGCCGCATGATGTCACACGGGCGAATACGACCTTTCTTTTCAATTATTTTTTTCTTTTTTTTATTTAACTAAAAATATAAAAATATTAAGTTTTTTATTTTTTTAAATTTTTTTAAAAAATGATCTTCGCCCACGGGGCACTAAGTGCTTAACCTCCTGCATTTGATCAGGATTCCGATGTTACATATCACAAAATTGATCAGAATTGGTACTAGAGGTATATGACAAGCCCATAATTAACTTCAGGAAGTCAAACATTTAAAAAAAAAAAGTATATGACAAAAATACCCCGAACTTCTGCGATGACATAATTAAGCCTAAATAGAATCACTGTGATGATTGGTCCTTCGTCCTGTCCGCTCTTAACCAAAAGTTTAGAATTGCATCACTATGAAAGCCACAAGGTTTGGTTATTGTTTTCTTGTTGACATACATGCAATTTATTTGATTTACTAATGGAGAAAACTGAAGATTATCAAAAAAAGAAAAAAAATGGAGAAAACTGAAAGTTAGATGTGAAGAGGGTTATTGGATGGGACCAAAATTGTTGATTGCTTGCATCCTTCCGGGGTGTATGGAAGAAATCCATGGGCTGACGCAACTTCATAATCTTTAGTGGTTGTCTCTTTTCCATTTTGCCGTTTGTTTGGTGAGAAAAACAAACAATTTTATTTTCCATAGTGTCTTAAGGCTTAAAATATAGTATTTTTTTTATAAAAAAATGTAAAAAAGTGCTCTTAAAATATTAATTAAAATATATAAAAAAGTAATTTTATCTTTAAAATATTAAATTTAAATTATTGAGGATCAATAAACTTATATTTTTAAAGTATTGTTCTTAAGATATTGATAAGCAAGACGCTTCTTATTATAAAACCTATCTTTAATTTTTCATTAAAAAAATACTATTTCAAATATTTCTAACTCTTTTGATTGGGATCTTATGTTGATCCTAGCTGGAATTTCACCAGATTCCAGAATCATTGATCTTAAATTCTTCAATATTAAACCAACAATTATTTGCCATTGGAAACATCAAGTTTCATTCTAACTTAAAAATTAAGTTGCGGTCATAGTCATATCGATCCAATGGGAACGTCTTTTATTTTGTTTTTTTGTTTTTTTTTTACACACCAACCGATACCCGGGTCTGGTTTATCTAAAATCTGACTCATCCGGTCCGACTTAACTGAGCTCGCACTAAGCGATAGGGATCTCCCAACGAGAGTTGTTCCATACCCAAGGCTCAAACTCAACATCAGTTAGTTAAAAGATCAGGCGAGTTATCACTTGACCAAACCCACATCGTTGTTTTCATTTTCTCCGCCTTTAGCTAATTGCTTACGTGATCATCAACTAACCTAAAACTTGGCAATTATCTATGCAAGTTGATTAATATATGTCATGGTGTTGTGGTGAGGTGTGTAACATAATACGATTATTGATCACTTCGGTACAGCATTACACATGTATTAATTTAGGTAAAACTGTTCTTTTTTTAAATTTTTTTAAGTTATTTATTTGTACTAAAATGATTTCTCCATTTTTTATTTCGAATGTGATTTCTTAAATTTATTTTTGTTAGTATAGTTGGTCTTTTCATATTTTTTTTTATATCCGGTCATATTCTCCGGCAGGATTTTTGATCAACGTTATTTTTGCGATGATGAACTCTATTTGTTTTTTATTATCTTTTTCGCCCATTCTCCGCCAACAAATGTTGACCATCGATCTTGCCATCATTTTTCGTCACGTTCACGAGGTGGTGTGATAGGATTAGTGAGATTAGAAATAGGGATGAGTTAGAAATAAAAGAGATTTGCCAAAAAAAAAATGGAGTTTCACTGAAGAATATGACTGGAGACGAAAAATTTGATAGAATGACCCACCATCTTAATAGAAATAAATTTGAGAAATCACTTTAAAAAAAAAACTTAACGGATCAATTTAAAACAAATAAATAACTTAAAAAGGAAAAAAAAACGGTTTTGTCTTTTAGTTTATCATTATATGCCAAAAAAAATACATAATAATCATTCCTCCCTTTTTTTCTATATATAAGACTTTTAAGGTTAAGTCATATAGATTAAGTAATACAATTAATATATTTATTTGTTCTATAGTATTTTTCTATTATTAATTATTCACTCATTATTTCTCCATAGTAATCAAAGAATTGTAAAAATCAATATTTTTAAAATCGGATCGAACAATAAACTGGTAAAAATTTATTCAAGGTTTAATAAACTGGTAAAAGTTTATTCAAGGTTTAATAATCCTACGTGATTGAATCATAAACAAAACATTGACATTCAAATATATATTTCAATTTTAATATAATAAGTATTAAATAATAAAACAATACAATATCATAATATATTTTTATCATGAGCAAAGGAATGTTAGTCAAAATTTGTATCTTTCCAAAAAAAAAAAAAAAAAAAGAATAGACCTTTCATACTTGCTATTGTTTTTTCCCCTTTCTGTTTATTCTTGATGTTAAAAAAAAAAAGGTTTATGGACAAGGGCCCAAAAGAGAATTGAGAACCAGAGATACCCTAAATCAGTTCTTGGCATGTTTTTAGATTTCCAACCCCTATTTTTTTTATTAGGTTGAGTCAGAAATTTTTTCGATATCTCCCAAATGAAAAAAAAATGCATTTTTTAATTTTAAAAATACACTTTTTAATAAGGGAATAATTGAAAAAATGCATTTTTTGATTTGGAGAAGTCGAAAAACATCTCGACTGAACCCATAAAAAAAATGAAATAAAAAACTAGGGCATGCTTGTTTGGCCCATTTCCTATTTTCATTTTCATTGAAAAAAGGAAATACCGTTGAAAACATGTATCGAAAGGTTTTTATGAAAATATTTTGTGAAAATGTTTCTTAAAAACGATGAAAAAGTGAAAACGTATAAATATTGTTTCATCCTTTTCAGTCAATTATTTTGGAAACATGGAGTTGGTGAAAACGCGGTGGTATGACATGTAAATACAAGATTTTTTTAAAACTTGTCAATAATGATATCTTCATCATATCAACTGTGGTTGTTCTTTTTTTTCTTTTAATCAACAACAACAACAACAACACCAACAACAACACCACCACGAACACGTGAACGTGAACTTTGCTTTTGAGGCTTATTAGGGTTAAGACAAATCTCATGACTCAAAATTTGCTTATAAAAATATGGGTCTTGCTAACAAGTGCCCTTAGGGATATTATAAGTGAAAAAAATTCATAAGTCCAAGGTATTTACTCTCTTGAGAATCCAAAAAAGTGCATTTTCCCATAACTTATAACCACATTTAATCTCTTAACAAGTGTCCTAAGGGCACTCTTTAGCATTTTCCTAAAAATATAATAATAATACGTGAACTTTGCTTTTGAGGCTTATTAGGGTTAAGACAAATCTCATGACTCAAAATTTGCTTATAAAAATATGGGTCTCGCTAACAAGAGCCCTTAGGGATACTATAAGTGGAAAAAATTCATAAGTCCAAGGTATTTACTCTCTTGAGAATCCAAAAAAGTGCATTTTCCCATAACTTATAACCACATTTAATCTCTTAACAAGTGCCCTAAGGGCACTCTTTAGCATTTTCCTAAAAATATTTATAAGTTATCCACCAACACAATTCTGGCATTGTTGATAAGATTAGATTCAAGAATTTCTGTATACCAAAAATAACTCTTGCCAAATGAAACAACTATTGTTGATCCCGAACTTTCATGGCAATTAGTCCCCAAACCCCAAAATTATCCCCCAAACCCCATATTTTAAAAATATTCCTAAACTACCCCCCATATAATCCCTCTTAATTCTGAATTCCCCAAATCCCAACCCAAAACGTTTCACTCCCTCCTCCTTCGACTGGTTTCAACTCCCCAAACCCCGAAATACTTGCTCCTCGTTTCCACCGTTTCTACCGCTGCCGCTGCCTCCATCACCGCCGCAAGAAGGTATGTTCGTTCTTCTTCATCACCATTCGTTCTTCTTGAACACCGTGGGTGCTTGTTCTTCATCAACCGAGTTGTGCTTGTTCTTGTTTGTTATTGTCTTGTTTATTTGATTTAGGTTTAGGGTTTAGGTTTGGTTTAGGTTATGTTATTTTCTTTTAGGATTTTGGTATCTGTTATCATTATTGTTCTTTTAGGGTTTTGCTCTTCCTTCGTGCCATTAAAGTAGTGCTGCCATGCTTTTTCTGCAACTTTCCGACACCCCCGTATCAAAAATTAGTAAAATTTCGAGACGGGGGTATCAGAAATTAGTAAAATTCCACGTATAAGTTTTCAGAAAATAATGATGTGTTGTTTTAGAAATTGTTTTTTATTTTTATGTTTAATATTTTCGAGGTTTGGTGCTTAGATTATGAGAACGTAATTTTGCTCTATCAATGATTGAATATAGCTTTTATTTATAACTTACACCTTTGTTAATTTTGATGAAATTTCAGATATGGCTAGAACGAAACGTACGGCTGAAACCGTGCGCGCAGAACAAGAAGAACAACAACGTAGAGCAGCAGCAGCAGAAGAACAATCTAAAGCATCAGGGGAACAAATGCGGCAAGGGAGACGACCACCGACTGCATCGTACAGGAGGGAAAAGAAGGCTGAAAGTAAAATTGGTTCATCATCACAAGCGGCACCAGAACCGCAACCTCAAGTGCATTCATCTTCTTAGTATAGGAATTGTTATTTGTTTTGGTTATTTGTATAGCTATTAATGAATTCTGAATTATTTGAATCAATGAATTAAGTTTTCAATGTCAATTTACTTTGTTGAAAATGATTAAGTTAAGGTAGAAATTTGAAATTTGATGTAGCAACAGGGTTTCGACATAGTAGAAATTTGATGCTTTGCTCATTTGCTGCAATGACATTAGCACATTATTCAGAATTGGACAATTCCGAGAAACATATTTCAGAATTTAAAAATTTTCTGAAACATGTATGTCGGAATTTAATTAAATTCTGAATTTAGTATATCAGAAAAAGGTTACAGAGAGAAACGTTTTCATATGGTTTTTTCAAATTATTTAAGTATACAATTCCGAGAAACATATTTCAGAATTTAACAATTTTCTGAAACATGTATTTCGGAATTCAATTAAATTCTGAATTTAGTATACCGGAAAAAGGTTACAGAGAGAGACGTTTTCATATGGTTTTTTCAAATTATTTAAGTATACAATTCCGAGAAACATATTTCAAAATTTTAAAATTTTCTGAAACATGTATTTCGGAATTTAATTAAATTCTGAATTTAGTATATCGGAAAAAGGTTACAGAGAGAGACGTTTTCATATGGTTTAGTAAAATTAAATTCCGAAATACCCGTGTCGAAATTTTCCGACACTGGTTAGTCGGAATTTTAACAGTTACGTAAAAAAAAAATAAAAAAACTGTGAAGAGATGATTTTACTTTCAACAACACCAACAGAGAACCCACTGAAGCTTCCTTTACGAATAGATAACCAAATGAAGTGATTTGTAGGTAGAATATGGTAGGGTTTTGAAAAGGTGAGAGAGAATGAGGTTTGTAAAATTATGGGATATATGGGGTTACGGGGTTTTGCTTGGGGTTTGGGGTTTGCATGTTGGAAAAAGGTGAAGATGTTGCTAGGGTTTGGGGTTTGTTTCTTTTTTTTTTAATGGAGAAGGGTATAATAAACATTTAACAATTAAAATGGGGTTTGGTGGATAAATTTGGGGTTTGGGGACTAATTGCGATCTTTCATAACTATGTGAAACCCAAATCAAACTTATTTCCCGCAAAATCCAATTTTCTTCCAAACACTTATTATTCAGATGCTGCCGGAGTTGGTGGGTGGAACCGAACATCAACATGTCTCGTCGTCGTTGTTGTTGTTGTTCTTCACATGAAGCAGCTCTTATCCTGATCCTGATGCAGAGAATGGTGAAACTCCCTCCCCTTAAAGCACTCTCCTTATTCAACTCCTCCACCCATCACCATGGCCTTCACCACACTCCCCACTCCATTTCCTTCACCTTATCCCTTCTCCTTTCCACCCCTTCCACGCTCTCTCACGCTCACTCTCTTCTCCTCCGCCTAATCTCTCATCGCATCTCCTCTCCTTTCTTCTCCACACCCTCTCTTTTCCACCACCTATTAGCGCCCCACCATCACAATACCCATAATACCCTTCTCCACGAAGCTATTATCAATGCCCATCTCCACTCCCACCTACCTGACCAAGCCCTCTATTTCCTGCACCACATGATTCACCATGGCCATTCCCCTACGTCAAACACTTTCAATAATGTATTGAGCTTCTTTATCAGGTTGAATTGTTTTGATAAAGCGTGGCGTGTTTTCAATGAATTGAAGGGCAGGGTTGCTTTGGATGTTTATAGTTTTGGGATTATGATTAAGGGTTGTTGTCAAGTTGGTGACTTGATCAAAAGTTTTCAGCTTTTGGCTATGTTGGAGGAGGACATGGGTTTGTCTCCAAATGTTGTTATTTTTACTACACTCATTGATGGGTGTTGCAAAAATGGTGATGTTTTCTTGGCTAAGAAGTTGTTTTGCAAGATGGAGAGGTTGGGTTTAGTTCCAAATCAGCATACTTATAGTGTCTTGATCAATGGGTTTTTCAAGCAAGGTCTTCGAAAGGAAGGGTTTCAGATGTACAAAAATATGAAGAGGATTGGAATTATGCCTAATATTTATGCTTATAATTGTGTGATCAGTGAGTATTGTAATGATGGGGATGTAGATAATGCTTTTAAGGTGTTTGATGAAATGCGTGATAGAGGTGTGGCATACAGTGTTGTGACCTATAACATATTGATTGGTGGGTTGTGTCGAGTGAAGAAGGTTCGGGAAGCGGTGAAGTTGGTTGATCGAATGAACGGTCTTGGCCTAAGTCCTAGTATAATTACGTATAACACACTTATCAATGGATTTTGTGATGCCGGAAAGATGGACAGTGCTGTTAGATTTTTCAATCAATTAAAGTCAAATGGACTCTCACCAACATTAGTGACCTATAATACCATGATTGCAGGCTATTCTAAGATTGGGAATTTAGCAGTAGCTATTAACTTGATCAAGGAAATGGAGGAGAGAGGGGTTGCTCCTTCCAAAGTGACATATACAACTCTACTGGATGCTTATGTGCGATTAAATTGCATGGAGAAAGCATTTGAGATACATTCTTTAATGGAGAAGTCTGGCTTGGTTTCAGATGTTTGCACGTATAGTGTCCTAATACATGGGTTATGTATGAACGGTAACATGAAAGAAGCATCAAAACTCTTCAAATCATTGGGTGAGCTGCACTTGGAACCAAACAGTGTCATATATAATACGATGATTCATGGTTACTGCAAAGAAGGAAGCTCTTATAGGGCTCTTAGGTTACTCAATGAAATGGTTGAGAATGGAATGGTTCCAAATGTGGCCAGCTTCTGTTCAACCATAGGGCTTCTTTGCAAGGATGGAAAGTTGAAGGAAGCGGAGTTGCTCCTACAGATGATGATAAATTCAGGCCTAGAGCCATCAGTTTCCTTGTACAATATGATTTACAAGTCAACAGAAGTTTTAAATGTTGAACTCCACAGTAATATAGTATCTAATTCCTAGTTTTTACTGCTATACAAAGGAAACTATGTACTCTTTCACTGCACAGAGCAATACATTAGCTTATATTGTATCCATTTCTTCCTCATCATATTAGTAGTAGCCCTTATCTTGGTTCCTTGCTTATCAGTATCACATAAACCAAATCCCAAATATGCAACACTACGAACAGCCAAGTCCTCCTCTTTATGACTTGTCCGGCATTCAAAATGAATTCCCCCTTTTAATCACCCATGGAGGAGAAGATATGCTATATGATGTAAATGATGTGCAGCTTTTGCTCAATGACCTCAAAAATCATGATGGAGACAAGTTTGTGCTAGTGTAGTAGTGTATATTGAAGATTATGCTCATGCTGATTTTGTTATATGGGTGTCAATGCCAATAAATTTATTTGTGATCCTGTTATGGCTTTCTTCAAGGTTAATTGATTTTACAATTATAATTGTACATCCGATATTGTGAATAATTTTTTGGTGTTTGATCTAGCTTCCTCAAAATTAAGCTCTAGCTCCTCTCTTTTGCTCCATAATGCTAGCTGTTCCTACTCTTGAATGTTGGCCATTCTGTCTTTCATTCCCGTTTTTGTAGTGTAACTTTTAAATTCAATTGATTTTGATGAATAGATGAAAACTAAACCAATTGATATTTTGCTGTGCGTTACGTTTATAGTAGCAATCAAGATTGAAGTGCTATGAACCGAAGAAGACGATACTTGTAACTTTTCTGCGCAATCTCTTCCTGAGGTGCATGGTTTAAGGAAAATGCAATTTTTAAATTTTACACGTAAATTAAATAATTAATAAAAAAATGTTCTAAGGCTTTTCAAACTGCTCACATAATTAAATGGAAATACACTCATCAATTGTTTCAAAGAAGCTAACGTAACTTATAATACTCTCATGTTTCGGTGGTAAAAAATTGTAAACATAAAAAAATTAATAAAACATATATTTAATGGTTTGTTTAACGCTTTAATTAATTATCAAACAATTAATTTAATATACTTTGCATTAATCAACCAATCACAATTTAAAGTTTGTAATTTCTAAGCATTTTTATTAATTTAGAACAAAAAGGTTTGTTATTTTTTATCATCCGTGTGAGATGAAAGAAATATATCTATACAATCAAAGGTCAAGACTAAAAAACATGGCAGATTCATAAAAATAGATACACCCTCCGGACTAAAATATAAGAAAAAAACTAATTTTTGATTTTTATTAAGGAAATTAGTTGAGTGCATTTAATTTTATCAAATTCATATAAAAATTGACTACTTTAGAAATCTTGCATTTGAAATGAAATAAAAATTAAATGTTACAACTACTTTGTAAGAATATTTTAGAAATGATTCTATTGAGAATACAAAGTTAATTTACTTTTGTTTTCGATTATATATAAGATCACTAATAGAATATATGTTTTTTTACTTATATTTGAAATTGGAGGGAGTACCACTTTGATAGAAAAACAAAACAAATACTTAACTGTGATAGAATAACATAGTAAGTAGGCAACCTTTTCAATTCACCAATTTGAGTTTTCAATTTTTTTTTGGAAAATCCTTTTTTACCCTTGTAAATCACTTCCATCACACCACCTATCAATGACAATGCCTTTGTTTATAAGTCTCGTTGATGCTGATTTAAAACACGTCACAAGTCACAACACAATCACTAACATAAAATATCCTCGTTCACGTTGATTGAAAATACGTCACAAGCCAAAAGTCACAACACAACCACCAACATAAAATATCTTCATTCACGCAGATTGAAAATTCGTCAAAAGTCACAAATCACAACACAACCACTAATATGAAATATCCTCGTTCACGCGGATTGAAGATACGTGAGAAGTCACAAGTCAACACAACCATTAACATGAAATATACTCGTTCACGTTGATTGAAAACAAGTCACAAGTCACAACACTAACTATTAACCCGAAATATCCTCATTAGTTTTCTTTGCACTTCAATTTGTCTATAAATACAATATTTTGTAGTTAAGGCATAACCAAGTTAATTGTCAATGGCCAACGTCGTAGTTAGTCTGTTTTCAATCGTCTTGCTTTGCATTATAGCGGCACAAGTCAGAAAAGAAATTTATGCATACAATGAATTCCCATCCTCTCAAGTTACCAATGACAGTATCTGCAAAACATTTGTAGAGCCACATGGTTACAAATGTGAAGAACACCAGGTAACTCTCCTAATAATCCTCCTAAATACTAACAAAATATTGAACCATTATTAATATTAATTAATTAATATATAAAGATAGTGTGATTTCTGCTAGCCTTTCCATTTTACCGCCGAAGACTATGCTTTGCTGCTAATACGGTAAATGTGAAAATATGATCATTCTCAGAGATTGTTGCGAATATGGTAAATAAGAACATTCCTTTGTTGCAAACAGATTTGCATTTTATTATTTTTTTTTTGGTTTGCACCCTGGTATCCGGCCCACTGGGCCGACTAATCCAGTTCGAGGGGGTCCCGGGGTTAAGGTTTTATTCCTCTCCCAACGTTGTTGCGGGGGATCGAACCGTGGTCCGTCCTACCAAGTGCAGCCCCTGGCACCACTGCACCAACAGCTCGTTGGTATTTGCATTTTATTATTTAAAACAATATCTTATCTGCTCAATTATATTTTACTATTTTATTGCAAACATGCGTTTGCCTCCCCAGCACAGAAACAAACACGCTTTAAATGTATTATTGGAATGTTAGCATTAATTCCACCTATACTAAGTGCCATTGATTGTAATATTTTTGTTGGGAGCAGGTCATTACAGAGGATGGCTACATCCTTAGCCTGCAGAGGATTCCTGCAGGGCGATCTGTTAAGGCAGCAAGCAAGCCACCTGTGCTATTACAACATGGTGTCTTTATTGTAAGTTGCGCTATTTCACCAGACACACAAAACATGAGAAGCTATCATAACATGTGATTACAAATCAACTAGTACCAAGATAATTTGCTGTGTGTTGTTTCAGGATGCTATAGTATGGGTGTTCAATTCTCTAGATGAATCATTGGCATTTATCTTAGCAGACAATGGGTTTGATGTGTGGCTTTCTAGCACTCGTGGCACAAAATATAGCAGCGGACATGTATCACTTAGTCCTAATGAAAAGGTTCTTTTTCTTATAACATACATACATACTTGCACATTATAAACCATACGATGGCTACTCTAATTGATTCTTGATTTGATCATTATTTATAGGCTTACTGGGATTGGACATGGGATGATTTAGTTACACATGATCTTCCTGCTTCAGCGAATTATGTGTACAACCATACTGGTCAAAGATTGCACTACGTAGGCCATTCTTTGGTGAGTTTGTAATTTCCTTTTTCTTTTCTTTTTAAAAAAAGTACTAGATTCATAAGTTTTTTTTTTCTCCAAATTTGTTCACACAAATTTTTTTCCATTTCAAATAGATCCTTAACCATTAAACCATATAAGGTTTTTTGGACAACCATGTTTTAAAAGAGGTTAATTACACAACATTAAATGATGTGATACTCTAAGCTGATTTGAAGGGAATCATTTTTTCTTTTTTCCACTAACGCTTAAAATATGTTGGAATCAGAAATGTAGTGACAAAAAAGTGAAAGAAGTGCTCTATTCTTTTCAAGTGACACGTAAATTCGTAATGCGTGAAATTAAATTAGGCAGGAAGTGACAAAATAACTTTTTTACTTTCATATCAAACGTTCCATGCTTATGGAACTTAATTGATGAAAAAACTTACAAGCAAGTGTCTTTGTAGTTTGTACACATATAAACGGTAACTTCAAATTTCAGGGAACTTTGACGGCATTAGGTGCATT
This sequence comes from Crotalaria pallida, assembly GCA_037953625.1. Taxonomy (NCBI): domain Eukaryota; kingdom Viridiplantae; phylum Streptophyta; class Magnoliopsida; order Fabales; family Fabaceae; genus Crotalaria; species Crotalaria pallida. The sequence goes on along the minus strand of CM075649.1, from coordinate 187,257,460 downwards.
GTCTCAACAGCAACTAGTGAATATCTTGAGATCAGCTGCATTATTGAGCCCAATTGCTCACGTCGATCACATTCCTTCACAACCAGCAAGATTTGCTGCGGAAAAGTTTATAGCTGAAGTATGTGACAGAAGCCATGCTATTTTGCTGAGGGATTATTAAAATATCAATCAAATATAATTTGACTAGATGAAAACATTTTCTTTTCTTGATATAACAGGCCCTTTACTGGTTAGGCCTCCGCGAATTCGTTCCAAAAGGGTAATATGGAAAAACCTTAACCTGGAATTTGAGTATCTCTTTCAACACTACCATTAATTAACTTCTTGGATAAAAGAAACTAACGGGAATTTCAACACTATCAATATGTTCTTCTATTGAGCAGGGATGTTGCGGCCAAATTTCTGGCAACTATTTGTCATTCCCTAAAACTTAATTGTAGAAACGTATTATCAATTTTCACAGGTACTATAAGTATAAATGTTACTAGCATGATGGTGAAATTTCACTTTATGTATCATACCGATTCCTACGGAGTGCAAACTCGCGCATTATTTTAATATTGCTTACTAAAAAATTTCAGGTTCAAATTGTTGCCTAAATACATCCAAGGTGGATTTATTTCTTGAAAATGAACCACAACCTGCAGCAACAAAAAATTTAATACATTTATCTCAAAGTAAGTCTATTGATTAGGAACTATTTTTCAGTGACTACGTGTTGTTTGAATTTGCAGTTTTCTCTTAATGCATTTCTAATTAGGACTAACAATTTCTACCTACATTATTATTTTGATTTTTGAGTAGTGCTCAGAAAAGGCAGAATAGCAATGTATGATTACGGCCATGAAGAACAAAATATGAAACACTATGGACAACCAACTCCTCCTCTTTATGACATGGCCAACATTCCAAAAGAATTCCCTCTTTTCCTTGCCCACGGAGGACGAGATATGCTATCTGATGTAATTGATGTGCAGATTTTGCTTAAAGACCTCAAAGATCATGATGTGAAGAAGCTAGTGGAACTGTTTATCAAAGATTATGGGCATGCTGATTTTGTTATGGGTATCAATGCTAATAAATTAGTTTATGATCCTGTTATGGCTTTCATGCAGGCTAATTGATTTTACAACTACATTATGAACTTCAGATAATGTAATTTGTTTATTTTATCAAGTTAAAGTTCAGTGGAATATGTTCCACTAGTTACAAAATTTGATTTATGCTGTCAGCCATAATTTGTCGCCGAATTAGGATCTAATTGCAAACTATGAGACTAGAGCTCTAAAACTTATTCAAGCTAAAGAGATAATGAAATCAAACTCAGGAGTTACAGACATAGAATTCAGGAATACCTCTGCATTGTATCAATGCATGATGATTGTGAAGGAATTCAAGAATTTAATACTACATGATTATAGTACTATGAATTTTAAGGCTGCAATTTTTCATAAATTGCAGAATGATATATTCAGAAGCAGCGATGAAAATTTAATAAATTTTGGATATCTCTAAAATGATATACTCACTTCGACCTTATTTATAAGTTACTTTGTATTTTCCATGAGTTACTTATTGTTTTTTTTTTCTTTTATTTTTCATTTGTTCTTCCATGCGAAGCAATATTTTTATGAAACTTCCAATACAAGTTAAAGTGAGTAAAATAGTAATGTTAAAGTATATTTTTAAAGTTCCAAGAAATGTAATAGTCTCTTTGATTTTTATAATACATCTAATCAAGTATGTCATCAACATATTCAACATATATATTAAAATAGGAGAAGTTTGAGGGCAAAAAGATTTCCCTCCTTAATCTTCTCATTTTCCCTCCTAATCAAGTTTTCTCTCTCCTATCAAAGATATTGCGCCGTTTATCTCATTTTGATCTGGGTCGTTAAAAAAAAGTTTATGGAAGAAACTTTCTCTCTTCCACGTTTCCATCATTCTTTCTTTTTCTCTTCTCTTCTCTCTAGATCTCACATTCTCTTCTTCGGTTCCAATCTTCATCCACACAACAAAGGTAATTTTCTTTCTCTCTTTCTCTAACCTCTATTTTCATCCTTTTCTCTTTCTCATTTGTCATCTCCCTCTCTCTTTCCATCTTTTTCTCTTTCTCATTTGTCATCTCCCTTTCTCTTACTCGCTCTTTCTCTCTCTTCCACACCCTCTCTCTCTCGCTTTCTCATCAACCACCAACACCCACTTAGTCGGGAATCGCGATTGCCACCTCCAGCATCATCACCGTTGATCGCTGTTGATTGGGATTTTGGTTCCAATAAAAAACTCTTTGACTCCCTCTTTCTTCAAACTTTATTAGACGACTTATTATAATCCAAAATCTAAGATTATGATGCCTCTATAAAAAATATGCAAGTTTTTAATTTATGCAAAATCCCAGATTTTGTTATTTTTATTTTTTTATATATGCAAGTTTTAATTTATTTTATTTTATTCTATTTGGGCTCCAGAGATATGAGAATCCTCAGTTTCATAGGAGAAACAAGGAAGCTGAAACAATGGAGCAAAGAGATGATTAATTTAATGAATAGGCATTTTTTAGTATTTCTTTGTGTTTTAAAACAATAGATATTCTTGCACCTTTTTTTTAGACAATAGGTATGAAGTGTACTATTTGATGTTGTTGTTTCTTATTCATATGTTACAAACAATATTTTTTTTTGCTGATTTTATTTATAGATTTACAATGCTTTGTTTGTACCATATTCATATTATGAATAAGTCGTCTAATAAAGGAGATGCTTGTAGTGATTGACAAAGTCAAGACTCAACAAGGACTTATTAATAATCTTGATGATGTATTTGGGAAGGTCTCTCCAATTCCTTTCTTTCCCTGGTTTGTCTTTGGTCCCTTTATTTCTCAATTACTAATCGTTTTGATTCTTGCAAAATATATATGTGTCAGTTAAGTATGTATTTTGTTTTTTATTTTCTGTAACTTTAATTTTTTATTGATTATGAAAAGTAAAAGAGCAAACAAGAGACCTAGAAGCAGAGGAGGTTTCGAAGAGAATCAAGATGGTTTTGATTATGATATATATTGTGCATTACTTTTTTTAAATGTTGGATTTCTGAATTTTTGTTATGAATAAGTTGGTTTTTCTTATCTAACATCTTACCATATCTATATTATGATTAGATGTGAATGAGAATATGCAACGAAAAACGCCAATCATGTCAAGGAAAAAACATGATTAGTTTGATTCCATAAACATTATTCATAAATAATATCACAACAAGAATTTAGATAGAAATTTTGGATACCTTTAAATTTTCTTTTACACCGAAAAGGAAAATTATGCATACTCATAAATCAATCCATATTTATTTGATTATAAAGTAAATAAAAAAATATAAAACCCATAGGACATATCATGACCATTATATATGACATAAAAAAATGTTATTAATTTATGATATTTTAACTGCAATTACTCTGATAATTACACTAACATTATAATTATAAATATTATAATTATAGTTATTAATATTATAATTATAATTATAATTATTAAAAATATAATTATAATAATAATTCAAATATAAATACTAAAACTAATTTCTATAACTAATATAAATATTAATAATTATGAGTCAAAGAATTAACCAGCAAAAAAAAACGAAAAACGAATATAATGTTATAATTTGAGAAGTTCTAATACAGGTAAGTTCTGATATAGGCAAATTGGTATCAATCATTTAAAAAGAGCATCATTATGAATAATTATTTGATTGTATTAGCATCTAATACAATCAAATATTTACTCCGTCATTAATTCAATTTTTAAAAAATGCGAAAATTTATACTGTATGTTGTAATTTTAATCGTGGAAATTAATGATGCATTATTTTATACTTTAAACAATATATTTATTTACAATTATGAAATTCTAATATAGGCAAGTAATTTTCAAGTTGAAATATTTTTAATTTCTATATTCTTATAATTCAAACTTACATTCACATTATCAAATTCTATTATAGTACTACAATTATAATGACTGATAATAATAACTATAATTCTTTATGATTATTCATTCCATTTACTATGACAGGTTTTTAACTGGAATTAGTGTTGAAAAAATTGTATATAAGGAAACAATGTCATAAAGGCAGGACTGTCAATTTTAGGTTTTAAATTTTGATTTACTAGGTTGTTATATTGGACAATGTTTATTGCTACCTTTTTGGTGATCGTTTAACATTGTTCAATTTGAATATTTAAATACATTATTATGTGAATCATACTTTGTTTGAAGAATTTACTATTCAGTATTCAACAAACGAGGAATCTTATTAAATAGAAGCTCTTGCTCCAAGAATTTAACTCCTTACCCAAACATAACATAAATATTAGTTGGAAAAACTCTTTACTATAAACTACATATAAAACTCAAAATTGTTGTCTTCTACGATTGTAAAGTTTATTTTTATACAATTAAAAAAATAATTTATAATTTATTTGCATTATATAACATATAAACTAAACATTGGCTCGACAAAATTTAATAATTAAGTAGTAATTAAACATTATTCATTACAAATTCAAGATATTTTACTCATATTTTATCAATTGCAATTTTTTCACATAATACTAATATCTCAAATTAAACAATCCGTGCATCGCACGGGCATACTTACTAGTATAATAAAGATAAAAATAATATTTAATAAAATTAAAAAGTAAACACAATCTTGTCTCCTTATATTCAAAGCAAATATACAAGTGAAAGCTTGGTTAAATACTCGTGAATGTAGCTACCCAAAATATTTAGGGATGGTAATAAAATCTACACTAGCGGGTACTCGTTCGAAACCAACCCGATTTTGGTGGGGAAAACCCGCTCTGAGTGATATCCGCTTTAAAAAGATGAAGGTGAGACGAGTTTGATATTGTAAATACTCGCTCTGCCCTCGCTCTCAAACCGCCCTAAAATTAAATAAGTTTCATTATAATAATAGTTAAATGGTGAAGTCAAACTAACATATTTGACTAAAACCATGATTTAATTTTTAAATGTTTAGATGTTTTTAAAAATTTGACATTTATTATTATATATTATTTTATATATTATTTTTGTTTAATACAATAAAAGATAATTTCAAAAAATAATTTGATGGATTACCCGCCTGTTTCCCTGAATTCAACGGGGATGAGTTTGATTTTCACTTTTTCATATATGTTCTCGTTAAACCCGCACCCGAATCTGCCCCACTCTTAATGAATGCAGAATTGGTATTGACGAAACTCGCTTAAAACCCAACCCGTTGTCATGCCTAGAAATAATACTTCCAGTTACTTCATTCATTAATTTTGACCTTTAAGATTTTTTTTTTAAAGGAATTTAACTAACATGATTCCATAACTTTTGATGTAACTGACATGATTTCATAACTAATATTGAAAGGAGGCTAGGGAGAAATGAAAATGAAAACACTTTTTATATCGAAATTATACAACCAAATATATATTTGTTTGTTTACCATTACATACTGAGTATGAAATCGGCACTTATTCCATACAAATGACTCGTGGAACACAAGAAGCATATATAAAATTCCATTCCATCATTCATCAACAACAATGGGTTAAATAAAAGTGATAACTTAGAAGGGACTAAATCCTGAACAGGTTGCATTGTGAAGTAGAAGGGATGAGGTAAAGCCAAGTTTGAAGGAAACTAGATCAAACTCCAACAGATTATCCTCCAGTTGATGCCCACCAATAATAATCGAAGTTGAAATGGGACTTGTAGGTTCCAAACCTCCATCCACAAATGCAAGACATAACACATTTTTCTCAGCAACCTGGACCATAGAATTGGCACCATATATTGTCCATTTAACTCCCCCATTCAGCAACAGATCAATAGTTGGCACGTCTGGTCCTGTGATGGTCTCGCCAATGGTTTTCGAATCGAAGCAGGCTCCGAATGGTGCAACTGCTTTCACTCTCTTTATTTTTCTAGCTGCAGCCTTGTTGACAAAGTCATTCACAAGGGGCTGATAGATAGAAGTGTGTAATTTGGTGTAAGGAATTACGGTACTAAGTTTGGCACCCCCATGTCCATGTTTGTCAATTGACAGCAGGGAAGTATTAAATTTGACAACTTGGTTGTCAACCTTGATTGACTTCACACGAATAATGTACTCGGTGGAAGGATCATTATTAAAGATTGGTCCTGTACTATGTCGGTTGAAAACAAGTGGGGTGTATCTTAGAAATTTAGAAGCATCATTGGGAGGCAAGGAATAAGGTCCCCCACCAATAATGAGATCACCACTCTCTTTTGAAGTTGAAGGCAAACAAAGTGCAAACTTACGGGCAACCTTATATCTGGCTGCAAGCTGTGTTGGTAATGAGATAGCAGTCCTTGCAAGTCCTAACACTCCTTTCTTTCCCTTGGCTAGGCCATCAAGGAAGCCATCAATCCCAAATTTATCAGGGTATACACATGAGGAAATGAAGTTAGGGATACGTATGTCAGTAAGTGACTTTGCACCATCTGTTGAACAAACAGATGACAGGATATCCTGACCCACGTCTCCACTTACAAAGTAACCGCCAAAGGGGTTGTATGGTTCATTGCCGCAAGTGTTGTTTGTGCACCCTGTTTTGAGAGGGTGGTTGGTGCAGTCATTGCAACCTGTGCCTTTGGCAATTTTGCATTGCCTTGTGCCGCAGTGGACAGGTTTGTAGGTTGTGGAATTATAGCTTTTGCCACACTCAAACCATAGGAAACGTTCTCTGAGATCAATGACTAAATCTAGAGTGACATTGGGAGTTCCCATGTTAACAGAAGTAGAATACTGATGAGTTGATGGATCTTTCTGAATGGGAAAGAAAAAGGCATGGGGTTTAAGGGGTTTGAGGGGTTTCAATGCAACTGATAAAGACAAGAATGAAAGAAGGAGAAAGAAATGAAAGGCACGAGAAGTAGCCATTGTGAAGATCTTCTACCAATGCTCTGATTAAAGAAAGTAGAGGGGAGATCCTTATATACAAGTTGGGATCAGATCTAGTATTATTTGAATGAATTAAACAATTTTATGGCCATGTGATGTGTGGTATTTCGTCAAAAGGTGACAACTGATTCATGTAATCTACACTCCTCAACACAGTTCAAGCAATTCTAGGAGTTGACATTGACTTTTTAGATTGACAAGCAATTTGCAAACGCACTACATTCATATCCTTTCAAACAAAGCATAGCATCTCGGATAGTTTTATATTTTGTGAGCTTTGTTATTATGAACTTAATTGTGACACAAGTGAACTCTTAAAAAAATAATAATAATATGGCACAAGTGAAGAATTAAAAATAATGTTTGTGGAGTAATATTTACTCATTAATTATTAGAGGAAAATTTTTAATTAAACACAATAAATATCTGTAATTTTTATTTAATATTTTGTATCTTTAATTCTTTTAAAAACATGATAACTGGAACTACAAAAATAAACACGTTGACAAAATTTTAAAAAAAATAAAATAAAAGACTTTTTACATAAAGAATTACTAGTCTGTTCAAGGATTGAAATTCCTGAAAGTTTTATGATTTCGAGACTTGAAAACCAATTAAATGTAGGAAGTTTCTAAAATGCAATAAAAAATTGAATGGTTGCTATGCAATCCATTCTTAAACCAATAAAACCTTGCCACCTAATATATAAAAAAAAATTAAAATTTATAATTTGTCTAAAAGTACAAAAGAAATAAATTGCAATAATCTAGTTTTATGTTGGACTAAATTGCAAAACTTAATTTTGACTAATTTAAGTAATGATGTGACATACATGTCTTAGGTGGCAAGATTTTATTGGTTTAACAATGCATAGCAACCATTCAATTTTTGATTTGAATAAGGTAAAACAAAGCCACTTGATAATAGGTACTATAAAGAGAGATTCTTTCTAGCGGCGAGTGCCAAATAAGATTGTGAATAGTGTGCCTTGCAGTTCGGGTTACTTATAAATAAAGATACTACTATTATATATACTACCGTAATAATGTCGCAAAAGACAATGTTAAATTGTTAATGTGATATGTACCAAGTAGCTATTTTCATAAGTCACAGCATAGAAATAGGTAGAGTGGGAATAAGAAATGTAACAGGAGGGGAAAAAAGGGAGTGAATAAAAACAACTATAAAGATAGTAGTAATAGAATATTTATTTTTTTTTAAATTAATAAATAAATAACTATATAAATTACTAATAATTTTTTAAAAAAATGAAAAATAGTAACATATTTGAGTTCTTATTCTGTTAAAGTGAGTTGCTTTTTAGAGATATATCATCGTCTAAGTGTTTCCCATTATTTCACATACATCAAACATATTTTCTTTAGTAATATTTTATTTTTAAATATATTTTCAAATTTATTTGTTAATTGTTGTACTTAAGTTTATAGAAAAAAGTGTGTGGAACATGCTAGGAGGATGGGTTGGATTTATGAATAATTTTATCATGGAACTAAATTTTGGATAGTTACACAACAACCTTTCAATAAACCAATAATTACTTGACAAATCATACAGTGAATTCATGTCATAACCATTTTAGCTTTATACAAATCAAAAATTGAATTCTTGCGGTTTGATCCAATATCAAAGTTTGGTTATTTCATTTTAGTTTTATTGTCTGACATGACAATGATATGCGTTCATTGGATGACTTATCAAGCAATTTTATCAAAAAATTATTACATCATTATCCAAAATTTGATTGTATAAAAGTAATGTCCTAGATTTATTCCTCACCCGATCCTAATGTTTAATAGAGCCGGTCCTCCAAGCCGAGCTTGACCGTAGACCTGAAACCGGACCACTTGTGGGTTTAACGAGGACTGGTTGAGACATGACCAGCTTCGCCCAACGAAATGCAAACACTGCTTACGTGAATTAGGTGATAAAATATGTTCAAAGGAAAAGAAAGACATCAAAGGAACAGAGAAGTGCCACTAACCAAATTTGGAAGAACAATAAGTGATCAAACTTAAGTAATTCAAGATAAACATTTTCAAATGCATGGCAGAATAACTACTAGCAATGGACAAGAATATATAAGGAGTTTGCTTACAACGGCTATGCTGGCAAGATGATAGAACAAGTTGAAGCATGAAATCACCACGGAACAGCAGAGGCAGCAGCAGGAGACTAACGAACGCTGCCGCTGAAAGAAAGTCCGTGAATAAACTAAGGGGAGTAGAGTTCAATACACTTGGGAATGTTGTGGGCCTAAGAAGAGTGAGAAGAAGATAAACAGGCCTCATCAAAACCGGCCCATGGTCCACCAAGGCAAGTCCATAATCGCATCCCTTATAAGCTAATTTTGAAAAAGTATATAAAATATTTACATTTTTAATGTTATTAACAATATTAATTTACTTCCTTGATGGATATAAATTTCTCAAAAAAATGTCTCACATATAAAACCAAAGGGAGCATTTTTTTTCTTAATTATGTCACAAGTCCCTGAAATTTGGGGTAATTTTGTCAGATACCCTTATTACTTTTTTCCAATGTCTGACTCCCCGAACTTACTACTGAGTTTGTCATATACCCCTACTACCAATTCTGACCAATTTTATTGACATGTAACATCATAATCCTGATCAGATGCAGGAGGTTAAGCACCTAATGCCCCTTGGTCGAAGATCCTTTTTTTCAAAAATTTAAAAAACTAAAAAACATAATATTTTTATATTTTTAGTTAAATAAAAAAAAAGAAAAAAGAATTGAAGAGAGAGGTCGTCTTCGCCCGTGTAACATCACTCGACACCACATGACCAACCTCCTGCATCTGATCAGGATTCCGATGTTACATGTCAGCAAAATTGGCCAGAATTGGTAGTAGGGGTATATGACAAACTCAGAAGTAACTTCGGGGAGTCAAACATTGGAAAAAAAGAATAAGAGTATCTGACAAAGGTAACTCAAACTTCAGGGACTTGTGACATAATTAAGTTTTTTTTTAATATCAAATTTAGAAAGAGTTTGTTATCATATTCAACAAAAAATCAACCGTTGATATATGATATTTACATAAGCTTTTTGAAATAGGTTTATTTTCAAGATTTACTTTGATCCTTTATTATTTTTTTTAAATAATTTTGGTCCTTTATTTTTAAAAAGATTAAGTTTGGTCATTCCGTCAAAATCATGTTAGATTTCACCTGAATATTCCAGAATATTATCTCCCCTCTTCGAATTTTAGAAATGGCCGCCGGATTCTAGAAAATGTTGTCGGAAATGGTCGCCGAATTCTGAATTCTTCTTCTTCCACAAATCTATTTCCTCTCCCTCTCTTTTTTTCTTCCTCCTGTTCCTTAAATCTCTTCTTCATTCTTTCACAAATCCTCCTCATCCTCCTCAAAGAAGAGAGACAAATTCTAGAAATGGCCGTCAGATTTTAGAAAATGTTGTCGGAAATGGTCGCCGTATTCTGGATTCTTCTTCTTCCACAAATCTATTTTCTCTTCCTCTCTTTTTTTCTTCCTCCTCCTCCTTAAATCTCTTCTTCATTCTTTCACAAATCCTCTCCCTCCTCCTCAAAGAAGAGAGACATTTTTCCGATAGCATTTTTCAGCAGTCGAAGACATTTCTCGAATTCAAGGGGAAGAAATATTTTGGAATATTCAGGTGAATTTAACATGATTTTGACGAAAGGACCAAACTAAATCTATTTAAAAAAAATAAAGGACCAAAAATATTAAAAAAATAATAAATAACCCAAGTGAATCTTGAAAAAAAATAAAAAATATAATTAAGCCTTTTGAAATCCTACATGTAAAAATAAAATGTGAAAGTGGGTGAAATATGATAAAAATAGTTTCAGCTGCATGGAAAGTGCAAACTGTATATATGCTCAGGCGCATGCACAGATATTGTAGCGACCGCATGTCCAGACGGCCAGGCAGGTGCTACCCTGTATGCAATTGCGAATACTATCCTCATGTATTTAAATAATTGTTCCTGTAAGGAAAGGCGACAAACAATGACACCTTGTTTTCTTCAATCGGTGCAAGGGTATGGTACACCATACCCGGTACCAATACGAATACCGAGTACGATATTTTTAAAAAAATTAAGGTACGGATACCTTCTTATATATATTTAATTTATAAATATAATAATATATAAATTTAATAAATAGAAAATGGAAAAAATAAAAAATACTCCCTTCGGTTCTATTTATAAGTCACGTTCTAAAAGGATTTTTTGGTCCTATTTATAAGTCACTTTGTATTTTCTAGGAGGCATTTATTGCTATTTTCTCTTATTTGCCCTTTGCCCATTAATGTGAAGTAATACAATGAGAAATTTCCAATGCAAGTTAAGAGGGTAAGATTGTAATGTTAAAGTATTTTTTTAAAGTTTCAAGAAATCTAACTACACTCCTTGGTCCACGTGATATGATTAAGTATGCCCTGTAAATGGGACTAGAGGGACGGAGTACAATCAACAAATTGAAATTCATAAGAATTAATAATTTCCTACCACACAACTTATAATGTTTGCACTATGTAACAATAAATAAAAAAATCAAAAACATCCAAAAATGACATAAAATAGGGAAAAAAAAAGCGGTGCATAATAGAAAAAAAGAGTGGTTAAATTCCTAAACTGGTTTAAACACTTCGTGTGCAAAAAAATCAAAACAAAATATGAGCATCAAACCACTTTTCATTGTTGTTATAAATCAAGATAATATTCATTATTCCATCACAACAAAGAAAAAGAAAACGAAAATATTTATAGAACATGAAAAATAGAAGTACAAGTTAGTAAGAAAACAAAACAGAGTCAGAGAAGACAGTTTAGAGGGAGACGCCAAACTAATGAAAGATGAAGCATAATGAAGGGTACCACGAGAGATGGAGGGGTCAAACTCAAAGAGCGGTGAAGGGGGTTAAGCATAGTGAGGGACGAAGGGGATCAAGTTAGCAAGAGGAGATTAATATTTGAGACTTGAAAGTGTTTTTTCGGGTTAAAATGGAAGAGGGTGAGAAGATGATTGAAAAAGATGTTTTTTCCTTATCCTTGTGAACAAAACACATCGTTTGCGAAAAAAATCATGTTCAGTCGTACTACATGATGGGTATTGTTGACCCAATCAGTAGGTTTCGAATGGAAGGAGCATACTCCCAAATCCCAAGTCTTTCACCACTAGAGCAACCATGGTTGGTTATCAAATTTTAAATTATTAGACAAAATTCTTTTTTTATATACGTATAAGTTTAATTTTTTTTAAATATTTTTAATATTTATTTTAGAACACACGCTATAAAAATTTATTAAAATAATTAATAACTTAGAAAGTAGAAACATTTCCTTTCATACACATGTTTCCCTTATTTCTTCTCTCCCCATTGACCTCGTCTATTATAGTAATTTCGTATTGGCTGGAAAATAGCTTTCCACCCTGTCACTAGAATTGCTTGTTGTAGAAGCTGATCAGCCAACTCAAAAGCAAATCGCAAACTGTGCTGGTGATCGAGAATGTTGGACCGTGGTTAGCATTAAAATATGAAATATCATGCTTAAAAGATTGGTGATTCTTATTGCTCTCCAATTTAAGAAGGACAGGTCCAGCAAACATTTCTGAATGTGCTATAGTTACATCAAAAACCAAATTTTATAAGACCAAAAATGCTTTAGGTCATTTTTAATCATTTCTCTGAATCTTGACTTTTCTCTACCTATATGTATTTAGCTTGGCATCCAAAGTGACTTGCAAAGAGCAAGCTGATGCTCCTGTTTGGTACTAGTTAGTTAGATATGCTTGGAGTTACTTTCTTTTATATAAAAATTTGTGTCTTCTTGATTAGCATGCCCCTCTGCAATGACTGCACATGGAAAAACAGCTTTTCTCCACTTGATCCACTAGAGTCTAGAGGTGTCATATGTCATCCATTAGCTTAACCCAAAAAAAATCATTTGTTTGATTGAAAAACGGAACTGATTTTTAGATTAAGTAAAAAATGAGCTACATTAACAAATGAATGATGTGTTTTTGGTGTTATTACATTTACCGAGGATACGCATAGTGAATAAAAAAGAATCAAAACACACCTAATTCTTAGTAAATAAAAGAGTTGAGAGAACATACTTGATGGTTGGTACTCAGCATATATGTAGATATGTATCGTGTAATCTTGTAATCTTGTTTTACCACGGGAAATTGCTTAACCTAGTTCAAGTAAGCTTAACTTGTTAAGCGCACAATAGGAAGAGAATACAGAGAATATTCCGTAGTGTGATTATTTAATAATTAACCAATAATTATGAGAGGCAAGAATTAAGATGCCACGAGGTAAGCTCGGGTAGTTAATTTTGCTACATTACAAGTATAAAACAAAATCTAGAGAGAACATCTATGCATATCTCTTCAAGAGATTCTAGGAAGTTCTTTTATTAGTAATATACATGGAGCATATAAAGAACAGAGCAAAATGAAAATACTGTGTTGTTTATAAGGAAATCACGCAAACAAAATTTTATTGGATTGATTAACATGGCATGCTGAGAGTGAAATCAGCATGCACTCCATACAATTACACTTGGAACTCAAGAAAGGTAAATAAAATTTCGTCATCAGAAAACCACACTCTCTCACGGGATTAAAACTGAAAACTTAGAAGACTCTAAAATGTGAACAACTTGCATTGTGAAGTAGAAGTGAAGAGGTAAATCCAAGCTTGTTGGAAACCAAATCAAGCTCCAACAGATTATTCTCCATCTGATGTGCACCAATAACAATGGAAGTTGCAATTGGACTAGTAGGTTCCAAACCTCCATCCACAAATGCAAGACATAGCACATTCTTCTTAGCAACCTTGACCAATGAATTGGAACCATATATTTTCCATTCAACTCCACCATTCAGCACCAGATCAATAGTTGGCACAGCTGGTCCAGTGATACTCTTGCCAATGGTTTTTGAATCAAAGCATGCCTCGAATGGTGCAACTGCTTTCACCCTTTTTATTTTTCTAGCTGCAGCCTTGTTCACAAAATCATTAATAAGAGGCTTATAGATATTAGTGTGTAATTTGGTGTAAGGAATTTCTGTAGTAAGTTTGGTACCCCCATCACCCCTTTTAACAATGGACAACAAGGAAGTGTTAAAGTTGACAATTTTGCCATCAACCTTTATTGACTTCAAGTCAATGAAGTACTCAGAAGAAGGGTCATTATCAAAGATTGGTCCTGTGCTAGAGGGGTTAACAACAAGTGGGGTGTAAGAAAGAAATTTGGAAGCATCATGAGGAGGGTAATAATATGGCCCCCCACCAATGAAAAGATCACCAAGCCTATTCTGTTTTGAAGTTGAAGGTAAACAAAGAGCAAACTTACGAGCAATGTTATATTTGGCTGCTAATTGCGTTGGTAATGAAATAGCAGTCCTTGCAAGTCCTAACACTCCTTTCTTCCCTTTGGAGAGACCTTGTAGAAGGTCCTCAACCCCAAATTTGTCAGGGTAGACACATGCAGAAATGAAGTTTGGGACATTTATATTGGAAAGTGTTCTTGCTCCATTTGTTGAAGAAATGGAAGACAAAATATCCTCACCAATATCAGCACTAACGAAAAACCCAGCAGCTGGATTGAATGCATCAATACCACAAGTGCTGTTAGTGCATCCTGTTTTGAGAGGGTGCTTGGTGCAGTTAATGCAACCTGTGCCTTTGGCAGTTTTGCATTTCTTGGTGCCACATCGGACAGGGGTGTAGGTAGAGGAGTTGTAGTCATTGCCACACTCATACCATAGGAAACGGTCACTGAGGTCAATGACTAGATCTAATTTGACAGGAGGGGTTCCCATGTGGATAGAAGTGGAGTACTGATAGGTTGATGGATCTTTCTCAATGGGAAGGATGAAGGCATTGGGTTTAGGGGGATTCAATGCAAATGAGAAAGACAAGAGTGAAAGAAGAAGGAGGAAGAAGTGAAGGTTAGAAGAAGTAGCCATTGTGAAAATATGATGAAATCAAGAATAGCTTGGTCCTTATCTATCTGGTATAAATAAACCATATAAATAGAGAGGTTCTTGGCCAACTTGACCCTAATATTTAACCAGTCCTGGTCCTTGGGCCCCACTTTTTAGTCCTCAACCATCATTTTTTTCCATAGGTTTTAATTGGAATATTTTTCGATATCCTCGAATCAGAAAAATATATTTTTTTTAGAGTGAAATACCACTTTGGTTCCTCATTTTTTTAGATAGAACACTTTAGTCCCTCAAAATGTAGAAATTCACTTTTAGTCCCTGAAGATTTTTTTATGAGACACGTATGTTGCACATGAGGGATCAAAGTGGTACTTCACTCTTTTTTTTACTTTAAAAATGCATTTTTTTTAATAAGATGATATTCGAAAAAATACATGTTTCGACTCAAGCATGTCGGAAAATATTTCGATGTGAGGTGTCAAAAATATTTTTTCCAAAAAAGAGAAAAAAATATGCTCAAAGGAAAAGAAAGACATCAAATGAACAAGGAAGTGCAACTAAACAAAACATAATGTGAACAAAATTTTATTCAATATTGTTACTGTAAACTAGTAGACTATAATATAATATGGCTGCATTGGCCACAAAACAAAGTAAGTTTAACTTTAACAGAGCTAGCTGTGTTCCCTTATCAGTTATCAGCACACCGATGATGGGTATACTTAAGTCTGAAACATAATACAATAACATTGAAGAAGGAACTTGATGGGTTTTTTTTTTCAAAACTCATATGAACAATAAGATCCTTATAGATTTCATTCAGTTCACCTAACCTTATCCTTATGGGTGCACTAGAAGAATTAAAATGAAATCAAATTAGCGAAAATTCAACATTCAAACAAGAATGAAGTATGAGCATTCAACATTAAAGGAAATGAGGCATCATGAATTAATGATTGATGGATAAAAATGAAATTACCTTAATCGGATGGACGGGACGGGACTCAACGCGTTGAAGCGTGAAATCACCACGGAACAGCGGAGGCCGCAGCAGCAGACTCTAGAAGAAAAACAGGCCTCATCAAAACCGGCCCAATATAAAAAGGCCCATGGTCCAACAAGACGTGTCCATAACAGTTATACACCCTTTTTCTTTCTTTCTTTTTTTTAATTTTCATTTTTAATAGGATTCTCGTTTTGCCAATTTTCTTGGTGAGTTCTCCTCCCTTTTCGTTCTTTGTAATTCTAATTCTTATTGTAATGTATACTAATAATCTCTTTCGTCAATTCATCAACTCTGTGTGCGTGCGTGCTGAATTCCCATCAAAATTTTCATTCTTCTAAAATAGTCAAGTGATCGGAATTCTTTCTTTTTTTTTTTCCCTTCCATTCTCATTTCCTATTATTTCTAACCTAATTGATCATTATCGTCCATACTCGTAATTGTCAAGTTTCTGATTTTATGGTGTGCGGTTATCCTTTTCAAGAAATAAATTGATCGAGAAATTAATAATTATGTATACTGTATTGATTATCGCTTTCTTATAATAGAGAATTTGATTGTATCACATAATTATTTTTATTATTTACAGTGTTTCAATATCACTCCTTGTTTGAAGGGGAGAAGAAGAAAGAGTAAGGTATAAATGGCCACTTCATCAGCTATTGAGCAATTTGATGAATCCATGAAGAAACAAATTGCGTCACTCTTGCGTGTTTTTAATGCAGTTAAATTATGCAAACAGGATAATACTCCTTGCCTAATTGAAGAGGTTGTATGCTACTATGTGTTTGTGTGTGTGACCAATGTAGCCAATTACTTATTGTTATTGTTATCACTTTGAATTTAATTAAGGCTGTTGTTCTGCTACTACGACTATTATATGCATTATGCAGGGTCTCTTTTTGGGTTCATTTGGCTCTTCAATTAACAAGGATGCATTGAAAGCCTTGAATGTTACTCACATTTTGACCGTGGCTTCTACTTTGGCACCTGCTTACCCTGGTGAATTTGTCTATAAAATTATAAACGGTACGATAGTTTTCATTAGAATGAAAAAAAAAATCTGCTTGCTTTGCATCTCTTCTTATGCTTTAGTTTCGTCTTGTGTGTGATGATTGATGAGCTGATTTCGACATTAATGCTGTGTTTTTATTTATTGGGTTTTTCTTATCATCTCAGAATGTCAATTGCCTACTAATGAAGTCTGTACGGTATTTGCTATTCATATTGCTTGTAATAGATGTTCATTATGATACTTTAGCTAACTCATACTACCAAATGAATTGTGTGTATTATGCTTATTGTCTATATAAGTTTGTTGACTGTCTTAAGTAATGCATCCATGCTAAATTTATTATTTTGCTGGAAAATTGAGGCAGTTTCTGACAGATCTGACGTCGACATAAAACAGTACTTCGATGAGTGTTTTGATTTCATAGATGAAGCCAAAAGGCATGGTGGAAGTGTTTTGGTTCATTGTTATGCTGGAAAATCAAGGAGGTCCATTTCTCTATTCCTTTCTTTCTCTCTTGTTCATATGCAATTATTGCCAGTGTTTCAAAATAATTAATGGGAAACCTATTTTATATCTTAATCATTTCTTGCACCATTTTTCTTTTTTGGGTTTAAATATCTGCAACGTTGTTTCTGAAGCGAATAACTGTGAGCAATATATAGCTTATTGGAATATCAATCAAGTTCCTTGAAATCTTAGTTTACCATAATACAATGTTATTATCCGATAGCTTCTAGATGCTGGTCCCAGTACCAGCTATAACAGAAAATGGACCATGTGAAAGTAACATTCTGTACTCACGGAGTTTGAAAAACAGAGGCTTATGATTTTATAACAAAGATTATACAGGGAATGACACTAATCTATATTTTACTTGTAATACGTTTTCATGCATAGTTAGTGACAACTTCGCTTGAAACCTGTTGTGATGAAGTTTTGAATATATAATTTGAAAGACTGACAAAATTGCATGCTCTCAACATTATAATGCCTTGTTTCCCACTGAATCAGAAATCTAAAACACTATATACTAGCATGAGTTGAATTATGACCAAAATGTTTCTTGCTTCTGTTTGTGAATGCAATCCAATTTTAAAAATGCTTGGAGACTAGGTGTCTAAAGATTGCTAACATATGGGGGGGCTATGTGTCCAAGGAAGTAGCTTGAGTTTTAAGAATGAAAAGTCATCTCCTTTATTTTGGGCCTGTGATTTCTGTTCTGCATGAAGTTAATGCCAGTCTTTTACTATTTCTCCTTTTAATGTTCATACTGACAATTAAAGATATCTTAGTATTTTTCTGTTTCATTTTATTCTTTACCTTTTCATTTGATTAACCGGGCGAAATTTGTCCTAATTTTTGCACCTTCTAGTGTGACTATCATTGTCGCATATCTGATGAAGACTCGTGGAATGAGCTTATCTGAAGCTCTGCAACATGTACAAAGCATACGATCAGTAGCAGCTCCCAATCCTGGTTTCATTTGTCAGCTGCAGGACTTGGAAAAATTTCTTCAAGGTGCCTCTAGATTGCATTAGTTGTGATTACAATTACAAAGTCAGTTCCTTTTGGCCCTGAAATAATCAGCATTTGCTGGTGGAAGCTTCTCCTTTATACATTATGTTCATTTAATTTTATTTACAGTTAAAAATTGAAGGTACATTGGGCGCACGCGGAACAAATTGGATCTGATTTGATTTTCGAAAAGGCATTGAAGCCTCTGAGTCGAAGAGAACATGATGGTGATTAGATGAGGTAGTGTAGATATGATTTACTGTAAATATACAATCACATAACAAGGTATAGCATTAGTTAGATATGAGAACCACAACTTCCTCTTCAGGTGTTCCAAGAATAATGAACTGTGACTATGCTAATAAGTTAGAAGTACATATTAGAACTGCAACTTCATCTTCAGGTGTTCGAAAAGTAATGAACTGGGACTGCGCTAATCAGGGAATTTCTATTTCATGAAATGTTGAATCCAGTTTGCTTTTTTCTTTCCATCTGTTTTGTGCGTACAATGGAAGAAAATGCTGAAATTAGTAGAGTATTTCGGTTTAAATAATGCGCCTGAAAATTGCTTGAGTTTTTGAAGTGGATAGCTGTTCATTTTACGCCTCAAACAATAGCACAGAATTATGTATATCTTGGGAGTGGTACAAATTGGAGAGCAGAACAGAAATGTACTCTAATGGTTTGCCAGCATTTTTTTTTCTTTTAAACTGTGGGTATTCTTAGGCATAGAATTTTAATTGTGGTTCATGAAAATATAAATAGAATATATGGTTCAACAGTTTTGCCGTAGGATTAGAAATTGCTTGTTATGCAGTTCATTTCACAACTGGAGAGGATCTGAAGCCACTGAGGACTAGGTGGATTTGAACTTCCTAACTTCAAGCATTTTGACATATTTAATAGGGAAAATGTGGATTTGACGATATATGAGTGTGAACAAACATTTAAAAATACAATATGCTCATACATAATCATACGATTTGATGAAATAAAATAAGAATCTTGTTAATGAATATCTTAAAAGTATTATTATCAAAAAAAATATCTTAAAAGTATTATTCAAAGAATCAATAAAAGAAAATACTCTCTCCATTTCGCTTAAACATTTATATATCGATAACTTTATACTAAGATGCACATAACACTTTCTAATTTATTGAACATCACATTTTTCACTAATATTTTTTTTATATATTACTAATAAACAAATATTAACAAATGTTCATTGTGCATTTGTTAAACATACAGTTAAATATAGTAAAAAGTTATTGAAAAAATGTATTTTTTTTTTAAATTTTCGAAATACGGAATACTGTACATCTATAATTATTTTTCTAATTCTAGAAATTTCAACAATTATTCTTAACACAGTGTTAGCTAAAAATACTTAAAAACAATTATTAATTCACAAGACCCATGTTAATAAATACTATAACAGCACGTATTATCATTTTTCATAAAATTATACACATTCCATTTCATATTTTTTGTAATTTAAAATTGATGCACAGATATCAGTTTCGACTACATACATCAGTTTAAACTACATCATCTTTAAAATAAACGAAATAATACATCACGTACTATACTACTAGTAGTCTAGTACTATTCAATTCAATCAATCGATAATGGGTTTGGTTACAAGTTGCAACCTGCTTGGAACTTTGAAACAGTGACTCGGAATTTAGGGGTCATTGTCCTCGTACAACCTCTTGATTGGAGAGTGCATCGTCTGCAATTCGCAATTGATACAAAATTCCATTCAAAATCAAAGACATGCAGAAACACATCTTCCGCAATTTATGGTTGTAGCTGAAACATATGCAATGAATAAAGCGAATCAAGAAATTCTTTCTCTTCTTTATTTATTCGTGACTATTTAAATTAATCAAAATGTACTTCCTCCATCTCAAAATGATAATGAAAAAACATAAAAAAATTTGTCAACAATTAAAGTTAATAAAGAAGTGAATTAAAAATTGAAATTTTATATTATATTTTGTCATTGGTTAATTAAGAAAATATGCATTGTATATTTTCTTTAAATAATAATTGGTTGATTTAAGAGGTAATGCATTAAAAGTATGATTCTTTATTTTTGTTGTCCTTTCAACATTTTAGAACAAATTGAGTAAATAATAATGGTATTTCTTATAGAGATGGCAATCGAATTGGATAAATTACTCATAACGAAAAGGGGGTGCGAGTGAAGGGTGTGGGGATGAGTAAAAGATGTGGGTACGAGTACTAAAAGGATTGCGAATATGGGTACCATAGGTACTAGTACCCAATCCACCCCATACCCATACATTCATTTTTGGCAAAACTAATACTCTCACCGATTCTATTTATAAGACCCTTTTGGGGTTTTTCAGTCCTATCAAGGAGTGTGATTAAATTTATTAGTGACATTGAAAATGTAAAAATTTGATATACTTTTTCAAAACTACCTCTATAATTACTCCCTCCGTTTTAAAATATAAGCAAAAAAAACATCATTATCTTGTTTTAAAATATAAGCAAATTCAACTACCTTAATCAAACAAAATTTTTTCATTCCAAAATTACCCTCATTTAATATGTACACAATTCTCAAGAATTGAATTGCATTGAAACCATGTAGTAGTACCCCACTTGTTATTTAATGATATTTTTTAGGGGTATTTTAGGTAACATATCTTACTTTATTATAAAATTGAGAACATTAACTACACATAACTACCATTTCTTGTTAAGCGCAAATATTGTTATATTTGCTTATAATATAAAACGGAGGGAGTATTATTGGAATTCTAAAAAGTGTTGACTTAATATGAGTGTTTGTGGAAAAAAATAATTAAATGCTATTGAAAATTGTAATGGGGTCTTATAAATAGGACCAAAATAAAAACCCCAAAAAGGTCTTATAAATAGGACCGCAGGGAGTAGATCGGTTCTTTAAGTAATTTTTAGGTTATAAATCAGTTCTTTAATTTTTTTTTTCAAATAAGTCTTATATATTGTTGTTGTCCAAAATATAAGTCATTTTCGATAATTTTTTCCATAAATGACATGTGGCAACCATTTTTTTAACACGTAATGCCATTAGTTGAGTGACATGTGTCACTTACGAAAAAAGTTATTGAAAAGGACATATTTGTTAGATAGGAATAACTTGCATGACTTATTTGAAACCAAAAAAAAAAACTTAGGGGACTAATTTGTGGTCTAAAAATAATTTAAGGGACCAATATAATAGTTTTGTCTTAATTTTCTCTATTAGAAATATTTTTTGAAGTTAATTGGTTGATGCAACCCATGTATTAACCAAATTATAAATTCATAAAACATTTGTAATTAATAACTCATTAGAACATTTAATATTTACGGTTAAAATATATACAAAACTTTATACTTTAAGCTAGTAATAACATCATCTCCATCTCCATTCTCTAATTTTTCAAGCAAAAGACAATACCACCTTCATTTTTCGTTGTTGTACCTAACTTCCTTCCTCTCTTTCACACACTATGATATTACACAGTGAAAAATCAATTGACATTGCAATAAGGTAATTGTTGTATTGAGTTTGTTATGATTTGTATTGGATTTCTTTTTTCTAATAAGTAAAGTAAAACAATTCTTAAGTTAAAATATTTTTAAATTTGTTAGATTGAATTTACATATGAATAATAAATGCAATATGGGTATATAAATAGTTAAATACCCAATAGATCTGAGAACGGGTATTAAATTGGTATCCACAAGAGTACATAAACAGGTACACTTACTTTTTTAAAATGCGGATATAAAAAAAGATACTCTAAACTCTTGTATGTGTATATATATATATATATATATATATATATATATATATATTATATTAACCCATTCGTATATATTTTAAAAATATTTTCTTGCATGCAATTTATGGAGTATATAAAGATCATACATTCCCCTGGATAAACTTCAAAATACTGCAAGAGAATATTTTCTTACAAGAACTTAATGGTTTTAAATCGAAACCAAAATGCAAAATGAAAAAAAGTTTAACGCCTTAGGTTTAATCGGTTTAACAGTTCGAATGATTCGTGCGGATGTTATTATATATATATAGACTAGGAATTATATGGTGTAATGCACGGGTTACTAATTTTTTCATTTACTCGTGATTAAATTTTAAACATTTCACATGTGAAAAATATTTTTAAAATTATATGCTTTAGGATTGTTGCCTGAAATTGATAAAGAAATAAAAAAGTAAAAAATTTAAAAATGTGAGAATTATTTTTAAATTTAGGTACGTTATTTTTAACAAAAAAAATATATTTGTGCGTGAAGTAGATTTTTTTTTTACAATGATTTAGTGTAATGGAATAAATGCATTAGTTTGTGTGTACAGATGCATTAGTTGGTACTACCTCCGTCCAAGTTTGATGGTTTTTAATTATTGATGTTTTATCTAATAAAAATGAGGTAAGAAATGATACCTTGAAAAATATTATGAATTATTGAATGAAAGTATTAATAATAATAAGATTTTTTTTTTGTCATAAATCAAAATGAATGAAAATTACGATAATATAAACCAAATAAGATATAATTTATGCACAGGTCATTAGTGATTTTTTTTCCTTCTTCAAGGTGTACAGGTGCAATAATTTCGAAAATAAGCAAAGCTTAATTTTTTAAAATTGTAAATTTTGTAATGAAACAGTTGTAGAGGTGCATCAATTCTTTTGTACTATTATATTATATTAATATTATTTTTTAATATAATATAGTGTTTGACAAATGACATATTTCACTGTGTTTTATTTTCTCAAAAAAATTTTGAAGGCTTCATTTCATGAAAAGCTATCTGATTTTAATAATTGAGTTCAAAAATATAATATAATATTTGATAATTAAAAAATTAATCCTCACGAACAAATTATGGCAATTCAAAAAAAAAAAAAAATCTTTTCGTTCAAGACCAAAAAGTGTATTAAAATCACCATAACAAGATTTACTCCTACGAAGCATGGCCAATGGTTCCCATGTGACTTCACTATTCAACCCCAACTCCTTGGTCCTTGTGTCAAGTTTGAATTTCACGGTTTGACTTTTAGTGTATGTTTATGTACCCTAGTTTCTTCCTTCAATTTTTTTTGTTTATTCAAGTTTTTAGTATTTGAAGTTGGTTTTTTTTTTTAAAAAAAAAAAATTGGTTTTTAAATTTTTTTATACTTTATATTTTTGAACTTTATTTAAATTTTTGAAAATGATCATTTCATCATTTATGTGATAATATGACCGATGATAAGTCATGTCATTTTTGCCATGTCAATAAATAACATGCCACATGATGTCATGAGAATTTTTAAATTAAAATAAATTCAAATTTATTAAAAATAATTAATAATCAAAAATTTTAAAAGGAAAATAGAACCTTTTAATAATTAAAAAAGATTGTTTTTTTAATAAAAAAATCATGTTGTGTCACGTGACGCTGCATAGTATGTCAAGATGTTGCGATTTAACCAAAATTCAGGGATATAAAGTATCGAAAAAAGTTTAAAGACCAATTCCCAAAAAAACATCTAAATTCAGGAACTAAAACCTTAATAAAATATTTTTTAAAAAGGTAATCTCTCAATCAAACATAACATTCCAAAGCTTTTATTTTATTTTCTTTTTCTTTTTCTTCTCTACATAATCAAGTTACAAGCTCATTAGCTTTTAAGCTTTGCTTTTGTTAAGAAGTTCCATATACGAGAAATATAACATTCCAAGGGCTGGTTTTTAGACAGGATTTTGCAACAGTCAAACTGTTCTAGAGTTTATCCAACCTTGGTCCTTGATATCAACATTACAAGATCTGATGGAGGAAAAAAAAAATATATTTACTCTGTTTGTGTCCGACCGATAATAGTCGGAAAGTCGGAAGATATATTTTCAACTGGTATAAGTTGAAAAAATTTATAAGATTGTTTTCAATTTGTAAAAATTGGAATAATTATTTCGACTATTAAAAATCGAAAAATTGAAAAACATTCAGAATGATGATAGTCTAATAAAAATCGAAATGAGGAAAAAAGGTCGATTAAAAAAGAAAAAGTTAATCTTTACTCAATAACATGTTACATGTACACGACAATGCATTCAACCATCCCTTTTCTTTGGATATAAAAAAAAACTAATAATAATTATAAAAAAAAAACTAATAATATATCAAGGGTTTTTTTAAGGGCTGAGGACAAACACCTCAAAGTGATTATTATTTCTTGAAAATGATGCATCAAATAAATCAAAGGACTTATACTTTTATTTTTTCAAGAAATAATAACCACTTTGGGGTGCTTATTCTTAACCCTAAGAGCTGAGGTTAAAAAAACTCATATATCAATCAATAAAATTAATTTATATTATAAAAAATAATATATATTATTATTAAGCAATTATTAATCAACAAATAAAATATTATTTTGGTGTACATATATATCACCTGTTATTTTGTAGCTAATATACATCTTAATGAAATAAATAATAAATAAAAGAAAATGCTAACAAGTACTAAAGATACTTGTTATGCATCCAAATATAATTAAATATTTTTAAAAAATTTGTTTTTCTAAAAATATTTCAAAAAATGAAATACGATAAACTCATGATTATATTCTCTTTTCTATTAATCTTGACAAGTAGCCTAAAAATCTTTATCAACAAGATCCATGAATAAATACTAACATTTTCCATAGCTTCTCGTTTCTAAGATGTGAACGTCAATTGTATATTTGTATTCAATTAAAACATTGTACGAAATTAAATGGGAAGTACGTTTTAGCTCATACTTGGATTAAAGTTGTTTATCATCAAAATTCGAAAGTACTGGTGGCCAAGCACCGCCAACCCCAACGTGTATTTTCGTTCTCTGTCTCCCACCATGTGATATTGTGATCTCTCCCATTATGTAACGTAATTGGGTTATACCCACCACTCAAACTTTGCAGCCACCAACCCACTCAATGAAAGGAATTTTTTTATGAACTTTTTAGAAACATTAAATCAAAATAATGTCTCTTTAGTACTTTTGTCCTGTTTGTTTGAGGTGATTTTGGGAGAGGAGAAATTGGGAGGAGAGAAAACAAGGAGAAAATAAGTTTATTTTCTTGTTTGGTATAGAAGAGAAAAAAAAAATTTGGTGTGACCCACCTAATTTTCTCTTCCCCCTAAAAGAGAAAATGAGAGGAAAATAAGTTTTGACATGTAAAATTATCTATCTGTCCTTCATTTATTCACTTTATTTGATTTTTTTTAAATTAATTTGAAAAAAATAAAGCCTTTTCTTTCGATAAAAAAATTGTTATTTTAATATTTTAGAATTTTTATCATATAATAAAAAATTGAAGTAAAAAAAATATTTGGCTATGTTAAATATACATACATGTAAAAAAGAAAAAAATATTTATTTCTATTTTGTAAAACAAGGGTTTTGTTGTCTTTTGACAAATTTGTTGTTTTCTCTCTTCCCTCTTTTCTCTCCAACCAAACGAAAGGAAAGAAAACTCAATTTTTCTCTCTTCCTCATTTCTTCACATTTTCTCTCATACCAAACAACCACAAAATCTACTAATTTTCTCATCATAATCTCTCCTCCATGTTTCTTTCCTCTCATTTTCTCTCGTGCAACTAAACAAAACCTTAGAGTTAAGTATTTAAAAGAAAATATTTTTTTTAACCTCATCCCAAATTCAAAAGTAGAAATGGCTTTTTAAAAAGTTATAATTTTTTTTAATTTCTTAAATATACAATTTTTTTTATAAAATACTGATCAAATAAATTATGGCATGTATCTTTTACTTTATTCATAACTTTTTAACATTCATTTTATGCTTAATTATGGACTTTATAATAATATAAATGATTTTGGACCAAACTATATATTTATGAATAATTATTCTTAAAATTTGATTTTTGGCATTTGGTGACACCTTTCGGTTTTCAGGACATATCTAGCTGTACACATATCCAAATTCAACAAAACCGGTGGCATTGGAAAACTAATTGAAAGGGAAACAACTTTGCTAGAAATAGCTTTCTCCAAATTCTCACGTTTTAAGGGTCAAAATAAGCATTCAAATGACAGCATGAAACATGCCAAAATCCAAAACATTCTACCTAATTCCTAACATAAATTTGTTGGAATTTTTCCTATAAATTGGTCATTTCTCAAGCTTGTAAAGGTGATCCACAACATTTCCAAGCAAGTTACTCTTGAATGTTGTTACTCTTCTCCCTTCTTCTTATTTCTTTCGAAATCGAAATTCGATTAATGGAAGGCTAAGTCCCCTATTCAACTTGTGGTTCTAAGTTCTAATGGATTTTGAGGTTTATGTTTTAATGGAAGGCTAAAACCTCCTAAACTCTTATTTATTGAATTTCCCTTTTATCTTTCTATCTTGTTTATGCTTGTATAATTGAGTTTGAATTGATCACTTAAATTCATTGTATAAGTGGTTCTTAATGTCTTGCTGGAGTAAGATTTATGTGATGCTTACTTACATAAGTCTTAAAAAGGTTAAGAATGCAAGATCAAGGATTATGTGACGCTTAGTTATATTAATCTTGAGAAAGACAAAGGAACATTCATGGACTTAATTAATTGACTCATTAATTGCTTGTTGATTCAAGGACTTAAAGTTAACTAGGGATTAAAAGTGAATGCATAATTCTAACCAAGTTAACTCAAATCATGTTGCTTAAACATATAACGAATCTCCTAAGTTTGATTTACGCTTGATTCATTGAGTTTAGGACAAGAAAGAGTTAATTAATTCATTATTCCAATGTTTGGTTTGTTTGATTCCTGTTCTTAGGGATCATTTAGGGATTAAATGTGGACGCTTGATCCTAACCTAATTGACTCGACTCATGTTTGCTTAAACATTAGAGGAATCAATTTAAGTTTAATTGGCGCTTGACTAATCAAACTTAGGTACAAGAATTCAAATATTATATGAGTTTAAATTTTTGAACCAATGATAAATCCAAGAATCGAATCCACAAGTTGGAGCTTTAATCAGTACGTTTTTAAATATTTTATTTTTAATCCAAAGATCTATCAAAAAAATCAACCTTCCCCCCAAATTATTAAATACTCCTAATATAATCAAGAAATTCCCTTTGATCCACGAGAGACGACCTTGGGGCACCACTGTGCTGCAAGTTTAAATTAAATTTACTTTTGTTTTTGACGAGGTCCTCGACAAACCCTTCATCAAATTGGCGCCGTTGCCGGGGATCAAAGGTGACTTTTTGTTATATTAAGGTGTCTTTTTATTTTTAATTTTTATTTGTCTTTTGTGAATATATTATATGTTGTGTTATTATCTTTGTGCATGACAAGATCTGATTCTAGTCCTTTACTTCAATTTGATCCCGAAATTGAAAGAACACTAAGGATAAATAAAAGAATACTTTTGAAGAAAAATTCCTTTAACCAATCTACTAACATGGCTAATAATAAAACACTAAAAAAGAGGAACCAACAATTTTAAATCTAATTGCAAACATGGCAGCGAACACACAACAATTTGGTACAACAAGAGGAACCACATCCTCTACAAGGTCAGTAAATGAGGTACAAATATCGAGTACCGAGCACCAAAGATTGGAAAATAGACTAGATGAATTGACCTCTTTGGTAAGAGGAATGGCCATGGGGAAACAAGCACCAGCTAGACTATGTGGTATATGTGCTTGCTCTTCTCATCCAACTGATGCATGCCCTCAACTACAAGAAGGCAATTCTGAAGAAGTAGCTTCAGCAAACAACATTCCTAGCTCATCACAATATCCTAGAAATGACCAAGTCAGAAACACTTTCAATCCTCGATACAACGACCATCCTGGTTTTAGGTGGAGTAATAACAATAACACCACATCACAACAACAACCTTTCCCAAATAGGCAACCATTCCAACAAGCTCCAAGGCAAATTATGCAACAAAATACACAACAACCAAGTGGATCTTCCTTGGAGGACCTTGTGAAGCAAATGGCTATACAAAACTTGCAATTCCAACAAAGAACTGATGCTAGCATTCAGAACTTGGAAAAGCAAGAGGACAAATGGCATCCTCGATAAGCCAACTGCAAACACAAGGATCAAATAAATTGCCTTCCCAAACAATTCCCAATCCCACGGGAAATGTTAGTGCCATCACACTGAGATCCGGGAAGACTGTAGAAGCTGAAACAGTTTTGAAGCCTTCCACTGAAGCTGAAAAGCCCGAAACCAATGAGAAGCTGTCAATTCATACAAAGAAAGATGAGCCAAGCATTCCACTACCCTTTCCACAGAGAGCTTTACAAAGTAGGAAAACTGAAACTGAAAAGGACAAGGAATTGCTAGAAACATTTAGAAAGGTGGAGGTAAACATTCCTCTACTAGATGCAATCAAACAAATCCCCAGGTATGCTAAATTCCTGAAGGAGATGTGTACTAATAAAAGAAGGCTAAAGGGGAATGAAAAGATAAGCCTAGGAGAAAATGTTTCAACCATCATTCAACCAATGCCCCAAAAGTGCAAGGACCCAGGTACGTTCACTATCCCTTGTACTATAGGTAATTGCATATTTGAAAATGCCATGATAGATTTAGGTGCATCTATCAATGTCATGCCTATGTCTATTTTTAAGTCTTTAGGGCTTGGCCCCTTAATTCCAACTGGTGTAGTCATTCAACTTGCAAATAGAAGTAGTACTTACCCCTTGGGATTAATTGAAGATGTTTTAGTGAGAGTAGGAGAATTAATTTTTCCTGCTGATTTTTATATCCTTGAAATGGAAGGTGAGACTACAAATAAGCCACCAATTATTTTAGGTAGACCTTTTCTTAAAACTGCAAAAACTAAAATTGATGTACATGCTGGGACACTTTCCTTAGAGTTTGGCAATAATATAGTCAAGTTCAACATTCTAGATGCCATGAAACATCCTAGGGAAGAACACTCTGTATTTCACATTGATTTATTGGATGAATTAGTTGATAATTATGCCTATGACTACTTGTGTGCTGAATTTCCTGACATACATCATCTTGATGATTCTATAAGTTGCCATAGGTACATAAATAATAGTTCTGAATGTAATACTTGTAATGAAATAAAAGAATTTTTGGACACTAATGATTTAACAGTAGACCATGAAAAAGAAAAACATGCAGAAATTTTAGCTGCAGAACTAATATCAACAAGTAGAATGTTTCCTTCCATAGTGCAACCACCAGTATTGAAACTAAAAGCGCTTCCTAATCATTTGAAATATGCCTACCTTGAGGAAGGTTACAAACTTCCTGTCATTATTGCCAAGAACCTAGAGGTAGAACAAGAAAGTAAGTTGTTACAAGTTTTGAGGGACAATAAGCAAGCAATCGGATGGACACTTGCAGATCTTCCTGGAATTAGTCCTTCCACTTGTATGCATCGAATTCTTCTAGAAGAAGATGTTAAACCAGTGAGGCAACCTCAGAGGCGATTAAATCCACAAATCCTAGAAGTGGTAAAAAAAGAGATATCAAAGTTGCTACAAGCAGGTATCATATACCCTATCTCTGATAGCAAATGGGTAAGCCCAGTTCAAGTTGTTCCCAAAAAATCAGGATTCACTGTGGTGGCAAACAAAGATAATGAACTCATCCCAACAAGAGTGCAAAACAGTTGGAGAGTTTGTATAGACTATAGAAAACTCAACCAAACCACAAGGAAGGATCACTTTCCTCTGCCATTCATGGACCAAATGATTGAACGATTGGCTGGTAAATCCCATTACTGTTTTCTAGATGGATACTCAGGATACTTCCAAATCCACATAGCACCAGAGGACCAACACAAGACCACATTCACATGTCCTTTTGGAACTTTTGCATACAGACGGATGCCATTCGGCCTGTGCAATGCTCCTGGCACATTTCAGAGATGTATGGTAAGCATTTTCTCTGAATTTCTAGAAGATTGTATGGAAGTCTTTATGGATGACTTCACTATTTAAGGGTCATGTTTTGATACATGTTTAAATAATCTTTCAAAGGTGCTACACAAATGCATTGACTCTAATCTTGTCTTGAATTTTGAAAAATGTCATTTTATGGTAGAACAAGGTATAGTTTTAGGGCATGTCATTTCCAAAAGTGGCATTGAAGTTGATCCTGCTAAAATTGAAGTTATTTCTGGATTATCTTACCCCACATGCGTGCGGGAGGTGCGTTCTTTTCTTGGCCATGCAGGTTTTTATAGGCGCTTTATCAAAGACTTTAGTAAAATAGCACTACCACTATCTCGGTTGCTACAAAAGGATGTTGGATTTTATTTTGATCAAAAATGCAAGGAGGCATTTCACACACTAAAGCAAGCTTTAACAAGCACCCCTGTCATCCAGTCACCAGATTGGACACTTCCATTTGAAATTATGTGTGACGCATCCAACTATGCCTTGGGAGCAGTTCTGGCCCAAAGAGTGGGCAAGGCACCTCATGTCATATATTATGCTTCCAGAACTTTGGATGCTGCACAAGCCAACTACACAACCACCGAGAAGGAACTCTTAGCCATTGTTTTTGCATTGGACAAGTTTAGATCTTATTTGCTTGGTTCCAAGGTGGTAGTTTTCTCTGATCATGCTGCTCTTAAATTCCTCTTAAAGAAACCAGATGCAAAACCTAGGTTAATCCGGTGGATGCTTTTACTCCAAGAATTTGATCTTGAGATAAGAGATAGGAGTGGAGCAGAAAACTTGGTTGCCGATCACTTGAGTAGAATTGAGAGACCACATGACCCAACACCCATACATGATACTTTCCCTGATGAGCAATTATTTAAGGTTCAGACAATCATTCCATGGTATGCAGACTTGGTAAACTTTCTTGTTGCTAATGTTTTTCCTGAAAATGCATCTAAATCATACATTTCTAAATTAAAAAGTGATGCAAAATATTTTGTATGGGATGATCCCTATCTATGGAAATGTGGTAGTGACCAAATAATTAGAAGATGTGTTCCTGATCACGAAATTCATTCCATTCTTAGCTTTTGTCATACTCAAGCATGTGGTGGACACTTTGGTCCCCAACGAACAGCTAGGAAAATTTTGGAATCAGGATTTTATTGGCCTTCTATTTTTATGAGGCATATGAGTTTTATAAATCTTGTGAACAATGTCAAAGGACCGGTAATATAAGCCGTAGGAATGAGATGCCCCAACAACCTATGTTATTTTTGTGAAATATTCGATATTTGGGGAATAGATTTCATGGGTCCGTTTCCTACTTCTTTTGGTTTCGTTTACATTTTACTTGTTGTTGATTACGTATCAAAATGGGTAGAAGCTAAAGCCACTCGTACTGATGATTCTAAGGTTGTTGTAGATTTTGTTAGGTCTAACATTTTCTGCAGGTTTGGAATTCCAAGAGCCATCATCAGTGACCAAGGGACACACTTTTGTAACCGCAACTTGGAGAGCCTATTGAGAAAATATGGTGTTGTGCATAGAATTGCTACACCATACCATCCCCAATCAAATGGACAAGCTGAAGTTTCAAATCGAGAGGTAAAACAAATTCTAGAAAAAACAGTCCAACCAAATAGAAAGGACTGGAGTAAGAGACTTGAAGATGCTCTATGGGCCTATAGAACCGCATACAAAACACCAATTGGAATGTCACCTTTTTGATTGGTCTTTGGCAAAGCATGTCACCTTCCAGTGGAAATTGAGCATAAATCATATTGGGCGGTTAAAAATTGTAACTTAGCCTATGATCAAGCTGGCATGGAAAGGAAGTTACAATTACAGGAACTTGAAGAGATTCGCTTAGAGGCTTATGAAAATTCAAAAATTTACAAAGAGAAAACTAAGCTCATTCATGATAAAATGATATCCAGGAAGGAATTCTCTATTGGACAAAAAGTGCTTCTCTACAACTCTCGCCTCAAGCTCATGCCCGGAAAGCTCCGCTCAAGATGGTTGGGACCTTTTGTGGTTACTAATGTGTTCCCTCATGGAGCAGTGGAGATCAAGAGTGAATCATCACAAAACAAATTTAAAGTCAATGGGCACAGACTGAAGATTTTTCATACAAGTGGAGGATGTTGGAAACCAACAAGCAACTCAATATAGTCTAGAGGGGGGGTGAATAGAATATTGGAGCCTTAGTACAGATATTTCGATCACCGTAGAGAATGATTTTAAGAAAATAAATTTTCTTTCAAAAAACAAGTCAGGTTACTCGAGTAAAATACCTTTTAATCGAGTATTACGCAAGCAAATTTTATTTCACTCGAGTATCAGAAGTCTCACTCGAGTAAAGTTCAAAACAACTTTCAGATTAATCGAGTAATCCACAATTCACTCGAGTAATCTGGGTAAAAATCGAATAGTAAATGAGTTTTGATGAGAATTCTTTTAGAATCGCAATACTATGATGATTCAACAAACTATGTATGAATGCTATGAAAATTACCTAGTTATGAAAATGATTTTCCCTTTATCAATTTGATCAATAAAGATTCAATTCAATCAATTATGAAAATCAATCTTTCTCTAGGTTTTCAACCAAGAACACAATGAATTGACTTGAATGTAAAGAGTAAAGGGTTTAGAGATACGACACAGTGATTTATCCTGGTTCACTTTCATCCGCTTGAAAGCTACATCCAGTCCCCTCTTCAACCAAGAGAGATTCTTCACTATGAGGAATTAGAGTTTCTCAAATTACAAGTAAATGCCTCACAAGACTCCCTTCTTGCTAGCCTACAAGAGATACCACACCCTTGCCTTGTAATCCTATTGATATCTAATCTAACCTCTTCTCTTGCTTGCCGATACCCCACAACAAGACTTCCAATGCTTGCTTCACTACAAGACTTCCAATTGCTTGTTAACACAACAAGACTTCCAAGTGCTTGATGAAATGCCACACCAAGGCTTCCAATATAACTTTGCTTGATTCACAACCAAGACTTCCAATTGTTGTAGATAGCTTGCCTCTTGCAAAGATTACAACTCAAATGAAAACAAAAAATAACAATCCTATGAATCTCTTTCAAAAATTATGAAAAGATCAACATGAGAGATTCAAGGTTCTTGATCAAAGAATGTAAAAATAAGAACTTTGATCTTGAGAAAGTAAGAGAGAATAGAGTGGCTTGATTCTTTGTAAAATTGATTATGAAAGTGATGTATATTAATCACAAAGGTTAGGAATAGGTTTATATAGAATACCCAAAAGTTGTAGCACTTGAAAACTGATTTTGAGAAGTGAAAATCGTATTTTAAAAAATCAGATCAGCAGTGTTTACTCGAGTAGATTTCAGTTTAATCGAGTAATACTCGAGTAAATCCATATTTAATCGAGTAAACTGATACTGCACTTGTTTAAAACTTGTTTTCTCAAAAACCAACCTTTCCTTTAAAACCTTTAAGCCACCTATTGATTCTAGGTTAAATGAAAACTCAATTTATGATTTAATCATGACTTATGAATGAGATTCACTACCCTCTAAGATACTCTAACCAAACTCATCAAATAAAAGACCTATGAAGCTTGAGAGGCAAAAGATAAAACAAATACAATTATACTCAAACTAAGTCTTCATGAGCTTGCTTTCTCTCTTCTTCATTTGACGTTTGTTGTTGCTTGTTGAACTTGAACTTGATCAACACATGATAGCTTGTTCAAAACACTTTGTCATTATCAAAACATTCATCATGGAACTTACAATCTCCCCCTTTTTGAAAATGACAAACCATGTTTTGAATTTGATTGAAGTTGTTGATGCTTGAACCATTTGATCACTTGGTGAGACTCTTGCTTCCCCTCAATAAATGCTTTTGACATTTGAATCCCAATTGAGTAAGCTTGATTCTCCCCCTATTTTCAACAACTTTGCTCAACCTACATAAAAACAACAAAACAAACCTTTCTCCAAACATACCATTTCATTTCTTCAAAAATGATCAAAACATAATATTTCTCCCTTTTTTCAAAACATCATATTTCTCCCCCTTTGGCATTATCAAAAAGAAATATATACCAATTGAAATATAATATCTAAGCCAAAATAGAGAAATTAATAAGATATAACAACCAAAGCATGATAATCATCTAATGATTACTGAATGATATCAATTATAAAAAATTGTATACCAATAATATGATACCAATTGAATTATCTCAATAGTATAAACAATATCACATTATAAGAAATAATACCAATTGAGAGAACTATGAACAATATCCAACAATATCAAATTGAAAATACCAATTGTATAATATCAAATGTTACCAATTTGTAGGATTTTCTCCTTAATACCAATTGAAGAAGCAAATGAATGAATAACACATGAAAGTCCTTTTGCTCTTCAATCATACCTACAAAAACAATCATGCTTTGCTTTTTGGTATCCAAATGGTTTTGGATCCATTTTTGTTAGTGTAGGGACTCTCACCCTTTTTCACCCAAACAAAATCTCCTTTAGGTATACCATGCACTTTAATATAACACACATTTGAAGTATGTCCATGAGTACCACAATAGAAACATGTTGGTGCATTTGAAAAATTAACTTTAAAAAAATCAACAACATTTCTATGAGATTTACTCTTAGCATTAGTATAACCCAAACCAAACTTGTTTGAATTTTCTTTTGAAAATTTAACAATGTGCGCAATCTAATATCACCATTTGTGAAACTTGCAAGCTTATTTTTCAAAATAGCATTTTCATCTTTAAGCAACTTGCAATTCTCACAATCAACCACAATATTCAATCTACTAGCACAATCACAAGAAGAACTAGCATATATAAGATCAAGAGTTTCATTTTCAAGATTAAGCTCATCAACTTGTTTTTGAAGTTCTAAAATCTCTTGTTGATGTTTCAAAATGAGCTTCTTCCTTTCAATATTTTTCAAAGCTAGTTTCTTAAATTGTCATGCATTTCTTCATAAGCATTATACAACAATTCATATTTAGAAGAAATTTCGGATTTAGTAAGACTTACATCACTTTCGTCGCTTTGTTCACTTGATTCATCATTTGAACTTTCCTCTTCATTTACTAGAGCTATCAAGTTGAGACAAGCGGCATCTTCATCATCCGAAAAACTATTTGATGTACTTTTCTTGTCATCTTCATCATCACTATTCCAAACTATGTATGCTCTTTTAGATTTTGAATTTTTCTTTTCTTTCTCCTTCTTCTTGAGATACTTAGAGCATGAGTACTTGAGATGACCGGGCTTTTCACATTCATGGCAAACTATACCTTCTTTTGAAGTCTTTGTCTTGTAGTGTGGGGGATTCTTCTCTTTACTTTTGTCTTCGTTCAACCTTCTTTTTCTCCTTAGAATCTTATTGAACTTTCTTAGTAGAAGTTTCATCTCCTCTTCATCAATGTCCGAATCGGAATCTTCATTATCATCATTATCGTCGGAACTCTCTTCCTTTTTATATGACCTTTGAGCTTTAAGAGCAATTCCTTTTCTTTCTTTGTTCTTGTCCGATTCTTCATGCAAATGCAAACGTTTAAGCTCCATTTCATGTTCTTGTAGCTTTCCGAAAAGTGTTGCTAAGTCCATGTTGTCCAAGTCCTTTGATTCAACAATTGCTGTAACCTTGGGTTGTCATTCCCTACTTAGACATCTTAAAACTTTGTTAACAAGTTCACAATTCACGAAAGTCTTACCAAGAGCAATGAGATGATTAACAATATGAGTAAAACGTTTTTGCATAAAACATATAGATTCATTAGGCAACATACGAAAGAGTTCATATTCATGCATGAGTGTATTTAACCTAGCCCTTCTAACCTCAGACGTGTCCTCATGTGTGACTTGTAGTGTGTCCCACATTTGTTTAGCATCAACGTATTGAGACACTCTAAAGAACTCATCATATGAAAGAGCGGACGTGATAATATTTTTCGCTTTTAAATCAAATTGAACTTTCTTCTTATCATCATCGTTCCAACTCGATTTTGGTTTTACAGAAACAACATCATTTACTTTAGTTTGTGGAACAAAAGGTCCATTCTCTATGGCGTTCCAAATTTTCATATCTATGGCTTGTATAAAAATTTTCATTCGGACCTTCCAATAAGCGTATCCCTCACCATTGAATAGTGGGGGGCGGTTAATGGAAGTTCCTTCACCACCAAAAGGATTTGAAATTGAGCCCATTGTTTCCAAGTAAAAGGATCTTTTCAAAAAAGCTTTTTAAGGCTTGGATTTTTCGTCCAAGCTCTGATACCACTTGTTGGAAACCAACAAGCAGCTCAATATAGTCTAGAGGGGGGGTGAATAGAACATTGGAGCCTTAGTACAGATATTTCGATCACCGTAGAGAATGATTTTAAGAAAATAAATTTTCTTTCAAAAAACAAGTCAGGTTACTCGAGTAAAATACCTTTTAATCGAGTATTAAGCAAGCAAATTTTATTTCACTCGAGTATCAAAAGTCTCACTCGAGTAAAGTTCAAAACAGCTTTCAGATTAATCGAGTAATCCACAATTCACTCGAGTAATCTGGGTAAAAATCGAATAGTAAATGAGTTTTGATGAGAATTCTTTTAGAATCGCAATACTATGATGATTCAACAAACTATGTATGAATGCTATGAAAATTACCTAGTTATGAAAATGATTTTCCCTTTATCAATTTGATCAATAAGATTCAATTCAATCAATTATGAAAATCAATCTTTCTCTAGGTTTTCAACCAAGAACACAATGAATTGACTTGAATGTAAAGAGTAAAGGGTTTAGAGATACGACACAGTGATTTATCATGGTTCACTTTCATCCGCTTGAAAGCTACATCCAGTCCCCTCTTCAACCAAGAGAGATTCTTCACTATGAGGAATTAGAGTTTCTCAAATTACAAGTAAATGCCTCACAAGACTCCCTTCTTGCTAGCCTACAAGAGATACCACACCCTTGCCTTGTAATCCTATTGATATCTAATCTAACCTCTTCTCTTGTTTGCCGATACCCCACAACAAGACTTCCAATGCTTGCTTCACTACAAGACTTCCAATTGCTTGTTAACACAACAAGGCTTCCAAGTGCTTGATGAAATGCCACACCAAGGCTTCCAATATAACTTTGCTTGATTCACAACCAAGACTTCCAATTGTTGTAGATAGCTTGCCTCTTGCAAAGATTACAACTCAAATGAAAACAAAAAATAACAATCATATGAATCTCTTTCAAAAACTATGAAAAGATCAACATGAGAGATTCAAGGTTCTTGATCAAAGAATGTAAAAATAAGAACTTTGATCTTGAGAAAGTAAGAGAGAATAGAGTGGCTTGATTCTTTGTAAAATTGATTATGAAAGTGATGTATATTAATCACAAAGGTTAGGAATAGGTTTATATAGAATACCCAAAAGTTGTAGCACTTGAAAACTGATTTTGAGAAGTGAAAATCGTATTTTAAAAAATCAGATCAGTAGTGTTTACTCGAGTAGATTTCAGTTTAATCGAGTAATACTCGAGTATATCCATACTTAATCGAGTAAACTGATACTGCACTTGTTTAAAACTTGTTTTCTCAAAAACCAACCTTTCCTTTAAAACCTTTAAGCCACCTATTGATTCTAGGTTAAGTGAAAACTCAATTTATGATTTAATCATGACTTATGAATGAGATTCACTACCCTCTAAGATACTCTAACCAAACTCATCAAATAAAAGACCTATGAAGCTTGAGAGGCAAAAGATAAAACAAATACAATTATACTCAAACTAAGTCTTCATGAGCTTGCTTTCTCTCTTCTTCATTTGATGTTTGTTGTTGCTTGTTGAACTTGAACTTGATCAACACATGATAGCTTGTTCAAAACACTTTGTCATTATCAAAACATTCATCATGGAACTTACAGAGGAGACCAAGAGCATAATGTTGAAGAGCTAAACTTGCATCAGCCATTCTACCCTCCATAACTAAGGGAGTTTTCTATCCTCCTCTTTTATTTCACTTGATTTACTTTACATAACATTGAGGACAATGTGAGATTTAAGTGTGGGGGTATAGTGTATTATTTTTAACATAAATTTTTTTTAAAAGCTCGTTTTAGTGTGAGAAAAATAAATACTTTTAATTTATTTTAATTTATTTTGAGTGTTTGTGTTTTGTTTGTAAGAAAGTAATGTTTTGACCAAGAGTTAATTTGGTTAGAGGCTTCAAAATTTTGATTGGTTTGGTTCTTATGTATTATAAGAATAATTAAGTTTGCAATAAGAGTGTGTTGATTTGATTGATTGTGGTAAATTTCAAACCCTGCGCGATTTGGGCCTTAAATTGGATGGATACATATCATGCCATTCTAATTTCTTTCTTGTGTGATATTTTCCACTCATGATCGATTGTTACTCTATATCTTGCCATGATTCTTTTTGAGGCCACAATTGCACTTGCACACATTAAAATGATAAAGGCATTTTTTTTCTTCAATAAGCAACTTGGCCATATAAGCCTACCTTGCATATTTTCCTTTGTTTAGCCCCCTCGAGCCTATGTAACCTCTTCTTGTTAAATAGCTCATTACAAGCCTTAAACAGAAAAATCATGAATTTACCATATCTCAAAGGATAAGAGAGCTTTGGAATGATTTTTAAGAATGAGTTTAGATATAAGTGTAGGGGTATACATTTCTCCTAGAAAAAAAGAAAAAAAGAGGAAAATGGTGAATTTGGTTGCTATTAAAAAAAAGGGGGTGTCGAAAAAAAAAGGGCATGGTTAATTTTTTTGGTAAAAGAGAATCCCTTATCAAGAGCAAAATATGAAACAAAACTAAAACCATGAATACTCACCCTTCCACCTTCTAGGAAGGATTCAAGGAGATAGACATGCCAATAATCAATTGGTTAAATGCCATGGAAGTTTTGGTGCAGAATTTGAGGCATCATATAATTATTATTCTTAATTTTTCATCCTCCATTTCTCTTATTCCTTGAGATTTTATCCGACCCTAATCCAAGCCTCATTACAACCTAATAAAAGACCTTTTGATTTTTGTGTGCATTGTAAAAAGTGGTGGAGAAGTAGAATCTTGTCAAGCTCATAGTAGTACATTCTTTCATGAAGTGGCTTGAGTGAAACACTTAGCCAATAAACACGTGATAGTTTAGAGAATTCACCTGATGAGGTTTTACCACATTCATCTTATCCTCTCATTTGAGTTGTCTTCCTTAATTATCTTAATAATGTTTAAGATGTCGATGTGATCATGATTTTGATTCCTTAATACTTAATTGATACTCTTATTCATTGCATTACTTTTCTCATAATAAAATAAAATAAAAAAAATAATAAAAAAGAAGAAGATGTTGTTAAGATACTTGTGTTATATATTTGAAGTTCATTTTTATATATTTTGCCCGGAGTGCAAAAAGCTAAGTGTGGGGGTATTTGATCAAATAAATTATGGCATGTATCTTTTACTTTATTCATAACTTTTTAACATTCATTTTATGCTTAATTATGGACTTTATAATAATATAAATGATTTTGGACCAAACTATATATTTATGAATAATTATTCTTAAAATTTGATTTTTGGCATTTGGTGACACCTTTCGGTTTTCAGGACATATCTAGCTGTACACATATCCAAATTCAACAAAACCGGTGGCATTGGAAAGCTAATTGAAAGGGCAACAACTTTGCTAGAAATAGCTTTCTCCAAATTCTCACGTTTTAAGGGTCAAAATAAGCATTCAAATGATAGCATGAAACATGCCAAAATCCAAAACATTCTACCTAATTCCTAACATAAATTTGTTGGAATTTTTCCTATAAATTGGTCATTTCTCAAGCTTGTAAAGGTGATCCACAACATTTCCAAGCAAGTTACTCTTGAATGTTGCTACTCTTCTCCCTTCTTCTTATTTCTTTCGAAATCGAAATTCGATTAATGGAAGGCTAAGTCCCCTATTCAACTTGTGGTTCTAAGTTCTAATGGATTTTGAGGTTTATGTTTTAATGGAAGGCTAAAACCTCCTAAACTCTTATTTATTGAATTTCCCTTTTATCTTTCTATCTTGTTTATGCTTGTATAATTGAGTTTGAATTGATCACTTAAATTCATTGTAAAAGTGGTTCTTAATGTCTTGCTAGAGTAAGATTTATGTGATGCTTACTTACATAAGTCTTAAAAAGGTTAAGAATGCAAGATCAAGGATTATGTGACGCTTAGTTATATTAATCTTGAGAAAGACAAAGGAACATTCATGGACTTAATTAATTGACTCATTAATTGCTTGTTGATTCAAGGACTTAAAGTTAACTAGGGATTAAAAGTGAATGCATAATTCTAACCAAGTTAACTCAAATCATGTTGCTTAAACATATAACGAATCTCCTAAGTTTGATTTACGCTTGATTCATTGAGTTTAGGACAAGAAAGAGTTAATTAATTCATTATTCCAATGTTTGGTTTGTTTGATTCCTGTTCTTAGGGATCATTTAGAGATTAAATGTGGACGCTTGATCCTAACCTAATTGACTCGACTCATGTTTGCTTAAACATTAGAGGAATCAATTTAAGTTTAATTGGCGCTTGACTAATCAAACTTAGGTACAAGAATTCAAATATTATATGAGTTTAAATTTTTGAACCAATGATAAATCCAAGAATCGAATCCACAAGTTGAAGCTTTAATCATCTAAGGTACGTTTTTAAATATTTTATTTTTAATCCAAAGATCTATCAAAAAAATCAACCTTCCCCCCAAATTATTAAATACTCCTAATATAATCAAGAAATTCCCTTTGATCCACGAGAGACAACCTTGGGGCACCACTGTGCTGCAAGTTTAAATTAAATTTACTTTTGTTTTTGACGAGGTCCTCGACAAACCCTTCATCAAATACTTCTACTTTTTTATCCTTATTCTCAACTCTAAAAACTAATGTTAAAAGATGAAGTTAGAAAAATCTTTTAAAAAAAATATTGTTTGGAACATACTAGTAATATTTGTACTCGGAATATTTACTTTTTCTAATGTAATTATGCATAAAATAAGGTATCATTCAGGAGGCAAATTGAACTCAATGTGGACGGATTCTATCCGCAAAACTCCAATATTAGAATTATGATATCAGAATTAATTATGAGAGGATAGAGAAGTATTTAGTATTGGATCATTTGATTTAAGTTTTTGTTAATTAAAAAGTGTAAATTAATTTTGTCTTTATTAATGGGGTTAAATGAATAACAATATAAATAGTATGACACAATGTTTTAACCAAAAATCTTAAGGCATTAGGTTCATGAGTCTTTCTACTTATGTGTTGTTCAACTTATCATATCCTAATCAATGTGAGATTAGCTAGTTAATTATTTTTCTGTCTCAATAT
This sequence comes from Crotalaria pallida, assembly GCA_037953625.1. NCBI lineage: Eukaryota > Viridiplantae > Streptophyta > Magnoliopsida > Fabales > Fabaceae > Crotalaria > Crotalaria pallida. The sequence goes on along the minus strand of CM075649.1, from coordinate 187,215,571 downwards.
CTAGTTCAAAGTTTCACAACAAAGTACCTCGTCACCACAGTAATTTTTTCACTTAAAAAAAAAAATTGTCACACTTTTTAGTTTTGCAAATAAAAAAGTTTCCTGATTTAATCCTACTAGCTATTTTTTCAAATTGGCTGTTATGACTCGCACATTATTAAACGAAAAAGTAGGTTGAATGTGATTAATGTAAGAGGCTTGATCTCCAATAACATTGGCAATTTGGGCGGGCGGGCGGGCTTGGCCCGCGCCCGCATTTAGCCCGCAAAAATTACGGGCGGGCAATTTTTAGGGCCAAAAAATCAAGCCCTGCCCGCCCTAAGTGCGGGCAGGGCGGGCCCGCGGGCCGCCGGTTTTGTTATTATTTATTTTTTTCTCTTTTTCCTTTGGCTTTTTACTATATAATGTAAAAAAATGCGGGCGACCCGCCCGCCCGCATGCCCGCCCGCCCTAATTAGACTATTTTCTTGTATTTTGCAGCAAAAAAGAATTTTTTTTTTTAATTTAATAGAGGCCCGCGGGCCGCCCTCACTAGCCCGCAAAAAAATTAGGGCGGGCGCGGGCGGGCATAATTTTTTGATTTTATCCAAATCCTTCGCTCTGCCCGCAAAAAATTGGGGGCAGGCGGGCGGGGCCCGCGGGCATTGGCCCTAATTGCCAACACTAATCTCCAACTTATAACTGACTAACTAACCTTTTGAGTTGTGCTCTTCCCACATGAAATCAAAACATAAGCGATGAAAAAAACTATTAGAATTACGGAATTGGATTGAATTAAAGATAAGAGAAATCACTTGAGAATAATTAATTTTAAAATGAAAGAAATGATTGAATTAAAAATTTAGTATTAAGTCTTTTGATCATGTCCTTATTTAATTAGGGAGTGTGAATTAACATAATTAAGTGAATAATAATATAAATAGTAGTATGACACCGTGTCTTAAGCCAAAGGCATTAGGTCCATGCGTCTTTCTATTTATATGTTATTTAACTTACTGTGTTTTAATCAATGTAAGACTAATTTATTATTTTTGTCTCTCAACGAAAACATCAGAAATTGGAATCTTGACGACTCTGGGTTAGAAAAGAGCCGAAGGATCTTAATTTAAAAAAAAATAAACATCAAATTAAATAAGTTTTTAAAATATTTTTTTTATATATATATATATATATATATATATATATATATATATATAAAACACACATAATAGTCAATAGATAATACGATCAGCAAATAAGTACTTAAAATTGAAAATGCTATCATCTTCATCCTTCTAAAAATAATTTGGAGAATTAATCAATTAACCAAGTAACTGCGTGCTATATTTTTTAGAACTAAATTAACATCTTACTCATTAAACAAAATTACAACTCTTTGGCTACTCTTTGTCTCTAATGTTAAAACTTTTTGTCCCTAATGTTAACACTTGTTAGAAAATAAAATTGTTGATTTTCATTTATCAGTAAAATATTGCTAAGCAATTAGTATCTCACAAGCAATACGAGTACTTGCTTCTTTATTTTATCTTTTTTAAACAAAGTATAAGTAGTTAGGAATTTGCGGGTTAACTTTATCGAGCTAACCATAATCATTTGGTTTGATATTCTCTCACGGAATCCAACTGAGTGTAAGCAAACAGATAACAAATTTCTGCTTCAAAAGTGGTCAAATGAACACCTCTTACCAACATCAGTTTATTACCTGTGACAGTGTCCCTATCCAATGAAGCGAGGTCAGGATACCCTAAGATTATACCCCTTTTTTTTTTTTTTTCTAAAGTATCGTACATGAGGGTAGCGGTGTGTGTTAGGTACAAATTACAATCTGTTTATATTTTGATCTCATAGTTAAAAAATATTTAAACTAATATGTTTTATTTGAATAATTTTAAAAATATTTATTTTATTGTTTAAATTATAAATAGAGTACGAACTACGAAGTGATAAGAGATAGTTAATGTATTAAAGATAGAATGTAAAAATTACACGAGTTTAAAAAAATAATTTTACTAAAAATAATCTACAACTTTTATGAAAGAGATAATCTAAAATTATAATCCACGTTAATAAATAAACGTATTAAATTATAATAATTTTTTAAAAATAAAATAAAAATCCCCTCCGAAAAAGCTTTTTTCATAACTACGACCGAGATCGAACTCTGACATAATACTTAAAAAACTCAAATATCTATCAACCATGTTGGACATTGTTGATCGCATAAGTATATACTAACAAGTAACAAGTAATCACCGGGTATCAGTATTGACTACAAATTCCTTATTCTTTTTAAAAAAAATTTGAAGAGTCATATGATTTGTCACTTAATGCAACACATTACTGCTCTAGCCCATGCAAATCATGAGCATTAATATATTTTTGCTCAATTAAAAATTTTATGAGAAAATAATGTATGCATTGATAGTGTAAAGATTTTTTACACTATCAATATATTATTCATCGTTAATTAGTTAGCTATGATTGACTTATAAGTAAAAATAATACATATTAATTATGGATGATGCCTCAGTATACAAATATTAAGGCTCTGTTCGGCAACACGAGCTAGGAGCTTTTTAGCTAGCTAGGAGCTTTTAGATTCAGTCAATAAGCTACTAGCCCCGTTCGGTGAACACAAATTAGAATGAGCTTATAGCTTTTAAAAAAGGAGCTTGTAGCTTTTGAAAGCTAGCTTTTAGAAAGCTACTCGAAGTAGCTTTCTAGAAACTAAACTAGCTTTCAATAATTCATATACCAATTATATCCTCAAACAAATTTTAAAATTATTTTACTACGCTTTAATTAATTATTAATTATAATTTAATAATTTTGTTATAATTAATTAATTAACTACATAATTAATAAATTAAGAAAAAATGAATTTAATTAATTATAATTTAATAATTTTTATATTTTATTAATTAATTAACTATCTATTTAATAAATAAAGAAAAAATTTGAAAAATTTAAAATAATAAAATGTTGCATGTCCTTTTTGGTCATTTAATAACTTTTAGCTACTTCAAAAGTTAGTTTTGCCGAACAACACTATTTTAAATAGTCAGCTAAACAGCTATAAGCTCTCAGCTACAAGCTCACAGCTCCAAGCTAGCTTAAAAGCTACAAGCTAGAAGCTCATAGCTACAAGTTACAAGCTCACAGCTAGCTAGTTTTGCCGAACAGACCCTAAACTCAATTTTTATTCTACGAGCAAATAAAAAAAATGGGGATTTATTGAAACCCGATCATTGGAACATGTCCGAAAATTATATTGTACAATATTCCTTATGTTTTTCTATTTTTAAATGATAGTACTACATCTTGGGCCTTTGGCCCCTTCTATCAAAAATATACTACATCCTACCATTTACCTTTTTTAAGGATTTTCTTGGGTACTTTTTGAAAGAAAAAGAAAAGGTTGCTGTACTTTCTCAATATAATACAATAGAAAAGTGCCACATGTTTTTTTAAGCCACATCAGCAGGCATATTTTTAATTTATAATTTTCAGGTTCTGAATTATTTATGTAAAAATATTATTTTTATCCTAGTATAATTTATCGAAAATATCCTTCATTATTTTTTATTTTTCATTTTACTTTTTCATTTTATTACTTTTCCATTACAACCCCCTGTTTATTTCCAAACCCCCAACCTTCATTCTTCTTCTATCTCCAACTTTCATTTCCAAACCAGCACTGTTCTTCTTCATTCATCCTAAATCTCACAGTTCTTTTAATTCCGCCATCACTCCATTAGATCTAGTCTCCACTATTCATAGGTCTTTTTCTTCCTCTTGTAAGTAGAACCTAGCTATGATGACGGTGGCGGAATTACAATCTACCACATGGCATGTATCAAATTTTTCCCCTATGATAATAGATATTCATGAGAATTAACATGATAAGATTATTTAATCCCTAAAATGTTTATAGATTATAAAGGATGGATATCCCAGTATATATACTCATATCCGCCGTGTGTATATTCAAGAGATAATCAAGTAATGACTTTTTTTTTAAAGTTAAAGAGTAACTCTTTCAGTAAAAAAGAGTAACTCTTTAATTACACCTACTAATTCAAATATAGTTGCCCTCTTTTGTCCATTTGCTTATGTATCTTACCACCCTAAAACAATCATGATTCCATTCCCATGCTTTAATAAGTAGTTATCATATTCGTGTATCGTAATTGATTATTTTTATTTTACATTTTTCTTGTCCTTAAAGTTTTTAACACCTTTATCTTGATATGTTTTCATTTTTAAAAAGCAACAAATACTAAATATTTGATGACACTTATACAAATAAATGAAACAAATTAAAGTTTAATATATGGAAAATGCTAAAGAATGTCCTTAGAGCACTTGTTAAGAGATTAAACGTGGTTAAAAGTTATGGGAAAATGCACTTTTTGGATCTTCGAGAGAGTAAATACCTTGGACTTATGAATTTTTTTCCACTTTTAATATCCTTAACAAGTGCCCTTAGGGAAGAGCACTTGTTAGCAAGACCTTTAATATATATGTATTGTCGATTTTTTTCTATTGTCAATTTATTATTTATCATCAGTATGTATTATTTTTATTTGAAAATCAATTATTACTGTATTAACTTATATATGAACAATGGATAATATTACACTAACAATAATGGTGTAAAATTGTACTATGCAAAAACATCTTTAACAAAATAAAATTGTACTGTGCACTATTTTCTTTTAAATTAAATACGGAAATACCTACAATAACAGCTACTGCTTATCAAAAAATATTTACCCGAGGAGGTGTAATAGAAAGGAAAAGTGATGAATTTTCAAACAAGAAGGGTCCACATGAAAGTATAGGGCTTTCGCTCTGGTCAAAACTAAGAGGGGCCCAACAAAAGTGAGGAAAAGTGCTGTTAAACTGCACAAAACATTAACACCTGCTTCTTCCATGATTAACTTCTTCGTATCTCACCTATATACATGCACGGGGTGATGCTATGGTGCTCCAAGTTTCAATACACCCGGAACCTTTATTTATATATATATATATATATATATATATATAATTTTTATTTTTAAATCTATTATATTAAAAAATTTGTCTTGAATTTTTTATGTTCTTTTTATGTGTATGTTTTTTATTTGAATTCAAATTTTTTTTATTATATGTTTTTTGTTACGGGTAAAAAAAATTATATTAAGTAAATCTTTATTACACATTGACATATTTCAATAAATCTGCATCAGAAATCTGTATTAAAAAATATTTTAAGTAAATCTATATTAAAAAAATAAAAAAATTAAAATAAAAAAAAACTAAAATGCCCGATTCATGTTACTTATTACCCACAACATCTTAGAATTTCCCATGCATGCATAATATCTCCCTAATTTTGGCTCTAATAGTATCTACAAAAGCTACATCATCACGATCATGCTTTTAAATCTTTTCTCTCAATTTTTGTCAGGTGCAACTGAAACGATGTCGTATAGGATAGGACTATTGTCACAAGTTGCATTGATATTACCTAATCGAATCAGCAAGTAGCCATCGATCATCCTAGCCTTTGATGCCAATTCAGATAATCTCAACAGTTCAAATTAACACATGCATCATTGCATGGTTCATATTTCAATGCTTTTGAGCCACCTTTTTTTTTTATCCTATACTCACTACAAGCAAATTTTTATTCCTCCATGCTTATCAACATGGTCATGCATTTAAATTCTCATCTTTCTCGTCATAAACGGTTGATACCGAACAATTATGTATGGCAACAAATCGGGTTTAGGGCGGGTTTCACCTATATCAACCCCATATCCATTATGAGCGAGGAAGGTTCGGGTATAGATTCAAGGAAATTGTATAAAAAATAAAACTCAAACCCATTTTCGTCGAGTTTGAAAAAACCCGTGAATAACTCATCCAATTATTTTTTAAAATTATCTTTCATTGTATTAAGAAAAATCATATATCAAATACATTATAATTCAAATAATATATAATAATAAACTTTAAATTTTAAAAATATCTTAAAATTTAAGAATTAAATCATGATTTTAACCAAATATGTTAGTTTGATTTCACCATTTAATTATTATTATAATGAAAATTATTTAATTTTTATATCAAGGCGGGTTTGAGAGCGGTTGCAGGGCTGGTAGTACTTACAATACCAGACCCATCCCACCCATTTTTGTAAAGCGAGTTTCGGTTTTGGGTTTCTCCAAATTCAACTAGAGCATATTTTTCTCAACAAAATCGAGTCGGTTTCGAACAAAATTGCTCTTCATTATTATTTTTTTTATAATTAGCTATTTACTCGTTATCTTTCCATAATAATCAAGAATTTTTTTTTATAAAAACAACAATTAATATTACATTGATTTTGTAAAAATATTTATATTATAAAGAAAAAAAATCTTATATTAGAAAGATTTATATTCCAAAACATAAAGAGTAATTTATTTAGAGAAAATACGTGGTAACAATCTAAAGGTTTTTTTTTTTTTTTAAATGTGGTTAGTAGTGTATCATTTACTATACAAATATTTGTGGTTATTGGTTTTTAAATAAAAATAATATAAATGAATAATAAAATAGTAGTTTATTTTTTTTATATTTTCGATGTAAACTCATTTATTTATATTTTTGTATTAATTAAATAATATTGCTAATAAATTATAAAAAGTCTAAAAGAACATATAATTTTATGTCCACCATATGATTTAGCCAATCAAATCTATTAAGTTGAAAAGTTCTTTATTATCTAAAGATAAATTCATTAAAATATAAGAACGTGAAGTGAAATTATAAGAGGAATATTTTGAATAAATTTTTTAATATTATCTAACTATTTTATATAAAGGAAAAAAAACTACAAGAAGAATGACAAAAATTATTAGTTAATTTTGGATTATCACGCCATCTATGATCTATGTCAATAATAATTTAACAAGTCTGATTAATAATTATTAATGATTTTTATTTTTGTTAATTTTTAATTTTATTTGAATATTTGATAAATTATAATTGGTCTGGACTATATAATACTGAACCAACTAATAATTGCTCATCCGGATGAGAATATTTTCTAAAACAGTAACCTCATACTCTGATGAATATTTGGTTTAATGAAATACAGTAATGTAATGTGAGTAAGTAGTACTGTAACAAACAAAAATGACGCAGACACGCAATTTGTTGTCACGTTTATGTATGTCTGGCTGGCCCCTTTACGTGCATCCAAACACTGCCCACTATGTAAACTCGTGTCCTCATCCCCATCCATTTTACATGTGATCTCTCATTCGCAACCGCTGGTCAAAATCCTATCCAAACAAGAACAAGAATATGACTAAACCAAAGCTGGATCTTGCTACCCTCTTAACCAAATAAAAATTATATTGGATCCCGAGCAGTGCTACCCCACATTAATAAATGCTCTCTCAGGTACCAGCGCAAGTTGGCGTAACGTATGCATGCTAAGATTTTCTTTTATTGACAAAAAATATCTTCTTTTTTGATAAAATTAAAACATCTTTTAAATTACACTCTTTAATTAAAAAAAAAAAGTACACTCTCAATAAACATGTTTTTTTAAAAAAAATCAAGTACAGCTAATTCTTTAATTTGTGGTACAAAGAAAATATTTGATAACTTTGTTTAATGCTTAATATTTAGAGATATATACTACATATAGAGTTTAGACTTATTCATAGCACCTCCATGCCTTTTTTTTTTTTTTTTATGATCCAGGGTATCCACCCACATAACTGGGTGACTAATCCCTCGCACCACGGTCGGGCCCTTTTTGGGACGATACTCCCAGTAAGGCTTGCTCCATTCACATGCGCCTCGGGAACGACTCGAACCCATGACCATATGCTTAAGGGACACAAGCCCCTTCCACTTGTGTCAGCCTCCACTGGTACCGCCATGCCTTTGGATATCAAATAAGTGTCCTTTAAAAAAATTATCAATTCAGAATATACTCCATTATCTAATAAACTAGATTATTAGACATAAATTTTTTTTAAAAAAAAAAATCTGATAAACCCGCCCCGAATATGTTTCTTCAAATATGATAGGGGTGAATTTTAGGCTTTTTTTTTTTATCCCAATCTTTCATAAACTCGTCCCGAATCCCAATTTTTGATGTTGATACAGTTGAAATACGCAAAACCCACCCTAAATTTGTCTCATTGCCATGCCTTAAAATATGACTTTTTCTTTTTGACTCACTCATTACTTTTTTGTCTCCATTGCTTTTAATTTATCGATTTTATTGAGACGAAAGATGATTTCTGATTTTCAAATTAAAAGATGAAAACTATTTAATTTACTATCGATTTGCATAAGGCGGAAAAATTACCGACTATTTAAAAGCGGAAATATTTACGCCTTTTAACAAGCAGAACAATTAAAATGTTGAAATTTCAGAGAATGCTCCTCCGTGAACCCCCCACATCCCTTTTGTACGTGAATGAACGGATGGACAATTTTAGTATTATAACAATTTTTTAATGCTTCCGTCTGATGAAAGGCAGAATACTCTATTTGATTTACGAGTTTGGAAAGGCGGAAGATAATACGACTTGCATAAAACGGAAATTGTTTTATTTTGTTTCCGCCTTATTTCAAGCGGAAATTAAAGAATCTTCCGACTTATTATTTCACGCGGTAAATACACAAGTGAGGGCCAAAGAATAATGGGTGTGGGCCAAAAAGAAAAAATCTAAATTCTAAAATATGCTATGGCTTATATATAACCTAGAGACTTGAATAAAATCTTAATTACTTACTCCTTTCGACTCAAATTATAAGCAAAACCAACTAATTTTACGCTTATTAAGGAGGTTAGTTGATTGTATTTAATTTTCTCAAATTTATAAAAGAATAGGATATTTTAGGAAAGTTGTATTGAAAATGAAACAAAAATTAAATAAAATAACAATTTTCTAGGGATGTTTTTGGAAAGTGGCATTGGGAATGAAATAAAATTTAAGAAAGTTGATTAGTTTTGTTTATATTTTAAATCAAGAGAGGTATGTTTTTCGTTGCTTATATTTCAAGCCGGAGGGAGTATTAGTTAGCTTATCTATTGTTATACACTCTTTCCATTCCTTATTATGTGTTTTGTTAGAGAATAAATTGTTTTGATTTAATTATATGATTAACAAATGTTTTAAAAATGTTTTAAGGATACTTGTTTGGTTTTAAAGGAAAGATCCATTTTACCTCAATACTTTTTCATTTACTATTTTGGTTAATGAAATGTGAAAAAAAAATCCTAGTTGATCCTCAAATGTTTTAATCATAGGTCAAAATAATCTTTAATAGTAGGTACTAAAGTGTCAAAAAAATTATCCCAAAAAAATTAACTTTAAAAGTTATTTTGGTTTTCTCATTTTTCAGAGACCAAAATAAATATTTACTGTGTTTTATATTAGTTTGTGGTACTCCCTCACTTCATTTCGTATTTGTTTGCTCTACACCCTCATGTTCTATTATAGGACATAGTTAACTGAATTATCCATATAAAAGAATGTAGTTAGTTTTATAAATTTTTTATCATATATTTTAATATTACAATTTTACTCTCTTAACTTTTCTTAAAAAATTCAGCTCATTAATGAACAAAATTATATAAATAATCAAAGCGTTTAATAAGGACAAAAAAGAGAAAAAATTAATAAATAATGTATAACAAATATAAAATAACTTATAATTAAGACTAAAAAAATATTATCGGATGGAGGATTATATAAAAACACACTTTTAAAAAAATATAATGACTGTTTTGATTCTTAATACATTAATTGTTTTTCTTTATAGTATCATTTATTTTTATGTCATCATTAATTTTTTTCTCTCTATTTACAAAGACCTATTGAATAGTTTTAGATATGAAAAATATTAATTATTTACACTTTTAAATTTTTAAAGGATATAAATAAATATTTTATTATTATGAGACATATTTAAATGGTGTGTTTTTTTTGTGCAAACCCTTTGTAAAAAATGGGACGCTTGTGTACAATGACGTTCCTATAAAAACTTTTTGTTTGGTATATAAAATTCTTTTGTTAATAAAAAAAAAGCACGTTGGAGAATGACATACAAATGGGGAGATATTATTAACACTAAATTATCGTGACATTTGTGGTTAAGTGAATCATAATTCAGCATATAAAAAATATAAAATTAAAAAATAATAAAAATAGTTAATTATCTATATTTCATATTATAATTAGTCTAGATTACGATTATATTTCATATTATAATTAATCTAGATTACAAATAATTTGGTGTTCCTAAACAACTAACAATTTAACAAACAAACGGAGGAAGTAAAAAGAGCTAACATCAACTGTCCTAATAAGACGATGGGAACCTACCACCCCACTGAAGATCCTTCAAATGCAGCACAGTAGAGCCTACTCCTTATATATCCACCGTCACCACTCAGGCACTCTCCATCACAACAAATGGTGTTTATTAGTGCTCCTCACTAGTCACTCCTACTAATAAGGTGAAGGTGAGATACATAACAGAGTGGAGTGTGGAGTATTTCACCGTACCATTTTAAGGCAATGGTAACTACTACTAATAAGTGAGAGTGGAGCCCACATATCAGGGAATCAACTCTCCGATTAGATGGATGGATGGGATGACCCCATCATCATCATCATGTGACCTATCCCATCCATAACACAGCCACGGGATAATTATCAATTTATCATCATGAATCGGGGTGAAAGTGGGTCCCGCACCTCCTCTCATTTTCTTTCTTTCTTTCGTTTTTTTTCTTTTCTTTTTTAAACTTAGGTGATGAATGATGATGGTATATGTGTTGAAAAAGTGTCAACGCCGGATGAAAATGTAAAGTAGTTAACTTGTCTCTGTCAACAAAACCTTCTACGGCTATGTTGTTGCCCTTCACACTGCCTTCTTCCCACTTCCTTTTACTGACATTGCCACTCCTGCACTGTTGATTAGTGTTTTCAACTTTCAATTCAACACTAGTCTGAGCCACCTTAAAGACTATACCCTAATAATAAGCATATTAAAATTATACATACATGATATAACATACATACAATTTGCAAGTTAAAATGAAATCATGTGTAAGTAGCTATAGTTTAGTTTTCATATAGTGGTGTGGTAAAATCGATCTACCCTAAGCCCTTGAGAACCAAGTTGATTTGGTGAAAGAATATTTGATAATAATGAGCTTAAGTAGTTAGGACAGTCAACCCATGTGAATTGGATAAGCTCTGCCTGCAGCTAGTAGTATCCCACTAGCACTATAATAATAGGGGTGTCAACAAGTCAAGAGGTTGCTATTACTATATGCCAAAAACATTGGTTTATGTCACAACTGTTACTGGAATAATAATTCATAGCATGTAAATCACAAGCTATCCAACAAAATTTTTATTTTTACTAAACCTTTCACGAGATGAATTTGGTATCAGTCAATAATGATATATGGGATGACCTACACACTTCAATCAGAAAAGAATTAAAAAAAAACGCTGTTTGTGCGGTGGGTCCACCGCCTTATTTATCTAACCCACTGAGTGTGCACCGCACCATACCACACAAACATCCATGATTTCCCCCATAAGGGAAAGAAAGAAAATACTCTAAGTAGTAATCAAAAACTACTGTAGTGCTACAATAAAATAAGGGTTCTGGAAGTTAATTAAATATTTATTTATAAACAGATGCAGAATGTGATTGTGAACTAGGAAATCAGACTCTTCTGGAGAGAAATAAGAGCAAGAGATGGAAAATTTGTTGTTATTCCCATTCTTTCTTTTTGGTATCCTTATGAAATCATTATTATTATTATTTCTGTTTTGGCAAACACATAATAAACACATAGAGACATATCACATGGGGGAGAAGAAGCCCACCACATCCCCGGTTACATCTCATCTCATACTACTACTCCCCAAAAACTTATAAATAGTAATTAATATATAAAATCTATAAACTACTACCTATGGTAACTTAAACCCCTGATTAAACTTAGGATGAAGAAGGGATCTAATAAAAATGAAAAACTCATTGGCATTGTATTATATTTTTTTTTTTTTTGCATCAAATTAGAAAAAAGCAGCAACCATAATAACTGGATCCATTTGCTTGTGTTGCTTGTTGGTTGTTCACATGACATTGCAGCTTGAGGTATTCTCATCACTGAAATAGTGAGTGTATGGATCTGGAGGAGGATATGGATAAGGAGGTGGAGGATACATGTAATTGACAGCAGGGGGTGGGCGTGCATACATCATTGGCTGGAACCCTTCATTCCCCATTGCTCCCATTGCTCTTTGTTGGTTCATCAAAGCAGCCATGTACTGTTGCTGCTGCTGCTGTTGGTATTGTGGGTTCCCTGCCATCATCATGTCTGGCCCACCACCACCACCACCTTGCATGTATCTACCGCCACCGTTCATCGCGGCCGCGGGAAGGCCTTGTACAGCTGGCATCCCACCACCCATTTGCATCGGCATGCTCATTGCGGGCCCCACATTACCTCCAGGCATTCCTGGATGACCAACCATGTTTGGGTGAAATCCATTTTTCATTGCTTGTTGATCATTATTACCTTCACCCACTGGGTTTCCCTTTTTACCCCCATTCACATTACCACCTCCTCCTCCTCCATTCTTGTTTCCATTTTTACCCTCTGGTGCCCCACCCCCATTTTTACCCCCACCCCCATTATTATTATTATTATTCTTGTTACCTCCACCTCCACCATGATTCTGATTGTTTCCTCCTCCGCCTCCACCTCCACCGCCACCGCCACCTTTCTTCCCTCCATTGCCATTATTATTTCCACCAGGCATGCCATGCACTTGAACAGGCACAGGTCCACCACCACCGCCCTTCTTCCCATTATTACCCCCTCCGCCATTTCCACCACCACCACCCTTCTGAGCATTCATGAACTGTTGATGATTATTACCATTCATCAACATGTGAGGGCCGTTTCCATTACCCATGGGAGGCTGCTGCTTCATCTTATTATTGAGAGGAAGCTCATCCATTTCATCATCATCGAACTCGTCATCGAACTCGTCATCATCCTCATCAAATTCATCCAACTCGTCGTCACTAAATTCGTCTTCGTCTTCAGGCATATCAAATTTGACAGCTTTCATGTTGGGGTTCTGACCCTGCTGCTGCTGCTGCGGCGGCATCTTCATCATGTTCATGTCCTTGAATTGAGGCGGCAGCTTCAGATCTTGGAACCCTTTCATCTGCTGAAGTTGTTGCAGCTGTTGCTGAAGTTGTTGACGTTGCTGAAGCTGCTGCTGAAGCTGTTGCTGTTGTTGCTGTTGCTGCTGCTGTGGATTCGGTGCACCTCCTTTGTTGTTGTTTCCGCCACCGCCGCCACCACCCTTCTGATGATTTTGCTGTTGTCCTCCTTTGTTGTTTCCACCACCACCACCACCTCCTTTGCCATGTTCAATTTGCATGTTCTTCATCTGGTTCACAAGATTGTTGTTGTTATTCTGGTTATTATTGTTATTTGGTTTGGGTGCTGCACCCCAAAGCTCTGCATGCTTTCCTGATTTTGAAAGCTTCTTGATGAGAACGTTGGGGTCCACATTCCCAGAAACAGTCACCTTCCCCTGTTCTGCATCTATCTCCGTTGTGAACACCCCTGCAGTTAATTAATTAATTAATCACCAAACACACCTCAGATTCGAGTTAAGGATGCTAATGTAACAAGATTAATGGGTTTTTTTTGTTAAGAAAAGTTTTTTATGAGATGGGATGAGAAAAATCGGATGCTAAGGATCCAATTAAGGTACTCACACTTTAATGTCCGCAGCTCCACCAATTAAGTTTTTCATTAAAACTTTGTTTTTTCATGATAAATGAAATTGAAACCTTTACTTAAGAACAAATGATGTGAATCATAAAGGAGTAGATATGTTATATAGTACTGTAGTACAAAAGAGTAATAATGGATATGAAGCATACATACCATCAATTTTCTGCAAGATTTTCTTGACTTTCTGCTTGCAACCGTCACAGTGTATGTTCACTTTAAGAACACATTTCTGCATGCACAAGCAATCCCACAATTCAAAACAGAATAAAGAGAAGCTTTCATTAAACAGGACAAAAACAAAACTTGTTACTTTATCACAAATGTACAAAACACAAAGCAAAAAGAAAAAACAAACAAAACCAATTTAACTAGTGCTGGAATGAATAAGCAAGAGAACTTGAACCAAAAATAATAAGAACATGAAGATGTGAAAGGAGTACCTGTATCTTCAAAAACTCTTCTTTACTCATGGCTTCCACCGCCAAATGAACAAAAGATTGTAACTTGAAACAACGAAGAAAAAGGGGGTGTGGGGGTAGTAACGGATAACAGATCTGAGAAAGGAAAGGAGAAAAACAGAGAAGAAATGAAATGAAAACAAAAAACAGAGAGAGGAAATGACAGAAAGGAAATGGGTTGTAGTCTCTGAGCAGAGACAGAGAGAGCAGAAAGGTTGAGAGAGATTCAAAGATGGTGGGTAGTCATTTCATTTCATTGGGAGAGAAAAAGAGAGAAAGAGAGAGAGAGAGAGAAGAGGTAGGAAACATAACATAATAGCAGAGAGAATGGTGCTCCAATCCAAGCGGTCACTCATTCTTTGGTGCCTCTATTTATTATTGGTATTTTGCTACTACGAACTAGTGTTGTGTACTCCTATGTAAAGTGAGTAGTGTAACTTGTAAGTTGGTAACTCCCACAAACTCAACAAATTTAACCGTGGTGGGGGTGGTGGCCCATGAGAGTCGTAGTAGGACTAAGGTGTGTTTGGCTTGGCTAAGAAGAATCTACCTTTTACCCAGTTTAGTTTGGTTCTCTCTCTTGGCTTGGCTTGGCTTGGCTTGAAGAGCGTGAGGTGGGGGTGCTCAAATATCAACACCCTTGAATAATGAGGAGAGAGAATCCGTGTACATGAGTATCATCATTATATCTAGTGTGACCATGTTTTATTAATCGGTACTCCGACCTGTCTAAATTATATTCCCTCCGATCCTATATATAGGTCATATTTTAGAAAGTTTTCTTGGTCCTAATTATAAGTCACTTTATATTTTCTATGTATCATTTATTGATTTTTCTCTTTTTTGCCCTTATTAAATGCTTTGACTATCTATGCGTTTTTTGTTGTTCATTAATGAGTGTGAATTTTCTAAAAAAAGTTAATGGGGTAAAATTGTAATGTTACAATATATTCTCATGGAATTCATAAAACCAACCATTTTCCTTGGTATGTGTAATTCGGCTAAGTATGCCCTATAATAAAGACCGGAGGGAATAGTAAAAAAAAACATTTTACAAATGATACACCCTCCGGTCCTATTATAAGTCACATTCTAGAAAGATTCTTTGGTCCTATTTATAAGTCATTTTGTATTTTCTAGAAGGTAATTATTGTTATTTTCTCTTATTTGCCCTTTGCCCATTAATGTGAAGTAATACAATGTGAAATTTCCAATGCAAGTTAAGAGGGTAAAATTGTAATGTTGAAGTATTTTTTTAAAGTTTCAAGAAATCTAACTACCTTCCTTGGTCCATGTGATATGGTTAAGTATGCCCTATAAATAGGACCAGACGGAGTACTGAATACTAGTATAAACAAAATTTAATTAACTTTTTATTTCTTTAAATATATTTATAAAGTGGTTGAATTATTTAAATTTTGTTTTGTTCTCAATGTAAGTTTACTAAAGTAGTATATTTTTTTTTATAAATTTGAGAAAATTAAATGTAATCAACTAACTTTTCTTAATACATGTGAAGTTAGTTATTTTTTCTTATACTCCCTCTGCTCCTATTTATAAGATCCTTTTGGGGTTTTTCACTCCCACCAAGGAGAGTGAATAAATTTGTTAGTAGCATTGGAGATGTGAAAATTTGATATGTTTTTTCAAAATTACCTCTATATTAATTATTATTGGAACTCTAAAAAGTATTGACTTTACAGGGGTGTTAGTGAAAATAAGTAATTAAATATTATTGAAAATTGGAAAAAAAATCTTATAAATATGACCAAAATAAAAACCCCAAAAGGATATTATAAATAGGACCGGATGAAATAATTGAGATCGGAGGGAGTAAATGCTACTCCCTCCGGTCCTTATTATAAGACATACTTAACCGAATTACACATACCAAGAAAAGTGGTTGGTTTTATGAATTCTATGAGAATATATTGTAACATTACAATTTTACCCCCTTAACTTTTCTTGGAAAATTCGCACTCATTAATGAACAACAAAAAATACATAGATAGTCAAAACATTTAATAAGGGCAAAAAAGAGAAAAATCAATAAATGATGCATAGAAAATATAAAGTAACTTATAATTAGAACCAAGAAAACTCTCTACAATGTGACCTATATATAGGACCAGAGGGAGTAACAAGTAGTACTTTTGGTTCACTTGTCGATAAGCTAATTATAGTAAAAGTTCAGAAAAACTTGTATTTTTTTATTTTCGAAAGATAAAATGATGTGTACTAATAATTGTTTTTCTTGTTAACCTTGTTAACAAGACCATTTTTAATTGCTGCTGATAAATGCAGTTCCCTCCGTCCCTTTTTATAAGACACCATTTTAATAGATTTGTTATTTTTTTATAGGTCAGTTTATAACATTTAAATAATATTAAAGAGTTTATTTCAAACTACCTCTCACCTCGTGCAATGCACGGATTATTGATAATTTAATTTTTTATATTAAATATTTTAAAGTAAAGATTATTATTAATTTATTATGCAACAATGAAAAAATTATACAAAAAGGCAGAGACTTAAATCAAACACTACACTTAAAAATATTAATTTAAATAAGTTTATCGAGAAATATTGTACTTTTTTGTATAAATAAAAAATAACACTTTTTATCTGATATCTTCCTTATTTATTTAATAGATAAATTAACATTTTTATATGATTATCAACTTTATTAAAAAGAATCAAAAGTAAATCATATTTAAATATTTTCATCTTTTTTGTTTGGTGGTATTATAAGTAAATTTAAGGATAAATTAGAATATTCCGTATTTCATAAGACATGAAGACGACATTAAACTTGTTATTTTTTACTGTCTTGATTAATTAACACATTGCATTTTATAAGGAATATAATGACTGCTTTTTTTTATATTTTTAATATTATATTTGTTTATGTATATATGAGTATTAAATTAATGTATTTCTTGTTTAGTTGATCGATGAAGTAACACTTTTTATATATCATTATTACCTTTATTATGATATTATGATTAATTGGAGTGGAATCAAAATTAAACTATTTTTAATATTTTTTTGTTTGATGGTATTATGAGTATATTTAAGGATAAATCAAAATATTTCCTATTTCATGGGACATGATAATTTAGTATTTTTTTAAATATAAATTATCATCTTTTTAATATGATTATCACATTTATCATTACTATTCATATTTTGATATTTTGATATTTTTCATCGTTTATCTTATCTCAAATTAATCGTAAGATTTGATCCTAAAAAATCTTTATCTTAATTGTTGTAATCATCTTGAATTATTTTTTTTAAATTTTTGAAATGTATGTACATTTGTTTTTAATCTGTTACAGTTTTTTACACATTATTATTATTATTATTATTATTATTATTATTATTATTATTATTATTATGCTACAAACACACAACAAAAATCAAATATAAAATAAGCAATAAATAATTAGGAACATAAAATACGAAATAATAAAATTAGAGAATTCTTGGAAGTAGAGAGATCCGAAGGTGAAACAAAGGTAAAAAATGAATGTGAGATCATGTTATATATAGTATTTTTTTTTAAATATTTTTTTCAAGATAAAGATTACTTCTTTTTCCAACAAACTGAGGATAATGATTTCACATACAAATAATGCTCAAACATCATCTCTTTATGTTTATCGATCTTTTTGAGGATAATGATTTTTTTTAATAAAGTGAGGATACTGATTCAGCATATTCCACATATAGATAATTTATTTAATTTTAAATATTAATTTTGAACAGATAATTTATTTATTTTAAATTATAATTTTGATTAAAGACGATATTATCTACCTACAAATGCTCTGGTGACCCTTGAGCGAACAAATAATTACAATAAATAACCGTAATTGGAATTTTGGTTTAATATTAATAAATTATATCAAAAAGTCTCTTTGATCAATCAAGCATCCACATTCCAATTTTTGGAGCATTCGTTATTGTGCTATGGTGTTCGAATTATTTTGCATTATTGTTGAATCTTTGTTTTTTCTCCTGGGCTCCTAGTAACCTTAATCTTGGTAAAGTTTAGGTTCATTAAGAAGACTCAATTTTCTTCAATGAAACCTTCAACCTGAAATTTAGAATATATATTCATCAATTATATTATTGTTAATTAGATTTATGACTCTAAAAAAATCAAAAACTTCAAAAAATAATAAGAAAATCAAAATATAAACTCACCATTGGACGAAATGGGCATTCACTTTCTTCTTCAGCACACAGCAAAGATCAAATAAGAAATAATATGAGTAAAAAATAAGAAATAAAAGGAGAAAACAATTATGAGAATTAGAGACATAACTGTGAAAAAAATGTAAAGATTGAACATGAGAACCTAGTTACCTTCTGCTGCAAACACACAACAAAGATCAAATAAGAAATAATACGAATATAAAATAAGAAATAAAAGGAGAAAACAATTATGAGAATTAGAGACATAACTATGAAAAAAATGTAAAGATTGAACATAAGAACCTACTTACCTTATGTTGCAAACACACAACAAAGATCAAATAAGAATAATACAAATATAAAATAAAAAATAAAAGGAGAAAACAATTATGAGAATTAGAGGCATAGCTGTGAAAAAAATGTAAAAATTGAACATGAGAACCTACTTACCAATGGACTAAATTGACATTTTTTGCTGCAAACACACAAAAAAATCAAATACAAATATAAAATAAGAAATAATAGGAGAAGGGAATTTTCATAATTGGAGAGATTCAAAGGTGGGAAAAAAAGTAAAGATTGAAGGTGAGATTTTATTATATATAGTGATTTTTTTTCAACAAACTGATAATTTTTGTTGAGATAATATTTTTTTTTCTACAAATTGATAATTTATTTGATTTAAAATTATAATTTTAGTTGGAGATAGTAATTATTCACCTACAAACGCTCTGGTGCGAGTATAATATAACCGAATATACGTGATGCCTCGAAAATTTCTCCGACAAACGTGATGCCTCGAAAAGGGATGTTTTTATATAAGTATAGTAGATAAACTAATAGTGATAAAGTATAATTATAAAAAATAAATAAAGTCGTAATAAAGTTTTAAATATGAATAATTTTGAAATTATAACATATTTTATTTATAAATTTAAAGATAATACTTCTTTCTGTCCTATTTATAAAACCCTTTGGGGGTTTTATTTTGGTGTATTTATAAGATGTTTTTTTCATTTTCAATAGGATTTAATTACTTCTTTTCACTAACACCTTTGTAAAGTCAACATTTTTTAGAGTTCCAAAAATAAAATAATTATAGGGATAATTTTGAAAAAGTATATCTAATTTTCAAATTTTCAATATCGCTAACAAATTTATTCACTCTCCTTTCTGAGAATAAAAAACCCCAAAATTCTTATAAATAGGATCGGAGTAAGTAATTATTATTCTTTTTTCATGTCTTCTTCTGCTATATTCAGGAGATTAGGCACTTATTGTCCTCTTTCCGATATGTTTCGCTGGTTCATACGCTAAGAGAGGGTAATTCGTGTGCGGACTGGTTCACCAAGCACGGTGCCTCTCACTCGGATGCCTTCAGGCTTTGGGAAGTTCCCCCCTGCTGCTGTCTCTCTTATGTTATTGGCTGACCAGATGGGGATCCTGGTGCCAAGGAGCTAAGTCCCTTCTTTCTTTTTGCTTTGTGTTTAGCCTTCAGTTGTATAAAAAAAAAAGATAGTAACGTGATTTATAAAGAGAAAGAGGGAGTATTGTTTTTGCGTTTTACAAGAGAGCACATCTCTCCCTCCGCTTTACGTACAATACAAAAATTAAAAAAATATTTATCTTAAGTTAAATTATAGTAAAAGTGATTAACTAATTTTTTAAATTTTATTTTATTTACATTTTAATTTTCTTAAAATATTTATACAAAAAATATTATTTCATTTATTTTTTATTCACTATACTATAATTTTAAAATATTTTTATTTTATTTTATAAATTCGAGAAAAATTAAATACAAATAACTAATCACCTTATAAATATAATTTTGATTTTTTATATTATATTGTCAACCAGAGAAAGATTTTTTTTTTCAGATTTAATATATCAAAAATATTATATGTACTTATATCTAATTCTAACATCAACATTTTACATTTTTTTATTTTTTCGAAAATAAAAGAAAATCATCTAAATTTTATACGTCTTCATATCTTTCTTTTATTTTTATTTTATTTTTTTTAAGTGATCAACGATTAAATATCCTTATAGAGTACTAACAAAGATCGGCGGAATTACTTACTACTAACATGTATTCTCTCCTAAAAAATACCAGTATCATTTCAGTAATTCTCTCATAAATAATTTACAGTATTCGTCAAATCTGAATGAACTACAAGTATGTCAGAATATTTGAAGGCGGTGATGCAATTAATAATGGCATTTAATAGGACAGTGGCTGGCTTGTAAATTTCCTTTTCTAGAACTGGTTTTTGGTACATTGACATCAGTTTTCTCCACCAACTGCCCTGAATTTGCTTTTATGCTGCCATCGCTACACGTAAGTGACTTGAGCATTACCAAGAAATCTAGCTGAAATTGTTCACCCAGGATTATGCGACTACAATAACTTCTCTTCCAATCCCCTCCTGTCGTTGTATTTCTTTCTTCATTGGTAATGCAAGCAAATTCACTTTAAATGTCTTTAATCAAATTTTGCTAGCAATCACAAAAGTGGGTTGTTTTGATTACTCCTTCCGTTTCATTTTAAGTGTCTTTTTGGACTTTTGCACATAGATTAAGAAAATATTGATTATGATGATTATTGTAAGTTTTATGTGTATTTTGTCAAAAATGACCCTATTTAATATTTTTATTTTGTCAATGCATCACTATTAGTATTACAAATTTCAAAACTAAAACAACATTAAATGTAAGGGTAAATAAGGAAAAACAGTATTAAATGTTGCCTAGATTTGGTAGAAAGACACTTATTTTGAAACAAAATTTTGATGTTAAAAAGACACTTAAAGTGAAACGAAAGGAGTAATTGTGAGTTACTTTTGTGAATTTTTTTAATGTACTCGCTTGTTTTATTCTCTTTCTTTATATTTAACTGTTGTTTTTAAAAAATATTTTCCCCCTCTTTTTATATGTTTTTTTTTTATAATTTTAAGGGTGTAATAAATGATATTTTCCATTTTTATCCCTATTTAATAAGTTATTGGTTTTCATAAGTGGTATAAGAGAAGTAATTATTATAGACAGAAAAAGGGTATAGTGAAAAAAAACATAATTAATGTATTGAAAATCGAAGTTATGCTTGCATTTAAGGCTGTATTTTGTTTGAAACAAGACATATAAATAAGAATGGAGAGAGTAATTTAATTGTCATTTTCAAAATTTTACACGGATTAATAAAATTATTTAATGCTTTAATTTTCAAGAGAAATGCTACTCTGTCCTTAAATATAAAACTCATTTGAGAGATTTCACGTCCATTAAAAAAGTGGAATAATTTAGTTAATTGTATTAGTAGGAATGTGAACTTGTGATATGTATTTTCAAAATTACTCCTATTAATATTATTGGGAATCTAAAAAGTGGTAAATAAATAGGAGTGTTTGTGGAAAAAAGTAATTAATTATCATTGAAAATTGATAAAAGATCTTATAAAATAGGGGCAAAATAAAAGTGTTAAAAGGGTCTTGTATTTAGAGACGGATGGAGTATTAGAATAGTACTTTTTTTTTAATATACACGTACTTTTTTTAGTTTCTTATCCTTAGCATTAAGGGTGAAATTAAAAAATTCCTATTGATTATCATCTATTTCACATATTTCAATATATTAAATATAAGGTTAAAGTTGAAAAAATCAATTAATACACCTTCAAATTCATAAAGTGACAAATAAGTTGGAACAAATTAAAAAGATTAAAGTATTAGATAAAGTAAAATGAGGAAGAATGTGTTATGATACTCCACGTTAAAATATTTATATGGATAAGTTTATATTAAAAATTAATGTACATGAATTTTAAAAAATACATTTATAAATAAAAAAAATTAACTTTACACTTATTAAGAAAATTGGTTAAATTTTTTCAAATTGAATCCGTGTCCTTGCGGATCGAAGACAAAGTCCCGAGCCAGGTGTGTCACACCTCGTTGGTAGAATTAAAACTATTATTAATAACGAACCAAATGTAATCATCCTATATAATTATAGGATTTGATAATATATTTTGTCTATTGTAATAGATAAAAATTATTCTATATAAAAATAGGATTTGATTTTATGCTTGATGCAAATATTTTTTTTTGTTTTTTATTGTGACAAAAAAATTAAAACTATTAACAAACCAAATCTTTTTAACAATATTATCTTTCTATTTTTTTCTCATATGATATGAACCATTAGTCCGATTTCAATTAATAATTTTAAATATTAATTGCGAAAAAAACTAAAAATTACATTGATAAACTACATTTATGTATAGTCACTCACACTGCTACTAAGATTTATATTATTAATTTTTTTTATATTATGTTGTTGTTGATTTTTATATTAATTTTTGTTTGTATTGTTGAGTTCTAGAAAAAGAGTTTTCTTGATACGCATATTAATATTCTTCTGTATATTCCTAAACTTCAATGACAAATACCTAATTGCTTACTAATAGATGACATCATCTTTGCAAAAAAAATTTAAATCAAAATGATTAGAACAATAAGAATAAATATTTTTAGGATTCAATCTTATTATTAACTTGAGATAAAATAATTGATGAAAAAGATAACAATAATTAATTATGATTAAAAAAGTAAATGTGATAATCATATTAAAAAAACTAATTGTAAAAAAAAAAACTACTCCATTCATCATATAAATATAAGATTTATCATAATAAAGTAGATAATCATATATAAAAAGTCAATTTATCCATAAAATAAATAAGGAATATATCAGATAAAAAATGTTATATTTTTAGTCATAACACTTTTTATCTCATATGAGGAAGTACAAAATTTATTAACAATATCATCTAGATTAATTTTTTATGTGTAGGATTAATTTTTTAAGTGTAGGATTTGGTTTGAACTCCTACCTACCTTTTTATATAATTAGTTTTGGTTGTTGTTTAATAATATTTTTTTTATTTAAAATAAAAATAATAATAATATTTAATTTAAAATATTTAATATAGAAAAATTAAAATATCAACAACCCATGCATTACACGAGGTAAGAGCTATAACACTTGATAAGGAATTTAAATACAATAAAAAAATCATTTTAAAATATAATTTTTGGTATTTGCAACAAAATATGGCAATATTTATTAATATGCATTTATGATTTCTTTTTGGCTTATTTAAGTTTTTGGTCCCCGAAAGTTGACCGTGTTTTGATTTTAGTCCCTATTTTTTATTGGACCGGTCCTAGTCCTTAAAAGTTCAAAAAAATTTGATTTTGGTCACTGCCGTTAATGCTGACGTGGCAAACAGAATTAAAAAAAATAATAAAAAAATTAATTAAATTTATTAAAAAATATTAAAAAATAAAAAAAATTTATTTAAGTTTTTGGTCCCCGAAAGTTGACCGTGATTTGGTTTTAGTCCCTATCTTTTTATTTGACTGGTCTTAGTCCTTAAAAGTTAAAAAAAATTGGTTTTGTTCCCTGTCGTTAAATTTTGCGCTAATACCGATGTGGCAATTGGAATTTTAAAAAAAAATAATAAAATAAATAATTAAACTTATAAAAAAAATTAAAAAATTAACCCCCCCTCCAAAAAAAAAAACGCGTACCCACCCTCTCCTCTTCCTCTCTCTCTCCCCCACGGAGCTTTATAAGGGCGTGATTTGTGAGGGAAGAGACATCACTTTGTGAGCTTGCATGTGTCGATTGGAGATGAAGGAAGAGGCCTTGATGAGGGAAGAAAAGAGGGAATAGGCAAGGAGAGGGAAAACGTGAGTGAGAGAGATGAGGCCGTGAGGCCTTGGTGAGGGGTAAGAGAGACGCGATTTTGCCTTGAGAGAGGGAAGGGAGGGAGAGAGACGCGATTTGTGTTTTTGAGAGAGGGAAGAGCGGTGGCATGATGGAGGGCGTGAGGGAGGGAGAGAGCCAAGTGATTGAGGGACAAAGAGAGAGGAAGAGGGGTGGGTGGGGTGGGTTGGGTACGGGTTTTGAGATTTTTTTTAATTTATTTTTTTTTTTATAAATTTAATTATTTTTTTTTAAATTCTTTTTGTCACGTTAGTATGAACGGCAAAATTTAACGGCAGAGACCAAAACCAAATTTTTTTGAACTCTTAAGGAGTAGGATCGATCAAATAAAAAGATATGGACTAAAACTAAATCACGGTCAACTTTCGGGGACCAAAAACTTAAATAATTTTTTAATTTTTTTAATTTTTTTTTATAAATTTAATTATTTTTTTAAAATTCCGTTTGCCACGTCAGCATTAACGGCAGGGACCAAAACCAATTTTTTTTAAACTTTTAAGAACTAGGACCGGTCAAATAAAAAGATAGGGACTAAAACCAAAACACGGTTAACTTTCGGGGACCAAAAACTTAAATAAACCTTTTTTTTTTTAAAACTAGTAACCTTACGAAGTTTTGAAAAAAAATTTACGAAAGCTTAAAATGTATAACTAAAGTTTTGAAGAAAAACACTCCGCTATGATAGACATAGGAACCCGACCTCGTGCAGATTAGTTTCAAGGATTCCCTTGTATTAAGGGTGCTATTGAGGACACATATTGTACTGGCCAAAAAGTTTTGAAGAAAAAATTAAATCAAGAAAAATGGAATTGGGGAAGTAGTAAATAATTATTTAATGTCTTTTTATATATACACACACGTAGTATTATAATTTCGCGAGCAATTAAATTGGATTTATCTTCGTTTAAAAAGAAAAAAAAGTCTTGCACAATTAACAGATGATTGACCAATTCCTAAAAAATAATATGAGAGATTTGATCAATATTATGAATTAAAAAAAATTGTTTGTGAAAATAAAATTTGTTTTGATGATCTCTTTATTTTAAAATGGATTAATTTTTTACTAACGATCATGATATTTATTCATTAAAAAAAAAGTAAAATTATGTACCAAAAAATAAATAAAAAATAAAATTTAAAATAAATCTTGTATCCATTTGTTTTGATCAGACAAATAACTATAAGCCAACGTGAATTGGTTTAATCAGAATATAGAGTATATATATATATATTTTTTTTTTGAGATATTAAGAATATGATATGAGTATTAGTAATTTTGTATTTGACTTTTAATAAAAACATCCTGTTAATAATAGTGAACTCCTACCAACAAAGTCTAGCACAGTTGGTAGATAGTTGAGTTCCTTAAGCATAATGTCAGGGGTTCAATCCTTGCCGTGGACATGGAAAAGACTTTGTTGATAGAGGCAAAACTCACTTCGGTGATCTCTACGCCTCGGAGGGGATTAGTCTTCAACTGTCGGCGCCAATCTATTTGTGAATCATAATAGTGAACTCCTGTATTTGTGAATCACCGGGGAAAAAAACAACAAGTAGAAGCCGTAAGACATGACCCATCTTTAGCAAATTTCCGGAGCCAATCTATCTAAATTTTAATTCATAAAAAAATAGAATATTATCTATTTATTGAAGGGTCAATTCCATTTATTGAATCCACCTAACAAAAGTGCTTTGTTTGGCAAACAACGGAAATGCATTATTCTGAATGGGAGAGAAGAGCTGCCTCATTTGAGACAAATACAGCAATTATTAAGACCTCAGGGATAAAATAAAATAAAAAAAAAACACTTATAAATTTCAATCCATAAATCCAAAATACACTTGACACTGACAAACAATATCACACTCATTTAATGTCAAATTATTAGTTTCCCTGTTAAAAAAAATAACCTTATTTTCTAATTAATAATGTAATTACTGCGACATGGGCTTTACAAGAATCCCATATTAATGTTGTTTCTTTGCAATTTGCATGTTAGGATTTGACACTTCTGAAATAAATCATAAATCATACATCACATGCAAACATTTGTACTGATTAACATTATTATCGAACACCAGGAGACACCAGTACCCAATTCCCTTTGAATTAAATACTTATCTCATAGTAGTTACACATTTACTAACATCATTATCGCACAGTAGACTACAGTACTATTTTTTCTACCATAATTTTACTGCCTTTAAATCTAAACTTTTGGTGTAACTTGTCCTTTTATTCTTTTTTTAATCTTAAACTAGGTGCTAGAGTGGTGGCAAATAGAGGAGTAGAATAGATTAAAGTTTGTACTATATTATATCAATTTTGTTCACGATCCATTTATTTTTTATGAATGCGTATCTAATATATAGACTTAGTTTTTTCTCTGTATCTTACCAAATAAGGAAATGGTTATGTCTAGGTCAATTAATTTATCCAGTGATTAAAATTTGATAACTGAGTGAACTTCAATGTTAATAAATATTAGTAACATACTTATTAAGCTCGTATCGAATTTACCGGTTTGATTAGAGATTTTTTTTGGTGGATTAGCTAGTCGGCCATGCGCCAATATTAATGAAAATTGACACTTTATGATTGAAATGATGCTAGAAAATATTTTGTAAGCCAACGACTGTTGATTCAGTTGGCAAGAAATTGAGTTATGAGAGATTCTGAATTTTAATTCTACCTATATGAGAAGAATATTAATGGATAATTTATAAGCACCTATGTAAACGTTTTTGATTATGGAGACTTGCCCTAATTGTTGTGCCTCCAAAACTCAACTTACCTAAACTTTTATTTATATAAAAAAATAAAAATATTTTGTGGAATTTAACATGTTGAATGAGTGATCCGATATTTTGGTTGAGCCCATACCTAGGTTGAGTTTAATAACAGTAGTTAAATAATACTAGGAGTATATGATTTTTATAAAATGAAATTCTTGTAAATATGATACTTAGGGAAAGTTATAAAAGTGTTAATTGAATCCTAAGTTGATGATGAATGTTTAAACATTGTTTCAAATCAACTTCGTTATTGAATACTAGTTGAATAATAAGTTAGTATGAAATAAGAATACACACACTTTAGACAATTTTTATTTAAAAAAAAAACTTGTTTTGGAAAAGTATGAGCTGGATCACCACCATAAGGCATGAGGGCATGAGTTGATCATTCTATAAGACAGGAGTAATTATATTATTCCATGATGAGAAAAATTGAGTACACATTATCAATATCTTAATTAATTTTTTTGCGGAAAAAATAAAAACCGCCGCATATGGAATACCGTGGCACTGCCAGAAATTATGGGTCGTGTTCCTTTGCTTTGGTGCCAAACTAGCTTGTGTGAAATGAAAACTGAGTTTCTGCTTGTCACATTTTATGGGCTTTTCAAAAGGCACATAGACATATGGGTCATGTTCACAACTAATAATAATAAAAGTTCTTCTGATTAAATCATGCATGCCCCCACCTACTTTAACCGCAATTAGGCCTAAGAAAGCAACCCAAAAACTAGCTCTACTACTCCTTTTGGATTCTGTTGAATCACGTTCAAGGTTGCTTGTTTTCTTGTGTTATTCAAATCATTATTGTTGCCATTCTTAAAAGATGAAAACGTGATCAACCCCTCCTGATTTTGTTCCTTTTATTTTTCCCTTTGCTTCTGATTAGGGCTCTAAGTTCAGTGATTTTTTAATTTTTTTTAATATCTTTTTAAATGCAAACCATGCAGTCGATCGAATTATATCGAAGTCCTTTTGAGAATGAATCAAATAAATCACAAGCATAGAGAAAACAACAGTTAAAACAAAAAATTTATATGTTAGGAACTTATGATAGAGAAATCCACCGAATCATCAGTATCAGTACTTAGGAAATGTCCTAGTGGTTCAATTCATTAAGGTCCATGTAAAAAAATGTCTCAAACGAACAAGAAAAAAATGGGATGATGCTAACTGGTAAGAGCTGTTCATTGGACCACTTTTCAAGCACACATATTTGAACGTAACGTGACACTTTACTCAAAGGGTATTTGAATGGCGGTGACATAGGAACCGTAGCAAAATGATTTTTCTTACCCTTAGTCCAAACAAAGAGACCTCGAAGTTAATTTTTTAACAAGGTATGGGCCTTTTTACAAGAGTCAGTTGTACACAGTACATTATTAAGTCAGTAATATTTGGCTGAATCTACAAAGTCTATTTGGCTCTTAGTTGAAGAGCATATATAATTTGTAAATAATAATGAATAGTAAAATAAAATACAAAGGCTTTGATAATTTATTGTGGACTTTTTTCTGACCTCAAACACCACCAAATCCAATCCACTAGAGAAAAAGAACTTAGGTATAAATGATTGTGACAGGCACAGCTATGATATCATGGATTTTATATAAGTGAAGGATGGTGGGTAATTTTCCTGAGTTAACTAGGCCACTATATTTGGGATATATAATTATTTTTTACATTAACGTTCCATTTGAGAATGACTTGGGCAACCATGCAATGCCTATTGCCATTTATGTTGAAGGCTTCCCATGAGCAACCACATGGTCTAGGGGCAGTGGTTGTTAAGAGAGAAATGTGATTTTGCATATATAGAGAGAGGAGAGGCCAGAGGGGGAAGGGAGGGAGGGAGTATTTATTGAGCCTCACCTAGAAGAGTACAATTGCAATTGCATCTCACACATGGCCTCTTTCCCTGTAGCTTTAGATTTTAGTATGGTATGGGAAATTAATAATGGAGTGTAGGTGTTGAGAAGTTTTGACCAGAAGGGAAAGTTTTGATTCTTGTACTATTCAATTCCTTGTTCTACTTACTTGGAAGTTGGAAGTGATGATGCAATGCAAATTCACTTCAATTATTACAATTACTCCTAACAGTTAGAGTCTTAGACAGTACAAGAAAACAAGTAATAAAGGGCAATCTGTAACAGAAGGACGGATGAATATCTAGATGCCTTCCGTTTTCATTTGTCTGTATATTCAGGCATTTTATGAAGTCATGGATCGACCTGCTTAACTTTCTGCTTCTTTATTCGTAAAAGGAAGCACAAGATACCAAAATATGTTAGAGTCGGTGTCTTGATATTGTATGGAGTTTTCATGAACTTTGGATGGTATGGTGCCTTACCCTGTTTCTTGTTTTTCACTTTTCTCTTTTATTGAACTAAAAGAAAAAGGTCAACAACTCGTGTATGTGCATATGTCAAGTGTTGGCCACCGGCATTGGTTCTTATTACATTTTACAGTAAGTAATAACTCATCCACAAGGCAAATTTCACATAAAATCCTTTTTAATTTCCTTTGGTTTAGCACAACATAGCTCTTTTGGTGTTTTGATTCCTACGGTTCACTTGCGTAACTGGGCGATTAATCCGTTCATACCTTAATTGAGCTTTTTTTAGGATAGCTATTCCAGCAAGACACTTTTCATTTACATGAATCAAAGATAAAACTCATTATTACATATTTTAAACACACAAAACTCATTCATATGTGACGATAGTCTTCACTAATTTTGTTTATGCTTCCATAAATTAGATTTTCTAATTTTTCCCGGACCATTGAGTTTCACTTTACCATCACTAGTTCACCCATTATTATTATTAAGGGATACATGTTGAAGATATTTTAAAAGTAATTTTATATGGAAAAATGACACTTTCTCCATTCCTATTTGTAAAACTACATTAAGAAAAGCTGATTAATTTAATTAATGGTATTAAAAATATGAATATTTGATATATTTTTTCAAAAATTGTGTCTATAAATATTGTTGAGAATCTAAAAAGTGTCAAGTACATTTGGATATTTGTGGAAAAAAAAGTTAATTGTCATTGAAAATTAATATAAAATCTTATAAATAAGGACAAAATAAAAATCTCAAAAGGTCTAAGGATGAAAAGAATATGTCTAATATCTTGAAAAGTGATATTTTTAATTTTCCCCACAAGAGTTTACTCCAGTAATTTTAAGATGTACGCTATCACACGTTAAAAAATTCCAATTATTGATCTTAAATAGCGTGCTTTTGATACTAAACAATTGATGATTGGAGACAGACTTGTACCTTGTAGGCCTCCTTAACTAAGGTTGGGCGATGTATTGCTAGACATGCCATTTACCAGGCAATAATGAGAATTTGAGCATGGAGCATGATATGCCCATAATCGGAAGTTTCATCAAACGCCCATAACTTGAGTTAGTAAAATTTTCTATACTGAATGTTACATTAGTTGGAATTTTGAAAACCTAGGAGTTTTTGGACATAAACTTTGTACCTAACCTACTCCCAGTCTCCTTGTTTGATACTTAGAGCATGTTTGTGTAAGCGTTTGTACCTCTCAAACGCGCGTTCAGCCAGAAGCATCCTCACTGAGGCTTCTGCGTTTGCGGCTGGGAAAAGCGTATCCAAACGCACCCTTAGGCATGATATAGAATCGAAGATTAATAAGTGGCTTAAATGAGCGGCAGAGATGCATATAAGTGAAACAGCTCCTGTTTGAACCATACTGGAGAACACATGTTTGATACTAATCTGTAGTTGCAAAACGGAATAGTGAAAGCCACGATAGGAAACCCTTTTCAAATAAAATGCAGATAGAAAAATGGAAAGTAAAAAGAAAAGTTATGCATGAAAACTTGTAGCATGGGTTTCCTAACTTCATTTGTTCAAAAGTTGGATGTCCAGAAACCTCTCCAAGCTTTGAAGATTCTGAGTTACATTAACAGCTCCTTGAATGGCAATATTAGTTGAGACTCTTTCTTGTTGTCAGTGAAAAGAAGAAAAAGAACGTCCAACACCTAGAATCTTTTTATTTTTACTCACTCCATCACAATCACAAGACAAACCGTTTCAGCAAAGGCATTTAAGAGAACAGAAGTTCTAAATTTCAAATCTCGCCCCAAAAAGCATAAAGTAGGAGCAAGAATGTTGAAAACTATAGACTTATATGACTACTTTACAAACATAATACATCAGAGAGGATTGAGGAATCTTCACCCTCATGATACATAAAGGAGGTTTTCCAGCACATAAACCAGGTCTACAGATGACCCTCTCAAATATCACTCACAGAGAAAAAGTAAAAGAATAAAAATCACATGTACAAGATAGATGACGTCAAAGTAACATTTAATGACAGGAGAAGCGCATATAATCTAATTTTCTTCAGAACAGATTACATATGAACTATAAACAGATTATTGGTAGCAATTTACAGAAGGAAAGAAAAATGCTATATATCACCAGACTGCAGAATGAAAAAAAGAGAAGAATGTTTTTTTTTTTTTTAAGGAAAGAGTTCGATGGAAATACCATGCAACTTAACTTCATATCAGGCGAAAAGATGTCATTGGTCGCCATTGCTTATCTTGATCTCTATAAGTTCCTCAATAGGTTGGCGGCATATAGGGCATTTGTTTGATTGATGCCGCAAAGCTTTGGCACACTCACTGCACATACACTGGAAAATAACAGCTGTGACGTGAGAATAAACAAAGTGGTAAACTGAATATCCTGCAAATTGCAAAATAGTACACATGCAAACATGATAATTATCTTAAGGATCTCTACTGAAAAGTAGTTTATTCCCTGCTGGCCACTATAAGGTTCAACTTCTCCAATGGTATATACTAACTAGTACTGACTACTACATATATGTGTTCTATGATTTTAAACTATACAGGAACAGTTAGAGAGGTCCTAACTTCAAAACCGTATTGAATGGGGTGGCACCGTGTCGGGAGTGAAAGAAAACAAAATTCAGGTAGTATAAGGATCACCTATCAACCCTGTTTTCTATAAACAATCTCTTTCATACATCATACTATATCCAATAATCCAATACACAAACTAAGATTTTAAGATGTACTTGTGTCTTGAAAATGAGTATTAGTCCTCTATATAAATTAGGCTAGATTAGAAATGGTACCATATGTCGGCAAGGTAAGACAGCAGTGTCCTTAGGTTCAGTCATGCATATTACACACTCCTTCCCAGGATCATTATCATCAAAATCTGCTGCTGCTGAGCCTCCTATTCCATATAGCTCTCTCAGCTCATAACGAACATTGTCGATCCACAGAATCTGCCTGACTACTTTTACCTGGAAAGGACCACTGCCATTGCTTTTCTCCAAGACAGCTTGAGTTATTTGCATGTGAGGGGATGATGAATCTAGCACGTAATCATCATGGGTTTCGTCATCTCTCACACGTGTTTCGGCGCATATCACCAGAGGAAATACATCTTCATCAGGTGAAGGCTTTGAAAGATCATCCAACTCAAAGAAACCTAGGTCAATGCCGGTTCCAGAAGGCTGACAAAATTTCTGTCCAACTCCTTTCTGAAAGGGGAACGTGATCGGCTCAAATGCATCAGGATAGAGAGGAACGAACCTACATTTTTCTTCCTCTTTGGCCATGTAGGAGATAGTAATGCTGCCAATTAGAAACACGAAAGGAGCATATAAAGTCAGACAAGTGAAAAGAATTGTTTACTACTATAATAACTTTAGACATTGATTGAATCTTGAAACATTCTCTTGTCAGAATAATGATTCCAATTTGAATTGAAAGGAATTCAAAAATGAGAACTGAATTCCCAAAAGCAGCTTAATCGAGATACACAGCAGGCAGCTAATTAGTACTATTGGATTACTCCACTCAAAGTCAAGTAGTCCACCATAACTAACTAACTAACAAGTACTGTAGTATGTTACTTTAAAGGAGAGTTTAGAGCACACAATAATATCACAGTAGAATAGTAATGGAAAAGGGAGGAGGAGGAGGAGGAGGAGGAGGAGTAATAATAAACCTGCCATCAAAGAGGGCGTCGAAAACGAAGGAAACCAAGTGGTGATCAGGGTTGAGGTGATCAAGTTGGAGGCGGAGAGTGTGCTTGTGCAAATTGACATCGTTCCTGATCTTCTTGGCGGTTAGATGGTCAACATAGGGGGGTGGCGTAATCGGAGGTGGAGCAGCATAGAAAGGAGGAGGAGGAGGCATGGAATTGGGGGCATAATTGGAATTGTAGGTATTGTTATTATTTATATTAGATGATGATGAGGAGGAGGAAGAAAAAGAAGGAGAGGAGAAATAGAAGGGAGGATGGGGGGTTTGTTGTTGTTGTTGAGGAGGAGGTGGGGCCATGTAGCTGGTGGTGGAAGGGTTTGAAGAGGTGTAATAGTAGCCTTGAGGAGGAGGAAGATGAGAGTGAGAATGAGGAGGGTAATAGTAAGGCGGTGGGAGATGAGGAGGATAAGGATGCTGATGCTGATGCTGATGAAGATGCTGATGCGGATTAAGATAACTGTTCCTTCTTCTTCTGTGAGTGTTAGTGTTGGTGCTATTGCTGCTCCACGATATTCCCATCGGAAACAAAACCAACCAACCAAATTGAGTAGCAGAAGATGAATGAAGAGTGAAGAAGGGAAAGTTGAAAGGGCACCGAAATAGGAGTTGGGTCGATATCACCTCACCGATCCGACGCTTCTTACTCATTGAAATATCTCCCACGCGCTCCCTTCTTTTCTTTCATTTCCTTTTCTGTTTTTTTTTTTTTTTTGGGTAAATTAAACCCCGCGTTTCATTTCTAACTTCTTTTTCTTTTTTTTTCCCTATATTTTTTTAAAACGAGGAGCAATTATTTTTTTTCACCAATATTATATTTCAATTAATTTTTTTGGAAATGTATAAATAATATTCCCAAGATTAATTCTTGTGGAAATGTATAAATAATTTTAATTAATTTTATCTTTACAAATAAAACAATTTTTATGTACATATCGTGAATCGAACTCTAATATCATTCTTAATAAAAGTCTTCTTTGTTGCAATCAAAAGAGAGAACATCTAACTTCAATTTTTATTTTGAAAAAAATGAAGGTATAAGATATTATTGTATCATTGAGATATATAGATATCATTATTGTGCACTAAAGTAATGCTTGAAATACTTTAAAAAAACAATCCTTGGAATTACTGTTTATATATAATTTTTTAATAATTTATTTTGGAGTTTAAATTTGTAACAACAAAAATCAAAAAATTATTTTAATAACAAATAAAAAATAAAAAACAAGAAATTGTTTCCAAAAATTCTAGTGGCATTCTTTGAATAAGCTATTTGACCATAGCATACGTGGATATAAGTAATAAAAGTATAAATACAAATAAAATTGACCAATATTAATTAAGCTACAATGAAAAGGTGAAAACTAACGGCTCATTGTTAGAAAATTAAAAAAATTGAGTTTGTCAAACACGTGTCATCTATTCAAGTTTTTGACTAACAAAATTATATAGTATTTCTTTTTTTTGTGTGCACCAACCGGTACCCAGATCTGGTTTACCCAGAATCCAACTCATCTGATCCGACCCAACTGAGCTCGCACTAAGCGGTAGGGGTCTCCAAGCGGGGATTGATCCATACCCAAGGCTCGAACTCGAGACTAGTTGATTAAGGGATCAAGTGAGCTACCACTTGACCAACCCCACGTTGATAATTACAGTATATAGTATTTCTTTCGTCCCAAAAATTGATAAATATGTGAGATGTTAAAGGAAATAATACATGCATAACAATTTTTAATTATTGCATAATAAATGCATATGAATTTTTATTGGTTCATACAATTCATTTCCTACTATTATTCAATTTTCCCTTAAAGAATTATAGTACAGTACAATTTTTAAGATATTTTATTAATTGTTATTGTTATAACTATAATTTGAGTTAATAATTTTTACAATTTTTTACTGATTTTTTTGGGTCGGAGGGAGTAATTTTTATGTTGGGCAAAATCTTAAAAGAAATCAGTGCAATTCACTCAATTTCTTATTTCTGCATACAATACAAAGACAAAAATCTACTGTATATTTTACCAAAAAAAAATCTACTGTATTAACTACAGCTATGATTCAATTGTTCCTACTTCTTTGTCTTTCATGTTGGATCCTTTCATCTGCCCTGTTACTCATATTCACTACTCCCTCCGGTCCTTATTATAGGGCATACTTAACCGAATTACACATACCAAGGAAAGTGATTGGTTTTATGAATTCTATGAAAATATATTGTAACATTACAATTTTACCCCCTTAACTTTTCTTGGAAAATTCACACTCATTAATGAACAACAAAAAACACATAGATAGTCAAAGCATTTAATAAAGGCAAAAAAGAGAAAAATCAATAAATGATACATAGAAAATATAAAGTGACTTATAATTAGGATCAAGAAAACTTTCTAGAATGTGACCAATACATAGGACCGTATAGGACCTGAGGGAGTAATAGACAGCACAAAAGATAAGAAAATTAAAAGAACCATCCATATGATCAAGTGGTTGCAGGAAGATCATTCTTTAGTGAGCACATGATCATGAACTACTATTGCACTCTGCAATTAATAGCACGCAACATAGAAAAAGGATAAAACAAAAAACTCAAAAAGAAGTAAAAACCAAGGAACATAAGTATCATTTCTAACTCATGACAAACAAACATTGGAAATAAGCTTTGTGCCAAAATGAAATTCAGCAGAAATCTGGCCTCATTCTCTTACGAACTGATATGCAACCTCTTTGATGATCCCTGAAGATTCTTATCTCAGAAGAATCTCTTAGATCTTCAAGGCTTATATACTGCTGCTTAACCATTCTTATGGAATGATCACACCCTGACCCTGTGTCCTGAATCCAAATATAAGGGTGGCAAGTTTCATCATAGCAATACAACAAGCTCTTCAAGCTCCCACCAGCATTGCCACTCCTGTTAGGCATATATGCCTTATATATGCTTTTACATTTCATTCTCTTAGAACACCCTGGCTTCAAAGTATGAATCTTCTTCAGTATTGATCCCACCCTTATTTGCAGCTCGACTGGCCTATCACTCAGGTTCCATATCCTAGTCCCATATCCCGAGCCTTGAGAGCGGTCGCCACAGATATCAAAACAACCACCAAGAGAAACAAGGCTAAAGCATTGCATTTTCCCCATGTCTTTGTGTTACAGAAACTACACTATGGTTTATAACTTACACATAAACAACGCTTATTTGCAATAAAGTTAAGTTTTGCGAATCAATAGGTCTCTCAATCTTTCTTGTGGTTCACCTAAGAAGCTGGTGAGTGGTTTCTGAGGCGTTGAGCATAGAATAACATGAAATATGTAGGGTTCAGTTCACCTTGCAAACCTCTCAAAAAGAGAATATTGTTAAGCCCTTCCATCAAGGGAATTGGTAGGGAACCTTAAACCCCAAGATTCAGCAACATGACAGTGGAAAAGTAACCCTTAGTGAGGAAATTTATAAAATTGCGGGAGGATAGCTTTTCCTTTTTAATTCTTTGGGAACGAAAAAGAGGCTATTGGCACCAATAAAAGGGCATTCAAAGAGTCATGATGAGGTCTCATATGATGATTGCTGCCTCAACTTTACAATAAGAGGTTGCTTTTGATTTAATCCAACATAAGCCTTCCCACAATAAATAGTACTTTCCTTTTCTCTTTAGTGTGAATTAAGCTCCTACGTGTATATTTTTTTTTTTTTTGACACTCCATATCAGACAGTGGACCAGGTACTATGAGTGTGAACTGAGGCCCGAGGCCCTTGGATGGAAAAGAACATAGATATGGTTGGTTGTGTCCGGTTGCTTCTAGATGTTAGAGAGGCTTCAAATTTTGCCATTTTTACCTACAAAAGTATTAAAATTTGAAAGACTATTCATCTCTGCAAAATTCTTTTTTCTTATTCCTTTCATAATCATAAACTTTGGTATAGCTAAAAAAACTAGATTATGATTATATTTATTATAATTATAATTTGTTATGAACTTATGATTATAATCTGCTAATGTTTAGGTATCTTAACTTAAAAATGAATTTAAGTTAACATGTTTCATTTAAATTGTACAAAAAAGAAATAAAGTTGAGTGTATAAAAATAATCTTAAAAAAAACAATTGCTCAAAATTGAAGTTTGGAAATTTAACTTTTTTTTTTACAAAAATAAAACCTCTTTTTCTAATTTAATCTCTATGCCAAACGTCTTGATTCACAAAATAAATTATTTTTCTAAATATAAGTTAAAACTTCAACCGTTAATCTTAACCAAACATGCAGTATCTTGCCCATGATTATAACATAATAACTTGGTGGTTCTAATTATTAGATCTTCCGTAGAATGGTGACATGTGAGATTTAATCTTACTATAAATCTTGAATCAAGGAGTAGGCATTGGTTCAAATCACTTGCAAATCAAGATTAGGGTTTCTACGATAGCACAGGATTGACTTTCCATTACGTTTTAAAAAAGACCAACTGATTTTGCAATGAACTTAAAAAGAAAATTGCACTTATAATGAGTGAAGTTTTAGTTATTGTAGGAGTAAATCCTCAGGATTCCAACTTTTAAAAACTCATCCCTGCTGATAGAATGGATGAGGAATGTCTGTGCGTGCTAGGTTGAAACTTTCGAGAAAAGAAATTAGACATTTAGACCCCTTACATCTCAAGTTACAATTCACTATCTAGAGTAAAAAGTACAACCCAACAGAAAGAATCAGGAATTGTTCATATTATGAATTTCATCTTGTATAATCAATTATTTGTCACAAACTACATTGATGATGTTGGAACTGAAGAAATAAAGAAATGCTTGAGCTTTAAATAAAAAGCATAGACATTTTTAGAAGGTGAGGGTGGGGAAGAATTTACACAGGATTTTTGTTTTCAGCCTGATCTATCTTTGTTTAGGAGAGGGCGATTGAGATCTTCTACTGAAGGTTCAATGACAATGGGCAACTCTGGCGAAGAAGATGTATTATTGCCATCTATACCTTCTTCACATTCAGCTAAGGCTTCATCTAAAGCAGACTTAGAAACTTTAGTAACCCATATCATCAGAACCACTGCACATCATCCAAAATAACACTTCAGCCTGGCTAATCACAAAATGTATTGAATTCTTGGTCTTATTCAACTACTTTTCCATGCTCAAGAATTTTACCTATCTTTATGATCTATAATTAACTATAGATTCCCAAATATAATACATCTGTGGTTATTAATACCACGTGAAACAAATTAGGTGAAAAACTTGATTCCTAACATAACTAACCATCCTCCCAAAATAAAAGCATAAACCACACGAGGAATTGAGGCTTTGACTATACAATTATCTAATAACAGTCTGTATGAGATAAAATGGTATTATGCTTTCCCTTGTTTGCTTACTAAAAGTTTAAGTCATTTTTGGACTTCTGGACAGAGCACAGCATCCACCATTGAAGACACGGGCTGCCAGAAATGTCCTCAGAATAATCACAGGTTCTTGTTGTAGGGGAACTATAAAGGATGCACATTTATATTTCTTCTTATACAACATATATGGGTGGGTGCATTTCGTGTATTACATGGAAGTTAGTACATTGCAACAGGAGTTGTTGCAGAGCACAACAAGCCACAGCTCGGGTAGTTAACAACTACATATTTCTTTATTAATGTAAGGCATTGATATTCTTATATTTATGAGGGGGAACAATGTAACTCACCAGATATTACTACGCTAAGAATGAGAAAAACCTGCATCCAAAAGAGAAAGAAACATGTGTTATTGAAGATATAATATGGATAAAGCTCACCTATCAAGAAACTCAATAGACTGAACCCTCCAAGGTATCTTAGATGTTCATCAATAAGCAAAAGATAAAGCAAAGATGAAAGCCCTTAAAAGGCTCATCAATATAAGAAATAAAGGATAGGATCTCTTACCCAACGACCTGTTGAGAAATTGCCCCAACCATGTGTCACATCAGATAGATCTTTGAGAGTTGTTCCAACGTATACAAGTGCCAGTGTCAATGGCTGCAACAGTAACAATATTGAAGGTATTACAATGCCACTGTAACTAGAATGCCATTTAGTGAGCTATAAGAACACATGGACCTTAGTTTACTTTATAGTGCAAACTATCATAAATCCAAAAGGGGAACAGTGCATTAGTTTCTAAATTGAACAAAACTTGTAACACCAACGACAGCATGAGCATGAAAGAAAGGAACCTTACAGTGGATATTCAACTTGTTCATAAATTTATTCATAAACGGAAGTTAAATAAAATGATTGTAAACCAAAGATATGTAATTCGAAAAACCTAATTTCAAAGTAAGAACTCATGCAGATGATTATATTATATACTTATACAAGTATACAAAGTACAAACATCAAGCGTACTCATATTTATTTTTAAGAATTCCTTAGATTAACTAGCTGTACTATGATAGTAAAACATAATTAGCTAGCATAGAAATCAGTGTTGATTACTGGTGGAATGCATTTGTAGACCCAGTTTTAGCAGAGCAAATAATGCAGAAGCACAATCAAAACCATATTCCTGTCTAATTCAATTGACCTCAAATTTTCAGCATTTTTACATGAAGCATTTTAAATTCTAGAGACGTCCATACGCAATGTGTTTTCAATGCGACACTGAAGACAATTAAAAGGAAAGAACTAGTCTTATTTATATTTTATATTCGGATAAAGGAACAATTCTGATAGCGTTCGAAGGTGTCCAGTTCGCCATTAGTCATAAGCATCACTTACTCAAAAATCAAAATCCATCCACATAACATTTTATAATGAATAGAATGCAAGTGACTAACATGAAGAAATCCATTTAGTGCTCAACATTATTGAATATTGTGAATCATGAAAACAGAAATTTATCGATAAAGTCCCCAAAATATAAAAGAAGATACCATCATTCCTAACCAGGAAGCTAGCATATATTCTCCTAATGGAATTGGAGTCACAGACAGGAGGTAGTTCAACACATTAAATGGAAGTAATGGAGCAAGCCGAAGCAGTAACACAATCTGTAAAGAAAGATAAAGAAATTAAAAGAAAAAGAGTAAGATATTCTGTTGAAAATATATAATAAGAAAGGAACACCATCAATGAAAACAGCACAGAGCAAAGATCTATAAGAACAATAGCCTCTCAAGCAATAAGCTAGTGACTGAGTGATAGATACATTATAAAAACTTCGAAAGACATGCATAATGCCTTACTATACAACATAAGATATAGTTTGATACCAAAACTAAATAACTGTATATGACAAAGATTGGTTCACAGTGGTTCAGATGGATGTTATGCACAAAATGAGAACTGATATGTGTGTGTATAGTTCTACCAAATACTAATCTTAACAAGTAAGATCCATGACTTGAGGATAATTTTTGTGCATTGGCTCCATAGGAAGCCACAAGGTGGGGAAGCAGAGCTAAACAAATTATCCACTGCATGTAAATTTGTAAATCCATCCACATTATCAGCGATTTCTGGTTTAGTGTAACTCATTATTATAGTTTCCGCTTCTTGTAACAGGCAATCAAACATAACACATCAAAATTACAGTCATGTTAAAGTATACATCATGGGCCACCTGTTTCACCCAGAGCTCTAATTCAGAAACAAGAATTCCAAGAGAACAAATAAGGTAAAAACAGGTGGCACATTATAAAAATAAACATCAAAAGACTTGCGAACTTAAAAATGTTTTTAATTAATCTGAAGTCTATAAACCTTAAAGCCAGATCTCTGAATTGCAATTGCCACTGATCTAAACTGGGGATAATCCTTCAACCTAGAAATAACAAGTGGTTTCCCAATCTGCACAGGAAGAAAAACAAATGAACAAATATGCAGAGGAATTTCCAAGAATCATGTACATGAAGAAAAAGTAAAAGAGAAAGAGCATCTTGTACCAATAAAGAAAAAACCGAACATTAATCGACCATTTGACTAGTGGACTAACTTTTAACATTTTTAATTGGAAAACTGCTGGCACATGTAAAACTTTAAAAACTCACTGTTCTACCAACAAAAAGAGCAGCTCCAGCACCAACAGTTGAACCAATGGAGTCAGCAACAAAGCCGATTGGAAGCCCAAAAAGATAGCCACCGCCAAGCTGAACACGAAGTAACAAGTAAGTTGACTCAACAAATTTATTTACGAATTCACATTTCGAAGTTTTCTTCTCCACCAAGTATTGTAAAGTAATTATGAATCATATAAGAAGCGATGAAGTTTCGCATAACTTGCATCAGATAAGAGCGACTCCATACAGGAAAAATGATAACCCGTGGCGAATTCAATTTAGAAATGAATAAAGGTTATAATCATAAATATCAAAACAATCGACAGGTTGCAGGCAGTTGAGATTATGAAATTAGTATACAAGAGGATTAATAAGGTTTGAAGGAAATGCAATGGCAGTGCATAAGAGATTCTTACAGTAAGAACAGAAGCTGGGACTGCCAAGATAGTCAAAGGAATGTAAGCAACTGCCCTGAGAAAGTCAGCAAACCAAATATGAATATGAGTTGACAAATTCATGAATTCAAGTCAAACTGTTATCCAAATTGATGGATTAACAGACATGTGATCTTTTAATATGGCAACATGAGTATGTATTGTACTATAGTTATACTTTGTGACAGCACTATCATTAATATTAAACCTTATCAGGTTATGAACTAAAGCGGCAACAAGATTTGAAATTATTGTAATAGTGTAGCAAAGAAAAGTTTCCACATGAAAATGATAGGAGTTTGAATATTTTTTATTTTTTAAAGGACTTACAAAGCAAGTGGACCCCATGGGCCAAGATCATGATCAACCCAAGTTAAGAAATTCTTGAGGATCTGTAAAGCAAAAAAAAAAAAAAAGCTTAATGGTGGTGCATCAGAGTAATGAAAGGAGGACGATTTAAGCAAATGAAGAGAAAATGGATGACACCCATGATCGCATTTTCAGCAAAAATAAATAAAGGAAATAATAATAAAAAAAAGGGGGGGAAAGGGGACCTTTTGAATGGGGAGAGTGAAGCAAGCAACAAGGAGAAGAAGGAGAAGGAGAAGAAGGAGAGTGATCTTGAGAGCAGATGCCCACGACATGCTTTTGTTTAACAAAACAACCAATCGATCAATCAATCTATCTGAAGCAAGCAAGCAAGGAAGATTAGAATTTACTGTAGAAAGGAGTGTCAACCACACACTATAACTCTGCGCTAGTCTTCTTCTTCTTCTTCTTCTTTTCGCTTTCTTGCCCTGACAAACATGGGCGGGCGAGAGGATAATTACCAAACTAACCACCATTAACACTATTTCCTCCGTTCATATTTTTATCTTATATATTTCAAACAAAACACAGCGTTTCTTTTAAGAAATTTAATCATTATTCATATTTCTAATATATTAATTATCACCATATCTTTATTTCTTTATAATCATTAATTTTTTTTCACTACTTACATAAACCAAAACATATTAAAAATGGATAAATAAAAAAAATAATATTTATTACACAAAATCTCTGACAAATAATAAGAAACAGAAAAAATATTTATTTATTTTTACCTACCCACATTTCAACTTTATCAATTCATTTTTATTTTACACTTCACAGCAGATTATCTTCTTTTATCCTCTTTCTTTCCCTTTCCTACTCGGACTATCATATCATTCACATTTGTCGCCTGCAGTTTCAGAATATTTATTCAAGGCTTAATTATGGTTTTGGTCCCTATAAGTTGATCTCGTTTTGAATTTAGTCCTTAAATCTTTTTTTGACCTTGAACGGTCCTTAAATCTTTTTA
The DNA here is from genome assembly GCA_037953625.1 of Crotalaria pallida. NCBI lineage: Eukaryota > Viridiplantae > Streptophyta > Magnoliopsida > Fabales > Fabaceae > Crotalaria > Crotalaria pallida. The sequence goes on along the minus strand of CM075649.1, from coordinate 187,172,582 downwards.
AATTTTGTTTTTAGACCTTAAATCTTTTTTTGACCTTGAATGGTCCTTAAATCTTTTTAAATTTTGTTTTTAGTCATTCTGTTTGTCTTCTTCCGTCATCTGCTGACATGGCAAACAGTGTATCATGTCAGCCCTTACATTGACTGCCAACGATACATCTGATGTGGACCTCCTACTCATGTGAGCAGGAACCGAGCAGGAACCAAGCATTAACCGATCATGAACCGAGCATGACTTGCCAAACCGAGGGAAGATATCGACCGAGCACGATGAACTGAGCACGAACCAAACTATGTCGTTACCTATTGCATCGTACTCGGTCGATATCTCATGTACGGTTAATGCTCGGCTCATGCTCGGTTCTTGCTCACATGAGTGGGAGGTCCACATTAGATGCATCGTTGGCAGTCAATATAAGGGCTGACATGTGCCATGTCAGCAGATGACGGAAGAAGACAAACAGAAGGACTAAAAACAAAATTTAAAAAGATTTAAGGACCATTCAAGGTCAAAAAATGATTTAAGGACTGAAAACAAAATTTAAAATGATTTAAGGACCGTTCAAGGTCAAAAAAAGATTTAAGGACTAAATTCAAAACGAGATCAACTTATAGGAACCAAAACCATAAATAAGCCTTTATTCAATTATTCTTCCATTTGTATTTCCAATTTTATTCTTTCATTCATTTTTACATAACTTTAACAAAATTAAATGGACTAGCTCTTATGGTTGCTTTAATTTTTTTAGGGGGTCTCTTTAAAATAAAAATTAAAGACTCTACTTAACATCTTAAATAAAAAGCTAAACAAATAAATAAAACATTGCAAAATTATTTTTCAATATATTAGTACCAGTTTATTAAGAAAAACTGAAAAACACTCGCACATACTCTTTTAACACATTCTCTATCCTTAGTACATGTGACTTCTTTGTTTTATTCAAAAGAAAAAAAATCCTAGCAACACAGTATTCTTAGACACATCTTTTTTATTGGTCCACAGCTCCACATTATTACTTTACAAAATATCATGAGTGGGGTTTTTGCCACGAAAGTGTAAAAATTTGTAAATATGCTAACCCCAACGTACATGTAAAGGGGCTTAACAAGTAAATAGGCGGTCAAAAAATGAAATCCCTTTAAATAAATTCGGTAGTAGATCACTTTTTTAACTAGTTTGGATTGTTTTTTTAGATAATATTAGTGGGTTGGCCCAAATCCTAAATGAGTTCAGACTTTACTAATCGAGCTAAAGAGGTCCGAGATCTTTACAATTGTATTTTAAGAGTGTAAACCTGCTTATATATCGAGTTTATTCGGATCAGAATAGTCAAGTTGGGTTTTTTTTGCTCTAACTTCATAACCAACTCAATTATCTTAAATTAATTAATTTTTGCATTAAAATATTAGATTTTCTTAATCTCAGTTCATAGGTTATAAATTTAAACCTCAAAATAAATATTCTCTTCGATCTCAAATATATGAAAAATAAAACAATTCATTAGTGATCTCAAACATAAACAAAAGTTAATTAACTTTCTGTTACCAATACAATCATTTCTAAAATATTCTTACAAAGATGTTATACCATTTAATTTTTGTATCATTCCCAAAACAAATTTCATAAAGTAATCTGATTTTTTTACTCCCTCTGGTTCTATTTATAAATCACCTTCTAAAAAAATTCTTTGTCCTATTTATAAATCATTTTGTATTTTCTAAAAAACATTTATTGCACTTTTTTCTTACATGCTCTTTATTCATTAATGTGAAATAACACTTTTGTGAAATTTTGTTTGAAAAGTAGTTAAAAATTTTGTTTCACAAGTAATTTGCACTAGTTTTTGTTAAAAAAAAAATTATACTGTACTATTATGAAACTAATTTTTTTTTCTCTGGAAAAACTTATATGGTGAAATTGAGAGAGTAACTTAAACACATACTTTATCATATAAATGTGATATATGTCACTTACTAAATCAATCATTAATAAAACGAGTATTGTTATATATACATGTACTTGTATACACACGTCACAGTGCATGGTTATGAGAATTTTTAGGTTAATTTATGAGGAAATTATTCTTTCTAATTTTATACGTAAGATTCTTCTTAGATTTTTCATCTTCATTAAGGAAGAGTAATTAAATTTATTAATGATAGTAAAAATATAAAAATTTGATATACTTATTCAAACTATTCCTATAATTATTATTGAGTCTTTAAAAAGTGTTCAATAATCAGGAATGTTTGTAGAAAAAAATAATTATATGCTATTGTAAATTAAAATGGATCCTATAAATAAGATCAAAATAAAAATATCAAAAAAAGTCTTATACGTATAGTATTAGCCATAAGTTTAGTCCACCATCGTCATTTATTATGTGAATCTGGTCGCAATAAATAACTTCCATATCCCCCAAAATAATCAAAAAAATAATGAGAAAATAGTGTGTACTATAACATTGTTAAGTTTTTTTTTTAACATTGTCACCATATTATTCATCATTTATGGGTTAATAATAATTGACTTACAAATAAAAATAATGCAATTCATTATATCATCGTTGTATATATATTAAACTCAAAAATAATTTAAGTTTTCACAATCTGTTGGTTCCTTTTTCAGTGAGAGATGAGTGACTCTTCCTTCAGTTTCTTGTAACTTGTAGACTATTCGAAGTAGTTCATGATATCATGTTCGTTACATGGTTGTTAGATACATTCATTTCCATAAGCTATCTATTTCAAAGTAAGAACATAACCACAAGTCTATAATATAATAGATGGGTGCATTAGTCATGGGCCATGGCAGCTAAGCATATATTCCCTCAAACAAACCAAGAGAGCTGTGCAAACAAAGAATTGCCTCTGAACTATGGATATTGATTACAATAGTAAAATGTGTTCTGAGAAGAGAAAATCCTCTGCTAATCTACAAGCGGAACAATATCATGTACGTATCATACTATTACTAACAAATCTATGAGCAAAAAAGAATGACAACTGCTAAATCTAGTTTTTATAGAAACAACAAGATTCCAAACATGGTGGACTACATATACCTCAATAGTCTTCATCCAAAGGCACCTTTTGTAACCAAAGTATAAGGCGTGCATTATTCTATTGGCTATGCCTACACAACACATCAATCCAATGCTACTTGTAGGCAAAGTGTTAAGTTCAGACCATCTCTTCCAACTGAAGCTATTTTGTGCACAGTGCATTGAGAAGGACATGCGCTAACATGAGGTCCACGAAATACTGATGCCCAATTTGGCCATCTCGCCACTTCATTTTTGCAGGAGCCCTTCCATAGTGAACTCCATCATTACACCGGTTATCAAAATGCCATGGAAATGTCATATCAAAGTTATCAATCACGGCAGATACAATGCCAGCTCGCTTCAATTTCTCTAACAAGACACCATTGAACACCTCCATCTTGTTTGGGTTAAATGCCAGTGATCTTGCATATCCTCCGGTTGCAACCGTGTTCCGGTAAAAGACTCTCGGCCATGCCAATCCCCTTTGCTTCACTGCTTTCATAACATCTGCCCAGAACGATGCTGCATAGTCTGCTCCGACAGAAAATGCTCTTATATTACGCCAGTGGACGCCATCATGCAAGCCGGAGTTCATGATCACAGTGTCCGGGATTATTTCTTCTGAGAAGTACTTCTTCAACAAATCTTGAAACCCTTCATCTCTCAAAGAATCCAATCCTAGATAATTTTGTGTTTCATTCCAATGCCCATTGAAGATGCTTGTAATCCTAACTGTTTGAGATGGATCTTTTGGGTTTGAAAAGTTCATATCAAACCTTCTAGGGACAGAATGTATTTCAGGCAAATCTAAAATAAAATTGAGAAGATTGCGTATCGTGTCAACGTGATTCGAATCACCCCAAAAGAATATCCAACGATCCTTCAAGCAATTCCAAGCAGACTCAGCTGAATACATCTTAAATGAGCAGTGGGTTGAGTATACCCAACCGTTACTCTCTAGAATTCCCAATGAACCATTACACCATGGAGCTTCACAAGGAAAATCCGGCGCCAGGCATTGGTACCTACCATCGTTACCTATAGCGCAGTCATCGTTCTTGCCATGCCTAGTCCACCTTCCAGACCACACATCCCTGCCAAAATCAGAAGCATTGCAAGCATGCAGTTCTGGTAACCGAGCACTACTCTTGTAAAACCTGATTGCAATACTACGAAGCACGCGATCATAAACAAATCTCCAAGGTGTGAATTTGAGACCCTCAAAGTGTCTATAAAGCAGTATTATGGTGAGATTGTAAACCCCATCAAAATCAGGGTGAACTTGCAGCGAAATCGAGTAAGAACCATTACTGAAATCTTTCACCAAAGGCCTAGATTTCCATGATTCCCCTGAAAGATCAGTCTCGAAATAATCTCCACCTAAACAACGAGGTTTCCCTAAATCATCCAATGCTCGAAAACCAAACACATGAACATCCCCAGCTGATAGCTCAATAACTTTCCCACCATCGAAACCAGGAATCGCAATATCCACAGTCTTGGAATCTTTACAAGGTTCACCACCATGAGCTAACCATCTAGCTAAAACATTAGAAGTAAAGTTGGGTTCTAATTCACTTGAAATCCAACTAGTCGAATGCTGCCCTTCAAGAACTAGAGATTTTAATGTGCTTTTACCATATTTCAATGGATTGTGGTTGGGATCTAAGTGAGTGGTTTGATTTTGATCCGAACTAGTAACAAAAGATGAATTAGGAGAATGAAGATAGTAATCTTGATGATGTTGTTGTTGGTACCTGAAACCTTGAAAGAGGTTCTTAACGGTGCATGCATCAATGGTCCAAACAAGAACCATTCCAAACAAAACCAAAGAGGTGAGTAAGAGTAAACCAACACTACGCCAATGAAATATTGGAATGGAGGACCACACAACACCCCATTGATTATTAGAGGGTGGTGGTGGTGGTGGAGAAATCACTACCTTCTTCACTGTCATCATTACTAGCTTCCAAAACGGCAACAATTAAAAAAAAAAAAAAACTAAGATATTCAAAACAAATCCAGCATCAAAGACCGAAAAAGTTGTTACCTTTAGATGACAGCACTTCAAGACACAGTGTTTAAAGATTGCAAAAAATCAATCTTTTTCTTTAATGAAAGAAGGTGGAAGCAATTGAAGAAAAAGAAGCAAATAGGTAGGTAAAGTAGGAGAGAGACTTATGAGCTTATGAGCATGTAGTAGCAGCAGTAATGGTGATGGGTTGGTTGGCTCACTTGGCTGAGTGAGTCACAGACAGAGAGTAAAGGGAAGAAGTAGCGCTCTCTCTCTCTCTCTCTCTCTCTCTCTCTCTCTCTCACAATTCACATTGTACTCGCCGAAATTCATCCATTTTGTTTATTAAACATCAAATGTTTTCTTCTTTTTTGGAACTTTCTCATATCGAACAAAATAAGGACACCATTCACAGGATGTGTATCTACAAATAATTTCTAAATAATAAATAAGGAAAAAAATATATAAATAAACAGATTGTGAATTATATGATGTCCAAACAAATAAACTTTTTAATCTTTTCTTTTCTTTTTTCATAAACTTTTTGAGCTTTTCTTTACTTTTTTTCTGAATAAGATTTCTTTTTCCTAAATTTTAAGCTTGATAATTCTTGGCGTGGATTTTTTCTTTTCCATTTCATTTTAGAGAAAATGGGTAATGCACCGACCGTATAAAGTTTTTTACACCATTAATGCATCATCCATCATTAATTCGTTTATGGTCGTTGACTTTTAGATTAAAGTAATACAAATGAATGATGGATGATGATGTAAAATACTTTATACCGTTAATGCATATTTATTAATCTCATCATTTTATCAATGTAAAGATGTCTTTTTTTAAAGAGTTATTGATAGGTTTATATGTTTATTCCCAATTTTATTTTAACCAATTATAATTTTGTGGATTTGAAAAATAAAAGTTGTGATTAATCATGAGGAAAATGCGAATATGAATTTGGAAATATAAATAGTCTCGCCATGTCTTTTTTCGATCATTTGCCTTTTTTTTAAATATATAGGAGTATAATTTATGAATAACAAATTTTAACCACTAATTATCTTTTTCACAAATTATAAAAAATAAATCTCTTAAAATCTGGATCACTAAAAATATCTAATGATTCGAAATTGTGAACGGAAGAAATGCTGAATTAAAGAATACAAATTGAACCCAAGGCTTGCATGTTAAATTGAAATGTATTTTTATGATAGATAATATAAATTTACCAACACTTTATTATATTTTTAGAGATTCATGGGTATCTACTGACGATGTAAAGTTTTTTCACCACGCTAATGATAAGATTTAGTAAGGGGCGTCAACTTTGATACACGTAAAAAAATATATACAAAAAATAAATTAAAGTTACGGTAAAATTATGCATAAATTATGAAGGTTCAGTTTTGCTTATTCTTAATTTTCCATTATTTTTAGCTATTATTCATTTTAAGAATCGAATCTTAGTTTTCCCCAGAACCGTGATATACTTCTACTTATATGAAGTTGATTATTTGTTTCCTTTTTTCAATTTAATTAATTTGAATAATTTAACAAGCATAATTCCCAGTCGAAAATTAAAATAAAATATATTTTTCTCCTGTAAATGATTTGATGGTACTGATAGTGCCCTTAATTGGCCCTTATGGAATAGTCCTAAAATTCAAAGGTGAGTGAACGTGAATCACCGCACAGTCTGCGTCTGCGGTGTATACCACACCGACACACATGGGTTCATATGATTGCCGTATTATTTAAACATTCGATATCTAGATTTTTTTTCTAAAAGAAAAAAAAAAAAACATTCAGTATATGTTTTCATATTTCTCTCACAGAACACGGTTGAGTTTGTACAAACCTAAAATTGAAAAATGTTTCAACACTATATGCGTCTTATATATATAATTGAAAAAAATAAAAATAACTGAAAGATACAATATAAAAAAAACCATATGCATAATATCAAATACAATATTCTTTTTTTTTTAAAAGTGAAATACAATATTCAAATAACATATATGACTGAAAATATATTAAACGTAACAACACCTTTACAAAATGTTAGTTTTTTAGTCCCAGACCTATCATGTAAACAAAAAAAAAAAATGTTGGTTTTTTTCATTAAACATATATTTCAGCCAATAGTTAAATATTAATCCCTTTTGAAGTGTAAAGATTACCAAAATGAGTTTTGTTTTTATTAACAAAATATTTTCCATACTCACGACAGAATTTGTGAAGCTTGACATAATGCTTAACAAACTCAATACGCGTTTGGATTTGTGGTAGAGCACCTCAGGACGCACGTTTGGGCTACCGCATGTGAGAGAGAGCTTATGCTTTTTGCCCACTCAAACGCAAAAACAAACATGTCCTCGGTTATTTACCAATCCTATTGAGCCTTATGGATTAAAATGGTTTTTTTTTTTTAAACTGTACAAAATGTTGTTAAATTGGTTATTATAAAAAAAAACATTTACATGTATGATTGGAAATTCAAGAAGCAGGCACTTATCTGGGTGGCATTTATGATTTATGTCATAAAAGTGTTATTTCGGTCACTAGTAAAGTTAGCGACCGGTTATTTACATTTTGTGACCGATTTTTTGGGTTGCTAACACTCTGATTTTTTATTTTTTTAAAATTTTTGTAGTGTATATGATGACCTTTATAAAGCAAAAAATTAAGAAGTTATACGGTGGAAAAGAAAAAAATTACTGTAGAAGTTAGCTTCACACCACAGAACAGGATTATTCCCACGAAGTTGCACACACCATTTTGCATTAGACGCATTATAACCACACAGGTAGCCGGTAGGCTGGCACCAATTAGATCCCGCTAAGCCACGCGGGTTAGCACTTATGATTTGTTTGTATTGGGTGATCTCGGGTGAGGGGATTTTGGGAGGAGAGAAATCAAGGACCATGTTTTTTTTCGTTTGGTTCAAGAGAGAAAATGAGGGGGAGAGAGAAAATATAACGAGTCCCATAAGAAAATATTTTCTATTTTCTCTTCTCAATATAAGAAAGAATGGAGAGAAAACTGGAATTGACATGTAAAATTACTTATATGTTCTTCATTTATTCATTTTGTTTGACTTTTTCTTTAATTTTTTTATTTTTTAATTTGAAAAAAAAGATAAAGCATTTTTATTTCAATAAAAAAACTGTTTTTTTAATATAATAAATAATTGAATTAAAAAAATTGGTTATATAAAATATACATACATGTAAAAAAAGAAAAAATATATATTTATTTTTATTTTGTAAAATAAGGGTATAGTTGTCTTTTGATAAATTTATTATTTTCTCTCTTCCCAAATTTTTAACATCTTTTCTCATACCTAACAACCATAAAATATACTCAATTTCTCACCATAATCTGTCTTTCCTATTTCTCTTTTCTCATTTTCTTTCTTATAACCAAACAAAACATTAGGGTACCAAACAATAGACTGTATCGTGTCTCTCTCTATGTATATATATATTATAGATAAAGTATTTGTTGGTTTTTTTTTATGGGATAATGAAAAGGAAATTAAATCTGCATGATCGAATTTCGAACTTTCAATTTTAAAATCTTAAAATTTGGTACAGCCACTTAAACAATGGACAAAGAAAGATATGTTCAATCTGACCACACCCGACAATGCTTATGAGGAATCAAGAAAGCTGGAATTTTACAGTGAAACAACTGAGATTTGTAGAAGAATAGACCTGAATTTGACTTATGTGCACAAAAAATGGGATGTGATAAATATTTATGGATTTTCATTACCTTGTCTCATCTTTAAAGATCTTAAAAGAAAATTTTTGTATATGATGACTGAATTCTCTGATCATAATATCAACGGTTTTTTCTTATTGTATATGTGGGGAAAAAATTTGTTTGTAGAGCAAACACCTACTTCAATAATTTTTTAAGTCACGAATAAAATTAATTTTCCGCTATTGATCAAAATTTTTTTGAAAAAAAAAAATCATCAAAATCTTTGTGAAAAAAAAATCAACACTGCCAAAGTAAACTGTGCTGCAACTAACGGTTATGCCGTTGTTTTATGGCCTATTGTTACAGTATTATTTTTACTTTTTTTTCGAATTTATGTTACATTACTCCCCAGTTCCCCTACCTGAGCATAAGCTTTTAAATGGTTCTAACCATGAATTATAAATGTTAGTTAAAGTGGAAACAATATTAAAATTTGTTAATGATAACAAGAGGGTGTTTCGTATTTACTGTTAATTATTGTGATATATTTTTTTACTTAATAATAATTTTTTTAAATTGTTGAGTGAAAAAAAAGTTACTTCATATGTTTGACCTTTTACATATTTTTTTTGTTGCCCACCCGGTTCCCTAAGTACTACCTAGGTACATCCGGATCCGACCCGGGTCGCGTGCCTGGCTATGGCAGGTGAGTTTCCCAACATGAATTTTCTGCATTCACAAGGATTCGAACTGGCCTTTTACATATTCAATACACAAACATTTTTTTTTCCAATTTTAATCTTTCATTTAATCATTTCTCTTACTTTTCATTAATTCTACTTTATCATCTCTCTCATCTCTAAACCACTATACATGAAGTAATTAATATATACACTTACTAATAAAAATTAAATACTACTACAATTTTCAATAAGGATTAAATAAGGACATTTTGGATAAACTATACATAATACTTACAATAATTAATATTTTCTTAATCTATGTTCTCAAAAATAAAAGGTCAAACACAGTGAAACAGAGGGAGTAAAATATTATGCGTAAAGTATTTCTTAACATATGTTCAAGGACGGACATTAGAAAAATCCTTTTCAAAACTACCTGACAAATATTTATTGAAATTCTAAAAATATTAAATAAATATGAGTAATTATAGAAATGGGTAATTAAACATTATTGAAAATTGAAATAAAATTTTAATAAATAAAAATAACATGAAATATCCGGTAACATGCATGTCAAGCTTGGTTTCATTCGGATAAGAAATTATTATATGTTTCACGATTAATGATCTCAATTTTATCTTAATCGTTGATTTAAAATATATTTATGTAAATTTTTTTAAAATATTTTAAATCAAATATCTAAATAGAATTGAACCATTAATTCTGGATGGTGACATAATTTCTCCATTCGGACAAGGGCTCGCAATAGCCGAGCAGCAGTCGTAATAGCAGTGGGCTCTCCCACTCCATTCCTTATCGATAATAACCAGAAAAGCAGATAACAGTATCTTGTTGTAGCGGGCATGAGAAAACGACGTCGGGGCCACGTAGCAGGCAGGCATGCATTTATGCATATTTTGGTAGAAACAGCTGGCGACGCAGTGGTGGTTGTGGGGAACTAACAGGAGGATAAAGATAACTCGGAATTAAGAAACAAACAAAGACCATTTGATAGTATTAGCTTTCAAGTGTTCATTGAGAAACGTCCTTGATGAAAAAAAAAAATACTTATTTTAATCTTATATATAGGGCATATTTAAAAAAAAAATAAAATTTGTCTTATATAGGGCACTTTATATTCCTATGTATCATCAATTGTATTTTCTCTTTTTTGTCCTTATTAAATGTTTTGACTAACTATGTTTTTTTTTTGTTATTCATTAATAAATGTGAACTTTCCAAGTAAAGTCGATGGGTAAAATTGTAATGTTATAATATATTCTCATAAAATTCACAAAATTAATCATTTTTCTTAATCCGGGGAATACGATTAAGTATGTCCTATATATACGATTCGAGGGAATACTGTATCATATTAAAAAGAAAGATACTATATGTTTAGTAGATTTCACCGATTTGTCTTTTAGTGAAATTATACATAGCATTTTTTTTCCCTTTTAAACACAGCCACAAATCACTTCTAATTTATAAGCATTCGCTAAACGGAGTACAACGGAAGCGAGTGAAAGTATGCTAAGCTTCAGAAAATGTCAGGATGTTTTTTTTTTAAAACTTATTTAACTACTCCCTCCGGCTCGAAATATAAGCAACAAAAAACATACTTCTTTTGGTTTAAAATATAAGCAAAACTAACCAATTTTCTTAAATTTTATTTCATTCCCGATGTCATTTTCCTAAAACATCCCTAGAAAATTGTTACTCTCTCCGGTCCTTATTATAGGGCATACTTAACCGAATTACACATACCAAGGAAAGTGGTTGGTTTTATGAATTCTATGAAAATATATTGTAACATTACAATTTTACCCCCTTAACTTTTCTTGGAAAATTCACACTCATTAATGAACAACAAAAAACACATAGATAATCAAAGCATTTAATAAGGGCAAAAAAGAGAAAAATCAATAAATGATGCATAGAAAATATAAAGTGACTTATAATTAGGACCAAGAAAACTTTCTAGAATGTGACTTATATATAGGAGCGGAGGGAGTATCTTCTTTAATTTTTGTTTCATTCCCAGTGCAACTTTCCTAAAATACCTCTATTCTTTTATAAATTTGAGAAAATTAAATACGATCAACTAACGCGTAAAATTAGTTGATTTTGCTTATAATTCAAGCCGGAGAGAGTATATTTTATTGCACATGTTAACCAATAAACATAGATGTAGAAGAAGATAGGTATTAGGTTAGTGCGCTTCCCAGTCTGTCAGCCGTTGTTGTGGCTCAAGCATCCGCTTCAAAACACCCAATGTCTCAACAGGACAGGTACGAAGTCCGGTTTCAATGATAAAGGCTAAAGAGGATTGAGATCGAATGTAAAATACTAAGTCAAAAAAATTATTTGAAAAAAAATTTAGCAAAAATAAATAAATTAATGAGGAGTGTTATAGAGAATTTTTTAAGGCATTGCTTAAATAAACGTCCAATGTTAATTAAGGACATTTAATTTTCTAAAACTAATTAAAAAAAATTGATTACTTTAAAATACTTGCATCGCAAAGAAAACAGCAAATAGTAATGTAAAAGAAAAATAGACACTAGTTTTGATTGCTTCGCTACCAAGATCGCAACTCACTAGAAGGAATTTGTTACGAGTGATTCTCACGCCAACCTTCTAGTAAGTAGGGGAATTATTTAATGCAGGAAAAGTGGAAAACTAGCAATTAAACAATGGGTTAAAATTCCACTGCATTTTTATCATCCGTCTAACACTCTAACTCATGTCTATCTCCATCACAAGGGGAGGTAGTCACAAGGCAACAAGCAACTGGATTAGCTAAAATGTAGCAAAATTTGTTTTGGGTTAGAGTAAATTAATTCGAAAACAGATGCTCTATTTTTTACTCAAAACAATCTATATATTAACAAAAAAAAAAATATAAGGCTGCAAATAATAACCCCAACAAATTCCCCACCCTCCTATATAAAAAAATAACAGATATATGGGAGAAAAATGAAAGATTAACAAGATCGATAAAAAGAAATGAAAACTACGATAACAACAAAAGAAGGCATTGAAAATTGATTGAGAGAGCAATATTAATTCCATGGATCGTCCCAGCCCTTGGGTCCCTCTCTTTTTAAGAAGTCAATAATAACCTGGACAGCTTCTTCAACTCTGTTAGAGAGGGAGTGGTTTCCATATTCAATCTCTACTTTCTCTGCACCTCCCATCGCTCTGCACAATCTGCATGTTTTCAAAAATGTACCCCGTGACTATAATAAAAACACTAATCACATATCTCAGTGCAGTTATTTCATAGATAGCTACTACTGTATAACTAAAAAATAAATAAATACAGTAATTGGCACCAGATATGATTGGAGATTTTACCTCTCAACCAGTGCTTTCTTGTCAACATAATCTGGTACATACTCATCAGCCATTGAAAATATAACCTGCCAAAAACCAAGGCATACTAAGAAAGTGGTGGATGCTGGATAAAATTTTTTGTGGTGGCCAAACAATAATAACATGCTTACACATTTATTTAAATATGTATTTTTGGATTACATTACATTTTAAACAATCAGCAGAGATTATTTGTATTTTTAAAAATAAACATACAACTTCAGATAATCTAACATTTTTAAATTTATATAAACGAAATTCAAAAAACTTTTCTTTCTTGTGGCTGCACTTAGCTCTGCCAGTGGTGTACTAAGATGACCACCTTCGTCCTTGCCTTTTTCTTTTTAATAAAAAATAATTAGGCAATTCTCACATCTCTCTTTCTCTCTAAATTAGAAAAAAAGATTTACCTTTATTTGTAGTAGAACTTAAATTCCAAGGAAAAGGTAGCATCATTCCAATATTATGGCAACATCATTTAAATTTCATTGCCTAGCATCACACGTGCCCATAGAGTTACCATTGATGAATTGATGGTGAAAAACTTAAACTTTTGAAGGTACATAGGGATTAGGGAGTCGCTAGCAAGACATAAACCTATCACCCTACCCAGCTCCCCAACCACCTGAGCCAAGCCTAGGTGGCATTTTAGCTTTCTATTTATGAATTCTTTTGTCGTCAATTAACATTTAAAAAAAAAAAAAAAACTTCTTTATGCCTTCTACACAAACCAGAAAGTGGAAAGGAAACTTCTAGTCCTAAGACTAGCTATTGCAGCAAAATAACTTTAGCCAAGATTTTAATTGATCCAAAAGCTGTATAATTTTAGCCTTTCTGGAACTTATCAAGCACACAGACAAAAAAGAGAACAAAGAATCATGTTACACAGACAAATGCTCACCTGGCAATGTGTACTACACATGTGCCCAAGTCTAATCTTCAATTGATCATCACTCAGGTCAGAACTGAACAAGTCATCATCGCCATTATATGAACAAAGGGAGTGATATCTGCAAAAGTAACTGCCTATTTAGGAAGGGAGCAGAAGCATGACACGACAAAGACCTTTTCAGCTGTATAAAATCAGTGTCAGCAAACGGTAAATATTTGTCATGCACCAACATTTCGTGCATGTGGCATTTCACCACTAAAGAGGGAATGGAAAGGAAGGAGAAAGAATAAAAGAAAAGGAGTAAATAATGACTTTGAAAATAGAGATTACATAACTGGGTTCAAGTTGTCAATCTGACATCTGTTACGCTTAGTTCAAAAGCAAAGTTTAACAACTTGAAGTATTGCACAAGTAAAAAATATAAGATTTATTTAACATTTTAGTCCCTGAACTTAGGTGCTCTTTTGGAATTGGTCCTTCAACATTTTTTTCAATGTTTTGTGTCCCTGAACTTTGTTTAATTTCTGGAAATGGTCCTTTCGTCACTAAAGTGATGATATAGTCAACGACATGTCACCTCACTTTCACAATATCGACGAGTGACGTGTTATGTAGAGCCACGGGACACTGCATGATTTTTTTTTATGAAAAAAATAATTTCTTTTAAAATTTAGTAAAAGATTTGATTTTCTTTAAAGAATACAATTTTTAATTACTTTTAAAAAATTTGAATTTTTTTAATTTAAAAAATTCATGTGACATCATCTGCCACGTTACCTATCGATGTGGCGAAGGTGACGTAGCATATCCTCGATCATATAATCACTTAAATGATGAAAGGACCATTTCCAAAATTTGAGCAAAGTTTAGGGACTCAAAGCATCGAAATAAAGTTTAAGGACCAATTCCAAAAGTGCACCTAAGTTTAAGGACTAAAAACTTAAATAAGCCAAAATATAAAACTTGTCTATTTGAAAGCCTGCCATGGACCAAATCATGCAGCAAAAGAACCTGAGTGTTAAGTGCAAAAATTTTGGCCTTTGCAATGGACATGCATCCAGGAGTAAGGATGTGTCAGATTACCAAATCATTCTTTGAAGGGATCTAACTTAAAAAAAAAGGCATTTAAAATTTGAAATTGCTTACAGTTTTACAACCATTGTGGACTGAAATGGAGAACAAAAGATGTTTTTTAAAAATTTGAATAACATCCATCATAGATGCAGCAATTCTATAGTTGACCCTATTTAGGGATATTTAGGCTTGTTTCATTATTTGTGTTGGTCCTTCAATATTTATGAACACTTACCTATAGGCAGTTATTGGGGAACAAGGATCTGCTTCCCTTGGCATTATTTCTGAACCTCGGCCTTCACTTATCATGTTAGCAGCCAAGTCAATCATTGAAGCTGTCTCAGGGAGTGTAGCTCTATATTCCCTATCACTGACCGGAGCCTGAATATTGTAGGCAAAGAAAGACGAGCTTTTAGTGAGAGAAGATATATTGTAGGAAGACATTATATGTTGCCACTGAGACCAAACAGAACATCCACTATATATATTGGTAGCACTAAAATCCAACACTTCAATGCTCAGATTCCAAATTTAGAATTATACCAACCTTAGAAGACCAAATTTAGTAACATTAATAACCAACTGAACCACACTTAAATGCTATATAGCTATATGAATGAGAAAGCTTTACGAACAAATTGATGACAAAAGACGTGTCACTTCATAATAATCCATACAAGGTGGACATGGAAGATCATATTAGCACTAAACATAACAAATGTTAATTAATCAAGAAAAACACCTAATTCGCTAGAAATATTCTAAAGGTTTTAGGACAAAAAGGATAGTTACTTCAAGGGAAGACAACACAACTCTGCAAGATTGTGGGCTCTAAACACTATTATACCCATTTTAAAGTATCCTTTTATGTAAGTTAAAGATAGCAACTCAAATCAGGTGAGTTGGGTCGGTCTCATGCAAAAACACCTTCAATTGTGAAAGGCTGTACATCTAATCCAAGTGCCATAATCATAATGCATTAAGATAGGGCCACCATTTTAAAGAAGACATGTAGATTAAAGAAAACTTTGAAAGATAGTTCAGAACTCATACTATCAACAAATGAGTACCTGAAAGATGGCAGCACGAACAGCTCGGGAGCAGGCAAAATTTGTGCGCATGTAATGCACAATATCCTAGACAACATGTCCAAAAAGAATACAAGTTTATTTCAATGGCTCAACAAATGCCACTAGCAATACGAGAAGTGAAAGTAAACTAGTAAAGTATGGTTCAGGATTTAAATGAAATAACTAATAACCTGACAGCCAGTACTATGCCCAAGTAATACCACACCTTCAGAATCTTCTTTGTTAATTAAATAATTAATCAGCTGATCCAGCTCCTTAGCATCCTTCAACATGAATTCAACAAGCGATCTCAAACTTAAGCATCAAGACAATTAACCTCACCAAAGGAAACAACATTTCCCAACATACTTTAAAATTAATATAATTCCTTCACTGGAATGTTAAGTGGCATACTGGCATTATGTCTAAGCTTACTCAAAACTCAATATATTCGTTCATAAAGAAAAACCACATATCACAGTAAGTACAACTAATGAGCACAAATCTGTTCACTAGAATTTGATATAACA
This sequence comes from Crotalaria pallida, assembly GCA_037953625.1. Taxonomy (NCBI): domain Eukaryota; kingdom Viridiplantae; phylum Streptophyta; class Magnoliopsida; order Fabales; family Fabaceae; genus Crotalaria; species Crotalaria pallida. Next base: position 187,156,187 of record CM075649.1, on the reverse strand, counting down.
CTTCAGGAGGAATTAAAATTTAATTGTTTACTTGTTGCAAGCTCGAGGTGCCATATCCACTATAAGAAGATGACATAAGAAATTGAACCAGTGACCAATTCTCACGGTCCAGAGCAATTGCCAGAGGTTCCAAATATCTGCAGGAGGATGAGGAAAATGCACATCAGATAGAACTTAGGTTCACATCAAGCGGCAGAGCATGAAGCGACTAGGGGGAAAAAGAAAAAGAAAAAAAAGAAAACTAAAATCACAGTTGTCATTTAAGAATAAGTTTATTCTGACTGAAAAACTTAAACACAAAATTAAATTTACAACAATTATATTTACTGAAAGTGTTGAACCCCTATCTTTGAAGGACACAGATACATAAATATTGAAACAAAAAAGCATAATCTTCTTTCCTTTCAATATGGAAAGCACAATATTTAATGAAATTAAAATGCCACTAAACTTATTTTCATCCAGAGAAACTCGAAATACATAATTGCTTGGAAGAGAGGCTAAACCATGAGACGTACGCAGTGGCGAGAAAACCATCAGTTAATCCACCAATAAAGATGACTTGCCGTGTGAAATCACCAGTCTTAAACGCAACCTGCAAATAAAACAATTTATCACAAGGCAGGTTACAAAAAAATAGTAAATGAATTTGAAAAAAAGAAAGAAGCGGAGAGACAAAATAGAAGAGGAAATGACAGAGACCGAGTTATAGCAACTGAGGCAAGCCAAAATGAGAATGACAGAGACAGCAATTGGCATAATAAATATCATGAAGAAGAATTCCAAAATTTCAAGAGAAGAAGAATTAATTTAATTTACGAAAAACATAATGGCATTGATCTAGAACAGTAGCCTGGATATGAAAATTCAGAGATCTCCAAGGTCAAAGCAATGTACAAACAAAGGAACAATTAAATTAAATTAAATTGAATCAGATCACAAAGTGAAAATGAACAAGGTAACGGACCTGGATAGGATTGGGACCGTATTTAAAGAGAGCCCCTCGGAACTGATTTTTGCGGACAACGGGGGGGCCGGCGTTGTTAGCGGTGGCAGAGACGGTGGAGTTGGTGGACATTTTGAGAGAGGCGGACTTATCGGAACGACCGGCTCGAACGATACCGGAGAACCAGGAGGTGGGGGAAGATGAAGAAGTCGGAGTTGATAAATTGGAAGATGAGAGAGAAGTATTCATTGCCTTTATCAGAGGGAGAGGGAGAGGGAGAGGGAGAGGGAGGGTCAATAATACTATAACGCCATGAGATCCGTTGGTTATTGAGATAGGGTTTCAATCAAAGAATGAATGAATGAAAGAAGTCACCACCGGTTACCGGGTGGGTAACAGGGAAGAGAGTCAAGTGTAGTAACATCAGCTAACAGCCTCCTCCGCGAAGGCGATGTGCGATGCGATGATCGCGTATATGATTGGATTGCCATTGCTGTCACTGCTTCACGACGTTTCCATGGGCGCGTGATACTTTCGCGCGTGGATGCGTTGCTACTGAGAGATATGGGCTGTTCTTCTTTTTCGTATGAGCCCGTTGCTTCAAGAAAAAAGGCTTGGGCTTGAAAACGTTTGGTTATGTCAGCCTTTCTCCCAATAAATTATGGGAATTAGTCTACAAACCCCCATTTTATCCCCCAAACCCCATTTTAATAGTGCAATGTCTATTATACCCTTCAGTCATCAAAAAAAAAAAAAAAACATTCAAATCAATTCCCCAAATCCCACTTCATCCACTCTTTCTCTGTGACTCCTCTACTCCCTCAACTCCCCCATTCTGGTTCCTCATCTCCTCCACCACCACCTTGAAGCACATCACCACCGCCAACAACATCATCTTCAATTGTGCTTCTCTTTTGCATCTTAAATGAAAATATTTTGGTGAAGAATATATTTTTACAAGAATAAGGAATTAAGAAACATAAGTCAACTTACATGAAGAGAAAGAAGTGCTGAAGTATGATATTCTCGGGTTTCAATTTAGTTGAGGGTAATACTGATAAAATACTAAAATATATCCTCTAGCTATCGAAAACTGGTAGTGGTAGGGGCTGAAATTGGAATTTCCTGGCAGGTCCCTTCCTTGACGCTCATTATAATCTTCATGTGGTTTCAACAAAAACACAGGAATTAACTACAACGTTAAAGTGAATGGGGTTTGAGGTGGGACGTTGGAAAGGTGACTGGGGTGTGGGGTTTAGGGGTTTTTTTTTTGTGTTTTGAATGATAAAGGGTATAATTGATATTTCCTTCTTTAAAATGGGGTTTGGAGATAAAACTGGGGTTTGTAGACTAATTCCCATAAATTATTTTCTCAGTTCACTCATATACTGTCATCTCAATGCTATAAAATATTCCTATTTTATTTCTTCAATAAAAAAATTCCTTCCTTCCATTTTCTTTTTTCTTATTATCACACATTTTCCATTTTCTTCCATTTTTCATACTTTATCATCTCTAAAACCCTTCCTATCATTTAACATTCTAACTCCTCCAAAACCCTTCAATTCATATCATGTGACACTCTTACTCCACACACTTTTTATTCAAACGCATTTGTTCGTAATGGATAGTTGTGAACCTAAAGATGGCGAAGAAATACGTGACACAACTAGAAAAAACACTTTTAAAATCGATTGTTTTGGACTTTTAAGGTGATGTCGAAAGTCCTCATATTATAAGTATACATTTTAGTTAAAAAGTATTTTTAAAGTCGGTTGTTCATACGACCGAGTTTGAAAATCTAAACACAAAATTAAAAAAAGACTTACGAAATCGGTCGTTAAAAGGGCCGATATTAAAAGTCACTTTTTTTTTGTGTACACCAAGGGTATCCCTCAGCCGACAGCCGAAGACTAATCTCCTTCGAGGCGTAGAGATCACCGAAGTGGGTTTTGCTTCTACCAACAAAATCTTTTTCATGTCCACGGCAGGGATCGAATCCCTGACATCATACTTAAAGAACTCAGCTATCTACCAACTGTGTTGGACTTTGTTGATATTAAAAGTCACTTTTTAACTCGGTCGTTTGTAACATCAACAAAATCCAATGGTTTCTGCTTCTGGCATAACTTCAACATCTAGAGCTTATCTATTTTATTGGTTTTGTGAAGCAAATCCATTGAATGAGGACAACAAAATTAAAAGAAAAACAAAATTAGGGTACTTGTTAAAATTCTTATAAATGAAAAAATAATCACATATTTTTTTCAAAAACATTAAAAAAGAAAAATAAATTATAGTTTACTCTAGTGTCATGCATGTTTATAAAAGAAAAACGTTTACAGTAGTTTGTTGTCACTCAATTTCTTTTAAAGAAAACATAAAATTATTATTCGACAGTTCCATTTAAGTAATTTCGAATTTGAATGCAATGGCTAGACATTTTTATTTTTTTTTTCCATGACCGGAGTGTCCTTCGTCGATCGGAGTGTCCTTCGCCGACCGCAGTGACTAATCTCTTCGCTGGCTTGTAGGCACCTCTAATGGGTGGGACAGCTGGCCCCGAGATTTAACGCTGCTGCATGCACAAGGCAGGATTCGAACACCTGACCTTGCTTAAACGTGGATCAATCTCTACCACTGAACCACACGCTCGGGGTTAGCAAATGTTAATTTTTAGCTGATCCAAATATTTTAGAATCAAAATCCCATCTACCATCTTCCCAGTATAAGTGTGTGTGTAAAATAAACAATTTATTGATTAAATAATTAAAACCTATCAAATATTCATTTATTTTAACCTTGTTTTGGAGTGACCGCATTTTTTATTTAAGCACCACTAACACCAATGTCAGTAAAAATATCCCATGAAAGACAATAAAAAATATTCAACATGATTCCATTATTAGCATTTTCATGAAACTAAGTTAACTAGTCAATTAACAATCGGGGTTGGTTCAAGTGTGCAATTCTGCTAATTTGAGAGCTTAATAATGAGGTTGGTTCAAGTGTGCAATGTTGCTAAATTGAGAGCTTAATAATGAGGCTTGAGATTAAGAAATTTCAGGTTCGATTCCCATTTAACACACCCCACTGGAGACATCTGTAATACTAACAAAAAGTACAGGAAAAAAAAAAGTTAACTAGCCAATCAACCAAATTCAAACCCAAATATGCTTTCTTCTTCCTCCCGTAAAAGAATGACCACAGATAAAAAAAAACATTGAAATTGAATAACTTAAACAATTTTAGAAAAACAGGTACCATAAATTCTCCTTTACTCACCTACTGACCTAAGGCAGAGCTGTACCAACCCCAAGCTAAGTCATCAACCTGTGGAATTTTATATTTTAAAGCTTGCTTCTTCTATATCTGTAGATTTATAAAATGAAAACGAAGCCGATTTCTAAAACTTAATAAATTAAAAATTGGAAACTTTTAGCCGACCCCAAAATCATTGATTAAAAAAGCAAAATAAATATGTTTGCCATTCAGGAAATGTCGTATGTAACATATAAAAAATGTTGAATTTGAATTTTTAATCACGAGTGTCGTTAGTACAATCGCTAACAATAATATCCTTAAAAATATTACTACATGCTTAAACTATTAAAAAAATTAGTTTTTTCAAGTAGTCTCTCACCCTTGTTAATAAAATACAGAAAAACAATCTCATGTAATTAAGAAACCAATGATATACGTTGAGTCAAAAACTCGCACAGTTTGCGGATCCAAGGTGGATTAGTTGGGTCACAAAAAATGTGCAGCTCTGACACCACCTGATTTCGACACCATCCAGTATTGTATCCTTACCCAAAATAAAATGTCAAGAACTTATTCAAGCTGGTGCGGGGTATTGGTGAGGATCTTTTGATAAATGACACTCCTCGTCAAACGTTCAAACGTGCCCCAAGCGGTTGAATTTGGAATTTTGGACACCCCAACGGAAAATGCCATGACTGTCTTCCCTTTAATTATATTGGATCGTTAATTAACCCTCCAATCTGTTGTGGGCCGGGCCAAATTTTCTGCCTTTTCTTGGTACTTTTGAATTTTGATTATGGCAATTCAAATTCAACCAATTTCGCTGCATTATGCAATCATAGTTTAACAATCATCAACATTGGTTCACTCAATCTATCACATGCACAATGTGATTTTGTCAATGACCGTGGCACAAATTTCTCCAATAGACCAATACCGTGATTTAATCTGTCAGTGGAAAATCAGTTTTAGATCTAGAAATAGGACTGCTCTAATTTCCAATACCCCAGGAGACAAAAAATGGTGTTGGCCTTGTAAGAAACACAAGAGTTTGCGTCACAATGTATGTCAAAATTAAACACATACAAGTCACATTCAGTTCGGTTTAGGCGGTACAGTATAATTGGTACATAATCATATAATCATTGGGCACGTGCATCTTTGTGTCTTAGAAGGATATGATATCTATATATCTATTCTTCAGTGACATCAATTAATTAATTAATCCAATGGATAAATTAGTACCCTCTCCAATGCTGATCTCAATATCCAAAGACAATGACTTAAGTGAAGCTAGAGGCCATTTTACTCTCATTGATCAAAGCCTATAATAAACATATTCATCATTTTTTCATTTTAATAGACTTAGGCCGGCTCTAGAACTCGTACTTCTAAAATGCTAATTGGATAAAGAATTGCATTGGGAGACCTAAGTATGCAACAATACTAGTATATATCTCCCCATAACCACGAAGAAGTTTTATGAGTATACTCCTAGAAAGAAAATATAATAATACCCTGCTAGCTATTTGTGATTACAAAGGGAATGTTGGAGACAAACCCAACATCTCCCAAAGGCCAAAGCATATGTGCAGGCCATGAGAAAATGGAATGCCGCTAAGAATATTTTTTGATACCCTCCGATGTTAATTAACACACTTAAGGGTATCCTTAAGATTCACCAGACTTTAACACATTAGCATTACATCATCATTCAGCTATCAAATTCAACTTCAGACTTTTCATATCTTCCACCACAAGATAGTCTCAACACCAGACTCACCAAACATGTATCAGCATTACATCATCATGTACTTTTATACACAATTTTATTTCTATAATATTTTTGTAATACAATTTCAATTATATTAATTACGAAGAATTTATAAAAATAATCCCAAATAATATTTAAATATTAAAATTAAATCAAAGTTAACATTACAATAATTAATGGTACCTACTAAAAATTATAAATTACATAAAAATACAGTATAATTCAAATTATTATTATTTAATTAACGCTTCCTTTTTGTCATCCAAAATGTTGACACAAATGTTCCATTATTTATTTATTTATTTATTATAAACCTGTGCTATATAGTCACATAGTGGACCGTTGCATACTAGAAACAATGGATATTTTTAATTTCAAATTATTATTTATTTATTTATTTATTTAAATATAAAAATATGTACTTTTTTCGGTCTTATTTTTAAGTAAAAATAACTAATTTCACAAGTATTTAAGAAAATTATTTGAGTGTATTTAATATTATCAAATTCATAAAAAAAATAGACTATTTATTTTTTCATAACAAGACAATATATTTAAGAATAAAAGAGAAAATATATATATTTAAAATATTATTTTTATTTTTTAAAAATATTATTATTATTATTTGTAATTATTATTATTTATTATTAATTTATTGTTATTATTTATTAATTTATTATTATTTGTTTATTAGGGTATTATAAAGTAAAAAAGGAAGAAAATGATAAAAAAGGATCTCACAGAGTCTTAAGTTGAGTTTGTAAATGAGTCTGTTATTTTACAGACTCAACTTAAGACTCTCCACCAGATTTTGAAGATTAGCAGAGTCTGGAGAGAGTCTGGAGGAAAATCTGAACTTAAGATTCTCCATCAGAGTCTCTCCAAACTCTGTTGTGGATGCCCTAATAACCAAATATAGTTCACAAGCTTTTCAGTTATGACTTTAAAATTTGGCCCCAAAAAAAAACTATGGAGAGGCTTACCACACATATATGTGTGCTTAGTTGACTACTATTCTAAAATGAATTAAGAAATTGAGTTTAATTAAGACCTGCAATTTACTTTATATCGTGCAAGCTTGGTTTCATAATAAGCTTGGTTTAGGACGTTAGGCTTTCTCATCATAGATGCGTGGTGGGATGGGATATCGCTTAGGAGGTAAACTAAATTGCAGATCTTAATCATATTTGCTTAACTCATTTCAAAATGACAAACTAAGCATACACTAGTATATGGCAAGCGCCTGTTATTAATTAATTATCATGAAGATTTTAAAGTCATAATAAGCTTATTATGAACTAACTATATTTGTCTTTTGCATTGTTGTGTTTACTAATAACATTGGGAGATTTGTCTTGGCCTGCAATAGAGTCTAATAAAGTAATTATCATATTAATATCATTATTATCATGAAAACTTTAAAAAATTATTCCTGTGACATTTTGACTATATACTGTATGTGTTACTTTCGGAAAGTAAGTTGGGGATAAGTCTTTCTCAAACTCGGATAATTATGAAGTTTAAAGTGCCTATAATTTTATATTTTTTTTTTTATGAAGCTTAAAGTAAATCCTACCCTACTTAATGAGAAATTATTATAAGTTCAGGGGCCAATGATTTCAACTTCATCTAAATAGTTGATTTTGAATAAAATTTGTATAAATTGAACTCATTAATTCATCATTATCAATTAGATGTGATTGAAATTATATATTGATCATATACTATACAGTAAATAATCTAATTCTATATCTATATAGAAATAGAAGTTTCCAAAACCTGGGTAAACAGACTCACTTTCTGTTGATTTGATACACACTTAGACAGGTACAATTATGATATGCTTGATGACGTTGAATTAACTTGAATTTTATAGGCCATATCTTTTGTGGTGGAGTCTTAATAGTACTATAAGAGAATAAAACAAGAAATCAATTAAGAACCAAATGAAATTAAAGGTAGACTAGTACATACTCTTGGGTGTAGTGGTGGTGGAAGGTATCACAATTCGGAGTTCGGCCTTAAAAGATAAAAGTGATATCATGCAGGTGAGTTAAATTAAAGTAGGCCATCAAAGCTTACTTCCCTCTACCAACGTGTGGTTGGTCAAGTGATAGCTCATTTAGTCTTTAACCAACTGTTCTCGAGTTCGAGTCTTGGATATGGAACAACGTCCGCTGGAAGACCCCTATCACTTAGTGTGAGCTCAATTGGGTTGGATCGGATTAGTCGGATTCTTGGTAAATCAGATCCAAATAACAGACGGTGGAAAAAAAAAACAAAACACTTACTGGCCTCTCACTCAGTCTCGCATCACCCAGTTAAGTTCATCTTATCAAATCCTTCGCTACGGGTCATAGCCGATTTAAGAAAACAAAAGGACAGACACAAAGACCTACCGCGCGCCGCTCAGAGTGTAATGGCTATGATGCTGCTTTTCAAAAGCAGTAATTGGTTGGCTAAAGTTATGCGCTTGCGAACTTGAGAACGAAAAACTCAACTTTGATTTCCGGTTAACACACCTTGCTGGAAAATACATAGAAACGCGACTTCATTCATTCAGTTGTACTGGTCAAAAAGTACAGAAAAAAAAACACTTAATTTAATAATACTTATTTACCATATAATTAAATTTTGGATCATTTCATAATAATTTCTTTATGAACCAATAATTGTTTAATAAATTCATATAATTGTCCAGTTAATTCTAAATCATTTTCATATCATTTTTAAATTGATAAAATTATTTGATTTGTCAAATACTTTACTAATTTATTTGAAGTTTATTGTGTAATCATTCAATTTTTTTTTAATAGTAATCATTCAAAACTTTTTTTTGGTTTACGAGGGAAATCTCACCGTCATTGCCGCACATTGACGACTCTAATGGGCAATCCCGCCTCCGGGTCATAGCCTGCAAACTGCCCGGAGGAGGTCAACCACTTCCGAAAGAGCGACAGGCTCATACCGCCGAGGTGGGATTCGAACCCGTGTCCTTGCAGACCGAGGACAAAATCCCGAGTCAAGTGTGCCACACCTCGTTGGTGTAATCATTCAAAACTTGATTGCATAAAAGTAGTGTTTTTTATTTAATTCAGATTTGTCTAATTAAAAATTTTATTGTTAATTTTTTTTAAGAACTGTTTTTCTCAAATTTCGTAAAGGATATCGCGCAGGACAATTACTTACATATAACCCTAACATTATAGAGATTTTTTTTCTTAATCAAAGGTGTCCATCTTTTCAATAAAGAACTTTTTTTCAACTCTTTGTTCATCCATATAGTGCCACCAGATCAAGCGCTATTGTGTATGGAAATGGACTAGCTGGCTAGAATAAGTGTAAATGATAAAAGTTTGGCTTAACTCAACCAATTTGATATTATTCTCGTACGATTCAGTCATAAAATATATTTGAAATTCGATTAGTTTGAATTAAAATAGCAAAATCGATCTGATCCAATAAATTAATCGTTGGTGCAATTTAATTTACTTCGGTTTTTCTTTTTAATATTTAAGATACAAATTGACTCATGTGTATTGCTCTTTGATAGTTTTGGTTTATTTTGAGTATATGATTGTGTGCTGATGTTCAAACCCTTCATAAAAGATGGGGTTATTGTCTATTGTGATACTTAGATGGATCCCTTGTGTTGGAATAAAAAAAAAATGCATATAAAAAATATTAACCAAACTTCAATTGATCAAGGATTGTTAGTTTTTCTTATTAACCAAAGTTTCAAGTTCAAGATATTGAAAATGTAAAAGTATTATTCTATGTAATGATTCTATGTGACTAATTAAAATATGATCAATTTCAACTGAAAAAGAATACTCGTGATTTAGAACGAAATAACATAACTCTTTTGCCTATTAAAGAAAAAAAGGACAAAGTGGTGATAGCACAGTCAGCAACAGCTAGTTTGACCACTAATTTCAGCCCATTGTATGCATTAAAGAATTACAGAAGCATCAGCCATAGATTAACAATATACTCTAATGTAAAAAAAAATAATAATGTTTAGAGTTTGGGAGAAGAAGTAAAAAAGTTTAAAAAAATCTTGAAAAATTATCTGACTAACTTTTGAAGGGTTTGTAACTTGTAGTTATGAACTTGTAACTTGTAGCTGTGAGCTTATAGTTGTTTAGTTGACTATTTGAAATAATGCTATTCAACAAAACGCTTTTGATGTAGCTGAAAGTTGTTAAATAACCAAAAAGGAAATACAACATTATATTATCTATATTTTATCTTTTTCTTTATTTATTAAATAGATAGTTAATTAATTAATTAAGTATATAAATGATTAAATCATAATTAATTAAATTAGTTTATTTTTTTATTTATTAACTATGTAATTAATTAATTAATTATAACAAAATTTTTAAGGGTGGGTAAATAATTTTAAGATTTGTTTGAGGGTATAATTGGTATATGAGTTAGTAAAAGCTAGTTTAGTGTTTTGAAATTAAAGCTACTTTGAAGTAGCTTTCTAAAAGCTAGTTTTCAAAAGCTACATGCTCCTTTTTTAAAAGCTATAAGCTTCTTCTAATTTGTGTTTACCAAACAAGACTATTAGCTTATTGACTGAATCTAAAAAGTCCTAACTAATTAAAAAGCTCCTAACTCGTGTTGCCGAACAGTAGAGCCTAAGTAGCACTATAAATTAAACATTTATTCTTTCATGAAAACTATTTTTTTTAGTCTCTTAACTTTAGTATAAAAAATTCATGAATTAAGTTAAGAAAATACAAAAAAAATAATAATAATAATAATAACAATATTTTAACTTACGCGCTATACGGGTTAAATAAACTTTATAAAACAAACATTTACTAGTATAAGGAAATAATACGTTTAAAGAATAAAAAATGATTAGGTTTTCTAAATTAACTTTATTTTTAATATCTATTCATCTTATTTATAAGTGTATAGGTTTAAAATAATATTCAACAGTATGAATCTTCCCCAACAATTATTGTCTCATTGGGATTCAAATCTTTGACCCTGAAATCCTTAAGTGTTCAACCAATTTTCACTAACACAATCCACTTACATGAACAGCAGTGGAGAGTGTGTGTCTATATATATATATATTAAACTGATGAGTTATGAGTAAACTGAAAACGAAAAATCTTTCAAACAAAAAAAAAATGAAAACGAAAAATTAACAATGATATCATCATACTAAAAAAAACAAAAGGTCATTAAGCACCACTTTGGTTCGCCAAATAATGTAATCAAAATTTCGTGGCTGATATGAATTCCCGCACCATTTTGGCAAACCTCGTCTTCGTAGACCATTCATTGATTTAAAAAAAGTTACTCCCTCCAATCGATATTCTTGTAGTTTATGTTTGTTTCATTATCGTTTTGACCTCTAATATAAGGAAAATAAGACATATTTATATTGATTTCAAGTATAAGAAAAATTAAATTATTGTACCTTTTTATTCTTGATACAATTATTTTGAAAATATTTTTTCAAATATAAGAAAAAATCAACTAACTTTCTATTCTCAATACAATAATTTCTAAAATATTTCCGAAATAGTTATATTTTTTATGAATTTGAGAAAATTAAATAAACTCAACTAATTTTTTTAATAATTGTGATTTCAATTAATTTTTCTTATAATAAAGACCGGAGGGAGTACAATTAAGGATGTATTAAATATTGTAAGTTTTATGGAGTACATTATATGTTTTATTCGAAATATTCCTATTTAATTCTTATTGAAAATTGTAATAGTATTTAATTTTTTGTTAGAAATTATTTCTATTAATTAATGTATTTCAAACATGAGAGAGATGAGAAAAATATAATTAATGAAAAATGATTGATTTGAGCTCAATATATGATGTTTTTGGATGATATTTAACCCTTTTTCTTAGTAACTTTGGCTTGTTTCTCAAGTATTTTAGGAAAAAATTGAAATTTTGATGTCTAATGTGAAGAACGAGATCCTTGTGGATTTTGTATCAAATTGTTCTGAATTTCAGGTTCTGAAGGCTTAATCTGATGATTTATGGAAAAGAAGGAAAAAGCAAGTTTTGGAATCAGGAATTCGAAGCAAAATTGCGAAGTGTAGTGAAGAAGTAACAGACTTGCCCAGGCGAGGTTACCATGCGCCCAGGCGAGTGGGGTCAATTGTTTAAAACGAGTGAGGTCTTCTCAGTTTAAAACTCGCCCAGGGGAGCGAGTGTCGCAGATATCAGAACACCAATTTGTATCTTTTAGGGATTTGGAAGGGATTTGGTTTTTCTTTTGACTTTAAAATACTAGGATTGGTAATTAGGGATACATTCAGAACACTCTGGAGCAGAGTTTTAGAGAGATTTTGTGAAGAACGGAGATTAGAATCAAGGATTAGTGGTAATTATGTCACTCTTTATCACTTTTATTGTTTTTCTTCTCTCAATTATGAACTAAATCCTTATTTGGGATGTAGGAGTAGATGAATATGGAACCTTTTTAATATTTATGCAGTGAATTAATTTTATCTTTCCATTATTAATTTTGTGTTTGATTATATTTTTATTGTTGTTCATGAAAGTGCGCAGTTCATGACATAGGAATCCTAATTTAGTATACATATTAATTTAGGATTGTGCCTAATAATCAAACAGTTCAATTGCACAGGGATAAACATATTTCCTATGAATTGAATAATTTTTATGAGTTTTGATTGAACTTAATTAAGGGTTAGGTTTTAAGGCTCTTTTGAGACATCATTGGGAGATTAATCTCTAAAATACGGAAACGTTCTAAGACATTAGGCGTTTCCTACTTTTACAAAACAAATTCAGAATTTAGGAAAACAAATTAATTCATTGTTGAACGTTTTAGGAACTTTCATCGAAACTACGTCCCGTCTTTCTCCTTGTTTAAGAATCATTGTTTTTGTTTATTTTTATTTATTTAAATCAACAATTTCTAAATCAATCGAATTCCAATTTAATTTTCATTTAGTGACTACGAATATGTGAGAATTATTATGATCAATTTCAGTCCTCGTTGGAAACGATACTCTATTTATCACTTTATTACTTGTACGATCTGGTATACTTGCTAGAATCTCAACAATGATACTTCATCCTTTCCTATTTATCTGTCATATTTCAAACAAAACACATCATTTAAGAAATGCAATAATTATTTAGATTTCCAATACATTAATTAAGTTTTTTCCCACTACACCCTTTCTTTTTTCCATAAACATTACTTTTTCTCCACTACTTACGAAAATCATTACCCTATTAAATATGGGTAAACATGAAAAATAATATTTATAAGACTCTTGAAATTATCAAAAGGATAGATAAAACACAAAAAACTTCTCAAAAAAATAGTTAAATAGGAATGGAGGGAGTAGAAATGATTAAACGAAGGTTAAAAATTTATTATGTATTGAAAAGATAAAATTACAAAAAGTATAAAATAGGGGAAAAAAAATAGAGAGGTTGAAATTACAAAAGACACGAAATAAAGGGAGTATACTCCTCATTTTTGCAACCCCAATGTACGATATTTTGATAAATTTATTTCCACCCGTTGATAATTTTGTTGGTTATATTGAAATCTTAAATATTTGATATATTATTTTAAAATTGATTTTTTTAATATATGCTTTAAATTTTTTTAAAGAAATTCATATTTTTTTTGTTCTATATGTAAGATTTTTTGGGAATTTTTTTTAAGAAATTGATTTTTTTGGGGAAAAATGTAAATATTTAATATGTTTTTTCAAAACTAATCTTATAATTATTATTGAGATTCTAAAAAATGTTAATTTAATATAGGTGTTTTTTGAAAGAAGTGATTAAATAATATTATTAAAAATTGAAATAGAATCTTACAATAATTAATATAACCAAATTTTTTCCTAAAAAAATTGTATATATAAGACCAAAGATAAAATTTGATCAGTCATCATCACACATTGATATAGGCGGAAATGTTGTCCTAACTTTGAGAACCAGACTAGTGACATAGTTGCGCCGTAACTATTTGGTAATTTTGTTTTAAGACCATAAATTTTACTAAAACATAATTATTTTTAACATATTTTTATACCACGAATAATTAAATAAATTACATAAATTATTAAAAGGATAAATAAAAAATGGAGAAAGCAAATAAACGTCAAGTGTTCATGAATCCGAATGACTATAATATTTGTTGGCTTTTCAAACTTATACCCCCTTCAGTCTTAATTATAAGTAAAAAAAAAAAAATCTTACTAATGATCTTGAATATAAGTAAAATTTAACCAACTTTCTAATTCCAATACGATCATTCCTTAAATATATCTATAAAATGGTTGAATCATTTAATTTTTGTTTCATTCCCAATGTAAATTTACTAAAGTAGTACTCCCTTCGTCCCTAATTATAAGGCCCTCTTGGGAGATTTCACGTCCATTAAGAAAGTGGAATTATTTAGTTAATTGTATTAGAAATATGAACTTTTGATATGTATTTTCAAAAATTACCCCTATTAATATTATTGGGAATCTAAAAAGTGTTAAATAAATAGGGGTGTTTGTGGAAAAAAATAATTAACGCTCATTGAAAATTGGTAAAGGGCCTTATAAATAGGGACAAAATAAAAATGTTAAGAGGGCCTTATAATTAGAGACGGAGGGAGTATATTTTTTTTTTATAAAGTTGAGAAAATTAAATGTACTTGACTAACTTTTCTTAATACATATGAAGTTAGTTATTTTTGCTTATAATTGAGACAGGAGGGAGTACATCGGGAGTACATGATAAATAAATTTTTTAAAAAGTAAGTTAATATAAAAAAAATGTTATGTTTAATAAAATAAAAAATAATTTTTAATTTGTCAACATAAGTTAATTTCTTATACTTAGTTATTTTATATATTTAATGCATAAGTTTTTTTTTTGTGTACACCAACCGGCACTCGAATCTGGTTTACCCATAATCCGACTCATCTGGTCCGACCCATCTGAGCTCACACTAAGCTTTATGTTTTGTTTGGTTTGGTGGAATTTGGGGAGAAGAGAAAATGAGAAGAAAACATAATTTTCTCTTGTTTGATATACAAGAGAAAATGAGGGAAGAGAAAAAAAAAAGGGCGGGACCCAAAAAAAATTTTCTCTCCTTAACAAGATGGAGTTTGCATTGGGTGTCTTGCTTTGCTTGTTGGACTTGTTTAGGCACTCCAATTTACTTTCTCCTTCGTACGTTGCTTGTTTTTCTCCTGCTACGATGTGATGCACAACACACAACTATTGATTTGGTTTTCAGTTTTCACACACTGCATGCTTAACTGCGTTTTTTTTAATTTATTTATTTTTTACTTGGATACAATATATATATATATATATATATATATATATATTTTTCTTAATTAGAAAATTTTTGAAAAAAGAATTGAAGTAAGCTATAAATATTTAGTTATGTTTGATATTAAAAAGCTTATAAAAAAATGTTTGATATTAAAAAAGAAAAATATATATTTATTTTTGTTATGTAAAATAAGAGTAAAATTGTCTTTTAACAAATTTATTATTTTCTCTCTTCCAACTTTTCTCTCCAACCAAATAAAAGAAGAGAAAATTCAACTTTTCTCTCTCTCATATTTCTTCCTATTTTCTTTCATACCAAACAACCTCAAAATCTACTCATTTTCTCACCACAATCTCTCTTCTCTATTTCTCTTTGCTCATTTTCTCTCTTCTCATTTTCTTTCCGATAACCAAACAAAATGTTAATGCATAGGTTTGATAATTTGTTTTTAAAATTTGGTGGGTGAGAATTACTGAAAAGACTAGAAATGATAAACGGTTCAGTTTGCAAGACGATATATTGCAAAATGCAAACACAATTACGCATTGCACATGAATGATATGTTTTTGTTTCCTGGCTATATTGCAGGAGTATAAAGCATTTAAGTGTGGTGCTAACGAGAACTTCATATTTCACGCCCTCAATAAAGTTTTGGGGTGTAATGATTGGTTTCTGCCTATGAGGCATTGATGAGTCAAAAGTCAAAACAACTTGCTCTTTGATACTCCATCTGGAAATATGGTTGTGTTTTTATCATGTACCAGTTTTTATGCTTTAGTTTTTTTTATAAATAAATTTAATATATTAAAAAAATGCTTTGGACTTTTTTCATGTGCATGTTTTGATATTTGGATTTAAATTTTTTTTATTATCTATTTTTTGATATATGCGAAATAGTTATATTAAGTACATTTGACTTGAAAACTGACATATTTTAATAAAACTACGTTAGAAGTTTGCGTGAGTATTTTGAGTAAATCTCTGTAAAAAAATTAATTAGAAAAAACACACGTGCCTGGAGCATCTTATTTTCCCGAGGCATGTTAGACTATCCCATCTTTCTTTCGTATTTATAAGTTTTTTTTAGTTTTTATTTTGATATTATTTATAAAACTTCATTTCAATTTTTAATACCGTTTAATTAATTTTTTTTACAAACATATTTATTAAGTCAACACTTTTTAGAGTTTCAATAATAATCATAGAGATAATTTTGAAAAAATATATCAAATTTTCACATTACAATATCACTAACAAATTTAATCACTATCCTTTGTGAGAGTGAAAACCCCAAAAAAATCTTATAAACAGAATCGAAGGAAGTACTATAATAAATAAATAAATGCACATTATTTTATATTTTAAGAATAAATGAAAAAAGTTTAATGATTATTGATGAAAAGCGTAAAGCTTTTTAGAAGTATTATCTACTATACATTTAAATTACTTTTATTTGAAAATTAATACTTATTAACAAATTAAAGATAAATAATGAATTGGCTATGTAAAAAAAATTTATATCATCTATTTTTTCATAAAAAAAACTAACGATTTAAAATACTTCATATATTTCTATTTATCTGTTTTATTTTAAAAAAATACATATTTTAAGAAATAAAATGATTATTTTGATTTTCAATAAATAATTTTTTTTAATATACCCTTTATATATTTGTAATTATTATTTTTTTATTCACTATTCACAGAAATCAATATCTTATTAAATAAAGTTAAAAGTGCAAAATATCATTTATTAACTCTTGAACTTCTAAATAAAACAGATAAATGTGAAAAAAAAAATTAAAAAAAATGATCAGAAACCAAGAAAGTACTAGTATTTTTTACTCCATTAATATTTGTTTTTTAAATAAGTGCACTAAATAAACTTGCTTGCATTTGCCAAATAATAATGAGATCTTTCTTCAAAATGTTTAACTCATCCTTTCCTTTTTTAATTAAAAAAAAACTTACATTGTGCTTTTCATCTATGTTTAATGACATTTATAGCACAATCTTTAACATTTTATTTATAAGATTTTGAGACATTATTACATCATTCTTTTGTTGTACTGTACAATATTTAATTTTAGAGTTTTCATATCATTTATCACAACAGTTTAAAGTTTAAAGTCATCAGGCATATAAGTGTTATTATATCAGTGTCTTTAGGTATCATTTATGTCCAATTTTACTTCTTTACTATTATATTTATATTATAAATTGTAACAATAATTAAGAAAGTGATGAGTGACAATATTATAAAAAGATATTAGTGGATGAGAAAATAGGCAGAAGGAACAATAATTTTTTAAGGTACTCCATTCAATCTCATTTATAAAGAAAAAAATTTCTATTAGTGGTCTCAAATATAATAAAATATTAATTATTTTTTTTATTTTTAATGCAATTATTCATAAAATATCCCTGTAAAATCAACAAAGACTAACACAGTTGGTAGATAGTTAGGTTCTTTAAGCATGATGTTATGGAATGGACTATTCTCGTGTATATGAAAAAGGCTTTGTTGGAAGAGGTTATACCTACTTCATTAATCTCTCTGCCTCGATCGAAAAAGATTAGTTTGTGATTGTTAGCTGAAAGACACCCTTGATTCACATCAAATTTTTTTAATTTCCAAATTTTTCATAAACTTTTAAAATGTCAATATTATTTTTCATACAAATATCAATATTATTTTTCACAAACTATTAAAACGTCAATATTTTTTATAAGCCAACAAATTTATTGGTATTGAGAATACAAAGGGATTACTAAAAAAAAATTCTTAACCTCCGCTTTAAGATCAATGATAAACATCTCAAAGTAAATAAGTTCTTTTTGGAAAAGATGTACTTATAATAGATTGAAAAGCATATACTTTTTATATTTTCAAGGAATTATGTCAAATACAATCCTTTATACCGTAGCCACCAATCCGAAAATTAAAGGATTCGATATTTTTGTAGTTATTTTTGCGGGGCAGCCTGATTTGGTTAAAATTAGAACTTGATGACAATTTTTCCTAGGACAAAAAATAGAAATGGTAGTATGATTATATTATTTATAAACTCAAAAATAGTATACAGTATATAAATATACTTTTATGTGTTTTTTATTTATTCTTTTTTGTATAAGGACAACACTCTACTTTCAACTCAATTGGCATCGTCTATGGCACAACCTCTAGCACAAAGTTTATAACAAGTTGGTACCCGTAGATAATGTAAATTATTCTTCTCCTAATCATTATGAGCATGGCATTCACTTGAGTGCTTTAGACTCTTGATTTGACTACTAAATTAATCATTTTATGAGTTGTTTAAGTTAAGTAATGGAGATTAATTGTTGCCAAGTGTAATAAGAAAAAGATAGACAATCTTTAGTGTTCGTCGCATTGTTTTGATAGTTTAATTACTATAGTACATTTAAATGGAATTTTATCATTTGGCTTACTAAGTGCTCCATTTAGTATGAAAATGGTTGGGATTACACCTGTATGTTGTTCCATTTCATGTACCTCTTTTCCTTTCGAGTATTTTTTTTTTTTAATAATTTTCCATTTCTCTGTTAATGATATATATCAATATATAATTTAGTCTGCAAATTAACTTACATCATTAAAATATTTATATATATATATATATATATGTTACTTATTAATTAATCATTGATTTTTTGGTGTATATATATATATATGTGTGTGTATGTATGTATGCCACTTTTCCTTTCGCTTAGTGTCATTTCTCTTCATTGGTGAGGAAAATAAATAAATATTCAATAAGTTAATAATTTCTTGATAATAAAAAAATTGGCACATATAAAGGTACTGAAATTTTCTCCCTTCTTGAAGTTGGCCAATATAAGTAGGCACAACACATTAAAAAGTATGCAGTTATATAATTACCCTCAATTATTCTTGATTACATGTACCAATAAAAAAAGTTATTGGCTATATATATATATATATATATATATATATATATATATATATATATTCAATTAAGAAGAGTCAAGACCACCTTTAGTTTTACGACGACTATACTTAGTAGTATCTATGATGGGGTTATTGGCATTACATTTTGTTTACCCACACTTTTTGTAAACTAATAAAAATTAGTACTAGTATATATAGGTAGACAAAGTGAAGTGTTAATATCGTGAGTCTTGGTATCTAAACATCATAGTCAAAAACTTATACTGTAATAACTAACCATAGCAGCAGTAATTTTGGGGATGTTAACTCTATAGTGTGTGAACGTGGGTCAAAGTAGAAATTTCAAACAAGCAAGCAAAGATGATGCATGTAATGGCATAATCACTGCGCGAGTAACAACTGTGAAGGAAGGGTATTTCAGTGTGGCTGTCGTACACGTACTGGGTTGGGTACTTTTGGTATATATTGGATGCATACCTAAACAAAAAAAAAAAAAAGTATGTTTGGGTACTTGAATGGGTATGCATCCATCGGACGTATCCATCATGTGGTACGGTCTGAACATAATTTTTTTTTTTTAAATAATGTGTTTTGTTCACAAGGATAAAGGAAAGTCATCTTTATTCAATATTTTTCAATTATCTTCTCACCTTCTTTCATTTTAACCCGAAAAACACTCTCAAGTGTCAAATTTTTTTCTTCTCTTGCTGACTTGATCCCCTCCATCCCTCACTATGCTTGACCTCCTCCATCGCTTGTCGTGCTTGACCCCCTCCACCTCTCGCCATACCCCTCATTATGCTTTCATCCTTCACTAGTTTGGTGCCTCCATCTAATAAACTGTTTCCCTTGTCTCTGTTTCCCCTTTCTCTATTTCGTTCTTTTACTAACTGGTATTTTGTTTTTCATGTTTTATAAATATTTCTCTGTTTTTTTTTTTTTTGATAGAATAATGAATACTATCTTGATTCAAAACAACAATGAAAAGTGGTTTGATGCTCATATTTTGTTTTGATTTTTTTTTTCACATCAAGTGTTTAAACTAGTTTAGGAATTCAACCACTTTTTTTTCCTATTATGCACCGTTTTTTTTCCTTCCTATTTTGTGTTATTTTTGGATGTTTTTGATTTTTTATTAATTGTTACATGGTGCAAACATTATAGGTTGTATGGTAGTAGATTATTAATTCTTATGTATTTCAATTTGTTGATTATATTTTTATTTTTGTAATTTTTTATTTTTTAAATTTATATATAATTATATTTATAAATTAAATATATATAAGAACGTACTCGTATCATAATTTTTTTTAAAAATGTCGTATCCATACCTATACTCGTACCGGTTACAGGTA
The DNA here is from genome assembly GCA_037953625.1 of Crotalaria pallida. Classification (NCBI taxonomy): domain Eukaryota; kingdom Viridiplantae; phylum Streptophyta; class Magnoliopsida; order Fabales; family Fabaceae; genus Crotalaria; species Crotalaria pallida. The sequence continues at coordinate 187,135,595 of CM075649.1, read as the reverse complement.
CCGTAACCGTACTCATGCAATACAGGTGCCAACACGAATACAAAATGCAATATAAAGTATAAAAAACTAAATTAACCTAAATTTGTTATTGACTTCTGACAAGCAACAAATGGTAAAAATAAAGATAACAATGTAAGTACCCACACGAAGGGCCAAATCTAACTATCTAAGTACCTAACTCCATCCCCCTCCATTGACCTAACCCTCTTACACTACCATAGGACAGATAAGGTGCACGCTTTGATGTTGTGATGACGTAACTAGGAACAACACGTGGAAACTTGTGGCTAATTTTAACAGAGTAGTAACAATATATAGAGGTTTAGGTATTGAAATCATAATAACTCATAAATCCAAAAACATACTTAATTAATATTACAGTTATTTAAATTAACAAAAAAATAAATAAGATAAAGGTTTACCTTTATAAGTTAAAGTATGTATTGATCATTTTTTTTACGAGCGGTTTCTCAGTCAATAGTGGAAGAATAATCATTCTTAACACATAAAGATTATCAATTGCAAAAAGCATTAACAATAGCCATCAGAATCCTATTTTAACTGAGACTTTTAAGTATGAAGAACTTGTTTGTTGGGTGCCTCCTAAGTATGGGTATGTTAAGCTCAATGTTGATGATTCATTCAAAATGGTGAATAAGACTGCGGCTTGTGGAGGCCTCCTGCGCGATGCTACAGGTAAATTCATTAGTGGTTTTCACTGCTTCTTAGGTACTTGCTCTTCTCTTCTTGCTGAATGCTGGGGTCTATTTTTGGCTTGAAACATGCTATTTCTGCTGGTTATACCTATCTGGATATTGAGCTGGATTCATGTGTTGTTGTTAGTATGGTCAAGGGTTTTTGTAGACCAAATCATCATTGTTCGGCTCTTATTCAGGAAATTATGAGAAGTTTGGAGCATTTTCATCATTATCATATTCGGCATGTGTACCGTGAGGCCAACCGCTGTGCGGATTTCCTAGCTAATGCTGGTCACTTAGGCACCCATTATGTCACTAGTCTTACTGTTGCCCCTCCTCCCTCTTTTCTCTTCTTTGTGAGGATGGTTATGGGACTGTGTTCCCTCGTATGATTTCGTAATTTTTTCTGTTTGGGCGTTCTACCCCGTTGATTATGAAAAAAAAAAGATTATCAAAATAGGATTTACCGTCTCTACCAACAAAGTAAATACTACTATTTACTCTCTTCGTTCCTATTAATATTATGCTTTAAAAAAATCTGATTCATCCGATCCGATCCAACTGAGCTTGCACTAAGTGGTAGGGTCTCCCAGCGGAGATTGCGTCATACTCAAGGCTCGAACTCGAGACCAGTTGATTAAGGGACCAAATGAGCTATCACTTGACCAACCCACGTTGGTTAATTAGTAATGATTTATTTTTTTTGGATGAACCAGGGTGTCCACCCGCACAACTGAGTGACTAATCCCTCGCACCACGGTCGGGTCCTTTCGGAGGCGATGCTCCCAGTAAGGCTTGCTTCATTCACATGCGCCTCGGGTACGACTCGAACCCACGACCACATGCTTAAGGGACATAAATCCCTTTCGCTTGTGCCAGCCTCCACCGATAATTAGTAATGATTTAAAGATGCTAGTTTATGCATATTCACACATTTCGTTACAGTATTATTACCGTACATGCATGACCGTACAGCACCATGAGACGAGGGGACCTCTTCTCATTCCAAAGTAACAGGATTATCACCCCATATAATTAATTAGGAATCAGGATATTCAGTATTTTCAAAAATTAAAAATTACAAGGATTTCAGACATCAAAAATGATTTTCCCCCTTATATTTGGTTAGAATAACTTTCTTTACAGAAATAAAATATTTTGATACACACACTTTACATGTTAACACTGACATTGAAGTTTTTTTTTTCTTAATTATCAAATAAATATTTGTTGTCATATCATTAAACATGTATTTTAAGAATAATTAATACTCCTTCAGTCTTTATACATAACACTCTTTCGGTAGATTTCATTAAAAAAGTTGGTTAATTTAGTTAATAGTATTGAAAATGATAATATTTGATATTATTTTCAAAACTATCCCTATTAATACTATCAAGAATCTAAAAAGTGTTAAAAAAATATGGGTATTTGTGGAAAAAAGTAATTAATAGTCATCAAAAATTGATATAAAATCTTATAAATAAGGACAAAATAAAAATGTCAAAATGGTATTATATATAGGATCAAAAGAAATATTATTTTTATTTATAGAATATTGTTTTCGTCTCATAAGTTATGTTCATTTAACTATTTTATTTTGTCTCGTAAGTTATGTATTTTTAGAAATCAAATACTCATTTATACTTTTTTTCCAATCATTTCTCTATCTCTCTTCAATATTATAATCTTCATACATTTATTATTACTCTCTCCTATTATTAAATGTGGATAATTTAGTCAAAATATATCAAATTCTTATATTCGGTTTCTATTACTTCCTCAATTTTCATTTATCTGTCATATTTCAAACAAAACACACTCTTTAAAAAAATGTAATCATTATTTAGATTTCTAATACATTAATCGTGTTTTTTCCTACTATATCCTTTATCTCTCTATAATAATAAATTTTTCTCTACTACTTACGTAAACCAAGACCTATTGAATAGCTGTACACATGGAAAATAACATTTATTACACTCTTGAAATTCTCGAAATGATAGATAAAAATTAACAAAAAGTTTCTCAAAAAAAGAAATATAGTTAATAAGGAACGGAGGGAGTATAAGAAAAAGTAACCGAAATCATGCTTATTAAGAAAGTTAGTTGAGTGTATTTAATTTTATCAAATTATTGCATTGAGAATGAAACAAAAATTAAAGGAAATCATTAAATTTTAATATTATTTTAGGAATAATTTTATTGAGAATAAAAAGTTAATTAATTTTTTTTTAATATTTGAGACTAAGATATGTATTTCCTTTTTTTCTTATATTAGAAACCAAATGAAGTACTCCCTCCGGTCTCATTTTAAGCAAAAATAACAACTTCACATTTATTAAGGAAGTTAGTTAAGTGCATTTAATTTTATCAATTTCATAAAAAAAAAGATTACTTTAATAAATTTACATTGGGAATGAAACAAAAATTAAATGACTAAACTAAATTATATGGAAGTTTTAAGAATGATTATATTGATAATAGAAAATTAGTTAATTTTTACTTATATTAGTAAAATGTCTTTTTTTTTTTATTATAGATGAAACTAGAGGAAGTACATTATTTATTCTTTCTTAATTTATTTATAATTTATAAAACGGAAATGCTTCTTGATACAAATTTAAGCATTTTTTCATAAACAACTTACCAATTACGTTTTCATTGAATAACATCAATTATGATTATTTATAAAACAGAAATGCTTCTTGGTAAGAAGCATTTTTCGTAAACGATCTACGAATTATGTTTTTATTCAATTACGTTTATAAAATACTCCCTCTTCAATTACGTTTATAAAATACTTTCCCCGTGTTTCATATGTAATGTTGTTTTAACATTTGTACTATGTGTCACAAGTCTTGTTTTTTATAAACCCAATACATAATTAATGTTATTTTTTCAAACAAACTCCTATTTATTACACTCTTTTTTTCATTTTCAATA